>JAUIMM010000115.1:7525000-8975833 GCA_031769625.1 Taudactylus pleione
ATTGAATATAGTTTATTCATTTGGTATAAATATTAATATTTTAAACTGTCGGCTTCCTCCAATATAAAGAACATTTTTATGCTGACTGAAAAAAAAGTCTATGGAGTTTAATGTGAGTCTTTTGTTGAATAGTGCACAACGTGCTACTGAGATGCAGGTTTGTGCTTTAAAGTGAAAAGAATATAGTTATACACAGTATAACTGATGTGCAGTGTAAGGTTGATAAATATTGTGAAACACATAGCAACATATTCATATGCCCCAATCTGTCACCACTTTTCTAATCTACTTTATGCACATAGAGATACGTTTAGTTCAGCTGTTTACAGTTTGACGTGCCCTGCTGATTGTGAATTCGTATTTGGAGAGTAAAGGGGTTAATGACCGTCATTATCAATCACTAATGCTTTCCTAACGTGTCCAGAGAATAATCGAGCTGTAGTGGCCTGCACCACGCCAGCATCTGCTGTACCCGGTTAGAGATCCCATCCTAGGCTCCTCAGCTATTGGCAGTTCACTCACGTCTTGAGCTGAATTGTGTGTGTATTATTGGCATATAAAACATGCTCCAATCGTTATAGATCCTGGCTACATGGGGAATTTGAAACATAAATAACAAATGCAGATTTTTCTATAGGAATTGCAGGTGCAAGTCAGAGATGATAAAAGACACAGGTCATTTGTCATTACTCTCATTGTTCTTGGGTCCTGCTATTCCCAGGGTTATTTCTAAGTTAATTAAAAACATCGAATACAATAACGTTATGTATTTAATCGTATTTTAAGCAAGCCTCATGTAGGTATTGTGCCTAAGTTTGCACCCAGTAAGACGTGGCTCTGTTCTGTGCATCAGTCCCCTAAATACTGACACACCAATTACCCCAAAATCAGCACCACGCGAAATTCAGAGCTATGTGCTAAACGTGTTGTGTAGATCCAGGGCTTATACAGGGCTCGTAAAATCAAACAAACACATTGTATATCTTGACAGGGTGACATAGCACTGCACCTGCTTTTTGGTGTTTTGGGAGAGATCAGTGGGTGGGTTTAATGCGCCCCGTATGGCGCAGCCAGGAAATAGGGCATTAACAATAAAAATGTTGCAAAGGTAAAACAAATGTTGTAAATATTTAAGAAGCTAAGTACAAAGCAGCGTGATGTTTGTAGTATAAATTATCAGAAGGAAAAGTGGGCTTATAAAATGGTTAGGCTTTTTTTTACTACTACTTGGTATGGATATATCTCAATATAATATATTTATGAATAAAAATGCTGTATTAAGTCTACATGTATTTTGAATAGTACTCATACAAAGTTGCTGAAATTGTATACCTACCTCTAGTCTAGCTGACACTATGAATATATTAACAGCTCAAACCAGAAACTAGGTGAAAATACTGGTGATTGCTACATGCTGTCAATTGCATGTGACAAGATAGTTAAAGCCACAGCGCATGTGTTATAGAAATACAGGGCTGAGAAGCGATGGTACGATTCATACATTAGAATACTTACTGCACATAGCTACAATCTGTAAGTGTAATCATTGATCTTCTATATGCAGCCCATAGAAAACAGATGAATAGATATGAGCTCCAATCAGTCTGATATAAATGTCTGCTCTCCAACAGTCTGATATAAATTTCTGAGCTCCAACCAGTCTGATATAAATGTATAAGCTCCAATAATTCTGATATAATTATATAAGCTACATTCAGTCTGATATAAATGTATAAGCTTCAATCATTCTGATATAATTATATAAGTCCATTCAGACTGATATAAATGTCCGAGCTCCAATCAGTCAGATATAAATGTACGAGAACCAATCAGTCTGATAACAATGTCTGTGCTCCAATCAATCTGATATTAATGTATTAGTTCCAGTCAGTCAGATATAAATGTACGAGAACCAATCAGTCTGATATCAATGTCTGTGCTCCAATCAATCTGATATTAATGTATTAGTTCCAATCAGTCAGATATCAATGTATGAGCTCCTATCAGTCTGATATAAATGTATGAGCTCCAACCAATCTGATATAAATGTATGAGCTCCAACCAATCTGATATAAATGTATGAGCTCCAACCAATCTGATATAAATGTATGAGCTCCAATCAGTCTGATATAAATGTACTGTATGAGCTCCAATCAGTTTGATATAAACGTACGAGCTCCAATCAGTCTGATATAAATGTATTAGCTCCAATCAGTCTGATATAAATGTATGAGCTCCAATCAGTCTTATATAAATGTATGAACTCCTATCAGTCTGATATAAATATATGAGCTCCTATCAGTCTGATATAAATGTATGAGCTCCAATAAGTCTGATATAAATGTATGAGCTCCTATCAGTCTGATATAAATGTATGAGCTCCAATAAGTCTGATATAAATGTATGAGCTCCAATCAGTATGTTATAAATGTATGAGCTCCAATCAGTCTGATATAAATATATGAGCTCCTATCAGTCTGATATAAATGTATGAGCTCCAATAAGTCTGATATAAATGTATGAGCTCCAATCAGTATGTTATAAATGTATGAGCTCCAATCAGTCTGATATAAATATATGAGCTCCTATCAGTCTGATATAAATGTATGCGCTCCAATCAGCCTGATATCAATGTATGAGCTCCAATCAGTCTGATATAAATGTATGCGCTCCAATCAGTCTGATATCAATGTATGAGCTCCAATCAGTCTGATATCAATGTATGAGGTCATATCAGTCTCATATCAAAGTATAAGCTCCAATCAGTCTGATATAAATGTATGAGCTCCTATCAGTCTGATATCAATGTATGAGCTCTAATCTGCCTGATATCAATGTATGAGCTCTAATCAGTCTGATATAAATGTATGAGCTCCTATCAGTCTAATATCAATCTATGAGCTCCAATCAGTCTGATATAAATGTATGAGCTTTAATCAGTCTAATATAAATGTATGAGCTCCTAACAGTCTGATATAAATGTATGAGCTCTAATCAGTCTGATATTAATGTATGAGCTCCGATCTGTCTTGAACATACTACTTTGTGCACAGGTAAGGGTAGAACACCTACAAAAACAATAGTTCATTATATTGCTCCATAACTATTTCACTGTGTACACAGCTACTGCTCACAAATCCTCTGTCAAATACGTGTATATTCCAAAACTGGTGGAATTATATTTAAAAGCAACATATATATTTAATACATAAAGTGGGCTCACATGTGAAAATGAAATAAAAGGGTTGTTTTAGTTAAAAAAAAAACACAGGTTGTAATAGGGGGACAATTGGGTATTAAGAAGATGTAGTGAAATAGTTCTATACATTCATCCTGTTTATACAATAATCCCACGATGTAGTAAAATAACGTGTGTCCTGGGTAGTGAAATCCCGCTGACATTACAGTTGTATTACCATAAAGGTGCATATTGCCAAAGTACAGATGTGATGATAATCTGTGTGCTCGCAATTTTACTTTGGCAGATACACACTTTTTCATCTCTATAGAAAAGGTTTGTTTGAACATGTATAGACATTTGTCATCTGGGAAAGAGATAATAAATGGGAGGGATGATTATCAATGGGAAGTATCCATTCCAATTGTATGAAATGTGTAACAAGAGCCTATGCAGGTAAATCCCTAACTATTCATTTCGGATCAATAGGTTAGTAAATGGGTTGAGTACTTGTAAAGTGTCTAAATTGCTTCAGAGCAACCATGATATAAACACTGTAAGAAAATATCAGCTGTTTGGTATTCTGAGCCAGAGAGCCAGTCCCAGCCTAAAAGCTTTCTCCTCTCTCAGTGGTGCTAGGGAAGACTGCTTCTGGTATAGTTTGATATTCCAGGTTCAGCCTCTTTCTCCGCTCCCATTCTCTAAGCTCAGCCAGGGGGAGTGTCGCCCCAGGCCAAACATATGCTTCTTTCCATTGCACTAATCCACCTTCAGCGCTGAGGAATAATTGCTGGAGTGTCCATAGATGCACAGCGCATTGTCCCTAGCTGGCTCCCATCAGCAAGGCACACGCCATTTCAATCAACTCTATTCAGGATACTGTCTCCTTTTATCAAACCCTAGACCTTGCAAATAATGTGAACATTTAACAAACCGCACCGTGTTGTACCAGCATTACTTGGCAAAGGCAACAAGCACCTTCTAAAATGACAGCACGACTGATCGGAGAAATACACTGTGGAGTACTGTAACACATATGCTTAGGAGGGCAACGTGCAGAATGTTCCATAGAAAGGAAGTGCCATCATATTATCTTGCTAATGTCAGATCATTGTTTAGTTCCTGCATTGAGTATTTCATGGTAATATTTGCTTAGAATGATGCCTGGGAAATTGGAAACAGAAACCACAAATCCGTTACAGGACACTTGCGTCATGATGAATATATTACAAAGGTCAAGCAGAAATAATGTTTAGTACACATAGTGCACGGTCTATGTTCAGACAAATACAGTATGCTTACAAATGTAATATATTTGTGATTTATTTTTACTAAGAGAAATGCACAGTTTATTCCAATCCCATTTTTGTTAACCTTTGAACTCATATATGATATATCAATCTAGTGTAAACCCTCTAATTAGTATATATATATATATATATATATATATATATATATATATATATATTCTGCATCTATCTATCTATCTATCTATCTATCTATCTATCTATCTATCTATCTATCTATCTATCTATCTATCAAACTAAAACCCTTCCAATTTGTTTTAATGCTGTAAGGTTTTGAAGAAATATTGTTATAAATTTTAACATGGACTTTTTCTACATGAGCATCACATAGGATGCAAATCAATCTGTCAGTTTATATTCTTGAGTGTATATAAGTATAATTATGGAAAAACATAATTTTGCACTTTGCACTACAGTAGTTTCCTGCAACACTGGGCATATGTTAGAGGAACCTAATGAACCCACAAAATATGTCTTAGGCAATCAGGAATCTGTGGTAAAATTCCTTATTGGCAGAGATGTTCATCTTTCAACAATAATTTGTAGTGTGCGCTGATGAATGTTTATTTGATTCCAGACCTTGAAACTCAGAGCTCTGATGAAATCTTACATTGTATGCAAATAGTATTGTCAGATGTAACAACATATGAGCAATGTGAGGGAAATCAATGTATTCATGATCATCATTTATGTGTCATGTTTTGAAATAGGATATGGATTTATTTTACAAACCCTATTATACATAGACTGGGACACTAATTTGAACTGCAAAAATGTGTCTGTCCATTTTGTTACTGCATAAATTGAGTAATTGCATTTCATCCTTTAGATTAGCATTTGGAATTAATATGCATTTTCACATAGTAGATCTCTGGACTATTATTGTTATTACTATTTTTCTCATATATCACCTCAGGCGCCATGTAACCTCTAATTGCAAATTTTGTGTCATGTAAGTATTGAACATAAAAATGTCTACGTCAGTACGTAACCAATATACTGACCTTTCATAACGTAGTAACAAACTTTCCTTAATATGCCAACCATTAAGGACAAATAGTGATCTACATTGGTAAATTACACCTTAAGTGATTGCATTATTACAGAATACAGTAATAACTGTTTAAGACTGGCAAGAAAAATGAATGGGGAGGTATGACCTTTATGGTGGTGTCGAGATGATTTCAATCCACTCTCTGCACGAATATGTTGTTAAAGTATCCGAGTTTGGTAGAATGAATTTACAAGGGTGTGAAGAACCAATACAAATAGTCTGTATTACATCATTTATTTTGAGACAAATCACCATCTGTAATTCATGTATATCAAAGACTGACATACAATCAAGGAGAAATATAATTTCTTTCTGACAAAGCGGTATCACCACAAACCTACCACAACTATTTAAGTGACTGATGGTCTGGAATCAATACTGAATTAATAAAAGTAATTATATATATATATATAAATATATCTATATATCTATCTATATATATATATATCTATATATATCTATAATATATAGATCTCTTTCTCTCTCTCTATCTATATCTATATATATATATAACTATAATATATAGATATCTATCTATCTATTTATCTACATATATATATATATATATATATATATATATATACACTATATGGTGCATTAGAGGGATACACGTGTTATTATGTAATTAATGTTTAAATGTTCTAGGACATCATTTTAGGCACAGACACATTTACTGTAACTGTTTCAGTACCAAAATGGGTAATTTGAATGTAGCAGTGTTATCTCTGTACGACTGGTCCAGATTATTCTACTAATATTATGTAGAGTATCTCGATTGTTAAAGGGAAATAATCAATATACCACTACACCTTGGTGAAAAAATGCTATAAACCGTTAAATGGATAAATTCCTAGGGAAATAAGACGTTCTCTGGGGAAATTGTTATTCATATGATAGAAAACACTTTTATCCAGATATAGATTATTACAATGATCCGATTCCCAAGTGCTAACTTTTAAGACAGGAATTTGATATGTAACCAAAGAGCCGATTATTCTTCCTTAAAATGCTTTCTTCTGAATTAACGTAAAACATCGCTGTACACCTACAAGGCTGGATGATGCTGCTATTTGGTCAGCCCATTTTAAAATCAAGAGTTTCCTGTAATGCATACTCTGCTCACATGACTATATATATATATATATATATATATAGATAGATAGATAGATAGATAGATAGATAGATAGATATATTACACGCATACACATAGCATGTGTATGTTATTCATAAGCATGGTAATTCCTCACTAGACAGGACATTAGTTTGTGGGCTAGCAATTGAATGAATGTAAAAGGGTCACAACGCAGCTGTGGCAAGCTCTGTTCTCTAATGAAGGCTGTTGATAGACTCCTGCTTGCCATCAGAGTTTAGCTTGAGGCAAGCAATAGCCACAGGCAGTGGCATTGCCACCCAATGATAAAGGACTTACCCAATGTGTTAGAGAACAGAGCAGCTTTTAGATCAAGACTAATCATTGTTGCAGCCACAGCCTGCATTCACCCCCTCCTCCTCTTTAATCTAAAACGTTTAAAGCCAATCTCTATGCTTTTAAATCCAATTTCTTATATTATTTATTTCCTGTGCTTTAAAGAGGGACGTCCAAAAACACATCAATATATATATATATATATATATATATATATATATATATATATATATATAGCATACAGAAGCATAGTGTACTAAATGGAGGCATACATAATAATGTGCAAGAATTAAAGAATGATGTGTGATGAATGTCTAATGTCAATGGTGCAAGGGCTTGGCGACTTTCATTAACATGTCCTCTTAAATCACATTATACTTTAAGTGAGCATGTGCAATTTTACCCATCAATGATTTATTTAAGCGCTGCAGGCTCAATTACAAACGGTGAATACAGTATTTTTCAAGCGACCAAGCTGTTGATTGATAAATTCCCATTTTTCCTGGATCCATGTATTAATTTAATTGCTTCTGTACTATACTGTACCTTTAGTTTAATGGCTGCCACCATTTTAATGGCAAGGAAAGCTTGACAATTAATATGTAAGCGGCCATCAGTGACCTGTTGTGATACATACGTGATTTGCAGATTTTCATTCATTAGGAATGATTTAAAAGATCCAGTTGATCAACGCACACATTAATTACCCCTTCGGGCTTTGTTGCACTTTTTTGATATTCCAAATTAATAGATCCGGCATCATTACCCTCTAAACTAACATTCACGTTATTCCACCGTTGGTGATACATTTCTTTAATAAATAGCCTTTTATTTAAGATATTTTTATAGCAAGCGTTTTTCCTTGTTTATGTAGTTTCTTTGCAATCGACTATAATATTTACAATTTTTTTTATTTCCTATAGTGTTGCATTATGTAATTAATTCTGGTGTGTGATCGACCTCCTATTATGATTTGATTGTTTGCTGTTGGGCAAATCTTAAACGGCTGAATGTTTTCACTGGTCCGGACACACAAGAAATAATCACCCTGGGTGTTATTAAAAGGGTTAACGTTTACCTACGATGACAGGATTACATGTTACAAAGTCATAAATTAAATTTATAATAGGATAATTTTCCATTGCATCGTTTATTCATTTACACAAAAGAGTGCGGATTATTAATCCTCATTGTGCATTTAGCAAAGACCAACTTTTCAGTTCAGGTTACAAACAGTCTCCTATTATACAGTATGCTACAGGTTTCACAAGAACATAGAAAATACAGCAGGAACAAGGAATGAGAAGTGGATGATCATATTTATTCTATAAAACATACTAAAATACTAATGTTTTTATTAGGCAACAGCATTGTATAATTTATACTTGTTACACAAGTTGTAACTAGTTAAGGAGTTTCAATAAAATATTTTATAGTATTCAAATACTTATTTTTCATATTTAAATTGTCACTTGAAAGTGTTACAATTATCAATCAATCAATTAATCAATGCACTTCAAAATCTGTATGTTATATACAGTCTTGTCTATCTATCTATCTATCTATCTATCTATCTATCTATCTATCTATCTATCTATCTATCTATCTATCTATCTATAGTCTATTAGAATAAATGTTAGCTATATCAGCTGGAAAGTTATATTACATTTTCATAAAGTGTAAGCAATAAACAGTCTTCTTGCATAATTTATATTTCTATAGAATTGTTTTTTTTCCCCACATAATGAGTCTTACAATTAATCTCAAAACAAGCAAGACTGTAAACCCCTTTTCCACAGACCTCAAAATTATGGGTTATTCTATGTGAGCGCGCAAGAACCTGGGATTTTTTGTTAGTGGAAATGGGTCATCCTGGGTCCAGTGTCCCAGGAATCCAACCCTGGTAGCTAGCAGGGCTTTACCTGGAAAAGACCCAGATAGGGCTCAGTGGAAACATGTATTCCGAGTCATCCAACCCGGGTCTCATTTCCAACATGGGAAGATCGGCACTTGGAGATGATGTCATCCACAAGCACCACCTGAAGAGTTCCACTTCACACGGGTGCAGTATGAACAGTGCCGACCCAAGAATAACCCCGGTCGGTGCCATAGTGTGAAAGGGACTTTCCAGAGTCTGACCCAGTTTGGAACCATATTCCAAATCCCGGGTCAGACCTGAGACTTTAATGTAAAAGGGGTATTACTTATACCTCTTTTCCACCAAAAACACGGGTCCGACCTGGGTATTCAGACATGGTTCCAACCTAGGTCAAACCCAGGTCAGACACTGTTTATACAGCACCATCGATCTAGGTTATTCTCAGGTGAGCCCTTTCACACTGAACCTGGGTCTGCCCTGCTAAACTTGTGAGGTCATAAGAAATGGGAGGTGACTGCTCCACAACCACCAATCAACTCATTTTAGCCATGACCAAGGTCGGCTAACCTGGGTTGTGCCGTTTACACTGCAGCATTACCCAGGTCCATCCTGGGTCCGACCCTGGTAGCTACCTGGGTTTGATTGCCGGGTCACTTGACCCAGGTTATTTTTCAGGGACCCTTTTACACTGAGCTGCGATCCGGGTAGACCCAGCAAAAATCCAGGTTTTTGCTCTGGTGTAAAATTATATGCTTCAAAAATATAAGGAACTATAAAAATGTTGCATGCACTGCTGTTATTGTAAAATTGTTATGTAATGTAAATATGCAAGAGAACAGTTTAATCCTTGACTAGATTTACCTTTTCTGAAAGGTAAGCATACATTTCCAGCTGCTATAACTAAAGCTAGATACAGACTATACAATTCTCTGGACTACCTGACTGATATTAAGTTATAACCCAATCATTGTTTAGTATAAGTGCTGCACCAGGCCCAACGGTCAATCCAAAATCTGTCGGATCAGCTGCCATTCTGCACATGCTATGCCATTCAAGTTCTTTTGGGATTGTTCAGAAAATGCAGTGTGTAGGGAACTACTAATTAATTAGCATTCCCCTATGGAGATGAGATGATATGGAATCAAAGGGATCGCTTAGAACTAAACGATTCTGGGTAGTGTGTACACCGTACATCGGGATCATTTTGTTTGGTCAAAACCGTTCTAGTCAATTCCATCGTTTGGCAAATCATATAGTGGGTACCTAGCTTTACATTTATTCTAATAATCCCCACAACCCTAACTCATATACTTAAATTATGATATTTTGTATTATGGCAGGATTATTTTACACAGTGCTTTCCAGAAATATTAAACATTCACCTCAGTCCCTCACTAGTGGAGCTGACCATATGAGTTTCCCTACCTCACATTGAAGTACACTTAATCAGAAGGCATTTTAACTAATTGGCATGCCTTTGGAATTATAGTATTAAATGGGAGCAGAAACAGGAAACGCACACAAACACAGAGAAAACATACAAACTCCACAGATATTGTGTCCTGGTTGGAACTGGATCCATGGTGTAAAGTCTATGATGCAGAAATACCACTTTGAAACTATTAGTTTGCATGAGAGGAGTCACTAAGTACACGTAAAGTCTAAATTTTTTTAATATTTCTATATATGTATCCAAATTATTTATGCCACAAGTTGAATGCCAATTTTAGGTAGTTGGTACAGCCAGCATGAATCTTATATGCATGCCTTTCTCACTCCGTAATGTAATTCTTCCCACAAATACGAATTAAAACTGATAGCACCAACAGAGACAATCAGTAGCAGATGTGCTTGCTTGACTTTAGAGTTAATGTGATAGAGGAATAACATAAAAGGTTTTGGAGATCAGTAGAGTGGGATTCTATTAGAAAAATATAAGCTTGGAATGAATTTTGTATTAAAGATTTGGAAAAGGTGGAGCTAGCTTTTAAAGTCAGAAATTAATGATGTGTGACAAAATTATGATAACACTGACTAATGCAATGAACAACTTCTGATTAATTTTTTGATTAACCTGGGCTCCCCTGACATATAAAGAATACGTCCACTTTTGTGGCATTTTTATACACCCTCTAACAGAGTGTATCTAACACCAAATATTGCAGTCTATGTACAAAGCCTTGGGGAGAGATAAGGTGTACGTAGATAAAGTACCAACCAATCAGCTCCTAGCTGTCATTTTTTAAACACAGCCTGTACAATTACAGTTAGGAGCTGATTGGTTGGTACTTTATCTCTGCTCACTTTATCTCTCTCCAATTCTTAGTACATAAACCCCATAATGTAAAAAAAACATTCTATCACCTGAGGCTGGTCAAAAATGTTCTCCACACATCAGCTGCCTAACCCAAGCAAACATCAATCCCACTGCAGGAAGGCTTTTTACACTGTGTAATTAAAACTTTCTGACAAATTATAATTAGGCAAATTATGCATTGGTGGGGTCAGGAATGCATGGAAATAAGAGTTATATTACCATTTTAGTTATAGGATTCTATTCCTACTGTTTCTGATTAATGGATAGCCCAAAATGAAAATATCTGGGGAATTAAACATGTTTGTAGGATGTGGGCTTTATAATCTCCATTCGTCCCAATGTAGTGCCATAAAATAAGAAGACCATGTTTGCCAGTTACCCTAAATCCAAATATTTTTTAATAGGAACAAGATGTGAATATACATAGAAATGCTAAACAGTTACATTACTAGCAAAATGCATAAACCCCAGTAGACCTTAGGGCTAATATTTAAAACAAACACAACATAAAAATCCAGTCATTTAAAGTAGAAAACATTTTCTTTAATCTGCATCACCATCTGACATCCTCCCTTTGTATCAGGCAAATGCATATGATGGATAGATATACACCTTTGTATGATGCATTTGTGGACTAATATCTCATGCACAACATTATCTATTGTTCTACATTGGTTATGTATGGTGTTAGATAGGTGAACTGAATGCCCACTTACTTAGAAACTGCTAGCATTCAAAGTGTTGGAATTACTTCATCCTGACATAATACTGAATGGAAAATACTCATCCCCTGTCATATGCAACATTTTCTCAGCATAATCGCTCCTGTTTACATATGAAATGTTTCCCATTCCCTTCTTTTGTATCAACACTGTGCTATATGAGTGTAATGAATGCTAGCCCTTTTCTAGCTAGAAATATACTATTTTTCAAAGTGCCTGTCTGACCCCACACAAAAAGGTGAAATAACAGAAATAGTTTACCTAACTGGATCCACCAATTTGAATGATTCAGTATCATGATGCATATTGGGGGATGTAGTTATGAGACCGGCATCCGCGATGCCACCAGACTCAATACTGACATGGGAATTCCGACAAGGGAAATACCGACGCCTATCTTAATCCCGATGCAGGAACGCCAAACAATGCCAGCCCAAACGAGGTAAGTCTGAGGAGCTCTTAGCATTAGCCGCAGGAGGGAGAGGGTTAGGTTTAGAGAGCGTAGCGGGTTAGGGTTATGTTCTGGGGGGGATGTTAGGGTTAGGCACCCCTAGGGGGTAGGGTTAGGGTTAGGCACCACTGGGGGGGTTAGGGTTAGGCACTAAGGGGGGAGGGTTTAGGTTTAGGCACGTAGGTGGGAGGGTTAGGTTTAGGCACTAATGGGGAGGGCTAGGGTGCGGGGTGAAAAGGGTTAAGGTTAGGCTACAAAAATGGAAGGTTAGGGTTATGGGGGAAGGTAAGTATACTTACCCAACCCCTGTCGGGATACCAACCATCGGGATGTCGCTGTCGGTATTCTGACATGAGGCATCCCAACATCCGGCATTATACTACCTATATATCTGTGTGTTATTACCCAGTTTTGTTCTATTTATATTTCCAATTGTAAAGCGCAACGGAATATGCTGCGCTATATAAGAAACTGTTAATAAATAATTACATTCCCATTCCCATATTGGTATTTATAGGATTTAACATAATATATCAAAATGTTACTATATAATCATCTCTTCAACCAGGTTTAATTCCTGACAACAATATTACATGTGCATCTTGTGGCTTCACCTACTGGTATGTTTGGAATATGATAGGAGACTGGAGTACCTGGAGAGTATACAAACTCTACACATATTTAAGGCCTTGGCTGGAATCAGACCCACAAACCTAGTGCTGTGAGGCAGCAAAGCTAACTTTCCACCACTGTACTCCCCAATGTGTATGATAAGTTGCTGTTGCACATACATTATATCAAAATACATCTAGCACAAAACACAGCAGTATTGCTGCATCAGGTGTAAAAATGTGTATACTTATGCTAGTGTGGGACCTGCAATATGCTCAGACTATTAGAACCTCTGCAAATGTTAGACCTATAGGGCTCTCCTTTGTATAGTGTACCAGACTCTACAAAAATCTCTGAGAACCTGACTCCTGCTAGGTTCCTACTTTCCATGCTTCCCAAGTGCAAGTGATCATTCACCTGTTAGTGCAAATCCAGAGGTTTTGCCTTGATATTTAATATTGTTGTATCCAAAGTGACCCTCAGCAGTATATGACTCTGTTTAACGTAAAACTATTGATTGTTGCACTTCTAATAACTCCCACAAATCCAGAGACTTTTCAGTTGGGTCTGCCCTGCTAAACTTGTGAGGTCATAAGAAGTGGAAGGTGACTGCTCAACAACCACCAATCAGCTCATTTTAGGCATGACCAAGGTCGGATAACCCGGGTTGCGCCATTTACACTGCACCATTACCCAGGTCCATCCAGGGTCTGACGATGATATGGAATCAAAGGGATATGGAATCAAAGGGATCGCTTAGAACTAAACGATTGTGTAGTGTGTACACTATACATTGGGATTGTTTTGTTTGGTCAAAACCGGTCTAGTCAATTCCATCATTTGGCAAATCATATAGTGTGTACCTAGCTTTACATTTATTCTAATAATCCCCACAACCCTAACTCCTATACTTAAATTATGATATTTTGTATTATGGCAGCATTATTTTACACAGTGCTTTCTAGAGATATTAAACATTCATCTCAGTCCCTCACTAGTGGAGCTGACCATATAAGTTTCCCTACCTCACATTGAAGTACACTTAATCAGAAGGCATTTTAACTAATTGGCATGCCTTTGGAATGTATTATTAAATGGGAGCAGCCACAGGAAACGCACACAAACACAGAGAGAACATACAAACTCCACAGATATTGTGCCCTGGTTGGAACTGGATCCATGGTGTAAAGTCTATGATGTAGAAATACCACTTTCAAATTATTAGTTTGCATGAGAGGTGTCACTAAGTACACGTACAGTCTAATTTTTTTAAAATATTTCTATATATGTATCCAAATTTCTTATGCCACAAGTTCAATGACAATTTTAGGTAGTTGGTACTGCCAGCATGAATCTTATATGCATGCCATTCTCACTCTGTAATGTAATTCTTCTCACAAATACGAATTAAAACTGATAGCACCAACAGAGACAATCAGTAGCAGATGTGCTTGCTTGACTTTAGAGTTAATGTGATAGTGGAATAACATAAAAGGTTTTGGAGATCAGTAGAGTGGGATTCTATTAGAAAAATATTAGCTTGGAATGAATTTTGTATTAAAGATTTGGAAAAGGTGGAACTAGCTTTTAAAGCCAGAAATTAATGATGTGTGACGAAATTATGATAACACTCACTAATGCCAGAGCCGGCCCTCGCCCATTTGGTGCCCTAGGCAAAATTTTGACTATTGCCCCCTAACAACTTTCCTTACCGAGCTGAACAGCCCCTCAGGAAAAAAACAGGTGGCCCTCCTCAGTAGGTGCTGTCGACATTTTAAGACCCATCTGTCTTTTCATCAGGATATGTCCTGATGAAAAAACCAATGGGTCTTGAAACATCAACAGAACCTATGTGATTTGTGACTAAATATCACTTTGTTACAACTACTGAGGAGTGCCGCATGTTTTTTTCCTGAGTGGCTGTTCAGCTCAGTATAGGAATTTGTTTATTATGTAGGAGGGCACCCTCGAGTTTACCAGTAAATATATCCAGAGTGCCGGGCTGAATGTATATATAATCCTATGTTTAGAATGGTATTTGTTGGTTTAAGCAGGCTCCGTAATTAATACTTTTATACATACACACTTCACCTTACAGAGAGTACATGGACTCTCCTTGGTATTTTTTACACGCTATCAGCTAGCGTTTGAGTCACCACATTTTGTACTCTTAAGGCCACCGTACTTCTGCGTGTCAGGCTGACACGCGGAAGTGTTTAGCTTCTGGCTAGCGGGTTTAAATAGCCGCGGCGCACCATACAGCTTATATGCTGCGGACGCCGGCGGTATGTGTGCCCTCTCTTCACTCCCTTTGGCCTGCAGTATTGCAGTAAGGTAAGCCCACATGGGTTATGCTAGTAATCGCTATGTGCCAGTGTACGATTAAAGGTGTGATCACCTTGCCTTGTCATTTTTTCAGATAGTGCTGTCTGTATATCAGCAATATCCAAACAGTGGGCCTTTGATGTTGGCTGGATGAGGCTTTAGGTAGATATTATTATTAATGTATTATCCACACACTATTGGCTACAGTGACCTTTTTTGAGTATCATTTAAATTCATGTTATCTACCCTTAGGAGTTTGGACACACTTTTTGAGCTCCATATTAATTGGGGTTAACTGACTAACCCTATGGAGGTATTCATTTATTTAACATCTATGATTGTGCTTTCATGGGCTCACTGCAATATTCTCACTGAGATCTGGTGGCTAACTATTTGAGTCAGGTGACAGGTGTTTTCCTTACACATGGGTGTGTGTGTCTTTTTGAGTATTCAGGAGCCTGCTAGACAAGTCATTTTGCGTATTTTGTTATTTTTTCAGATTTCTGTAAAGTCTCATATTAATGTCTACCATTTGATGTGATGTCTATGATGTCTACTATGTGAAAGTCTTGAAAAAGGTTCATCTGGGAACCGAAACGTCGACTACAACTAAACACTTGTGACCTATAAGGACTAAATTATCGAGAAATATTGTGAATACATTAAACTGCTTTATAGATTTTAAAGGAGAGTGCATCCTTCCTCATTGGATACAATTCTGAACTATATAGGGACCTAGTGTCCTTGGAAGCACCCCGACCGATATTTATTTATGAATGTGAGTGCAGGGTCTCTGTCTTTTTTAATTTATGAGTGGGGTTGATCTTTGTATTAACCCACGCTTTCCCTGTCACCCATCCGGATTTTTGCTCTTTTGCATTTGAAATTCTGTGTAAATGACTAATTCACTTAGTGACTTGCAATACTAACGATTTACTATTTGTTTTGTAATATTAAATAACCTTGTTATACTGTTTATGCCATATAAGACTTCATACTATGGCCCAAGGCGGTATTGGTTTATTTGATGAAGCACTTCTTTCACAGGCTGAAAGTGGTGCCATCTCGTTTACAGATGATGAGATAAGTAAGGTCCTTTTTGATAAATTGGATTTTAGTACACTACCAGCTGAAACTTCAGCAGACCTCTTTTATAGATTGCTCAGACTACAGAGGAGAGAGATCGATCTTCTATTACATGGACAATTTTTGTCTGAATACCATCGGTGTAAACAGATACCACGTGGATTCAGGATACATAATATCCCTACATTAGGTAGAAACAACCCAGTGTTTTGCAGCCGTTGGTGCGCTATTTTGAACAAGTGTTCATTAGATTTAATGGTTCTTGTCATCGAGGAAGTGGGAGGTGAACTTCAAAAAGTTAAGGTTGAAATTGAGCAGGCTAGAATTGTTACATTACCCACACTAAAGGAAGATAAGGCTACTAATTGGCTTGAGAGATTCCAAACACAGATAGACAATTACAGAAGAGATTTAACCTCTTTTAAAAGAAAAAAACTAATACTGTTAAAGGTGATTACCAAAGCCATACGGTTTACCGTGGGTTATTGGGTGATACCTAACAATCTAGACCCAGATCACATCGACAAAGACGTCAGCCACTTTATTTGGCTGAGTCAGGTTCCTCACTATCTACCTCCGATACGGATGCATATCAGGATACGCAAAAAACGAGTGGTCGTTTTTTAGAAGTGGGATCACCACACGAACAACGTCCATCAGACAACAACGACGACATAACCAGAGACCACATCCGAGGAGGGGCGGCCACAAGGAGGCGTCGCAGAGGAAGGAGGCTATAGATGCTGATGCTGTATTCAATTTGTCAAGTGTGACGCTTGACGATGATCAAATGAGGGTATTAATGAGAGGTTTATCCTTTGTACCAACATATAGACATAGCAGTTTCAGTAACACCATTGATCTTTATAAATTTGGTAGAAATATGCGATTGAAAGAATTCTTCTCTAACAAAATCTCTACTGAAAAAATAATGGGTTTTAAAAGACCTTCCATGTTTGACCCGCCTTCAAACAATCCAAGTTTGAAAACATACCTTAGGCTAGTGAACAATGAAATGACTAATAATAAGGCCCCTAGAGTATATAGTAATCTATCACCTGGAGAGAGGAGAGCCTTACAGTCTTTAAAAGAAAATCCCAACCTTGTTATTAGACCCGCCGATAAAGGTGGAGCAGTGGTATTACAAGATTGGGTTGACTATGATGCCGAAATTATTTCCCAATTGCGGGATAATAAGGTATATAATAGTCTTGCATATAGACCAGTGGATACTATTAAAGCTAAGGTAGATGAAGTTCTTAGCCATGCTCATGCACAAAGATGGATTAATGACAACGAATTGGAATATCTGACAGTGGATAGACCACAATGCCCAATAATATACACATTACCTAAAATCCACAAAACACTTGAGAAACTGCCGGGGAGACCAATTATCTCTGCACAAGGGTCTGTACTCCAACCATTAGCTATTTTTGTAGACAGTGAACTACAGCCATTGGTATGTAACCATTCTACTTATCTTAGGGATACCCGACATCTGCTACAATGCATTAGAGGTATCGAGTACTTGGATAATGTAATACTGGCAACTATGGATGTGAAGTCACTCTACACTGTGATCCCCCATCAGGAGGGGATAGGGTCATTGAGGAAAGCTCTTATGACTAGGTCCAATTTATGTAGACCTACGGAATTTCTAGTGGAATTAGCCACACTGGGGTTATGTAATAACCATTTCCAATATAAAGATGGCTACTATATGCAAATTTCGGGAACTGCAATGGGTTCCAATTTAGCTCCATCATACGCCAATATATATATGGCGCAATACGAAAAAGAACATATTCTTTCAAAATACGGTGACAAGATTAGATTCTACCGCCATTTTATAGACGACATTTTTCTTCTTTGGCAAGATACAGCTGATTCTTTTGTATCAATGGTAACAGATCTTAACGGGCTAAATTCACCGATCCGGTTCACTTATGAATTAAGTACGAACGAAATTCATTTCCTAGATGTTACTATTAGTGTTGTTGATAAAAAACTTACTACCTCTTTATACAGGAAAGCCACTGATAGGAATTTGGCTTTATTGCCAACGAGCCACCACCCTACGGCATTGAAAGACAGTCTACCATTGTCCCAATATTTACGAGTTATACGTATTAATTCTGATATCGACAAGATGGAATTACAAGTGGCTGAGATGACTAGAAGATTTCTTGCACGTGGATACAAACAAGTCACTTTATCCAAATGTTTACATAAGGCAATGGAAATCGCCCAGGCCCAAATTGGAGGAGCTACTACAAGTGAAATTAAACCACGTCTTATATTCACCACCACCTTTGATGCTCAAACTCAAGCCATACAGAAATCACTCAAGAAATTTTGGCCCATAATTACTAGGACACTACCATTCCACAATATGCCACCACCGAAGATGGCTTATAGGAGGGGACCAAATTTCAAACAGATGTTGATGAGACCACGCCTTTACCCAGGTCAACCTAATGAGGTTTCAGAAATCATGGTAAAAAGACCGGGTTGTGTCTCATGTGGTGGTTGTGTGACTTGCACATCGATGATGATTGGACCTACCTTCCCGCACCCACATTCAGGACGGTTATTTCATATTAAGTATAGATTACATTGCGCTCTAGACCATTTGATATATATTTTAATATGTCCATGCAGTTTATATTATGTAGGCCTTACGGCTCGTAGATTTCGAGATCGAATGGCCAACCATAGGGCCTCCATTAGAGCAGCACACGCTACAGGCAAAAGTGATACGCCAGTAGCGAGACATTTCTTTGAGAAATCTCACCAATTGGCAACACTTAGGTGTAAACTTATTGACTGGATCCCTCCAAAACAAGGGATTGACAGATTATTGTTGTTAAAAAAACGGGAAAGTTTCTGGATTCATGTATTGGACACAGTGACTCCTAGAGGTTTGAACGAGAACAATCCCCTAGGTATCTTTCTCTGAATAAATCCTAAAATGAAGGATAGTGTACTATTTTGAAAGCCTTAGTAATTGACATTGTTTTTGTATTAATGTTCCGATTACACTGCTTGGGTCCACTAATGAATAAGTAATCCTCTACTAGGGGTATATATATTTAAAAAAATTTGTTTTTGCAAAAATTTCCTTGTCAAGTCGATACGACCCACAAGGGTCTGACTATATGAATATTGTTTAGATGCATGTGTGTGTAGACTTGTTAACATATATATATGCATGTACGTGAGTAAATATATGTGCATGTGTATTGGTTTTGATATTATTGTAATGTATGCAATTGTCTGTAATAATCCTATGTTTAGAATCAGAGCCCAAATCACTCCCACTGACATCACTAGTGATGTCAGTGGGCCGGCTTCTGACGGTAGGCGTTCCCTTGGGAACGCCCCCGTCTGGGAGGCACGCCCCCGGCACGCCCACCAAAGGGGGCGTGCTGTCAATCAACATCGACGGCACGCCCCCTTTGATCAGACACAACGAGCGAAGGAAAGTCCTTCGTTCATCGCGTCTGGTGCATGCGCATGACGGAGCTCCCGCCATCGTGCGCATGCGCAGTGCACACCATCGACCCACTTGCGAGCGGACAGCCGCTTGTGAGTGGGTCTGAATCAGGCCCCTAGTGTCCTTGGAAGCTCCCCGACCGATATTTATTTATGAATGTGAGTGCAGGGTCTCTGTCTTTTGTTATATAAATATATATATATATAATTCCAGATAGGTCCACACTCACGTCTTCACAATCATTTTGCTGGGGTAGCCAAAAGGGAGTCACAGAACCACCCTTAAAAGACAAAAATTTTAAAAAATGGGGTGCACTCACCAGTCTTCTGAATAAAACTCCCTTATTAATTTATGACATAGCAGGTTTCACATCAAATCGACGTTTCGGTCCCAAGTTTGGACCTTTGACAAGGTCCAAACTTGTGACCGAAACGTCGATTTGATATGAAACCTGCTATGTCATAAATTAATAAAGGAGTTTTATTCAGAAGACTGGTGAGTACACCCCATTTTTTCACATTTATATATATATATATATATATCTACATATACACACACACACATATATGAAACGGCCAAATCTTGGAGGACATAAAGGTATAAAAAGCCCCCTGTAAATTTATTATGGAAGACCCCTGAGGAAGCCTTGTTAAGGGCGAAACACGGTGGGAAAGCTACACCAACTCTACAAACCTTCCAGACCTACCCTTAAGGGACTTATATGGAATTTTATTAGATGTACCTGGAGGTACTACTACTGGAACTGACCACTGCGACCTATAAGGTAAACTACGTTCTTATGTCTGTTTTTTTTGTGTGTGACATGTATATTTGTGTATATTAAAAACCATATAGTTATAAAACATTCCACACTATGGAAGCAAATTTTTCTGCTCCAAAAAGGTTGTAGCTATCTGGTCAGCTATTCCCTGTGTGAAATCTGGCTGAAGGTTAAGACTGCTGTGGAAACCGGTTGTGTATGATCTGAGGATTGGTTCCTTATATGCTTAATGAACAAGCATATTAATGGTACGCGCATATGAATATATTTGTATCTAATTTAAGTTAACACTAACTACTACACTATCAGGCGCTTGTCCTTGTCCCCCTTTTTCCTCTGTCCAGCATCCTACCGCGCCGACCCGCTCTGCATGATGGGACAGATGTCATGACGTCTCTCCCATCAGTCACTGCGGGAGCCGGAAGCCCGGCTCCGGCAGTGGGCGAAGCAGCTGATGAGAGTCTGACTTTCATCGGCTGCTAAAACTAACACACAGCTGCCGGCGCCGGCAGCTGTGTGTTAGTTCCTGGCAGTGTAGTGCAGACTGCACTTATGTGCGGTCCACACTACCACCGTGCGCCTGGTCCGATGGAAGCAGCTGGGTGGCTAAAATGGAGGTGGAGGCGGAGCCGTGTTAGTCACGGCTCTGCTCCGCAAAGGACGCGGCTGAGCATGAACAGCATGCCCGTGGCCATCTTATTTCCTCCTGTAGTCAGAATGAGCTTCTGCCCAATCAGAGCTGAGCGATCGCGGCAGCAGCAGGGTAGGGGTATGCCTATGCCTAGGGCCGGCCCTGACTAATGCAATGAACAACTTCTGATTAATATTTTGATTAACCTGGGCTCCCCTGACATATAAAGAATACGTCCACTTTTGTGGCATTTTTATACACCCTCTAACAGAGTGTATCTAACACCAAATATTGCAGTCTATGTACAATTACAGTTAGGAGCTGATTGGTTGGTATCTCTGCTCACTTTATCTCTCTCCAAGGCTTAGTACATAAACCCCATAATGTAAAAAAAACATTCTATCACCTGAGGCTGGTCAAAAATGTTCTCCACACATCAGCTGCCTAACCCAAGCAAACATCAATCCCACTGCAGGAAGGCTTTTTACACTGTGTAATTAAAACTTTCTGACAAATTATAATTAGGCAAATTATGCATTGGTGGGGTCAGGAATGCATGGAAATAAGAGTTATATTACCATTTTAGTTATAGAATTCTATTCCTACTGTTTCTGATTAATGGATAGCCCAAAATGAAAAATATCTTAGGAATTAAACATGTTTGTAGGATGTGGGTCTGATAATCTCCATTCATCCCAATGTAGTGCCATAAAATAAGAAGACCATGTTTGCCAAGTACCCTAAATCCAAATAATTTCTAATAGAAACAACATGCGAATATACATAGAAATGTAGAACAGTTAAATATTACAAGCAAAATGCATAAACCCCAGTAGACCTTAGGGCTAATATTTAAAACAAACACAACATAAAAATCCAGTCATTTAAAGTAGAAAAAAATGTTCTTTAATCTGCATCACCATCTGACATCCTCCCTTTGTATCAGGCAAATGCATATGATGGATAGATATACACCTTTGTATGATGCATTTGTGGACTAATATCTCATGCACAACATTATCTATTTTTCTACATTGGTTATGTATGGTGTTAGATAGGTGAACTGAATGCCCACTTACTTAGAAACTGCTAGCATTCAAAGTGTTGGAATTACTTCATCCTGACATAATACTGAATGGAAAATACTCATCCCCTGTCATATGCAACATTTTCTCAGCATAATCGCTCCTGTTTACATATGAAATGTTTCCCATTCCCTTCTTTTGTATCAACACTGTGCTATATGAGTGTAATGAATGCTAGCCCTTTTCTAGCTAGAAATACACTATTTTTCAAAGTGACACCACACAAAAAATTGAAATAACAGAAATAGTTTACCCAACTGGATCCAACAATTTGAATTATTCAGTATCATGATGCATATTGGGGGATGTAGTTATGAGACCGGTAGCCGCGATGCCTCCAGTCTCAATTCAGACAGGGGAATTCCAACAAGGGATTTAAGATAGGTGTCAAAATACCGACACCTATCTTAATCCTGACCCCGTAACGCCGAAGGACGCCAGCCCAAATAAGGTAAGTCTGGGGCACCCTTAGCGTTAGCCGTGGGAGGGGAGGGATAGGTTTAGGGAGCATAGCGGGGTTAGGGTTAGATTCTTGGGGATGTTAGGGTTAGGCACCCCTAGGGGGGAGTGTTAGGGTTAAGGCACCACTGGGGGGGGTTTGGGTTAGGCACTAAGGGGGGAGGGTTTAGGTTTAGGCACTAATGGGGAGGGCTAGGATTTGGGTGCGGGGTGTGGAGGGTTAGGGTTAGGCTACAAAAATGAAAGGTTAGGGTTATGGGGGAAGGGGGAAGGTAAGTATACTTACCCAACCCCTGTCGGGATACCAACCATCGGGATGCCGCTGTCGGTATTCTGACAGGAGGCATCCCAACAGCTGGCATTACATACCGATTCCCATATTGGTATTTATAAGATTTAAAATAATATGTTAAAATGTTACTATATAATCATCGTTCATTCGTCGTTCATTGCATCGTCCCCTCTGCCATGCAAGACATCATATGGTACGATGCGATGAACGACAGATTGGGCATAAACACTATATGATGTGTACGATATACATCTCCGATTCGCATGGTATAGTGTGTATAGTACCCAGCTTTAGGTTTACTTTAAGGCAATCAGAATGCTGCAAGAAAGTAGAGCAAATATATGCAAATGTATGAAAGTGACAGAATATCAGAAGGTTAGGGTTACTACTTATTTTCACCACAAAAAACAGCTTAATGCTATTCTTCACCACTTGTGCAAAGGCGCTAATTAGCAGAAATTGACACACCTTAAGTACCCCAAATAGCTTTATTAGGGCTATTCGGGGGCATGTACATTGATCCCCAATGTTAGTGCATCTTTTAGGGGGTCTCAGGATGATTTCCCCAATTCTGTCAGCACTTTTTGACTGGTTTGCATTCGTGTCTTTTGGAATTCAACACGGCGAATAGAGGGGGCACGCACGATAAGTTTCTGCAGCTAAAATACGCGATGGCGAAAAGTACGTCATTCGAAAAAGTATCGTGGGTGCGAACTAATTGAATACGGGCCCATGTCTTTAGTGCGTGACTTCTTTAATAGTTCATGTGCATGTTAACATGTGCTTTTATGTTAATATGTTGTGTCCTTCTTTCTGTCAATTGCAACCTAAAAAGTTGCCAAAATTGTGCAAAATAAAACATGTAAAAGCAGAACTCATTCAACTGATGAACTACTGTACATCTATGTGGATCCAGTGGAGCTTACAATCTATGGGCCGTATTCAATTAGAGACGAAAAGTTTCCACAGATTCGGACTTTCCATCTGTTTTCAAAGTATCTCCATATTCAATTCCAGGACGATTTCGCCTAAGTGGAAACTCAATGCAATGTAACAGGCGGAAAAGTATCTCCTATGAATAGCAGGAGAAATAAAGTGCAAAATCCGTATTTTCTGGTGCAAACATGGGGAAATGACTCAGAACCCTTGGGATAGCCCTCCAAAGGACAAATCATAAAAAAATTAAGAAAAATTACCTCAGAAAAGTAGGGGTGACAATCATAAAAACTAGCGAAATAGACTGGGTCTGCAAGGATGGGTCAGGTGTTTTTAGGATTGCAGGTGCATGCCGCAGGTGCGTTTTTGAAATTTTTTAAAAGTTCACCTATTTTCAAGTACCCAAATTTGACTGGACTACTTATTTTCACCAAAAAATACAGCTTTATGCCATTCTACACCACTTTTACAAAGACGTTAAGAAGAAGCAATTTAAACTACTTAAGCACCCCAAACACTTTTATTAGGGCTATTACTACACATCTACATTGATTTCTTATGTTAGTGCATCTTTTTTTTGGGTACAGACTGATTTCCCCACTTCTGACAGTACTTTCCGCCTGTTCAGCATTCGCCGCTTTCTATTTTCGTGTGTTAAGGAATTGATTGGGGCGAAAAGCGGGGACGCGCACGAAAAGTTTTGACAGGCAAAGGAGGCGGAAAGTCGGACAGGCAAAACTTTTCCGACTTTTCACTTCTTATTGAATACGGGCCTATATTCCATAACGTATGTACACTAGGGTTCAATTTTGTCAGAAGCCAATTCACTTACTGGTATGTTTGGATTATTATAGGAGACTGGAGTACCTGGAGGATATACAAACTACACATGTTTAAGTCCTTGGCTGGAATCAGACCCACAAACCTAGTGCTGTGAGGTAGCAAAGCTAACCTTTCCACCACTGTACTCCCCAATGTGTATGATAAGTTGCTGTTGCACATACATTATATCAAAATACATCTAGCACAAAACACAGCAGTATTGCTGCATCAGGTGTAAAAATGTGTATACTTATGCTAGTGTGGGACCTGCAATATGCTCAGACTATTAGAACCTCTGCAAATGTTAGACCTATGGGGCTCTCCTTTGTACAGTGTACCAGACTCTACAAAAATCTCTGAGAACCTGACTCCTGCTAGGTTCCTACTTTCCCTACTTCCCAACTGCAAGTGATCATTCACCTGTTAGTGCAAATCCAGAGGTTTTGCCTTGTTCTTTAATATTGTTGTATTCAAAGTGACCCTCAGCAGTATATGACTCTGTTTAATGTAAAACTATTGATTGTTGCACTTCTTTGATTGTTGCACCAGCTTGGAGTGTTAATGGTTTGGCCGTGGAGACCCGGTGATAGGGTCTCCTGGCTGTGGCATTACACCACGGTCGGTTTGGGTTAGGTGCTGATTTTAAATACAGGGGTACCCCTACGCCCCCCCCCCCACTCCCCTATACTTAAAACCAGCACTGGCCCTGCAGCCAGGTGCTGGTTCCTAAATTACAGGGGAACCCTACTCGTTTTTTCCCCTTT
The DNA here is from genome assembly GCA_031769625.1 of Taudactylus pleione. Classification (NCBI taxonomy): domain Eukaryota; kingdom Metazoa; phylum Chordata; class Amphibia; order Anura; family Myobatrachidae; genus Taudactylus; species Taudactylus pleione. The sequence goes on from JAUIMM010000115.1 coordinate 7,550,627, forward strand.
CTTTTACAGGTATAATACAAGCAGCCTTCACATATCTCGCTGATATGTGCAGGGTGCTTATTCAGGTGAGTTTGGCAGAGAGAAGACACTGCAATCACGGGTGAGTAATCTTCCTCAAAACTTGATACTTGTAGGAGAAATCTCAATCTGCTTCACCATCGGCCAACTTGCTCTCAGCTAAACACCAAAGTTTCAGCGAAGCTAATCATGTTGAAAAAAAAAAAAAACTAGATCAGACTTGATTCTTTGTAAATTTTTCCCCTAGAGTCAGTCTTTGCTGTCTACAGAGGATTTCTCACCATTCCAATGGTTTCTGCTCCAGCCACAGAGATCAAATCAGTGAACTTCCTGCTCTCCTTTGTGTCAGCACATTGTGTCCCTGACATTGGGCCAATTGTCTAATAAGAGCTAAAATATCATAACATGTGTGTCATACTTAAAATGCTACAGGATTTATATTTATTTAAGAGCAGTATATTTTATGTTTACCAAAGAGTGCTAAAACTTTTTGCTTCTTCCATTTAGTGTTCAACTTGCAGAAATAGGAGTTCAGAGACACCTTATCTCATTAATGGTTATTGTTTGTCATTTTCAATTTAAACTTTTTTATTTTAATATACTGCTTTCTGGCGTGCACAAATGTATGCCATGAACTTTTTTTTATGGTTCTTGCACAAGGCTTCCCATTAAATGTAAAATGTAATATCATAACACACGAGATATAAAAATCAAGACTATGTTTTGGCAACAATTTCCTTAAGAAGGACATTATTATTATTGTTATTATTATTATTAGCATTCATTTATGCAAAAACAATAAAGGTAAGCGAAGCAACAAAATAACGTGGTGTTCAGCATACATTTACTGTACACATTTACATGAGAAGGCATAATTATGTGCATATTGCTATCAACTTAGTTATGTGAGTTTGGATGAGAAGGATGGAAAGGAGAAGGGGTATGATACAGATATGAGAGTAGCAGCAGTCACTGGTTGAGTGAAGAGAGAGTGTGGAGGAAAAAATGCATCCGGTCAGCTTTACTTTTGTTAATGTCAATAATATTTGGTACTATGGGGTCTATTTACTAAGCAGTGTTAGGAGACAGAGTGAAAAGATAAGGTGGCAGTCAATCAGCTTCCAACTGTCATTTTTCAAACACAGCCTGTGAGATGACAGTTGGGAGCTGATTGGCTGGCACCTTATCGCTTTCTTATCACTTTTCACTATCAGGGGTATTCAATATGGGAGCGAAAATATCGTTTTTGCGTTAATATCGCACTTTTGACGTCGTTATCGCAGATTTTACTTTTACACCGTATTCAACTTCAAAGACTTATCGCAGGTTCGAAAAGTCTTTGATCAAAAACGGGGATAACTTTTCACCATTGAATAGGTGTCAAAAAAGTGCAGAATTGGGGTTTAGGGGTGCAGGCTTAAAAAAAATAGCCTGCACCCCTGGGAATGACATTTAAAAAAGAACTGTGTCAAAAAAAGTTTTTAAAAAAATAGGGACACCCCAAAAAATTAATTTAAAAATTGGGGTGAAAAAAAAAAGGGAACATTTTTTAAAAAATAGGGAAATAGGTTCAGGGCTATTCTGCATGTATGCGGCAGGTGTTTTCTAGAATAGATTTCTAGCAGCAGGTGCACAATTGCAGAATTTTTAAAAACTTACTTTAGGGACTTAAAAATATACTAGTACCCATTTTCATGTACCCCAAATTTGATGGAACCACTTAAAAAAACGAAAAAAATAACCTAAGTGCTCTTCTGCATCACTTCTTCAATGTCGGGAAAAAACACCTGCTGCGGCTATTTAAATCCCAGACTTTCATTTAAAGGCTAAAACAGGGGTACCCATAGTGATCCCCCATGTTTTTACAACTTTAGGGAGGTCCTACAATTATTTTAAGGAAAAATTCGTAACTTTATGCAAATCCAACTTCGCAGACTCCCGTTTTCGTTAATTTCATATTGAATACGGGGATAAGCAGGCGCGCACCCGATACTTTAACGCAGGTAAAAACTCCGATATGAAACGTAAGCTTCGACAGCGAAGTTTACGTTTCATATTGAATACCCCTCTAAGTCTCCTAACACTGCTTAGTAAATAGACCCCACCATCAGTTTACATCTACTCTGTTTGCAGTTTACATGTTGTTCAATCACAGTGGACAAGCACAAATAAAAGAATACCAAATAATATTGTCCTATAATAACAATATAAATTCAGAAAATACCAAAATATTGTAATTTTTGCCTATTGATGACCTGGTATAAACATCAGACAATCTTATTCAGCAAGAACAGCAACCACAATCTTAATATCTCTAGTGATGGTGTTGCATACTTATGGGGTACAAAGTACTGTGGAAACAATATATAAATGTACAACCAAAGAAATATTACTTCCAGCTATAAACACTTCAGTATTATAGCTGATGCCAGACGGTCATAGATTTCAGCATGTGTCAGAAAAAGAATGAGGATGCCTGATGATAATCTGATAAAAATTGATTTGATTTGATTATTGTCAGGCATTTTGGTAAATGTACTGTAGTTGGAAGATGATTGCGATCAGGCTGTGCCTGTGTAGTTATCTTTCGACCACATTAACAGATCCAAGTGATGTTGAAAACTGATCCGCCACTTGGCCAAAGTAGCTGAACAGCTGGCTCTTGATCAGTTTGGTTGATTAAATGGTCTTGTTTGTCAGTGTTTATGTCACATGGAAGATAGAGTCTATGGACCTCATTCAGAGTCGGTCGTTGTGGCCGCACGGTCGTATGCCACCAATGTTATCTAAACTGCGCATGCGTAAAATTTGCAATGCGCGTGCGCAAGCTAGCTATTATGATCAGAAATTGCTCTCTCCTTCATCTTGGCCAGGTCGTTAGTTTGAGTGACAGGATGAGGCGTTTGTGGGTGGTAACAGAGGAAGGTGCTTGTGAACGGGGGAGTGGAGATCCGAACGCAGGCGTGCCTGACTATGCAAACGGCGTTTTATGGGAGTGCATAATTAACTTAGTAGTGTCATGGCACATGTGACATGGGAGGTTTTTACACTGACTTGATCGTAGTGCTTAAGAGAGGGTATGGTCAACCTTAAGGTCTACGACCAGCTCCGATGGTTCCCGATGGTCTCGATTAATCCATATATGCCCGGAGATGACATGTAATGGGAATGAGAAAGTGGCGTATATTTAGTCTCCCCTCGCTCGTCCAGCTAACGATCCCATCTTAACAACACAATTTGCGCTTCATTTGCATATCCGGCCCCTTTTATCTTACAACCGTGCGGCCGCAATGACCGACTCTGAATGAGGTCCTGTGTGTGGCCCATTGAAGAAGTTGACTAGTTGACTCTGATTTTTATAATCATTTTAATTACATAAATAAATGTATTATGGTTATTTTTGCAAATACATTGGTAGTAATGTATTTATTTAAATATATTTGGCAGATACCTATTAAAAACAAAGACATACAAAATAGACATTGTAAATAAGTCTACATTACCTGCAACTACAACTTTGGAGCTATGTGCTTAGGTGTCCTGCAGTTTTGACATCTGGGAACCAGATTAATTACTACTCAGGTAAAAAGATTTCTCTAAAAAAAAGATTGACCACCATCAAACATGTGTAACCCCAGATAAAGGTAAAATAGTTGTGATAACGGTGCCGATTGTGGGGCACAAATAGTGTACACCCTGATCACAGCCTCCAGTGAAACAAAGACAGATATGCAAACATATAGATTTTTAGACCCTTCAATTAATTTCAATGCAGGTTGGGAAGAAGTTGTTGAGCAGCAGGGCTAGCGCGATACGTTAAGCCAGCCCTGTGCAGCGGGGAGGTGCAGGGATGGAGAGGTGCCGCTGTTTACTCTATTTGCTGGGTGCATGCTGAAATTTTGTTACCAGCGGGTTCCCGTCGGCTCCTTCCCTGTAGCCAGAGGCTGGAGCTTAACACACTCCTGAGCTCCATCTCCCGGCTCTCACAGTATGTAGGGAGATACATCATGACATCTATCCTATTGTGCCAAGCGCGAGGAGCTGTCGGACAGTGGTGGGCACAGAAGCAGGGCTTCAGGTAAGTACAGTGTTGTGTGTCTGTGTGTTATGTGTAAGCAGCACTACTACTGTGGGCATTGTATAAGGGGCACTACTACTGTGGGCATTGCATAAGGGGCACTTCTAATGTGAACATTGTATAAGGGACATTACTACTGTGGGTATTATGTTTAAGGGGCACTACTACTGTTGGCATTGTATGAGGGGCAGTACTGTGTGGTGTAATGTGAATAAGGGACACTACTATATGGTGTAATGTGAATCAGAACTATGTGGTGTAATGTGATTAAAATTGTGCTACTGTGTATCGTAATTTGAATTGGGGGTACTATTGTGTGGCCACACCACCTTTTTGTGAGACCATGTCTATTTTTTGAGGCATGTGCCATTCCTTTAAAAAAATGGGAGGTACGGTGCAAATTTATAGTTTCCCGGGGGATGCCGAACACCTTAGCACCAACCCTGTTGAGCAACATATAGGGCCAAATGTAATAAGGTGAGAGTTTAGAAAATGTGAGAGTTTAGCAGTAAACTCTCACATTGGTTGAGTTTTATCTTCAAAATGGGAAAACATCTGAATGAGATTTTAAAGCGTGAGAGTTTTCTAAGTCTAAAAAAACATGTAAGTTCGCTCTGTTACTTTGTTTTTGGACTCTATTACATTTACAAAGTTTAAAAAGTGTCAGAAACTCTCACTTTTCTAAACTCTCACCCTATTACATTTGGCCCATAGTGTCTACAAAACCTTTAAACAGCATTGTATTTACATTAAAGGACGCTGACAATGACACTGCCTATTTTAACTGGATAGCCCTTTGCAGCATTGAAGAGAGCAGAACCGGACTTTTGGAGGTATGGGGGGACCTGCTGAATAAAGATGATGCTGCATCACTGGTAACAAATGTTTATAGGAGTGTGCTCCTCCAAGGCCATCACTATACACAAATTTGGCTGCCGAAGGCCAGATACTCCTGGTGTGGTAGACAATCAACATGGCTGCAAACAATATGGAATAAGTGAGTGCGGGGAGACCCTTATTCATCTGTATTATAGAACTGTACAGTGCAGGGAGCAGCATGTCTTTTGAGAAGCTGAAAGGTGCTGAAAATTACTCTACATTGAAATTTGCCCAGAAGATGCAGTTACAGTGGGAAAAATTATGGAAGATCATCAGTACCCCCAGGGGCAATACAAGTCTTCAAGATGTGGACAGAGCTATAAGGACAATTGGTCTAATGGGTATCCATGGGAAAGTTACAGCTTACATGGATAGCACTGCAAATGGCTTATGAAGATAAAGGCTTAATGAGGACAATTAACCTGAGACACACTGTATGGAATAAAGCTTGCTTGTAAAAACATGAATGAGTACATAGACAGAATGTTATCCATCTCTAAGCAGTCAATTTCAATTGGCATCACAATGGATGATGAAGAGGTTGCTATGGTGATGCTGTAAAACCATACAACTTCTTGGTAGTGGAATTAGTATCAAGTACTACAAAACTAGCCACAGAGACAGTATGTGCTAAATGAATGCAGTTTCAAGAGTACATACCTACTGAAACAAATACTGCATTGTTTTAACTGCATCTGCATGGCAAATTTCCATGTAGAGTAGTTATCTGAACACTCTAACTTCTCAAAGTTCATACTGGCACCTGCACTGTACATTTTTACCCTTACTGTGAATAATTAACTTCTCTGTACTCACTTAGATTATTTTATTCCATTTAGCTGCAGCAGCTTTCTTGATATCATTATCCTTCAGCGCTAGTGGCCTGGGCCCATAACCTATTGACAGATCCTATAGGTGTTGATATAGGAGCCAGCAGTATGATGGAGGTCAGTCCACACAATGAACAACTTAACCAGGCATTTGGTTTCTTAACCAGGCAGAACAATTTGCAGTATAACAAAGGGTTAATGTTGCTATGTACAACAGGTACACAATACAGGCTGTATAATAGATGCAACAGATCCAGCCAGGAATGCAGGTGGAGTTAACGCATGTGGTGTGTGGATAAAGAGAAGCACAAATCTGTACATACATAAACAGTGGTGGCAACATATGTATTCCATTATTCAAATGAAAGTGATGGCACACAAAATATAGGTATCACTGCAGACATACTATGAAGAGAAAGGCTTAATATGAAGATTCAACCTGAGGTGCACTCTGTAGTAAGCTAAGTGTGTGCAAAAATATGAATGAATGCATAGATAAGATGCTGTCAATATCTCAGCAATAGACATCAGTAGGGGTACAAGTAGATGACAAAGAGGTTACTAGTATAACTTTATAGTCATGCACTGCCAAGCTATCAAGGGAGATTGCACAGGGAAGTTACAGCAGTTTCAAGAGCACATTCCAGTTGTGACAAATTCTGAGAATTCTATTCTGCTAACAAAGGGTGTAAACCCCAAAAAGCCACCCAAGTACAAGCGCTTCAAGTGTCATAAGGTGGAAATAAGGCCTCAGAATGTAGAGTAAGTGAACCAAGTGGTACTTCATCACGCAAGCAATTAATGTAGCCAACAGTCACCACAACGATTGATGGTACATGGACTTAGGAGTCACAAGGCACTTCAGCAGCAAAGTTGATTGAAGCCACTAAAGTCATGTCATCCTGTAAATGTCAGGGGAATAGGAGATGAAGTGCTAAATGCCATGAAAGTTGGGACAATTACTGTGCACTTGAAGAACAAGGGCAAAATAGTTGTCATAGACATAAAAGATGTACTAAAAAATATGATAGGTGAACAAAACCTCTAGCGCTTAGGGGACGTGAATAAAATGTGCAAAATATACAATTCAAATTAAAAAAATTATTAGATACTTTCCTTATGTTCTGAGTTGTCTCAAAACAAGCCAATATTCAAAATGTGGACATATGAAAGGAAACATAAAAATGGAAAGAACATAGCATAATCCTGTTTGTCAATAAAACATACTGTAGTTAAATAATATAACATAAAATGGCAATAGTATAAAATTAGCTCATGAATGAGCAAATGTTCATCACATAGGCTTTCAAATTCTTATAGGACATACAATACAAAACTTAGCTTATGAATGAGCAAACATAAAGTGCATAAGATGAATACAGGCAATACTAGCCAGATACCAGATATCCAAAAATAATGGGCATTGGATGCACTTGGGGTGAGTCCGGATATCACCCCTTGTGTCTAACAAGGAATTGTCCTCCAAGGTGTAGTGAGCATTCAGCAGCGCCAACGTATTTTGAGTAGAAACTCTTCCTCAGGGCTGTTCATGCTGCTCACTAAAGCAGGTTATATAGGCTTGGTCCTTGTATCATTGATACCAGAAGTGTCGCAGGGCCGGACTTCCAGTTTGCCGCAATTTCCATGGGTGTACATGGCTTCATTCCCCTATATCCAGGAGTAGTGGGTGGTCCATTGCCTAGTGTGTCAGTACATGAAAACAGAAGTCACGTTGTTAAAGACTTCTGGTTCACGGTGATTTGCCTGAGTGTAGTCGCCTTCACATGTTCCAGACCTACAAATCTATAAATTTCTTGTGTAGAGCAGTTATGTATCGTCTTAAAGTGATCCGATAATGAATGGGTCTCAAGACCTTTCCTTACATTTCTCAAGTGTTCCCCCATTCTTGCTTTTAATGCCCTTGTGGTTCGGCCAATATACAGAAGGCCGCAGGTACATTCTATCACATAGACCACACTAGTGGTATGGCATGCGATGAAGTCTTGAAACTTATATGTTTTTCCCTTGACATCTAATTCGGTGACTCTGGAGAGGTAAAGAAGGATGTAGATGATATAGAAAGGGAACTACTCCTTATACTGAAGATTCGAAAATCAGAAGATAAGAAAGAGTGGGCCTTCATAACTACATATGGTAGTCATCACACTAAATTGGAAAAGATCTTCAGACATCAATGGCCGGTTCTACAGAAAGATCCAATGTTAAAGGGAGTCCTACCCACCAGACCAAGTTTTATATACTGGAAAGCAGAAAATCTGAAGGGAAAGCTGGTGAAGACATCAAGGGAAAACATATAAGATTCAAGACTTTATTACATGCCATACCATACTACAAAAACATTGGAATGTACTCACCTTGGATCCGGACTTGGTGGAAATTCTTGGAAATGGAGTAGACATTAGTTGGCGGAAATCTCCCAATCTGAGGGATCGTTTGGTTCATAGCCACTTTAGACGAGCTGGAAAACAGAGGGACAAAATTATGGGATGCTATACATGCACTAGATGCAAAGCATGCAATTATATTGAACAGAAAAAAGAAACCGTGGACAGATATGGTAATACGATTGTTATTAAGGAATATATAAATTGTAGTACAATTGGAGTAATCTATTGCCTGTACTGTACATGCAACCTTAAATACATAGTAATGACGAGCCGACAATTAAAACAGAGGATCCTGGAGCACGTCGGGAATGTAAAAAATGCTAGAATGGATCAATCTAAATCTAAACCACTAACCAGCGTAGCTAGACATTTTTTGAAAAAACATAATTGTGACCCAAGTCATCTGAAAGCCTTTGGCATTGAAAAAATTAAATTAGGTATAAGGGGAGGAGACGTACATAAGGAATTACTAATGAGGGAAGCAAGAATGATATTCTTGATGAATAGCATCGAGCCTCATGGACTAAATGAAAGCAATCAATATACTGTCTTCCTATAATAATATAAATACTATACACTTCTATATAGATTGAATGCACTTTCTTTATACCCAAAACCTAGTAATGAGGATAGGGGAATAGGGATATTCCAGGTCCCTGGAAACCCATAAAATGAGATAAGTGCATTCTAAAGTATATGAATATAAATTGGATTCATTAGGTTAATGTTACGAACATTCATGAAGTTAATTATATTATTTATAAAATGGATGGTTTTTATGTCACATATATTAGATTTGACATTGATAGTAGCCATTTAGCTACTTATGTACTGGTAAAGTTTTTAATTATCCTTAAGATAAATAGAAGCAAATATAGCAAATTACTTTTTATGATTGAGAAATAACAGTTGTAGGTTGTTCTCTTATCTATATATATATGTTCATTGATCTTATAAATTGTGTGTAGATGTGACACCCAGAGCTTTTTATTTAAGTCTATTTTTCACACATTATAAATATACACACATATTAGTGGTGGAACAGGGATTTAACACTATATACAAGTAATCATTTTATAACTTTTTCATAAGTTTGCACAGTTTTATTTATATATTCTTGTATTTTTATATTTATTTTTATTAATTTTATTTGAAGTATATACAGCATTTATTTGATTTATTTTATATACACATTTCATTAATATCACTAACATCACGAATTCTAGTTAAGGGAAATTATCACTAATCCAATATAATAACCATACACTTTTATGAATTGGGATTTAATCACTTTATTTAATATATTTATGCACTATATATTTATTATTAAATTAAAGGTATAGGATGGATGTCATATTAGAATTTATTTTATATATATATATATATATATATATATTTTATGGCTAATTATCGCACAGGGAATTATTACTTTATGAAGTATAGAAGGAGAAAATACGTATATTTTAAAAAAATAATGGAGAATATGTGACAGGAATTATATTTATGAAATACCATATTATATGTGTAGCATGAACCAATGATTAGGACAATAGAATTCATGAAATATCGTTAATAATATTATTATTTGTAAAAGAATATTGTCAGATTATTAATTAAATGAGGAATACTTGATGTGTATATAGTTCATGAGTATTTTAAATAACCAAAGATATGATGTCAGGACCTTAACGCCTGTGATTGAAAGAACACTATGTTCACTGGATAGTGTTAACAGTGGTTGTATGAAAGAAGGCTGATGAGACACGCTGGTGCCTGTGGAAAGACAGCGAGGTAATGAGATGATTTAAATGGACCAATGATGGCAAAGGTTAAGGGTATATAAGATCAGAGGAAATAGCGCTCTGGTTGATTTGCCTTGAAAAAGCAGCCTTATGCGAAACGCGTGTCGGCGTTTCCACATATACCGCTGCCTCATGTATTATGACATGTAAAATGTGAAGCTAACCATAACTTCACTTACTATTAGAGACAAGATATCCCTGTATGTTTCCCTAGTGATAATAATTATGTATGTGATGTTATTAAGGGGAAGATCTGCTTGCCGGTAATCTATGAATGCACGGACGCCACACGTGTAATAACAAACAGCACTGTAATATCACTATATTATTATTGTGGCTCATGATACCAGGAATAAGACTACATGTACTCTGTGGAGTTTTTAAGGACTGAGGAATGTATGCCTGTGATAGGGTGAATTAAATATATATTCCATTTCCTTCAGTACATGGGGTGATATAGTGAAATGATTGAACAGTATCAGAGTGTGATATAAATGGAGAGAACCAGGATGATAAATGGTTACTTCACTCTCTGACACATTAGTATGTTATAAGAGAACTAGAAAACTGTTACTTATAATTCATTCATTACTTTGGCAACAGTGTGTAGTAACAGAAAAGAAATATCAGCACACACTGATAGATCTATTATATTAATACCTGATTAGGGAAACTTATTAGTGGCAATAATTATACAATAAATAGACAGCGGTATTTGGAAAACTTTTTATTTCACATTTATTTTTTATATCATTCACTCCTTATTGTTTTTGTTTATTTCTTTAAATATGAGTTATTGATTTTATATTTCGCAAGATGGTACCCCTATATATATTTTAATATTTTGACCAATAAAGATTTAATATTTTAATACATACATTATACTTTATATAAGGTGGTATACTACAATGTTTTAGAGTGCACCGTACAAAAACTCTATCTTTTTTCTTCTTGTTCCCAAGTACATGTGATATATAGAGTTGGTGGTTGCACCATCCAAGTGACCAAGCATTCAGATATATGGAATAATTAATAATAGGAATAATATACTTGAAAATCACATGGAATACAAACATCAATATGAGAATCAATAAAGATTACTAAACATATGTATAGGTATACATTGTGGTATATGTTTCTCTTGTGCGGGATTTTACTCTGTTTCATGATTTATGCCATACCACCAGTGTGGTCTGGGCGATAGAATGTACCTGTGGCCTTCTGTATATTGGCCGAACCACAAAGGCACTAAAAACAAGAATGGGGGAACACTTGAGAAATGTAAGAATAGGTCTTGATACCCATTCATTATTGGATCACTTTAAGAAGATACATAGCTGCTCTACACAAGAAATTTTTAGATTTGTAGGTCTGGAATATGTGAAGGCATCTTGGAGAGAAAAAAATATTGAGTTCAAATTAGCCAAATGTGAAATGAAGTGGATACACAAATTAAAACACTGATTCCAGATGGACTAAATAAGGACTTTGAATTCAAGTGGTTCTTGGATTAATTCCCTTACTTTAATTTTTAACTTCTTGTTCTAATTTTTCAACAGCCCTTTATATCTTTACCTTATGTATGACACCTAGAGATAATTTTTATATCTTATTTATATGATGCCATCTTGAGTGGCCATGTTATTTCTTATATTTCCTAACCTTTTGCGTGCTATGGATTTATTAATTTTTTCTTGTTACTCATTTATTTTTTCATTGTTACTCATTGATTTTATTGCATTATGATTGGCTCCCCCATTTATTTGGGGAGACTTTACCCCACTTTATAATGTGTTATTTATGGATTATTATTAATTGTTGTTGTTACTTTTTTCCATGTTTATGAAAAAAACTACTTCCAGATTTATGTTCCCACTAGGAACCATGTTAAGGAATATGGAGAACATATTTGCAATCTGCACACAAAGATCTGGACATTACGATGACATCACATCCGGTTTCGTGAATCGATAACATCATCACTTCCAGTCCATTTTCCTTTGGAAGACAGTGGACCTATGTGTTAAAGCACCTCCCACGACTCCTGAGATATGAGAATCTGAAGCTGCCTACACTCGGGCAGATCACAGTGAACCAGAAGTCTTTAACAATGAGAGTTCCGTTTTCATGTACTGACACACTAGGCAATGGACTGCCCACTACTCCTGGACATAGGGGAATGAAGCCATGTACACTCACGGAAATTGCTGTGAACCAGAAGTCCCGCCCTGCAACACTTCCGGTATCGATGATACGAGGACCAGGCCCACTAGTGCATGCAGGGGGGGGTTCTGGGTACCCAGAAACCCCCCCCGGTCCAACTAATTTTTTTTTTTTCAGAGACAGAGACAGCCTTGTCTCTGCACAATCAGCGGGCCACACTCGGAGCTGCCTAGCCGCTGCCTGTTCAGCTGCCAGTGCTTCTGCATCAGGTGGCTTTCATACCACCAGATGCGGAAGCACTGACAGCTGCACTGACAGTGGCCAGGCAGCGCGCAGCAATAACCAGCGCCGTCATCAGAGAATAGACTGGAGGCCCGGATAGAAAAGGGGCCCCGCTCGCCCGGCATTGCCGATCCCCGCACCCGCTATTTTTTTGGAAGGAGAGAGCGACCCGGCGGCCGTCGCGCATGATGTCACGCCACGCCACTGAGAGCAGAGGACTCGCGGCTTTTGACTGAGGAGCTACAAGCATCAGGTAAGTGTGGGGTTGGCTGTCTGGGGCTGGCAGGCTGGAGGTGTTTTATTCACCTCATATGTTGCAAGTCAAAGTAATACCATTAGCTGGTCAACGTTTCAGCCCATACAGTGCCTTTGTCAAGACCTCCCAGAAACCAGTAATATGGGAAATATTGATAAGTAGGTCAAGGGGCCTATTTATTAATGTACTATCTGCAGTCAATCTTCCGAAAAGGATTGCTGCTTTATTGAGTGTTGGGGCTATTTAAGTTAATGGTACTTACATTTTTAATTCACAAAGCAGTGCCCAAATTGGCCTATTTACCAAGCTCTGAAAAGCTTAGCTTTCGGAGCTGGCACCTGGTAACTAATGCCACCTAGAAATTGTATTCGTCATTGTCAGCCTTTCAGCAACCTTTTCGCAGAGAGGGATCCTCAGACCCCTGGGTGTGCATTCGCAATAGGTCAGCGGGTCCTATCCTCCCAGTAAAGTGTTCGCATATGCTATCATTTTACCTTTTACGGGTTGGGGCTGGCTGTCTGGATAGAGGCTGGCAGTGTGGGGCAGGGGCTGGCTATCTGGGGCTGGCTGGCTGGGGTGACTATCTGGTGCATGGGCTGTCTGGGACTGGTTGTTTGTGGCTGGGGCTGATATACAGTATATGTGTGTATGTGGAAACCCCCCCAAAAAATACTGCGTTTGCCCCTGAGGCCTATATAAACCTGCTTTAGTGAACAGCATGCACAGCCCTGAGGAAGAGTTTCTAATCGAAACGTGTTGGTGCTGCATGCTCCTTACATCTTGGAGGACAATTCCTTGATAGACACAAGGGGTGATATCTGGATTCACCCTGAGTGCATCCAACGCCCAATCATTTTTGGACATCTGGTACAAAGGCTAGTATTTCCTGTATTCATCTTGTGCACTCGTGAGCTAAGTTTTTTATTGTATGTCATATAACAATTTGAAAGTCTATGTGATGAACATTTGCTTGTTCATGAGCTAATTTTATACTATTGCCATTTTATGTTATATTATTAAACTACAGTATGTTTTATTGACAAACAGGATTACGCTATGTTCATTCCATTTTTAACTTTCCTTCCATATGTTCACATTTTGAATATTGGCTTGTTGTGAGACAACTCAGGACATAAGGAAAGTATCTATTAATTTTTTTAATTTTATATTTTGCACATTTTATTCACAATGTCCCCTAAGCACTAGAGGTTTTGTTCACCTATCATATTTTTTATCCATTGTCTTTTGTGGTCTTGAGGGTGCCAGGGTTTACAGTTCCTCAGGCATCTTTTTCCTACTTGTGCTGGTGTCTATTTGTAATATCTCTTATTCCTATAAAAGATGTACTATTTGTGCAAGATCTAGGGCCAATCTGATTGCCATCAGTGGCCTGGAGAAGAAGGGATACAAGGTCCAAATTTCAGAGGAACAGTGTGTTGTGTACAATAAAAGACAGACTGTAATTGCAACGGCAACCTAGTGTCAACAAATGTAGACCCTAGACACTGAGAAGTGTTGTGCAATGGTGGCATTAGATTCCAACCAATCTGTAGAACTATAGCATTGGAGATTGGGTCATCTAGGATACAACATTGTACAGAAGCTTCTAGTCAGCTTGGTGACGAGGATGTCAGTGAATGTCAGTGAATAATCCAGAGAGACCAGAATGTGAGAGCTGCATGAACAGTAATAAACACATTGCCACTTCCAAAGTCAGGATCCAGAGCAAGAGTAACATTGGAATTAGTGCACACAGATGTGAGTAGATTGATGGAAGTAGAGTCAATGAGTGGGAACCATTACTTCATGACACCCATAGATGATTGTATGATGATGATGCATCTATACTTCCTGAAAGCAAAGAGTGAAGTAACCAGTAAAATTGCAAAATACAAAACTCAGATCTAAAAATAAAAGTGTTGAGGTCTGACAAATGTGGAGAATTTGAGAACAGATATCTAGCTATCTTTCTAAAGAGGAATGGCATACAATGCCAACAAACAATTACCTACACACCTGAACAGAAAGCCATGAGTGAAAGGGCAAATAGAACAATCATTGAGAAAGCATAAGCTATGTTAAATGATGTAAATGATTCTGGGTAGAGGCAGTGCCGAGTGCAGTATACCTCAAGAAACAAGCTCCTACAGTGGCAGTTAAAGGTAAAACACCATTTGAAGTGTGGTCCAGTAAAAAATCAAGTGTCAGCCATCTCTGTGTCTTTATGTGTAAATCAAATGCCAATATCCCTAAAAAAAGGAGACTCAGGCTAGATCCCAAGTCCATCTCATGTATTATGCTTAGGTATTGTCAAGAAAGCAAAGGATACAGAATGTAGATCATTGTCAACCAAAAACTCATAAAGTCAAGAGATGTAGTCTGCCATGAGAGAGCTTCAATCAAAGACAACCTGGATGTTACAAGACCACAATAACTTGTGCTGCTATAGATGCCAATAGCATGTCAGAAACTGAGTCTACAGATACAATTGATCAACAAAGTAGGAGCTCTATGAGGAGCACCAAAGACAAAGCACCAAAAGGATACAGTAAGGAATTTGCTAACTTTGTCTACTGCAAACCTCAAACTATAGACGAAGAAAAGTTATGCAGTGACTGGCAAGAATGGAAATCAGCCATAGATAAAGAGCTTATGGCATTGAACAACACGTGTTTGACACGTGGACCATTGTGGACATGCCGATCAACTGCAAAACAGTTGAAAACAAGTGGGTCTACTGTGAGAAGCTAAACACTGATGGAGCCTTGCTCGCTACAAAGCCTGACTTGTTGCCCAGGGTTACACCCAGAAATCAGGCATTAACTTTGGACAGAACTTCTTGCCTGTTGCAAGGTACAGTACATGACATATGGTTATTGCTATATCTACTGTGTATAATTTGCTGCTGTACCAACTGGACTTTGATTCAGGGAAAATAATGTCTGTTAAATAAATTATTGTTTAGACTATAACAAAGTGGTAGCTGCTGGTACATCAAACTCAACAGTGTATTGCTAGAAAATGACTTTGTCCAAAACTGATCACTGCTTATAATAGAAGTGGAAAGAAAAAAGCTTGTTTATTATAGTTGTGTATGTAAATGATCTATTGCTTGCAGTCCAAGAAAGCCAAATTGCCAAAGTCAAATTATTGCTGAGTGACAGGTTTAGACTCAAATACCTTGTTCTGGTGCACCAACTGCTGGGTCTGAGGATCATACAAAATTTGAATGCTGGGACTGTTACTATAGACCATCAAGGATACATTGAAGTAATGCTGATCAAATTTGGAATAGCAGATGCAAAACCTGTCAGCACATGAACTGACAAAAATAACAAAAGCTATATGTCCAAAATCAGAGGCAGAGATAGAGGAATTGAGGAAAGTTCCTTATCAAAGTGCATTGGAACTTTAAAAGTTGTGTTGGCACAGGTTCAGACATCACACCTGCAGTCTGTCATGTTAGCCAATTTGCAATGAACCCTGAAAGAAATCATTGGAAATTGTTTAATGAAATGCCTAAGGGGTACAAGTTCTGTGAAATTAAAGTTTGTAAAAAATAGAAGTTTGGAGTTACAAACCTTCTATGATGCAGATTGGGATCAGAGGAAGACGATAGGCATTCCTACACTGGATATTTGTTTGCATTTGTCAGGCACAGCTATCAGCTAGGCTAGCAGGAAACAGCATACAGTTCCCTTATCCATTACTGAGGCAAAGTACATTGCACTCAAAGAAACAACCAAAGAGTCATTGGTTTTTGTTGTAGAGATAAATAACATGTTTTTTTGTGGTGATTTTGGTATGTTTTAAATAGCGGCAGATGTATCAAACCTTTGAGAGAGTTATAATGAAGAATTTGCCCACAGCAACTAGTCAGCTTCTAACTATCATTTCATGTGCTAGATAAATAACAGCAACTGATCGGTTGGATTGGCCAATTTCTCCCATTTATCTCTCTCTAAGGCGTGACACATCAACCCTACAGTAACTAAAGAAGTAAAAACACAGCATACAAAAGGCACAAAAGGGCTCGGTGAATCTTAAGAGAATCTAGGTAGATAAATTAGGGACTCTCACCCACCATTGGACACATGGCCTGATTCAGAGATACTTACTGGCTTAGACAGCAAACTCATAAAATGTTGTGTGGAGTGGTTGCAAATAGTTGGTATTATCCAAAATTTCTAGACTTATGGATACATTTACTAAGAATCGTGTTTTGGTGAGAATAAACTTGACCAAGTTCCCACAAACACGCATGAGTTTTCCTAGACCAAACTCGCAAATTTACCAAGAAGTGAGTTTTGCAAAATCATGTTTTTCCGATGGTGAATGCATATGTGTTTTGTTGTGCGAGTTTTAGGCAAAACACGTGTGAGAATGGATGTGTTAATAAAACACACACGAGAATGGATGTGTTTATAAAACACACATGAGAATGGATGTGTTTATAAAACACGTGTGAGAAAGGATGTGTTTATAAAACACACATGAAAATGGATGTTTCTAAAACACGTGTGAGAATGGATGTTTATAAAACACACATGAGAATGGATGTGTTTCTAAAACACGTGTGAGAAAGGAAGTGTTAAAAAACACACAGGAGAATGCAAGCATCATCCTAGAAACATGTTCTTATTGAAGCAGTCATGTAATGAACACACTGCCCAAGCATATAAAAACACCACAAACAGCCCAACCTTTGAGGGTTTTATTGGTTGGAGGTTGCAGAGGGACAGTGAGGAGTGTGTTTAGTGGTGTAGGAGAGTTTATGGCTACAGGAATTGATTGCTGCTTGGTATGTGGAAATTGTTTTGTGCTTATTTATTGTCTTGTCATATATCTTTGTCTAATTTTTCTGTCTATCTTAATTGTGTTTTTTCTTTTGTCCTGTCAATATTTTTTGTGTGTATATAGTAGGAGAGAAGGTTTGCATTATTTTAAAAGAAAATTCTGTGTGTTTGTATAGGGAGGGGAACAGGAATATATCCAAGGCAGAGGAGATGCAGGGAGAGAATGCAGTGGAGGAGGTTGCATCTCAAGAGACCCTATTGAGTAGTACAGGCAGCAGTGATGAGGCACCCAGGCAAGACCAAGATGGGGCACAATGAGAATTTTTCTGTGGAAAACATGGTCCTTGTGCAGGAGGTCATGAAATCCCACCACAAGCTGTTTGGATGAAAGGGTGCCAGCTCATTGACCCGTCGCAAGCATGTCATATCACCCAGGATATTAGGCATGCCTGCAATGTTAAAACAAAAAATGTACCCTGACTGCATGATACTGTGACTCCTGGCTAGGGAAGCAGATTTACATATTCATTAGTGGCTGAAATGCCGCCATTACCAGAGTTACTGTAGGTACCATGAGAATGTTGACTGGGATATCGTTAGAACTCTACTTGTCACAGACTGAAAATTACCAGTAGCCAGAAAGTGAAACTTGGTCATACAGATGGAATATGTTGTTACAGTTCATCTGGAACATCTGTTTGACTTCGCCATCGTCCAATGTGTTCAGGTTCAAACACCTCCAAAAAAAATGTGGCCTGAGCAGCTTTTGTGATACCTGCATTTCCTCATTTTCTGCTCAGTTTTTTGCTCCTGGGTCCTTCCAGCCTGGTGGTAGAGCCTCTGAAATCCCAGCCACATGCAGTGAATAGCAATGGTAGTAAATTCTGCCAGTTTTGCCTCACACAAATCAACAGCAGCTCATTTAGCCCCTTTAGTAGGGATCATCATTGTTTTCCCACTAATTGCAACTTGAAACACCTGTGAATACATACAAACACATCCAAACTCAATACATACAAACACATCCAAACTCACATAAACACTTACCTCAGGAGGTCGTCTATTTGGAAGGTCTATTTTGCTGAGTGTTTGGTAATTTCTCATGCGAGTTTCAGAACTCGATTCTTGGTAAATTTGCGTGTTGTATGGGTTCCTATGGAAAGTACTTGCGAGTTTGGCTGATGGTGTATTTGGTCGTGTTTTGAAAACTCATGCGAGTTTTGATTTCTGTTTCCTGCAAGTTAACATGTGTTTGCCCTTAGTAAATTTGTGAGTCAGAAAAACAGGCTAAACTCACCCGAGATTGCAATCTCACGAAACACGATTCTTAGTAAATTTACCCCCAACTGTAAAATATATGTAATTGATCTTAAATTAAGAACTTGACAAAGCTATACATTGGGAACTTTATTTTGACTTGGTAAATGAGCCAATAGGTGCTAACATTAGACTATTTCAGATATAAATGGAGTAGTAGTTGGCAAATAGGAGTATTCAATTTTGTACAGGATGATGTGCTATTGACTTTATTTTCCCCACATACTTATCTCCCATACTTTTAAAAGATTTTGAAGAAAAGTGATAATCCCATCAAGGTGCTGCCACATAAACCAAAGTAGCTGTGACTGGAGAGTGTTGGTCTCCTTAGCCTAGGCTAATGATGGACAATTAGAAGGGGGAGGTTAACTGGTAATAGGTTCAAAAGTGAAAATAATTAATCAGTAAAATCTTGAACATTGTTCATGAGCATAAATACAAGAACAGCTGTACAATCTAGATATAGTACCCCCAAAAAATCTCTGCTTATTTATAGATGGCAATGTCTATGATTAGAGTAGGTACAATCTAAATATAATGTTTCAATTGAGGTTAAAAGCTATACATATGTTCAAAACCAGTTTGGCCAGTTAGGGAGAATTACTATATACCAGTCTATGGAATTAAGGGGTCGATTCAGACCCGGACGCTAAGCTGCGCTCTATCGCTGCCAAAAGGGCCCGGGTCTGGTGTAAGGACGCCCTCTATGTCTTATAGAGAGATGACAGAGTGAACACATGCCAGTCTAAAGATGCCTGCTTTTGCTTCTTAACACACGTCATCTCCAGGAAGTGTATGATTAATCAGAACCATTGAGAGCCATCGGAGCAGCACGCAGCGCTTGAGGTACACCCTACCCTGCTGCAAGCACTGCGATCACTGCAAACTGAAATACAACCATGTGACTTGTACAATGATGCTTCCATGCTAATTATGCACACCCATGGGATAAGGAAGTTTGAAGAAATCCGCATGTGTAAATAATATGATATATATATAATGTTCCCATTAGTAGATATCTCATTGCACATGTAATATTCGGAGAATCCATCTCTACCTGTGGACAACATTAAAAAGGGAAAGCAAGAATGTTGCAGTAGATCAACACTGTAACTTATTTAATCACAGTGGAATAGTGATGCAGGGATATATGCCAATTATATAACACACAATTATATTTGTTATCAATATTCCTATATATATGGTAACTGTGAACAAGTACGGTAACCCTATTTAAATTGACAGACACGCTAAGGGATAGAACCCTGTACATGACTGATATTATATATATCTAATTTGTTATTTGGGAAGCTGTAGGCTTTAATGCACTGACAAACAATAATATCACTTATAAAGAATACCAATTAATAATAATTTCACGCGCTAGGGTATATTTTTTTAATTTTAAATCTAATTCCTTTCTTTTTTTCATTACTAATATTTTCAACACTATATTTTATAATATTTTTCAATTTTTATTTCGCTAACTGTAGTTTCCAATAAACTCTTTTTAATGTATACCTAATAAAGATTTAACATTTTTAAGCAATCTCTTTATTGTGCGCCACATAAGTAGACAAATCTTTGTTCTCTTTCTCTTCCTATAAGTATAACACACGTCATCTCCAGGAAGTGTATGATTAATCAGAACCATCGAGAGCCATCGGAGCAGCACGCAGCGCTTGAGGTAGACCCTACCCTGCTGCAAGCATTGCGATCACTGCAAACTTGAAATACAACCAAGTGACGTGTACAATGACGCTTCCGTGCTAATTATGCACACCCATAAATCTCTGTTTTGATGCCCAGACACGCCTGCGTTCGCAGCACCACTCCCCCGTTCACAAGCACCTTTCCCTGATAGCACCCACAAATGGCACATTCTGTCACTCAAAGTAGCATCCAGTCTGTGTACTACGAGCACATGATTCCCGGACGCAGTGACTGCTTCGTGCATGCATATTTTGCCGCGTGCGCAGACGGGCGACAATCACCCATAGCGTGCATCCACGGCTTAGCGTCCGGGTCTGAATCGGGTCCTAAGTCCATACTGTCCTATTGACAAGTAGTCCTCACAAGATTATTGGCTGATGGCATCCTTTGTCTGGCCAGACAGTTAATTTTTTTTTCAGGTTCTGGATGAATGGTGCATTGGAAATCCAAATGTGTCTGTAGGTTCCAAATATCTGCTTAATGCATTTCGCTGACGTAGTGCCGCTCAGCTTTCTCAGTTGCAATTTTATGGAGCTCTGTGGGGTTAATTACAAATATTAGTCGGCTGTAAGTACTGGTCATTTAATTAATCAAGCCATACTTTAAAATTAATAGTAAGTTCAATTGTAAGGAGGCAATACTATTCATAATCATGATAATTTGTCTCTTTGTGAAATATATGGCTATCCTACTAGACAACAATTGTTCAGCTGACTTAGTGGTAAATGTACTAAAGGTCAGTTTTAGATCAATTTTAAATTGATTTAAAACTGACAAACATTAACAGCATTTTGGACTGCAAAATCTGCATATTTATCATTGGTAGGGTTTCAACATTAAGTGAAATCCACCATCAATGTAAGTCGTATTTGGACTTCTAAATGCCGTCCAAAAAAGAAGCAGGGTTAATGTATTAAAGATACAAATAATATTGTTTGTTTGCAGTGGGAATACAGGTTCCAGTAAGCCTGTCCCGACATTAGGGCACTTGGAGAACCAGCAGGCCTGGACAGTAAAGGTGTGTATCCACTAGACGATTAAAATAAGTGATTGAATGATTATGACATCGTTATCATTAATCGCTCATTAATTGTTCATAAACATGCATTAAAATGTCGAAAATGACCAGAGATGCGTGCTGGTTGTTTTCGACATCTATCATTGCCTAAACATGCAGGCCAACCTGTCGATAATGACAGGTTGAGCATGTTCGGTGATGAGGGAGGGTGCCTGCACTGAAAGACATATCGTTCAGTGTGGGAACATTATCCACTGCACAGGATGAAGAATGATTGCATGATTACAATGTTGTAATCATACAGATGTTCCACTCTTGTGTATTGGATATGCACCTTAAGTGGCCACTGGCAATGTACCGCCACTATAAGGAAAATATAAAAAAAATACAGTACACATTAGAGATGTGCACCGACCCCCCCGTTTTGGTTTCGGATCTGTATCTCCCCTGACTTTGCATCTGGATTGGTTTTGCCAAAACCTCCCTTCCATGTTTTGTTTTTTAGTTTTTGTTTTGGATCTGGATTTTTTCTTTCACATAAATGGGTCTGTTTTTGTTCCTACAGTATTTTTAACCTCAATAACATTTATTTCCACTCATTTCCAGACAATTTTGACAGCTCACTATATTGTTTTCAACCAGTTTAGGCCCAAACTTTGCACCAAGATAGCTGGCTGACTAAGCTAAACAGCAGCAGTGGGTGGCACAAACACATGGCAGTTCAACTTCCAACATGGCACATCAGGAAACAAATGTTTTTATTATTCAAGAGAGGCCTGAGGGAGTTGGAGTATGTATGTAGTTGAAGGCATGGACAGGAAGGGTTGATTGGTAGTAAATTTAATTTCATTTTTTGATTTAAATAAAGTAAATTTATGAGGGAGAAGGGGAGGGAAGGAGGGGAGGCATTTACAAAAAATATTTTACTTATTAACATCAGTCCTTTCCCCAGAAGAATCCTTGAGCACCATGCCTGCTGCTGCTAGAAGTGGATTTTCTCATCCCAGAAGGGGAAGACTTCTAGTAGTGCTTTCCAAAACAATTGACTGTTAAATAATCCTTTGCAAAGCTTCCACATGAAAAAGCATTTCCCAACCTGTACAGGGACATTAAAAAAACATAGTTAGTTAGTGGCCTCCAAACTGCCACTTAACCAGCACAGATATGTGAACAAGTGCAAGATTTAAGATTAAGCCAGGGTAAATTTAATTCACTAAAGTGAGAGATTTTACAAGTTAGTTTTAGAAGTGATGTTGCCCATAGCAACCAATCAGATTTTACTTAACATTTGCCTACACTTTCTAGAAGATAATAGCTAGAATCTGATTGGTTGCTATGGGCAAGAAACATCACTTCTAAAACTCACTTGTAAAAACTCTCACTTACCCCTTACGTTGTGTCTTTCTTGAGAATCCTGCACCTGCTTCTGCTGCTAGGAGTGGATTTTCATCCCAGAAGGAGACCAGGAAGAGTGCTACTGCTCTCCAAAACAATTGACTGTTAAATAATCGTTTGCAAAGCTTCCACATGAAAAAGCATTTCCCAACCTGCACAGGGACATTAAAAAAAAACATAGTTATTTATTTATTATTTATTACCAGTTATTTATAAAGCACATACATATGCCTCAGTGCTTTATTTATCCATTCACATCACTCCCTGCCCCAGTGGAGTTTACAATCTACTGTATATTCCCTACCACATGCTCACATTTAGAGGCCTTCAAACTGCAATTGTACCCACTGTCTCCTTTAGCCAGAGCAGATATGTTAACAAGCAGAACAGAGCAGCAAATGCAACATTTCAGATTTAAGGTTTAAGGCCCTCATTCAGAGCCGTACGCTCTGAGCAGAGCGCACGCTCTGAATGAGGGCCTGCCTCCATGAAAATGGAGCGTCCTCCTGGACGCTCGTACAGCTGTGGGTCACCACCCACAGGCTATACGAGCGTGCAGTTTGATGGCCGCGATGGTCTTGACCATCGCGACCATCGAAACTGCGAGCCGGAGCCTGCGGTTGAGGTTTTCAACCACAAGCTCTGGAGTGATTTTGGCTCTATCAGAGCCAAAATCACTCCCACTGACATCACTAGTGATGTCAGTGGGCCGGCTTCTGATGGGAGGCGTTCCCGTGGGAACGCCCCCATCAGGGAGGCATGCCTACTAAAGGGGGCGTGCTGTCAATCAACATCGACAGCACGCCCCCTTTGATCAGACACAACGAGCGAAGGACTTTCCTTCGCTCGTCACGTCTGGCGCATGCGCACGACGGAGCTCCCTCCGTCGTGCGCATGCTCAGTCCAGAACATCGACCCACTTGCGAGCGGACAGCCGCTCGCGAGTGGGTCTGAATCAGGCCCCAAGTCTTATGCTGTGTCTTTCTTGTGAAATCTTGAGCACAATGCCTGCTGCTGGGAGTGGATTTTCATCCCAGAAGATAGAAGACATTGTTTCATCTTCCCAATGGAAACAGATCTGAAGAAATGTAAAGAACTGCTGGCAGGAAAAAGAGGCAATTTGTAGCCATTACACAAACTGCCTTTGCTTTACTTGAGCTGCGCACCTTCCAGTGTGTTCTCAGAAAGAGTTTTCAGAACAGCCAGGAATCTTGCCAGTGATCGACCTGAGACTACTCCCCAAAATGTGGAAAAGATGATGATCATCAAAATGAACTACAAATTCTACGAGAAAGACCTTTAGCGTCAATTACGGGCAAAAATTACAGAGGCACCTGTAATGCTGGATTCCAGCGGGGACAAATTAATAGTGTGATGAAGATGATAGGGTAGAAGAGTGTGTGACTAGTGCCAAATTCCCTGTAAGATCCAATAGATCCAGATGTGCAGCTGGGAACAACAGAGGCCTTTCAACAGTGCCCCAGAGAGTAATTGTAGAGAAATGGAAAGTTTCCAGTGCTATCTGGAGATCTATGTTGCGGATTCATTTGGTCTTGTTCCCGATGTATTCTGAGATATGTAAAAAAAATGAAAAACTAATATCATGTGATAACATTAAATTAAATAAATGATATTAAGTGTAGTTGAAATGCACATACCATTTGTAGGTGGTACATGGGCATTGGACCAATTTCCACCATGGTCCTACGGTGGTTGTGAAATACAACATTGATCCAATGTGTTCTTGGATCACTCAGGAACGATGTCAGTCATTAGGAGGAAACACACATAACATGCCTCCATAGTGCAAATTAATAAACCCAAAAGAAGTTCTACAAAATTCTGTAGTGTACTCATCTTCTGTAGGGTATGATGTAGGCTTGGGACATTTATTTTTAACACCAGATGTCCATCGGTAATATAGAATTTCTGGTTATTGGATCCAAAAGACTAATTTAGGAGTGATCAAGGTGCTAATATTTTTTTATAAAAGATTTATTTATTAATGGTCTATATTGGTGTAACCTAATTTACATCAATAATCTAAAAAGACATAATTATATAACATGATTTAAAAAGAAAGTTTAGAAATAAAATATAATAAAAAATGATGAAGGAGTGGAGAGAATCAATGAATGGTTACCTAGCAATGCATTTTGCAAAACCTCTGTCTGCTTCCTCAGGCTGGTCATTGTGCGACAACTGAGATTGAAACAAATCAGTTGTGGATACTGGTTGTTACTACTTGAGATTAAAACTTTCTCTCCAAAGTATGGGACCTGTGGATTCACACAGGGGAACTTGGTCCATTATTGATAATACCCAGCAATATTTATTGGGAACAGCACCACCAAGGACCGCTCTGAGACGTGGAGCTATTGTATGGGATGTGGTCCACCTTTGGATTTGCCCAGCTGTGGCTATTGGCAACAGTGCTACTAGAGAACATCTCTGGATGTCTGGAACCAATTGCATCATAAACCATCACAAAGAAATCTCTATGCTGGAGAATCTGATACACTGGTAACATTTATACAAATTTTTGTACTGGAGTACCAATTATATTGCACTTAGTCTGGTGCATAACAGACTCTGTCTTAAAAAGGGTGTTTTGAGAGCTTTTATTAGAGACACGCATGTCTATTATTGAACATTATTTGTGCCTATAATCAATCATTTTTACTGTCTAATGAATTATGTAATGAGTTTAACTTGACTTGTACTATTAAATGTGTTTTTTACTTTTTAATCTTTGCGCTGCTTTAATTGCTTTTCATTAACATCTTCTGACCTGGGCTACAAGAGGAGCAGCTGCACTCTGGAATACGATTGCATGGAGTTGCCCCTTTGACTCGCTGAAATTCAGGTAGAGGGGCCATGGGTAGGGAGTAGGGACACTATAATCAGAGAACGTAGTTTTAGCTGCTTTATTCCATTTTTTAAACCATATCCTTTAATTTCACCTCTTAAAAATGTTTATGCAATCTCAGCTGAGGCATTTGTGATATCATGGCTAACGCACACACACACACACACACACACACACACACACACACACACACACACACACACACACACACACACACACACACACACACACACACACACACACAGAAAAAAAGCACCTTGGTTGATTGGATTAATTTTTTTTTTGGCACTTGGGGGGGAGTGCACCTTGAACGAGGCAGCAGCCCCTTGATAAATGACACAGACAGCACCCCTGCACAGCTACGTTGCTGGTGATAAGTGTGGCTAATGCACACACACACAGTAAAAAAAAAATAGATTGAATAATTGGATTAATTTTTTTTGGGCATTTGGGGGGAGAGCACCCCTCAACGTGGCAGCAGCCCCTTAATAAATGACACAGGCAGCACCCCTGCACAGCTATGTTGCTGGTGATAAGTGGGGCTAATGCATACACACACAGAAAAAAACACATTGATTGATTAATTAATTTTTTGGGCACTTGAGAGGGACAGCACCCAAACGAGGCAGCAGCTTCTTGATAAATGACATAGACAGCACCGCTGCACCGCTACGTTGCTGGTGATAAGTGTGCCTAACATGCACACACACCCAGTAAAAAAAACACATTGATTGATTAATTTTTTTTGCCACTTGGGAGGGAGAACACCCGAATGAGGTAGCAGCTTTTTGATAAATGATACAGGCAGCACCCCTGCACAGCTACATTGCCAGTGATAAGTGTGCCTAATGAGCACACACACATAGAAAAAAAAAACACTTTGACTGATTAATTCATTTTTATTGGCACTTGGGAGGGAGAGCATCCAAACGAGGCAGCAGCCTCTTGATAAATTACACAGGCAGCACCCCTGCGCAGCTACGTTGCTGATAAGTGTGGCTAATGCACACACACACAGAAAATGTGTAATTTATTTTTTTGGGGAACTTGGGGGGGAGAGCACTACTGAACAAGGCAGTAGCCCCTTGATAAACAACACAGGCAGCATGTCCGTGCAGCTACATTGCTAATGTGGCTAACACGTGCACACACACAGAAAAAATGTTTGATTTGTTTTTTTATTTATTAATTTTATTTTGGCATTGGGGGGAGAGCACCCCCGAACAAGGCACCAGCCCCTTGATAAATGACACAGGCAGCACCCCTGCACAGCTATGTTGCTGATAAGTGTGCTAACACGCACACAGTCACACACAAAAAAAAAATATATATTATTTTCACACTAGGGGTGAAGATGAAGAGCACCCCTGATGGACAGAACACTGAACACCCCCTGGACAACACAGCAGCACAGCCAGCCAGCCCCTATGGGCAACAACAGCCAGCCCCTATGGACATTAAGAAGCCAGCCCCTGACACAACTGACAACAGTAGCCAGCCCTATCAGCACTAGCACAGTCCCTTCCTCCTCTTCACTGAGTGTAAGTAGCCTAGCCTGCCCCCACAGTGATCACAGGCAGCACCCTCCTTCCTCTTCACAGTATCCACTCTAGTCCACTCTCAACACACAGTAGCTAGCCAGCCCCTCAGCACAGCGATCACAGCCCCCTCTTTCCTGTTCACTGTCCACAGCCAGAATGAAAATGGCGGCGATCACGGGTCCTTTTATACAATCCAAAACCCACGAGAATCCAACAGCGGGATGATGATGTTTTGGCTTGTTTTGAGATCCGAGTCAGGCGGGAAAACCCAAGCCGACTCGTATCTTGGCTCAGAATGCTAAGTTCTACTGAGTTCGGATCTCTGAGATCCGAACTTGCTCATTGCTACCGTAGTACACATACACCAAATAATTTCACCCTTTATTACATACGCACACACACACTATCATTGACACATTAACCCTGCACCCACCGTCACCAGGGGCAAAAATGTTACAAGAAAGCGTGTTCAGGTGTTCCCAAATTAAAACCATGGTTTAATAGTGGGCCTTGCTCCTTGTTAGGCTTAAGGGACAGGACATTTAAATCCAAACATGCTGAGGCATACAAAATATCTATAGACATGTGGTGCTCTAGGACTCTGCAGAGTCCTGTGCAACAGGGCTAAAGCTGAGGGACTTCAAAACCCAACAGACAGCCAGTGAAGTGTGCCCGCCAATCCTTTTCATGGGGAAACTGGGGCTGTTGGGGAGGAGCTTGTGAGGACACCAAGTGAGCAGATACTGACTGTGTGTTGCTCCAGGAGACACTGGCAGTGTGTGGCTACAGAGATACAGAGCACCCGAGTCAGCGACAGTGAGCAGCATGGAGCAGGAGACCATTGAGGGAGCCGGTGGCTCCAGAGGGACTGGCAGCAGGAACCGTGAGCAAAGCAGTGGTGGCCATTGTGGTGTGAGCTGGTGGAGAGACCCAATATGACAACTTCTGCAAAGAGGTACAAGCAAAGAAAGTCCAAGTAACAGCATGGAACAGGTCTGTTGTAACTAGGGATGTGACCCCCGTGTTTTGGTTTTAGTTTTGGAACTGTATCTCCTTTGTGTTTTGGATCTGGATTTGGTGTTGTCAAAACCACCCTTGCGTGTTTTGGTTTTGGATCTGTAGTTTTTTTTAAATTGATAAAAACTGCTAAGATCACATAATTTGTTTTTTTTTGTTCCTACAGTATTTTTAACCTTAATAACATTGATTTCCACTTGTTTCCAGTCAATTTTGACCACCTCACAGCTCATAATATTGTTTTCATCTGGTTTAGGCCCAAAATTTGCACCAAGCTAGATGACTAAGCTAAGCAGCAGCAGTGGGAGGTATAAACACGTGGCAGTTCAACTTCCAACTTGGCACATAAGGAAACATATGTTTTCATTAATCAAGAAGCCTGAGGAAGATGGAGTATGTATGCAGTTGAAGGCAGGGACAGGAAAGGTTAATTGGTAGTAAATTAAATCAAATTTTTTGATTCCAAAGAAAATTTTTGAGGGAGGAAGGGAGAGCATGGATGAACAATATATCCCATGTTTTGCCCACAACGTTGACTCAACTTGGTGGTTCAGAATATTTTTTAAAAATAAAGGGGCATGCAGGAGATGCTGTCTGTGGCCATAAACATTTGTGGACATTTTTGGCATTCAGCAACTGCATTTCAAAGATTACAGAAGCTGTGGCAGTTCAACTTCCAACATGGCACATCAGGAAATAAATGTTTTTATTATTCATAAGGCCTGAGGGAGATGGAGAATGTAAGTAGTTAAAGGCAGGGAAAGGAAGATTTGATTAGTAGTAAGTTTATTTTCATTTTTATATTCCGAAGCAAATGTATGAAGGAGGAGGGGAGGCATTTACAAAAAATATTTGAATAATTCACATCAGTCTTTGCCCCAATAGAATTCTGGGGCAAGGACTGCTGCTGGGAGTGGATTTTCATCTCAGAAGGGAACCAGGAAGACTACTAGTAGTACTTTAAATAACAATTGACTGTTAAACAATCCTTTGCAAGGGGGAGCAAGTATGACAGCAGTCACCCAGTTGCACAGTGGATCGCTGACGCCATAACATCTGTGCTGGTATTAGATGTGCATCCAATATCCACCAATAATGCAGTGGGTTTTAGACAGTTAATTGAGGTCCTGTGTCCCCATTACCAATTCCCATCTCGGTTCCACTTCCCTAGAAAAGTAATTCCCAACCTGTACAGGGACTTTAAAAAAAAATTAATCAGTGGCCTCCAAAATGCCATTGTACCCACTCTCCACTTAACCAGTCATAAATAAAGGCCAAGGTCTTTCCTTGCCACTTCATGTGGTGAAAGGCATATTGCCAATTTTATGTCTTTCTGCAGCTAACTTTCCCTTTGATGTTTTTTCTTTACTACTGTAAAAGATTGCTTCTTTGATTTAAGATGCCCTGACTTAAGCCCTTGGGCATCGGCCTTCGTAGATGATGTTGACGTCTTTGTGTCGTCATCATGAATGCTGTCAGCAGCTGCAGTTCTAGTATGTGGTTCCTGCTCTCCTCTCATTTGATAGTCCTCCATATCAACAAACTTACACTATGGTCTGGCTGGCAGTGTCACCGAACTAAGTTCTTTACTACTGTAAAAGATTGCTTCTTTGATTTAAGATGCCCTGACTTAAGCCCTTGGGCATCGGCCTTCGTAGATGATGTTGACGTCTTTGTGTCGTCATCATGAATGCTGTCAGCAGCTGCAGTTCTAGTATGTGGTTCCTGCTCTCCTCTCATTTGATAGTCCTCCATATCAACAAACTTACACTATGGTCTGGCTGGCAGTGTCACCGAACCATAATAGCATAGCTAACACACACAAAACAAAACTTAAAAAAATATATTTATTTTATTTTTTAGTGGAATCATTTTATTTAACTTTTATTTTTTATACTGGGGAACAGCACCTCTGGACAAGACAACAGCCCCTTGATGAACAACACAGCACCCCTTTATGGACAACAAAGCACCCCTGTGGACTGCGGATGGACCACCTGCACAAATATGTGGATAAACTGGCATCTGGCCAGCAGTGTCACTGAACAATAATAGTGTAGCTAACACACACAAAAAAAACTTCAAAAAAGATCTTTTTTTATTTTTGTGGAATGATAATTTTATTTAACTTTAATTTTTTTTACACTAGGGAAGAGCACCCCTGGATTGACAGAGCACCCCTTTATGTACTGCAGCCCTAGCCTCTCGATGGACAGGACAACATAGCAGCACCATTTTATGTACTGCAGCCCCTCTTTATGTACTGCAGCGCCGGCCCTTTTAAGGACAACACAGCAGCACCCCTTTATGTACTGCAGCCCAAGCTCCTTGATGGACAGGACAACACAGCAGCACCCCTTTATGTACTGCAGCCCCAGACCCTTTATGGACAACACAGCAGCAGCACTTTAAGTACTGCAGCCCCAGCCCCTTGATTGACAGGACAACAGTGACACAGCAGCACCCCTTTATGTACTACAGCCCCCTTTTATGTACTGCAGCCCCAGCTTGATAACACTGCACCCTTGAACAACAGAGAGATAAACAGAGAACCGGGACTTTATACAAGCCAAAACTCACAAGAATTTTATTTTGGGATCTGAGTTAGTCGGGAAATCTGAGCCGGAGTCAAATCGCAGCCTGGATCGAAAAGTTCGGGTGGGTCCAGTTCTCGGAGAACAGAGGGGGATCCCTTTATTGGGGGTCCCCAACTCCCCAGGCATCCCTGACCTGGGCTAAGTAGCGCTCAGGGCTGATGCTACAGCTGGGGGGCCTGGTGATGGGGCTGCATGTGTGTATTCCAATGAGCACACAATTCTGTGATTTAGTAGCTCCACCATATTGTGAGTGACAGCATCTCACTCTGTGAGAGTGCTGAATCTGTAGTTTACCACAGGGCATGATGGCATACCTTACCTGTATTGCGCAAGGAACGCGTCCATTAAGGCGCCAGCCTTAATGATCGGAATTTCATTGCTTACTTAAGTTTTGTTGTATAAATTCAGTAGGTTTTGTGAAAATTCAGATCATGATTAAAAATAAGCCTCAATGGAACATTTTGTCTATGGAATATATATATATATATATATAAATGTAGAGGGGCACTCTCAGTTCAATGAGTCAAGTGCAGGGGTGCCTTCCTTGTAATTATATAGAAATCCAGTGTCCAGAACAGGGGGCACTCCCATGGTCTTCATAAATAGGCAAAAAAAAAATCCTTTATTAGCCAACATTTCAAGGCCACACCCTGATGACAAGGCTTATATGGCCTTGAAACTTTGGCTAATAAAGGATTTTTTTTGCCTATTTATGAAGACCGTGGGAGTGCTGCCTGTTCTTTTTTTACATGGACACTGGATTTCTACATATATCTCTAAATATATATATATTGTGGGACTCATTGTTTGTAAAAGTATTACCTACTAAGGAACATATCACTTTGAGCTGATTTGCAGTATTATTAATGTGCGCTTAAAATTGTTAATCTACTTGATCTTGGATTATGCGTTATTTGTATTCATGCCACCGCTAAAGTGTGTAAGAGCTGCTTAAACCCTGAGTAAGGTTAACCCATTGGATGTACATGCCCCCTACTGAGACAATTGTTGGCCTAGTAAGTTAAAACTAGTGGAGTTAATTTGGTAAGTTACTTTCTGCACTATTTATATTGAGGACATAATACTATTGAGTTGCTAGCGTTAACGGCTGATTGCAAATATCAAGTTGAGGTATATCATAATGTTATCCACATTGTGTTAATTTATTTAATATTGTGTTACATTGCATATGTTAGCCTGCCTTTATTTAAAGCAGACAACAAGTCATAGAGAGATCCAGTCAACTAAAACAGTTGTCGCTTCACCCTTTGTATTGTCAGTGTACTGGGGAACTAGGGGAGTTTCCTGTGTCTCTGCCGTAGGGTGTAGGGGTCCTAAATAGAAGGTATGGTTCACACCGACATACAACAGCACCACTAGGGGTGTTACACTTTCTCAGCTAGAAGACATCTATATTAGTAGATGTCTCATGAAAGCAAAGAAAATACTTGCACAAATACTTGAATTCAGTTAATAAAAAAGCAAAGAAATATGCCCAGGTACTGTTATTTTGGCTGTTATTCAATAGGAACAACTTACAGCTCCGTTCCCCACAAGAAATTTCAGACCTTTATCCATACCTTTATCCCCACCATAAATAATTTACTACTTTTGGCCACCATGGACCTTCTTTATTTTATAAGTGGCACTCCACTAATTGTATCCTTCGCTGCCCTCCTTCCTTCCCAATTTCCCCTTATCTGTTAAGCATTACTACTATATGTAATCACTACTCTACTCTACTGAAGTAAAACTGGAAGGGGCAACATTAAAGTATAGAAAAGTTATTTTGTGAGGTGGAAATTGGAATGCGCCCATTTGCAAAACAAGGGACGACCCTTATAAATGCTCATGCTTCACAAGATCAAATCGCAATAATCTTACTCGGCAAAATTCACTTTTATTTCTTGGACTTCTCTGAAAAACTGGATGCACCTTCTTGTTCCACATATCAGTGCTTCTTGGTGGAAATCTATGCTCACTTGCACACGTTGAGATGCTTGGCTATAACAAGGATGGCTTATATCCTTTATCAGAGCTATTGCTGCCTCTACAATTGGTAATGACATAATTTTTAGTTCTCAAAAAACATTAATCAAAATAATTGTCATATATCTTCCTGGTCATGCGCATGAGTATGTAACTATTTCTGGCAATGCTACCTACATATTTTCCATATATAAGTGGTGAGTAAATATAATATGTGAGTGGCAAAGGTAAGATAAATACTTTATATACTGTATGTTTGTACCTTTGTATAGAATCCTTCTACATAGTTGCAATGGTCCTGCTAGGAAAATTGTGCAGCAGGGCTCGGCAATATCAATCAATACCAAAAAAAAAAATTTTGTTACGGCTTGTGGATTGATTTACACAGTAACCAGATTGTCAGGACTGTGACTATTTCAGTACATAAAGTTAAACTACATTTGCCAAAGTTCCATTGTGGTCATTGGAGGAGCTATCCTGGTTGCTGGCGTTCTACACATACAGGGGATAGAGAGTTAAAATGGTCATCTATTTCAAAGGTGCTGTCAGGTTGTGGGATTTCTGATTGCTTATTATTTCAAACCAGATTCCATTTGGGTCACATGTTCTGAACTTCCTATGGGTCACAGACCTCTAATATAAAACCTGTTACTAACTGTGTCTCAGTGCCTGTGCAACATTACTTTCAGGTCTTTCTTGGATTCCTGCCAGATGCCTGCTGTGCCTGTGGTTTGCTGTGGACTTTGCTATGTCTCTGCCCATGTTCCGGTTAAACTTCTGATACTGGATACCAGCCGTACTACAGAGCTCAGCATTGCCATCACCTAAGTTATTCTGCTCCATTGCTGTGGTTGCATCCCCTGCTGGATTATTTACTCTGCCTGTCGTCTTCTACTTCCATGGACATTGAACTCACCTTTACTACAGTTGTTAACAGCACCGTTACAGTTATCGTCGCCGGACCCTTCATGCATCGCGGGGCTCAACCCTGCTCTGGATCCCAGTCACGTCACAGGTCTCAACCCTGCTCCGGACCCTCATTACATCACGGGGCTCAACCCCACTTTGGATCCTCATCACGCTGCTGGGCTCAACCCTGCTCTGGACCTTCACCACATCTCAGGGCTCAACCCTGTCCCGGATCTTCACTACATCTCAGGGCTCAACACTCCTCCGGATCTTTACTACATCACAGGGCTCAACCCTGCTCTGGTTCTTCACTGCACTGCAGGGCTCAACCCTGCCATGGATCTTCACTGCATCACAGGGCTCAACCCTGCTCCACATCACAGGGCTCAACCCTGCTTCACATCACAGGGCTCAACCCTGTCTTGGATTTTCACCATGTCTCAGGGCTCAACTCTGTTCTGGATCTTCACTACATTGCAGGGCTCAACCCTGTTCTGGATTTATATCACTCTACAGGGCTCAACCCTAGTAACGTCCTTTATACCATCCTGAGGTCTTAGCCTCATATTGGACTGGGTTCCCTACCACATTAGTATCAGAGACTATATTTATATATGGGGGTTTACTCCTATATTGACTACTGCATTTCTGAACTTCTGTGTTGTTGAGACTTTATGTGAAACGTTGCTATATATTTTACTTGTGAATAAATTCTATTTACTTTTATTCTGTGTTACTGAGATTCCATGAACAGGTCGATCCTAAAATCACCTCAGTTTATAGTGCCCAGTAGACCTGACTCCTTCCAGGAGTCTCAAGTGTCAGCAGCCGTGACAGTTTGCACAGACCTAAAAAAGGAATCCGGATCTGGAACAGGCTACTGGGGTACAGGTGCTTCAGTGTTTGACTGTCCATCTGGAAGTACAGGAAAATACTCAATTTCAAGTTTTGCAATATTTAAAGGATCTTTCCACATGTCTTGATAAACTTAAGATTCCTGTTACAAGTACATCAGGGGCTTTTGCTTCCCATCTATGTTTACCGACTCCTACCTTTTATGATGGTAATCAAAAAACCTGTAGAGGATTCCACAACCAATGTGAGATTCATTTTGAATTATTACCCCAAAGTTTTACCACCTCTCGTGTTAAAGTGGCTTATATCGTGTCATTATTGTCTGGTGCTGCTCTCGAGTGGGCCTCTCCTTTATGGGAGAGAAATGATGCTTTAATGTCTAATTACCAAGCTTTTGTTTCCACTTTTAAAAGTATATTTGATGAACCTGGAAGATCAGTGGTCGCATCTGTGGACATTTTACGAGTAAAACAAGGAACAGCCCCAGTTGGTCAGTATGTGGTTCGCTTTCAAACTATAGTGGCAGAACTTAAGTGGAACAATGAGGCATTAAGAGCAGCATATTGGAATTGTCTCTCTGAGAAATTTAAAGATGAGTTAGTGACTCAGGATCTTCCTGAGAATTTGGATGAGTTGATTTACTTGACTATTAAAATGTATTTGCCTATGCGAGAACGAGGGGTTCAGAGGAATCGCACTGAGTGTTCTAGAAGTTCTCTTCCCCAGTCTCGCTCCCTTCATGGTACATCTGATGAGCCTATGCAAATTAATAAATCTAAGTTGTCTGAAGTGGAGAAGCAACGTAGGAGGTGTTCTAATTTATGCTTGTATTGTGCATCCTCAGAACATTTTTTGGCTAAATGTCCAATTAGGCCGGGAGAATGGTCATCACTAGTTGATGGAGGGAAGGTCAACTTAGGGGTGCTTTCAAAAGTTCTCCCCAAAAAGGATTGTTTAATCTCTGTGGGTATTCCTGATTTTGGGTCTCCATGTCAAGAGTTTTCTGCATTGCTGGATTCTGAAGCAGCGGGCAATTTTATTTAGCTGTCATTGGTTCAAAAATTGCAAATTCCTGTTGTCAAATTAACCCATTCTCTTTCCCTTTCTGCAGTAAATGGGACTAAAATTTCTAATGGATATGTTATGCATCAAACAAAGCCTATGAAGCTGAGGGTAGGAGCTTTGCATGAATAAAGTTTAGAGTTTTTGGTATTACCTATTTCTATGTATGATATAGTTCTTGGTTTACCATGGTTAACTCTTCATAACCCTCATATTGACTGGACTTGTTCTCAAATTCTTTCTTGGAGTCCTAAAGGCAAATTAAATAGTTTGATTCATGTGGTACGAATGGCTGAAGTGAAAGTAGATGTTCCACCTTCTCTCCCACAGCCTTATCATGAATTTGCTAATGTATATTCTGAGCAGGCGGCAGACGAACTTCCACCGCATCATCCCTGGGATTGTCCTATTGAACTTATTCCTGGTAAAATGCCACCCAAAGGTCGAGTATACCCTCTCTCTGTTCCTGAGACTCAAGCAATGTCAGAATATGTGCAAGATAACCTAAGAAAAGGGTTTATCAGGCTTTCTTCATCTCCCGCTGGAGTGGGCTTCTTTTTTGTGAAGAAAAAAGATGGTAGTCTTCGGTCATGTATCGACTTTAGAGGTCTAAATAAGAAACAAATATCCTTTGCCTCTCATTACAGAATTGTTTGACAGAGTTAAGGGGTCTCAACTGTTTACTAAACTTGATTTATGGGGAGCTTACAAATTGATCAGAGTTAAAGAAGGAGATGAGTGGAAAACTGCGTTTAATATGCAAGATTGCCATAATGAGAACCTCATCATGCCTTTTGGTTTATTTAATGCTCCTGCGATGTTCCAGGAGTTTGTGAATGAAATTTTCCGAGATATACTTTATCAGTTTGTTATTGTTTATCTTGATGATATTTAGATTTTTTCCAGGAATCTTTCTGATCATCGTACCCATGTTAAAGAGGTACTTCAAGCTAATAAGCTTTATGGTAAGATCTCCAAGTGCGTTTTTTGAAGTTCCGGTTGTACCCTTTTTGGGGTATATTATCTCTGGTTCCGGCCCCCGAGAAGTTAAAGGCTATTCAAGATTGGGTTTTGCCCACTTCATTAAGGTCTATTCAGAGATTTTTAGGCTTTGCCAATTATTACAGAAAGTTTATCAAAGCGTTTTCAACGATTGTGGCTCCAATCACTGCTATGACAAAAAAAGGGGTTAATCCCAAAGTGTGGTCCCCAGAGGCATTGGATGCCTTCCAGACTCTTAAAGATGCATTTTATGTGGCTCCTATTCTAGTTCAACCTGATGTTGAGAAACCATTTATGCTGGAAGTGGATGCCTCCACTTATGGAGTTGGGGCTATTTTGTCCCAAGTGGCTGCAGATGGGAGAACAGTATCTTGTGGATTTTTTTCAAGAAAGTTTTCCAGTGCTGAGAGTAATTACTCGATTGGGGACCAAGAATTGTTAGCTATTAAGTTAGCGTTGGAGGAATGGAGATATTTATTAGAAGGCGCAAAGTATCCCATTACTACTGTATATTTACAGATCATAAGAATTTGCTGTATTTGAAGACTGCCCATTGTTTGAACCCACGATAGGCTCATTGGGCACTCTTTTTTTCTCGTTTTGATTTTGTCCTCAGATATCATCCAGGTTCTTTGAATAAAAAGGCAGATGCACTTTCTCGCTCGATGTTGGAAGAGAAAGAACAAAATGAGGATCAAAGGTACCCTATAATAAACCCTCTGGCCTTTTCTTCAACCTCCATCTCTCCAGATCCTCCTCCTGGGAAGATATTTGTGGCACCTGAGTTACGAGGTAAACTTCTTTCTTGGGCTCATAATTCTAGTTTCTCTGGACACCCAGGGGTTCATAAAATGTACTCATTTTTGCAACATTCTTATTGGTGGCCTTCCATGAAAAAAGATGTCCAAGAGTTTATACGTTCTTGTTCTAATTGTGTACAACATAAATCCTCCTGGCAGTCTCCTTTGGGTCCTCTCCATCCACTACCCATTCCTACCCAACCATGGACCCATCTTTCCATGGATTTTATCACAGATCTTCCTGAGTCTAGGGGGTGTATGGTTATTTGGGTAGTGGTGGATTGTTTTACCAAGGTGACTCATTTTTGTCCTTTGGCTCGAATTCCATCAGCCCCCAAATTAGCACAAATATTTATTAAAGAGATATTCTGTCTTCATGGACTTCCTTCTGAGATAGTGTCTGATCGGGGTGTCCAGTTTGTTGCTCATTTTTGGAGGGCCTTAAAGCCTGTTACTAACTGTGTCTCAGTGTCTGTGCAACGTTACTTTCAGGTCTTTCTTGGACTCCTGCCAGATCCCTGCTGTGCCTGTGGTTTGCTGTGTACTTTACTATGTCTCTGCCTGTGTTGCAGCTAAACTTCTGATACTGGTTACCAGCCATACTACAGAGCTCAGCCTTGCCATCGCCTAAGTATTGTTATTCTGCTCCATTGCTGTGGTTGCATCACCTGCTGGATTATTTACTCTGCCTGTTGTCTTCTACTTCCATGGACATTGAACTCACCTTTATTACATTTGTCAACTGCACCGTTACAGTTATCATCACTGGACCCTTTGTGCATTGCGGGGCTCAACCCCGCTCTGGATCCCCGTCACGCTGCAGGGCTCAACCCTGCTCTGTACCCTCATTACATCACAGGGCTCAACCCTGCTCTGGATCCTCATCATGCTGCAGGGCTCAACCCTGCTCTGGACCTTCACTGCATCACAGGGCTCAACCCTGTCCCCAATCTTCACTATATCTCAGGGCTCAACCCTGTTCCTGATCTTTACTACATCACAGGGCTCAACCCTGCTCCGGTTCTTCACTGCATTGCAGGGCTCAACCCTATCACGGATCTTCACTGCATCACAGGGCTCAACCCTGATCCACATCACAGGGCTCAACCCTGCTTCACATCACAGGGCTCAACCCTGTCTTGGATTTTCACTATGTCTTAGGGCTCAACCCTGTTCCAGATCTTCACTACATTGCAGGGCTCAACCCTGTTCCAGCTTTTCATCACACTACAGGGCTCAATCCTGTTCGAGATCTTCACTGCATTGCAGGGCTCATCCCTGTTCTGGATTTTCATCACACTACAGGGCTCAACTCTAGTAACGTCCTTTATACCATCCTGAGGTCTTAGCCTCATATTGGACTCGGGGTTCCCTACCACATTAGTATCAGAGACTTTATTTATATATGGGGGTTTACTCCTATATTGACTACTGCATATCTGAACTGCTGTGTTGTTGAGACTTTATGTGAAACGTTGATATATATTTTGCTTGTGAATAAATTCTATTTACTTTTATTCCAAGTTACTGAGATTCCATGAATAGGTCATTAATAAAATCAACTCAGTTTATAGTGCCCAGTAGGCCTGATTCCTTCCAGGAGTCTCAAGTGTCGGCAGCCGTGACATAGATATAGAGGTGACCTTTCAACCAGTACTATAAAACTGATTGACATGTGGAACACACAGTTTACATTAAACAAACTGACATAAGTATAACTGAGCATCAGACCCATAATGGTTGTAGCAGGCATGTGAAACTCGTGGCCCTGTAATGTGGCCTGAAGTATCACTCCTGTCCGGGATTTCTATGGACAGCCAGGGAATCAACAGCACTGTAGGATTGCTAATCCTGGGTGGAAATCCCACAACATTGTGAGGTGCTTTTGTTACTGCCCCCATATGACTGAAAACACTGTGCACAAACATACTTAGTGATAGCATAATATTGGGGGTGATCAAGAACCCACATCACCAACAGATCTACTTCATATGACTCTAGACTCTAGACATTGCCATTCATGTTGCCATGGTGCACTTGTAGGTTTGCCATGAGTTGGTGGTCCAGGACCAAATCAAATTAGTTATTATCAATGTAATAGGCAATACAATGTGCCGGTGGCTGCCAATCACAAAGTATGTGGACAAATAGAAGCGCAACCCTGTCTACTACAATATAACTGAACCTAAAGATGACAAATAAGCACAGTTAAGTTAATTTAATCTTTTATTCTGAATAACAAACTTTTGGTCCAGGGATCCCGTTAATTAAAATACTGATACTCTAGGGCGACATGATTCAAGGAAGTTTGGGAACCACTGTCCTAGACTATTTCTTAACAAGTAACACTATTTTGAATTAAGTTGAGACCTCCAAATCATTTTATATTCATATGCAGGAGAATAGGAAGGTTAAACCAGGGATTTCAGTTCAATTAAGGTGGAAAAATCTAAAAGAATATTAATTTAATTTAGGATTTTTTTTAATTTATTTAAATAATAAAGCATTTTATTATGTCCATATCTTCTGCTATTGCCACCCTGAGGCATGATCCTTATGCTTTGCAATGGCAGCTTTCACTGATGTTAGCCAATAAACACCCATTTTTGCCTGATAATGCACTCTCTGCTACTCAAATAGTCCCCCCAAAGACATTTATTCACAAGTGAAGTCACAATGGTATTAATGAATGTGGATAAACATTTCAGAATAAAATTTTCTTCCCATGTTAATGTTTCATGATAAACTTGCAATGCCTTTTTTCTAGCAGTATATATGAAAGTCAAGCGACATAGGCAATATAGGCAACAGACTATCAAAATCTAAATTGTTGGGAAAATAAAAATGTATCTTTCAATCCTGGTCATTTTGAAAACAAACACAACCTGTTTTGGTCAGGAAGTCCCAATCACAGAGCTATACTAAGATCTTATATGTTAGAAAATTCCATTAACTCTAAAAGTAGATGCCAGAGGCTTGAATCCTTTTGTGTCTGATTTAGTTGAAGATCTGGAATACAAAGCGCTATAATGCATTCCCAAACGAACTGCTGGAGCATTTCATGCTCGTCAAAGGAAGAAAAAGCTAATCCGAAAATTGCCACCTTAATGCACTCAACAAGGATGCAACACAATCCCTTGACAACTGCAGAATCTAAACCAAGAGAACTGATGGGCATTCCCAAAATTAACCTTTGCCAATTGCAAGAGTAGCAAGTAAATAGCTGC
This sequence comes from Taudactylus pleione, assembly GCA_031769625.1. Taxonomy (NCBI): domain Eukaryota; kingdom Metazoa; phylum Chordata; class Amphibia; order Anura; family Myobatrachidae; genus Taudactylus; species Taudactylus pleione. Next base: position 7,591,450 of record JAUIMM010000115.1, read on the forward strand.
AGAAGGTCTTCACACCAACAGTGTTGTAAAAATACTATCATAGTTTATAATTGTTTATGAGCATTCATCTTATCAAGAGAAACAATAATAGAAGGAATCAAGGATGCTTATCATCATCAAGCTTCTACTCCAGAGCCATATGTAGACTTTGAGATAGGATTGTACTGGACTTAAGAAACAGACTGATTTAAATTATAGATTTGTTAGCTGCTGATCACAGTTAGGAACACTTGTTATTATAGAACCCCCACAATTCTTAGAAAAATTATTGTAAAAGTGAATTAAAAAATTGCATATCCCCAAAAGTAATAAAGTGAGCATGTCAAAATAGACTGATTGTAAAACAAATGGAATAAATTAAATACTGTTAATAATAATGTCAATGTTACCATGGTTGTAAAGAGAATACAGCCATGTTAAGATATGTCTGAAAATGTTGTAGTATTTTACTGTAATATCCTTATTTAAGAACTATTCTCAAAATGATGAAATTTGTTTTTGAAAATCTAGTATGTCATTTTTGCACCCTGTTTTTGTATTTACTGCACATTGAAAATGTATTGCTTGATGTTGAAGTGCACCAACAAATTCTTTATTTACTGGATGAATGTGTGTGATTAAAATGATACTTTTAGATCAAACCATATTATGCTTATTTATAGAATATTGTTTATTTTTAAAATAAACCCAGAAGAGGGGGTGCTTCCAAGTTTTATATGGTTTTAACCTTTATTAGAATTTTTTTTAAAAATGTAAACTTCTTAGAAAAAAATTATGAACAAGCATATCACAGCTACAAGGCTATAAGCTAGGACTGCTTGCATTTGACAGCTCAAATTCATTAAGAACAGCAGATCTCCATGCACAGCTCCAAGCCTCATCTCCAATATTTCATCATTGGGCTTCATAAGATGAGGTCAGAGAAAGTAGGATTTTGTATTTTATGTGTATAATATACAACATCCAGGTTGGTAAATTATACCAAAGTAGATTATTAGTATATGCTTGCTTATATAGGAAGTAAATGTAAGTTATAGTTTTGTGAATGCTTTTATCTTTAAAACATAGAAACCTAGTATATTGAGGAAAATGGAAGACCAAATAACCAATGACAATCTGTCCATTTTGAAATTGCAATGATTTTTCAAAGAATTTGTAAGATTTTATCTCGTATCAATTCCTTTACTGTTGTTCATTCGGGCTGGGTATGAGGGTTCAACAGTTAAAATGTTGACACTCAGAACAGGGACAGTTCAAGATCAAAGCCGTAATGCTGACCTGTTAATGCGATTTTAAGCATGTTAACAGTGTCGACTTTACAACTTCAACCATGATGTTTTACCATTATGATTGAAGTTGTAGAGCCAACATTGTCAGACTTGGAATTGTATGCTGTTTATTCTACTATTCTACTACATCTGACAAAATGTATTACTGGTACCTATGACTCTTTCAGCAAAAATATCTTCTAGCATTAAGGGGGAAGTCTGCTCGCTCTGTGAGTAAGTGGGGCTATATGTCGCACTTACAGTACCTTCGGACTCGCTGATTTTTTTTCAGCTCCATTGGTTGTATCCAAAATAATGAAATCTGGGAGGAGATCGGGCCTCAAGGGTGACGAGTTGGGGTGCTATTGTTTCCATACTATTGACTCCTAAGTGTGAGCTTTCTGCACTTTAGCTTGTGCATTTATTTTTGCCAACTATACATCCTCTCTTAATACAGTATTTTCACATAGAGGCCTTTTTTAGTGAATTGAGTGTTTTGCCTGTTAATTATCTTCTTTTACCACAGTTAATAAATTAATTACCAAAAAGATTTAACAATAAACTCTTGCAGGGGCAGTGCATCCAATAAGAGCAAATAGTTTACAGTATAATGATAGCTCTCCCTATACTTATGGGTTCTGCCCCAGATTACCTACTACCATCAGGCCATGCAACTTTACAGGTAACTGAAGTTGACTGTGACTGCAAAGTGTTTCACCTCCTGTGCCTCCTTTATTAATTATAATCATAGGTAACTGAAGTTGACTGTGACTGCAAAGTGTTTCACCTCCTGTGCCTCCTTTATTAATTATAATCATAGGTAACTAGCTTATTCTTTACTGAATCCTTATGCTTTTGTTTCTAATGCCTTATGATTTGTAATAGTTACATTGTTTTAAGGATTCTCTCAGTTTATTGACTAAAGTGAATGCTTGATTTATTTGTAGCCTTAGATGTATGGTATGTGGTCATTGTTGACTTAAGCCATTTTTATTGCTAGCTTTCTCTGGCTGGCCAATTGGGGGTTTTCATTAATTAGTGTCCACACTTGCCTGCTTCCCTGTATAAGTGTCAGTAGTTTGGCTGGGGAAGCCTTGGCTGGGTGCAGCTTTTTTTCTAAGTGCAGTTTTTTAAGTGCATAACTAGCGTTAGACCTGCGTTAAACCAAGGAAAAACAGAAGGAGAAAAAAGGTCCATCACGCAACAAACCCCAACAATCTAAAGACTCAGACTACAACTGGACTCCCTGTACAATCACGGCAAGAACACTTCTAATGCTATTAATAATGCTGGCCTTCTGATTCTAGCATACAATTCAATGCTTATCGTACTTTTCCCCATGTCAGTTTATATCTATCAACTTTGAAACACTGTCCTTTATCTCAGCTCTCTTGCCTAGCCTCACATCCTCTGTCTGCTTACAATCTGCGTTATTTTTCACATTCTGCACACTTTAGAACCCCACTTTTATTTCTCCCTATAACAATCTTGTTAATCTGCATACATATTGATACACTGTTCTTTGATACGTCACTGTTTTCTTACTTGCATTCCTACAAATCTCTTGCACTCATATCTCATTTAAATTTCCAAATTTCTTTCCTCTTGTTTACTTATAAACACCAGGTTTTCGTCAACTCCCTCCTTCCCTCTGTCTCTACCTAATCCTCTGTTCTGCCCCCTGCTTCCACCTTTATCCTTTCCCCCTTATCTCTTCCACCTCCTCCTCCCCTTCTCCCCCTCCTCTGTCTGCCTACTCTTCACTCCTCACCCATTACTCCACTTTCTTCCTGTTCTACCCCCCCTCTGTCCTACTACTCCACCACCAAACCCTCCTCCTACTCTCCTCTCCCTGTCACTTCACCCCACTGCCATCCACATCTCCCTCCCTGCCCACCTCCTATTGGTTCCCTTTCCAGCTCAGGTGCCCGCACCATCACTAAACTCTATTCATATCGGTCCCCCAAATTAATCTCACCTCCACGTTACAGCAACCCGGACAATCTCATTCACATCTCCCCCACAAATGCTATCTCTCTATCCTGTGCCCTCTGGAACGCCAGGTCAGTCTGTAATAAACTGGTCCCCACCCATGACCTTTTTATCTCCAACTCTCTGAATCTCCTAGCCATCACTGAAACTTGGATCTCACCCTCTGACACCACTTCTCCTGCTGCTCTATCCTCTGGGGGCTTTGCCTTCTCCCACACCCCCCAGCCTGGGGGTCGCCATGGTGGTGGAGTTGGGGTCCTTCTATCCACCAGTTACTCATACCAGCTAATACCCTCTGAACCATCCCTTACATTCCCCACATTTGAGGTTCATGCTATACGACTCTTCCAACCAGTAAACCTCAGAGTAGCTGTCATTTACCGTCCCCCTGGCTCTCCCTCCAAATTCCTTGACAACTTCGCTTCCTGGCTCCCTCACTTTCTCTCCTCAGATCTTCCCTCCATTATCCTAGGTGATTTTAATATTCCTATTGACATTCCCACAGAATCCTCTGCAGCTAAACTCCTTACCCTCACCTCTTCATTTGGTCTCGCCCAATGGACCTCCTCACCCTCCCATGTGAGTGGGAACTCACTTGACCTGGTCTTTACGCACCGTTGTGATATTTCTGATTACTCCAATTGCCCATTCCCCCTCTCTGACCATCACCTTCTCTCTTTTAACCTATCCCTCTCTCCTTGCCCTCCTCTAACTCCTAAGGCTACCATTACTAAGCGTAATATTGAGGCTATTGACACTGTTGCTTTTTCCTCCCTGCTGGACTCTCTTCTCTCCCCTATCATTTCTCTCTCCTGTCCTGAACAAGCTACTTCCCTGTACAATTCCTCCCTTGCTTCTGCTCTTGATTCTGTTGCTCCAGCAATAACCACTCACCCTCGCAGATCCACACCACAACCCTGGCATTCCAAATGCACCAGATACCTACAAAAGTGTTCAAGAATTGCGGAGCGTCAGTGGAGAAAGTCACGCTCTAAGGCTGACTTCCTCCATTTCAAATTTATTCTCTCCTCCTACAGTGCTTCCCTGTCTCTCTCCAAACAAACATATTTCAAGAACCTCATCTCCTCCCAGTCCTCAAACCCCCGGCGTCTCTTTGCCACTTTCAACTCCCTACTCTGCCCTTCCCCTCCTCGCCTTCCCTCCTCGCTCTCTGCCCTCGACTTTGCCACCTACTTTACATCTAAAATTGACTCCATACGTGAGGACATCATATCCCATCAGACCCTTAGCACTCCTCTCCCTCCTTGCCCTTACCACCCCTCCCCTTCTGTCTCACCAACTCTGACATCCTTCTCCCCTGCTTCTGGAGAGGAAGTCTTGGCCCTCATCCGGTCCTCCCCTCCTTCCACCTCCCCTCTTGACCCTATCCCTTCCCGTCTCCTCTCCCACTTGTCTCCTTCTGCCTGTTCCCATCTGGCTCACCTCCTTAATCATTCCCTATCATCTGGCACTGTCCCTTCTGCATTCAAACATGCTCTTGTCTCCCCCATTCTTAAAAAACCTACCCTTGATCCTAACATACTTTCAAACTATCGACCCATCTCTCTTCTCCCTTTTGCTTCCAAACTCCTTGAGCGTATTGTCTACAACCGCCTTACCACCTTTCTTTCCTCCCACTCCCTCCTTGACTCATTTCAATCTGGCTTCCGATCTCTCCACTCCACGGAAACTGCCCTCACGAAAGTCAGCAACGACCTCCTTGCTGCCAAATCCAAGGGTCACTACTCTCTGCTCATTCTCCTTGACCTCTCTGCTGCATTTGACACTGTAGACCACCCTCTCCTCCTGCAAATCCTTTACTCTCTCGGTTTACGTGAAACTGCCCTCTCCTGGCTTTCCTCCTACCTCTCTGATCGTTCCTTCGCTGTGTCCTCTCATGACTCCTCTTCCCCTCCACTTCCACTAAAGGTAGGAGTTCCCCAAGGTTCTGTTCTTGGACCTCTCCTTTTCTCCCTATATACATCCTCTTTAGGTGAACTCATTAACTCCTTTGACCTCCAATATCATCTCTATGCAGATGATACTCAAATTTACCTTTCCACCCCTGAGCTCACCCCTGAGCTCCTTACCCGTATCTCCAACTGTCTCTCTGCTGTCTCTTCGTGGATGTCCCAGCGCTTTCTTAAACTTAACATGTCTAAGACTGAGCTGATCATCTTCCCACCCTCTTCCACTACATCACTTTCCACAATTTCGTTATCTATTGATGGCACAACTATCTCCTCTAGCCCCAAAGTGCGCTGTCTTGGAGTTATCCTAGACTCCTCCCTCTCCTTTAAACCGCACATTCAGCACATCTCGCAGTCCTGCCGTTTTCACCTAAAAAATATCTCCAGGATTAGACCCTTCCTCACCCAGGATGCCACTAAAACCCTCATCCACTCACTGGTCATATCCAGATTGGACTACTGTAACCTTCTCCTAGCTGGCCTCCCAGTCTCTCACCTCTCTCCACTACAATCTGTTCTCAATGCTGCTGCTCGGCTCATCTTCTTCTCCAGACGTTCTATATCTGCTTCCCCTCTCCTTCAAGCCCTACACTGGCTCCCCTTCCCCTTCAGATGCCAATTCAAGGTTCATACATTCACCTACAAAGCCCTCACCAAATCCTCTCCCGCATACATTTCTGACCTTCTCTCCCTTCACACTCCCACCCGCCCACTTCGCTCAACTAATGCATGCCGCCTCTCTTGCCAACTGATTACTTCCTCCCACTCCCGCATCCGAGATTTTGCCCGTGCTGCTCCCTACCTTTGGAATGCTCTCCCTCTCCCTATCAGACTCTCCACCTCTCTACAAATCTTCAAACGGGCTCTCAAGACCCACTACTTCATCAAGGCCTTCCAGCACTCCTCCTAACCCACCTCATGCTCTTTCCTTCCTATCTTCCCCTTCTGTGTCACGCCTGTCTGTCTGCCCCTCCCCTTAGAATGTAAGCTCTCATGAGCAGGGACCTCTTCCCTCATGTGCTTCTCTTTACATTTTCTTCTACTCTCTACTCCCCATTAGGGCACCTAACACGGGACCGCCAACTCCCGGCAGCTTATTGTGAGTGCTTTAATCACTATTTCAGCAATGTATATAAGTTGTGTCCCTGTCCTGCACTGTAATGTACTGTAAGTTACTTGTTTCTTGTTCACTTATTAGTTCTATGTACTATGTAAGGCGCTGCGGAACACTTGTGGTGCCATATAAATAAAGGATAATAATAATAATAATAATAATAATAATCCAGGAGAGATGAGAGGAGTGTCCAGCCTGCAGGGTACAGAAGAATCCCTTCTGGGCTTGCAATATGTAAAACCTGCTAGCACCATCTTTACATAGTATTATCTACCAAAGACAAGCTATGAAAAGCTAAGCTTTAAAATAGTTTGTTAAAAATTCCAGTTTCACCATCCACATTGAGAACTATTTGAATGGTGATGCTTTAGTAAATACAGGTTATCCACATTGAGAACTATTTGGACAGTGATACTTTAGTAAATACAGGTTATAGCAGTAACAAATAGGCCCAATATTTAATTTTTTTACAATCCTGTGAAAATGTCCCATTTTTTTTTTTATAATAGATGCAATTCATAGTATCTAATTTCATTCTGTAGTAGAACTTCTCTGGTTTATTATGGCAATGTACAGTATATGAAACTATTTTTCTATATGCATGCATAGAGTAATATGTTTTTCCAGGATACTGTAAATATGTATCCTAGAAGGATATGTGCCCCTAAAATGGCAAATGTGCTATTGCTATGATGAGACCTGGTTTTTAATTTGTGAATTTTCAGAATATTGACCACAATATGTGTGTCAGTATTACAAAATTATACATTATATTATTTATCCAGATGCCCAATATGGAACTCAAAGTTACATCATGTAGATCATTTCTTGCCAACAAAATTTCACAGAATTTTTATGCTTTGAATCACAACTTTTTTCGGGTTCCATTAAGAATTTTTGGTCATTCCACTTCAAAATTATCATCTAGTTTCTAGCTGGCCAAAATCTATAAAAATCTAACTTTTGCAGAATTGTTGACCAATATCTAATCTGGTTCAAAGTAAAAAATATTTTGTTCATTTCTCACAGGAATCAAACACTGCGTAAAAAATGGTTTGAGTCTATGAAAGTAAAACCCAAGACTTCTTTCTCCAGATTTAAGACGCCAATAATCTCATACTCACACACATAAAATATCCATAAATCCCATTCTACTATGGCAATTGAAGATTTAGCAATGAGATAAATCACAAGCAAAAGGCATTAATACTACAACAAACTCCAAATGAAAAGGGTGGAGGGAAGAGTTATATAAGAAATTAGATGAGGAGGGGGAAATGGCATCTGCCAAAGAAGACTGCAAGTAAATATGTGTAACAATTAATGTTTACAGTGACAGTGGTGAGTGTTAAAAAATCTAACAGCCTTTGTGTTTATTGGTAAAGCAGATGGGCTCATAGTCATCCATTAAAACACTGTCATCGTAAAGCTAATGTTCACATCTCTTGTAAGAATACTGCATTGCCAGTTAGGATGTAGAAGCTTGTGATGGCCTCCTGGAGCAAATTAGCCTTTTCTGTTTTTTATTTGTTTGTTTGCTAATGTAAATGTTTCAGCGCTAATTTAACATGTAAACGAAAGTTAAATAAAAGAAAATTTATTGTACTCTAGTGATCAAAGATCATTACTTCCCAACATTCCAATATAAAAAAAACCCACTCCACTCTTGCCCCATATGTTTGAATTAATATAATATAATAGCATTTTAGTAGCAGCATGAATTCTGGGGAAAATTGCATACATAGCAATGCTGTTATATTCTTGGTTTTATTGAAATAAATAAAATAATATTTCACATGTGCCTTAGAATTTAGTGTATTGCAGAATGTTATTTTTGATGAAGAAATTATTTGTGGTGTTTCAAGATAATCCTTATTATCAGTTTCACTGTCTATGCAAAATAAGGGAATGCTAAGTACAGGTTTCCTAGCCAGTCACTCCAAACACCATAGTATTAGGTGCCATGGGAATTTCTTAAAGAGACTCCACCTCACTAAGAACGGATGCAGCAATCACTTTAATAGCCCCACTTTCAGACATACAGCAAAAGCCTGGGTTCTTGGCAGTGAATGTGCATCAACCCAGGTTTTTGTGTGAACAGAAATGACCCTGGTCAAAGTGCTGCTCTGTACCAGGGTTTTTCCCTGTGATCGCAACCCAGGTCACCTCTAGTGTGATCACATCCAACCTTGGGTTTTAGACCTTAGTCATTTTTTTATTTTCTTTATTATTTATTATTGTAATATAAAAAAAAATATTGGTTTTCAATAAATAAACATTGAAAACAAACAAACTTATTGGCCTTTAATCTAAAAATACAAATTTTTATATTATGTCATTACTGAAAACAAAAAACAAAGCATCCCCTTTAAATCGACACCAAATTCCAGGGCAGACCTGGGTTCAGTGTGAACGTATCCGACCCTGGAATTTCCCGGGTATTTGGTGTAGTGACTAAGACCTGGGAATTTCCAGGGTCTTGTATAAGTCTGTGATTTTTCCTCCATTGTCTGTGACTCAAATAAATATAAGCAAAGTAACATATGGTATCTTTGTCTCATAGAATACTGCAGTATACCCCAGGAAAGCTGCAAAAAAAAATTTTTGGTCCAGAAATAAATTAGAATAAACAACGTAATACACTGAATTACTATAGTAAGAGTGTGTGTCTTAAAATTCTACTTTGTATCTACACTTATCATTTCTTCAGCTGATACTAGTGCCAGGAACACAATTAGTTACATTCATACAGATGAGTATACATTTGTTGGTATCCTTACAGCTCATTTAAGCAATGCTTCCTCCTGTAAAGTGATTAACTTAAAAGATATTGTCTCTTGTCTACCTGGATGCATTTAGTATGCCATATAATAAATGGATTCATCATTGCTGATTATCCATACATTTTTTAAAATATCATGGGCAGATTTGCTTGTACCCATTAGAAAAGATAATAAATAACTGGATTATAGTGATATTTCAGACTAATTGTTTTCTTGAATTAACATCACACATGTCAGGGGAGTCTTTAGAGAGGAGGAGGCCTGTTTGCATCCCCCGTCACGGGCCCCCTCCTCTCACTCAGGTGTCCGGCAGCCGACTGACGTGGCTGGCCGGACACCGCAGAATCAATAAACTCTGGGCACTAGAGTGTGCCATGGGTCTATTGTGCATGTGCAGATCGCCAGGGACATGGTGCGGCTTCCATTTTTCTGGCGATCTTCTCACAGCGCATGCGCAAAACGCCAGATTATGGCCTGGGCGGCCACTTTCTGGTGTTTGAACAGAGCTTTGATGTTCATGTGACTACAGTTGCAAAAAATATTAAGATATTTAAAGCCCATGAGACTGTAGCCAACTTTGCTAGACATTGGCCACAAGAATAAAATTTATCCCAGATAATACAGGAGGTCAGTAAGAATGGTACAAAAATAGCCAAGGAAAACTTCCATGAGGAGATATATCAAGCGTTAGAGAGAGATAAAGTGGAGAAGATGCCCAAAGCAACCATCAGCATCTAACTGTCATTTATCTAACACAGTCTATGAAATGACAGTTAGATGCTGTTTGGTTGCTTTGGACAACTTCTCCACCTTATCTTTCTCCAAGGCTTGATGCATCACTTCCCAGCTCCAAAGAAATACAAGCTTACTTCCATGGTCAAGGTACACCATGTCTGATTTCACCATCCAATGCTTTTTGAGCCACAGTGGGCTCCATGGAAGAAGACCCAGGAGGACTCCACTTTTGATGAAACAACATAAAAAATCCTGACAAGAATTTTCTAAAATGCATATTGACAAGCCACAATGCTTCTGGGAGAAAGTGCTTTGGATAGAACAGTCAAAATGAGCTTTTTGGCAAGTCATATCAGCTCTATGGGCCTGATTCAGCAGCGATCGCAATTGCAACTAAGGCCCTGATTCAGACCCACTCGCAAGCGGCTGTCTGCTCGCAAGTGGGTCGATGGTCTGCACTGAGCATGCGCACGACGGAGGGAGCTCCGTCGTGCGCATGCGCCAGACCCGACGAGCGAAGGAAAGTCCTTCGCTCGTTGTGTCTGATCAAAGGGGGCGTGCTGTCAATGTTGATTGACAGCACGCCCCCTTTGGTGGGCGTGCCGGGGGCGTGCCTCCCTGCCGGGGGCGTTCCCAAGGGAACGCCTCCCGTCAGAAGCCGGCCCACTGACATCACTAGCGATGTCAGTGGGAGTGATTTTGGCTCTGATAGAGCCAAAATCACTCCGGGCCTTGCGGTTGAAAACCTCAACCGCAGGCTCCGGCTCGCAGTTTCGATGGTCCCGATGGTCACGACCATTGCGGCCATCAAACTGCACGCTCGTATAGGCTGTGGGTGGTGACCAACAGCTATACGAGCATCCAGGAGGATGCTCCATTTTTATGGAGGGCGACCCTCATTCAGAGCGTGCGCTCTGCTCAGAGCGTACGGCTCTGAATGAGGGCCTAAGTACGCAGATCAAGCAATTATCAGCCATTGCGCATGCGTATGCACTACACTAACCCCTAACCCTAAATATAACCCTACCTCTAACCCTAAAACTTACCATCAGGATGCTGACGGTCGGGATCCAGGAGCTGGGTGTGCATACGGAGGTCCACAGAGCATATTATTTTAACCAGGGTGTTGGTTTATTCAGCAGGCAAAGATACTGGTAGCTGTAGACACAGGGTTAAACAGGTACAGGTTAACTGGATGCTAGATGCAGCCTGGATCGATTGGGCATGTTGGGCATTGTAGTGTGCCAGGTGATAATGACACATACACCCTTCTACTAGGTATCAGTATGCTCTTCTATGTAAGTGGTGATGGCAGAGGCGGCTTTACTGCTAGGCAACAGAGGCGCACGCTTGGGGCCCGCCGAATCCCAGGCCGCGGTCAGTGGCGGGGATGTATAATAAAGCAGAGGGCATTTTGCTTGCCGCCACCACCGGGTGCTAGCTATAGAAGCACCAGCACCACACCTAGTCAGTGTCAGTGTCACTGTCCATCTCCTCCCCTGCTGCACTGTGTACACGTGACACGCACAGAGAGGGGGAGAGAGGAGAGGAGCCAGCAACACAGGAAGAAGACAGTGAGGTCACGCAGTGCGCGCTGCTCAGCTGCTTCATAAAAGGTGAGGTGGCTGCTGCCAGTGCCTTTAGTTTTTGCCATCAGAAACCAGAGCACTTACCACGGGGGAGTAATTATTATTATTAATATTCCTGCTGTTTAACAAATTCCTGGGGGGAGGGTTGGGGTGAGCTGCCTTCAGACCCAGCTAGAGCAGGGGCATGGTGTACCTCCTATTAGATTGCTATAGAGCATTCATATTCATAAACCCTACTTTTTCCCCACATGGTGTGAGCCAGACAGTGTATCTTCCCCTTCCTCTGCACAGCAAGCACGTCCCTCTCCTTCCTCCATGGTCACGCTGCCTTACTGCCCTGTGTGACTGCACACCTCCCCTTTTCCTGTGCTCACCAGGATTAGAGCTTTGCTGTGTAAACTGTGAGTATGCTTCTGACTGTGCACTGTTATATAGTAAGAGAGAAGAGGGTGGGAACGCCTCCCGTCATTGCTCTGCCATGTACAAGACGTGTACTATTAGCATATGACCTGCTTCCCCACACGTATACAGTATGTAGCTGGATAATAGCAGTGTAGCTAAATATAATATCGCTGCTCTGATTTATATCTCTGCAGAAAGGAAAGCTACACAAAGCCATTAATTCTGTGAAAGGTGGTGCTAAGCTGCTGTCTGTATATAAGAGGGTTACTGACCTCCAGTGGCGTATCTATAATGGGTGCAGTGTATGCGGGGCACACAGGCCCCCCGGGTCCAGGGGGCCCCGCACCGCACACACTGCACCCATATTAATTTAGACTTACCTGTCCGTGGTCCCAAGTCAAGTGTCTGCGCTGCTGAGAACACCGGAAAATGGCCGTCGCGGCCATTTTCCCGGTGTTCTGCGCATACGCAGTAGACTCCAGGCACAGTCTAGTGCCCGGAGTCTACTAAGGCTCCAGTGGCTGGCTAGTCGCGTCAGTCGGCTGCCGGCCACCGGGAGAGAGGAGGGAGCCCCGCACAGGGAGTGCACACGGGCCCCCTCCTTTCTTAAGATGCCCCTGCTGACCGCAGACCTGCCCCCTCATATCTCCATCACACCCCTTCTACTTTCCATCCTTTTCACTTCCCCTGCTTTTATTAATTGATGACTACCTCCATTATACTAACAAAAGGGATTTTCTTTTAGTGCGGAGCCTAGACAGTTAGCAAGGGCTCAATTTAACAACAATCCCTATGGCATATATTGTTTAGTATAGCAGTGATACTAACGAATATGCCATTGGTATTTAACATTACTTACCCCTCCGGTGAGGTCCAGCGATGTCCTCCTCCTCAGTGACATCCTCCACGCTGTTGCTGGCAGCCTAAAGCTGCCAGCGATGGGCTGTCGTGTATTACACATGCCAGGTGCCAGTCTGTGCATGTGCATTACACTTTCACCTGGTGGTAATTTGGGTAACAAACAGCGGTAAACTAAGTTTACTGCTGTTTATTAAATACTGAAAGGATGACATAACCCCTTTAACTGCAAATATTAATTTTCCCCCAGATGTATCACAGAGGGACCGCAGCAGATATCTCTGATACCTGCTGCTATACCTCCATTCCCGCTGGAAGCCACAGCCTCCATAGGTTTCTATGGGGGGATGGTTAGCGCACATCTACAAATGTTAAAAGACTGCACATGCACAGTCCTCTATCTGTGAGTCCAATGGTCATGATGGTTGCAATGATGATGCCAGGCTGTGACATCGGTCGCAATGCTGGGATCACAGATGCAGCAGGGAGGTGTCTGTTTCCCCCATATGCTGCATTTGCATCTGAGATGGACAGAATTGCACAGCTGCTTGTGTGCGGCTCTGCCATTCCATCTATCTATAAATCAGGCCATCTGTCCATGCAGACAGCATTCAGATTTTACCTATCGGGCAATTTCCATATTTTTTTGAATAACAGCACTCTAGAGTATCAGCATTTTTTTCACGGTACCCCTAATTTTTAAGATTTTAAAAAGTTGAATATAAGGAGGAAAAATGACAAATAATGTAAGGGGACTAAGGGCCTGATTCAGAGCCGCTCGTAAGCGGCCACTCGTTCGCTCCAGCGATGTTCGCACATCTGCGCATGCGTATGGGTCGTAATGCGCATGCGCCAACCAGTCATTGCAATCGGAAATCGTGTGTTCGCAAAATAGCGAGTGCCTGCTAATTTGAGTGACAGGATGAGGCATTTGTGGGTGGTAACAGGGGAAGGTGCTTGAAAACGGGGAGTGGAGATCCGAACGCAGGCGTGCCAAACGATTAAAACGGGCGCTTTAAGGGTGTGCATAATTAACAAAGCAGCGTCATCGGCCATGTCACTTGGTTGTCTCTTAGCCTGAACTGTTCGCATGATTGCGGTAGGAAAATCCTACCACAAGCACTGCGAGCAGTTCAGACGCCTTTCGATGTACTCGATTAATCTAATAAATAGTGGAGATGACGTATGATGTGAACGGCCAGGGGGCGTTTTTACAAAATAGCGAGCGCATATTTCGTTCGCTCGCTCGCTCAGACATAGAGGCGTTAACAGACTGCAAAGAGCGAGTGCTCTATTTAAATATCCGGCCCCTTTTTCTGAACGAGCGAGCGCAAATAGCGTCCGGCTCTGAATCAGGCCCTAAATCAGGAACGTAAATATAGTGTTCAGGATTGTTTAAAGAAGGGGGGCCCCAAATAGTTGTCTTGCTTAGGGCCCCATGAGATCTAAATCTGCCTCTGGGTGATGGCACAGTGTAATAGGGAGCCTGTGGGGGCCTTGTCTGGTTCTGTAATGTTTTGGAGTTTCAGGGCACATCCTAACATGCAGGACACCTCTAGACAAAGACACACAGAATAGAGGCAGCACAGGACGCTCCTCTAACAGTGAGGACATTCTGTGTCACCCAAGAGCCCTGAGAAGAAACTCACAAGGAGCTAAGGAGATGGGTGAGAGGGTATCTGCCACATCTGACTGAGAAACAAGAATCTTGTGAGAAATTTACAAAAGGTTGGTTTTGTAATTTTGATGCAATTGCAGCATTTTCCTGGTGGAATTGCATTCTGCTGATTTGCCACTGCAATAACGCCAAGAAAGCACACTTTAGAACAGAATTCACATACCGATTCTCCCTAATTTAACACATTGAAAACCCTGATTTATTGTGCAATGGGTTTTGAACTTGCCGCAATGACACCCCAAAAAATGAGTTGCCCAGAGGCATTTGCGCTGCACAGATTGTAATACCCTGCTATGCAAGGTATTATGCCTGACACTGTGCCGACAATTCCCAGCAGTCTCTGCAGCTACTCAGGAAGTCAGGAGAAAGTCACATGACCAGTGTCAGTTGAAAGTGAGCAACAGTTGGTCGGGGCAGTGTGAGGTAACGTTCGGAGAATAGAACCCAGTGGGAGATGGTTGCCGGCAGAGAAGGTACTAGGAGCCAGTGGGAGATCGGCATTGCAGTCCTGCTGTGATTCAGAGGTGGGTGATTGAAAAGTACCACACAAAAGACTGAGGGGGTCATTCAGACCCGCTCGCGAGCAGCAGTATGCTCGCAAGCGGGTCGATGGTCCCCACTGCGCATGCGCACGATGGAGGGAGCTCCGTCGTGCGCATGCGCGAGACCCGTGGAGCGACGGGCTTTCCATCACTCCGGGTCTCGCACCAAAGGGGGCGTGCTGTCGATATTGATTGACAGCATGCCCCCTTTGGTGGGCGTGCCGGGGGCGTGCCTGCCAGATGGAGGCGTTCCCATGGGAATGCCTACCGTCTGAAGCCGGCCCCACTGACATCACTAGTGATGTCAGTAGGAGTGATTTTGGCTCTGATAGAGCCAAAATCACTCCAGGGCTTGTGGCAGGGAGACCCTACCGCAGGGTCTCCGTCGCAAGTCCGATGGTCGTGATGGTCAAGACCATCGTGACCATCTTTTTGGCCGCTCGCATATGCTGTGGGTGGTCACGCACAGCTATACGAGCGGCCAGGAGGCCGCTCCATTTTCATGGAGGAGGGCCCTGATTCAGAGCGAGCGCTCTGGTCAGAGCGTCCAGCTCTGAATCAGGCCCTGAGTTCATTCAGCACATAGGTGACAGGAGTCTGCAGTTTGAGACCAGTCTGTACACAGCATTCATAAGTGATAGGAGTCTGCAGCATCATTAACAGCTCCAGAGTAACAAAAAGATCCTAGCATACTTACAGTGACAGTTACCTCAGGAATTAAAATAATTAATTACAGTCCTCCTTAGCTGCATGGGGGTAATATATACAGTCAGGTCCATAAATATTGGGACATTGACAGAATTTTCAGATTTTGGCCTCTATTCACCACCACAATGGTTTTGAATTGAAACAAACAAGATGTGATTTAACTGCAAACTTTCATATTTCATTTGAGGGTAATTACATCCAAATCAGGTGAACGGTGTAGGAATTACAACGGTTTCTATATGTGCCTCCCACTTTTTAAGGGGCCAAAAGTAATGGGACAAACTAAACAATCCTAAATCTAACTTTCACTTTTTAATACTTTGTTGCAAATCCTTTGCAGGCAATTACAGCCTGAAGTCTGGAATGCATAGACATCACCAGATGCTGGGTTTCATCCCTGGTGATGCTCTGCCAGGCCTCTACTGCAAATGTCTTCAGTTCCTGCTTGTTCTTAGGGCATTTTCCCTTCAGTTTTGTCTTCATCAAGTGAAATGCATGCTCAATCAGATTCAGGTCAGGGGATTGACTTGGCCATTGCATAACATTCCACTTTTTAGCCTTAAAAAACTCTTTGGTTGCTTTTGCAGTATGCTTCGGGTCATTTTCCATCTGCACTGTGAAGCGCTGTCCAATGAGTTCTGAAGCATTTGACTGAATATGAGCATATAATATTGCCCGAAACACTTCAGAATTCATTCTGCTGCTTTTGTCAGCAGTCACATCATCAATAAATACAAGGGAACCAGTTCCATTGGCAGCCATACATGCCCACGCCATGACACTACCACCACCATGCTTCACTGATGAGGTGGTATGTTTTGGATCATGAGTAGTCCCTTTCCTTCTCTTCTCTTCCCATCACTCTGGTACAAGTTGATCTTTGTCTCATCTGTCAATAGGATGTTGTTCAAGAACTGTAATGGCTTTTTTAGATGTTGTTTGGCAAACTTTAATCTGGTCTTCCTGTTTTTGTGGCTCACCAATGGTTTACATCTTGTGGTGAACCCTCTATATTCACTCTTGTGAAGTCTTCTCTTGATTGTTGACTTTGACACATATACATCTACCTCCTGGAGAGTGTTCTTGATTTGGCCAACTGTTGTGAAGGGGTTTTTCTTCACCAGGGAAATAATTCTTCTGTCATCCACCACAGTTGTTTTCAGTGGTCTTCCGGGTCTTTTGGTGTTGCTGAGCTCTCCGGTGCGTTCTTTCTTTTTAAGAACGTTCCAAACAGTTGATTTGGCCACACCTAATATTTTTGCAATCTCTCTGAGGGGTTTGTTTTCATTTTTCAGCCTAATGATGGCTTGCTTCACTGATAGTGACAGCTCTTTGGATCTCATATTGAGAGTTGACAGCAACTGATTCCAAATGCAAATGTCACACCTAGAATTAACTCCAGACCTTTTACCTGCTTAATTGATAATGAAATAATGAGGGAATAGCCCACACCTGTCCATGAAATAGCTTTTGAGTTGATAGTCCCATTACTTTTGGCCCCTTAAAAAGTGGGAGGCACATATTGAAACTGTTGTAATTCCTACACCGTTCAACCGATTTGGATGTAATTACCCTCAAATTAAATCTGAAAGTCTGCAGTTAAATCACATCTTGTTTGTTTCAATTCAAAACCATTGTGGTGGTGAATAGAGGCCAAAATCTGAAAATTCTGTCAATGTCCCAATATTTATGGACCTGACTGTATATATTACCCCCATGCAGCTAAGGAGGACAACAGCATATTACAGCAATAGTGTTCAAAAGTAAACATTATAAGGGTCACATTTCCAGGGACAGTGATGCCTCTTTAGATATCTATACACAGTATATGTTCAATATTGTCTCTAAATGATTGTGCACTGACGAAAGGCTACAGTGAAGATAAAGGACAGTGAACACTGGGCTTTTTTCCAGGACATTGTACTCCTTACTGAGTTTATAGTGCAAACTTTATAAGTTCAGCAGGTTGCAGATGTACTGTCCATTATTTGGCAAGATCCCATATAGTTTAATACAGTGGTTAATATTATTACTATACTAGCTGAAGTACCCGGCATTGTCCGGGTTCAAATCTTCAAATTATTAAGTTTTATTATGTTATGTAGTCCAAATCCATCCAGTGGAAGGCCCAGAACAGGCTCCCTGGGTCAAAGTTCCCAACCACTCTATTAGGCATCCCATACCAATCAAATCCATCTGGTGGAAGGCCCAGAATAGGCTCCCCATGTCAAAGTTCTGACCAGCATCCCTGGGTCAAAGTTCTGCCCAGCATACACCAACGGAAGGTTCAACCTGGCCCTCAACCCCCTAGTATGTCTTCTGGGATCCACTGTTACCACTCTATGAGGTTTTCGTCCAAAATATGTGATGTCATCCAAATCCATCCAGTGGAAAGCCTAGAACAGTGATGTCAGTGGGGCCTCCCCCAAACGGCAGGCGTTCCCATGGGAACGCCTCAGTTTGGGCTGCCGCCCCTTCGGCCCGCCTTCCAAACGGGGTGAGCTGTCAATCAACATCGACAGCTCGCCCCCTTTGGAAAGAGACCCGCTACAACCAGCGCTGCCGGCTCCCTTGTGCACATGCGCACTGGCAAAACATCGAGGCGGCTGTGCGGTCGTAGACCGTACGGCCGCCTCTGAATAAGGTCCATTGTCTCATGGATACAAACAATAAGAAATGACAATAACAAGCATAGAGTTATACATTTGAATAAAGTCCCCTTTATGTGCCAAATTCAGATGGAAATAGTGATGGGTAATGAACGCCCCTCCTCCGAGAAGAGATCTCTGAGA
This sequence comes from Taudactylus pleione, assembly GCA_031769625.1. Lineage (NCBI taxonomy): Eukaryota > Metazoa > Chordata > Amphibia > Anura > Myobatrachidae > Taudactylus > Taudactylus pleione. The sequence continues at coordinate 7,609,881 of JAUIMM010000115.1, forward strand.
AGAGAACACAAAAGACCGTTCCTATGGTATTATTCTTACAGGAATATAGTAAAGATATATACTTTCAGTGGTCTCCCCAAACTTATCTCCCCAGACTGACATATATGATACCATGTGGAAGAAAAATATGTACATAGTGTATACCAGTAAAGGTAATTTACTAAGCACACAATAAATATATACACTCACAAGTGTAAAAGCAGGTGTGGGGGTTTCTTGGTATGCACATAACAATAGTACTTTACCTGGTAATATCTAATTCCCCATTAATCCCTTGATCACCTTACACTCCTCTCCTGGCTGTTTTCCCATGCTGTACTTTTTACTGAGACCTAGTGCTACTGCTTTTGCCCACAACCTCTGTTCCCTCCCCCCCAGTATTCCCCTTTCATATATTTTACTACTGAAATTTTTTCTTCTCTAAATTTATAGAGTATCATCATTTTCCAAGCTCCCTATATTTCCATTTTCCCTATTACCAATACATAAAAAAACAACAACACATCAGCTGTTTTAGCACTTATTTCCAGTACTACATAATCACAAATTGTTAGGTTGTCCCGCACCACCGTCCGTCGACTGGTCTAGATTTCAACCTACACTTATAGTTTTAGAGTTATACTGTACTAATTCTAGACTGTTTTTTTCTGTATCACATACTATTTGTTTCTTGAGGAGACAAAATTGGGAAAAGAAAATAAATTAAGGCGCATCTTTATTATATTCCTGTAAGAATAATACCATAAGGGGAACCTTTGGTGTTCGAATTTCTCATCTCTTTTTGGAAGAGCGGCAGTAAATACTTATTACTTTTTCCATCTGAATTTGGCACATAAAGGTGAGTTTATCCATATGTATTACACTATGTTTGTTATTATTATTTCTTTTTGTATGTATCCATGAGACAACATCTTCTGGATAACTCTGCACCAACTACTCTACATATCTTTTATTTTATACACTACAACATATGAAGTAAGATGATTCTCTTCTATGTAGTTTGGTGAGCTGTATATTGTTTTCTGGTTTATTGTGCAATTGAGGATTCCACACTATATAGTTTCCACTCTGTTCAGAGGTCAACAAAACTATGCCTTACTAGACAATGCTGAAAAGGCCAAGAAATTTACCCATAGCCTCTATTATGTTAAGGGTAACAAACCTGTGTCCATATTACTGTAAAAATTAAACTCAATGATTCAAATAACTACAAACTTTTCCATTTTAAAACCCTATGGGGTAAACACTGACTGCTATAGGATGGGACAAACCCTTCTACTATAAAACATTTCTTGGCTTGGAATCCACTCGCCAATTTGACAACATAACATTTAGGACAACTAAAGAAGACATTCATGAAGTTATCTGTCATCCTAAACTTTCTGAAGCTTTTTAGCCTTACTAAAAGAAATTGATGCCCCATCTTAATCCTTACCTCCTTAGTTTGGCAAACTCTATACTGTCTCAATTAGAATTCAAAAGAAAATATCCCCAACTACCCCTGAATTGTTCTGCGTCAACCACTTTTATAGTTTGGCTAACTATGTAGCTTCTCCACACAAGTCTCTGCAAAAATCCTGAAGGCCGAAGCCATGCTATACCCTTATTCAGGGCTATTTTTCTGGCAAAATAGGCTCAGGAACTATGGGTGGAGCTACTGGGGGTGGAGAAAATATAGAACAACAATTATATAAGAATTGAACACTCCATGTCTGAGATTGTGACCAAGACCTTGGCTTGAATTCCCTTTTTGCACCTCTGCTTTGGGCAGTCATATTGTGCTGATTCTGTGCCTGTGATGCTGACCTTAACTTGTCTGTCGTATGATTCTTTAATTTGTCTGAACTAACATATAGTCACCTCTGGGGGCAATTACAGGGCCATGACCTGTGGATCTCTGGCATTAAAGTCCCTTATGCCTTTCAGCAGTACTTGGTGAAAACTCAGCAGTACTTGGTGAAAACTGGGAAGTATCAGCATCTCAACTCTCGAACCAACCCTAGTCTGAATACATCTCTGTATTGCAACAGCATGTTCTGGCCTAGCAGTATAGATGCCACTGGGAGTCCCCCTCCAAACAACTTGCTACATACAACATGTGATCACTTGTACAGAGAAACAGGAGTCTCAGTGAGAGATCTTGCAGTATCTTAAGGACCCAGCTCATCACCTAGATGCCATGCAGCTTACTCTCTGACCAAGCCTTGGCCTGTGCATCTCCCTTGAGGTAATGGAAAGACCTACTTCTAAAATCTTCCTGGATATATTTTTCTACATTTTCAATACCCATACAAGTGTCTTCAGCTGCTAAAGGACTTTTCCATTTGCAATAAAGGACATCTACACTGGGGCAATATTCTATTCAGCTTTGTACCTTATATTCTTAGCTGAATTTGAACATGACACCTTATTGGCCACCTTCGCAAGAGAATCAAAGTTGAATTGGACTTCAGGGATTTGCCCACATCTATGGATGAGCTGATCTCCTTTGCTATATTGTTGGGCTCTGGGCCAAGGGGGACTGAATGTCCAAAAATAGCATGAAATTCCAGAGCCTAGATAGTAAGGGGGAGGCTATACTAGGGTTTAACTGCAACTCTCCATTCTTGAATTCGTCTTCTTGGTTCATATCTCTGGTTCAACAACAATATTGAACATTAAACATTTCTGGAGTATAGAGCTACCAGGAACTTTATCTGTGCTCAGCTTGTAAGGTGGCTGGATTTAAATATAGAACCAGTTTCACAACCTGTCTGTCTACAGACAGAGCCCATTCAATCTGAGCCCATTCATTTGCATCCTGGGGCTTTAAATAAGGGATCTTTTATCACTCTGAAAACCATGGTACATCAAGGCTATTAGCATCAGGGTCCTGAACAGCATCTCTCACCAACCTGCTCTAACTTCTTCCAAGTCAACTTTGCTGGCTCTTCCTATTCTCGACTTCTGCGAAGCTCCACTGGGTGCCATCATTTTGGTGGAACCCGCTTAAATAAACATGTATTTCTGTCAGTCCCATTCCAATGGGCTTCTCCCTATCTGATTAGGCGCCCTATTTATACCTCTCTCACCTACAGCACAGTGTCAGATCCTTGTCTGCACTTGTGTTAGACAGCCTGGTTGCTACAATTCAGTACTGTGGTTCTCCTTCGTCATATTGATACTCTATTGGATTCCCAAACTACTTCCATTTGGACCTACCTCCTGTGGTTACTCTGTTGTATTCTCAAGCCACCCTTTCCCTGCCAATGCATTTTCTCCAGCAGTCTCCTGCAGAGATTGCCTAATTATATGATACTCACTTCCTCAGACTCTGCATCTATCTTCAAACTAGTATTGTTTCTTATATCTACCATGCTTCTGCTAATTGCAACTTGGTTCTATCCAGGAGGCTGCGACATGCTGAAATACTGATGAAAGCCCAAATTCCCTTGTGGAAATCCCTGTTGAACAGCAGTCATCCCTTAGAATCCACACCACTGAGTTGTTCCTAGTCTGCGACAACACACCAAATCCTATTTGCATCAATTAATCCTGACATCTCTCTAATGTTACTCAAAGCCATACATTGTTATCTAGCTGTACCATGGCTCAGCTAAACTCCCTAAAACTGAATTGGAAGACAAATCAAATGATGTCCTGGGGTTTAGCTTGTTATGATCAGTGCCTACACAATGTCTTACCATGTAATATGGTTACAGTTTGTCACTCTTAAGGGTACAATTATTATTCCACTTCAGTATTAGGTTTATGCTGTCAACAACAAAGGGCTTCCTTCTCACAGACCGTGGAATTTCACTATTGATCTAATCCCTGAAAAAACACCTCCCAGGGCTCGTGTGTACCCTTTCAACCTTCCTGAGATTCAAGCCATGTCAGATTAATTTAGGTAGAATTTAGAACATATAAAAAGTTCTCTTTTCCACTGGGGGCTGGTTTTTGTCCCTACATTGATTACAGAGGTTTAAATACCATAACTATGAAGAATATGTACCCAATGGCTCTCATCTGTAAACTGTATCATCACATTAGAGTATCTTTACCAAACTGAATTTACAGGGTGCCTATAATCTTATTTGCCTCAGACCTGGCATTGAGTGGAAGACAGTGTTCAATGCCATAGATGGGCATTAAACAATGCTCCAACTGTGTTTCAAAACCTGTGTTTCCATGACTTACCATACAAAAATGTAGTTGTTTATTGGACACATTCTAACATTGTATGTACTGTCTTCTCCCATTGTCTCTATGTCCAAGAAGTTTTACAATGTCTGATGATCACTTGTACTGTAAGCTGGAGAAATTAATTGTTGAGAACACTTTGGTTCCATTGTAAAGGTTCATACTCTCTGGGCAGGGCCTACACATAGACTCAGAAAAAGTCATAGGGATACTGTATTGGTCTAAACCTTATGGTCTAAAATCTACCCAGTGATTCCTAGATTTCACAAACTACTACATACATTTTAGTATATTGTACACATCCATTATTGAGCCCATTACTGCTCTCACTCGTAAGGAAGCTAATTCTAAAGTCTAGCCAGAGGAAATTGTTTATTTCTTCCATAGTTCTCTAAGTTTTTTAATAATTCTAACATTGAAGAAATTTCTGAACCCAAGTCAATTATGGAACCTGGGGCCTGATTCAGACCCACTCGCGAGCGGCTGTCCGCTCGCAAGTGGGTCGATGTTATGGACTGAGCATGCACACGACGGAGGGAGCTCCGTCGTGCGCATGCACCAGACGCGACGAGCGAAGGAAATCCTTCGCTCGTTGTGTCCGATCAAAGGGGGCGTGCTGTCAATGTTGATTGACAGAGCACCCCCTTTGGTGGGCGTGCCAGGGGCGTGCCTCCCTGACGGGGGCGTTCCCACGGGAACGCCTCCCGTCAAAAGCCGGCCCACTGACATCACTAGTGATGTCAGTGGGAGTGATTTTGGCTCTGATAGAGCCAAAATCACTCCGGAGCTTGCGGTTGAAAACCTCAACCGCAGGCTCCGGCTCGCAATTTCAATGGTCGCGATGGTCACGACCATCGCGGCCATCACAATGCACGCTCGTATAGCCTGTGACCCACAGCTATACGAGCGTCCAGGAGGACGCTCCATTTTCATGGAGCACGGCCCTCATTCAGAGCGTGCGCTCTGCTCAGAGCGTACGGCTCTGAATGAGGGCCCTGGTCAGGTTATCTTAACTAATACCATTTAGAGCAAGTCCAAAATTCCAGATGGGAAAACTTAAGTGCCTCCTGAGCTTTGCATCAAGCTTCTAATTTGTGCGTACCAATCTCAGTTTTCAAGTCAAGAAGACTCAAGAGATTAATATAACAATTTATTGGTGGCTAACTCTTCTCGGTGATGTGAAATAAATAATTTCTTCATACACCACATGTGATCAACATATGTTTCTCCATATGAATGCTGTGCTTCACTCTAGCCTTTATCCGTTCCTGATCATCCTTGGATGCATGTTTCAATGGACTTTGTCACTGAGTGGTGCCAGTCTAATGGGCTCAACACAATATGGGTAATTGTGGATCAATTGTCACTTTGTATCCATGAAGGGAATACCATCAGCCTCTGTATTGACCTCTATATTCATTAAGCATATATTTTGATTCCATGGCTGTCCACAGGATATATTGTCTGACAAAGGTAGACAATTCACTTCAACATTGTGTATTGTGCATTTGCCCATAATAATCACTATTACACATCATTTATCTCCATTTTATATTGTTTATGGTATGCATCACAAATGCCTGTGCCATTATCATTTCCAATCGTGAAGTTCCTGCTGTTAACAAGTTTCTTTGGAAAATCTCCAGTACCTGGACACAATTAAAAAATAATAAAATTTGAGATTAACAAAATTCTCAATTCCAAAATATCTGGTGGTGTTCTCTACTTCTTGATTGACTGGATAGGTTTAGTTCCTGAAGAATGCTCTTGGGTTAAAGCTGAAAACATTCATGCTCCACAACTTTTTTAAGAAAATAAAGAAAAACATTCTGAAACTCCATTCTTTTGGTTTTTGGAGTTAACCTCTATGGAGAGGGTAACTGTCATAATGCTGAGTGGGTTGTGATTTACAGATTGCACCAGAGGGACTCCATACTCACCGCTCTGGTGTCCTGAGACAAGTCCATGGGGGCATCTGCCTGGTCTCTCTCACTGAGGTTAGCTGCAGCAGCTTATGTGTTGTGCTGCCATCCTGTGTGCTGGGTGCTCCATCTATGGGTGGGCACTCAGTATTTCAAGAGAGTTACATTTCTTGGTCAGCTGACATATGATGCCAGCTTGGCACCAAGTTTGAATGCTCGTACTGTATAAACTTACTCGGTACACTATACTGGTGCCAGTATACCAGGTCTCCAATGTTACTTCCAAGTATTGTTTGCTTGAACTCCTGTGTATTAGCCCCTGCTTGTCTAACTTTGAGAATGCCTGCCTGTGACCACTTCAGCTTGTATTCACATTTTTCACCATTGTGTGTGACCCTGGTCCTGGCTTGTCCTATTGTGTTGATTCTATGCCCTGAATTTGGCTTGTCTAAGCATCCATCTTTTGATTTTGTACCACAGCACCACTCCCACAAGACACCTCTAGGAAGCATTTTGAAGGCCTTGTCCTGTGGATCTCTGGTAGTGAAGTCCATCCCATCTTGCTGTTATTCATGGTGAAAACCAGCGGTCCGTTAGGCTCCACACCTTGACTCTGCCAGAGATAAGCCTTGTATGACTGCATCTAATATCTCTGTAGTGCAAAATCATCTTAGCATCTCATTTTGCCCAGTATGGAATTAAATATCATGTGCTAACATATTTTTTACTTGCTTATTGTATAGTATTTGAAATGTGAAGTTCTATGTATTCTTAAATGCAATCAGGTTGATTTTTTAGATACTGTTAGATTGTCCAAAATGTCCCCAAATATAGCTATTTTCACCTTGGGTGTACAGGACACCCAGCTGACTGGAGGCAAATTGGCTGGTTACAGTGGCTGCTGGACATAGTCTTTGTGAGACTTCAACTGCTAGCTGTCGCCTTCATGGGTATGAAGATTTGGTTAGTTGTAGGGCCACTTTTAGTTAAAAGGAGACTCAGGAGGTAACTAAGGGTTGGACCCTATACTTAATTAAGTTATTCTTTATTAATTGACAAATGGGTGCACATTGTTCCCCACTGAATCTAGCCAAACTTCCCAAAGCTACTCTCACCAGTCTACTGCAATTTGAGGAATCGAGAGGAGGCTCAGTGCCCACCCTCCACTATACTCAAACCATCTGGGAATTGTTATCTGTAACCAGCCCTACCAAAACCATACAAACTTTGGAGATAAACCAGACTTTAAAGAGGGAGCCCAACCATCCAGTTCATAGTCTGTGTTTGGATATTTTGTGATAGGCTGACTAGGTGTTATGGCTCCTATTGGTTTGGTCTCAGATTGGATCCTCAAAACCTCTGTGGACTTTTGAACTCTGCTTACTTGTCTAAAGTGGGAGAATTTTTGCCTAAGTCCCTGATCGAGAAGTGTATTGTGTGGCTTGATGGCTTGGTCAGTGTCCAGAGAAATGGTAATTAAAGATCTTTTAGGGTAGTGTTTGGTGAGCCTCAAGGCTTTTGTTAGTTGTATTATGTATGTTTGATGGTATACACAAATATATTTTTATATAAACTAAATGTACATTTTTATGTTTCTATCTGCTTTATGAAGTGAATCAGAACCTATAGGAGGTATGAGTACTCTCAATAACACAAAAGATTACCTTAGGCAAATCAGCTATGTTACTGGGACAAAAAGTGGACCAGAAGCCCCAGTATTCTAACACCCTCTGTGTATGGTTGACATTTAAACAGGGGGGCAGATAGGGTGGGAAGTGAGTATTAATTACTTAGGCCCGGTCTTGTTTAAGTAGCACAGTCCAGTTATGATGAAGGGAAGAATGACCCCTCCTTGGTGTGGGCAGTGGTGGGCATAGTAGATTTCATGAATTGGGAGGGGGTGTGTGACCATGCTACCATGATTTGGCCACGCCTCCCCATCACTCAGATACGTCATTTCTCTCTATGGCCTTGCATGTAAATACAAATGTAATGTAAACGCAGAGTCTTATAAATAAGATTATTGAAATCAATATTCAACTGGATCCAGCATTATTGTTTTACAATGAATGCAAAGTAATGGCGCAGACTAGCTATAAATGAATACCTCATATACGCTTAAAAATTAAGTGCTGTGCATGAAACAAATTGAAAACTTCCTTAGAGAGAACAAAGCAAACTATCTCAAGAGATAGATAATACTTTAGGAATCATGGAATCCTTGCTTCTTCCAGCTGTAGTAAGTCCCCAAAAGAAGAGAGGCAGGTTGTGAAGACCTGGTCAGGAGCCACATTCACACTACTTTATCCTTTCTCTCCTTTCCCTTTGTTTTTTACTTTCCATTCTTTCATTTTGACGTTGAATAATTTGGATAAATGTTCTTTTTCCCTCTCCCTTTGTACTTATATTAATTACTAGGTTAGGTTGAGAGTTTATATGCTACTTAGTGGACAATTGGCTCATTGATAATTAAAAAAGGAAAGCAATATCCAGTCTTGAAATTACAGTCTCTATCACTCAGCCCTAACTGGTAATATTATGTCATTATTTTGGTTTTGCTTACTTAAGGTAAAATCTGCCTCTTCCGGTATGTTTGTATAGAATGTTTAATAGCATTGGGAAGTAATATACATTTTGTTAATAAAAATAAACCGCTTGCATTCCCCCCAACATCTTCAAATATGCACAATTTTCACCTCAAAGAGAACATTTAAGAATCTTGTCCCAAAAAATAAAATCATACTTTTAAATACCTGTAGGGTGAAGGTGCTTCATTTGATAGAATCATAATACTATATCAAAAAGTAATAGTAAGGATCAATGCAGATTGTTATGACAATGTTATTCTTTCCACAGGGTCCAACTAGGAATCTGAATGAGGAATTCATTATGATCAAAGTGATGTTTAACAAATGTGTCAACTCTGAAAGGATTGACAGTAACAGAAAGGAACAAGCAGCCTTCTATGGATGTGACAGAAGCAGCCTGCACATGATAAAGTTAGCACTGTGTCCTCTATATTTAGACTATGGTTATAGTAGTTGGGGGACTTTCTAACCGTCTACATATTGTACACATTGTACTATGGTAATATTTGCCTGTATTTGCATTAGAACTTTAATTTTCTTTTGAAAATACAAAACACATGTTTCTTTTTGTATTGAAGATATACATCAAATTATTGAAAGTTAATTTACTGCATTGTTTAGATTAGAATATTACCAGAAGATGTGGTTTGACATATATACAACGCAGGCAGTAAACTAACCACAGTTATTTTCCTTTACCAAATGTTCATTTCCCCGATGTCAGTATTTATCTATTAGTATCTATTGTGGAAGCTACTACATAGCCATAGTAACCCAGAACATTGTGTTAAAGAAAAGGATTTAGCATTCCCTCTACACTTTATTATGAAGCATTTCATTTCAGTTACTCCTGCAGCAGCATTTAAACAGATTGTGCATGTTTGTGATTTACTTTAACTTATATGCTTTTCGTATGATTTCAATTGTATAAACCTAATGAAAAGACTTGGTAAGTAAGCTCCAGCAATAGGCGACACATATGTATACTTCTAAACAGTTCATATTTTTATGGGATTGTCCCAATTTTTGCATCCAGAAAGAGGATGGCCTTTTAATAGTGTGATTGTAATTTGCATCTGGTTTGGATTGATTATTGGAGGATTTTATTTGTGTCCTGATTTGGCTTGGAAGGTAGACATGTGCATAAAGGGACACAAGCTGATTGTTAGGTTACACAGTATGTACAGCTGACCAGTGTGCAAATTCATCCCTTTGTGTTTCACAACCTCAATTATTAAAATTTGATCACTCAGGGGCGCCGAGAGTTTACCCGGGCCCGGGCTTCCAGAGGGGCCCGGCGGGGGCCCGGGTCTGGTGCCCACCCCCTCACTTCCTCCCTCCCTCCCTCCCTCTGCAGCAGCCCAGCACACAGCGTGTGCTGGGCTGCAGCGGGAGATTGCTTGCGGCTGCTAAGTAGCAGCCACAGCAATCTCCTATGCCTGAAGGGGGGAGCGATCACATTGATCGCGCCCCCCACTGGCTTTGCGCCGGGCTGAGGGGCTCACAGTGCCCCCTCCCCAGCGCGCAGTGCCGCAAAACTTTTTTTTCAAGGGGGTGTGGCCACGCCTTCTAATATTAGGCCACGCCCCCTCTTTAACAGGGCCCAGCGTGGCTCTCTACGCCCCTGATTGCACTTAGTGATTGTGAAAAGCCAAGTTCATATTGGCTAATTTTGTAAAATAGAATGAAAGAATTGCTATGTGTGTCTGATACAAGGAATAAATACTGGAATATACAGTATGATGTAATACAAATATTACTGGTACACACAGCACAAACAGTTTCAGAGTGGAATTTAGCTTGACAAAGCCTTCATCTCTATCTCTCTCTATATATAAAATAAAGTCCCCAGTTTATGGGTCTGCTTGTTTGTTTGGGCTAATCTCTTGAACCACTGGACAGATTTTAATGGCGTTTTCATTATTCTATACAACATTGGTCAAAGAAGATTTAGGTGTATGAAACATTCATCTGTGACAAAAGGGAGCCAAGCACTGATGATTTTTGTGAAGCCAAGTGACAGAACAAAATCTTGCACCAATCTGCTGTATATGAGATGGACAGGGTGCTGAAACAGCAAGAGACAGTGAGAGCCAATCACTGATAGGAATGTGCCCTGTTGCTTAGCAGGAGCCTAGAGAAGGAAGGGAGTCAGGGACTAAGCAGGGTCACATCTGAGGCAGTCAGAGAGTGAGAGACAGCCTCCAATGAATCCAAGAATATGCCCTGATGCAGACACAGTAGCCAGGGGAGGCATAGCTATCAGGAAAAAAAAAATGGAAAACTATAAAATGATTTCCATTCGATGGTGGCAAACATCAGACCGCCACCATCAAATGTTAAAAACACTACCATTGAACAAAAACATTGATGGTTCATAACCATCGGATTCTGATGTCCATCCCCAAGCTGAACCTGCAGATGGACTCTGGCCACCACTCCTCTACTGTGAAGTGCTTCCTCTCCAGTGTGATGTTCACGCTCAGCCACATTCCCTCGGTGAACAGGAAGCACCTCCCATGGAAGTCAGCACAGTTTTCGGAACAGGGGCATCACGGCGAATAAGCTCAACAGGAAGCCCAGGAAGTACAGTGTATATTGTGCAAAGAGGACATTGCTCATCGCCATGTTTGGCAGTTGTGGAGTGGTGTGCATGGAGGCTGTGGAAATATGCACAGGTATCCCAGCCCCTGGGACTTGCTGCTGATAATGCTTACGGTAGCTGCATTACAAATCTATTATTATTATTACCAGTTATTTATATAGCGCACACATTTTCCGCAGCCCTTTACAGATAATATTTTGGCCATTCACATCAGTCCCTGCCCCAGAAGAGCTTACAATCTATATTCCCTATCACATGCACACACACATACGCACTAGGGTTAAGTTTGTAGGGAGCCAATTAACCTACCAGTATATTTTTGGAATATGGGAGGAAACCGGAGTACCCGGAGGAAACCCACGCAAGCACAGGGAGAATATACTAACTCCACACAGTTAGAGGCGTGGTGGGAATCGAACCCATGACCTCAGTGCTGTGAGGCAGTAATGCTAACCATTACACCATCTGTGCTGCCCTGATCCTACCATGATCCTCCTGTTGGGCCCCAACCAGCTACAGGGCAGCAACAGGGGGGACATTGGTGAGATGCAGGGGGCAGGAGTGAGATGCAGGGGGTTGTGGTGAGATGCAGGGGACTGTGGTGACATGGCGTAGGTTGTTATGAGATGCAGGTAGCTTTGGCGAGAATAAATTGCTCCCTTGCGAAGCTAGGACTGGTCACTAATAGATCTATAAATAAACGATGATTTCATACAAGTCATTCAATATGGGATAATAGAATCGCAACTATAAATTATATGGCTACTGATAGTCACAGTGATGATTGATGACCATATAATACACAAGGAAGCAAAGCAGAGGACTTCATACAAGTCACAGAAGTCTTCTAATATCAATGATACTATGCATTAGGAAGTCTTTTATTCCTCATAATACCCAAGTTTTCCTTACCACTGTGATAAGATCGTCAAAGTGGTAAGGAAAACATGGGTATCACTTATAAGTATCACAATGTCTATACACATATTATTTTAAAGAGTTATGGATTTAATAATATCACCTGTGATGTAAAGCACTGCCAAGTATGAGGGCACTATTAAAATAGATGTAATAATAATAATAATAATAATAATAATAACAATAATAATAATAATAATAATAATAATAGTAGTAGTAGTAGGGTAATAATAATAATAATAGTAGTAGTAGTAGGGTAATAATAATAATAATAATAATAGTAGTAGTAGTAGGGTAATAATAATAATAATAATGATAGTAGTAGTAGTAGGGTAATAATAATAATAATAATAATAATAATATTATTCTGAACAATGGAAATAATCTGTGAATTGGGCTATTGAAGAATTTCTCCTAATGAGCACCAATATCAAAAGTTAATGTATGAGTCTCTAAAAACATGTTGTTTTAATGCATTGCTCGCTATTTGTGATGCTATGCTTTGTTTTACTTATGGATATGTATTGCACTCACTTTTCCTGTACTACAAGTCACATCACCATTCTGAGTTACTATAAAAGGGTAATTTAGATGTGTGTCTCTTCTGTGAGGTACCTTGTAGTCATTATCATGGGGTGAACACAATCTCATAAATAATTGTCAGGACATCCAAATTGTGGAGAAACAAATCAGGAATGTTATTGAGGACATCTCTATATCACCATGAACATTTTTAGAATCTGTCAAATTCTCAGATGTTTGAAATTCTTTCCTTTGATCTTCAGCTAACACAGTTTTACAATATCAAGTCTAAACATGTCATTGGTGCCGACTGCCCTGCTTCTCTTACAGTACTGTACACCTCCCTCCCTTGTGACCAAAATGTAGCAAATTCTGTTCGTAGAAGGCCAGCAAAAAATATATTCCATGTTCATTAATTGTTTCTCATGGAGCATTTCAGTAATTGTATTAAATACGGGAATTATACAAACTCTGTTTTTGTATTGTGAAACGTAGTGAATAGTGAAGATGCATCAGGGACACTTCTTGGAAGACACAACTGTTTCCATATTGACCTTTGCCTCATGTGGTGAACAGGTACTTTATGAACAAAGAACAGCTACACGTTTTGCATACCTTAATGCACTATCGCCTGAAGGGCATATCATGCAAGGTTAGAGAACAGCCTTTAATGGTTGGTTTCAAATTAAATAAGCTTTACTTGTAACTAAAAGAATATGGTTTACTATACTGTTTGTCAAGAGCTATTGTTTAAAATCCTGTTGTAAGACGGACTGGCTAAGCTTGTAATTTTCCTTAGCTTGATTTGAAGACACAGACATTTAAGCACCAATTCTTCTTTGCAAATTCTCATTTTTTAATGGAAATCTCCATTACTCTATTTGGTTTGGCAGGTACAAAATCAACAGAGGGAGAACATTTCAATGGCAAAACAACATAATCCTCAGGCAAATGATTTGTCCAAATTTAATAGAAAGTTCTTAGGATGTATTGTTTGATGTAAACACTAGTTGTAATAAAACTGTGCCTTAGGAACTGTCCCTCAGCTCGTAAAACCCTATTTTTGTTGGCCAGTATATTTTAACTTTTCAGGCATTTGTAGAAAATGCAGTATAAAATATACGCTATGTCCTGAGCAAAAATTCAAATGCAAATACAAAGGTTTACGTTTTATAAATGAAAAATTTGTTTAGTCTTTTGAAAAATGATAAATAATGCGGCAGGGTTACAGAGGAGGGCGCTAGTCTTAATAAATATGATTAACGCATATAGGAGCTAATACAGAGTTGAACATATGGCCATTTACAACGCAGATATTGCATGTTCTCAGTGCATGCACTGGAAACAAGTTCAGTTGCATCCGGGCTGTAATGGGGCAATGTGTGCTCAGTGAGGGCGTGTTGATGGATTTGCTAGTTATGCAGAAATGGCTGGAAGAGTAATCTGCCTGTTTTTAAGACATATCTTTTGCCGCAAGAATAGAACTGGTGCAAGTGCATAATTATCATGATGATGATGACTGGTATCAGACCAAGCAGTCCACTTGCAGCAATTAGAACAGCTCTGCATATGGATGAATATACGCATTCAGGGCCTGATTCAGAGCCGGACGCTATTTGCGCTCGCTCGGTCAGAAAAAGGGGCCGGCTATTTAAATTGAGCGCTCGCTCTTTGCGGTCTGTTGACGCCTCTATGTCTGAGCGAGCGAATGAAACATGCGCTCGCTATTTTGTAAAGACGCCCCCTGGCCGCTCGCATCCTACGTCATCTCCACTATTTATTAGATTAATCGAGTACATCGAAAGGCATCTGAACTGCTCGCAGTGCTTGTGGTAGGTTTATCCTACCGCAATCATGCGAACAGTTCAGGCTAAGAAACAACCAAGTGACGTGGTCGATGACGCTGCTTTGTTAATTATGCACACCCTTAAAACGCCCGTTTTGACCTTTTGGCACGCCTGCGTTCGGATCACCACTCCCCGTTTTCAAGCACATTCCCCTGTTACCACCCACAAACGCCTCATCCTGTCACTCAAATTAGCAGGCACTCGCTATTTGGCGAGCGCTCGATTTCCGATCGCACTGACTGGTTGGCACATGCGCTTTACGACCCATACGCATGCGCAGTTGTGCGAACATCGCTCGGAGCGAATGAGCGGCCGCTTACGAGCTGCTCTGAATCAGGCCCTCAGTCCCGTAACACAATGCAGGAGCTGCTAGGTCCAATTTGTAATTCTATTTCATTCACATAATTCTTTAATCACTAGTAAATATTGTTATCTGACTACTCACCTAGTTTTTTTCAGAACTAAACCAAAATTAAAAGCATATTATAAAATTGTAAATGCAAAATAAGTACACATTGTGCAAAGTAATGTCATGATCCCCTATTTCATTATTTTACAGGGATTACAATCTTAATCTTAATTTATTTACAAAGATATATGGGCCATCTGCTGTGATGCAGGGCAGAACCAATATGTCTGTGAACGCTGTCGTTCACAGACATATCCGGTATACACACCTGACGTTGTACTATAGATATATCTATCAGTATGTACCCAGTATTAAGCAGCTCATAAGATGTGACCTCCCGATCCATCCATTGCAAGAGCATTTGAAGCCGTTTATCAGTTGTTGCTCCTGTATACATACCTATAATACTGTTGGACCGATCAGTCAATTTCGGGTTATCAGCCCGATAATTGTATAGGTGTGGACCCAGCTTAACATTGCATAATTGCAATAATTAAAGTAAACATAGGTTTAAAAAGTATTGCTGTATATACAGTAATATAACTATACAAAAAAAATTAAATATATGTTGCAATTGTTTTGTGTGTGTATTTGAGAGACTTTTTGGCATTGGGGTTTCTGTGTTAGCAACCAAAGAATAAGACACATTTGATTAATGCAGCAATTATTTTAGGGTGAAGAGCATGTAAAATCTACAGAGGACATAAATGTAGCTATGGGTGATTAGTCATGACGCATAGTAAATTTAGATGCCTGCTGGAAACTAACCGGTAGAAATGAAGGAGCAACATGCCGAGGGTTCAAAGCAAAACTGTCAGTCACTGATTTAAAACATAAACTATTTAATGTTAACCTAATGTTTTTGGGAAATAAAGAGATCACCAGTTACATCATATCGCTCAGCACTATCTTGATGGTGTGAGCACTGGTGTGTACTCTGAGATCAAATTGCTCATACTCACTCTTGTAAATGGTTTGCTTCTTTTACACATTTTGGTGACATTCCCTCTTTGGGGTAGACTGTATTTGTCACTGTTAATTGACCAAAACATTCTTTAGGCAAAGGATTATGTTCAATTTAGTACATTTATGTATTTATGGTTCAAATTAGTTTAAACAGGGTCTATTTGTAGCAAAGCAATTTTTTTGCTTTATTTTTTTGACAATCGCTCTTTTTGTGCTTCTAGTCCCAACAAAAGTATGTATTAGCCCTAGAAATCTAAACCTGTTATTGTACTGTTTTTATGTCAGGGTGATAACATAATAGCTTTTGTGACCTTTGAGCCCACCTATAACAACTTTTGCTATACCGAATATACGTGTATTGATTTCTGGGCACTACAGTGCCTGACAGAACACAGTTCTACACACTTCACATCTTCAAATTTGGGATCTAGTAACTTATAAAGGAAGAAAATATATTCAATTCTATAGAATACTATGGAGAGTTACTTGAGGGACATGCACTAAAAGTGGACTGAAATAGTAAGGAGAAGACAGAATACTTTTATAACCTACAAAAGTACCAAACAGCCTGTAGTAGCACATTACAAAGTATATCTTGTGTTTACATTCATATGTATTATTTTCAATAGTAATTCACAAATATAGACTTCAGTCTAAATCGATGATGAAAAAAATCCTTTAAACATTATTTAATAAGTGTTTCAAATTAAAAAAGTATTATATTACCATTGTAATTACTCTTTCTTTACATATTTTTGAATGAAAAGAAATTTGCTAGAGTGCAAAAAAAATTACCTGTCACAGTGTAAATGTTGTTTTTTCTCAAATGCACCCCCAATAATTCAGTGTATATTTCTGCTTAAAATTCCAGGAACCATCCTGCATACCATCGTGTCCTGCCGCCTGTCGCTCATGTGCTGCTGGATGCCATGCAGTAAAGTTTTTTCATTTGGACACTTGGCCCGGCGCACTTGACATCACGCCGTCGAGAGGAGCCATGTAGCTGTTGCATTAGGAGCAATAACAAGAAGGTAAGTGTGTGGGCTGGGACACAGAATTGGGGCTGGCAGAGGACACAGAAGGGAGGGGCTGGCAGGGGACACAGAAAAGGGGAGCTGGCAGGGCACACAGAAGGGGGCTGGTGGGGCACACAGAAGGGAGGGGCTGGCAGGGGACACAGACGGGGGAGCTAGCAGGGGACACAGAAGGGCGGGCTGACAGGGGACAGAGAAGGGGGCTGGTAGGGGACAGCAAAGGAGGGGGCTGGCATGGGACACAGAAGGAGGGGGGCTGGCAGGGGACACAGGAGGGGCAGCTGGTAGGGGATATAGAAGGGAGGGCTGACAGGGTACAGAGAAGGGGGGCTGACAGGGTACAGAGAAGGGAAGGCTGGTAGGGGACACAGAAGTAGGGGGCTGGCAGGTGACACAGAAGGAGCTTAGCTGGCTGGAAACAGTAGGGAGTCTGGTTGTAAATGGAGAGAGACTGCAGTGCTGTAGTTGCACAAATGGAGGGGGGCCCTGTCTATTTCATCAGTACTGGGCCCCACAATTTCTAATGGCAGCCCTGGCCACCAGCAGCAGACAGCACCCAGTGAGGAGCAGAGGCACAGACAGAGGCAGACTGGCAGCTAGTCAGTCACTGGCTGAATCTGGGTGAGACAGTGAGGATCCGGCTCATTGTGGAGCACAGAAGCCTGTATGTAATGGGGAGAGGCCACCCACCTTGATAGTACTAAGAGGGAAAATCTTATGGTTATGGTATTAGGGTTAGTTTAGGGGTTTGGATATTAGGGTTGGTGTAGCAGTTTGGGTTAGATGTTAGGCTTAAGGTATCCACACACTCAGAAAATTTGCACGATTTGTTGATTTCGACGCATCTGAACAATAAACCGTGCAAAATATGTGCAAATCGTGAGTGTCCACTGACGATAATGATGTGCGTTCCCACAGGACTCGATATTGTTAAGGACGCACGATAGATCGTTGGTCAGATTGGACACGTTTTAGCACCATATTGTGTCCAGGAGTGCCGGGGAGCTGCCGGGGAGCGTTCAGGGGAAATCGTTAACGGCATTGCATTGTTTGCAAGTCGGCCAGTGTGTGGGCACCTTTAGTTTTGGGATTTGGGTTAGTGTATTAGGTATAGGGTATTAGGGTTGGTGTAGTGGTTTGGGTTACGGTATTAGTGATGGGGTATTAGGGATGGTGTAATGCCCAGGCTTTCAAACTCGGCCCTCAGAACCCCAAATGCATGTTTTCCAGGTCTCCTCATGGAATCAAGTGAGATAATTAGCTTCATTTGTTGATTCTTTTAAAATTTGTCAGTGATTAATGAATACACCTGTGCACCTGCCAGGAGATTGGCAAAATGTGAAGTGAGGACCGAGTTTGAGACCCACTGGTGTAGCGGTTTGGATTAGTGTATTAGGGTTAGGTTAGGTGTTTGTGTTAGGGTATTATGGATAGGGTATTAGGATTACTTTAGGGGCTTGGGTATTAGGGTAAGTTTAGTTGTTTAGGTTAAGGTACTAGGGAAAACAGTTTGAGGGAGGAGGGCCCCAAACAGGTAACTTGCCTAGGGCCCCATGAGATCTAAATTCGGCTCTGGAGAGAGCAAATTTTAGGGGGCTTTCCCTATTTAGCAAAAACACCTAAAATATGTTTGTAATTAAAAACCTTCACAAACATCCAGGGAAGTAGGTAAGCAGAATCACAACCCAAGAGAAACTGTGTATGCCCCCACAGTGGGGTCAACGGGGAGAGATATGTAGCCAAATCTAATTGTTTGTTCAATTTGTCCCAGATTTCTAAAATAAAATACATGGGAACAGAGGGGCTGAGGCTGTATTATGTATTATGATACTTAACTAGCGCATATTCAATATCCACCAATTTCTTTTTACCTGCTCCCCCAGTCTATGAAACTGCAGAGTGTTTACTCCTCTCAAAATAAGTTTGTTTTTTTTACTTGTCCTCAGAGGTGCTGGACAGCAAGCCTCAGCCTACACAATCTATGAGCTGTCCTTGCATCTTGCAGATAAACAAGAAAGCACATTTTGAGAGGCAATTTGACCAGCTAATAAAAACATTCAACCCTTCAAAATTCCAAATAAAATACTATCAATCCTGATGTTCTCATACTCTTATGATTATTTTAATTCATAACTGAGGCTAAAATGAGCAGGATGTTTGGAAAACAAGGGCAATTTTAAATAGAAATAAAGGTGGCGTTCTTAAAGTTGTATTAGTATGGATTATGGCAATATGTATTTCCAGTCAGGCCTACATACCTGCAAAAGGTCACATATATAGCTTTTATGTGATAGTTCCAAAAACGAGAGTGAAAGTGTGGAGTGGGTGCGCTCCTTGCTTCATGACAGGCAGACAATTAGAAGCTTTTGGGCAAGTTGAAATGTATTGCATCCCCACATATTTTGTGGTTTGTAATGACCTTTATTGTATCTAAATAAATATGTATTTTATACTTCACAATAATATAACTCAAACTAACTTTATGGTATGCACATGAACATTTTAAAAAACTCAATAAAATATGAGAGTCACAATACCAGACTATATACTCTGGAATACCAGTGGACAGTGTTTCCATGGTTATCTGTCCAAAACTTCTGCACCAGATTAGATTACCTTTCATCTCTCACCTGCCATAAGCATTGTGGGTGCGGGAACAAATTTATACTCATCTGCTAAAAGCATGCATTATAAATATAGCATATTTAGCAATATGTAAACATTTACACTGAAATGGAAGGAACATAAAATACAAGGGATCATGTACATCATAATACCAGTCCATTGGCAGCAGCACAGTGAATATCCACTAAAGGATGCTGTAAAGCCCTCATCCCTGGCAGCAAGGCAGCAGTCTTGTTACACTATTACACACATATTGAAAAGGCTTTTGAGACTCAGTTGCAGTTCTTCAGTAGCAACCTAATTCTCTATTCAGGTCAGTAGGAGCCGCAAAAACCTTCAAAAACAGTACTGACAGCCAGTTGTTTGCTAAATGAAATAGAGTGGTATGGCTCCCCCAATATTTGCTCTTACTGTATAGAGTCCAGATTTCCAGCTTCTATAGTGGGTTTGTACCTCCTAGCTTCCAGATTGGGAGCCATTATTTCTCTGGGCAGGATTCCCACTGGTCCACTCATTGGTCTCATGGGGATGGGTCAACTGCACAGTATTGGGGCTGATTTTGATTTGGGAGTAAAGCAAAAAAAAACTTTACAACAAACCATGTTGCAATGCAAGTGGTGCTAATACAGTTTTTATTTTGCATACAGGGTAAATACTAGCTGCTTTTGCATATAGCCCACAAATGTTGCATGCCACTCTCATATCTAAAACTCTGCAAATTTTAAATCTGCCCCAACTGCAGTGGTTTTACAAAGGTGCAAAGTTACTTGCCATTTTTGCTTTCCTCACAAACACTGTCTTTTTTCTTTGGAACCCATTTCCAACAGCAGCCCCACAAGGTCTGCTAGGCTCACTGTAAATATCCTCCTGATAGGAATATATATGGGTATATGGGTGATAAGAACAGAAAGGTCATTGCTTCTAGTATTGACCCCTTCATTGCTGGGTAACAGTTAAGTGCTTCTTGTATGACAGCAGAGTTGAGCCTGTTTTCTGGAAGCCTGACTAGGCTAGTAGTGGTGGCATTAGCGGGGCTTAGTACATACGGGTATGTCTTCTTCTCAGTAGTGCTGGGCTACCCTGGGTGGCTCAAGCACTTATACAGTCATAATACTGTACAATGACTAGCATGAATTACCATTAAAACACACATTAAACATAAGTACATGTAACTGGGAATAGCCTAAAGGGAGCATATCATGGTAGATCAACCTTTGTCCATGTGAATACTCACTTCTGCAACCTGAGGATCTGAGGGCTACAAAGGTCCGAAAAGTCCACAAGGTGCTTGAATGTGGTGCCAGATTAACTCCACATATACTTGGAATTAGTTTGTTGTACTTTAATATGTTTAAAATTACATTTTAAATTTCTGCAATGTGGTTATATACTATGTGTAGCCATTTTTGTTATTTAAAAAGTTCCAGTGTTTTTTGTGTGTCCAATTCAAATGTTTTTGCCAGCTCTGAGTGTAATTCAGAGAATGGCAAATTATTTTGCTTATCTCTATTTACAGTTATTTGGTAATAGCATGTCTAAAATTTGGCCACCAGCATAAAGCTATCCGTTATTGAGGTGGAAGAATTAGAACTAGATTTTTATACTTCCAAGTTCCTACACCAAAATGATCATCATGTTCTGCTTGAATTTAAAGTGTATTGGCTCCTCTGTATAAAGTGTCTGTATACTTTATATTAACAAATATTAACATATGAATACATTGAGCCTGTACAGCATAAAACACAACAAAACATACATATCATATTATGTATATGTGTACATTAGTTTATTCTCAAAGTATAGAGGTGAAACATATTTGTTTCTTAATATGAATATTATACCCATATATTTCCTTATAGATTTCCTAGATTTCATGTTGATCTTTTTTTTTTTTTAGTTTTACAGCATAAGACCTGACTACTGTCGTTGATACAGGAAATGTGGAGAAAATGAGACTAATCAATCAAATCATTTGAAACATTACTTGATTTTAACAAACACAATATATTACTTTATTTTCAAATTACCAGCCAGAAAGAGTTTTGAAAGCTTGTCAAATAGTCATATTTTACCTGCACAAATACTTATACTATTTTAACCAATTCAATTAATCAGTTATCTATTCTGAAAATCAAGTTACATGATCTTGCAGCTGTGATTTCAGGGAATAATTAGTAGGAAGGGACTAAATCTGTCCATAGACTGACAAATCAGGTCACGATCCATGTCTGTGGCCACTGCAGAGATATTTGCTAAACTGAACCATTGAAGTTCCCCAGGTTGTAAATGGCAGCTAATACTTATTGTTAGGCCAATTACCCCTATTATTGTGTACAGGGGGGATTGTCAGTTAAAAAAGAAGACAAAACAGTATCTGGCTATTGCAATCCATACACCCTGGTTTTACATTCTGCATGGATCAAACATTAATCTTTCTAAATGTATTGCGTACATTACAATGGCAGGTCAATGTGGTTGAAAAAAATTTGTTTCATTTCCTAAATAATGAGCCAGTAATAAGTAATCGGAGACCCAGATTAAGGTCCCCTCCTACATCTTTTTTCACCATGCATTCATGCAGTCTGTGCAGCAGGGTAGGGGTAAAGTCCTCTCACCAGTCTGACTAGCGAGTCATACTGTATGTTCTGATCTCATAATGGAATGCACAGTCCCCTTCTGAGTTCAAGAGCCAGTTATGAGACCTTTAAAAATAGTCTCTTGTGCACCACTGTACCCAGTATTCCAACTGAGGTTCAATTATTTTTATGTGATTACCCTAATATTGTAGGATTATATACTTCATTAATGATTGTTAAAGTATACTGATATAATGAAACAGGGCAATCACTTCTTACTAACATAACACTTATTGTTAAGATAACTTCCAACATATACATACAAATATACGTGCACAGCTAGGTGTGTTGCTGGACCTGGAAGATTTACATTTTCCAGAATATGTTTCTGTTTGGAAAGGGATGAGGGATAACATGACTCATGATTTCAATGTTCTGAAAGAGGTTGGGGGCAAGAAATATCACCCAGAATGTGTCTTTGCAATTTGCCATTATCTATTTAAATCAATTTAAGGACATTTTTAAATATCTTAAATATGGATTAACTATTTTGCTGATATGAACTCTACTATTAATGCATATTTAATGCAAAGACAACATTACATTTTCTGTGGCCTTACCAGTGACCCCTAATGTCTCTGTATATGCAGGATAAAAACATACCAAACTTAGCACTTTTATTTTTGATTACCTTTCTCTGCAGATTTCAGTCACCATACAACATTATTCTACAAAGACAAAAACATAAAAATAAAAAAATGCATATTTAATGTAAATGACCATAAAATTAATTTCCTTTACATACTAAAGTGTATTATAAATTGTACCCGCTTTCTTCTGCATATTTCCATATTGTTTCTAGGCAGAAAAACTGCAGTGTGAGATTTCTGACAGCACCAAAATTAAGAGTACTGGTCTATCCATCCTACATGACACACACCAAATTAAAGTAGTATGGAGCACACCATTCCAGAGCATAATTAGCAAAAATTAGCAGCAGATTGTGTTGAATCCCTCAACACATATTATTATTATTATTATTATTATTATTTATTTATATGGGTGCCACAAGTGTTCTGCAACGCTTTACAAAGTACATAAACAAATAGCTGACCAGTGACTTACAGCACAATATAATACAGGACAAGGACGTGAATAATATACATTGCTACATTAGCGACCATAACACCCACATAAGCAACAGAGCATAAGCAACCAAGTGTTAGGTGTCCTAGTGGGGAGTAAGAAGTAGATGAAAGTAGAGTAGGGAAAAGCACAAGAGGGTAGAGGGTCCTGCCCATAAGAGCTTACATTCTAAAAGGGAGGGGCAGACAAGCAGGTGTGACACAGATGGGGCAGACGGGGAGGAAAGAACATGTAGCAGCAAGTTAGGATGAGAGCTGGAAGACTTTAATGAAGTTGTCGGTCTTGAGAGCCCGTTTGAATGATTGTAGAGAGGTGGAGAGTCTGATGGGGAGAGGGAGAGAGTTCCAAATTAGGGGGGCAGCATGGGCAAAATCTTGGAGGTGGGAGTGGGAGGAAGTAACCAGTTGGCATGAAAGGTGACATGCATTAGTTGAGCGAAGAGGGCGGACAGGAGAGTGAAGGGAGATGAGATCAGAGATGTAAATGGGAGAAGATTGGGTGAGGACTTTGAAAGCAAGTGTGAAAACTTTGAATTGGGTTCTGATAGGGAAGGGGAGCCAGGGGAGGGCTTATAGGAGAGGGAGAAGAGCCTAGCAGCAGCATTAAGGACAGACTGGAGAGGAGAAAGATGGGATTTGGGGAGCCCAGATAGGAGGAGGTTACAGTAGTCCAGTTGGGAGATGACCATTGAGTGTATAAGGGTTTTATTGGCATCCTGGGTGAGATAGGGTCTGATTTTGGAATTATTTTTGTGATGGAAATGACAGGACTGTGAGAAGTTCTGGATATGTGGCTTGAAGGAGAGGGATGAGTCCAGGATAAGTCCAAGACAGCAGCTAGATGAGATAGTTGTGCCATCAATTGATAAAAAAAAAGTGAGGTTATGTGGGAGGGTGGGAAGACAATCAACTCAGTCTTAGACATGTTAAGTTTAAGAAATTGCTGGGACATCGAGGAAGAGATTGCAGAGAGACAGTTGGAGATATGAGTCAGTAGAGAGGGGGAGAGATCAGGTGGGGAAAGGTAGATCTGAGTATCATCAGCATAGAGATGATAATGGAGGTCAAAAGAGCTGGTGAGGTTACCTAGAGAGGAGGTATATAGAGAGAGTAAGAGGTCCAAGAACAGAACGTCGGGGAACACCTACTGTATGATGTTGTGGGAGGGAAGAGGAGTCATGAGACAAGACAGAGAAGAATTGGTCAGAAAGGTAGGAGACAGCGCCACGTAGACCAAGGGAGTGAAGGATTTGCAGCAGGAAAGGGTGGTCCACAGTGTCAAAAGCAGCAGAGAGGTCACAGAGAATGAGCAGAGAGTAGTGGCCTTTGGATTTGGCAGCAAGGAGGTCATTGCTGACTTTCGTGAGGGCAGTTTCAGTGGAGTGGAGAGAAAGGAAAAGCGAGACTGAAAAGGGTCAAGGAGTGAGAGGAAAGAAAAGAGGTAAAGCAGTTGTAAACAATATGCTCAAGGAGTTTGGAAGCAGAAGGGAGGAGAGAGAAGGGTCGATAGTTAGAGAGAATGTTAGGATCAAGGGTAGGTTTTTTAAGAATGGGGGAGCTAAGGGCATGCTTGAATGCAGACGGGACAGTGCCTGATGAGAGGGAGATATTAAGGAGGTGGGCAAGATGGGAGCAGGCAGAAGGAGAGAGGTAGCCGAGGGAACAGGAGAAGATAGGGTCAAAGGTGTGTCCTTATGTATGGAATCATTTTAGATGTAAAGTAGGTAGGAAAGTCAAGGGCAGAGAGTGAGGAAAGGAGATGAGGAGGGGGTGGGCAGAGGAGGGAGTTGAAGGTGGTCAAGAGACGCTAGGGATTTGAGGACTGGGAGGAGATGAGGTTCTTGAAATATTACTGTTTAGAGAGGGAAAGAGCAGCACTGTAGGATGAGAGCATACATTTGAAATGGAGAAAATCTGCTTTGGAGCATGATCTTCTCCACTGTCAATCGGCAGTTCGTGAACACTTTTGCAGGTATCTGGTGAATTTGGAATGCCAGGATTGAGGTGTGGATCTTCAAGGGTGAGTAGTGATTGCTGGAGCAACAAGAGTCAAGAGAAGATGTAAGGAAGACATTGTATAGGGAAGCAGCTTGTTCAGGGCAAGAGAGAGAGAGGATAGGGGAGAGAAGTGAGTCAAGCAGGGAAGAAAAGGAAACTGTCATTAGCCTCAATGTTACGCTTAGTGATGGTGGCTTTAGGAGGTAGAGGACGGGATGGAGAGAGAGTAAGTGCCCACTCACATGGGAGGATGAGGAGGTCCATTGGGAGAGGTCAAATGAAGATGTGATGGTGAGGAGTTTGGAGGCAAAGGATTCTGTGGGGATATCAATTTTAATATTGAAGTAATCTAGGATAATAGAGGGAAGGTCTGAGGAGAGAAAGTGAGGGAGCCAGGAAGCAAAGTTGTCAAGGAACTTGAAAGGAGGGCCAGGGGGATGGTAAATGACAGCTACTCAGAGGTGAACTGGTTGGAAGAGGCATATATAATGAATTTCAAATGTAGAGAATGTAAGGCATGGTTCTGAGGGTATGAGTTGGTATGAGTAACCGGGGGATAGAAGGACCCCAACACCACCACCATGGTGACCCCTAGGCCAAGGGGTGTTGGAGAAGGTGAGGCCCTCAGAGGAGAGAGCTGCAGTAGAAGTAGTGTCAGAGGATGAAATCCAGGTTTCAGTAATGGCTAGGAGATTCAGGGAGTTGGAGATGAAAAGGTCATGGGTGGGAACAGTTTATTACAGACTGATCTGGCATTCCAAAGGGCACAGGATAGAGGGACAGAGTTTGTGGGAGAGATGTGAATGAGATTATCAGGGTTGCTGTAGTATGGAGGTGAGATTAATTTGGGGGACCAAAATGAATAGAGTGTAGTGAACACGCGGCCTCCAGTGCTAGGAGGGGAATCTGTAGGAGTTTGGCAGGGAGGAGGAATAATGACATATGGATAGAGGTGGGGAGAAGTGACAGGGAGAGGAGGGTGGGATGAGAGAATAGCAGTTGGGTAGTAGGACCCTGGTGGGGTGTAAGAGAGTGAAAATTGAGTAATTGGAGAAGAGGGGGAGCAAGGCAGAAGGAGGAGGGGAGATAAGGGGTGGAGGAAGTGGAGGAGACCAGGGGAAAAGATAAAGGTGGAAGCAGGGTTGTAGAACAAAAGATTAGATAGACACTGAGAGAAGGGGGAGTTGAAGAAAACATTGTAAGGTGTAGGTAAATATGGGAAAGGTTGAAAGTAGGAATGAAGAAAGAATATAAGAGAAAGTGCAGATTTCCAGAAATTGAAGTAAAAGTACAGTGTAGGAAAAATGGTCTGCACAACAAAAGTTTATTATTGTGTATAATAGAAGTGGAGATTTGATGGGAGCAGAAATTTAATTTTAAGTAGACAGTGGTAGTAGCTAGATCATGTAAGACTAGGTAGAAGAGCCAAGGTAACGAGATATTAGAGAGGTAAATGCACATTCACACAGATGCGGTATGCATTAAGATTATATGTAAAGCACAGAGCCAGCACAAATAGTAGAAAGTGAGGGACAAGGTTTTTGTAGCGACCAGACAGGAAGTTCAGAGTTGAAAGTCCAGGATATGTAGTCAGCAGGATCTTGTATTAAGGAGATCGATAACTCACATGTGTTGATCCAAGTTAGTCTAAAAATAGATTAGGTTGTTCAAAAGTGTAGATAGATTGTTTTCCTTCTGTTTCACTTCTGATTAACGCCGGTATAATGCCAAAATGATATTTAATATGTAAAATGCAATTTTAAATTTGGCACTTCTGATAATCAGCAGTCCAGCCAGGCCTCCAGCCTACAAATTAACCTTACATAGGAGACCTGGCATGTGAAACCACTGATTGCTAACAACCCCCAAAACGCTCCCACTAATATGGGTAGCAATAAATTAACTTAAACAAACAAACAGCCTATAACACTAAGCTAATATCTCGGTCTATACATCAAAAAGCTAACAAAAAAACCCCCACATCAGATAGAGATACTATGCAGTGATATGCTATTTAACATTACTTATAAGTTAAATGCTAGGAGGTGTAGTCCAGCTCCTGCAGCCAGTCTCCTGCAGCCCACATACACCTACCTTATTTTCTGGATGGCTGCTCCCCTGTCAGCAGTTCGGCATGTGTGACATCATAAGGTCAGGTGCACAGTGGCTATCCGGACCCCACAGATAGATCCAGCTATACTCACTGTCTGTGTCACTAAAGTGATCAGCAGGACGCAGGCAGCAGTTATTGAAGGATTTATTTATGCCACCCTGACACCCAGATCCCAGAGGCAAATGCTCCCATTGCCTCCGGGAGTTCCACCACTGATTCTGCATGATCAAACATTATCTATTAGGTTACATCCAATACAATGTCAGGCAAATGAGGTAAAACAAAATTGTTTAATTTCCTAAAAAGTGAGCAAGTCACAAGTAATAGGAGACCCAGAATAATGTTCCCTATTATTCTATTTTTACTTACCTTTCTTTGCACTGGTATCAAATTTATATCCAAAGTGCACTGACAAAGACGGAGGGACACAAATGGAGGCCCCTCTCTTAAAATGGGTAATAGTACCTGCGGACGTTAGCACTATGCCCCCTCACTATAGCAGTGGTAGTGCAGTATACTTGCAGAATCTTTACAGGCACTGCACTCAGGCCCGGGTGAAGAAGGGGGCGTGACCTAATTTTGGGAGGTGTGGCCATGCCCCCATAGGGAAACATTTTTTTTGCAGTGCTGAGCACTGGGGAGAGGGGGTTCTGTGAGCCCCTCAGCACAGCACATACCCAATGGGGTGTGCGATCAGTGTAATTGCTCCCCCCACAGGCATAGGAGACTGCTGAGGCTGCTACTTAGCAGCCGCGAGCAGGCTCCTAGTGCAGCCCAGCACACAGCAGAGTGTGCTGGGCTGCTTTGATGTAAGAGGGAGGGGGGCTTTGCAGGACCCGGGCCCCCACTGGGCCCCTCCAGCAAGCCCAGGTATGTAGTACCCTCCCCCCTCTCTCTACGCCCATGACTACACTCGGCAAACAGATGGAGAGTCTCATGGTTGCATCTGTCCATGAGAAACACCAGAGAGAAAAAGGCGTGGAGATGCCGCCTATATGCAGGTCAGACCACTTGCTGATCTCTGGCCTTACCTAGAGACCGCCGGCAGCATGGATGGAGGCAGCGCCAGAGCGCTCCTCATTGAACAAAAATGACACATCTAACATCCCCACTCAACAACTACTTCTAAACCAGTTCCAACTTGGATATAATGTCCTCAAACATTACCCTTCAGATTGGCTTTGTCATACTGTCAACATATAAAAGTGCCCCCACTACTTGTTTGTACAGTTCATTATTTGGTAAGAGATCATCTTCTTCTAATTTCAGATATGGGGCCTGATTCAGAGGTGCACGTTATTGTACCTGCTAGTGCAGCTTTTGCTGCAGCGTGACTGTGCCTGCATGCTAATGGTGCAGCCAATGGAATTCGTACAGAGATGCCTACCGGCTGCAGCACTAAGCTGCCAATCTGCAATTTAAGATGCACCATCAGCCTCACATCGGTCGCACCATCAAACATTGCACCAGTCCTATGGAGGCACAAAATCTGCATCTGAACATGGCCACTGGAAGTGTAGCA
The DNA here is from genome assembly GCA_031769625.1 of Taudactylus pleione. Lineage (NCBI taxonomy): Eukaryota > Metazoa > Chordata > Amphibia > Anura > Myobatrachidae > Taudactylus > Taudactylus pleione. Next base: position 7,638,853 of record JAUIMM010000115.1, read on the forward strand.
AGAGACACTGGGCTCTATTTACTAAGCCTTAGATGGAGATAAAGTGAATGGAAATAACAGCCAATCAGCTCCTAATTGCCATGTCACAGGCTGTGTTTGAAAAATGACAGTTAGTAGCTGGTGGGTTGGTACTTTGGGCCTGATTCAGCAAGGATTGTTGATGCGATCGCGGCTGCAATTGAGCACACAGTTCTGCAGCAAAAGTATGCTAATATAAACCACTCGCAGATGCCCACTTCCCCTCTCGCACACCCGTAATACCTCGCAATCTAGCCAAAAGATTGGTAATTGGTATATTGGAGCCACTCACACATTTAAGGCAGGTCTGACCCTACCACTAATTGATAACTTTTCTTGCATGCAGTGAGAGCTCAAGTGTATGCCATCGCAGTGGCTAATTTATGCACGCCCCTGCAACGGCATTCAAACGCACTGGTACGTCTGTGTTTCTTTGACCACCCCCCCGTCACTACCCCCAAATGGCATTTCCTGTCAATCACTCTGCGATGGGTGCGCGTAATCAGGACTGCGATCACAGTGAGGCATACGCACACTGTAAAGCATACGCATGTGCAGTACGCAACAATCGACCACCTGCATACGCTTTAGCAGTTGCAATCCTTGCTGAATCAGACCCTTTATCTCCGTTCAATTTATCTCCATCCAAGGCTTAGTAAATAGACCCCACAGTCCTTGACTAGAACATGCCTACTACATGCCCGCGTCTGGCTATCCACCTCCCTGTTACCACTCAGAAACGGCCACTGAAAATGCCTCTCTCTGCATCCAAATTCATTCTGTGGCTCCCGGTGGTAACCATTGGGACCCATACACAGTGCAGCTCGAATACATGCGCAGCCTGAAAACATCGTCAGGTAGTGTGCGGCATCAACACTACAAGCACCTCTGAATCCGGTCCATGATGCATCCATTAGCATTGTCACCCCTTTTGTTTCTGACAGTCTATACTGATTGAGAATTGTACCAGTTCTAGCAGACTGATTACATAGAAAATATCCATCTTCTTTTTGTATATAGATTCCTAGGTAGTATGTCACCTCTCCCAGGTCAGTATCAAAGAGTAGAACTTTACTTAGGGCCTGATTTAGAGATGGACGGTATTGCACAGTTTCAGGGAAGTGGCTGTGCAATACCGTTCAATTAAGTGTAAATGCAGCAGGAGGTCTCTGTAGGTGCCCCCGCTATGCTCCCAAACGCTGCAGCATGTCAATCATGCTGCGGTTAAGTAAGGTCTTTGAGCGAGCTTGCTCAGAGCGGGTCCTGAGCGTGCAGAGCAGGTCCTGTGCCTGTGCAGACCCAGAACCATCAGAGATGTATGCAAATCATTGGGTTTCCATACATCTCTGAATCAGGCCCTTAGTTATTTACTCTCTTCTTCTTCATGGACAGTAATCAAATCATCCACATATAAGAGCTGATACATCAATTTCCCTTTTTCAAACAATGAGCATAAGCATGGATCAGCTTTACTTCTTTGTTAACTTTGATAATTTTACAATTCCATGCTCTTGCCGATTGCTCAATATCAAAGAGCAAGTTTTGTAATTTGCAAACAAGGTGTTCTTGGCCCTTTTTGGCATAATCTTCAGGATGTGTCATGGGAGTGTTGATATCATTATGTCTCACTTGCATATTTCTTAAGGCAGCTATAGGGATCAGGTTCTAAAAGTACTTTGCTTAGCAACTGGTGGAAAAGTGACAACATAATCTTCACCATATATTGAGAATAGCCCTTCATCCATAGTAAATTCAGTTTAATTTTCCTCTTCCTCAGTCTACGATGATTTTTTAATTTCTTCTTTCTCTAGCTTTTCTGCTTGTGTAGTTTCATGAATGATTGATACACTGAGTTTTCATAAATAACAACACTTCTGCTTATTGTCCCCTGGTTGGTTTCTTTATGAAGAATTCTGTAACCCTTTTGCGAGTCACTGTAGCATACAAGCACTCCTTCCTTTGCACGAGCCTCCCACCTTTAGCCTTTCTCCTTAGGAACATGTACAAATGCTTTACTTCCAAATATGTTTATATGTTGCAGGTCAGGTTACTTTCTAATCCACAGTTCACATGCAGTCTTTTCAATTGATTTCCCCAAATAAACAATTTTGAAGATAGAAGGCTGTCATGAATAATTGTTGGTATATTTGTATCAAAGATCATGCTCCATTGACTTTTGCAGAGCATGCACTGACCACTTTTGATTTATCCTCTCAGCAAAACCATTTTGCTCTGCATTGTATGATACTGTTGTCTAGAACATAGGGCCTGATTCAGAGCCGGACGCTATTTGCGCTCGCTCGTTCAGAAAAAGGGGTCGGCTATTTAAATTGAGCGCTCGCTCTTTGCAGTCTGTTGACGCCTCTATGTCTGAGTGAGCGAACAAAATATGCGCTCGCTATTTTGTAAAGACGCCCCCTGGCCGCTCGCATCCTATGTCATCTCCGCTATTTATTTGATTAATCGAGTACATCGAAAGGCGTCTGAACTGCTCGCAGTGCTTGTGGTTGGATTTTCCTACCGCAATCATGCGAACAGTTCAGGCTAAGAAACAACCAAGTGACGTGGTCGATGACGCTGCTTTGTTAATTATGCACACCCTTAAAACGCCCGTTTTGACCTTTTGGCACGCCTGCGTTCGGATCACCACTCCCCGTTTTCAAGCACCTTCCCCTGTTACCACCCACAAACGCCTCATCCTGTCACTCAAATTAGCAGGCACTCGCTATTTTGCGAGCGCTCGATTTCCGGCTGCAATGACTGGTTGGCGCATGCGCATTACGACCCATACGCATGCGCAGATGTGCGAACATCGCTCGGAGCGAACGAGCGGCCGCTTACGAACGGCTCTGAATCAGGCCCATAATTCCATATCTTTTCAGAATGGTTTCTGTGTTGCCACTTCTATATTTTGTCCCAAACATCCGAACTAGTTATTTACTTGATCAAGATATTCTTCAAGTTTTTCCTAGACTACGTCCTTACTATGCAGCTGGTAAAGTGATGTTAACTTTTCAGATCAGCTCCATGCTTAACATATTGATTTCAATAGTGTGAGAAAAAAACTGGAAAGGTTGTCAAGAGAGATATATATGCCCCAGGTTTTGGAGCTTCTGTTTTATCTACTGCACCTACTGTTTACCCAAGGATACGGTACCCTTATCCTAATCTTGTCACAATATGAAGGAATGGAAGGAAGGAACAACTTATAAATCAGAGTCTTGTTGAAAACACCCCACCCCTAGCTACAATCTTTTTTTATCTAACTTTATCAGCAGCTGAACACTGATGACATCTGCATGTATAATGAAAACAGTGGAGAACAGTGGTTGCAATATCATAATTACATATGTCTAGCATCCTGTTCTTTGCCAGGACAGGCACTTTTTGGTGATCATGTCCTGGCAGAAGACATTTATTAAATTCCATACCTTAATCTTATTGTCGCGATATGCAGTTATAAGAAATTATATTTGATGGAGGAAACTGGAGGATATTGATAAATTGGCCCCTAAGTAGTAAATCCCTCATATATAATATGTCCTATTCGGGAGGTAGTTGGCATCCCAAAGGTCAGAATCCCGGCAGCAGTCAGAATTCCAGTTCGTGAATCCCGACCACCAGCATCCAAAAGGTAAGTATTAGGGTTCGGGGGAGGGTTCGGTTTAGGGTTTAGGATTAGGCACTAGGGGGAGGGTTAGGGTTAGGATTAGGCTGCGGGGGGCAGGGTTAGGGTTAGGTTGTGGGGGGGAGTGTTAGGATTAGGCTATGGAAGGAGAGGGTTAGGGTTAGGCTGCAGGAAAGGTGGGTTAGGGGGAGGGCTAGGGTTAAGCTATTTACAAGCATTGGAATTCTCACTGTCAGGATGCCGCTGTCTGTATTCTGACCACTGGCATCCCGATTGTCAGGTTCCCATACCTGTCCTGGACTATTCCTCACATGAAATTATTTAATGTCTGTTGAGCCAACCTGTTTAAGGGCAACCAATCAAGAGTTTATTTTCCTTATAAATGATCATTATCCCTCAATTAATGGTAATTGCTTTAGTAAAGTCCTTTATTTTCTAGAGGTCATGTGCCAGGCAATATTAATATTGTACTAACGTATACAATAGGCACATTAAAGGGGTTATTGTTGACCTGCCACAATAAATAGGTATGCATTATATACTAGGCATCAATAATACCCCTTTTCCACCTAAATTCCGGGTCTGATCCCGGAGTTGGAACAAAGTTCCTATCCGGATCAGACCCGGAATTTTGCCGGCGCCGACTCGGGATATTCCTGAGTCAGCGCCGCTCACACCGCAGTCAGGTCTGCATAGACCCGGCTTTTGCGGAGTGAAAGTGGTCGCTTGGAGATGACGTCGACCAATCGGCCGGCTAGCAGCGCACTCCAGGTCATCGTGACCCGGAGTGCGCTGTTCTCACAGCAGGGTTTCACGGGCTACGCCCGTGTTAAACCCTGCTAGTTACCTGGGTTGGATTGCCGGGTCACTCGACCCGGCGATCCAACTCTCTCCCCTTTTACACCAGGGAGCTGCCCGGGTTAACCCTTCAAAAACTCGGGTTTTAGCTCTGGTGTAAAAGGGGTATTAATGGTATGTATAGTATGCTAAGTGTCTGTTTAGTGCATTAGTCTCTAGTAAGTGATCTGTAAATCATTAATTTATATAAAAAAAATATTTGCCTAATTGGTTGGAAGTTTCATTACTTTCATTTTATCAAATAGGTAACTTAAAAATACTATAGTAGCACCTCCCATCCCATTAGGACATGCTTCTGGTTTTCCAGCATCAGTAAATGGCTAACACAACTGTAACAGTTTTTTTGTGCAATGAATGCACTTTAAGAGCAAAGGCACTTCAATCTAGTCGCCCAGTCTTTGTGGACACAGCATTCCATGTGTAAGTTTTCATTGTCATGTGAATGTAGACAGAGACAATATATCAGTGTGTGACCACTGTTTATATTTGTGTTAAGTCTGTAATGAGGGTAATCTGGGCTGGAAATATAATAGGGCAATGTGTTGGCATATAAAAATGAACGTCTGTCAGCTTCAAGCTTATTAGTCTATATACAAAGCGGAACAAATTTACAGCTTACTGTTTTAAAGCTTATTGGCTATAAGTGCCCACAACAACCAATAATTCCTTTGTTATAGTACAACATATATCCTGTTGTCACCCTCCGTTTAAAAAGGTCCACAGTAGGCATTGTTCTGCAATATTATGTTGTCCATACTGCCCTGAATGAGTTAATCAACATCCATTCGCAACTACTGATGTAATCTTATTGTCTTAATTTGCTAAATATTGTTTGGCCTGTTCTATAATTACAACAAATCACCCTGCCTTTCTGTAAGATAATTGTATTACAGTCACTTGAGTCAATCACATATTATCTGGTTAAGAATATCTGCCACTGTTTGCAATTTGGAATGGCCCTGAAATAATCAGGAAATCATGGACAGTGTAACAATGGACGCTAGCTGTCTTTTGAAGCTCTGAAAATGTAAATTTGAGCCAAGGCAAAACTGAGAGGACAGCGGAATAGCGAGAACCAAACACTTTGAATACAGAATCTGTGCCAAATTAACTCGATCTGTTTTGGGCTGCAAATGCTAGCATCAGATAAAAATAACAAGCCACACGGCGGAGGACAGAGCGCAGTGCTTCTTCCTAGCCTGGGGGCTGCACATGCCCAGTCAGTCCCCCCGTGCTAGAGAAGAGCTGAGCAGCATTCCCTAGCAGAAGGCTGAAGTATAAGAGGGTCTGTGTTTGATGTATGAGCTTTGGCTTGCCATTGTGAGTCACCCCAGAACTAGCTCCAGGCAAGACAAAAATCTTTTGTGATTAATTAGAAAAACTGGACAATTATGAATTGACTGCACAAAGACAGTGCACGGTAATATAAATAGTAATGAAGCTGGCTGGCTGAATGCAATGAACACGCTGTGTTTATCTGAGATGAGGAAAAACACAGATTTTAGGTAGTGTCATCTTAAACTAAAGACCTTAAAATACCCTCTTTATTTTCTGCACCATTATACTAAGCATATATTTTGTTCCAGATCACCTTTCTACAAAACTTACACAGATAAATATATATTTTTGCACAAGATAGGTGAAAATGAATTACACCAGTAGTACAGCACACATCATGAAAACTTCTGAATTAGCAAATCTAGCTGGGCTGTAAGTGGTGTCCATATCCTGAAGCCTCCATTAATATGTCTGGCTAAGCAAAGGAACTGTGATATGCAATTATAATTTTGGCACACAGGCTAATCGTGAGGCTGGTAAGCAGTGTTTAACGCCTGTGCTGCCAGATGCGCCTTAAATATATTGCGCCACAATGCGTTGTAGGAACCTATTGCAGAAAAATTGTCAGCATAATTAAAAGACAATACTGCATCGACCAGTGAATTGTTTACAAACGCCTGCTGTTCTTTTTATTTATTTGTCTGATTTGTTTTAATGTCCATCAGAGGTGTCATTTCAGGGTATGGTAATTTGTTAAACAGTGATATTAATTTACATGAGAAATACTGAGTCACGTTTAAGTGTCGGATTATTCTGCTGTTTTTGCTGTCCCTTTTCCCAGTGTGGATGCAGAAATAGGAGACTTCTAATATATTGTAAGCGGAAAGAGGAGTAGGCTAAATTCTCACTCATGACCTGGGGTTAATTAGCTCCTCAGCCAGAACAGAATATGCCCTCTGGGTCAATATACACTGATGTAGTTGCAGACTGCATTTTGCTCCCAATATTGTGTAATGCTAAATAATTACATTTTGATATAGATTTTTGCATTATTTAGCTGGTAATGTATGTTTACTCTGACAACTGCTGAAAAAAAAATCTAGAATATTTGGGTAAAGACTGTTCCTGTGTGGCAGGGAAGGCAGATTACCTACACAAATGTCAGTATAGTTTAAATTATGGAGTGGCTGCCCCCTGATGTCCTAAAATGTTGTTTTTTTGCCAAGTAATTAAGTCTTCCTTTCAGCGCTCTACATATCCATGTGTCTTGCTTTGCCACTGCCTGCCCTTTCCACATTGTTTCCTATTATTATTCAAACAGGGCTGCCTTGGTAGTAAACCCATTGACCATTCAATCAGTAGTATAGCTGCTGCTGATAATTAAAAGTTTCCAACCTATTGCCCAAGGCCAGGCTAGAGCCAGTCAGAGAGGAGCCAGGCCCAGCCTACTCATGGACCAATCGATCAGCTGATTAACCTATATTACTGATTGGTCAGAGCTGATTGCATCTCCACTAAAGAAATCTTCTCTTGCCTGGAGGTATAGAGTGTAGCAATACATTACGATTGGACACAGAAGCCGTCTAGCAGTTTGTGTCTGTTTACTGTTAACAAGTCTTGAAAGGTTTGACCACTCCAAATGCATTTAAGGCTGCCTTTATCCTCTGCAGCTGCCTCCCTAGCATTGTAGTCTCATACTTTTATTCTATAAGAAAACCAAAACACTATATTTACTTTGTTTATTGAAAGAGAATTAGGAGAAGACCTGGATTGTGAAGAATTGGAGCAAGGTTTTATTAGATACAAAAGAAAAATAAATATTGAAAGTGAATGTTTCCATATATATTGAAATACTGAAAGTGCAGCTCTTCTTTGCATAACTTCAGCCACAGTAGCTGATGTTTGCTAATTCATTGCTATATGCTAAAGCGGACCTGTAAAACTGACATTTGTTTGCATTGTGGGCTCTGCAGAAATGTAACATTAAATCAGAGATTGAATTATTCTTCTAGGCCACCCTAATGCTGTACTTGTCACCATACAATGTTCAACATGGTTCCATAGAATACTCACCTTATATTACATTTAGTTCTTCTATCTCTTAAGTATTGTATTGTATTATGATAAGTTCCTTTTCAGACCATGGGCTCTATTTATTAACATTATTTTTACTAAATAAAGCGAAAAAGGATGTTTTCACACCCTTTTCACATTATTTTAGTATCACCTAAAGGTACTACAGGGCAATTGGAGTAGAATTCATAAAATTCTACTCCAAACCCTAAGTATCACTTATTTTTAGTAATCAGATCGCATTTTTCATAATTGTAATGGGAAATGTGATATAGCCAAAGTTACTAAAAATAAATTGTGAAAAAATACCGGGGAAAGCCAAGTGATAATAACGCCACCTGGAGGTGGCATTATCCATGGTCTTGCCCAGTTATCAGACTCCTGCTCTGCTCTAATGGGCAGAGCAGATCCCAGATGATGCACTGTAAAAAAATAAAATAAATAATTAGTAAAAAAAAAACTTACCTGAGTCCAGGGACCGGAGATCGGGGCTCCGGTGATGTCTCCCCTCCGGCCATCTGGTCTCCCAGCCTGCACTGGTGCCCGGTCATCACCTGACCGGGTCCCAGTGCAGGATGGGATGTCAGCTGACCAGAACCATGGAGGACATCACCGAAGCCCCGATCACTGCAGGTAAGTGTAATTAAGGGAAGGGCGGTTGCGGGGGGGGGTCTGTGATTGTGGGGGGCAGGGCTTAGCATCAGGGGCGGGGCTTAGCGACAGTTGGTCGGCGCATGCGTCAGCACTTGTCAAGCTATTTTTTCAAAAATACTGTCAAAAGTGTGTGGATGGGATTCACAGGGACAGAGCTTTATTGCAAGCTCTGTCCCTGCAAGGGATTTTTAGTAAATCCCTGCGATATTGCCTGAATTCGCAATGCGAATTCAGTCGTTAATATCACACTACAATCTGCATTCAAAATGCTGATTGTAGTAAATAGAGCCCCAAGTGACATATGCTGGTTGCTTTTGAATGTGGCAATCAACAAACCATCAGACTATACTTAATGTAATTTTTTGGCTGTTAAATGTTATTGAGCATAGCCATAAGGCTTGGGCACATGATTCTATAGCACTGGTTGCTTCTCATCAATGCATCTGGATAGTAGAATACAACAATCTTATTAAATAGGCAATATAAATATCTGCACAATATTCTATTAACATGAATGCTGTGTTGTATACTGGTCAAACAAATGCTGCACAGTACTGTATTTTATTCTGGTGAATTGAGTGATGCAAACTATACTGATAACATTTTATCAGTAGTGCATACTGGTAAATCGGGTTCAGCAATGTATATTATGCTGGGTACATACTGGCCGATATATCATTTCCCAAACTAGGTCAGCGGCCAGATCCCTGTGGGCTGCATAACTCAATGTACATGGGTTACATTACATGCATGCTAGTGTAGTAGATATGATACAAAAGGGGATAAGATTTAGTATACTAAAATGTAATAAAATGAGGGAGTGACCTTAAATGGAATCGGTATGAATTACCGCCGGTTCAAATCCCGACAGCGGCTGGCCGACATGGCTGTAAATCCTGATCGACCCAAGGTAAGTATTAACTAACCTAACCTCCCCCCCTAACCCTAACCTTCCCCCCCAGTACCTAACTCTAATCCCCCCTCTAAGTGCCTAAACCTAACCCCCCCCTTCCCCGCCGCCTAAACCTAAGTCCCCCGGGGGGGTGCCTAACCCTAAGTCCCCCCTGGGGGTGCCTAACCCTAACCCTCCCTTCCCCTAGCCTAACCCTAACCTCCCGGGGGTTGCCTAACCCTAAGTTCCCCCCGGGAGCCCCAAACCTAACCCTCCCCCGCGGCTGTCTGCAGCGGCGCCCGGCATCACTTCGATCAAGATGCCGGGCGCCGGTAAAATGACAGGCGTCTAGATTTAGACGCCTGTCATTAAACCCTCGCTGGGATAAAGCAGTCGGGAAGCCGGCTGTCGGGATTACGTCCACCGGCTTCCCGACTGCATACCCCTTAAATGATTTGGCTATATTCTATACAATGTACAGCTATCCTATACACTCATGGATCTGCCAGATAAATAAATAGTAAATTTTGCAGGTTTACAAATATTATCAGTGTTACAACAAGTAACACACATAACCTTAAACTCGCTAAAATACAGTAACTCACTAAAATACCTGCGATAAAATGTATACTAAATTGTCAACCTATTAATCAACATATAGGCATCTTGCAAATCCTCATCTCCTCTGCTCATACTTTATATTATATAAAACATAGTTACATTAATGAAAACTTTTTTGCATTAATGAAAACATTTTTCTTTTGAATTTTCACATCATAAAACTATTAGTTACAAATGTAAATTTTCTATTATAGTAACTATGGTAATTTACTAAGAGCAGTGCAATCTGAGGTCCCAAATGTGAATAAATACTAGATGAGTGATTTAGTAAAAAAAACACTTACAGGATTGCATAATCCTCCCCCCCTGTTTGTTAACCAAAGTTTTAGTCCAGCACTTAAGTCATGTTTGAATAGTATTTTTCATTTGTGCTGCTATAATTTTTAGGACTTTTAGATGATTTTTCCCAACTGGTTAGTAAGTTCACTTGGAAAAGTGTCAGCACAATATACTGGTCCAATAGTGTCTGGAGCCACCGATAATTCCAATGCTACTACTGTCAGTAGTAGGGACAACAGAAAAAATGTCCTATGGGGCCCGGAGATGATGTGTTCCACACACGTTTAGAAACATTGATATAAATTATTTTATGCTTATTAAGATTAAAGACTGTATAGGGGCATATCTAGTCACTTTAGCTGGGCATTTTGCCATACTGACACACATTGAAGACCAGGTTTGGTATACATGTTCAACAGTCACTATGTCAACATTCATCTTGTCAATATGTTCATGATGTTGACATTCAGCAAGTTAACGGGTGTTATGTTAACATTATTAGTATATCGACACAATGATTGTCGTAAATCTGGGTCTTAGCATTTCTGACAAGATCAGACACTCCTTCATTGCTGTCTCTAGGCCTATGCAGAAACATTCCATTGCAATTACCTGATACACCTGAGCAGCCCAGCAGTGATCACCTGATCCTCTGCTCCAAAGGGGCTGGACTGTCTGTTATTTAAACCTGCACCTGGAGCCAGCTCATGGCCTGAACAAAATATTTCCTTCCCAGGATTCATTCCTTGTGTTCTGATATCATGTCTCCTGTGACTTCCATTGCTATTTCGTGGGTGACCTGGTTACCATCCTCAGCTACTTCTGAAAGTGTTGCAGCTTCCACAATGCATTCATACTTATCCATTTGCTATTGTTATCTGCATTCTATCCTGACTCTGAGTTTATGAGTTCTTCACTGGTTCCAGTTCCATGTCTTGTATCAAAGCAATACCACAGTTGCAGATTCCCTAAGCTGTACTCTGAATACATTAGACTCCGATTCCTGGCCTGAGTTCTGTTTCCCAATCTACCAGTACTATATTGTTCTGAGTCCCGGAGGTCACCTTTGTCTCTGGAGTGTATTCCTGGTCTTGCTGGCCTTCACAGGTCACTAGGCAAGGGGTCGCCCAGTGGACCTGGCCTGTTCACTCTGGTTTAAGTTCAGTATCCATGCATATCACTAGTCTGTGGTTACTACATCATCACTAGTGTACTTATACTCCTGTTTATACCTATGAGCCAAGGTATCATTAAGCCTACACGTTTCCTTTTCATAGCCATCATACCTAAGGGTCCCGGGCCAGATCTACAGAATACCAAAACTGTAGTTTTTGGTATTTTTGGTGATTTTTCTTCTACCTCTGTCCCTAAATCTAACGGTAACCTAACGACAAACCTAATGCTAACCCTAACCCTCCTGAAAATGTTGACATTCTGCCAAAGTCAACATTTTGCAGGTGTCGACATTAATGATGCTGGCATTTTAACCATGTCAACATCATCATTGTTGACCTTCTGCTGCCAACATTTTAAATGTCGTCTGCAATATACATACCTGCCGAAATTTATTAGTATAAAACAGCTTAACTGGTCATAAAAGTCACACAGAAGGGGAGAAATGGGTGAAAAGTCAATAAGGCCCTATTCAATACTGTAATTCATATAATTCAAAGCTATATATTGTATAGCTGAATAATATGGATAGCTGTAGTGTTATACTTGAAAAATATCCAGCATGCACTTTCACCACAGGACCTCATTTATGAAGTGCACTGGATGCACAGTGGAAATCCTTACATGCGCACAGGGACAGATAGTTAAAGTGGCCTCGGAAAATATTGTAAAAATGGGCTCATGTTGTAAGTGGGGCCAAGTTATGAGAAGGCAGGGCAAATTGGCAGGAGACTTGCAATATATGCAATATATGCTCCCATGCTATCACACATCGGGGTACTTGACTATCTGTGTCCCCCCTGCAGCATCCCTGAGACCTGTAATTATTTATCTGTACATGTGCAGTTTCTGCTGTTCTGCATCATGGGCGCCACCATCTTGAACAGTATCACATGATCCACCCTGACAACCAGTCTCCAGCAACTCAGGTCACATGATTCATCCAGTCTATTAGTTCTAAGGTTGCCCTTTGAAACCAGGAACTGCTGACTACTCATAGCAACTGCACTCCCTAGAGTTCAGTGCCCTGGTTCCTGGTTTTGTTTGCATCTGTTTCAGTCATCTGTTCCCAGTATTGCTAGAAGCATTCTACGCTTGTGCCAATTACCAGTCTCCAGTATTGCTAACAGCCTTCTGTGCTTATTTCAGTTACCTGGCTCTAGTATGGGAGAGGGTAGGGACATAGACTGTCACATACAGGGGAGGAAGAGAGAGACAGATTGTCACACATAGGGTAGAGGGGGAGTCAGGCTGTTACACACAGGGAAGGGAGAGTGTAAACATGCTGTCACACACAGGGAAGGGAGGAGCAAGAGGGGGGAACAGACTGTCAAAGGTGGAGTGAAGAGTAGGAATGCTTAGCAGGGGAGGAGACATACAGTAGGTTGGAGCAGTGCAGACATGTGGAGTGGGAAACAGAAGATGTCACATGTAGTGGAGGGGAGTGAGAAGTTTTACACATGGGCAGAGGAGAGGGTAGGAGGCAAAGACTATCACAAGCAGGAAATGGACAGGGGAGACTGGATGTCGCATGCAGGAGAGGAAGGAAGGAGACAGGATATCAATTGCAGGGGCGTAAGTTCATACCAGGTGCCTGGAGGCAAAATAGACGGTGGTACCCCCCTTTCCCTGTGGCTCCGGCTTGTGCATGTGCTGAAGTCCATGAGCACAGGCAAAGCAGCACAGTTGCAGCTCCCATGGTCCTTTGTTCTAGGCTCCCCCCTGACAACTGGCACCAAAAAGCCATTGCTTCCACTGTCTCCGGGAGTTAAGCCACTGCGCAGGGGTGGAAAAATTGAGGGAGGAGATAAGATATCACTCGCAGTGGAGGGAGGGAGGAGACAGGCTGTCACCTACAGGGGAGGAAGGAGAAGAGTGGCTATTACATGTGAAAGGCAGGTGGAGGAAAGACAGACAGATGGAGATGTATCAAACCTTGGAGAGATAAAGTGGTGAGAGATAATGTACCAATCAGCTTCTAACTGTTAGTTTTCAAACTTAGGGGGAGATGTATCAAATCTTGGAGAGAGATAAAGTGGAGAGAGATTATGAAGATGCACTAAGCCCTGGAGAGAAAGTAGAGAGATAAGGTACCAACCAATCAGCTCCTAACTATCACTATACAGGATGTGTTTGAAAAATGGCTGTTAGGAGATGATTGGAAGGTACAGTGGGGGAGATGTATGAACCGCCAAAGAGACATCAACGCAGTTTATGTGCGCTGATACCGCTTCTCCCCATGTATGATTGGGGGGCTGGGCGGTAAATGACAGCGGCGCAGCCCACTGCAGCTATTGCTATTGACAGCTGCAGTTGGCGATGCCCTATCCCCACAGCAGGGACAGCGCTGTCCCTGCTGTGGTGGCTGCTGGCTCCAGGGCTTCATGTGGGAAGATGCCGTACATGCTCAGTGGAGCTGGCCAAACTTAGATACTGCGCATCAGCACTAGGCTGATGCGCTGTGGGCTTTAGCGGAGATCGCCGGAGGGTGGAGTTTTCACTCCCCAGCTTAGGCCGATGAAATATTAATACATCTCATCGTTAGTGCTTCCTGCTTTGCCTTGGTAAAGAGGCGAAGTAGGAAATGTTACAGCGGCATGTTAAGTGCCACTATAATACATCTCCTCCTTTATCTCTCTCCACATTATCTCTCTCTACAGTTTAATACATCTCCCCAACAGCCTGTACAATTACAGTTAGAAACTGATTGGTATTTTATCACTCCCCACTTTATCTATCTCCAATGTTTGATACATCTCTCCCTTGTTGATGTAGTACCTAGTGCACATGCTCAAAATCCTCACACCAGAGGCTCCAATGTCATGCCATTTAATTCTATGGCTGTAACTAGGGGTGTGCGAGTGGACCTTTGTGGGCGACACTGCTGCTTGCCCATGGCTCCTGCATCTGGCTAGACTCTCTGCAGCAGTGCCACCTTGAATGTCCCTAGGGTGCTTCAGAAGTGCCCTCCCACTACCCTTAGAAGCCCCCGGAGCATCCGAGGATGCTCCAGACATTGCTGTAATTCCCGGCGGTTGTGGCCCCGTCCCTTCTATATGACATTATGCAGATAGGGTGGTCTGCACTAGGCAGCGGGACTCCTAGTTAAGGCACTGTTTAAGCGCATAGGTTGGTTATATACAGGGCCGGTGCTAGGCTGTGCTGCGCCCAGCGCCATCCTGTGTTGCCGCCCCTTCCCTCCTCCGCTCCCTCCCTGTGAGCTTAAATATGTCCTATAGCACTGGGAGGGAGGAGGGCGTTTCCTGCTCCCTCCGGAAACAGTAGCGCTCTGGGTGACGGACCTGCTTACCCGTGCCTGGAGCCGCTACTGCTTATATACAATATAGCTAAACCTGGTCTAGGAAAAATGGGATCATTATGCAATATCACAAAACCAAACTGAAGACAGCCATATGACTTGATATGGGCTTACTTGTAAAACTCCATCTATGGCCAATCTCCCTATGCATATGTGTCATTCTGAGTGTTTAAAACACTTGTCACCTTCAAATAATATTCTTCGTAGAAGTTCCGATGCCCAGTACGAAATATCTTACATAAAAAGTATAAGATGAGACCCAAATATTATGGGGCTATTTCTGAGTTGGGAGCAAAACAAAAAAGCAAGTAACTTTACACCTTGGTAAAACCTTGTTGACCTGGAAGGGTGTGTCCAAGCTGAAATATAAAAATTGGCGTGTAAAAATAAAGCTTTCCAGTTTTTGTGGGCTACATGCAGAATCAGCCAGTATCTACAGGGCCATAGACAGCCAGCCTGGGCCCCATTACTATTGGGGGAATGGCCTAATCATGGGAGGCGTGGTCATAGCCCCTTAGAAAAAAACACTATTTGCAGTGCCAGTGTGCTGGGGAGGAGGTGCTATGAGCCCCGCAGCCCAGCGCAAATCCAGGAGGGGCACGATCAGTGTGATTGCTCCCCCCCCCCACAGACAGGGGAGAGGAGACTGCTGCTGCTGCTTGTGGGAGTGTCATGGGAGTGTCATGTATATAAAGCTCCGTGCTATTTTGATTCATGTGTATGGGGAAGGGAGGCCTGTTTTTGATGCTATTGATGACATTCACGGCGGCTGGCGTAAAATCAGTGAGCGGCCCGGCTTCCTGTTTCCAGACATACAGACTCCCACAGTAGCCCTACAGATTCTTGCATTAGCTTAAGGTAGTATATCAGACTGCTGTGGCTGCCCACAACTATAGACAATATGTGAGCTCCCTAAAAACCAACTTCACCTTATCATCTTATTATTTTAGTAATCTCATACCTACATTAGAATTCAAAACTCATTTTTGTATTACACTACAGCACTACAGTCAAGGGTGCACCTAATCTGCATTTAGCAAGAAATTGCCTTCCTCCTATTGGCCAATGCAAACCTCTCTTTGTAAATCCTACCACCTTACTCTGCAAACCCATGTTCTTTAGAGAAAATCTAAGTGCACCCAAGAAAATTGAAACACACAGCACAGCCAAACATGAGCATGACCTATTGGGCCCCCTAGCAAAATGTCCACGCCCCTCCCCGCCTGCCATTTTGAAGATATTAGTTATATAAGTCAATTTAGTGTGGTGTTTTGTTTTTCAATTGTTTCACTCACAACAAAGAATTGACTTCAGTACAGACGGCATTCAGGGCAGCAATGTAGGTCTTTTGCAATACGTAAAATCTTTGAATCCTCACTGATACTTTATGTGACAATTACTCCATTCACATTACAAGGTACATGTATGCCTCACAGTCTTCGAAATCACGTGAGTGTCCTGTACGCCGGCTTCCGTGCTTGGTCGTAATTGGAACCTGTTTCATATGGTTCTTTTGCAATCAACAGGCCAGATACTAATGATGACAGCTGAGGATGTAAAAAGTGGTCAGGATAGGCTTCCACATGCAGACGTACAGATTTTCAGTATACGCTGGCAGAGTTTTCCTATTAGCTAATTAAGTAAGTAGGCTGCCAGGGACGAATACACCCAAGTATGCGTCTGACTCAGAACCAGGGTCAATACCACCAAGACTTGAGAGGTGATGGAGGAAAAAGTTTGTGCCCAACAGCAAACCAGAGACTGCCCCTGTATATATGTGAAAATCTAATAAAATTCGTCCCTCACAATGGAATAATGTTTCAGAGCCTAATGCAATATTAGGCAGAACCTCTTATAGTGAGGTAAGAACTGTACATCTACATGGAAAATGGAGAACACTATCTCCACCGGCTATAACCTGACTGAAAGTTCCACTTAAGTACAAAACTAAATGGTCTCAAGTACCTGATTATAAAATAGGGGCCTATGCATCAAGCTTTATTTTTTCCATATAATTATGTAGTAACTGCAGTTGCTGTATAACTTTATGAATTGTTGCTATGTACTAATAACACAATGCAAGAGATTTTACAGAAATCTCTGGCAGAGTGCTAATTACCGCTGCAGATCGCAGTCCCATAATTATCAATGGGGACTACAATCTCAGCCCTAACTTCCAGACTCCAAAAAACGAAGCTTTTCGCAGTTTGGTCCCGGTAATTTACACCATCTTTAGATGGTGTAAACAGCTTTAAGCCTGTGGAGGCTTAGGGCAAGAGAGAGGTCTCTGGCTCCGGAAGCTGACACTGTGTGCATGTGCAGCGTCAGCGTCCCCCGGAGAAAATGTTCACAAACGTTGAAGAATTCCATAAAATGCCAGGGACATAACTAGAGATGTGCACCAACCTCCGTGTTTTGGTTTTGGATCTGGATGTCCTCTGGTTTTGGATCTGGATTGATTTTGCCAAAACCTCACCTCTGTGTTTTGTTTTTGTGTTTTTGTTTTGGTTTTGGATCTGAATTTTTTCTTAAAAAATAAAAAAAACAGCTAAATCACATAAAATGGGCCTTTTTTGTTCCTACAGTATTAATAACATCAATAACATTTATTTCCACTCATTTCCAGTCAATTTTGACCACCTCACAGCTCACAATATTGATTTTTTTCCATCTAGTTAAAGGGCCAAAAGGTTGCATTCAGCTTGCTGGCTCAAAACTGATATAATTATTAATAGAGTTGAGGACTGTGCAGAGATGATGGTTGGGATACCCTTGAGGATTGAATAATTGATATTTGATAGTTGGTGCAGCCCCTGGCTGTAAAATTGCTAATAAATTAATTAAAAAACAATTCATTGGGTGCAGCCCCTGGCTGAATAATTAATAAAAAGAAATTCATTGGTGCAGACCCTGGCTGTAAAATTGATAATAAATTAATTTAAAAACAAATCATTGGTTCCTAAAACAACCATAACATTAATAATGGAAAGGAAAAAGGTGCAAGATGGAATAGTCCTTGGGCCCTCCCACCCACCCTTATGTTGTATACAAAACAGGACATTCACAGTTTAACAAACCAATCATTTCAGCAACAAGTACTGCCAATTGTGGCTGAAATGATTGGTTTCTTTGGACCCCCTTAAAACAAGCTGCCAATGTGCTTTGGACATGGAAATTATCCCATATACAAACTGGCTTTACATTACAACATCAGATGTCGTTGTCGTCCTCGTACATCCTCTTCTTCACACAATATAAATTCATCCCCACTGGAATCCACCATAGGTGCCTCTGTAAATTTTGGATGTAATTGTTGGTAGTGGTCTTCCTTGTGGAATTTGTAATTTATTTTAATGAACATCATCTTTTCCACATTTTGAGGAAGTAACCTCCTACGTCGATCACTGACAAGGTTGCCAGCTGCACTGAAAAGTCTTTCGGAGTACACACTGGAGGGTGGGCAACTTAAGTAATGCAAAGCCAGTTTGTGTATGGGACTCCAAATTGCCTCTTTTTCCTGCCAGTACTGAGAGGGACTGTATGACATGCCTATTAGGATGTTATCTCTGAAATAGTCCTCCACCATTCTGTGAATGGAGACCATATCACACATAGTCATGGTAGAAGACATGTCACCAGTAGGCAGTTCTTTCAGGCCAGACCAGATGTCATTTTTTGGTGAATGATCTGCATGACCAGCAGGCATGCTGTGAAAAAAAATTAGTTTTTCCTGGCAGCTGCAGAAACTGAAGGAGGAGATGATGGTGTTTCACATGCGGCTGTAGCTACCAATTTTTTAATCAACAGCTCTTTGCACAGTTTTAGATTTTGGTCTGTTGAAAAAAACTCACAAGGTAGGACTTAAACCTAGGATCCAGAATGGTCGCCAAAATATATGTTTCAGATTTCAATAGATTGGCGACTCATGGATCCTGGTTAAGTGAATCAAGGGCTTGATCCATCAGTCCGACATACTTTGCGCAATCGCTCCGTTTCACCTCCTCCTTCAGTTTCTCCAGCTGTTTTTGCAAAAGTCTGATGAGGGGAATGACCTGACTCAAGCTGGCAGTGTCTGAACTAGCTTCACGTGTGGCAAGTTCAAAGGGTTTGAGAACCTTGCACAACACGGAAATTATTCTCCAATGCGCTTGAGTAAGGTGCATTCTCGCTCCATGGCCTATGTCATAGTCCGTTGTATAGCCCTGGATGGTCTTTTGCTGTTCCTCCATCTGCTGAAGCATATAGAGGGTAGAATTCCACCGAGTTACTACCTCTTGCTTCAGCTGATGTAAGGGCAAATTTAACAGTACCTGCATGTCATGCAATCTTCAACAAGCGGTCGCCGAATGTCTAAAATGTCCTCATCAGACTTTTGCAAAAACAGCATGTCAGATTTTAAAAATCATTGCACCACCAAATTAATTGTGTGAGCAAAACATAAGACGTGTTCGAATTGGCCCACATGTAATGCTCTCACAATATTGCTGGCATTGTCCGAAATCTCAAATCCCTTGGGCCCAGAGCCCAGAGCACAGATTTATCACGACTGGAGTCGGGCAGCACTAGGTTGCGTTGCCGACTTGTTAGATCTTGTGCGGCTAAGCATAACACGAACAGACACACAGACAATTATTAGAAAAAAAGACAACTGATTTTTATTTATTTTATGCTCCAGAACTTGGGCCCAGAGCACAGATTGATCATGACTGGAGTCGGGCAGCACTAGGTTGCGTTGCCGACTTGCTAGATCTTGTGCGGCTACGCCTAACACACACAAATAAAAATATGAATGACACTTTTATTGATTTTTGTGTCTGTGTCACAAGCCAAAAGAGAGACTTTTCTGACTTTCTCAATTACATGAATGAACAGATCAGTAGATGCATTTCTCTAAATACTGTTGTGTGGCTGTGAAAATTTTGATGATCTGATTGGTTACAAGTTGTTCTACCTACAATAACTATATTACAGGACACACTGATGATTATGAGATGGCAATGGTTTTCTAAACCCTACTGAAATCCACTTTAAAAATCTCTTAAACCATTTTTTTAAAATTAATATCAATCTAGATTTATCTATGACTGTGATTGTCTGTCATCTTCTTTTTCAAATCTCATGTGTTTTATTTATATGCCTCAGGGCAATCATCTATTTGCCTATCAGCTATATGAAGCTATCCACACACATATATAAATCTGATCATTTTACTATGACAGAGTGAGTGTTTATATATTACATTAGCAACCAAAATGAACATAAAAGAAACAGCTGACTTTAAAAAAAGGTTAATTGAAATTGATAATTTGTGACCCAACACATTCTAAAATTTTAATCTGGTAGATTGAAGCTGTAATTCTTCTCGAACTAACCATTTTATATTACACATATTGATACAGTCATTTAAGAAACTATGGGGCTGATTCATTACGGATCGCAACAGCGTACGCAGATTGGCCGATGCTGCGTACTGCATGCATATGCACCGCGTGTGCATGAGTTAGCATTGTGACCACACTGCGATCAACTACGTAGATACAAAGCCACCACAGATCGAGGGACAGGACGTCAGAATTTGGGGGTGGTGACGAAGAAGTGGTCGGAGAAAGGCTGGCATGCCTGTCCATTTGAAAGCCGTTGCATGGGAGTGCATAAATTAACCACTGCGACGGCATACACAGCTTGAGTACTCGCTGAGTATGACGAGGTTAGCAATTTCTGAGTAAGGTCAGACCTGTTGTAATTGTGCGTGAGGGCCGAAGCTGCCCGATGTTCCAGATGTATATGCACAGCTGCAATGTATTACAGATGTGAGATAGTGGTAGTGGGCATCTCTAGGCTGGCTGTGCGACGGCTTTGTGATTACATTCATTAGCATGTTTTTGCAACAGACCTGCGTGCGTAATCTCAGCCACGATCCCAATAACGATCCTTAATGAATCAGGCCCTACCAGCAGCACAAGTTTGGACCTTTGGAAAAATGTTAACAATTGTATTTGATTATTATTGGTTGTTTGCTGTCCACAAATAATTTTGAACACTCAATAAGATAAAATGCAATTGATACTTTTCAGATTAAACTCAAAAATTTTTAAATTCCGATTTAAACAAGGCAGGTAAAATGCATTGTAAATCCTTTGCCAAACATTTTACATTTTACAGCAGCTCTGTTAAAAAGTAATGCATTAACTCCTGATTCTTATACATACAGCAGAAGTCCTTCCCACATCTTTAGGACAGTGCCTAATGGGATCTGATACATCTAAAAAAACCTATACTTTAGAGATTTCAACTGTTGAGACAGCACCAGCCATGCACCAGGGGCGTATCTAGGGGTCTGAGCGCCCCTGGCAAACTAGGGGACAGCACCCCATCCCCTCTCTTGCATTTTCCCCTACCACACAGTAGGGTGGGGGCGGCTTAAGAATGAACCCTGACTCCTCCCATCTCTACTTATGACTCCTCCTACTTCCAATCCTGACCCCTCCCATTGTATTGTTATATCTATAGTTAATTATTTTTTGTTGTTGCCCTCACCCCTTCTGTTATTTAGAATTAATGATCCCCTATTACCCTTCACATTCACTTACTGTATATGTATGTGTGTGTGTTGTTTAATACTGCTTTATCCCCTACTCCCTTTTACTTAAATTGTACATATGCTCAAAGAATTTTTGTGACCTCTTCACTTGTATACTTTGCTTGTGTGTCTTCCCCTTTACCATATATACAGTATATATATATATATATATATATATATACAGCAGCAAGGGGCAAACGCAGGATTTTCAGGGGTGTTTCCATAATATAAATAAATACATATATACACAGCATACATACACACATAACATACAAACATGACATACTTACAAACACACACAGCATATATACACACATAACATACACACATGACCAGTGATGGTTCTAGGTGCAGGGCTAACAGGGCCGTCGCCCTTAGCTCCGACACCTAGAGGGTGCCACTGAGTCCCACCCCCTGAAAAAAAACCTAGAAGGAAGAAAAAAAGAAAATAAAAATACGCTGGTCCCCCCCACTAGCCGCCGCAGGGAGGCTGCATTTGCTGGGCGCCCGCTGATATTTGTTATCAGCAGGCACCCGGCTCCCTCACTGCAGCGGCAGCCGAAAGTCGGAGCTCACTCCTGAGCTCTGGCTTCCAGCAGAGAGAGTACTATGGGAGGGATGTCATGATGTCATGACGTTTCTCCCATAGATCCGAGGAGCCGCGGTCGGACCGGACGGCAGCAGCAGCGGAAGCAGGAGCGGGGCTAAAGGTAAGTATTGTGGTTTTTTTTTTCAGTCGGAAGCACCAGCACTGGGGGCACAATTATAGGGGCATTACTACTGGGGGGCATTACTACTGGGGGACGACTATAGGGGGCATTACTACTAGTGGGAACAACTACAGGGGGCATTATTGTGGGGGCATTACTAATGGGGGCAGTACTACTGGGGAGCATTACTAATGGGGGCACTACAATAGAGGGGATTACTACTGGGGAGCATTACTAATGGGGGCTCTACTAATGGGGGCGCTACTATAGGGGGCATTACTAATGGGGGCAGAACTACTGGGGAGCATTACTAATGGGGGCACTACAATAGGGGGGATTACTACTGGGGAGCTTTACTAATGGGGTCTCTACTAATGGGGGTGCTACTATAGGGGGCATTACTAATGGGGGCAGTACTACTGGGGAGCATTACTAATGGGGCACTACAATAGGGGGGATTACTACTGGGGAGCATTACTAATGGGGTCTCTACTAATGGGGGCGCTACTATAGGGGGCATTACTAATGGGGGGATTACTACTGGGGAGCATTATTAATGGGGAGCATTACTACTGGCGGAACTACTATAAGGGACATTACTACTGTGGGCACTACTAATGGGGGCATTACTACTGGGGAGCATTACTAATGGGGGCATTACTACTGGGGGAACTACTATAAGGGACATTACTACTGTGGGCATTACTACTGTGGGCACTACTAATGGGGGCATTACTACTGGGGAGCATTACTAATGGGGCACTACTATAGGGGGCATTACTAATTGGGGTTTACTACTGTTGAGCTTTACTACTGGGGGAACTACTATAGGGGGCATTACCACTGGGGGTACTACTAATGTGGGCACTGCATGGGGGGCACCACTACTGGGGCCATTGTGTAAAGGGCACACTGCTGTGGGCATTGTATAAGGGGCACTACTACTGTGGGCATTGTATTAGGGGCACCTACTGTGGGCCTTGTGTATAAGGGACACTAATTTTGGCATTATGTAAAAGGGGCACCACTGTGTGTCATAACATAAGGGACTGCTGTGCAGTGTAATTTGAATTGGGGATAATGTATTATAAAGGTAATTACTGTGTGTGGTACAATGTATTATACAGGGCATCACTGCATGTGGCATAATCTGTTATAAAGGGCATTACTGCGTGTGGCATAATGTGTTATTACTGCGTGTGGTATAATGTGTTATAAAGGGCATTACTGCATGTGGCATAATGTGTTATAAAGGCCATTACTGCATGTGGCATAATGTTATCTTATCTAAAAAAATTCTTTTTTTTTTTTTTTGGGGGGGGGGGGGGCGCAACTGGGAACTTTCGCCCTGAGCTCCACAATGTCTAGAACCGGCCCTGCACATGACATAATTACAAACACACACTAACAAGAGACTGACCTTCTAACACACACACCCACCCCCTATGGCCAATACTAACAAGAGACTGACCTGTTAAGCTCTCAGTGACGTGTCGCCTTCCCATGTCACACTGAACAGCTCCTCGATCACTTGCACTGGGAGTTGAGTCACTGGAGAGACTGGAAAGCCCGTGCACCACACGGGAGCTGGGGGAGGCAGAGCTCACAGGCTCACAGCAGGGTTGTTGATAGATCCCCTTCCGTAGATGTACCTACCGAAGGGGATCTATACACAACCCTCACAGCAGTCAGGACAGCTGGGAGCGCCGCTGATATACATCGCAGCGGGCATCCGGCAAACAGAAATTGCAGCAGCGTCCGGTCTGTGCGGCCACCCTACCTATCCTTTGCAGCGGGTGCACAGCACACCATACCTGTCCACAGCGGAGCACATGTAATGCTATGGTGGCACTGCCGGGTGGCGCCCCCCTGGTGAACGGCGCCTCTGGCAAGTGCCATCCTGGCCAAAGTATAGATACACCCCTGCCATGCACTTTTCTATGAATCCACCCTTCCAAACACGTGTCCTGATTTAAGAGGATTAAGGTGCCTAGACACTAGACAACCTGCAAATAATGCCATGTCATCAGTCATTTCCCTTAAACTCTCCCAGGCAACTTCCCGGCACTTCAGGACACCATATGGTGCATAAACTGTACAATCTGACAAACGATATATTGTGCACGATCTAATGATTTGCAAAGCTTTAGATTATGCGCAATATATGGACTGGACTATATGACAAAGGTGCATGCACAGGTTAGTGATCCATGCATGCTAAAAAAAAAATTATTAAAAAGTGTAAAAATAAAAAAAAATTATGTGGCCTCAACCCTAAAGCACAACCAGCCCCTGGCTTTTCAGAGCCAGTCCTGGTTGTGAAAATATAGGGGACAATAGATGTTGGAGTCCCCTGTATTTAGCGCAACCAGCACTGGGCTAAGCAAGCCAGTCCTGATTTTGGGGACAAGAAGAATAGGGGTCCCCTGTATTTTCCATAACCAGCTCAGGATTCTTTCAAATGGGTGAGTAATTCCACAGCCAGGGGAGCACTTTCATCGGGTCCCATGGCCAAAGCATTATCCCTGACCACTAGTCAGCCCAGGCCAGGAATCCCTGGGGAGGTGGGTACTCCCCCAATAAATGGGTCCCCTTCTCCAGGGCACCCCAGTCCTGGGATGATAGCCCGAGGCTATCCCTGGCACCCCTGGACGTTGGGTGCCAGGTTAATAGTGTAAATGTGTAGTGTAAAAAATAGAAGTGATAATATTGCCTTTTGCAGATGAACTACAGGTCCCAGCAAGCCTCCCCCACATGCTGGTACTTGGAGAACCTCAAGTACCAGAATGCAGGGCATTACGGGCCTCCTGGTACCTATAGTTCACCCGCAAAAGAAATATTAAAATAAACACAAGAAATGCACACCATGATAGTAAAATTTGAGTAAAACATAAATGCCCACTGACACTCACACATACTCACCTAGTATCCCTGTAGCCATTGATGTCCACTTGTCCATGTAGAAATCCACGGATACCAGTAAAAAAAAATTCCATTCCTACCTATTATAGATCACGTCCTCTTTTTTCCATATAGGCATCCACGGTCTTTGGAAAACAAAAAAACGATTTGTCCCAGTCCACGAACTTAGTACTGTCCTCTAAGGAGAGCACTACCCAAATGTCCGCTCAGCCACAGGATTTCACTATAGAAATCCCAGTACTGAGCTTTCATTGGCTGAGAGAGTTGAGCCTTCCGCCTCTCAGCCAGTGAGCGGTTCCCACCATTGAAGTCAATGGTGAGAACCGCTAAGGTCTGATGCATCTGAATTGGCAAAATCGTGAATAATATCGTCTAGTGTGTATGCACCATTAGTCCTGATCTGAAGAGAGTTTATATATGAATCAGGACTTTTGTGCCAATTCAGGAACATTTGGAGATATACAGTACTTAATGGGGAGATGTACTAAGCATTGGAAAGTGATAGAAGAAAGAGATACAGTACCAACCAAACAGCTCCTGTCACTCCACATGCTTTGTTTGAAAATGGCAGTTAGGAGCTGATTGGTTGGTACTTTATGTCTCTCCACTTTATCACTCTCCAAGGCTTAGTACATCTCCCCCAAAGTAATGCCCTATCAAAGCCATGCATATCAGTGAAAGCTATGTGTGGCATAGAAACTGTGTGTTTAAAAGAGTGGATGGGGGCTGAGAGCAGTGGGTACTCCCCAGAATTGGACTGGCTCACATGTATGTCAAGACCATATTTAGAGGCAACCGGCTCCCAGTACCCGCTCCAGCACATAAAACAACTCTCCAAATGTAATGTTGGAGAAGGACACTCTGTCCCCACTCCAAAATCATATGCAGTGAAGAAAACGTGGCAAGTCTTCATCCCCTTCCACCCATCATGCCAACCTCCTACACAGGTGTGAAAAACAGCATGATTGATATATTAGTGCTTATTTCAGGTATAATATATTCAGCTCTGTAATATACAGTCTTTGATGTATATTACTGTGAAATAGTGTCTTTACTTACTCTTTAAGGCAGTTGCTCTGCCAAATTTTTTTTTGATGTACACACTTAAGCTGTAGATTTATAAAACAGGATTTCTAGCACTGTTCATTAAAACTTGGCCAGTCAGTGGCAATGTATTGTTTGTATCCATGCTTAATTCTCTATTTCTCTAGGTAGACAAGCTATATAGAACCAGTTGCCTACTATAATAAATACAAATGGGCATAATAAAAAGGCTCTGCCTGCAGAATATATAACACCTATTTATAAAGTAAAGTGAAAATCAAATCAAATGGTAAACAGTGTATTTTCCCTGCTAATCAAATGTGCTTTCAGAAATTGGAAAAGGTAATTTAATCCATGATGACTACGAAGCACATATAAATGATACTGAAATAACTACTCACAAGTATACAGTACATCACTCATCTTTAAGAAAGTTGAAAACTTGACATTGCAAGATATCGCAGGAAATGTCAACACTGAACTAATACTGTAGTCCTTTTCATTTCAATAAACTAAACTGTAAAAAGAGACACCAGTACTTTAAAGCAATACATTTGAATAGAATGATTAAATGGAACTAGTGTTAAAAAGTTCTAAATTACAAAGATTTAGAGTGTAAGGAATTTGATCACTGTATAATATGACAATTATGTTACAGTAGCTGCCAGTGGCACTGAGATTGGTAATAGTATGATGGATTTTATCTGTAAAACAACTGCTATCAGTGTGGAGAAAGTGACATGTACTAATTAAAATGTGGTATAGCTCCTGGGTATAAACAACAAGGAATAAAAAAGATGTGCAAGCAGTGACAAACATACACTGGAGGACTGATTTAAGATGTACAGCTGCTGTGCATTCCATCCCAAGACTGTATGGTATGTGACAGCACCTTCTATTATACATTAGCTTTATTTTAATATATCTCTCAGCCAAGGTGTACAGTTAGACAGCAGTGAGATTGACCAATATAAGAAAATCAAATAAAAATCAATTGACTGTACTACAGTATGCACCCTTTATATGTCATTGTCAATTATCAGTGAGGTGACACGTTTTGACTTTTTGTTGGTAAATGCATTTAACACTTATGCAAGGAATACATAGAGTTATATGGAAATAATTTCTTTATAATTGAAGTGCAATAATAATGTCCATGCTCATTACATTACAACTGTATTTTTATTTGATAAAACAGCTTCTAATTTCATTAGAAAATACATGTGATGGTTGCTGTAACTATTGAGAAGTTAAGATTTTTGAGATAAGTTACAGTACCCACTGAAGGGGGAGAGCATCACATTCTATACTATGGGGAATGGGCACATTATATTCTATACTAGAGGGAGGGGAAGAGACATATTATATATTATGGGGGAACATTAAATGCTAATCTATGGGGAGGCTCACTATATTCTATTCTATGAGTAGAGGTAGGCACATTATATTTTATACTATGGACAGGGGGAGGCACATTATATTCTATACTACGAGGGCACATTGCATGCTGTACTATGGGGAGGAGGCACATCACATACTATGCTATGTGGAGTAGGGGTTAGGGTGAGAAAAGCTCAGGAACCTTATGTTATATTGCTGTAGATAAGTACATGTTGAAAGAAACAATAGACATGCAATTAAAATTATGGATCTTTGAGGCAATATTGCTCCCTAATTAAGTGTCTAAAGAAGTCTCTGGTTGGGCGGTAGTCAAGGATCATGATGCTAGAGCTTTGGAAATGTAGAAAGTAGGGACTCTATAATAGGATGGGGGTACCCAAATGGGTGTGTAGCCTTAATGGCAGGGATTCTCAACAATGGTCCTCAAGGTACACTAAAAGTCAAGGTTTTAAAGATAGCCATACTTGGGCACAGGTGTCCTAATTAGTACCTTAGTTATTTTGATTTAACCATCTGTGCCTTGAGGACTGAGGTTGGGAAACACTGCTTTAGGGAGTATCTACTTGTATAGACCAGACTTATGTCTACGCTATATGACCCTCAAATGGCTACTATGTAACCTTGGTGGCCTGTAGGCTAGAACAGGTGTGGTAATGTGCAGCATGGGGAGGGGGACAAATTGAATTCTATAGTATGGGGAGAGTGACACATTACAAACTATGCTCTGGAAAGGGGGAAGACACAATACATGATATTCTGTTGGGAAGGGGGTAGAACATTACTGGTTATACAGATGGGGAACATAATGGACATACGGATGAAGAAAAGGGCATAACACGTACTGGACATACAGATTGGGAAGCACAATAATGAGCAAACAGACAAGAGTGGGGAGTGAGTACATTACAGATGAGAAGGAGGCAGCACAATACAGAACATAAAGATAGAGTAACATAATAAAGAAAGGAGGAGAGGGGTTTAGTGAAATTTGAGATTTGGGAGGGTGAGAACAATATGGAACATACAGACATAGAGTAGACCTATTATAGCAGGAGTGTATAATATCACATCCAATCTATCCACTTTTATTGGCTATTTATTACAACCTTTAGTAGTTTAAAATAGGTCTTATTAAAAAAAGATACAGTTAGTGTCTTGAATATTATTAAGGATTTCAATTGGCAAGAAAATGATATGTTAGTTATAGGTAATATATCATCCCTGTATAATATCAATCATATGAAAGGACTTGGAGCTGTAAAATCATTTCTGGATAAGAGCAGTTATGACTCCAGGTTCAAAGATTTTGTTATAGAAGGGATTGAGTTCATTATATGCTACAATAAATTCTACTTTGAGAGCAATTATTACATACAAGAAATGGGGACAGCAATGGGCACCAGATTCGCACCAGGCCTATACAAATCTATTCATGTCATGGTGGGAGGACATGTACATTTGGAGTGGTGGTGGGCACAGAGCAACCTGGTGCAATGGCATCAGTATATTGACAACATCCTTTTGTATGGCATGGAAGTCACATAGAATTAACTTTATAACAATGTTATGACTATACATTTTACTTTTAATTATATCAGAGAACAAATTAGCTTTATAGTTTTGGAAAATTATGTAAAAAAAACAAACAATACAAACTAAACGTTATAGAAAACCTACGGCTACAAATAACTACATATCAGCCAAAAGTGAAAATAACAAAAATTGGCCTAAAGGTATTCTGTATGGTCAATTCCTAGATATCAAAAGAGATTGCACAAAAGAAGATGTCTGCTATAAACACATTGAGAGAAAGGATATGCAGAAGATATAATTGAAAACGTTATATAATAAAATCAATAATACATAACACACGGACTCGTAAATACACCAAAAAATTGAAAAAAAAGAATAATAAATGAAATTTTGAGTATTCATTTGTCACACAGCACAATTCTCAACACAAACAAATTGAAAACATTGTAAAAAAATACTAGCCTATTCCATTTAAAGATCCAGAATTAGGTCCAACATTACCCTTAGAACCTAAATTTTTATGTAAAAAAGCCAACAACCTTAGAAATAATTTAGTTGGAGTTCACTTAGTTCTTAGTTTTTTATGAAAGGTAAAAGATATACAGTAAGGGATTTTTATAACTTGGAATGCTATCAATGCTATGTAATTGAATGTTTATGGGGTTATTTTATGTAGGCAGAACATCTAGGCCCTTAAAGACCCACCTCAGTGAACATATACGCAACATTAGAAAAGGCCTAGAAACACATTCCCTTTCAGACCATTTTAGGAAACATCATAGTTGATCAACAAATGGAGTAAAAACTAAGTATTTGGGCTGTATAGCATATAAAGGGGAATTAGAAAAATAGGAACTGTGAGACTAAACATTTCATGTCAGAAGGGAGACAGAATGAATTTAATATGCATGTCAGAAATTAAACCCCTAGTCTGTATTAGGCTTCAGCTGGTAGTGCAAGGGTTTCAACAGGGTAGAGTTGTGCTTTGGGTTGTCCTGAGGTGATGGCAGTCTAAATCTTGTATAGGGGTAGGTTTAAGGGCCATTTTGAGTTTGTCAGTGTGGGTTCCATTTTGTTAGGGTCTCTTTCTGCCATGAATTTTCCCCCTCACCCTCCCATATGTTTTAGGTTGGTTTTGGTGTTGGTTTTATTCGTTGCTGGAAAGAACAGTAACAGTTGCTTTCTGCTTTTAGATCTTGAGGTGCTCTCCCCTCCAATACATGGTTAGGTTAATTTTAATCTACTGGAGTCAGCTGTATCACCGGTCTATGTGGGCCTTTTGTGTTATTGGGTTGGAATTTGGATAGCTTAAATGGTGATGGGTTGGTAGTTGGCCTCCCATCTAAGCTTATGTGGATTTGGTGTAGACAGTGATATTGCTTAGTGGGGCCATTCTTTCTTCACCACCAAACTTTATCTCCTTTCCCTCTTGTTACTTATTTAATTATAAATAAAGTTGACCCCCACAAAATATACCTCCATGTCTTTATAAGTTTAAGGTTATTGTTATGCTTTTAACTTGGGGGTAATCTGACATCAGATGATACGGTATTTAATGAAATGGATATACCAATTAAAAACTATGTATCCCAAGGGCTTAAATATTGAGTTTGA
Source organism: Taudactylus pleione (assembly GCA_031769625.1). NCBI lineage: Eukaryota > Metazoa > Chordata > Amphibia > Anura > Myobatrachidae > Taudactylus > Taudactylus pleione. The sequence continues at coordinate 7,669,450 of JAUIMM010000115.1, forward strand.
ATTCAAGTGGTTCTACAATAATAACTACATGTTATTATTAGCCTTTGTTATTTTATATATGTCTCCCTGCTAGTGTATTGATATGAACACCATAAGAATAGATATTTGTATTTTAAACTTTTGATTATTATTATTACTATTATTATTATTATAAAGAGTTTATGGTTCATGATACACATTACTTTACACAGTTGCTGGGTAACGTATATACATCCTTTCCTGTTACTGGACCGCAGAGCATTCCACTCAGGGAAATACTGCAAGTAATAGTGAGCCTCCAGCCATCGGCATGTATGTGTGTTCTATAATCTGTTGGGAAATATTAACATGATTTTACAGCTGCTATTTAAATAAAATTTTACATTTAAGGACCCTATCCTGTCCACACTTGTATTTTTTTGTTTAAGGAGTTTCCACAGTGGTGTCCGGAAACTGAAAGAGAGGATTGCTGATAAGAATCACTTATGGCCACATTACTAACATAATACTTCTGAGTGGTGCATTACTGCTTATGGATACATTAATGGTATGTTACTACTGTTGGGCATTGTAGAGATTATGGATATATCAGGGCATATTGCAAGTTATATTCTTCTTTAGAGTTTCTGTTATAATTCTGATCACACAGATAAATAGGCTATTAATCCTACTCAGGAGACCAGAGGGGGCTTGTTTATTTTCATTAGTATGAATATCAGTTATGGTATCCTGTGAGCAGGAAATGCAAATATCTGGACAGGAGATGGGTAAACAAAAGCCCTTTCATCCATGTCTGCATGTAGATGACTTTGGAGCTGGTTAAATTGTACATGATAGCTATCTTTGGGTATCAAAACAGCAGGGCATTCAAAGAGCAGTTTCACCAAAAAGTGTGTGCAAACCTAAAACAGGAACAAAGACCAAAACCACATGTTATATGCTTTGATGTAAATGTAGTATTTCTACACTGGCTAGGACCTTCAGAAATCAAAGAAATATACCTGATGTTTGTGTGCTGGTTAGATGTGATTTGGGGGCACCTAGGGCATATGGTTTCAGGTATCTAACCAATCACACGTCCCAGAGAAGTTTACAATCATTTTATAGTTTCAATAATAGAGATTAAGATAAACATACCATATTTCATGTGGTTACTACACAAGGGATATTATGTATAGTTATTTGTACTTAGATTAAAAGATACATAGGCGGTCTTGGCATAGCCCTGGGTTATTAAAAAAACAGCAACTCATCAGGGACTTGGTGATGACATCACTCTGGTGGTAGAAAAGTTGATAAAAGGTATGGGAAAACATTGTCAGATCAATTCTAAATTGAAGCCTGGAACTACATTTCCTGCCTTCTCCCCCGACCCATAATAATCAGACTGTAATTCTGTGTAAGTGTTTCTTTTTTCTTTTGAAATTGCAACAACATTCGTTTATGTATGCTATAACCTTTTTTTATTAATAACATTTCTTTTAACTAAGCATTGTACTCCTTTTTGTATATAAAGTATTTCTTTATTAGTCTATTTTCATATATGCACCAGAACCCACTTTTTGAAGAAGCTATTAGTTTTGGAAGGGTACGCTATAACTATTATTTATTGCTAGAAGCAGGGGGAGACAATCTGAGTGCTAGTGTTTGGAGACCCATGGCCCCTTTTGATTTCCATGGGTGATGCAAACAAGAGTGGTGTATGGTAATGGGCAGAATGATAGAATTTTAATTGTGAGTATTATATTAGGCTCTGCCCCCCGTTACATCAGGACTTGGGGATCTGGGCGATCACACTCCTGATGCTAGTGTAATACCAGTTAGGGTGATACAATTATTGGCTCTGAGCTAGTCTCAGTCAAACCGGAATACCTGTAGAGGTCTCTGACAGGCATATTACAGGCATTACTCATTATGAGTGAGATAGTATGGACATAATACTGATCATTACTACTAATGGACATAACACTGGCACATTGCTATTAATGATAACATATGGTAATATAGCAGGAGGCGTCTGTAGGAAAAAGAGGTCCCTTGCCAACATCTGCGATGCAAGTGCTGAATCCGTAGATGCAGCATCTGTTCACTATCACGACCATCATTTGTGTTGGCCACAGTAATCGCCCATCGCAGCATGTGCCGATCTTCTAACGTTGGAGATATATACAGTACATCTAATGAGCATGATATCAGAGCATTTCTATTAGTGCTGTGCCATATTACTACTGTTTTACTGGACACAATGCTGGGGAACTTATTGGGCTGTTACTGCATATTCACACATCACCCTTACATGGTCTACTGTGGCTATATAAAATGGGTGTTATGAGGCCTCATTCAGAGATGGTTTGCATACATCTCCGATGTTAGAAGATCGGCGCATGTGCAGGATCTTTCTATGCATACACCAGTGTTCAACTGCGAGATCTCTCACAGTTCCCCAAATCCACAGCCTGATTGACAGGCTGTGGCCATTTGGGAGTTGGTGGAACCCCCATTTTCTGGGCATGCCGGGGCCAGGGTATTCGTCTTCTGACGCAGACTTCCTGTCTCTGACTGAGCAGTTCCCTTGCCCATTCTAAGTAAGCTTAAGCTTGTGCAGATGGATGATTACTGCGGCCATAGTGATAGATAGTCGCGATGGTGATCCAATGTTGCACATTCAGAGGCAGCACTCGGATCGCAGATGCTGGCAGGAGGCGTCTTTTTCCTAGAGACGCCTTCTGTTGTATTACCATATGTTAGCATCACTACTGCATCCAAAGATGCACCAGCGATGCTAACTGTGCCCATCTCTGAATCAGATCCATAATGGTAGTATAACATTTTGCAGAATTGATGATCTATGATACTGGTCTCGTTCTGTGCAATGTAATAAGTAAAATTAAATAGTGTGCTATCATTATTTTTTCATTTGTATTATATATTATGTGTGCATATATGGTTTATGGGCCAGAACCATCCTCGGTAAAATAGAATTTATGCCTTTGAGCATGAGGGATAAATTTGCTAAAGATGCAGATTTTTAGAAGTGAAGATGTTGCCCATAGCAACCAATCAGATTATAGTTATTATCTTCTAGAAGGTACTAGATAAATGATAAATAGAATCTGATTGGTTGCTATGGGCAACATCTCCACATCTAAAAACAAGCACTTTAGTAAATATACACCAGTCTCATTTTTCCTAACCCAAAAGCTCAAATAAAGCTATACCACTGATTTGCCCACATAAACCATTGTTTATTTTGTGTGTCAGTACAGTAAAATACAGTACTTACAGATCTCTGTACTCATTAATTCTATTATTATCAGTGGAGCAAGACTTTAGATTTTTATACAAAAAGGATCTCAAGTTACTAATTGCCAGTAAGAGAACTCAGAGTTCTGACTCATCTTTCATTAAGGTTTTGTAAACATAAACATAAAATTTAAATGATGCTTCTGTCACCGGATAAGGCATAGGAGAAACAGTTGATGGTTGGCATATTAAATTCCTTCACACATCTACATGTGATGCCACAAGAACGATTGATCTTGCTTTGTGAGCTTATGCTCCTAATTGCATGCTCCTAATTGCATCATACAGATATCAACATCTGTAACTACTCATTTTCACTGAAGCCTGGTCTTATTTCTTGTAATATAGCAATATGATTGTCTAACATAGTCTCAGTGAACTGGAATTTAATCTAATCACATCCAATCCCATGTAATTAATTGTGGGGTTGAACAAATTGATCCGTCTGAAGATGAAATTCACAGACATTTCTTAAATTTGGGTCTACTGAATAAATTAGTAAATTCTCTGAGTCAGAGAAGACTAGCCAGATGTAAAAAAACCTACCACTTGCAGAATCAAACCAGTTACTATAAAGCGAAAAAGCAAAAAATATACAAAACAGTAACTATTGTCAATTCAACAGCCACCTTTGCATGATTAGAACTGTATAAAGGTAGCATGTAGTCCGTTATTCCTCCTGGTTTTAGTGTTTTTAACGGAGTCTTGATCTTTGCCCAGCTGTACCAATCAAAATGTTTATTGCAGTGAATAACTTTGCAGTGCATCCGGAAAGTATTGTCAAAGTCAAATAATTGGTTATGATCGTTGTGCAATTATTATCTGACAATCTAATCGTCTATGGTCTGACGATATGTTTCCATGACCCTACTTTGCGTTGCGCAATCCGATGCGCTAAACTGCAAATTCACAACACACATACACTGATGCACATAACGCACACACATATAAATGTATATATACTTATATACACGGACGCTCATATGCGTACGCACATACTCACACATGGACGCTCATTTGTATATAGTTGCTATTTCAACACACAGACGCACATATGCGGACGCATACGTGCAAGATGGTTCCCACACATTATAGTTAATAACCAGTGTTATTAAAGGTATTTTTAGCTAATAATTATGATGTAATATGTACTTAAACAAGATCTAAGGCAGGGGTCTTCAAGCTTGGCCCTCCAGATGCTGTGGAACTACACATCCCAGCATGCACTGCACATAGTTTTAGCATGCTGTTATATCAAAAAGGTGGCAGTGCATGCTGGGATGTGTAGTTCCACAGCTGGAGGGCCAAGTTTGAAGAACCCTGATCTAAGGTTTAGAGTATATAGTGGACATGTCATGTTTGGTATCATACTAAATCCCTGTTTAATTGCAGACATCCGTATCTATCAGCAAAGAAGTCGCATTATGCGTCCGCTAGTTATGGATGATATGGAGTTATTGCATTGAATGTTAGTATCTATATGCAGTGTTGTAGCTAGTATTTACCAGTTGTTCGGCGAGAAACTACACAAAGAGACCGTTGGAGAACTGAGCCATGCCCCTGATGACACCGTATGAATCAACCAATGACCAGATTATCCAGAAGCAAGAACCAATGGAAACCTGTCAACTAGTTCCTTTGTTAACATTGAACTCTATAAGGTATATAAGCTGTGACCCGACTCCAGCATACAGACATCCTCTTTGATGATCACAGATTTCTGGATTGATGACTGTATACTGAGACCAGTGCGCATGCGTATGTATCAGCTTGTACTATTATTGATTGCTTTTTGCTCTAATTGTTAAATCTTTCACCGTGTTACTTTTTCTTTACATAAATAACTTTTTGTGCTTTGGAACCACACGATTGGACTGGAAAGCTATTGTTTCTTAAGCGACTTGCAGCGCAAAATAGTGACTAACGACTATTAGGAATCAATAGTATTCACAGCTCCTCACTTTTTCCGCATTTTGTTATGTTACAGCCTAATTTCTAAATTGAATAAATTCATTTTTGTCCTCAAAATTCTACACACAATACCCCATAATGACAACGTGTATAAAGTTTTTTTGAGATTTTTGCAAATTTAATAAAAAAAAACACAAAGAAATCACATGTAAATAATTATTCACGGCCTTTGCCATGAAGCTCAAAATTGAGCTCAGGTGCATCTTGTTTCACTGATCATCCTTGAGATGTTCCTACAGCTTAATTGGAGGCCACCTGTGGTAAATTCAGTTGATTGGACATGATTTTGAAAGGCATACACCTGTCTATATAAGGTCCCACACTTGACAGTGCTTGTCAGAGCACAAACCAAGCATGAAGGCCAAGGAATTGTCTGTAGACCTCCAAGACAGAATTGTTTTGAGGCACAAATCTGGGGAAGGTTACAGAAAAATATCTGCTGCTTTGAAGGTCTCAATGAGCACAGTGGCCTCCATCATCCGTAAGTGGAAGAAGTTAGGAACCACCAGGACTCTTCCTAGATTTGGCTGGCTGTCTAAACTGAGCGATCGGGGGAGAAGGGCCCTAGTTAGGGAGGTGACCAAGAACCCGATGGTCACTCTGTCAGAGCTACAGCATTCCTCTGTGGAGAGATGAGAACCTTCCAGAAGGACAACCAACTCTGCAGCAATCCACCAATCAGGCCTGTATGGTAGAGTGGCCAAACGGAAGCCACTCCTTAGTAAAAAGCACATGACAGCCCACCTAGAGTTTGCAAAAATGCACCTGAAGGACTCTCAGACCATGAGAGACAAAGATTGAACTCTTTGGCGTGAATTCCAGGTTTTCTGTTTGGAGGAAACCAGGCGCCGCTCATCACCAGACCAATACCATCCCTACAGTGATGCATGGTGGTGGCAGCATCATGCTGTGGGAATGTTTTTCAGCGCCAGGAACTGGGAGACTAGTCAGGATAGAGGTAAAGATGAATGCAGCAATGTACAGAGACATCCTGGATGAAAACCTGCTCCAGAGTGCTCTTGACCTCAGACTGGGGCGACGGTTAATCTTTCAGCAGGACAATGACCCTATGCACACAGCCAAGATATCAAAGGAGTGGCTTCAAGACAATTCTGTGAATGTCATTGAGTGGCCCAGCTAGAGCCCAGCCTTGAATTCGATTGAACATCCCTGGAGAGATCTGAAAATGGCTGTGCATTGATGCTTCCCGTCCAACCTGATGGAGCTTGAGAGGTGCTGCAAAGAGGAATAGGCGAAACTGCCCAAAGATAGGTGTGCCAAGCTTCTGGCATCATATTCAAAAAGACTTGAGGCTGTAATTGCTGCCAAAAGTGCATCAACAAAGTATTGAGCAAAGGCCGTGAATACTTTTGTACATGTGAATTCTTAGGTTTTTTTTTTTAATTAAATTTGCAAAAATCTCAAGAAAACTTTTTACATGTTGTCATTATGGGGTATTGTGTGTAGAATATTGAGGACAAAAATGAATGTATTCCATTTTGGAATACGGCTGTAACATAACAAAATGTGGAAAAAGTGACGTACTGTGAATACTTTCCGGATGCGCTGTATAGATGTCATTTACATAAACCCCTAAAGGTTGGATGTCTTTCTAGACCATGGAAATAACATGCAAGCAATCTAATAAATTAAATAAAGACACAGAGGAATATATATGGTGCAAAATTGTGAACGTCTATTTTAAGTCAAATATTGGTGTCAGACAAAAAACAGACTGCAGAGACAGCTCACACCCAAACATAATTTGCTACCCAATCAAACAAAGAAGAATTATCCATGGCCACCATCCTCTTTCAAGATTAACCCTATTTTGGACCACAAAATGGAGGTGTCCCAAACACTATGCAGGTGGTATCAACAACTACTTCTGATAAGGAAGGTGCTCCAGGCCATATCTTGCATCCAATGTGGCCATTGATTGCCCTGCTCTTTTGTCATAAGGACAAAGAGGACTTAATCAAGGAACAACCATAGACATCTCCCAGATTCCATCTCCACACTCCCATTAGATCCACATAAATAAACTATGCCAGACAGTTAATTATTTCTCAAATAAACTGTTTCTATGTTCACAAGTTCATATTCTACCGTGAATGGTATTTTCTTCCGGGCTTATTTAGCTTCCATAAATGTCTGTTTTCCAGTAATTTAGATTTGTCTTCTGCCTTGCTCATACTTTAAAACACCTGCTTTTCAATTATGTAGCTACTACAGTAGGTGGTTATAAACTACCATAATTCATTCTTATAAATACCTGTTTTCACTTAAATAATTACATAGTAGGTATGTTTATAGATTAACAGAATACTTTGATGATCCACCACAATACCACCTATAGTTGACAGGTGGCAGGGCACCATCAATATTGACAAATTCATGCTAGTTATCACTAACTGCAATCTGAATTTCTGCTAAAGGTAGGTTTAGTCAGACCTAAGACATCTCGCCTTCTTGTTATAAGGCCCTCTCTCCTGCCAAATTTGGCACATATATAGTTTGAAATAGCTTTTATTTGTTGGTGCTTCAAGAGTCTTCTTTTCTTTGTCTGTTTATTGACTTTTGGTTGATTAATTGCAATTCTATATTTTGCAGCCCTTTAACTTCTGCTCCTTCTCCCACAATTCTTCAATCCATCAACATCAGATTTGTCCTTCGTGTATGGTCCTATCAGGACTAAGCATTGGACAGATATGGTGCATCTGTGAAAGCTACCCCAGACAACTGATTCTCTCATTTGAATAACAAGCATGATGACAAATACATTTATTTGCATAGAGTCACAAACTTGCCTGTATTCTAAAAAAAACTGTCTTTAACACAAATTATTACCGCCGTATGTCTGTGAAAGAAAATTGTCTTTTTTTATGTGGAAATTTGCTTAGCGGTGCCCTTGAAAAAATTTGCAGTGCTGGAAGAGGGGTTTCCATGACTAGAGGAGGACTGCTACTGATGCTTAAAGAGAACTTACCTGGAGGAGGAAGTAGTCACTTCTCCCTGAGGAGGGATCCATTGCCCAGGGAACTGTCACTGCTGAGGAAGTTGCCACCATTAAAGGAAACTGGTCCAGTTAGTCTCCATGTTTCTTTGGCCTTGGCTTGTTTGTTTGCCTAGAATCAAATGAGCCAATGGAGGACTGTGACGGGACACCAATCAGGAAGAAGAAAGAAGGCAGCAAGAAAAGAGATGAAAGCAACAGGAGAAGAGCCTTGGTCAGGAAGAAGAAATGCTGTTGGCTGGAACAGTCTAAAGACCAAAGAAGAAAGAGGAAGTTCTGAATTCTTGAGGCCAGAGAAGATACTTACCCTCCATGGCCCAGTTGAAGACCAGCATTAGTGAATACACTGAGTTTCAAGAGGACAAGAGGCCTTGAGCAGCAGAATGCTTATTGCATAATAGCTCTCTGCTAGACACTTCTAGATTGTTAGGGCCCCCATGGGACATTTGCTTATTGAGTGCTAATACTAGACCATTAAAGTGCCCCTAGTGGACTGCTCTGGACACCAAACTCACTTTGATTCTTCTTTGACCACATACTCTGAACTCCTCTTCAAATGCCTCCATAATTGGGCATTATGTCAGTTTACCCCACAGGAAGGTAAGGCATTAGAACTACCTTTATTACCCACTGCCAAAGCTGAATTTTGTCATGGGCTATTCACCTTGTGAGGGTCTGTGTGGCTAGACCTATTGGACTCATAAAGGCATCTACATCTGAGGCACATTAGGAAAAATAGCCATAGTTTGTTGCACTATTAAGCCAGGGTGCTCCATTAGACCCCAGGGAGGTGACTCCTGGTTTTTACAGGCCTTAGAGCACAAGCAACATTTCACGTCCATTTTCCTGGAAAACACTGCCCTGCCTTCACACAAAAAAAACTAGGCATCCATTGGAAAAAATAGGCAACTAAAAATAGTGGTCTTTTGGGCCCAAGTAGCAATTTTACACTTTGTTTTACATTTACTGATCACCCTGCAACCAGATATTCCAGCAATCAAGAAAACACTAAAACTAGATTGTTGGTAGGCTATTCTTTGCTTGTACTTTCTCATTGATTGTCTTGCTGCATTGTGGTACATGCCATATACTGTATTGTTTTGCTCTGCATGATGGTTTGATTGCTTAGTGTTAGTATTATTAAGTAGCTCTGGTAGTGCACTGCACCTAGCGATATTTCAAATTGTGGTGAAGTAAGTGACCACTTTGTTGGGTCATGACACTTGTTATTGGCTAGAGTGGATGAAACATGCTGCCTGATACTTACGGTAGAGCAAGCATTGTGGGAGGGCAATGTATATGTCTTTAATGCAGTTTGGCAATGTACTGAGCTACAATCAAGTGGACCAGGCCATGTTTATACTTCCCTCTCCTCTGGCTCTCGTACTTGCGTAAGAAAGATGTCCTAGGGTGGACCTTTCTCTGCTACAGACACCTGTATACCACACTGTAGGCCACAATAAAAGCACTGCAGAAGTGCACTTCTCTCTTCTTCCAGCTCCTTACAGAAAACACACATGGGGAGTGTGTACAGTTCTGCAACCTTTTTCTCTGTGTTGCAGGTGGGTGTCTTGTTTGGGACATCCGGCGTTGCACAGGTTAAAGAATGGACCTTGAAGTACATCTGCAGCCTTCATTTTTTACATTGTCCTCGCCTATAGCCCCAATCATTTGATCTTGAAAGGAACCCCACTGTTTGCTAACATGATTTAGCTCTGAAAAAGACCTACCCATCCATTTCTATAGAGTATTTAGACAGTTACCTCAACACTGAGGTGTAAACAATTTTGTTTGTTTTTCTATTAAGAGCCATAATGAAAAGGTTGTTGTAAGCCAACACTCTTGAACATGCCACATAAAACATCCCAAGGGAAAAGCAAAGAGTTTGCAGGTCAATACCTGCTACCTTCAAAGGATTTACCTTGGGCCTTATTAATTGTCATTGCAAAAGAGAGTTAGATTGGAAATTGCAATCTCTTGAATTTAAATGGCATGCCTGTTGGTATGAGTGGGATGCAAGACATGAACACACACTCTCCTGTACCACATCCTGTTATAATAGTGGCTTCAATGACATGGGCTTTGATAGTTTTTATGCAAAGTCTTGTACCATTGCAAAGCTTTGGAGCATCCAGGTTTCTAAAAAACATGATTGGTGCTCCAACCTTCAAAAATAACTTGTGCAGAGGCATCCCTGGTGGTTCCTGGCAGTTTAGAAATTCAGTTGGATAATGCACAGAGTATGGCTGTGTCACGGCCAGGGTTTCTCGGCATGGTAGTCACCGGGTATTACCTGTGAGATCATTATGGTGAGGGGTCTCTGGCAGCGGTGCTGGTGTTTGGCGAGTGGCATTGGCTGAGCGCGGTTCTGTGTGGGCACATTGTCACTAGGCCTGGTGAGGTCTGGTGGTGTTTCCGTTCCGTTGGCATGGGCACCGCCATCTTGCCTGCGGCCATGTGATTCTTGCTGTCCAATCCTGGTAGGTCATGTGCTCATTCCAGCCAGTCACAGCGTGGCACTGAGTATTTAGGAAGGTCCAGAGCCATCCTTCCTTTGCCAGTGCAACGTGTTTCTCAGCTGCGGCTGAGAGAGAGTACCTGTGCCTTATCTGCCTGCTTGTTATATGCTTCTAGCCTGAACCTTGCCTGCTCCAACCTGCTGGACTTACCCTGCACCCTTCATATACCTTCTTACCTACCTGAGTACCTGAACCTGCTGTTTCCCTGCACCTTGCTTTATTTCACTCCCAGCTGGACATCATTACCTCTGCCTGCATCAGTTACAGCTCACCAAAAATGCATTCAGTTACAGCTCATCCAACCTGCATTCAGTTACAGCTCATCATACCTGCATTCTGTTTTCAGCTCACCATACTTATTTACTGGACTGTTCCTGCCTGTCACTATCTGGACATTTCCCCATTAACCCCCACTACAGTTATCAAGTGCACTTTAGTGCTATACCTGGACTTTTTTATTTGCCATTCCCATGTCTTCTAAGTCACTTATTAAAAACTCCACTTTTTCATTTAAGTCTGCTTCTGTGTCTGCTCCTATCACCACCCTGGGTCCACAACAAATACAGAACCTCACAGTTTGCACTGGCCCCATGGATTCGGCCACAGAACAGGAGTCTGGAGTGGATTTATTTCGCTGTATTGCTGGTCGTTTAGAAAACCTGGAAGCTATGCAACATCAAATGGCCCAGTTCCTACAGGATATGTCTAAACGCCAAGATACTCTGCAAACCTTGCTAATCACCCCTGGGGTATAAGCAACTTCACCTCCTCCTTTGCCTTGTAATACTGGGACCAGAGTATCCCCTCATCTACATCTACCCATGCCAAGCAAATTTGACGGCAATCCTAAACTCTGTCATGGTTTTTGTAATCAGTGTGATATACACTTTACGTTACAGCCTGATAACTTCCCCACTGCTAGAACCAAAGTGGCATACATCGTGTCCTTGCTGACCGGCTCGGCTCTGGGTTGGGCCCCTCCACTCTGGGAGCATTCAGACTTGCTGCTGGATAATTATACAAACTTTGTATCTTCATTCAGGAGGACTTTCGATGAACCTGGACGCACAGTGTCAGCATCGTCCAGCATCATGACCCTGAGACAAGGAACCCGTCCTGTCAGCCAATATGCTGTACAGTTTCAAATTTTGGCATCAGAGCTTAAGTGGAATGAGGAGGCCCTCACCTCAGCCTTTTGGCATGGTCTGTCCGACCAATTAAAAGATGATCTGCTTACCCGTGAGCTTCCTATCAAATTAAATGATATGATCTCACTCTGCAACAAAATTGACCTATGCTTCAGAGAACGTCAGGCTGAAAAGCACAGAACTGACCGGCAAAGGTCATTTACATCTCCCTTGCCTAGCCGTCCACCCCATCCTCCTATAGATAAGGAGCCCATGCAGGTGAACCAAACCCATCTCTCCAAAGAGGAATGTCAGAGAAGGATGCTAAAAAACCTCTGTCTGTACTGCGGAGATCCGGGTCACCTGGTGGCCTTGTGCTCACGCAAGTCGGGAAATGCCCGTTCCTAACTGACCTTGGGGACATCAAGTTAGGAGTTATTTGCCCATCCCCAAACACTAAAGATTTCAAGATTTCCTTAGCTTTGGATCTCAAGCCCAACCCTGTCTTCGTCTCTGCTCTATTAGACTCTAGAGCAGCCGGAAACGTCATGACTTCCAGCCTAGTTGATAAACTACAGATTCCTTGTTCATCTCTCAAGCAAGCAATTTCCCTGATTTATTTAGATGGACATCCTCTAGCGAAAAGTCTGGTCACCAAGGAAACTCAACCAGTATTAGTTCGTGTTGGGGCACTCCACTCCAAGTCTTTAAAATTCTTAGTGATACCAGAGGCTTCTCAAGAAATCATCTTGGGACTACCCTGGTTACGCCAACATAATCCCAGGATAGACTGGTGCTCAATGCAGATTCTTTCATGGGGAACTGACTGTCAGAAATCCTGTCTTCCCAAAATACGACCTGTAAGAAAGACAACTCCGTTACCATCTCCAGCTATACCCGAGGAGTACCAGATGTTCTCTGATGTTTTTTCTGAGCAACAGGTGAACGTCTTATCTCCCCACAGAGAATGGGACTGTCCTATTGAGCTGCTGCCTGACAAGATGCCACCCCGTGGTCGCACCTATTCTCTTTCCATGCCTGAGACTCAAGCCATGTCAGAGTACATCCAGGACAACCTAGCAAAGGGGTTTATTCGACCTTCCATCTCTCCCGCTGGAGCCGGCTTCTTTTTTGTTGGAAAGAAAGACGGAGGCCTAAGACCTTGTATAGATTAACGGGGCCTCAATGATATGTCAAAGCTGAATAATTGACTGAGACACAACTAGTTTAAAATTAGATTAGAATGGCGAAGTCTTGTGAATGGCCACAAGACACCATCTTAAAAATGAAATCTACGCGATGCCATTTTGCGAATGGCCTCCCAGCGCCATTTTAGAGAAACTCACACTTAAGTACATACGGCAATACTATTATTAGCATCATGCAATCGCATATTTCGCCATACCCCATACACACATTAAATATGCACCATTGCGCTGTTAACATGATGCACATTAACAAATGCATAATACCACGCATGCGAAAACTGTTTATTAGCTTCATGAGTACGCATCTGCCCCAAGTTAAAAGTCCTCACTACATAAATACAGACAGTCACTGATACATACAAAGGGATCAACCCTGCAAACACGTACCATGGTGAACTCTAACTAGAATCCTTTCCCAAACCCCTCATACTTACACACTGCACACTCACATAAAAGGTTCCATAGCTTCAAAGTGTAATATTCAAGGTTTATTCATTTATTACTAATGTTGTGAAATACAGACTATTTGGTATCTAAGGTTTAGTACATGATAAACGAACCATGTTTGGTGTTGTACTGATCTACTCTGTCTCAACAAATTTCCCGCGTCATTGGTGAGAAAATCGCAACATGCGTTCGCAACTTATGGACTGTAGAGAGTTAAAACACTAAATGGACTATGTAATGTTAGCAGCTTAGATTTGCATGCGGCAGGAAAAAGGAGACAAAAGGCTGTTGGAGGCTGACCTGTGTCCATTTGAAGTGAGCTGTTAAATGTCCTGTAACAGAAGCACCGTGACGGAGAACCAATGGAATCATGCCAAACTTGCCTATTGTATTGCCTATATCTGTAAGGGTATATATGTGCATTCTGACCCCAATCTGGAGTTTTCTTGCTGATGCTGTTGACGGAGGTTTCTTGTTGATGCCGGTAACTGGTCCCAGAGTGCGTGCGTATGTAATAACTGTACCTTGGGTCTGTATGATTTCTTTGCGCTAAATTGTCTTTAGATCACAGCGTGTAACCTACTGTTTTTTGTTGAATAATAACCTTTTTGTGCGTTAGAAACACATTTCAAAGTCTGAAGGCATTTATTTACTGTATGACTGCATACGCAAATAGCGTCAATTTTAGAAGGTATAGGCAGGAGCGTATAGAGGTTTAAATCCAGTATCGTTAGATGGGGCTCGCAGTGTTAATCACGCAACCAGTCTGTAACACTCGGTATCGAACTCTCAGCAAAAGGGTGGAGGCGCCTGGCAGGAGAACGCATTGTGCGTTCAGAATCTTTTACTACCGTTGTTGCTGAGAGTGTGCTACCTGCTACTGTGACTTTAGGAGCACTGATTGAGAATCCAGGGATGGGGGAGGAAAAAGTTTGTTTTCCTTAGTCGATAGGTTGTTTTTCCGTTTTATTTTGTGTGTTAAAAAGGGGGTGTTGCATTATTGTGTACGCAGCTGAGTGGCATTTTTGCGTAAGCAGCTAAGTTTAAGAGTCATAATACGGTTGTGTAATAGTCGCATTATTGTGTATGTGACTAGCTGCACAATAGCGTATACGTATTTCCGGTCTTGCTGCCACATGTTTTAAACAAATCCGTTGAGATTACATTATCAATTGTTGTCAATAACTGGGTTAACGTGTATTTTTCTGCGCAGGTAAAAAGTGTGTAACTGTGAGTATTTGTTTAGGGTGTAACAAAGGTCCTAAATGTTAAGGGTATCGTAGGACCCTTAAGTGCTAGGCGTAATGAACGGCCTAGTAACTCGGTAGCAGCTTACCGTTAACTTTACACAAGGCAGGTGTATGGGTTGTTATTTTTGTTAGGGTTTGTCAGTGTGATTATAGTATTCAGTAATCAGTTAGGCTTATTTGAGCACTGTATTTGAACCGCATAATTTTGGGCTAAACTGTGATTGTGAACTGGTGAGAGTGTGGATGAAATCAACTGGAAAACAAATGGTATATATTGCCCCCTAGTGGTTGAAAGGTAGTCAAAAAGGGATTTCTGCGTGGGAGCAGCTTTTCTTCCATAGGTGAGTGGAGGCGTCTAGAGGTCTTCCATAGGGTTTGTGGATACACACTTTTTCCAAGACGTCCACAGGTAAGCAAAAGTATCTTGACTGTCTTTCACCAGTTTAAATCTTTATTGAAAAACTTAGGATTTGTCCCAGGATGGGAGCCATGCAAACAGTAGAGATGTTAGACAATGATGTGCTGCTAATGGAAGCGCCGCTTGGATCGACACGTCATAATATGCATACTATGTATGGTGCTTATGCAATTAGGTAATATATGGTTTAATCTAAAAAGTTTATGGGAGGTTCGCGCTCAAGGTTATGTTACACAGTGATAGCCTCTAGCTGCTGGGCACACGGAGGGTATCCCAACCTCCTTTCGTAGTTTCAAGGATATGGTAAAGTGTCAGCGCTGTCAGCAGTATCTGTCAATACTTTGCAACCATATGAAAATATAACTTAAAGATATTAGTTGTTAATCACTTAGGTGGGTTTTAGAGTTATCTCTAAAATAGTTATAACAAAAAAGCCGAATTTGCAAGATGGCAAAAACTGGAAAAAGACAAATAAGTCTTTTTGGGGCACTCTTGAAACAAATGTCGATGATGTATTAGAAGTGTTAAAATTATACTTTTATTAATTACCTTGGCTAAAATAGAATTCAATTCACAAAAAATGAAAAAACGAGATTAAAGACAAACATATAAAATGAATATGTAACA
Organism: Taudactylus pleione; assembly: GCA_031769625.1. NCBI lineage: Eukaryota > Metazoa > Chordata > Amphibia > Anura > Myobatrachidae > Taudactylus > Taudactylus pleione. The sequence continues at coordinate 7,685,315 of JAUIMM010000115.1, forward strand.
CACAAATGCACACAATAAATAAATCGTAATCAGGATCGTATGATCTGTGGTAGCATGCACATGAAGTTAATATATCATATTAAATTGCATACATCATTGTACTAAATCTACCACTTAGTAATTATAAATATCAGCAACATAAATTGTATTATTAGGTACTGATAGTTACTTGATTTGAGAAAAAGAAAAAGGTATGCGAACATATAACGATGTAACGGGTCCTAATAGGTTACCCACTAGATAAATTTCTGTCGGGTAAGAAGAAAAATACCACACACAATAAATTGAAAAAGTGTCCAATAAGTCAATTAATTATGCATTGGAATCACATTTTTAAGGTCACATTAATTAGCATAACAGAAAAACTGTTACTCATGCAGCATAACCTGATATCATCAATTTATAGTAAACAAGTACATCTGATTTGTTTTGGTCAGATGAAATGAAATTTCTAATGGCAAGGAAAATTGATCTGTTTGCAAGTCAACATAAAATTTCATACAATAGTGATACCATTATTCGTGCAGTATATATCCATGTTCTCAAATTGATAAAGATATAAGGTTACATTTAATAATGCACATAATCCTGAACCCAATTTATTCATAAGTTGTATCCTGGCGTTATCAATAATTCATAAATACATCAACCTATATTACAAATATAAGTTAGGTAATATATTCCTATAATCTGCACAGGAAACAATAATCCCCTTAATATGTCAATATAAGCTAACAATGATGTTATATATAGTGTAAAAAAATGGTTGTTGATACAATATATAGCAGACTCAGGATACTACCTATTAATGAAGGTCTAGCATCACATAGGAGTTGTGCAAATGTATGTGCCAGAGGATAACACAGTTCTATAGAATCACTATTGAAGGAAGTAAGATCTGTGGTACTGGGAACGCAGAACCACTTCTGCTTTCCCTCGTCTACTTCTGACAAGGGATGAGAGAGTGGGACAGCGTGACACACAGATGAAATAAAATTTATGCACTTCTGCTGTTTGAGGAAAAGCTGTGTCTCTCCCGTTACCTATTAGGCATTGCAGGGGGAGTCACATGCAGGGAACTCAAATGAGAGAGCGCGTTGAAAAGATAATAAAGTACCTTGCTGATACAATATATAGCAGACTCAGGATAATACCTATTAATGAAGGTCTAGCACCACATAGGAGTTGTGCAAATGTATGTGCCAGAGGATAACACAGTTCTATAGAATCACTATTGAAGGAATCCTGATGTATATCAGTATTTTTTACCATCTGATACCACAGAAGCCGAGCCTGGCATGTGGACAGATAAATAAATGGAACCTGCATTTATTCAGCACATAGTGTCATCCATATATTCTTTGGACTAGAGAGTCCTCCGCTCACTTCTCCCCACAACCCCGCCCACACCATCAACACACATCATTCGAGCCAGAGGAAGACGTCAGGTGGACCAGCAAGAATACATCGGACCCTGGGTAAGTTTACATATCTTACCCACCGTTTCTGCACAATAGTGTCCATCATACCTGACACCTTGGTTTGTATGTTATTCTGTTTTCTGGTGTGAATTCTGAGGCGGAGTGGCAGCATTTTTTGGCACAATGATAAGCTGGAGAGGGGAGAAGCATATCTGCAACACACAACTATTATAGACCATTACCACCATCGACACGTGTTATACAGATGAATTTTTCTGCCCCAAGATGTTGCCAACCAGTGACCCACTATTAGCTGATTGACTTTTTCTGACTGCACGTTGAAAATATAATACAAGAACACCCACCCCACAGTTTGCATTGGGTGGAAAACATTGAGACTATTTTAGACATAACTCTAAAACCCAGATAGTCAGGTTAATGGGAAGTAATAGGGAAGAATCGGTAATGATGGTTGATGTTGCTGGTACTAAATATCCTTTTCTTGTAGACACAGGGGTGACCAGGTCAGTGATAAAATCTCCCGTAAATTTACAGGTAACCAATGAGACAGTACCAGCAATGGGCATAACAGGCAAAGTGCAACATTATCCTTTAACAAAATCCACAGAGGTCACTATCGGGCCATTGCATACCGGGAATTATTTCCTCCTGGCAGCAGCAGCCCTTACTAACCTTCTGGGAAGGGATTTGTTATGTAAAATGGGATGTGTCATATACTGTACCCCTGATGGTGTATTTTTAGATATCCCAGAGAAAGTTGCGCACGAGGTGAGGGATATGTTGGACACTCTCCAAAGGACACTGTATCACTCTACTGGTTTAAGTGAAAATCCATCTCAAGTAGATCGAATGTTATCCCAAATTCCAGATTCACTTTGGACCAAGGATGGACAGGACACTGGATTAATGGCAAACGTAAGCCACCTAATGGTAAATTTAAAAGGCGGTAGGCAAGCTCCAAAAATTCCCCAGTACTCACTAAAACAGGAGGTAGAATTAGGGGTTTATCCCATAATTGAGCGATTATTACAACAGGGAATTTTAGTTTGTACAGCCAGTGTAGCCAACAGTCTCATCTTTCCAGAAAAGAAGAGTGGTGGGAGGGGTTATAGGCTGGTACAAGACCTTAGAGGTGTTAATAAGGTGGTAGAGAGCCAATTTCCCGTAGTGCCATATCCAGCTGTCATTCTCATGCAAATCCCACCAAATGCAACCCATTTCACTATCATTGTCCTCTGTTCTGCTTTCTTCTCTGTGCCTCTCCATCCTGACTGTCAGCACATATTCGCTTTCACATACAGGGGTGTACAATATACATGGACACGATTGCCCCAAGGTTTCATAGACAGCCCCAGTATCTTTTCCCAGTCCTTGCACAACTGTTTACAATCTTTAACACTGTTAAACGATGCAGTACGTTAAACTCAGCAACGTATTTACCATATGTGCAACATGATGCACAAAGGGTGGAGGGAGATGGGTTGCTGGTGGCAAGTGAGTTCAGTGGACATAGTGATGCGCATGATTGTATGGAATATCTGAACCAGACCTTTACTGCAATACCTGACATACGTGACACACCTTTAAAGAATGTAGATGTGACATTTTACACGGACGGGAGTTGTCATAGACAAACAGACACAGGTGAATTATGTACAGGTTATGCTGTTGTAAATGACACAGACATCATAGAAGCTGAGCCCCTTGGTCCTCCTCACTCAGCCCAGGTGGTGGAGTTAGTAGCACTAAAAAGAGCATGTGAATTGGCAGCAGGCAGATCTGCTAACATTTACACTGACTCTAGGTATGTGTTCGGAGTGGTACACGACTTTGGAGCTCTATGGCATCTGAGAAATTTTATGACAGCAGCAGGCACACCAGTTGTACATTCCAGACATATAAAACAATTACTAAAAGCAATTCAACTGCCCCAATCGGTGGCAGTAATTAAGTGTAAAGCCCATACATGTTAGGATGATCTGGTGTCACTAGGCAACAACAGGGCAGATGAAGCTGCAAAATGGGCAGCAGGATTAAAAATTAATGTACCAATGGAACAAATTATGTCTTTTCAAACAATTGATATGCTGAAATTAATTGAGATGCAAAATTTGTGTTCTATCCAGGAAAAGTCAGTCTGGAAGTCCAAGGGATGTGGGCAAGAGTCCTCTGGACTCTGGAGGGACGGACAAGGTAAGCCAGTAGCTCCCAAGGCATACTACCCCAGCCTGGCTGAGGCAGCGCACGGTCTGACTCATTTGGGAAAGCAAGGTATGTGCAAATTGGTGAGAGCATACCGGTGCGCACCGGGTTTCTCTTCTCAAGCCGAAAAGAGAGCAATGTCCTGTCTGACCTGCTTGAGGAAAAACATTGGGAAAACGATCCCTACCAACCCATCCCACATTCCACTGACTGAAAGACCTTTCCAAGTAATACAAATTGATTTCATCCAATAACCACCCTGCAGGAATCTCAAGTATGTATTAGTGTGCACTGATGTGTTTTCCAATTGGGTTGAGGCATACCCAGCAGCCACTAATACTGCTGCGTTTACTGCCAAGAAAATTGTACAGGAGCTTGTATGCAGATACGGTATCCCTAAAATTATCGAGAGTGATAGGGGTACTCATTTCACAGGTGATGTTTTCCAAAATATGTGTAAACTGATGGGTATTAATAGTCGACCTCACACCCCCTACCGACCGCAAGCCAGTGCCAAGGTAGAGAGGATGAACGGGACTATTAAAAATAAGTTAAGTAAAATCATGGCAGAGACTGGACTAGGATGGCCAGAAGCATTACCGCTGGTCCTACATAGCATAAGGACCACTCCTAGACCCCCTCTAAATCTGTCCCCCTTTGAAATACTGTTTGGTAGGCAACCTCATTTGATTATAAGTCCACAGAAAGACTTGAAGGGTAACAACGAGGTAACTGTAAGGTATCTTATATCAAAATATTAGTTATAACAGCAACAGCAGAAACTGAAATTGTTGTCACATGATATGCCTGAAACTAACTGTCATGATGTTGAACCTGGAGAATATGTTATGATCAGAAATTTCTTGTGTTCAGGTTGTTTGACTGATCATTGGGAGGGTCCATATCAGATGTTGCTGACGAGTACCACATCTTTGAAGGTGGCCGAGAGAGATACCTGGGTCCATTCCACTCAATGCAAAAAAGCTCAACCAACCGGTGGAGAAACAAGGCAGAGTCAAGGCTGATAATGTGGACCTGTCAATTGTGAGCTTGTTCTGGGAGGATTAAAAGGTTGTAGTGAGATACCTGAGCTAAAGAAATTTGCAGGCAATGGACTGGTCTGCTGTGTTCATTTTTATATTTTCTTCCAGAGTTTCCATCATCCTGGTTTGTTCGGGGATATCTGGTTCCTGTGACGGGGGACCGATAGAGGAGATGGGAGCTGATGGCAGTGCTGATGGAGTGGAGTCAAGAGGAGGAGGGCAATGCCAATCAGGGGAATGTCTGACCAATCTTAGTACTGTAATTGTTAAGAGATCTGCTATTTTGGAAACTCGGGGACAGTGTGGAGGTCTATCATCTGAGAATTATTGTATGTGTGAGTTCTGTGGGTCCGTAATTGATGAGAGATGCATCCAGCGTTGTCAACCTAAGTATAATCAGTATTGGTCTGGGTATCCTTTAGAGGATTATCACACCATGTTGGTCAAAATTTTGAACCAAACTGACTGTTGGGTGTGCTCTCACGTGCCCCAAGGACAGCATAATGTAGGATTAGTGCCCTTCCCGTTAAATATCTCAGAAATTCTAGAATTGCCAAAAGGGAAGACACTGGACGGACAATTTCTTAATACCAAACCACCCCATTTTAAACTCCACCAGTACCAAGTAGATAAATCACTTTTCTGTTTAAACATCACCAACTCCAATGACCCAGGAAGTTGGGAGGTGACTGGAAATAATCAGACGATGACCTTCTCACAAAGAGCTGACCGTGAGCCTATGAATTATGAACTATTACGCAAAATTAGGTCAGGTGGAAGACACTTCCGGTATAAATATACACTGAGCAACACCAAAAAAATGGTTGGTAGAATACCAGACGGGTACTATGCAAATGTTATATAATCAGAAACATGTATTCACCAGATGGCAGTCCCTGAGATAGGATTATTTGCAAAAGAAATGTGTTTAGTGATAATGATGCATACTATTCCTTATGTTCTTCCTGATGATGTATATTTTATATGTGGAAGGAAAGTGTATAAATGGCTCTCTCCGAGTTCCGAAGGTTTGTGTTACCTGGGAAGAGTAATCCCAGAGTTTATGACCCTCACACATGTTGAAATGCTTGGTATTCATAAAAACACACCATCACCATATCTTCACATGCAGTATGAACACAGAGGCAAAAGAAATATGATACCTGGTAATGTGCATAAAGCCACACAGTTAATTAGTGAGACAACTGGCTTTCAAGTTTTAGTAGCACTGGATCCCACCAGGATCACTCGGGGTACACAAAATTTTAGATATATCCAAGATCTTGCTAAATTGATAGATAATATCATCGAGATGTATGATGACACCTTCAGGTATACAGGTAGGGAATTGCAAGCGTACAAGAAAGAACTGGTGCAACACAGACTAGTGTTAAATTATTTAACAGCTGTCACTGGAGGGTACTGCGTAACTTTGGCCACCCAATTTGAAGTGAAGTGTTGCACTTATGTCACGAATGATACCAGCAACCCCAAGGAGGTGATAGACCGGAAGATGGATGAAATTCTGCAGCTAAAATGGGAATTTCGAAAGACCCATAATGCTTCAGTGGCTGAAGTGGATGAGAAGGTAGAGGAATGGGTTTCATGGTTGAACCCAGGAAAATGGTTCTCAAGCCTAGGGGAATGGGTCCAGGAAATGATCGCAAGCATAGGTAAACTCCTGATCCTCATACTGGTTGTCATCATAGTAATTGGCATATGTGTCAAGTGTGTTCCTACTGTGTTGAAGTGTGGAAGATGTAAAAAACTAAGGTAAACCGGAAGAACAAAATTATGATGGTGGTCAGTAGTGACAATATGAATACTGAGGTAAATGTAGAACCGCATTACAACCCTGAACTAGGAATTACCATCATATAATGTATTATATGTAGACATGCACAAAATGTATTTTAAAACACCTCAAATAATGTAAGTCCCTATTCCCCCTCAAGACTTCCTTTATAGGATTGGTGCATCCCCACATCTCTCCCATAATCTTCCAAGATCCGCGGTGTGTGTATGATGGTAGTTTTATGTCCCCTCCTAGAGACCCATTATTGATGGATTAAGAACCACCTTGTGCCATCCCATAATAACATTAAATAATATGTCAAAATGTAAGCCTAAAAAAAATTAAATGTAAGATCAGTGTATGATAGCATGTTGGTTGCTATCAAAGGGTGGACTGTCAAAATTGAATAACTGGCTGAGACAGAATCAGTTTAAAATTAGATTGGAACAATGCCATCTTGCGAATGTCCACAAGACCCCATCTTAAAAATGAGATCTGCACGATGCCATTTTGCGAATGGGCGCCCAGCGCCATTTTAGAGAAACTCACACTTAAGTACATACGGCGATACTATTATTAGCATCATGCAATCGCATATTTCACCATACCCCATACACACATTAAATATGCACCGTTGTGCTGTTAACACGACGCACATTAGTGAATGCATAATACCCCGCATGCGAACACTGTTTATTAGCTTCATGCGTACACATCTGCCCCAAGTTAAAAGTCCTCACTACATAAATACAGACAGTCACTGATATATACAAAGAGATCAACCCTGCAAACACGTACCATGGTGAACTTTAACTAGAATCGTTTCCCAAACCCCTCATACTTACACACTGCACACTCACATAAAAGGTTCCATAGCTTCAAAGTGTAATATTCAAGGTTTATTCATTTATTACTAATGTTGTGAAATAAAGACTATTTGGTGTCTAAAGTTTAGTACATGATAAACGAACCATGCTTGGTGTTGTACTGATCTACTCTGTCTCAACAGTTTTCCGGTGTCATCGGTGAGAAAATCGCAACATGCGTTCGCAACTTATGGACTGTAGAGAGTTAAAACACTAAAATGTACTATGTAATGTTAGCAGCTTAGATTTGCATGTGGTGGGTAAAAGGAGACAAAAGGCTGTTGAAGGCTGACCTGTGTCCATTTGAAGTGAGCTGTTAAATGTCCTGTAACAGAAGCACCGTGACGGAGAACCAATGGAATCATGCCAAACTTGCCTATTGTATTGCCTATTTCTGTAAGGGTATATATGTGTATTCTGACCCCAATCTGGAGTCTTCTTGCTGATGCTGTTGATGGAGGTTTCTTGTTGATGCCGGTAACTGGTCCCAGAGCGCGTGCGTATGTAATAACTGTACCTTGGGTCTGTATGATTTCTTTGCGCTAAATTACAGCATGTAACCTACTGTTTATTACAGCATGTAACCTACTGTTTTTATGTTGAATAATAACCTTTTTGTGCATTGGAAACACATTTCAAAGTCTGAAGGCATTTATTTACTGTGACTGCTTATGCAAATAGCAGGTATAGGCAGGAGCGTATAGAGGATTAAATCCAGTATCGTTAGATATAACAATTAAGAATCGGTATCCTCTTCCCCTGATCACAGAATTGTTTGACAGAGTTAATGGGTCCATCATATTCTCAAAACTGGATCTGAGAGGGGCTTATAATCTCATCCACATTCGTGCTGGCGATGAATGGAAGACCGCCTTTAATACTAGAGATGGGCACTTTGAATACCTTGTGATGCCCTTTTGGGTTGTACAATGCCCCTGCCGTGTTTCAGGGCTTTGTTAATGAGATTTTTCGGGACCTGTTGTACGTCTCGGTTGTAGTTTACCTGGACGATATATTGATTTTCTTGTCTTCTGTAACAAAACATCATGAAGGAAGTATTGCCCCATCTATAAAGAACCACCTTTACTGCAAACTGGAGAAATGTGTCTTTGGGGTTCCCAGTGTGCCATTCCTTGGTTACGTCATCTCTGGCTCCAGTCTAGAAATGGACCCCAAGAAGGTGAAGGCAATTTTGGATTGGTCCCGTCCTCAAACGTTGAAAGCCATCCAGAGATTGCTTGGGTTCGCCAACTACTATAGGTGTTTTATTAAAGGATTTTCATCATTGTTGGCTCCCATTACCGCCTTGACCCGAAAAGCCGCTAACCCTGCCCTATGGCCACCTGAGGCAGAGACTGCCTTCCAACTTTTAAAACAGGCATTTATTTCAGCTCCAGTCTTACGACAACCAGATCTTCTAGTGGAAGTGGATGCGTCTTCAGAGGCCGTGGGTGCAGTTCTTTCCCAGTGTTATGATGATAATCGAGTTCATCCCTGTGGGTTCTTCTCCAAGAAGTTTTCTCCTGCTGAGAAAAATTATGCCATTGGTGAACAAGAACTTTTAGCAGTAAAGTTAGCCTTAAAAGAATGGAGATACCTGCTGGAAGGGGCCAAGTTTCCCTTCACTGTCTTCACGGACCATAGAAATCTGCTCTTCCTCAAGAATCTTCAGTGCGTGAGTCCTCATTTGGCCCGATGGGCGTTATTTTTTGCTCGGTTCCAGTCCACCCTGACCTTCCGGTCTGGAGCCCTTAATCAAAAGGCAGATGCCCTGTCCAGATCTTTCCGCTGTGATGACAAATCAGAGAATCAACAAAATACCCCTGCTTTGGAGTCTTCGCCACCTTACAGCTACAGTCTCCTACAGGGAAGTCCTTTGTGGCCCCGGCATTAAGGAAGCAGCTCCTCACCTGGGCTCATTCCTCTCGCTTTGCAGGTCACTCAGGTACCCGGAAGACCTTGGAATTTTTAAAGATAGGCTATTGGTGTCCATCCATGAAAGCAGATCCATCGGAATTTATTTCTTCATGTTCTTTGTGTGCCCAGCATAAATCTTCACATCAGGCACTGGCTGGTGAGCTATTGCCACTACCTATTCCATCACGTCCATGGATGCATCTCTCCATGGACTTCGTCACAGATCTGCTGAATTCTCAAGGGTTCACTACCATCTGGGTTGTAGTAGACTGATTCTCTAAAAAGGTCCATTACATACCACTAGAGAAATTGCCTTCTGAAAGTGGCTCAGTGGTTCGTTCAACATATTTTCCATCTCCATGGTCTTCCAGCTGAGATAGTCTCTGACCGTGGTGTTTAATTCACAGCAAAATTTTGGAGAGCCTTATGTTCCGTATTGCAAGTAAAGCTAAATTTTTCTATGGCTTATCACCCACAAAGCAACGGTTCCACTGAGAGGGTTAATAAAGACCTTGAGACCTTCCTGAGGATTTTTATGACATCTTCCCAGGACAATTGGTTTGCATTGCTGCCATGGGCTGAATTTGCTCATAGTGCCTCCTACCACTCTTCCACGAATCAAACACCATTCCAAGTGGTCTACGGCCTTCATCCTCGGGTCCCTGAATTTCAAAGCCTGCCCATCTTTGATGTCCCAGCTGTAGAAGACACTGTACGGAAATATGCTTCAATCTGGTCTCAAGTTCGTACTGACCTGGAGTAGGCATCATCCTGTTATAAATTCCAAGTGGATAAGAAGCATAGGAAAATACCACGTATGCAAGTTGGAGACCAGGTCTGGTTGTCCACCCGGAACCTACGACTTTGAGTGCCATCCATGAAATTTGCTCCACGCTTCATCGGGCCCTTCTCCATCATAGAAATCATTAACCCCGTGGCTTATCGCCTTCAACTACCCCCTTATCTGAAAATTCCCAATTCCTTCCATGTCTCCCTGTTGAAACCCCTGGTGTTAAACAAATTTCCCAGAGTCCTGCCTGCTTCTCCCCATGTCCAGACTGAATGGGGCAAAGAGTTTGAGGTCTCCCAGGTCTTGGATTCCCATCTCCACAGAGGACATTTGCAGTACCTACTGGACTGGAGGGGCTACGGCCCAGAGGAACGTTGTTGGACCGATGCCCGAGATGTCCATGCTCCTGCACTCATCAAGAGGATCCATGCTGCCCATCTGGAGAAGGCTGGCGAGTGTCCTGAGGCCACCCATAAGTGGATGGGTACTGTCACGGCCAGGGTTTCTCGGCATGGTAGTCACCGGGTATTACCTGTGAGGTCGTTATGGCGAGGGGTCTCTGGCAGCGGTGCTGGTGTTTGGCGAGGGGCATTGGCTGCGTGTGGTTCTGTGCGGGCACATTGTCACTAGGCCTGGTGAGGTCTGGCGGTGTTTCTGTTCCGTTGGCATGGGCACCGCCATCTTGCCTGCGGCCATGTGATTCCGGCTGTCCACTCCTGGTAGGTCATGTGCTCATTCCAGCCAGTCACAGCGTGGCACTGAGTATTTAGGAAGGTCCAGAGCCTTGCTTAAAGCAAAATTTGAAATCAGAGACTTAACGGCCTACTTGATGGGTACCATGTAAACCACCATGGCCCTGACAAACTTCAACCATAGCCAAAAACCTAATCTTGGTCAAACTACAACACCATGCCAACTATGGTGGAGCTAGGTACAAAACTCAGGCCGTGCATAAAGGACAAACAGACAGACATACACACACAATTTTTGCTTATTATATAGACTAGCTGTAACACCCAGCATTGCCCGTGTTGAATACTGGACACTGAAGTACACCTGAAGCCTTAATTTTTTTACATTGTCCACACCTAGGAGTGAATGACAGTGCAGGCAAATTTCATAACCGTTTGTAATGGGGTATATCAGGAGCAGACTAACTTACACAGCAGAAGTCAGTATAGCTTCCAAAATCACTTCAGTTTCAGAAATCACTGCAGAACAGAGGGGGTGGTTCAGCTGCAGATGGATAATCTATTGCAGCTGCTAACACATTAGTAATATGGAAATGCAGTAGGAGGCGTCACACCTCCTGCATGTATTACTGATCCAAGCTGATCCCTTCGGCCGGCTGAGTTACCATGAGGTCACACAAGTCAGCTGCTGCAGATGAGTAAAAGAGGCCAGGAAGTCTATGTCAGCTGATGGAGATCCTAGCCTCTGCATTCCCCCAAAGGGAGGCTGTTGCCACCACCTCCCCGCCCAGAAATGGTGGCAGACTATCAATCACTGACAGTCTGCTACCAGACTGTGTGCGTGATTGCAGACCCATACTGCACATGCGTAGTACGGGTCATGCACATGTGCAGATTCCCACAATCAGGAATCTGTATGATCCCTGTCACTGCGTCAGCAGCTGAATCACTCCTTCAAATCACTCTGCAGACCAACACTGAAGACCATGTCTAGCAGGACTTCCATCAGGGAGGCAATGCTGGTACTCGAGTCCGATTCCCAGACAGAAGGGGGCACTCCCACAGTGGCACTGTGTAGCTCCCCTGCTGTTTGTAATCTTTGTATGTAAAGGTTTGCCAGGATCAAAGATTGTGGATTGAGTATGCTGTCTGCCACAGTGTGAATGTATCGAGTGCTGAGCTGCTCATGAGCCTGCCAGGCACTCTTGTAAGACCACCAGGGTGGCTACTGTAAGATGAGACAGTGAGTGAAATGTACACTGTTTAATGTCAAAGTTTATTAGAGTTTATCATGCAAATACAGAGGGCTGACTAACTACATATCTCATGTATGCGACTGTTGGAAAAGTGATATAACACAGCACTTTGGAAGAGATTAGAGTGTGACAGTATGTATATAAAGCCAGCCCCTCAGCCCCAGAACCTGTGTAATTTAAGAGTGTCCTGGTTTTAAGAGATTTTGTGACATTGTATGGTCTTGACAAAGCTCAAACCTAGGCAAAAACCTTATCATGGTCAAACTGCAACACCCTGCCAAATCTGGTGAAGCAAGGTACAAAACTCTGGCCATGCATAAAATGACAAACAGACAGACACACACACTTTCTTGCTTATTATACATATAATAAATACACTCAATTAAAAATCAATATATAAACCATTTGTTTAACTAAGAAATTTAATCTGGAAAATGGAAAACAAAAAGTACAAATGTAATCAACAAAAGATGAAAAACAATGCATACAAATAATCTTATTAGCTCGGATCACGAATACCAGTAAAATATGTCTCTGTGGTGAAAAAAACTAGGTGGACAGGAACATCTTGCAGGAAATGCAGTTTTAATTATTAAATTGATGAATTGATTCACAGATTTATAAATATCGCAATCAAATGAGCAAATCTGTCACAAATCAAATTTTTTACATTTTCCTTTGAAAAGATTGAAAACATAATTAAGTTGCATTAAATCACATTAAGCCACATAATATAAATGTAATTTAAAGCACGAGGCACAAAAAAAATAAAGCATGCAATAATTGCACACAATCACACTTTATTGTATTAGCGACTTGCTATTTAATTGTATGGCTAAAAATAGCCATATAACAGGCTTAGCCTAACAATCTTTCGGTTTTCTAATGTTTATCAGCTCTTGCTTACTCTCCCCATTCACTAAAGACTACATTTCTAATTGTCAAAGCAAAAATAAAAATGACAATGTACAATACAATAGAGCAGAACTATTTTCTATTTGTGACATAGCCACAAATTGTAACATATGATATAGCAAAGCCATCTGCAAGATATCAGAACTTAACCATTATTTTTATGATTTTATTTTTATCTAATTATATAAAGCTTTCAATTGTATTTGAAATCACTTTTCTCAGATTTATTTTTTTACATTGATTTAATTAATAAATTTGCTTCCTCCCTACATCATGAAATCTGTGTTAATTCTATATCCGTTCTCTTGAAAGCATAGAAAATATGTAATAGATTATGCCTTTGCTGTTTTATAGATTCTGGCTTAGTAAGAATATGAATGGTTTTGATAAACCATACATTATTTCTACTACAAAGAAACAAATAGCTATTGCACAAACCTGTCAGAAAGATATATACTGCATTATATACATTTTATATTTATTTGAAGATAACTTCTTTAAAAGAGCTGTCGTAACCATTTTGTTGGTATGGAAAGCCACGTCACAGGGAAAGATTCCAGGGGTTTACAATGACTCGAGCCCAGTCATGCTGCATGTTCTTGGACAAAAGGATTTTTTTTTCCTGCTGCTGTGAATGCAGTCAGACTACATCTGTACTACATTTGGTAGGCTCAACCAGCACAGGTGCCTGAGAGCTATGAAAACTGAACAAAATAGGGAGAAAACTGCGACTTCCTGCTTTTAAAGAATATTTCCACATTTGGATATGAAATACTGTCCTACATTACTTTATTTAAGATAAATGCATCCTCCTCATTATTTTATTCATAATATTTCTAGTACTAATGTACTGCAGCTTTTTTCTGGTTCATGTGCAAGAAATTGCCATTCCAGTGGCTTTCAAACCTGGTGCTGACAACAGAAGGAAGGTCCAGGGCCAGTTTGTTGTCTGGCCTGACACCTGACTAGGTGGCTGATTAAGCATTGCATGCGAGTGCAATGCTGAACGCAGATTCCCGATTATCGCATATACACATGTGCAAAATGGGTCCTGCATGATTGCACGCGGCCCCAGCTATGCCTCTGCCTGACTGACAGGCAGAGGCATTTTCAGGGCAGTGCGGTGACAGCCGGTGTTCCCGGAAGCGGTACGCTGCCCCCATTTCTCGGGAGTGGCAAGGCCAGGATCTGCATCCCTGGGCGCAGTTTCCTGGCCTCCCAAGCCAGGCAGCTTGCGTAAGCTGTGGCTTACTCAACTGGTCGGCACCATCCACCATCGTGACCGATGATCGCATTGGTTATACCAGCCTGCGACCTCTATCGCAGTGCTGGGATCACAAATGCTGCAGGGGGTGTCAGACACCTCTTGCTGGATTTGCATAAATATGGAATTGCAAAGATGGAATTGCAAAGCTGATTGCATGCAGCTTTGCAATTCTGTCCACTACTGAATCCCCCCTAGGTCTCACCATGACATTTTGGGTAATTATCAGGTCCTCCAAAGACATCTCAGATATATCTGAAAAATTTGGGACAATGAGGTCTGAGCACAGCTGGAGGGTTAGCACTTTTTTCAAATTAGGATATGTCCAAAAAGTAACATATAGATTTTATAAAACAACTTAGAAGTTTTGTGTTCCCCCGTGATCTCTAAAAGAACTGAAATCCTTGAGGTAAGGTGACATATATATTATATATTTATTTAAAATATTGTTGTTAATACCCATGGAAAGGGAAAAAACAGGAACTCCCAAAAAGTACCATATCAATGATAGTACTGTATTAATGGACAATACTGTACATTTATGAATTCAAAGCAAGGCATTTATCCTCTCATGTGGGCTCCGTTTCTTTCAGTATTAACTATGAGGAACAATGCCTAAGCGCTAAGCTTCATTATGTGAAGCATCTCGTAGATCTCTGAGCTGGGGATTTTCTTACAAATGAGACCATTTGAGTGAACTATAAGCACTGCAGGTATGGATGACTAATTCTGTCACAATCTGTCACTGGATAATGAATAGAAGAGAATACATGGTGTAATCAGTGGTGCTAGCACTTTCAATGATTGGATACAAAACTACAGCAGATTACTTTAACCACCATTGAGCTTTTAAATGGGGTTCCAAGCCATTTAACAGGACACATAAAATGTACATACCACATGGATGCATTGTATGTAGCTCAGAACATTGTTTCATTTATTACTATGCATGCAAACAAGTCCTAATATTTGATTGCCAGTCATGACTCATAGTATGTCACCTAAGATGACGTGTTGCTTTTTTATTGCCTCTTTGTCTAGTAATAGATACTATGTAAACATTTTTTTAAACTGAATAAAGTCTCAGTTCTTTAATATGCACTTTATGAATGATATTCTATAGTCTAATTTTTAAATGATAAATTACCTTTGGATGAAGTATATTATGTATAAATGTTTAGACCCTTAAGACTATTTATTACCCCACCTGTCTTCTTTATTTCTACCCACCTGTCTTTTTTACTTCTACCCACCTGTCTTTTTAACTTTGTTAGATACACTCTCTTTGAGGGTGTATCTAACAATAGCAACTTCCTGCCATGTATGATAACATTACCAGGGGCACATTTTTAAATGCCAGGGAAAGCAGAAGATGTATACCTTCCCAAAATGTTATTGTGTTTAAAATACCAGCATGGAAAGTAATTCACATTTTCCCCAGTTGGGTGAAAATTAAACACAATTCATGCTTTATGTAGTAGTAGAGAAATTTACAGATGTAAGTGGCTGGCGCTATGTTCCCTGTGAAGTCTAATGATAGACCCAGAATGCAGCCAGGAACAGCAGGAGCTTTCAACAAGGCCCCTCAAAAGGATAATTGTATTGTGAAGTGGTTCCGGCGCTTCCTGTGATCTAATGAAAATCTTTTCTTTTTGGTATTTTTCTCCAAAAAATATATGAAAAAGAAAAAGAAAATATATAGTGTAAAACCGTAACAATGTTTTATAAATCGTGAAAGGTTGATATAAACTCACCCTTTAGAAGCATGAGGAAGCAGACGTAGAATCTGAGAAACATGTTGCTAGGTATTCATTATTAGAATCCTCCACTCATTCATTTCTCCTTTTTCTACTTTTAAGATTTGGAATTAATTTTGCTTTATTTATTTATTTTGGGATTTTTGCATTTTTCTATATTTTACATTTTCATTTAAACAGAAATTGTTTTTAGAGGTCTGGTGAATTTAACGAAATACCACTGAGACCTTTTTTATCATATACAGATTAAGAAATATATTACTGTTTTATAAAGAAATTAGTCTATATCCACAATTATTTTTGGACTGGGTATAAGGACTCATAGTAATATACCAACGGACATCGGGATGATAAAATGAATGTCCAAGGTGTATAATATATCCCATTCAAGTTGAGTACACTGCATATTGTGTAAAATCTTGGATTGAGTAAATTGATCTGTACCATGGAGGCTTGTTGTATTTATTTCCCCATTTACAACACTACATGTGGGAGGAATTGAAGACCTCACCTTAAAGGCCAATGTTGCATTCTGCAACCACCGCAGGACCACGGTGAAAATTGGGTCCAACGTCTACAATTTACTTCTAGAGGGTGAGTTTATATCAACCCTTCACGATTTATAAAACATTGCTACAGTTTTACACTATATATTTTCTTTTTCTTTTTCATTTATTTTTTGGAGAAAAATACTAAAAAGAAAAGGTTTTCATTAGATCACAGGAAGTGCCGGAACCACTTCACAATACAATTATGTAGTAGTAGGGCAAACCAATATTTTATATGCTAGACACCCTGAATCTTGACTAGAACACCTACTAGAGTAAGCAAGAATTGACACTTTGTCATTATGATATAATTATGGACACCAGGCCATCTTTTGATATAATCCACCACTTACCTTCTTGCAATTAAATTAAACAGTACACTATCCTTGGTTCCCATTATTTAATTCACACAGGATATGTTTAATATGCCGGCGGACGGGATCCCAGGCGTCGATATACAGATGCCTGAATCCCAACGCCCTGCATAATGCAGACGCGGCTATCCACAAGATATCAGGATACCGACGTCGGCATCCCAACCCCCAGCATCCTGAAGGTAAGTGTATGGGTAAGTATTACACTTAGTCCAGGGATGGGGGAGTTAGGTTTAGGGACCCCCAGGGGGAGATTAGGGTTTGGCACCCCCCCCGGGAAGGGTTAGGCTGCGGGGGGTGGTTAGGGTTAAGCACCACCGGGGGTAGATTGGTGTTAGGCACCCCCTGGGAAGGGTTAGGTTTAGGGTGCGGGAAGGGGGGTTTAGAGTTAGGCACCAGAGGGGAGAGGTTAGGGTTATGCACTACCTGGAGAGGTTAGGGTTAGGCACCACCATGGGAGGGTCAGGGTTAGGGGGGTGATGATTAGGGGGGTGGACTTTAGGGCTTCCAGCATCAGGATTTGAACCGGCAGCAATTCAGCCGCCGGCTATTCATACCCAACCCAATTCACACACCTCCTTTTTTCTGTTTTGCTGTCCTGTGTAGTAGCATTATCTCATGTACTCTGAGTTGTATATTAATCACTGGAATCTGGAATATTGTGGGAAATCCACATAAACAGTAAGTATTCCCAAATTGCACATACATCAGAGCCTGCATACTTAACTCTGAGTAACTGCAGTTGAGATGGAGGCAACAGGGAGTATGCACGTAGGATAAGTGTGTCATGGGCGTGGTGTGGGTGTGAGGAGAGAATTGCAGACTATTTAGCAGAGATTATATACAGAGACCCATCTCATTTCAGATGGAGCTTATGCACATTTACACTATCAAGTGCACCCTGATAGTGTAAATGTGCACTGATAGTGATGGTGGCTATTTGCACAAGGGGATGGATAGGAGTGGTATAGTTGTATAGATGCAGCCAACTCTGAATACAGGCAGATATATATATTTCCAGAGCACACAATTGAGCCTCAAATGCAGCAGAATTGAGTGTGACTCTTAATATGGCCCTGTGCTTGTGTCAGCTCCCATCAATACAAGTATCTGAAACTAGATAAATAGAAAGAGCGGACGGACACTTCAGAGGGAAGCGCCCAGTTATTCTTTGAGGAGTGTGAAGTATCTAGCTGCAGGCAGAAGTTAATAGATGCCTTTTTTCACATATGAGAGACCTTGTGAATGACCCAAGATTGGGGTATTATAGAGACACCAGAAGTGTTTGTCAGTTAAACTGTGAATAACACATTTAACTCTTGCAGGGTGCAAATCTATGCAGTACTGCAGAAATGAATATGCTGGCGGGATACATTTTTTACTGTCTTCCACAAGTCGAAGACAAAGTACAAGAACCAACTAGGTTGTCCACACATCACTATGCCTACCACTATAAAGCAGTGTTAAGTATTGTAGATGCTTGTTTAAACTTAAATTAGATACTACACAGTGTATTATGTTTTGACATTTGAAAGTAATATTGTCATTTTTGATACTGAGATTACTGTGATTATTCTGTTTATGGTTCATTCTACTAATCTCATTCATTTTTCATGGAGACATTTTGAATAATAATCATGTTACTGTTGAACAATGCAGTTTTATTGTGCTGTGGGGAGTGAAGTCTGATCAATCTGATCATGTGACCTTTAATCATTCAGCTTTACAGACATATATTATCTTGATTTGGATAGCTTGACAGCATACAGTATACATTTGTATATTTTAATATTCAAACTAACATAGGCTCATAAATGGATCACTCGTATCCAGTTTCCCTCATTTAGGGGACTATTTATCAAAGTTTGGAGAAAGATAACATTGTGAGAGATAAAGTACCAACCAATCAGCTTCTAAGTTACATTTTGCAGACTGTATTTAAAAAAGTCACAGGAGCTGATTGGTTAATACTATCTCTCACAATTTTATCTCTCTCCGATCTTAGATAAATACTCCCCTAAATCACAAATGTTCATGGCTTTAATTTATTATAGCAATCTTTTTACATGTAACCTTTTCACTTTGCTCTTTTATACTCTTTTCAGCTTATGGCTTAATCACTACAATGATATAAGAAGATGGAGGATCTTAATACCAAGCTAATTATTTATAGTGCACTGGTGCAAGGCTATGATCGGAGACCCACCAAATCTGGCAATCTGTCGCTGCACAACAATATAATGATATACTGTAGACAATTAGAGAAATATAACTGTTCTATCATGATGCCATCATTTAGCAGGGTTACAACTAAGAAAACGAAAGGTTATGAAAAAGTTTGATCTTTTTTACCATAACCATTCGTGGATATTTACATGGTCAGCCCAGCAAGCATCACGCCGCATACCAACTGTCTCTGCAAGTTAGGAGAGCATCTAGGTTTGTGAAGAACAAACATGTCGATATCATATCAAGCTTCTACCTGTTCAACAACTTTTATCTTATATTTTATTTTTTAGTTTATTCTAGACAAACTGCTCAACTGAGCCTCAATTATGGCCTATATTAACAAAATTGCATTGAGCAAAGTGTGACTAGATATGTGTTTCTCTGCTGGAAGGTGCAAACTTAGCTCATTTAAAAGTACAGGATGACCACGGACCGCCTCTAGATTAAAGCTGGTGCAAGATGTCATAGTTTTGCTTAGTGAAGATGGCTGTGCACTGTTCTGCAAGGTGAGATACTGTATGACCCAGAAAATGCCCCCTCTCCACTTTTGTTTCAATCATTAAGCTCTGCAAAGTGACAACTTAGTTTTCCACTGCTCTGCAAAACTGAAAGTAGCCAACTTTGTACTTACTGTAGCTGGGAATACCTTCACTCCATTCTACTCTTCCCAGAATGTGCCATCTTGTTCCATAGGCACATAAGATTTTGAAGTGCTTTTGTACAAATTGAGATGCATAGATGTGCTAACATTTTTGCTGCCCTCAGCTGTTTTGTAGGTTGTAAATGAGAGTTTATGATTTTAATATGTAGTGTGTTTCTTACAAGACTGAACCTGAAGTACAAGTGCAATCAGGGGTTAAAGTGGGCTGGAATGGGGTGAAACTGAGTTCCATCACCTCTAATGGTAGGAGTAACTAGTTCCATCTCCACCACATCCCTACACAGAAGTCTCACAGACAGAGAGACACTCTGGTGGTGGCTGCCAATCCCGCCTTGGTTTCTGGCTCCATCTTCCTCCTCCTCCTCCGCCCGCCATCCCCCCTACTGTCACTCAATTTGTGGGGCCAAGCTGCTGGTGGGAGAGGAGATACAGAGGTTGGGAGCTGCTGCTAGAGGGACACAGGGGGATAAGCTACTGGTGGGAGAGGAGACACAGGGGCAGGGAGCTGCTGGTGGGGGACACAGGTGCAGGGAGCCGCTGGTGGGGGACACAGGGGCAGGGAGCTGATGGTGGTGAACACAGGGGCAGGGAGCTGATGGTGTGGGACACAAGGGCATAAGCTTGAGAGACACAGGGGGGATAGTGTTAGAGAGAAGACATGGGAATTGCGCTGGTGAGACAGATGCTTGTGAAAAACAAGAAGATGGTGCAGAAGAGATGTTAGGGGGATGGTTTTGGAGAGATGCATGGAGGATAAAGCTGGTGAGATGCAGGGAGATGATGCTGGTTAGAGGCAAGGAGGATGAAGCTGGTGAGACTCATGGAGGATGATATAAAACTTTTATTTTTTAAGTGACCTAACATTGTAGTCTCAGCTGATGGCAGAAGAACTAAAAAAGCATCTAACATGTATTTTACACTGTCATAGCCCCCAAAGCTTCTGGAGGCCTAGATGGCCCCCAGGACCCTGGCCATTTACTTTACAGTTTCCTATGCACAACAATGTGTAAGAACAGCTTTCATACTTGTTCTGGCCTCTCAGAGTGGCTCCACCTAGCATGGGGTGGTGGTGGTGGGGGGGAGGAGGTAGGTTATGGATGAGAGGAGTTCCACCACCTCTCCAGGACCACTTTAAGCCCTGAGTGCAATAATATACTGTAATATAAGCACTAAAACCTAGACCAATATTTGTATAGAAGCATGTCTGGCAGCAGGAGAATATGATATGTGAAAGATGGATAAGGAACAAATGAACAGGTTCAATAGGAGATTGATATTATGCATGGCAAGGTGGGAGGAGCTTCCTCTTTCCATATCGTCTGCCTCTAACAATGTCATAGGTGTTTGTTTCTAGTGGAATGGAGATTTATAACTTTAATGCAACATAAGGATTAAATTGGCTTGGATTTGCAATTCATCAGGTTTATCAAGATCTTCCAGACATGAAAGCATTTGCTGATTTTGTTGGTAAAGTTATTAGCCTTTAGACTGTTATGGGTTTGGAACTGGTTGCTCCTCGGAGGTGCCTATACCAGTATTTGTGATTATATGCCTGACCCTTCAGCAGTTTGTCAAAGGAATTTGGTAACTTTAGCTATTAATAGCTGTATAAACAGTTGCAGGAAGCATATGTTTATACCAGATACCATAGAACTGAATTTTACTAAGTCAGACTAATAGTACCTAAATGCATATTATTATTACCTGTATACATTTATGGATTTCACTGCTGGTTCAAATAAAAAAATGTGGAGAACTGACATAAAAGATTGTTTTGCTTCAGGTTTCAGGTGAATATGTTTAGAAATTCAAGATGGTCCACATTTTCTACCTATATACTTTCTTGCCACCTGTCGCTTTCAACATGCGCAGTGTCACAATTGTATCAAAACTCACAAAGGTTTTACATAGCACTGGCCAATAAAGTGTGACAATTCTATTAATTCAGCTTTCTCACACATAATTAGCTCCATCAAGTAAGGAAGCTCCTTAGAAAGTTGGCCGGGAGCACACAATGCTCCTACTAGTAATTAAAACTATATTTACAAGAGGAGGAACCTTAAATGTTTTGAATTCATTATTAAAGAAAAATAAAAAAAACTTTTTAACCTTTTGACGACTGAAAGGTTTATGTCTATTTGTGAGTGGACTATATTTCTATTTCTAAGATGCATCAATTCAAATGGGAAAAACTAGTGATTTTTAAGGTGGCACCCTTGTGTACACAGTTTCACATACAGGAAGAAATTATTTCAGAAACAAATAAAATAAGAGCCTGAACACTTATCCAGATAGTGGAAAGTACAATAAATCAACTTGTAACTTTAGGTGAGTACTGGCATCTTTGTCTGAGTACTGGTACTTTTCTTCATATAAATAAAGCACAGAAAATAAAGTTTTATATCTTCGTCTTCCTAAATAATATTTAATTTTCTTTTCCAGGACATATAGAGAATTGATGGGCGATTTGGTTTTGGCTCGGATCTTCTCGCCAAGTTCGAATCTCAGAACTAGGCAAAACGTCAACTTTCACGGACAAAGATGACGTTTTGCCTCGTTCTAAGATCTGAACTTGATGGGAAGATCTGGGCCAAAACGGAACTGCTCATCTCTAAAATACAGTAGTACTTTCATTTTTGGAAGCAAAATGGAACACGTATGTTTTTTATATTCAGGTATCACTTTGGTAAAAGCATAAAAAAAATATACAGATTCAATCCCCTTACTTACAAGGTAATGATTGCAAACCTCTTCAGTTTAACAATTTCACTGGCTAGTTCTCCTGAGAGCAGCAATGTACTAAATTCAGGTATCCATTTTGGTTTTACATTTTTTCCCTATTAGTATGTCACAACTGAACACTCGTGGGTGGACATAAGGGTCGATGGAAGCCTGGGGTAAAGCAGACATAAATTTAGAGGAAAGATAATTTTTTTTTACAGTTTGGCTTACATTTATTCTGAATGACATTCATACATTAATGTATATGTGCTTGATAGCCCTAAAAAACAAATCATTATCACTAAGTATGAGATCGTTTATAATGGTATAAATGTATTTATATATTTTTTTACATTTTATTTAACTTAATTTTTTTTTTCCTTGGGCCATCACACAGGATTCATGTCTCCTCTGCCCAATAGCATTGTTAGAACACTATTAAAGGCAATATATTACTCTTGAAAGGCAGGAGAGACATAGATCATGTCTGAGATTCTACAATTACCTTCCTTTTCTACAATGGAGATTGAGTAATGTGTTTTTACCACTGCATGACCATGATGACCAGGAACCGGACCTAGTGTTGGAATTTTCCAGATGCCATCAGTAACAGAACAAACTCTGCATGACCACTGTTTCATCAGAACAGGACTTATATAATACAGATGTTCAGTGATTTAAATAAAAAGAATAAAAAATTGCACTTTTTTTTTCAATACTACTTGTTTTTTATTCAAGTATATATATAAAAAATCATAGTGGCAATTCCAATAATAATATAGAAAATAAATGAAAGCTGGAGACATAACAGCAAATAACAGAGTAACAACAGTAATGCAGATAATGTCCACCTGTACATGCCTTCTGTCACCGCAATTTGTATGAGTCCATCTGTGTCACAGTGCAACACAGTACTTGGACTTCTTTGGCCTATCATTTCTCACATATTTTCATGTGTGGGGAGGAAAAAAAATGTAAAGTATGTGCAAGCTAAGGAGAAGAAATGACTTAACATGTAAAATCAGCATTTCTACACATTTATGTCAGAAAATGTTCTGTTTTCTCACTTAGCTGTTCAGTTTAAAGGGGAGGGGGGTCATTTTTAAAGTCTGAAAGCTGTAAGTTATGTTATGGCGGTGTGGGAACGGAATGAATACTTAAACACTTCCAGCTTAAAGACTAAGAAAAGGAAAAACACGCACATCCCGCCAGCACAATTAAGACAAAGGAGAAATGGCACAAATGGTGACAAAAGCTCAACAATTTTCAATTGCCCGCTCAGTCTGTAATGAGAAGAGCTGTTTACCCCATGTTCCTTATTAAACTGAAGTATTTTATTTAATGAGCATGACTCATGCAAGGTGTTTCCTATAAATCATCGGCTGGTTTACAAACTCAATAACTAGGCTTCCTGCTATAACTAGGCTGTGCACACCTTAAATTATTTACACACCAAGGGCCTAAAGGCAGATCTTTGATGGTGATATAAACACTGTGAGGACAAGGTGCTCTCTCAGCAAAAGATTATTGACTCTAATTACCATTTACCACTGAAAAAAAGACAATAAAATATGAAGGTGGGTGGGGGCAATGGGATTTCATTCTGTGAGGACTATAAAGAAAGAAGCAGTGTGTTGTTGTTGACAGATAGCATAAGCTACAGTTCTCAAACTGTTTATGTTTTTCTTTTTGAATAATTAAAACAATAGGAAAAGAAAATGTGGAGAGGATTGGATTCATGCAGCCTTTGAAATGGTTTGGAAGCGACTAGAAGGCACAAACAAGCAAAATACACTGGAAGGGCTCATTCTTTTTAATTGTTTGCATGTATGGGATGAATCCCAAACAACACAAGGCATAGTACATTTTACAGGTCGCTTCGGTGTCTGGTTACAGTGAGGAAGAAATGTAATTAATATATATATATATATATATATATATATATATATATATATATATATACATACTATCACTAACATTTTACTAGAATACATTATTTAATCTTTACTTTACCATAATTCATCAGTTAAGAATGCATGCATCTATTAAGGCTTTGCACAGTGTAATGATTAATTGCTGGAAATATGGGAATACGAAACATACATCATCGCAACTGCCACCTATAATTTTGCTTATTGGTTACACTATGAGTTAATTGTCTTGGACACAGTTGGAAAACAAACACATGCCCAAATAAGATGAAATAGGCTCACCAGAAGTAATCTAATATCTAATTTATCGCTGTAATGCAATTGAAACATTCAATGGATTGTAGTAAATATAATCAGTTTAATTGTAGCCAAAGTTACTGCTTTAAAGCTAGTGGCACATTTTCAACTGTTATCTTAGTGGTGGTAAAATATTATATGGCACATACTGCACGTATAGACCATGTGTGATAAGGAATAAGCCATTGCCTTCTACACTGCAGATGTTGTAGAAACCTTGAGAAATATTGGCCTGATTTGGGGGAATGCCATAGTCAATCTTAATAACATCTGTGTAATAACAGCAAGTACTGGGCTATAAGAAAGGAGATGCAGCACAGCATATCAATGAAGCTTTTTCCCTGTCCTGTGACTGGCCTATAAATATATATACAGGGCAGACGAGAAGAAATCATAACAGTGCTGATTCTTAAATGATAGCACAACCATTTTTAAAAAAATATTTTACTCATTAAGTACAAAAAAAAAAGTTTGTACTGGGTGAGGGCACCTCTTGTCTTCTTTTTTGCAAGCCCGAACTTTGGTGGCCGGGGTCTAAGAACATATTAGCTACATTTGGTGTTCCAGTATTATTCTGGTCTCTAAAGTGTGGTGGGGGTGAGAGGCCTCATGTTTACCGATGCAAAACTATATAATATATATATATATATATATATATACATATATATATATATATATATATATTATTACTATATTTAGCAGGAACCATTTTATGTCACTTCTAGTTAAGGTAATCAGTCTTGATCCGATCAGCCTAGGCTAACATGAAGCTGGAGACCTCTGAAATTATGCTAATCCATCCAGATTTGTTCAATGGTGACTGCTAAAATGTCTCATGTTCCATGCAGTCCTGTTCTAATTATGCATACTTACTAAACTGCAAATCTTATAATACAACTAAATTGTATTGTATCCATGTCCAATGGTTTTGTTATATTGAGTTTATTATTGTATTATGTATATTAAGAAGGCACCATATGTACATCCTGTAAGTGTGCATGCCTAACAGCAATGCCTGTCAGGTGATTTCTGAAGCATCTGAATTTTAATTAATATTTAATAAACACCACTTGCAATTCCTCTTTTCTCTTCCGAACCTTATCAGTGTAGAAAAAAATAAAGTCTCCATCTCAACCATGCATGCTGATTGTAATAACACTATTATAGCCCTTCCCTCTGTCTCTAGAAGTACTGATAACTGAAGCAGATTCCCGACAGTAAGTGTTATGAGAATGGTCACAATGGCTAAATGCTCAATTTAGATAATTTTATGTTTAACTCTTTCTGTGCTGAGGCAATTTTTTTAAAATTTGCTCTTACCACTGTTTTTTATGCAGTAACCATAGAAATTATTAGAGATGAGCGGGTTCGGATCTCAGAGATCCAAACCCACCCGAATTTTTGGGGATCCGGGGTGATCCGAGCGAAGCTCGGATCTCTCTGCCTGCCCCGGATTCCTGACCCGAGGCAAAACCTTGCGACCCCACTGTCAGGTCGTGAGGTTTTGTTTTCAGCGGGCTTAACACTGATTGGCTGAGAGAGCCGTCTGTCACGAAAATGCATACAGAGAGGGAAAAAGAAGATTGCGCCCGTCATCCCCTGCTGCCTAACACTGCCGGCAACCTCTGCTGCCGACACCGCTGGCACCCCCGCTCTGCTGACACAGCCAGCAAACCTGCACTAAAGACACCGCTGGTACCCCCGCACTGCTGACATCACCGGTACCCTTCACTGAGGACACTGCCAGCACCGCAGCACTGCTATTCCATGCACTACTGACAAAACCGTCAGCAACCCCGTTGTGCCGACACTGCTGTCACAGTAAGTGCACTATTGGTGTATCCAACCCACACTGTATAACACACTGTACCGTGTTGGAAATTAGAAGCTGAACTGTCACATGTTAGTGCCGCCCACTGTGTCACTTAAGGTGCCCACACAAATAGCGATCTGCACACGATCCCACGATGTGTGCGATTTCCCCTGAACTCTCCCCAGACAGCTCCCCGGCAGTCCCACACACGATTTGGAGTAAAAAGCATCCAATCTGACTTAAGATCAATCTTGCATCTTAACTTTTTTTTTTTTTCCAGTGCATCGGGTCCCAGATTGTCAGATCTGCCCTACTGCACGGCAGATCTGATGATGCGATGTGCGACCAGCGAGGACAAGCATCGCATCATGGTTTTCAGTGGGAACTCACGATTTACTCTCAATTTGGCTATATTTTACACGATCTGTCGTTCCAATGTGCCGGAATCGGCCAGGTCAGGTAAAATATCGCTATGTATGTGGCCAGCATAAGCTTAGTCAGCCAGCTAGCTGGATGCAACCTTTTGGCCTTAACTAGATGAAGCAAATAATATTGTGAGGTGGTCAAAATTGATTGGAAATTACTGGAAATAAATGTTATTGAAGTTAATTATACCGTAGGAACAAAAACAGGCCCATTTTATGTGATTTTAACTGTTTTTATGATTTTTTAAGAAAAAAATCCATATCCAAAACCAAAACACGAAAACAAACCACGGAGGTGAGGTTTTAGCAAAACCAATCCAGATCCAAAACCAGGGGGGATCCAGATCCAAAACCAAAACACGAGGGTAGGCGCACATCTCTAGAAATTATACCTTGTTTATATTTTCAAACTTTGTATTTTCCAAAAATATCATTAGTCTTTTTGCACATTCTAACAATCAATAAAATGAACCAAAATCAAATGTTTTTTTGTTTTAATAAACACAGCAAGTAAATACTTTGTGGTTCTTGCTTTGGCATTAATCCACCTTTCCAACATAGCAAAAAGCAGGATATCACATGTACTTTTTTGATAATTATTGCCTTCTCAAATTTAAATGCTTTGTATATGTAGGAATATTATGGCAGCCGAAAAAAGCCTACTAGTTTTTTTTGTTTTCTTTAAAAATAAACCTAACGCTTTAAATAAGAGGAATTATTTTCTGTTGACGTAGTAGACGAAATCTGGGCATTTGATCCCCCTCCTGTGGGCTACTAAATAAGTGGTGCACTTAGGGGGGCAGCCACAGATCCCTGCTGTGGCTGGACCACGTCTGAAAAATTATTGGCCACTTCCGCGCTCCCTGGTGGTCCAGTGGTGAAGATGGACACTGCTATGTTCCATCTCTGTGTAGCCTCTATGGCAGCATCATTCAGTGAAAGTGTATAGGTCCTACAAATCTAGCATAGTACCAATACTGTGAAGATGAGGGGTGCCAGGACTGGCGGAATGGGTAACTAGTGATACACTGCGACTTGATGGAGAACATGCTGATATGAACTTGTGGGACAACATACAACATATTATTTTTTTTGATTCTTCCACACCTGTAGGTGGGAGATTATTTTTATATGGAGGAATAGGTGAATATGGTGGAGAGAAGTGAGAGAGAGAGAGAGAGAGATAAACAATGAAGGAAGAAGAAAAAGCTGGGAAAAAGAAAGATAGGATCAAGGAGAAATAGGAGGAGAATTTCAATTAATAATAACACAATTGTATACACAGTTGTCGTTTTTCTCTCATTGCAAGCAGTTAGTGCATGTTTAATATTTGGGTTTTGACATTGAATTATACAGTACATGCAGCATAATGCTCCATAACAAGTGGAGATAGGTTCTAAATGTTGTTGATTTTACCTCTTTAGTCTAGCAATGGGAATTGCAAACAAATGGGGAAGTAAGAAGTATCTTGTGAAATATTTAGAAAAGAGGTAGTAGCTGAAATGAAATTCTGGAACAACATCTACTTTTGATTATAAATTAATTCTATTATATATCTGAGACATAGGGGTCTATTTATCATCACTTGATAAAATGAACATTTTCACCTGCAATTGTAGAAATTAAGTGTCCAAACTATTCACCAAGAAGGTAAAGCAGGAGATATCACAGATGTTTCCTGCTTACCTTTCTCTCCCAGAATGGTCCGCTGTCCTCATACACAAGTATGGGGACAGAATTCATCAAGCTCTGAAAATACAATA
Source organism: Taudactylus pleione (assembly GCA_031769625.1). Lineage (NCBI taxonomy): Eukaryota > Metazoa > Chordata > Amphibia > Anura > Myobatrachidae > Taudactylus > Taudactylus pleione. The sequence goes on from JAUIMM010000115.1 coordinate 7,714,016, forward strand.
TTTTTAGAGCTTGACCTCGGGAGCATTCGCCATCTTCAGATGGCATTTGCTCCTGCTCACGACTTGCAACCCGCTCCTTCCTTATGGGAAGAAGTCCTGGGTTGCGAAGAGGGATCCTTTAGGATTGCTCTGCCCCTGTCCGACACTTTCCACCTGATGTCAGGGCTCTTGTACGCATGAGTGACCTGTAGGAAGCAGTGAAGTTGCTCGCGGAGACAGCTGATTTTCGGATCAGCTGTCTCCGCGCCAGGGCATTTATAAATTGCTCCGGCGCTCATGGCGAATTAGTATGTTAATTATCGGGGCCCGTTCCAACCCCAATCATTAACATAATTAATAGACCCAATTGTACAGTAAGTGCATCTCTTTCAGTGGCAAACACATTATTTTGAAAGGGGAATTTCCAAATCCTTGGTTAGCGAACCAATGAAAAAACATCTAGCCACAAATAAATATATATAGAAACAGCTTACACAGGATTTAGGACCACTACAATAAAATATACCACTCAGCCTATGACAGGGTACTGTACACACACACTGACTAACACAGACACATACAGACAGACACACACCTCTAGCACTAAAAAACATGAATGTAGCAGGCAAATAAATACAGACAGAATGATTTATTAAAGACCCCCCTTCCCCCAGTAGTGCCCCTCATACAGTTCCCCCAGTAGTGGTCCCCCTATGCAGTGCCCCAATAGTTCCCCTTATACAGTGCCCCATCATACAGTGCATCCAGTAGTGCCTCTTATACACTGCCCACTCATAAAGTACCTCCAGTAGAGCCTCTTATGCAGTTCCCCCAGTAGTGCCCCATATACAGTTCCTCCTATTTAGTGCCCCCAGTAGTGGTCCTCCTATGCAGTTCCCCCAGTAGTGCCCCTTATACAGTGCCCTCAGTAGTGCCTCTTATACACTGCCCTACAGTGCCCCCAGTCGTGGTCCCCCTATGCAGTGCCCCCAGTAGTGCCCCTTATACAGTGTCCCCAGTAATGCCATTTATACGGTGCCCCCAGTAGTGGTCCTCCTATACAGTGCCACCAGTAGTGCCCCTTATACATTGCCCCAGTAGTGCCTCTTATTCAGTGCCCCCAGTAGTGCCAGTGCCCCCAGTAGTGCCCGTTATGCAGTGTCCCCAGTAGTGCCCCATATACAGTGCCCTCAGTAGTGCCCCTTATACAGTGTCCCCAGTAGTGGTCCCCCTTATGCAGTGCCCCTTATAGAGTGCCCCCAGCAGGAGTCCCCTCTATGCAGTGGCCCCAGTAGTGGTCCTCCCTATTCAGTGCCCCCGGTAGTGCCCCTTATACAGTGTCCCAGTACTGCCTCCACTATGCAGTACCCTCAGTAGTGCCCCTTATACAGTGCCCCAGTAGTGCCCCCAATACCGTACCCTTAGTAGTGCCCCTTATATAGTGCCCCCATTAGTAGTCCCCCCTATGCAGTGCCCCTACCCCTATCTAGTGCCCCTTACATATATAGGACAAAGACACAATTAAAAAAAACACTTACCTGCCGCTGTCCGCTCCTACATCCTCCCGGCCTGCTCTGCCTATGGTAGAGACTTCATGACATCTTTCCCATCACCCACTGCTAGAGCCGAAAGTTGGAGCTCATGAGTGAGCTCCAGGCTGGCTCCGGCAGTGGGCGCAGCAGCCAATGAGAGTCTGTCTGACTGTCATTGGTAGGGATGTAACAAGGGTAGTGGAACCTGTGCCATGGCACAGGGCACCGCTGGGCAGGGGGCGCTGTTCAGGCCTTTCAATATTCCTGTTTATTATCATTCCCACTTGTAGCTTCTTCTTTTTTTATCCTCAGCATCTCCTGGCTGTCCCAGGAGTACCCCTATCTCTTCCCTGGCCTTTCCGCATGAGGCCATGGCCCTTTTTCAGGTGCACTATCTCATGTCCCTATTTAAAAATGGAGGGGGAGGCACCAATGCTCTATCTGGCACAGGGCACCAGAAAGTCTAGTTACGGCTCTGCTCATTGGCTGCTAAAACAAACACACCGCTGCCCGGTAGTACACTCGCCGGTGTGCTTGCTACTGTGTAGTGCGGACCGTACTCACTGCGGTCCACACTACACTTACTGATAGTCAGGCAGGGGTAGTTTCTGTGTATTCAGAAACCCCCCCTGCTTGCGTGTATGTCTTTTTCACATGTTTTTGGATCTGATGGGGCACTTTGTTTTTTTTAAACTATTGCAGAAAAAATTAACCTTTATTTATAACATGGAGGGCTGAAGCTGTATGATTGAGAAAAGCATCATGAGCACCATTTTTTGGTGAGTGAAACCATTTTTTTGTGCAGGATTTGCAGTTTTTCATAGATTGCACTGTTTTTCATTCTCTCTTTTTGAGAACTACAAAGACAGTGATCATCTTTGATTGTTGGAGCCTCACACAGATTCAGTTTTCATTTTCATTTGGCAAATGTGAGCAGTTAAAAATAGTGTTTACACATACACAAAGTAAAGCATTTTGGACCTCATTCAGAGTCGGTCGCAAGTGCCTATGCGCTCGTAACCGACTTGATGGTTAGTCCTGCGCACGCGCAGCGGCAGAGAAACTCTGTCGCTCCGGAACTCATTACCAAAGGGGCGGTTGTCGATGTTGATCGACAGCTCGCCCCGTTTGGTAGGCGGGCTGTGGGGGTGGTTAGCAAAACAGAGGCGTTCCTTAACGAATGTCTACTGTTTTAAGGGTGGCCGCACTGACATCATCAGTGATGTCAGTGGGGAGTTTCCTGCTCAAACAGAGCAGGAAGCTCCCTGGGGCTAATGAGTGGGTCTCGTCATAAGCTCCAATGGTCGCGATGGTGATGACCATCGCGACCATCAACCTGGTCGGTCGTTAAGCTGTGGGTGGTAACCCACAGCTTAGCGATCGACAAGGAGGCGGTCGTTCAAGATGCAAGCGGCCGCCCTGATTCAGTGCGACCGCTTGCAACTAACGACCGCCTCTGAATGAGGTCCTTTATGTCTTTCTCTCTATGCACATTCTGGACAGATGTTATAATACGACACATCATGGCACCATAGTAATGTTAATGGATCAATATATCATTACATTAACTAGCTACTATGCTTAGGGTTTACAAGAACTATTAATAACTTAAAGATAAGTAATGTTTACATCATTAATAATATCCACCTTACTAGTATTAGACACCATCTCAAGAGTGATTGTAATAATAAGCTCTGTAAATAAGAGGCAAGGAGAGAAAAAAATAATAAAAATAACTAATAGCTAGCTGAATAGTAGCTAGATAACAAATGATTGCTTTGTGACAATCAATGCTGTAGACACTCTTAATTCAGTAATTTTGGTGATATATCATACATGTGTAATAAATAAGATATAGCATTGGGAAACCCTCTGACCCCATAAGAGGTAACGTATCTATTAGAGATGAGCTGATTTTCCCACCAGACTCGGAATCCAAAATGAGGCAAAACCTTATCTTCCCGACATTGGATCTTGCGTGTTTTAAATGCAATGAAAGTCCTTCCCTCGTGATCATTGGCGCCATTTCACACAGGATGCCAGACGGTTAGGGTGGGCTGTGGGCTGCAGCACTAAGCAAGTGTCAGAGAAGGACTGTGATGTGCAATTAAGCACTGCTGTGGCCAGTTCCAGATTAATGCTTGTGGGGGCCCCAGGGCAACTAAGTTGTGGGGGCCCTCACCGATAAAATTGATGCCCTGTCGCTGTCACTACTATACCCCTTGTCTCCAGACTCTCCAGTCACAGATGGCAGTCCTGCTTAATTTTCCTCATTACTGACCACTCTCCCAAGTCCAACCACCAATGATCAGCGAACCTTTTGAGGCAACCTCTCTTGCTCTGGTCTTCCTATTTTGTCCAGCCCACTGCTCCAACCTCCACTACACAAAATGGCAAAAGGTGCTATGTGCTTGTGCCTCCAGGATGTCTATACTGTATGTGCCTCCCTATATGTTCTGTATTGTACCCCCTCTATTTTTAAAATTTTGCTCATCATTGCCCCATCTGTAAGTTAAGTAATGTGCTCCAAAAACACCATCCCTAATCTATGTTTGTTGAATACCCCCCACCCCTCCCAACTTCTTAAATGTGCCCAGTCTTTGCACCCCTAATCTGCTTCATAAATGTGCTACACACAAACCCCTACACCACCCTCTATGTATTTAAATGTATTCCCCCCCAGCTCAAGACACGCAACTAACTTCCAATGTCCTCTCTATCCCTGGCTATGCTGTGCTCCAGCGCCAGATGTACAGTGTACTTACCCATTACCCATTACTGTATCTTCTGAGTCACTGTCTTTCCTCTCGCTGGCTCCTCTGAGTCTGCTCTGACAGGCGGCTGTATCATTGCAACGTCATCAAGCAGCTGCCGGGAGCAGAGTTCAACTTCATCAGTCCACAGCGTCAATCTACGGAAGGGGATCTAGCAGCTGCTTCCGTCCACAATCCCCGATCAATGCCGATCTGCCGGCGGGCCCCTATCAGTGAAGGCACCTGACTTCTGTACCCTATAGATGATGGCTGTGCCCGGCTGCATCACGGACATTATATAGTACCTGCAATGCTGCTGGGAGCCGACCAGGGAGGGTGCAGAGAGATGGGGAAATGTTTGCTGCAGTGTGGGGCCCCTACTGTGTAGGGGCCCCTGGATGATCACCCCGTCCGCCCTGCCTATAATCCGGCCCTGACTGTGAAGGGCTGTTGGCTGCCTGCAGCACTAAGAAAACTGTGTCAATGAAGGCCTGTGAGGTACAAGCACTACTGCTGTGGCTGTGTCAGACTGTGATGTGCTGTGGGATGTAGGACTATGTCAGTGAAGGGCTGTGGGGTGGATGCACTGCTGTGGCAGACTGTGAAGGGCTATGGTGTGAAGCACTGTGAGACACTGTGTTCAGTGCAGACACCATGTTAAAAAACTAAAATAAAACTGTCAAATAATAACGTTCATTAGGTGCCAGTGTGAGACCATTACTATAAGTGCAGTGAGCCACAGCAGTGTGTAGAAAAAATAAAGATGCTTGTGTGTTTTGTTTAGGACAGGTATTATGTTGTAAATAACGTTCAGGAGGTGCCGTGCCACTGTTAATATAAGTGCTGTGAGTCGCAGTGTGAACTTGTGCCAAAAGAAAACTTTTTTGTTCTAAAATGTATGTGTTCAGGCAGTGCACTGTGTTAAAAATAACGTTCAGTGAGTGCCGTGCCACCGTTAATATAAGCGCTGTGAGTGGCAGCGTGAATTTTTGTCATTTGTTAAAAAAATATATTTTTTTGTATGTTCTTCAACTTCTACTAAAGCCGGTGCTCAATGGCATAGAGGGTTTAACACAGGGCACCTGAGGGGATGAGCAGCACAAGCAAAAATGGTGACATAATAGAAATTGAGGATGCTAGAGTGAATCTCCAACAGGAGGATGAGGGGGATTTTTGTGTATTATCTGAAGCTAATGAGGATGTTGATGATGAGGATGTTGTTTTTGTAAGTCAGCCGTGAGCAGTTCTTGCTTATGATAAAAAGAAAGCGATTGTCATGCCTGGGCATAAGACCAGAAAAGCCACCTTTTGGGTGTGAAATAATTTCTACCCAAATCCTAACAGCATTTGTAAAGGCATCTGTACCATTTGTGAGGCCAAAGTTAGTAGAGATAGGGATGATAAGACCATCTACACACCTCATCCCTGTTACATACTGTAATTTGCAACGAGTTCATGCAACTTATTTAACAAAATTATAAGAATTTGTAAAATAATAACAAGCCAGCAGTTTGAACCAGTACATGCAATCTCCACTGCCAACACCCTCATCATCAAACTACTAATTAATGATCAGAGGTTGTCCTTCCAAAAAACCTTTTCAACCACGTTTAATGATCTCCAAGTCTGGAATACAGTCCAGCACCAAGCAAATTAAGAAGACTCATGGGGTAGATTTAAAGCTTCTAAAGTGGACAAGGATCTAGCTAACATTTCTCTATTGCATTCTAGAAAATGATAGACAGACTCTGATTGGTTGTAATGGGCAACACCCCCACTTGTCTGTTTTAGACACTTCAGTAAATCTACTCCATGATGTAGCTAAATGCTAATCTTATAGTCCCAATTCATACTCAATATAGTACTTAAATTGCATATCATATATTAAACACAGTCTGTTTACATATAGAAAATTTTATTAATAAACAGTAAAGTCACATTTACTATTTAAAGTTAAAATACATTTATATATAATATTTATATATTAAGTTCAATTAAGTTCAATCATTCTTTGTCTTCCTTTTTAAAACAATCACTCAGTCAATCAGAAGCCATTATCAGTGCTTATTTGGCGCCAGGGATCCAACACATGCAAGTGATACACTTTCTGGCAGTGGCATACACAACTATGTTGTGGTCTGCATAGGACCCATTTGAACAAACACACCGTTAGTGTGCCTGATCAAACTCTGTCATTATCTGTTCAATTTGTTAGGACCTGAGGTGTAAACCAAAGTGTGTCCGAATCTGCTTAGGCAAATATGTGGTAAGATTTTCTTTGAGCACACAAAAATAAGTGCAATATGTGTAAACAAAAAATGTCTTAAGCCCAACGCTATATCAACCATTAAATGTTTCCTTTCATTTCAATTTCCTGAACTGGGTGACATTTGAAAAAAAAACATGTATGCTGTGGAATGTTGTTGGGATCATCTGTGAGATTCTACCAGTGATTAAGGTCTAGAATATATGTGACCAAAGAAATTACCAACCAGTGAATGCAATTAACGAGTGCTCCAATATTGTATTAAAGGCGAATTATATGGAAAAGTCCAATAACACATCATTTAAGGATTAGTTCTATGTATTTAACATTCACAGGAATGTTTGTGTGCCTGTGTTTTCACTTGATCACACATCTGTCATTAACCTTTTGACTCTTTCTGGACTAGATTTGACGGGATCTCAAAAGGGTTGTCATCAATATCAGTCATTTAAAACTTTAATATTCAACTATTATCTGATTGTGTCTACTATCAACAATTATTAAGCTGTGGAGAATCTAAGCCCTGTCCAAATTAAGAATGGTAATTAGTTCATGAAACAGCCTTGATAATTTAATTTATCTTGTATAAAACTGCAAAAATAATGTTAATTAAATAACTACCGAAACATTTATGCAGAATGAAATTAGGTTAACTATAATAATACTGTAAATTTAAATGTCTTAAGAGTAATAAAAATGAGATGTTAATGGCATAGAATGCAATGTATGAATTCTAAGTTTAAAATACAGTATATACTGTAAGAGACATTTATGAATAACAACATTGTTTCTCAACCTGCACATTTTCATACACTTTGATGTGTAGTTTGTAAACCTGCAAAGAGCCAAACTGCAAAATGAAAGTGCATGAGTCTAAACCACTCAATGTGATCTATTATCAGAAGCATACAGATCAGGCAATGCAGTAGCAGGATAGTCTTTACCTAGTAAAAAGTTTATTTATTCAAATAACAGTCCAAATGATAAAAAAAAAGTGTTACAGGCTGAGAATTGTTCATTTACTGTATGTCTAGTATATTAAAGTGAATATGCATGGATTGATTATATTGTTGTTTGAGTAATCTATGCATTAAGCTAAAATTGAGTTAGCTATTTGCCATATGTGTGATGACCTTAAATGCATATAGTGTATATGATTGTCAGACACAGTTGAGCGATTATTTTTCTACTGTACATGCATCTAAGTTGCAGTGCACATGCATCCAGTCCATGTGAACAGATTCACAATTGCGACAGAGACAAGAGGGGTACATTTACTAAAGTTTCCAAAAATTAAAAGTGGTGATGTTGCCCATAATAACCAAGCAGATAATAACTATCATTTCTCTATTGCATCCTAGAAAATGATAGACAGAATTTGATTGGTTGCTATGGACAACACCACCACTCTTCATTTTTAGAAGCTTTAGTAAATCTACCCAATGGTCTCAGAAATGTCTTTAAAATGTATTAAACATGCCTGGACAGTGACTGAGAGGTGAGAGGGAGGTGGCTATGCAGATGCACAAGGATGGTCCTTCTTATGGGAATGTTATGGGAGTGTTGCAGGTTTGTCACTGAAGTGGTTGCAAACTCAGACACTTAATTGCTCACATTGAAAGCCATACTCTGTCTGAGAATCTGCACTTAGCATGGGCTGGTGCAGGTTTTAATGGTGTGACCAATGGTCACGTCTTATGATGCACTAAGCAGTATTACAGCATCTAAAGACACTCAAAGATGACATCTAAGTCCTTGCATATTCAGATTCATGCTTGTACACCAGGGGAAGGGTTGATACTAGCATTGACATAGTGTTGCAGATGTGACTATGGCAAAAGATGCTAAAACAGTTGAAGCAGTATGCAACTATGAATCAGCCCCTGTGTGTTAAAGTCTCCTGAATCCATTCTTTCACTTCCTTATTTTAACAAAATTCTCTTTTGGGCTACTGAATAAATTGTGTTATTCTTTTGTGCAAAGCCCTGACTGCCTTTCTGTGTGTCTGTCCTAGGAAACCTTCCCTTTCTGCCAAGGCATGGTATGGGGAAATGCTGCTGCCAAATGAAGTATCCCCAACCAAGGCAACTCCCAACTGTACACACTGGAGTATTACACAGCTACAAACACCCTCTGTAACTCTCACTCACTGTGAACACATTTGCTGATCATTCATAGATTGTAAATGGTGGATGAAAAGAACAAGGGCATAGGACAAGGTTGAGGGACAGTGTATATGATAGAACAATTGTATAAAAGTATACATTTAGAATTTGATGGAGATGCATAATAGATTTATTCTTCTTTTAACAACTTCAGTTGAGTATACTTTTCACTTTGGAAAGCTAACATATTCCAATAGAAAGCTACATATTTCAAGAAACTACAATGTTGGTGGTTGTGATAGCTGTGGCTGGATTGGCAATTTCTCATGGAAGAGTTTGCACAAACAAATTGTTATCACTTGCAACTTCAGTGCCATAATGATTAACATTAAAATCATCACTATCACCACAATCAGTAATAATAACATGCTAGGTAAACAATTGTTATAGAGACAGTCGCCTGATTTGTCAGATCTTGTGTTTATCTCCAAAAGATACTAATTATTCTAATAGGTAATTATTTACTGAACCTGACTGCAGCGTATCTTACCTCCTGTGTCTGGCTTATTAATTATTCTAATCGGTAATTCTTTACTGAATCTAACTGCAGAGTATCTTACCTCCTGTGCCTGGCTTATTAATTATTCTAATCGGTAATTCTTTACTGAATCTAACTGCAGAGTATCTTACCTCCTGTGCCTGGCTTATTAATTATTCTAATCGGTAATTCTTTACTGAATCTAACTGCAGAGTATCTGACCTCCTGTGCCTGGTTTATTAATTATTCTAATCGGTAATTCTTTACTGAATCTAACTGCAGAGTATCTTACCTCCTGTGCCTGGCTTATTAATTATTCTAATCGGTAATTCTTTACTGAATCTAACTGCAGAGTATCTGACCTCCTGTGCCTGGCTTATTAATTATTCTAACCGGTAATTCTTTACTGAATCTAACTGCAGAGTATCCTTCCTCCTGTGCCTGGCTTATTAATTATTCTAATAGGTAATTCTTTACTGAATCCATATGCTATTATTCTAATGCCTTATTTGTATTAGTAGTTATTTTGTTATAAGGATTATCTCCAGTATATTGACTGAAGTGAAGGCATAATTTATTTATTCTGCTAGATGTTTGGTATGTGCTGACTGTTTACTTAAGCCATTTATTACTAGCTTTCTCTTGGATGGCCAAAGTTTTTTTTAACTAATTAGTGTCCACACATGCCTACATCTCTGTATAAGTATCATTATATAGGCTGGACAGCTGGCTGGATGGTGCAGTTTTTAAAGTGCAGGCTTTTTTAAGTGCAAAACTGTAGCGTTAGACCTGCGTTAAAACCGAAGATAAACAGAAGGAGGATAAAGTCCATCAATCAACAAACCACTGCTGTCTACATATTCTGGACTGTTACACCTGGACTACCTGCGCAGTCACGTCAAGAAATCAATACTTCTATACTAATAATTCTGGCCTTCTGAGTTTAACATACATCTCAATGCATACCATACTTGTGCCGAAGTCAGATTTCGCTTTCCACTTGTAAATACTGCCTTTTATCTTAGCTCTCTTGCCTAGCCTCACTTCCTTTATCTGCTTACAGTCTACGTTATCATTCAAAATCTGCACACAATAGATGCCCACTTTTAATCCACTCAATAACAAACCTGTTAATCTGCATACATATTTACCAACACTGTTCTTTCATTTGTATTTCTACAAATCTCTTGCTTTCATATTTCATTTATATTTCCAATTTTCATCCCTCTAGTTTACTTAACAACATCATGACAAGGTTTTCAACTCACTCCTTCACTCAGTCTCTACCTAATCCACTGTTCTGCCCCCTACTTCCACCTTTTTCATTTCCCCCTTGTCTCTTCGACCTCCTCCTCCCCTTCTCCCCCTCCTCTGTCTGCCTACTCTCCTCTCCTCTCCCATTACACCACTTTCATCCTGTTCATGGCCCTCATCCGGTCCTCCCCTCCTTCCACCTCCCCCCTTGATCCTATCCCTTCCCATCTCCTCTGTTACCTGTCTCCCTCTGCCTGTTCCCATCTTGCCCACCTCCTCAATCTCTCCCTATCATCTGGCATTGTCCATTCAGCATTCAAACATGCCCTTGTCTCCCCCATTCTTAAAAACCTACTCTTGATCCTAACATACTCTCCAACTACCAACCCATCTCTCTCCTCCCTTTTGCTTCCAAACTCTTTGAGCGTATTGTTTACAACCACCTTACCACCTTTCTTTCTTCCCACTCTCTCCTTGACTCATTTCAATCTGGCTTCCATTCTCTCCACTCCACTGAAACTGCCCTCACGAAAGTCAGCAATGACCTCCTTGCTGCCAAATCAAAGGGCCACTACTCTCTTCTCATTCTCCTTGACCTCTCTGCTGCATTTGACACTGTAGACCACCCTATCCTCTTGCAAGTCCTTCACTCTCTTGGTTTAGGTGGCATTGCCCTCTCCTGGCTGTCCTCCTACCTCTCTGATTATTCCTTCTCTGTCTCCTCTCTGTCAAGACCCACTACTTCATCAAGGCCTTCCAGCTTTCATCCTAATAATACTTTCTCCACCCTACCTTCCCCTTCTGTGTCACACCTGTCTGTCTGCCCCTCCCATTTAGAATGTAAGCTCTCACGAGCAGGGACCTCTTCCCTCATGTGCTTCTCCTCACACTTTCTTCTACTCCATGCTCCTCATAAGGGAACCTAACATGTCTCTGCCAACTCCCTGCTGCTTTTTGTGAGTGTTTTAATCACTATTGCAGCAATGTATATAATGTCCTTCACTGTAATGTACTGTAAGTTACTTGTTTTTTTTGCTCACTTATTAGTTTTATGCACTATGTAAGGCACTGCGGAACACTTGTGGTGCCATATATATATAATGGATAATAATAAAAATAATAATTCCTTTCCATAGGGTATATCTGGGCAAATAATAAAACTTTTTTCCAAGGCATATTTGTACACAGATTCTGAATTTGGAGATTGACATATTATTCAATACAGTCTAAAATATTTGAAACCTGGTTTGTGGTGGTTGTTGGTCTTTAAGTTGTTGCATTGCTTGTGTTTCTTGAATTGGGAGCTTTCTCGTTACTTCTAAGGTTGCGAGTGATGATGAATTTGCAGCCAATCTACTCTCAGGTCTTCCATTATTGGTTCCATCACAAATAGTCTAATATTATTTTGAAACAGCAAAGGATTTTGTGCTTCTTAGATGGGGTTTGTGGTAATTTTTCTTTCTATGCCAATGCTCTCGCTTAATGGGAGCTATATGGATGTCTGACTGTTTTCTTCTCATCATCACTACTTGACACAACTTAGATATTTATTTTGTGAGGAATTGTCACCAGTCTTTACACATGTGCCAAATACTGCTTACTTTTCTTTTGGATTCCAAATAAATTGAATTTGGCTGCATCAGCTGCACATGTCATTGCTTCATTACTACTTAAACTATACATTGCTTCATTACTACTTAAACTATAATTTCTTATTTTATTGTACAATGTACTTTGTGGTGTGGAGTTGTCTAGGAACATTTGTTTTATTTTGCCAATATCAAATTTTGGTTTATCTATTGGTAGTAAATTTTCATATTAATGTGACCAACACTAAGAATAAGATGAAAATAAATGAGTATTCTCATCATCTCTATGAGGGTGGTGCAATAATATTGTCTCATGATCCTCAATCTTTCAACTTCTGATACTTCTGCAAATAGTCACTAGCACATTATTTTAATTTCAGATCTACTTTGTTTTCGGCACAGCTAGGACCTGACATATCACCATCAAAGTGCGCAAAGTTGTTATTGAATAAAGATAATATGCTCATTATTTAATAAAGCAGGTGATAATAGAGATTCATAAATGTCTAGCTAGCTGGTCTATAATGTCACATGTTTGACTCATACCTACTATATCCCTAGTGTTTTGTTTATTTTTCCTTGGATATTCTGGCTTTGCATTAAAAACAAGCTTATTAGAAGAGATGGGAAGACTAATTAGTATGACTAAAATTGTATTTTACCCCAGTTTGTGTTAAAAAATGCATCAGTTGACATCACAATAAATTGCCTGTGTATTTGTACATTTATTACACAAGTAATGGCAATAGAAAATGGAGGTAATTTTTTAAGCACATTTGAGGCACCCTGCAAAATACATTGGTTTTACACTAGTGCTTCATAATTGTCTGATCAATCCACATAAGAGTGCCCAACTACTCCACGCTGGGATAGGTACGGGATGCCGGCACTTGGGATCCTGGTGATCAGAATCCCGATGCCGGCATACTGACAGGGTTAGAATACCGGCACCTGTTGCTCAGTATCTTAACCCACCCCCTAACCCTCTCTCCCCTGTGCCTAAACCTAACCTCCCTAGTGCCTAAACCTAACCTCCCCCTCCCTGCACCCTAAACATAACCCTTCCCCCTTAGTGCCTAAATCTAACCCTCCCCCTAGTGCCTAATCCAAAACCCAAACTCTAATGCTACCCTCCCCCCAACCCCGCTATTTACCTTCATGATGCCAGCGGTCAGAATGCCAGTGGTCAGAATGCTGCCGCCCCTATTCTGACAGGAGTCGGGATTCCGGAGCCGGCATTCTGAGCACCGGAATCCCCATGGTCGGTGTATGAGTGTATCCCCTCCCCACTATCCACACTCAGAAATTGCTTTCACAACCTGAAGTTCACTTCATTGTCTAGAGAGGTGGAAACAATCTTTATGAGGTGCACTGTGGAAACTTGGAAATGTTACATCAAAGCTCAACCGCCTTCCATTTTAGTACATTGGAGACCTTAGTGGGAGTTTTTGCTGTCCCCACACAGAATTGGAAGCAACAGCTTCTTGGAAGCTCCCAGTTAGTGTCAGCTTTAAAAGCTATAACAATTGGGGTCTGTTACACAGTGAGTACTATGCCAGTTGGCACAGTGAATTTGCATTAATTTGCACTGCAAATTCCAAGATCATAGTGTCCACCCATATGCCTCATGCAGATTTGTGCATTCTGACACTCATTTTTATCTGTATCTGCCCCTGCTATAATTAAATTTGGCTTCAACAAATTGGCCACTGTTATTGTTCTTACTTATTTTTGTTCTGCTCTATGGTTCCTATTTGTGTTAGGAATTTAGTATTTCTTTGTCCTTAACAAAAAGAAAGTGTAGTAAGTAAATTACCTTCTACAGTTTATGGACTCCTAAGAGCGATGTAAAGCACAGGGAGACTGATTCAGAGTCGCACTCAATTGTGTTTTGTGGGCAGAACTTGCAACATTTCACACTGCACATGCTCCATAGCTGAGAGCTGTAAATAGCACAATGAAGATAACTTTAGATTTCTCTAGTTGTTTAACTCCCAGAGGCAACAGATGTATTCACCTCTAGGAGGACACTAGCGGTAGAAAGGAGACAAGAGAATAGCCCTATGTAGTGAGGTTTGTTAGCGAAGTTCCAATCAGGGGGGAACAAGCCATGATATGCCTTTATAGAATGTTGTAGATATGTATTGTTTCATTTAGCAAAAGCCAACAGCACCATCTTTTTTCTTTCTCTTCTTACAATTCCAAGTAATGATAAATCCTGAATTCTCTTCTCATTTTAATTTCCATCATGAGTCAACACGAAGCCTCAATGGGCAGCATCAAGAAGAGAAAAAGACAGTGATACCATGTTGAGGTCTCCTATAAAGAGATCTCTTCATAACATCCCATGGGTGGGTCATTTTGAAAGAACAAAGTTTCCCATACATCAGACTGCAGGAGGTCTGTCATATATTCCATGGATGCAATGTATAATTGATTGTTACTGTTTTAACAGCAGGTGCTACAGGCAGATTTTAATTTTGGCAATAAGGAGTTTAATCACTTTACACATGGCCAATTTATTTACAGTTCAGTTTAGTATCCAAATAACCAACCAACCAAATAAGTTTACAGAGCAAGACATTTAAGGGATCTTTAAGAACAGTCATGTTGACGGTCATACCTATCAAAGGCAATCTGCCATTTCCACCTTAAATAGCCCCCAGCAAAGATTAGTTGGCAGTGGGTAGACAGAATGCAATTTTATGGCGAGAGTATATCTTTTATGCATTTTCTACTAAAATAGGTCTTAGCAACTCTTCAATAAATGAGGGACCACTCCTCCTGGCTCAGGCAGATGCCTAAATCATGTTCCAATGTGAATTTGAAAATTCAACATTGTCGGATGATTGGGAGACTATAGTGGAATAAAGAATAGAAATGGTGCCTCTCATTCCTTGGTTGTAGGTGCAAATATGTTCAAATATGTCACTGGTTTAAGTTTAGATGATTTACTCAGTGATGCAATAAAACTTTTAATTTGCAGATTTGCAGAACAAATTGTAATCTATCTTTCACAAAGGGGCCCATTTATCATTCTATACTTGCGGCTATATTGTTCCAGATTAACCAACATCCAGAATGCGATGCATTCCATATATTAACCCATACAGCTAATGCCATCTGAAGATGGCATTAACCAATGTAGCCTATGGGCTACACTGTGCATAATTAGCCAGCGGATCATTCCTCATGAACCCTCCCCAGCAATGGTGGCCATGCATGTGCAGTCAGTGGGACTGCGCATGCACAGCAGCCCCAGCATCTCTCTGGGCACATCACAGAGACAGGCTCCTTTCGGAGCTCGTGTCCCTGCATGTGCCGGATGATACATCCAGATGCTATGATCGCATATTGCAATGCGATCATGGGCAGTAATTTCATGTCCAGATCGGATTGCAATAATAATAAATGGGGCCAATGTCTTTAAATACTCACTGCAACCCAGGGTGGTGAGTATGGCTATACGAATCCTAAATGTTTGGGTTCCTCCATATTGGTGTCACAGGTGACAGATACAGTGCCAAGTCCATCCATCTGTTTATTCTGTACCATATATCCAGAATAAGCCATGCATATGGAGTATGTGTGGATGTGAGGCTGGTTTCAATTGTAGGGGAAACCAGGGTAGGAACCCAACTCTCTAATCACCTATCAGAGTGCTTTCAATGTCCACCCATTTTTACAACACAAGTCAATGTGCCAGGACATGAAATGGCTCAGTTGTATGGTATGATAATATCTTTCAAAAATGGGTTAGCCTAGGCCACGATTAGTAGTGGATTTAGCAAGGCAGGCTCTATTATTCCTTGGTTTCTTCCCCTGCCATACAAATTTATCAACGTGTTACTGGCGATCCTGAGGAATGAAGTAGGTACATTAATTGGTATAGCAGGAAATAAACAAAGCCTGGGAAAAACATTAATATTTATGGAATTAATTAATCCAAAACAGGAAATACAGAGGGGACCCTACTTAGTTAAGCCATTGATAATGGACTGTAATAGAGGAATATAATTAAATAGAAATAATTGGTCATAGTTCAGTTATGCACTTACCTGATCCTGCACCAACTCTATATCTGAACTAGTCTAGGTCAGCCATCCTCCCATCTCACTGGCAACCGTTTAATGTGCTTACATGTTTGTGACACGAAAAGCTGTTAAATCATATAGAACAAAGTTAGTTTTGTTATAGGTCTGCCTTTTTGTGTAAAAAAAATTACCTGAATAAACAGATTACAATATCCCAAATGAAAGCAACAATCCCATTACATGTATCCAATATATACTGTTTCTTGCTAAACTATTATCAGAAATTGTTGTTATTATTATTATTGTTATTTATATAGCACTACCATAATAGCATTCACACCATTCTCTAACACATAGGAGCTTACACTCTTAATTCTCTACCACACAGACACACACTCTATTGTTCAGTTTGTCAGCAGCTTTATTAACATACCAGTATACCAAACACAGTCAACTCCACACTGAGAGCCTTATTCAGAGGTGGGTTCTAATCCCTTCACAGCTCCCTCATTGTGAGGCAATGACAATTTATGCTACTGCTGCAGCCACTATAATGTGTACAGAGACACCCACCAGCTGCATCTCTATGTTGTTGGAACTAAGCTGCCAAGGCCAGCGAAATTGCATACAAAGATGCAATCGCTGGATGCGACATGCCCGCAAGATGCTCGCAACATGCCAGCATTTGACTAGCCACTATTCAGTTACCTCCCATGAACTCACACAGACTGTCAATCACTAAATGGCTGAAGTCAGGAATCCATTGCAAGACATGCTCACTGCAGCTGAGATGTATGCACAGTACAAAATACATCGCCCAACTGCGCAAACATTGACGTGGTGTCCACCTCTGAATCAGGCCCCCGAGTTTAGAATTGGACCTGTGACCCCAGTTCAATAAACTGCTGAGTAACTTCCTGACATTGCAGCATCATTTTAGGGGTTAGTGTGAACGGTGGAGGGAATGGGTAACTATATGTAGAGAATACATTTAAGGTGATAAATGTGTTAAATAACATCAGTCATGAACAAATAAATGTTAATTAATGTAATCAAATAACAATGTACAACCTAGTCAATAAATATGGTGGCATAAATTATTTAATTTATGAAGCTAAGCATCATTCTAAATAGTATTGCTTCAATCAGTCATTGCATACTAAAATCACTCATCCTTAATGTAATGATTTAAGTATCCCTACAGAGAATTCAAGTCATCAGAAAGTCATTAAATACTGTAAAAAATGAAAATGACTATTACACAGCAGTCAACACTATTAACTGTTAGTTAAAACAGCATTTAATTTAAGTAGACAGTCACATATCTACAGTTTACTTAGTACAGAAATAATGAGTACTTTAATGTTAGTGTCACTTAGCAACAAAAGAATGGTGCAATGAATATGTATGCTTTACGATGGATGAAAAATCACAGTATATACAGTATGTATCAATAATAACATACAATATTTTTAAAATTGTGGAAAATACTTGAACTGTCTGCATTTTTTTTCCTTATAGAAACTGGGTGGTTTGAAGGCATGTGATTTCTATCACTTATTCACTTATACCATTATCTCTTCCCCAGTGCCAACAATGGCACCAAATCTTTGGGTTTAGCCGGCACTGCTTTTACGGGTAATGTGATTGCATGTGCAGCAATGGTCATAATGCTTGTTATGCAATATTTCGTACTGAAAGTCTTTTGCTTTTTGTTTTGTTTGTTTTGTTTTGTGCTTGTATTGTTTGCACTGCTTCTGTTTATGTACTATGTAATGTGCTACACCTTGTGGCTCCAAATAAATGTAAGAATAATAATAATGAATATAGTACTAACCAAAGAGTTGACAACTAGTCTAGAGTCAAATCACAGCTGTCCAATAGACAGTGCAAATTGTAGACTAATGAGGCCTTAGTAATGAAGCCCATCATACAATTTTAAATAATATAGAGGACAATATTACAACATTACTCAATTTTGAGTACTTCACTGTTAATGTTACTTAGCAACAAACATGAATGAAGAGCCTGTCACCATTTGGGAAAAATATGAATCTTAACATCTTCAAAGATTTGGTACCAATAACTGTTCCCCAATTCAATTTGAATTTCCAGAGATAAAGTAGTTTCTCTAGAAATGAAATATGCTGTAAGTAGTAAAATACTTGGTAACATTTCTATTTATAATAAATACAATGTTATATAACTATGTATAAATATATACCTTATACTGTAGCTGCAATGTACGGCAGATGAAAACAGTGTAATATTTATCTCTAAATAATTGGGTGCACTCCTATTTCTAATCCATGTTGCTGAGTAACTGCAGTGTGTCATTACTGAAGTGCACCCCAAAACACCTTGATGCACTGGTGCCCCTGGATCATCCAGCCTGAACACTTCAAGTGCGTGCATACTCTTAACTCTCTGGAGATGCCTGCTCAAACTAAAAGAGTGCCTCAGAGGTAGAAGAATCTCTAGATTCACACAATTCTAGTTACCTAGCAGCTCCCACCATTGAAGTTAATGGTGGGAACCACTAATTGACTGAGTGAGGCGGAGGCTCACTTCCCTCAGCCAATGAACACTCAGTCCATGCATTTCTAAGGGAAATGTAGCAGCTAAGTCCTAGCTGCCATCTTTAGAGGACGGTACCTGACTGTAGGCACCAGGATTTTTATTTTTTTCCGAAGACATGGATGCCTACATGGACCGAAGATGACTGTAACCAAGGGGTAGGCGAGTATGGATTTTTTTTACAGATGTTGTGGATGCTACTGGACTAGTGAATGCAAATGGCTACAGGAATTATAGGTGAGTATGTGTGAGTGTGCATGTATGTTATAATAAAATTATTATGTGATGGTCTCCATGTCCTGTGTTTATTTTATTTTATTTTTTTTGCAGGTGAACTAGAGGTACCAGTGGGTCCTTAATGCTTCACATGCTGGTATTTGTAGTTCTCCAAGTACCAGCATGTGGGGGAGGCTTGCTGGGACCTCTACTTCTACTGTAAAAGACAATATTATTCATCTACTTTTTATTCACATTCAACTCAGCACACATCACCCAGGGGTGTCGGGGATAGGGAGAACTCCTTTATTGGGGAGGTCCCCACCTCCCCAGGGATCCCCACATGGGCTGACTAGTTGTCAGGTATTGGCCAGGGTACCCGATGAAATGGTACCCCAGATGTTTCAATACACCCATTCTAGAAAGAGTCTGGAGATTATTATGAAAAATACTGGGGACCCCTTCTCATTTTGTCCCCTGTATTTTCAGAACCAGGACTGGCTCACTGAACCTGGTACTGGTTGTTAAAAATAGAGGGGAACCCTACTTCTTTTCCCCTGTATTTTCACAACCAGGACCACCTCAGAAAAACCTGGTGCTGGTTGTGCTTTTAGGGGGAAAACTCACAGCGTTTTCTTTCTATTTTTTACATTTTATTATTTTTTACAAACAGAAGTCTTCACATATCTTACTGATCGGTGAAGGCTTCTGTATAACTCAAACCTTGTAATGAAAGTCGCATTGCAAGGTTCGAGTTTTCATATGAGAAAACTCACTTGGACTCGCACAATGTAATAGCCTCAAACTCACAAGTTTGCAGGCAATTTATTATATTTGCTCTGTTGTGGGACAAACTTGGTCCTTTAAATGTGTGAGAAGGTCCAAGTTTGTTTTGCACAGAAAATTCAGACCCCATTACATCTCGCCCATAATTTCTGTGTATACAGATAGTTATGTCTTCAGTGTTCATTAGGAAGCTTGTGTATTAAAGGAAATAATATCCCCTCTACTGTAAATTATTATAAGAAATAGAAAGCAATTTTGATATATGTGACCTCTATGAAGGCACACTGGGCCTGATTCAGAGCTGGACGCTATTTGCGAACGGTTCTTCAGAAAAAGGGGCTGGCTATTTAAATTGAGCACTCGCTCATTGCGGTCTGTTGACGCCTCTATGTCTGAGCGAGTGAACGAAACATGCGCTCGTTATTTTGTAAAGACGCCCCCTGGCCGTTTGCATCATATGTCATCTCTGCTATTTATTAGATTAATCGAGTACATCGAAAGGTGTCTGAACTGCTCGCAGTGCTTGTGGTAGGTTTTACTTCCCGCAATCACTGCGAGCAGTTCAGGCTAAAAGATAACCAAGTGACGTGGTCGATGACGCTGCTTTGTTAATTATGCACACCCATTAAACGCCCGTTTTGAACATTTGGCACGCCTGCGTTTGGATCTCCACTCCCCGTTTTCAAGCACCTTCCCCTGTTACTACCCACAAACGCCTCATTCTGTCACTCAAATTAGCAGGCCCTCGCTGTTTTGCCAGCGCACAATTTCCGACCGCAATGACTGGTTGGTGCATGCGCATTATGACCCATACACATGCGCAGATGTGCGAACATCGCTCAGAGCGAATGAGCAGCCGCTTACGAGCGGCTCTGAATCAGGCCCACAGTGTACTATTATTTGACCACAGACTTCTAATTTCAATATTATCTATGGGATGATTGTTGCTTTTCCATGTATAATTTGCAGTTTATTATCTCACAAACCTCCTTATGGGTCTTCAAAATACTGCTCTGCAAATTACACCTCAACAAGTACACACTGATATATCTTGCATGGAATCTTATGCTTAGAAATCTGCATTAACCGTAAAACTGTAATGTTTCCTGACCAGCTTTATGGGGATTATTTTCAAGAAAATTACTAGAATGTTTGTAAATCATGGACCACCATCCAACACAATAGCAGAGGTGTGAATCAGTGGGAGCATTGAGAGTGTGTGTGTGAGGGGGAGTTTCCATAGCACTCATGCACTTTGATTGAAAGATGGCCATTCCATCCACCAATCTTTGAGCTGCTGTGCAGGCTGCTGCTCGGCCAGTCTGATGTGTCTCAAACACAATGAAAATGGTCGAACAGGATCCATTGTCTGCCTCTCAGCTGCTAGGCACATCTGTGCAGTGTGCAGCTGCCAGCAGTCTGCCACTGCTATTGTAGCAATCCATCTGATTGTTCCCTTGTGAACCTGCCTCTGCACACTAGTCTTGTCTAAACTTGAAATGATAATTATGCAGTACACTACACAAGTTAGCTTCTAATAATGCATACTACAGTATCTATCTATTGACACCACTGCTGACCTAGTACAGAAAACACAGCCTATTCTGTTAAAAACAAAGTTGGGCAGCTGATTGAGGCTAAGCACCAAATTTGAATAAATGTTTGGGCCTATGTGATTATTATCTCCACCCCCCCCAGAACTTGCACCAATACCATTCTTGTCTAATTGCTAGCATGTGCCTGTTAAAACCAATTATCTAGCTGTACTTTTATGGCATGACAGTACTGTGACAATGTAACATTTGTACACATGGAAATTCATGGAGCGCTCTATTATTTATAAAGATGTGTAAATGCATATCTTTGCCGCTCCATTTCTGATACGTCTACCCAATCACAACAGAATCTTTCAGCATAAGTTCTGTTTCATGCTTGCATCATAGGGGTTTTCACAACTTTTTCGCACATGATCAGTTGCAAATAATCACTCAACTATGTGACCATCGATATTATGTTCAAATTGCTGGAACCTCTGAATCAGGTCCAGTTTCGCTGAAGAGGAGAAGAGGACAAGAAAGTGATGCACTTGGGACATATATGCTGGTGAGGAACAAGAGGGAGGATGGCCCTGCCTATATGAGCATGCATACTAAGTGGAAGATGATAAAGCAAATTTGAATGAGGCCAATTATTTTTTGTTATTTATATTTACTGTTAGGTAGAAAAATCTTAACTTTTTAGTATAAGTGGTTTAAAATATATTCATTTGCATTTATTTCTCTAAGTATTTCTCTAAGTAACCATTAGGTGATGTCAAGTTAAAAGGACACATGGTATCAATTACAGAATTTGGGCATGTGCTCTACTTAAACATTCCTATTAAGGCAGTGCCAATCAACCAAAATGCAATGAGACTGAAGACAAGCCCATGGATGCACCCAAGTGACTGTCACCAAGAATCATGAACACATGGATGTTTAAAGATTAACCTAAATTATAATTCATAAACATCCTGTTTGGCTGAGTTAAATGTCATGGACTAAAAGAAAACAGGTTAGAGAATACAAATGTGACTGCTTGATATAGATATCTGTAAGTGCATGTTAAGATACTTTTTAGATATATTTTATTAAATACTTTTTAAACCAACAAGATTTTGCATGGATATTCAAAATAATTAAGTAGTTTACTTTATCAAATTGAAGGCACTGCTGAGATTTCTAATCATTATTAATGGAGACTGCAGAGGAGTTCAGGAGACAACATTTGATGGATAGAACATGGCTATGCATTTGATAGAGTAAACAAAATTCACTTTACTTTATAAACTCCCTCACATGTTGTGTTTTTGTTCTTCCTGTCTCCATTGAATTTTTGATGTGAAAAATCTAATCTTAGTGACCATTGATTAAATTTAGTTATTAGTTTATATTGTCTGATATTGCTGTTTAATATTTCCATATTGTGCTGATTAGTATACACATATAAGCAGTTTTGCATCCATCCATTAGGTGTCATGCATCTCACCTGTCTGTGCATAAAAATTAAGAGAACTCATATGGATAAACAGTTGAAGGTTGACAGATGCAATCACTGACTAAAGGTTGTAATAGATTATGTTTTCAGGATTTGTTTAATCATGCACATATGAGTTAATCTATTTTCTGGAGTATTTGCCCCAAAGACATAAATCCTGAAAACATGACTTGGGAGTACTTGAGATTTGAGTTGAAAACCCCTGGTCAACACTAACTGGCACCTGATGTTGCCTTGTCTAAAATGGTGTTTAATGGATCAAATTCCCATCAAGACTCTTCTCTTATATTACATTTTCCAAATAATTTATTTCATTATGCTTTTTAACTTAATACCTAAAATTGCATGCATATATTGTTAGATTCAGTGGATAATTTCGGTGTATTATAAATAAATGTAGCTAAATAATGTATATAATTATTTAGCCTTTTAATAAAAAAATGCAATTCAATATAAATTTACAAAAACTAAAGTCTAAAGTTAAAAATACATTATATTTAGTTAGAAATATAGTGAAATTAGATATATTTAGAGTGTAGAAAATAGGTCCTTTCACATTAAAGAAATTATGAATCTTAATGTTTCCTTAAACTGTGTTATCCAGAATAATGTAAAATGTTAATCTTGGGCTTCGTGACACTGCCAGCTCTGGACTATCATCGTACCTTTCTGATCATTCTTTCTCTGTCTCTACCTCCAACTCTATTTCCAGATCTCTTTCTCTTCTTGTTGGTGTTCGTTTAGGTCTTTTCTTGATCTCTTCTCTTCTTTCTCTCTACACCTTATCCCTTTGTGATCTTATGAGCTATTTTGAACTACAATATCACCTTTATGCTGATGATATACAAATATTCTTCAACTCTCCTGACTTCTCACTCTCCACCATCTTGCACATCTCCAACTGTATCTCTTCTGTCTCTTCCTGTCTGTCCCAGCAACTAGTTATACTAAACATGTCTAAAACTGATTGTATTGCCCCTCTCCCCCAACCAGAGTTTCTTTTCTCACCCATCTCTTGTTTTCTGTTGCTAATATTTTCCTCTCCTATTTAAGTCTGCTGTCTGGATGCCATCCTTGAGTCCTCCTTCTCCTTTACCCTCAACATTCATGGTATCTCCAAAATCTGCTGCTTTCACCTCTGCAACATCTATTTTCACCTCGGAGGTTACCAAATCTCTTATTCATGCCTTTGTCATCTCCTACTCACTGGTCTTCCTATCTCCTGCCTCCCCCCTCTGAAATCTATCCTCAATTCTGCTGCTCATCTCATCTACCTATCTCATCACTCTGATATGACTTCTCCTCTTCTTTAACTCCTCAACAAGTACTCCTTCCCCAACAGAATAAATTTTATGCTCTTCACACTCACTTTAAAAGATCTTAATCATTCCTCCCTAATTAACATCTCTGACTTCATCTCAATCTACAATCCCTCTCATTCTATCTGCTTTTCTTCTGCTTGTTACCTTGCCTATGCAAGGGTTACCTCCTACCAACCTCATATCCATTATTTCTCCCATGCTGCTTCTCACCTCTGGAATGCACTCCCCACAAGACTGTATAGCTGAAAACATGTCATGAAATGCACTTGCTTCTTAAAGCCAACAAGCCCTTTTCACTCTCTTAACTCACGCAGTCTGTCCTCCTTCCCATATTTTCCCAATTCACCTCCCAGTTATATTTTCTACCATCATAGTCTGTAATCTTCCACAAGCAGAGCTTTCTACCCTCTTATTCTTTTCTTGCAATATACCCATCTCCAGTATACTCCAATTCACAGTCAATTATTTTTTTGTTGAACATTCTTATTAGAGATGTGGGTGGAACCCTGTGTTTTGGATTCATTTCAATTAATTATTGTGTTTAGTTTTGGTTTTGCCAAAACCACCCTCCAGTGTGTTGGTTTTGGATCTGAATTTTATATATTTTTCTTAATAAAAACAGCTAATATCATGTAATTTGGGCCTATTTACATAAATTTCCAGTCACTTCCAGTCAACTGTGACTACTTCACAGCTCACAATATTGTTTTCACCCATATTGGCCAAAAGTTGCAGCAAGCTGATTGGTGACAGAGCAGCAGCAAACACATGGCAGTTTAAACAAGAATATAGCTCTTCTAGGAAACAGAGTGGCACTGCAGTGGCAAACAGGATAGTAATTTCATATAAATTATACAATACTAAGCTATAGAATGTTTTCATTAATCAAGAAATAGCTCAGAGGCCGAAGGACAGTACAGGAAAATGGAGGTGGAGTATGTAGTGGAAGGCATGTAAAAAATAATGTTTGATTGATCGATTGAATAATTAAAAAACTTAAAATTGAGACATGGCCTTGTGTTATTTTACAGCAACTGAGAAGAGAAAAGGCCATAAAATAATAGAATGTTAATAGCTAAGGATTCCTGACAAGAGAAGCTGGCCATACACCCCCGCTTCCTCTCTCCTTCCTAATTGGGTAACACACCCCTGTAGTACATTTATGAGGTGCACAATAGAGGCTGAGCATGAGGGGAATTAGCTCAGAGACCAAGGAGCAGTACAGGGAAATGAAGGTGGAGTATGTAGTGAATCGCAGGTAAAACTGAATGATAAATTGATTGATAGATTGAATAATTTAAAAAAATTAAATTGACTCAGCCATGCAAGAGCTGTTTTGCAGCAACAGAGAAGAGAAAAGGCTATAAAAGAATACAGTGTTAATAGCCAAAGATTCCTGACAAGGGTTGCAAGAGAAGCTGGCCATTTTTCCCCTCCCTCTTTTCTAATTGGGTAACACACCCCTGTACAGTTAAGAGGCACACCAGAGAGGCTGAGTATGAAATGACTTTATATTTTTTAACACACAAGTTTTATATTAAGAATTTTTAACTGTGCATGAACACACATCAAGCTGCCCTTAGTATAAGCCTGGTATCACCATAATAATGTAGTTATATTTCTTTAACACACAAGTTTTGTGTTACATTTTTTTTAACTGTGTCTGAACACACAATAAACTGCCTCACAACACCCCTATCAAAAGCTATGTGGCACCCTTATAATGATGTTATATTTTTTAACATGCACATTTTCAAAAAATTTTTTAACTGTGTCTGATGGCCCTGAATACACAACAAACTGCCTCACAGTGCTCCTAGTAATGGAGGAACCCTAATTACATTATTTTTTAAAACAGTGACTGAACACACAACAAACTGCCTCACACCGCTCCTAGTAATAGCACCTTAATGATGTAATTTTTTAACACAGTGCCTGAACACACAACACTATACTTCACAATGCTCCTAGTAATGGCACCCTCATTTTTTTATTTTTTATCACAGTGCCTGAACACACAACACAATGCCTCACAGCTCTCCTAGTAATGGTACCCTAATGGCTATTTTCTTTGTAACACAGTGCCTTGCAGTGCTCCTATGGCAGTGACACCCTAATGGAGTTTTTTTTAAATAACACAGTACCTCTTTAACACAATTCTCCTAATGGTATTTTATCAATCACACAGTGCCCCTTTAACACAGTTCTCCTAATGGCATTTTTCAATGCCTGAAAGTGACTCACAGTGCTGCAACCCATAGTCTGCACCCTCATCCCCTGATCCCCTGTGTGAAATGGTGCCTGATCACAAAGCAGTGACTTTTATATGCAACCAAAAAAATGCAAGATCTGATGTCGGGAAGATGAAGCAATCCTAAACACGTTAGATCTGGTGCCAGAAAGATTACATTTTCCCTCGTTTTGGGATCCAAATTTGGTGGGAAGACCCAAGCTGGGGCTCAGTTCGACTCGTAGCCCTTAAATTCATATTCCAGGAATCCAAAACCTGCACATCTCTACTTTTTATATTGTATTGTTTGTGTGTACCATTGTATTCTTCCCTATTTGGCACTACAGACACTTGGGACTACATGTAAAAACCCAAGATTTGCGAGAGCTGACACGATTCCCCAGAGATAGTCATTACATTTAAACTGGTTGGTTTTGTCTTTAAACAAATTTTTGTTTGAAATCTAATGGCTAATTCTTGTTGGCTCCCAAAAATTGTGGGCTAATATATTTGGCCCTTGGTGGCCCCATGTAAAAGATGATAGTAATAATTTTAAGCGGCAAATTGGTGGTCACATTTTCAGTGTTATTATTTATGTGATGCAATCTGTCCTTTGTTTTGATTTCCTATACAAGTAACATACTCCCATCAGTCATAACATTCAAACCATTGGCCTAATAATGTGAAGGTCTCCTTCATGCTACCAGAACCCATTGAGGCATAGGCTCCGCATGACCTCTGAAGGTGTCCTGTGGTATCTGGCACCAAGATGTTAGCAGCAGATTCTTTAAGTACTGTAAATTGTGAGGTGGGTTCTCCATGTCTTTGATTTGTTTTTCCAGCACATCCCACAGATGTTAAATTGGATATAGATTGGGGAAATTTGGAGGCCAAGTTAACATGAACTCTTATTCATGTTCTTCAAACCATTTCTGAACATTTTTTACAGTGTAGCAGGGCGCATAATCCTGCAGAAAGAGGCCACTGCCATTAGGGAAAACCATTGCCATGAAGGTGTGTACTATGTCTGCATCAATGTTTTGATAGGTGATATATGTCAAAGTAACATCCACATGAATCCACAGGACCCAAGGTTTCCCAACAGAACTTTGGCAAGAGCATAACATTGCCTCTGCCGGCTTGCCTTCATCTCCTAGTGTATCCTGGTGCTGTCTCCTCCTCAGGTAATCAATGAACATGCACCCAGTCTTTCATGTGATGTAAAAGAAAATGTGATTAATCAGACCGGGCCACCTTGTTCATTTGTTCCATGTTCCATTTCTGACTAACACTTACCCATAGGAGGCACTCTTAGTGGTGGACAGGGGCCCGAAACTGCTTTGCACTGTGTGCTCTGACATTTTTATATCATAGCCAGCATTAAGTTTTTCAACAATGTATGCTACAGCAGCTTTTCTGTGGGATTGGACCAAACAGGTTAGCCTTCACTCCCCACACACATCAGTGAGCCTTGGGTGCTCATGACCCTGTTGCTGGTTCTCCAGTTTTGATAGGTACTAACAGCTGCATACTGGGAACACCCCACTAAACCAGCTGTTTTGGAGATGCTCTGACCCAGTCGTCTAGCCATCACAAATTGGCCCTTATCAGATCTTTACACTTGCCCTTTTTTAATGTTTCGAACACATCAACTTCAAGAACTAACTGTTCACTTGCTGCCTAATATATCCCACCCCTTGACAGATGCCATTGTAACAAGATAATCAATGTTATTAACTTCACCTGTGAGTGGTTTTAATGTTTTGGCTGATGGCTGTATAACTAAACATATGATATGGTTACCAAAAATTAAATATGTATAAACTACCGATCAAAAGAACACCAAGTTTTCCTATATTTATTGAAATGTACACAGTTTAATGTCTGAATGTACTCTGAAATTAAATCATAGAGCAAATAAACAATTGGATATACAAAATAAATTACAGAATAGTTTTGCTTAACAAAATAGAATCTACATTTTTTATTCAAAGTCTTGTAAATTGTAGCCACCTTTTGCAGATATTACCGCCAAAATTACTTGTAGCATTCTATCTACAATTGAAGACAAATATTGTTTGGGAAGTCCTTGCCACACTGTTGCACAAGTTTTCACAAATATGTTGCACTTGTAGGTTGCTTTCACTCTATTTTCCAGTCCATCCCAAACCTGCTCAATGGGGTTAAGTCTGGAGATTGTGCTGGCCATTCCATGATTTAAAGCCTGCCATCTTGTTCTTTTCCTCAAAGGTAATTCTGGAGGTATGTTTTGGGCCATTATATTGCTGTAGGATGAACCCTTGACTAACCAGGCATAGAGCAATGGGTATTGCCTGACACTACAAAATGTAGCCCTCTGGTTCCAGGAACTCTGTGCAAGTTGGTAACTCTAGACCCACCAAAAGAGACCCAGATTATAATGCTTTCTCCTCCATGTTTGACAGTTGTGTCATAGAGGTTTATCTACTAAAGGTGTTTTGCAATTAAAGCATTGCCCTTTTAAATTTTGGGCTGCAGCAGATCTTATAAGCTGCCTTTTAGTAAATAAACAAACTGAGGAACCATCCTTTCACCTACTTGATGCCATACAAAAACTCAAGTAAAATTATTTAGCCTATGCTAATTACTGCAAGAAATTCCTGTGTGGGGCACTCTTTTATAACTTTAGTGATGTAATCTTATATAATGAATTTAAACCATAACTTTTACTGTTAATTCTTTTAAAAGATACAAAGAGACATACAAAAACCCTGCATGATTAACTGAATTTCATCAGTCCATAAGACCTTCTATCAGTCTTCTGTAGTCTAATGGCAGTGCTTCATGGCTCAGACAAACCTCTTTTCATTGTTGCAGAACAGATGAAAGTTCTTAACCTAATACCTGCTCCATGAAAAAGTAATTTTTTTATAACTCTGACATTATTTAAAAATGTTTGCAAGCCTAAACTTTTTTATACCCTAGCAGTTCACAACTTATATATAGGAAGAAGTCTACTGATGAAACGCGTTGGTAACCTTATCTCTTGTCCTAAGAATTACTGAATCATGACTCAGATAAGCTATTATCCTTTTTAATGCTTATATATCATGCGATGATATTTACCTTCTCCTTTTTAATTTTCATACATTTTTTAATTGTTTATTGAACTCATTGTTTACTTGTTTTAAATCTCTGTATTAAATTTTGATGATTTTAAGTCATATTTATTGATATTTTTTGCACAGATATTTTAATTCAGAATAACACTGTTTAGCATTTTATGCACCTCTAAGCACTTTATGTGACTATTTGCACATAATTTATATTTGCACATTTATTAGCAGAGTTTGTAGCTCATAGTCAACCCTCCATTTGTTTTATATATACAGTCAGGTCCATAAATATTGGGACATTGACAGAATTTTCATATTTTGGCCTCTATTCACCACCACAATGGCTTTGAAATGAAACAAACAAGATGTGCTTTAAATGCAGACTTTCAGATTTAATTTGAGGGTAATTACATCCAAATCAGATGAACGGTGTAGGAATTACAATGGTTTCTATATGTGCCTCCCACTTTATAAGGGGCCAAAAGTAATGGGACAAACTAAATAACCCTAAATCTAACTTTCAATTTTTAATACTTTGTTGCAAATCCTTTGCAGGCAATTACAGCCTGAAGTCTGGAACGCATAGACATCACCAGACACTGGGTTTCATGCCTGGTGATGCTCTGCCAGGCCTCTACTGCAAATGTCTTCAGTTCCTGCTTGTTCTTGGGGCATTTTCCCTTCAGTTTTGTCATCATCAAGTGAAGTGCATGCTCAGTCGGGTCAGGGGATTGACTTGGCCATTGCATAACATTCCACTTTTTAGCCTTAAAAAACTCTTTGATTGCTTTTGCAGTATGCCTCGTGTCATTGTCCATCTGCACTGTGAAGCGCCGTCCAATGAGTTCTGAAGCATTTGACTGAATATGAGCATATAATATTGCCTGAAACATTCAGAATTCATTCTGCTGCTTTTGTCAGCAGTCACATCATCAATAAATACAAGGGAACCAGTTCCATTGGCAGCCATACATGCCCACACCATGACACTACCACCACCATGCTTCACTGATGAGGTGGTATGTTTTGGATCATGAGCAGTTCCTTTCCTTCTCCATACTCTTCTCTTCCCATCACTCTGGTACAAGTTGATCTTTGTCTCATCTGTCCATAGGATGTTGTTCCAGAAGTGTAATGGCTTTTTTAGATGTTGTTTGGCAAACTCTAATCTGGTCTGTTTTTGTGGCTCACCAATGGTTTACATCTTGTGGTGAACCCTCTATATTCACTCTTGTGAAGTCTTCTCTTGATTGTTGACTTTGACACATATACACCTACCTCCTGGAGAGTGTTCTTGATTTGGCCAACTGTTGTGAAGGGGTTTTTCTTCACCAGGGAAATAATTCTTCTGTCAACCACAACAGTTGTTTTCCGTGGTCTTCCGGGTCTTTTGGTGTTGCTGAGCTCTCCAGTGCGTTCTTTCTTTTTAATAATGTTCCAACCAGTTGATTTGGCCACACCTAATGTTTTTGCTATCTCTCTGATGGGTTTGTTTTGATTTTTTAGCCTAATGATGGCTTGCTTCACTGATAGTGACAGCTCTTTGGATCTCATATTGAGAGTCGACAGCAACTGATTCCAAATACAAATGTCACACCTAGAATCAACTCCAGACCTTTTACCTGCTTAATTGATAATGAAATAATGAAGGAATAGCCCACACCTGTCCATGAAATAGCTTTTGAGTTGATAGTCCCATTACTTTTGGCCCCTTAAAAAGTGGGAGGCACATATAGAAACTGTTGTATTTCCTACACCATTCACCTGATTTGGTTGTAATTAACCACAAATTAAATCTGAAAGTCTGCAGTTAAAGCACATCTTGTTTGTTTAATTTCAAAGCCATTGTGGTGGCGAATAGAGGCCAAAATATGAAAATTCTGTTAATGTCCCAATATTTATGGACCTGACTGTATATATATATATACTGTATATATATGTTGAATTCTGTGCTCAGATTTTGGAATTTGTATTGGTGAAGAATTATTTTATGTTTGATGGCAGATATTTCCTGCAGCTCATGGGTTGTGCCATGGGCTCAGCGGTGGGGTATACAATCTGGAAGCCGGCTGCCTTAATACCGGCAGCTGGCTTCCCGACTGTCATATCCCAGCAAGGGATGAAATGCCGGGCATCTAGATGTAGACGCCTGACATTTCCCTGTTGCCGGGAGACAGGTGCCCGGCATCCCGATCGAAGGGATGCCGGTCGCCGCGAGCGGACAGCCGCGGGGGGGAGGGTTAGGTTTAGGGCACCCGGGGGGGACTTAGGGTTAGGCACCCCCCTGGGAGGGTTAGGCTAGACAGAGGGAGGGTAAGGCACCCCCGGGGGGGACTTAGGGTTAGGCACCCCCCTGGGGGACTTAGGTTTAGTAAGTGGGGAAGGGGGGGTTAGGGTTAGGCACTTAGAGGGGGGATTAGGGTTAGGAACTTGGGGGGGAGGTTAGGGTTAGGCACCCCTAAGGTTGGTTAGGGTTAGGGGGTTAGGTTAGTAGATACTTACCTTAGGATGATCGGGATTTCCAGTGCTGTCAGGCTTCCACTGCCGGGATCTCTGCATCTGTCGGCCAGTCACTGCCGGGAATTGAACCGGCGGTATTTCATACCGATTCCAGCGGTGGCACCCGCATATGCAAATATGTACATGTTTGGATCGAGCAGGAGCTATTTTTCTCTGATATATCGGTGTCTAATAACATCTTATACTATACCAGATTTATAGATGAAGTCTTTATGATCTGGCAGGGCAGTGAGAGTCTGTTATTGCAGTTGTTTGGGGCTCACAACAGATCTCAGTGCCTGGTTAAATTTACGGTCAGAATGGACCAACAGCAGATTGATTTTTTGGATGTTTTGATTGCCAAGAAAGATGCAGCTTTAACTACATCACCCCAGAAATTTGAAACTGGGTTTACCATACTCCCAGATGTTGCGGGTGTGGAGGATTAATGATGACACTAATACTGCACTAGTGCAGATTGTTGCCCTCATTGATAAATTCATATTACGTTATAGCAGTAAAAACTTGCTTGCTTGCCACCAAGGAGAAAGTGATCTTAATTGATCGTATGTCATTATTGACAAACGTGAGTCCTGTGTTAAGACAACAATATTGCTGTGGCTTAACAAGTTTAATGTTTTGTCTCCCGATGTGAATAGGGCCTCTAAAAAACATTGGCCCATTGTCAAATATGACAAGAACCTGGGTTTAACTAATACTAATATCATGTCATGTAATTCCAGAGGCAGAAATTTATGGGATATCTTTGTTAAAACTGCCATCTCTAACTGTGGCGTAATACCCCCTAAAAAGCATTTTTTGTCGGTGGTAAAAAACGGATGCTTTAGATGCTCCTGTGTAACGTGCCGGTACTTAATTCCTGGAGAGACTTTTACTCACCCTCATTCTGGCAATCGATTTTTTATTCGACATCACTTGATTTGCAACAGTTCATTTGTAATCTACAAGATTATATGCCCTTGTGGGCTTTCTTATGTGGGCAAAACCCAACAGAAATTTAAGGAATGCATGGCAATGCATCACTCAAGTATACGCACTGCATTGTCATGTGGATCAAGTGATCAACCAGCGGCTCGCCACTTTGTGGATTTCAAACAAAATTTGGCATGTCTTCGCTATAGGATGATTGAACATATCCCTCAACTAAATAAAGGTGGGGATAGAGACCGTTTATTGTTGCAATGTGAATCAAGGTGGATTCACAGATTAGATGTGGTTGCACCCCGTGGGCTCAGTGATGCTCTGGGCTTATCATACTTTTAATATGTCATAGTCATGCTAACAGGTGATATAGTCAATATGTTAATTTCTTAATGTCTTATGACCTCTAGCATGTTATTTGGTTAACATGCGTTCTGATATGCAGGTATTTATATCACATGCTTTTTTGCATGCAATGCTGGTGCTTTTTATAATTCATCCATTTTTTATGTGATCATTTCATTGCTATAATGTTACCTGTTTTATGATGCATAGTATTTTGCAAAAATCTTATTATGTATTCTATGGAATCTGCTTATATTAATTCACTATATTGCTTGAGTTAAATGGGTAATGATCATTTAGATGCATGTGTATGTGCCTGTTATCACCGAGGATCTGATTTTGTTAGCCTGATAATGTTGTTTTTATTCATGCTCGTTATCTGTATATGTTCACTTGTTGCTATGGTGAGGTGATTGGGATCAGCTGTTGATGATATGCTTGTTGATGATGTCATCTGGATGTGTCACCGGCTGGCCTTGTGCCCTGTCTGGCGTGCTTCTTGTGTATTGGGCAGTGGGGTGTATTTAAGGTAAGATGTATGTTTATGTACTGTATAGCTGAAGATAGTACTTAAAATACTGAAGCATTCTATTATCACTGCTGTGGTTTGTGTGATTTTTTACAAGGGAGTGCCGCACCTCTGATTGTTTATTTAACCCTTCTGTGAGGGCACCCCTGCTATTTCTTCATTTATCTGGAGTGCCGGACCTTGGATTGCTATATATATTGTAAGAGGACTGGATTAAGGGTCCCTCTCCTGGGGTAGATAGACTCCTTCCTTACACACACAGCAGCCGGGAAACAGCACACCAGTCTGGATGTGAGTACAAGCTGGTCGGCACTAGTCTTTATTGTACAATATCAGAAATTACATAAAGAAAACATAAACATAAATCCTAGCCCTGTCTGGGCTCTAACTTTACAAGTGATTTCCCACTTTACAAGAACCTGGCAGGGCATAATACCCTCACCAGCAACAAAAGCACAGCACAGTCCTCACTGCTAGGTATCCAAGTGTCTCTGAGCAGACTCCATGCCTGCTCTCCCAGGTGAGACACTCAGCCCCAAACAAACCAAGCATATCTTGGCCACTCTCATCTGGAAGCCCTAATGAGCCTGTTACCAGGCTGAAAGGCCCAAAACCTGGAGTGGCCATGGGTGGAGCCCACACCCACAACCCCTAGGTCCCAAACCGGCTTTTCAAAAAGCCAAAACCCAAGCTTGCTTCACTGCAAACTTTCTCCTTGGGGTTTTAAAACACATAGGTCAGAAACCTAGGGCAAACGTATCTATCACTGACCACTTTACCAGTGATCCTATCACTATATATATATATATATAATATAGGCAAGGTCTGGCACTCCTGTCATGATTAAAAAGCTTGATCAAATGCTTTGAAACGTTGACTATAACACACGCCATATGGAATCTCTGATTGTGCTGCTTCCCAAGTAAGACTATATATATATATATATATATATATATGTATATAAAAAGAGCCAGTCGGGCAGCACTCACATTGTAAAAAACAACAATATGGCCCGTTGCCTTACATAGGTACCCCAGCAAGGGTCCAAACACATAGAACAATGACGGCTGTACTCAGTAATAAATAAAATCACAGGCGCAGATATTGCAAAGCCAATATTTCGATACCTTTAATGTATCATCTTCAGGGTATAATAGCATAATAACAATAAAGGTGAGCTTTTTTATTGTTATTATGCAATTATACCCTGAAGACGATACATTAAAGGTATAAAAATGTTGGCTTTGCAATACCTGCACCTGTGAGTTTATTTATTACCGAGTGCCGCTGTCATTGTTCTATATATATATATATATATATATATATATATAAAATTACACGTTGAGTCTCCCATATCCAAATATTCCGAAATACGGAATATTCCGAAATACGGAATTATTTTGGCATGACTGAGAAAATTAAACCTTTGATTTTTGATGGTTCAATGTACACAAACTTTGTCTAAAGGCACAAATTATTACAAATATTGTATAAAATTACCTTCAGGCTGTGTGTATAGGGTGTATATGAAACTTAAATGAATTTATGTATGTACACAAACTTTGTTTGAGCCACATAATTATTGAATATATTGTATAAAATAACCTGCAGGCGATGTGTATAAGGTGTATATAACACATAAATGCATTATGTGTGTATATTTGGGTTCCATTCCCAAGATATTTTATTATGATATGCAAATATTCCAAAATACGGAATATTCCATTATCCAAAATACCCCTGGTCCCAAGCATTTTGGATATCAGAGACTCAACCTGTATGTATAGGCATACAGGTATCCATAACCAATAGAAGAGGCGGCACTCCAATGGACTTGAAAAGAAGATGGTTTATTACCAGTGTTTCAAGGCCCATCCGGCCTTTTCATCAGGGTGTAAAAATTTGAAATGTTGGTAATAAACCATGTTCTTTTAACTAAGTCCATTGGAGTGCCGCCTCTTCTATTGGTTATGGATTCCTGTGTGCCTATATTATTATAAGGAAGGAACCCCAGCACTATTCTTTTCTAATTAATATTTAACTATTAATAACATTATTAATAAAATTTAATTATTAATAATATTAGTATCTACTTTAATATTCATAATTAAAGTCATATAGTTTCTTTTCTAAACATTCCTTTTACATGTCTTCTTGAGACTTTCTGAACTGGATATGAGTGTTAACCTATATCAATGTTCCATAGGGGGTCGTGGATGAGAAGTGTACCTTCTTATTTTTATGTTCTTCAGCCACCAAAGAATAAAAAATAATAATACAATTCTAAATGGTTAGTAAAAAATAAAATGAAAAGAAAGTCAATTTGGATCTCAAAGGAGTTATTGTAAAAAAATATAAGCAGACTAAGAAGTGAAAAGTTAATGTAGTGAATCTGGTTAAGCAGAATAAGGAAATCAGATCTGCAAAGGCTTAGGCTGAATGATAAATGTCACAGTTAGTAAATAAAAAAAGACAAAACCTTTTTTTAAAAAAAAATACAGTATAAACGAAGAGGCAGAACAAGGATAATTAAATAATTAAGACCTGATACATAAATCCATTCACAGAGATGATCATGATAGAAATTCAAAACTTCTAAAAATTCTGCAAGAAGGAGTTTAGGAAGATCCTGGCAGTGTAGCTTCTTCAATGTGTCAATGTGCATGACAGTGACAGGCATCCAACACAGCAACAAACTATGATTTTACTGAGATATATATTGGATATGTTTTTGTTTTGTCTGTCTTTAAAAAGCATTAATAAAATAAAATGATTTGGTCCAATTTAATACAGTCTGTAAAATACAAGTAAATTAATATGCCATGGAGAGGAGAATGGTTTGGTTTTGACATGGTTCTTTTCACCAAATTAGCACAAGTTTGGATTAGTTTGGAACTATCTTATTGGCTATCCAAAATGGAATGAGTATGTAATGCCGGCTGTTGCGATGCCTCCTGTCACAATACCGACAGCGGCATCCCGATGATTGGTATCCCAACAGGGGTCGAGTAAGTATACTTACCCTCCCCTGTTCTTCCCCTAACCCTCCCTTATTGTGGCCTAACCCTAACCCTCCCCATCCCACACTGCACCCTAACCCTCCCCGTTAGTGCCTAAAGTTTACCCCTCATTCTGCCTAAACCTAACCCTCCCCTCCTATTGCTTAACTCTAAATCCCCCAGTCATGCCTAACCCTCCCCCATAGGGGTGCCTAACCCTAACCTCCTCCCCGAAGACCTAACCTTAACCCCGCTATGTAACCTAAACTTAACCCCCTCTCCCCCCCGCAGTTAACACTAAGGATTCCCGTCCTTCTGTGTTCCGGCGACAGGAATAAGATAGGCATTGGTATTTCGATGCCTATCTTAAGTCCCTTGTCGGGCTTCAGCCGTCAGGGTTTAGACCTTGCGGCCGCCGGTCTGCTAACTACATCCCATCCAAAGCATGCAAGAGCTGGATAACCAATATGATGCCAGTTTTGAGATCCGAACATAACTGAGTAAAACTGGTCCGCTCATATCTAATGCCATGTATTTTACTTGTTTTTACTTTGCATTATATACATTGATAAAAAATGTCATAAAATAATAGTGTTATTGCATCATAATTCAATCCCATGTTAACTCTCATAGACAAACCATGGCAACTCCATCGGAGTATCAAGATATGACCAAAAGAGAAATTCTTACACATATATTTACAGTTACAGTTGGAACAACAGCAGTGCCTATGACACTAGTAAATACTTGAAGATACAGTCTAAGCAGAAGCCAAAAGGAATGCGGATATAATATATAAGAATGTACTAATCAAAATACATATTAATTAAAACTAAATAAAATGTGATAAAAGAAAACATGCTTGAGAAACCATATAAGATAATTTTATTAAAAAAAAATAATTATTCATTTATTAGACAATACCATATAAAGATGCCTGTTCATCATAACTTAAAGGGCCTGCTACGCATGCAGAATCACTAGTTTCTTCATTTTTTATGTAATGGGCCATTTATTGTTAGAGATACGATTTGACCTCTTAATATTCAGCAGACTCTGAAAACATTGTTTTCGGGGTTTGCTTGCGAGAACAAATGCCATCTTCAGATTGTGCTGGTTCTTGGAGCCCCGCTCTTTTCTATGGAAAGAAGGTCCAGGGTTACAAAGAAGAATCCAAGAGGATCCCTCCGCCACCTCCTCACTGCCACCCCAGCGGCTTTGTGCATGTGTGACCTCCGCACACAGCAACGGGAGAGGTAAGTAATGCTGCTACTGAAGTAGCAGTGCTACTAATCGTGGGGACAGCTACTTTTCAGAGAAGCTGTCCCCACACCAGAGAAATGCTGAATTGCTCCGGTGATAAGTATTCCCGACGGCGAGTTGGGTGCTTAATCATCGGGGGCTGGATGATGAATAGGCCCTAAAATCTCAAAATAGAAAATGTCTGATGCTACCTTGCATAAAAAAAACTTTGAATTCTATGAGGTGTTAGGCACTAGCGCTATAGTGTTTCTCACTTAGATGTCGGAAGCTACTGGGCACACGAGTTGTCCAGACTCATAGGTAAGTATCATAATGGAATGGGGAGGTTTGTGTCCAGCGCTAACCTAAAGAGTGATGGCTTAAATCAATATGTGACCTGTACACATCCTTAAATACTGCGTTTTCAGCATATAGGAAAACTTGAAAAAAAAGAAGAAAACAAGGAAGAAAACAGAGTGGGTATATGTCTAAATAAATTGTATTTATTATAAAAATTTAAATTGTTGTAATAAAAGATGGCAACAGTATTGGCAATAGTACCTGTTGGTATGGCACTTACTAGGAGAAGTCAGATGGCTCCTTTAGGGTGCCTCTTTCCGTAGGTTAGAGCTACACCTACGTGCACCTATGGCCAGTTGCTCTAGAGATGACTGAGCTGTCAATAATGTCCTCAGTACAAAAAAACCTCCTTGTAAAACCACCCTGGTTGCAGGTTACATAAGTGGACTCCTTAAGGGTGTCCCTTTCCATATAGCACTTAGTGCCTATGTCTCCCATTTAACACTAATCGTGACAACCTTCCGGGTGTATGTATATAGTCTCACTTGCGTCAAAATACCTTATGCTTGGGTATATAGCATAGGTAATGATGGATCTCTGTTTATGTTCACACACTGTCCTCCTGTATGTGCATGTCAAGTCTTATGGAGGTACAGATGTAGTGAGGGGTCTTGGTCTGCCCTTGCTAAGGGGTGACTTTCCGCATGATTAGCTGTAACATACGTCCCCTCACAAACAGTGCTGAACAGAAAATATGTGTGTGAGTATCTTGCGGCGGCGTCCCGCACTGCTGGTCTTACCGGTGGTGATCACTTTCGTGGTGGAGCTTCACCGCATCCCGTGTGGACTCTGTCAGCCGATAGTTGGAGAATCACCTTCCTCCTGCTGAGACGTCGCTTGTTGATACTGAGTCCGGGAAACGTTGTGCCGCATGAAACTGCTGTTTTGTCTCCTGCTGCATATGCAAGCAGCCGGTATGGGGTCACGTGTTGCATGTGGAACAACACGTTTCAACCTGTGGGCCTTCCTCAAGGTTACACGCAAGCACATGGGTATTGCTTAAATTCATCAGTTATTATCAATAAAGTAATATTTAATGATTTTAGAGTTATTTTCAATGATTGAGGCATTTTAGTGATGATTTGCTATGCATATCATCATTTTAATGAATACGATAACCTTTATAGCCCACCGGAAGTGAATGGACATACACTTCCAGTCACTCGACGTTGGGTTGCCCAGAGATTTACAAACAAAACCCACAAGGAAAAAACAACCCTGCCAATTCACTACTGAGCCTGCCCACAGGAGGTAATACCATTCTGCTCAGTGTTCCGGCATAGGCATCACTTACAGGCGGTTGCACCACTTCTGGCGATCACCGGAAGTAAACAATAACACTGGCCCTTTCCTTTTTTTTTTCAACAAACTTTATTAGAGCACAGGCCCGTTTTGGCACTAATATACTCCTATAGATGATCAAGAAAGAAGAAAATATAAAGGAGATGATTTTTAATATGCCAAATCGAACAGCAAATCACTGTTCAAAACCGACTAAAATCGAATTTGTTTTGCAAATCGCAAAACAAATCGAATAATAGAAAATGCAGTAAAAAAACAGTTTTCACTGCATTCGATTTGAGTCGATTTGAGAAGAGCTAAATCACTCCTCAAATCGGCATGCAAATCGGCCCTTAGTAAATTTACCCTTATGTGTTGCCCTTTCTTTTACTTTTGAGTGTGAAAGAAAGTGATGAACCATTCGGGGAGAATCATTAATCTTTCCAAGAAATAACATCTAGAGAAGGACTACAGAACTATTTCTACATAATCTGTTTGAATTATACCAAGAACAATATTAATCTATGATGACAAAGGAAACTATCTTTGATTTATTGTGATTTAGCTGATTATTTGGTTGTTGTGGACTCCAACTTTTTACACACTTTGGCAGCTATTAGTTGGTGCGCCAGTACTTACTCAAAATATATTTTTGTATACATCAATTCTAATAAATACTTGTGCTGAACTGTATTATTGATGGACATTGATCAAAAGTCTTGTAGTTATATTTTCACTGCAAATAAATTTTCTTATTATCTTTAGTTTTCTTTGCAAGAATTTAGTAGCTAAATAATTATGACAACATAATGTATTATTTTTTATTTATTTTTTGTCTTATTTCTAAAAATTGACCAAACACTAATCATGGAAGACCAGTTGGTGGAGTAGATTGAGGATGAGCTTCCAGGGTCATTAAGCTCCTCTCTTTCTGTTAGTTTTACAGTAAATGCTAAATATCAATGTGTCTCTTGGACTGAAACCTGCTCCAAAAAAAGCAATGAGATTCTGGAAAACATCAAAATGACCCTTCAGGAAATAAAGGATAATAAGGTGAAAAATGACGTCAGCAATAGTGGGGGTTGGCACAACAGTTTTCATTGGCTAGTCCTTCCAGCCCCAATGAGACTAAGGGGTATATTTACTAAATTGCGGGTTTTTAGAAGTGGAGATGTTGCCTATAGCAACCAATCAGATTCTAGCTATTATCTTCTAATATGTACTAGATAAATGATAAGTAGAATATGATTGGTTGCTATAGGCAACAACTCCACTTCTAAAAACCTGCACTTTAGTAAATATAGGGCCTGATTCAGAGCCGGACGCTATTTGCGCTCACTTGTTCAGAAAAAGGGTCCGGCTATTTAAATTGAGCACTCGCTCTTTGCGGTCTGTTGACGCCTCTATGTCTGAGCGAGTGAATGAAACATGCGCTCGCTATTTTGTAAAGACGCCCCCTGGCCGCTCGCATCATACGTCATCTACGCTATTTATTAGATTAATCGAGTACATCGAAAGGCGTCTGAACTGCTCGCAGTGCTTGTGGTTGGATTTTCCTACCGCAATCATGCGAACAGTTCAGGCTAAGAAACAACCAAGTGACGTGGTCGATGATGCTGCTTTGTTAATTATGCACACCATTAAAACGCCAGTTTTGACCGTTTGACACACCTGCGTTCGGATCTCCACTCCCCGTTTTCAAACACCTTGCCCTGTTACCACCCACAAACGCCTCATCCTGTCATTCAAATTAGTAGGCACTCGCAATTTTGCGAACACATGTTTTCCGACCGCACTGAC
This sequence comes from Taudactylus pleione, assembly GCA_031769625.1. Classification (NCBI taxonomy): domain Eukaryota; kingdom Metazoa; phylum Chordata; class Amphibia; order Anura; family Myobatrachidae; genus Taudactylus; species Taudactylus pleione. The sequence goes on from JAUIMM010000115.1 coordinate 7,755,325, forward strand.
TGGTTGGCGCATGCGCATTACGACCCATACGCATGCGCAGATGTGCGAACATCGCTCGGAGCGAAAGAGCGGCCGCTTACGAGTAGCTCTGAATCAGACCTCCAACCCACAGCCTGAAAAAACAGAGAAATAACTGCCTACCTCTGCTCATTCAGTCCTCAGTGCTTGGGACACTTGACCCAGGTGCAGAGAGCCAATTCAAACATAGGGCCTGATTCAGAGCCGGACGCAATTAGCGCTCGCTCGTCCTGAAAATAGGGGTGGCTATTCAAATGAACCGTTTGCTCTTTGCGGTCTGTTCACGCCTCTAGGTCTGAACGAGTGAACAAAACCTGCGGTCGTTTTTTGAAAAAATACACCCCCTGGCCGCTCGCATCCTACGTCATTTCCGCTATTTATTAGATTAATCGAGTACATCGACCAGCTTATGAACTGCTTGCTATTCTTGTGGTTGGTTTTTGCTACCACAATTTTGCGAGCAGTTCTGGCTATAAAATAACCCAGTGACGTGGTCAATGACGCTGCTGTATTAATTATGCACACCCTTAAAACGCCCGTTTTGACCTTTAAGCACGCCTGCGTTTGGATCTCCACTCCCCGTTTTCAAGCACCTTCCCCTGTTACCACCCACATACGCCTCATTCTGTCACTCAAAATAGCAGGCATTCGCTATTTAGCGAACAAACGATTTTCGGACGCACTGACTGGTTCGCGCATGCGTATTACGATCCGTACGCATGCGCAGTTGGGCAAACATCGCTCGGAGCGAACGAGCGGCCGCTTACGAGCGGCTCTGAATCAGGCCCATAGTCACTAGAGGCCAAAGGATTGAAAAGAACAACAATTACAGCTAACAATTTTTTAAGAAAAAAAAAATATTCACATTATGCTGGTGTTTTTGTCTTAATTCTACATAGTGTGTGTACAACTGTACATATATGTGTTTTAGGGGGTTTAAATGAAACTAAGCAACAGAGCAGCTGCACAAACACATGACAGTTTAAAAGAATATAGGACATTCTATGAAAAGCAATTGTAAGTACGAGAGTGCAGCTTACTTCAAGTTTACTTCTAAAAAACATACACAAGAGCCTGTTTGCACTGGATTGCAGGTGCTAACTAGTGCCTGACAAACAAACATACACAGTGAAAAGATGCCTGCAGTCTTTCACATGCTCCCCACACACTTCATCTGCCTACAACTCTCTCTAATGGTGAATAGTATGTAGTATTACAGCATAAACTACAGCCCTCCAGCCACTATCCTGTGTGAAATGGCACCTGAAATTATGTGGGAAAGACTTACTGTACATGCAATCCAAAACACGTGAGATCTGGTTTTCAGATCCAAGTTCCAAACTTTGTGAGTTCTACTTAGACCCCCAAAGTGATCCGAACCAGGACTTAGTTCAACTCAGAACTAGAGATAAGCAGTTCGGGTTTGTTGAAAACTGAACACACCCAAACTTTGGGTTTCCGAATTGAACCGAGTCTCAGTTCTGATCACTTTTGGGGTTCCAAGTAGAACCGAGCCCTGGCTCAGGTCTTCCCGTAAGTTTAGAACACTGATCTGAAAAAAGCGTCAGGTTTTGGGTTACATGTAAACAGGTCCAAATTACATGATTTGAGCTGTTTTTATTGATGGTTCAGCTGAGCATACATGTGCAATATAGAATAGCAATGAGCTTTTACTATTGGACCACCCCTGTTGAACAGAAAAAAATCGGCCATCAGGAGGAAATGATGAGTGGTTGAAAGTCAACTCTAGGAGGGAAGGGCCCTGGCTCAGAGGTGGACACAGTGTCAATGTCGGATGCAAGCAGCCTGTTTTCAACAGCACATGCATCCAAGTAACACTGCACATGCGTCCCAACTGGTACAGCCAAAATCCACAGAACAAATTGGACACAGAGAGAGTGTCAGGGTTCAGCCTGGGATCGTCCAATACTCATCGTGGTGCCAGCTTCCCTTGACTAGCCATGCGGCCAGACGACAGGTGCGGTAGTGGGTAGTGAGTATTATCCCCAGGGCCCTGTTGATTTCCACACAATCTGCGGCGGTGGTTATGGGCACAGCTATATAGTCTGTCTCACCTGACTGGACCCTGCACCAATGGTAGCCTGGTCACCTCTCAGCTGACTCTCTCCTCCAATGGACAGCTACCTAAGGGTATAAAGCAGGACTCCAGGAAACAGGAAGTGGCCTGCACAACTCTTCTCCAGTAGCTGCTTGCTTCAGATCCCTGTTCCAAGCTCCATGCTGTTGTATCCTCAGTGTGCTTCACCAGTCTCTGTGATATTCTCCAGTGATATTCAGCATCGTTCACTACTGTAATTCTCCAGTGATATTCAACATCGGTCACTACCAATACTCCTTAGTGATATTCAACATCAGTCACTATCGATAATCTCCAGTGATATTCTACATTGGTCACTACTGATATTCTTTAGTGTCATTCTACATCATGATTACTGATATTCTCCATTGATAATCTCCAGCCACCCAGTTGTCTTTCTTATCTCCCTGTCAGTTGCTAATTCCTGGGTCCCTGATCAGGGGGCAGTGATGGCACAATGCTAAATCCATATCCTAATTGGAGGGGTCACTGGTGAAGACCACCAATGAGTTAGACTCCGCTCCTTTGCTCAGGTCTCGTCAACACAGGAATTAGCCGATGAGGAAGATGTATGTACTTTCTCCTCGTCTACTGTTGCCTCCCCACCTAGTCAACTCGTCTCCCAGTCCTCTGATTGGAAACCTCTAGGGCCAGGGCATGACAGAGAGGCAATTTCTGTGGGCATTTCTGGGTGGTAACAGGGGGTGGACAGACATGCAGGCGTATCGCGTGTGTGTCCCTGTCAGTGACTGTGGCCATTGCTGCACTGATTTAGGTGGCCATGTTCAGATATATATTCTGTGCCTCCATATGGCTGGTGCAATGTTTGATTGTGCGACCAATGTGTGGCCGATGGTTCGTCTTAATAGGCAAAGTGTCGGATCAGCACCGCAGTCAGTGGGAGTCTCTGCGCTGTGGAGAAAGATGCACTCACGGCTGCATAAGCGTCCACTGTCAATGTGTCTGTCTGACCTGTCAGTCTGACTCCCAGTACTTTGTCAGTGTGTCTATTCTGTGAACCTGTCTACAAGCACTATTACGGTTTCTATCTGTCATGTCAACCTGTCTTCCAGCATTGTCAGTGTGTCTGTTTGTCCTGTGAGTCTGTCTCTCAGTTTTGCCAGTGTGTCTGTCTATCCTTTGAGCCTTTCTAGCAGAACTGTCAGTTTGTCTGTCATAGATGTGAGCCTGTCTTTCAGCACTGTCAGTATGTTTGTTTGTCTGTCTGTCTGTCCTATGAGCCTATCTTCCAGTACTGTTAGAGTGTTTGTTTGTGAACCTGTCTTGTGTCTGTCTGTATTGTGTTTTTGTCTTCCTCTTAGTGTGTCTTTTCCCAGCACTGTCAGTGTGCCTGTCCCTTAGTCCTGCCTATGTTTCTGTCTGCTGTGTCACTTAGTTTGTGTCTCAGTCCTGTCTTGGTGTCCTCCAATCCTATCATTAGCCCCAGCATAAGCTAAGTTGTGTATGTGTAATAATGACTGCAATAACAAAATTGTAAGTTTACATTATTTGTTCTAAGGGCTCAAAGGTATTAGTTAACCATGAAAACTGAAAAAAAATAGCATTTTTGTTTCAGTCCAGTTAGTGGCATTGACCACATGGTGGATGCAGCAAGAACTCCCGTCATTATGGCAAATGTGTCTTGCTGCTTACTTATGGCAGTGCTGCACATACCTGTCGCAGATGAGACTAACGTCACTGCAGCTAAAATTTTATATTTGTAGTAAAAAATGCCTGTTTGCTCCAGGAATACATGCTTGTTTTGCTCTTCTGTATCATCTGCTTCCAGAATACAGCTATGGAATCTTTGTTACTGGCAAGTATGATCAACTAAAGTCTCTGCATTAAGTTTTTGTTATGCAGTAATTGCATTCTATACTCTGGATCATTGCTCAGTATTCTGCTAGCGACATAGGCCCTCATTCAGAGCCACTCGCTATTTGCGGTCGTTCGTCCTAAAACAAGGGGTGGCTATTCAAATGAACCGTTCGCTCTTTGCGGTCTGTTCACTCCTCTAGGTCTGAACGAGTGAACAAAACTTGCGATCGTTTTTTTAAAAAATACGCCCCCTGGCTGCTCGCATCCTACGTCATGTCCGCTATTTATTAGATTAATCGAGTACATCGACCAGGGTATGAACTGCTCGCTATTCTTGGGGTTGGTTTTTGCTACCACAATTTTGTGAGCAGTTCTGGCTATGAAATAGCCCAGTGACGTGGTCAATGACGCTTCTGTTTTAATTATGCACACCCATAAAACGCCCGTTTTGACCTTTAAGCACGCCTGCGTTTGGATCTCCACTCCCCGTTTTCGAGCACATTCCCCTGTTACCACCCACATACGCCTACTCCTGTCACTCAAATTATCAGGCATTCGCTATTTTGCGAGCACATGAATTTCGACTGCACTGACTGGTTCGCGCATGCGTATAACGATCCATACGCATGCGCAGTTGGGCAAACATCGCTCGGAACGACCGAGCGGCCACTTACGAGCGGCTCTGAATCAGGCCCATAATGTTTCTGGACTTCCCTTTGAAATTGCCATCACTGTTCAGTTTGTGTCAAAAGTATTACCTTTTCTGGACCTGTTACTTCTATTATATCATGCACCTAACATGCTGCTTGGCTTTAAGCCATTGGAATCCATATCCGTTGCATTTATTTTACATTGGTAAACCTTTTCCATGTTCTTGTTTGGTTATAATGAAGAACTCTGTTTCACCACATTCTTTGATTTCTTCTCTGTTATAAGTCTTATCAGCATTTTTGTGACACTTTTTATCTGTCTGAACCATTGCTGTAAGGTTTTTAGAGTCTGTCTGACAAAGTTGTGTGATAAAGATCAATCATTTCATATCATTTTCCCATTCTTAAAGCAATTTAGATTTACTAACACTAAAGCTGGGTACACACTTGGCGATATCAACCGTTCATTCGATTGGGCAATATATCGTGAGCGCATCGACAGGTGTGTAACCCCAATATGTCTTTGAATTATGTTGTTCACAGACATATTTCATTGGCTGTGCATCACAGCAGAAGGCCGATATATATATCTGCAGATATATCGGTGTATCTGCTGATGTGTATGGGCGACTTGCCAATCACCTGCAGGAAGTGACAGCTCAACTGGGTGGGCAAATTAAATGATCATAAGGCCTGATATAACGGGTGGACGATTGGTAAGTATATATGCTCTTACCAATCATCAGATAGGTCGGCTAGTCAGCCAAATGGCTGACCCATTAACTTAGTGTGATACAGTCCAACTTACATTATCATATAAATACACCTAAAAAAGGAAGGCAACCTTTTTTGCCAATAGATGTAACTACTTCTGGTGGCTTGCTGCTGCCCAGAGTCAAAACAGTAAAGTTAATAAAACAAACTCAGCTTTGTGTCTGGGACCACTTGGTTTAAACAAGTATCTCTCGTTCCCTTCCTCCTTTTTTCCCACAGTGAAAATGAAGGCTGCATTTGGCAATGATTGTCGACTGCTACATAGAATTTGTAGCAATGTAAAACATATACCTTTCTACCCCAGGACAAGCAACGGATTAAGGCCCTGATTCAGAGCCGGACGCTCTTTTTTTTGTATCGGCCTCCTTGATGGTTCAATGTACACAAACTTTGTCTAAGGCACAAATTACTAAAAATATTGTATAAAATTATGTTCAGACTGTGTGTATAAGGTGTATATGAAACATAAATGAATTTCATTTCTGTACACAAACTTTGCTTGAGCCAAAAAATTATTGAAAATACTGTATAAAATTACCTGCAGGCTGTGTGTATAAGGTGTAGATAACACATAAATGCATTATGTGTGTATATTGGGGTCCCATTCCTAAGATATTTAATTATGATATGCAATTATTCCAAAATATGGAGTATTCCGTTATCCAAAATAAACCTGGTACCAAGCATTTTGCATATGGGAGACTCAACCTGTAGTAACTTATTAATTATATTTATTAAATGGTCATTTGTACGCTTGCTTCACTATTATATATCCCTAACAGTGTGACATAGCACACTCTTTATGACTGTACTAAATCAACAGTTAAAAAATTAAGGATGTTTGAGTTGCATCCATTAGGAAAGATTATTTGTTCAATAATCTTCAGTAATTGTTCTGTGATATTTTATACTATTTTAATGTGGTTATTATTATTATTTAAAAACTAAATATTTAAGGGATTAGATGTTATTAGGGATACTTTTTAGAAAATTACAACTAGAGGCAATGACGAAAACTAGAATATGCTACACCTCTGAAAACCATACTATGATAAATTGCCATTTTTAATGCAACCCATCTTATAAAAGCTTTTTTTTGTTTATAATACATAGGACCTGCTCAAGAAAAAGCTGGAAAACACTGAAGTATATAAATACATACAGAGGAAACTATACAGAATGCTTTTTGTTGTTTTGCAATCTTTTCAACACTTAAATTGGGAGTTTCCTGTTTCCTTGAAATTTAAGAAACAATACAGCTGATTTTCCCAGAAATATATAATTAGATTAGATTTTTGGAAAGAAGCATCAATTTACATTAAGAATAAGTAAAGTCCTGGCTCAGTCAGATGGTGTTGGTTAAACAAACTGTAGCTTTCCCCTCTTCCTTCCTTTCGCTTTCTTTCACTATTTCTCCCTCTTTCTGTCTGTAAGTCTAATATAAAACTTTTCATGGCATTAGTGTGTCTCATATGAGGACATCAACTTTATGATTCCTGACACTATCATTGGGTATATATTGATTATACTGCTTAAGCTTAGGGAACTGGTTTTTTTTACAGGACATCTGGTTTCCTTTTGATTACCAGTGAATCAGCTCAGAGTTCCAAACTGTGGGTTTATGTGACACTGAGGCAAAGAAAACCCCTTAGTACTTAGTAATGCAAAGATATAATTGAAAGCAAATCCTCAGTTACAATTCTGCTTTTAAGTTGTATGCAATTTATTTTACCAGCAGCTTTGAAATGATTAAATGACTTCCTATACTAGTAGACCTTTAAAAGTCTACAGCACGTTCAAACACTCCTGCATATTTGTGGTAGCCTAAGCTGATGTTAGCATTTAATGTTCTAGGTATAACATGGTAATTATAGAACTCCAGGGTTATAGCATTAAGTTATTTATTTATATACAAAACAAGCATGCAAACATATTGTGGTAACACCAGAGCTTAAAATAAATGCTTAAATCATTACAATATCCCATTAGTGAAATATTTGTTATAACTACGCAACTTGAAAAAAAATCTTATTTATTAGGCAGTTGTACGTGATTCTACTTGTAAAATTCTCACAAAGAAGTTACAGATAAAAATTAGTGTAGCAAATATTTAATTATTAAACTTTTCAGTGCTGATTTTTGGATAAAAAGAAACATACTGTGTCCATTTTTCCTGTGAGGATAGTATAGCAAAGATGCAATCGAGTAAATTTACCAATTATTATTATTGTATTTGATATTATGAAAGATATTTAATGATAACATTATTCAGTAGGGCACTAATGATGATCGGGAATCTGTGCAGACGACAACTGTCAGCAGACTGTCAGTGATTGACAGTCTGCTGCCGTTTCGAGGCGGGGAGGGGGCGGCGATGACCTCTGTTTCCTGAAACTGAGGCGTGTTGCTGCCATTGGGGGGTGGGAAGAGGCCAGGATCTCCTAATTTCTCGCAGCTGCAATGGCCGGCTATGTGACCCCATGGGTCACCTTAGCCGGCCGATGGTTCGCAGAATACCCGATGCTGCGTTGGACAATGCAGCTCGGATACGTAATGCAGCAGGATGCGTGATGCCTCCTGCTGCATTACCATATCAGTACAGACGTAATAGTTATTCCGTCTGAAGCTGAATCAGGCCCTGAATTCAATTAAAAAGGATCATCATTGTATGAATCCACATTTCTCACATTCTCATACTTTTTCCAGATAATTGTATTAATAATTGATAAGGACAGTGAAACAGTTACATCTGAAAAGGGAAATAAAGATCCATAGTCGTGTGGTTTTCGTTTCTCACTCTGTTGCTAAACCTCAATGTTTGCTACTAAGTTTCTTGTATCTGATTGTCTAGTATTTCCATCCAATCAGACACAAAGGACTACAGTAGTTCCCCTTCTTGTGCTGGTTAGTCCTCATTAGAAATAGCTACAGTATATATGATTCATTTGTTTAAAGAATGTCCATCTTTCATCTAGCACACAGGGCCTGATTCAGACCCACTCATGGGTGCACTGCGCTCGCAAGTGGGTCGATGGTCGGTCATTGCGCACACGCGGCATGTGCACCCCGCATGCGCGAGCCCCGGAGCGAGTGAGAAAAAACTTGCTCCAGGGCTCGCTACAAGATGGGATGGCTGTCGATACTGATCGACAGCTGGCCCCGTTTTGTAGGCAGGGAGGGGGGTTGGATGCACAAACAGAGGCATTCCTGAAGGAACGCATGCCATTTGTGGGCAGCCCTACTGACATCACTAGTGATGTCAGTAGTGGACTTCCTGCTCTATTAGAGCAGGAAGTCCACTCGGGCTTGTGAGATCTGAGACCCTACCACAAGGGTCTCCTCGCAAGCCCGATGGTCACGATAATCACGACCATCGCCAGGCTGCATGCACATGCTGTGGGTGATCACCCACAGCTGTGCGAGCAGCCTGGAGGCCGATAAAAAAAAAATAGGGACGCCCTGATTCAAAGAGAGTGCACGCATATAGCGTGTGCCTCTGAATCAGGCCCACAGTTCTTTCCTGTGACATCACAAAATGTAGGGGAACTACTCCCCCCCTGTGCTCAGCACAACAATGTCGAGTGTATAATGAAATCGACCACTATATTGGCCAAACTGATATATCAGACTAGATTAAAACAAAGACAGCAGGAACAGAGAATAGAGTGGGAGAGGGACATAGTTGGGGAAAAGAGAGGAAAGATAGACAGGGGATCGATAGATGGTGAAACATGAGTAGAGAGGAGGAGAAATAGGGAAAAGGGGGATGGGGAAAACCAGATAAGGGAAAAGCCAGCAGAAGAGAGAGACAGAAAGAGAAAAAGGGGGTCAGACATGAAACGGGTTGGAAAACAGAAGGGAAAATGGTGCGCTAGTATTCAAATGCTGTCTTGTATACAAACTTGCTGCTGACAACTGAGGGGTTCTGTCCAAACCCTCACGAAAAGCACATGAGTAGAAAATGTGTCTGTGCTAGTATCTATACATAAATTCCCAAGGCTGTTAATAATACAATTAAAATTTTAATAAACATACACATGAACTACAGTTCAACCTTTTAAAACATATACCCTCAATTAGCAATGAATAACACTGTTGCCATGCCTCCAAGCCATAAATCACAAAGTAACAATTTTGGTGCAATGTGACTCTAATCAGAAAAAGTCCCAATAAATATAAAGGACAAATATGGGTAATTTAATGGATTGTTCCCGTCTGTATCACTTAATCAGTGATGTTCACATAGGTAGAGAAAGACCTCTAAGCACACAAAATGTAAATCGATACATAGTCACCAAGTAAAGACACTGTGATGAGGGTCCAACAAACGGCTCCCCGATGTGTGGCTCCTTTGTGACTGTGTATACCCGCAACACGTTTCCTCTGTAGCTTGTTTTTGGATTAGACAACTCCCGGCTTGTTCCAGGCTCCAGCGTCTCCCTTACGGTCGCGACGCACCAGCAGCTCCTGACCAGACCAAGTGAGATAGGTATTGGACTGTAGTTCCCAGCCCGCCATGATCAATGTCTGCAGAGGTACCATGTGTGCACAGATGGGGGTTGGAAAATCCATCTCCTATGGCTACAAATATGCTGCCACTGATGGTGTTCCATGGCCTTTAAAGATAAATGGTGCCACTATTATCCACAAGTGCATGTATTCCAATAGCAGGAGGCAAATATAAGGATTAAAACAGTCTACAGTGTGTAAACCCTTGATGCATTTCTCCCCTCTCCCAGGGTTTTTTTCAAAAGGCAGTGAAGTACCTCTCCTCAGAGAGACCAGCTTATTTATACCACACATAATCAATCAACTCCAAGTGGATGCATCTGTTTATGTGACATTAATTAGCATAAAAGGGATCCAAATATACCAAACAGCCAATAGAAACAAATTGGCTGCGCTCATTCAATAACACACTGGTGTATATATTATAGACCATACTTAGGTATGAAGTGTAAAATAATTTTAATTATACAATCTCATAAACAAATATATAAAAATATTCAGAGCCTAAGTGGAACATATATATGTTCCTACAAAAATTAAAATACATACATACATATACAAAACATATAGTTAATATCAAAAAAAGAGATTTGATAGGTATAGTCAAATTTACTGGTTGGATTGTTACCAGGCAAAGGAAAAAAGAAAAAATGTATCCCTTGAATACACTGTATCTGTGGCAAGTTTGTGGCTAGTGCAACAGTTTAATATAGTGTTGCTATATTGAGTAGGCAACATGAAATGAGCTCTCCCGATTTTCTTTTGTTGTGTTCTTATATTGCTGGCTGGTATGACAGCCTGTGATCTGCAGATCAGAAATGCCGATATTCCGTGTGTAAAGTTGCATAGATCGCGGTGGCTGCGGCATGTACCTTCATGTGTCTGTCACTGGATAGAAAACTTTTCCCCTTTCATTGCGGGAACTGTCCATGGTAATGCTCCGCTCCGTATCAGGTAATGTATCTCTGCTGTCGGAGCCGCCGGCCGGCTTAGGTGGAAACCTGCTTGTGAGCAGGTGCCTGCGGTCACGATGGAATGGCGTGACCACCAGTGGAGACTTCGTGACAGTTTGCTTGTTACCGAGATCCCCCTGTTAGAGATGGTGATAAGCTGGGTAATGATCTTTGAATATTGGGTCCGCTCAAAGAGAAAAAGTGTTGCTTTTGGGAATCAGATGCCACAAGTCCAGCTGTGTTTGCTCAACGCGTTTCCGTGTGTCTGCACACCTTCGTCAGGAGAATGCTGGGAAAAAGGGATTTAACCCTTTTATCCAGTTTCTGTCAAGTAGTATAATAAGAGTCATTTTCGGCTGAGACTTTCAAGGGATATCAGTCAGGTGCATTCAGTTTGGTCTCTCATTATCTTGCACGATTACAAAGGTTGGTTCAAAATCTCTTATACCCATAACAATTTAAAAAATATCAAATATGTCTAAAACACTTAGTCTCTATATGTAAAAATGTTCTTAAATTATTGTATCTAAGTATATCATCCAGTTCATATTGTTTTACCAATGAAAATCAATTGCCAATTTTGCTTATGTTTTAATCTCACAACCGTTATGAGAAATGTATGTTAAGGAAACCTTATAAATAATAAATAAATGAAATTAATTAAAAAATGACAAGATATAAATGAAAATAAGAATAAAAAGTATATATAAGACTTGTTATATATTCTTATTTCTGATGTGTAGTCATTTTCCCCCCTGCTATAGATAAGTGTATAAATATGCAGTTCTCTGATCTAAATATTTATATATACATTTGTCCCTTCACTTCTCATACATTCATTATTATAAAAATTAATGAGACAGCAATAATAATCATATATAAAATATGATATTCCATGATATCTAGCAAGTCAAATACACCAAATGTATCCAGATAATCGAATGATAAATAAAAATATATAAAAATAAATATAAGTGAACAAAAACTGTTGGTGTGAATTTATATTATGAGGTCACTGATTGGAGGGAATAGTTGGTCTCACATTGATGATCAAGTGTGGACATGTAATAGTCCCAAATACCTACAGGGAACTGTAGTGGAATCTGGGATTATATATCAAAATCCACCTCCGCCACTTCATTAAGACCCTCAGGGTATAAAGTACGCATTTTATGGATCCAGTAAGTTTCTCGAAGACAAAGACGAGAATATCTGTCCTCTAGCTGTACTTGTGTTCTATACCTATAATCTGTATGCATTTAAATTCCCCTTGATGTTTTTCGATGCAATGCCTTGATACAGAGTGTTCTGATTTGTTGTTCATAACATTCCTTCAGAAATAAGAAATAAGAATATATAACAAGTCTTATATATACTTGTTATTCTTATTTTCATTTATATCTTGTCATTTTTTAATTCATTTCATTTATTTATTATTTATAAGGTTTCCTTAATAAACATTTCTCATTACGGTTGTGAGATTAAAACATAAGCAAAATGGCCAATTGATTTTCATTGGTAAAACAATATGAACTGGATGATATACTTAGATAAAATAATTTAAGAATATTTTTACATATAGGGACTTAGGACCTCATTCAGAGCCGGTTGCACAGAGCGTGCGGTCGGTCTGAATGAGGGGAGGACCTCTTGAATTTTCAGCCTTACGACCGCCTAAGGTGATGGTCGCGATGGTCAAGACCATCGCGACCATCGGGGCTTACGATGAGACCCTAGGGTAGGGTCGTGCCGTCGTGCGCATGCTCTGTGGGGGGCAATCGACCCGGTCCGAGCGCATCGGTGCTAGCGACCGGGTCTGAATGACCCCCTTAGTGTTTTAGACATATTTGATATTTTTTAAATTACTATGGGTATAAGAGATTTTGAAATAACCTTTGTAATCGTGCAAGATAATGAGAGATCAAACTGAATGCACCTGACTGATATCCCTTGAAAGTCACAGCCGAAAATGACTCTTGTTATACTAATTAAAAGAAACTGGATAAAAGGGTTAAATCCCTTTTTCCCAGCATGCTCCTGACGAAGGTGTGCAGACACACGGAAACGCGTTGAGCAAACACAACTGAACTTGTGGCATCTGATTCCCAAAAGCAACACTTTTTCTCTTTGAGCGGACCCAATATTCAAAGATCATCATCCAGCTTATCACCATCTCTAAAAGGGGGATCCCGGTAACAAGCAAACCGGCACGAAGTCTCCACTGGTGGTCACGCCATTCCATCGTGACCGCAGGCACCTGCTCACAAGCAGGTTTCCACCTAAGCCGGCCGGCGGCTCCGACAGCAGAGATACATTACCTGATACGGAGCGGAGCATTACCATGGACAGTTCCCGCAATGAAAGGGGAAAAGTTTTCTATCCAGTGACCGACACACGAAGGTACATGCCGCAGCCACCGCGATCTATACAACTTTACACACGGAATATCGGCATTTCTGATCTGCAGATCACAGGCTGTCATACCAGCCAGCAATATAAGAACACAACAAAAGAAAATCGGGTGAGCTCATTTCATGTTGCCTACTCAATATAGCAACACTATATTAAACTGTTGCACTAGCCACAAACTTGCCACAGATACAGTGTATTCAAGGGACACATTTTTTCTTTTTTCCTTTGCCTGGTAACAATCCAACCAGGAAATTTGACTATACCTATCAAATCTCTTTTTTTGATATTAACTATATGTTTTGTATATGTATGTATGTATTTTAATTTTTGTAGGAACATATATATGTTCCACTTAGGCTCTGAATATTTTTATATATTTGTTTATGAGATTGTATAATTAAAATTATTTTACACTTCATACCTAAGTATGGTTTATAATATACACCCCAAGTGTGATTGAATGAGCGCAGCCAATTTGTTTCTATTGGCTGTTTGGTATATTTGGATCCCTTTTATGCTAATTAATGTTGCATAAACAGATGCATCTACTTGGAGTTGATTGATTATGTGTGGTATAAATAAGCTGGTCTCTCTGAGGAGAGGTACTTCACTGCCTTTTGAAAAAAACCCTGGGAGAGGGGAGAAACGCTTCAAGGGTTTACTCACTGTGGACTGTTTAAATCCTTATATTTGTCTCCTGCTATTGGAATACAATCACTTGTGGATAATAGTGGTACCATTTATCTTTAAAGACCGTGGAACACCATCAGCCGCAGCATATTTGTAGCCATAGGAGATGGATTTTCCAACCCTCTTCTGCACACACGTGGTACCTCTGCAGATGCTGAACATGGTGAGCTGGGAACAACAGCCCAATACCTATCTCACCTGGTCTGGTCAGGTGCTGCTGGTGCGGTGCGACCTTAAGGGAGATGCTGGAGCGTGAAAAAAGCTGGGAGTTGTCTAAGTAAAACAAGCTACAGAGGAAATGTGTTGTTGGCATACACAGCCGCAAAGGAGCCACACATCGGGGAGCCGTTTGTTGGACCCTCATCACAGTGTCTTTACTTGGTGACTATACTGTACATCAATTTACATTTTGTGTGCTGGAGGTCTTTCTCTACCTATGTGAACATCACTGATTAAGTGATACAGATGGGAACAATCTATTAAATTACACACATTTGTCCTTTATATTTATTGGGACTTTTTCCGATTAGAGTCACATTGCACCAAAATTTGTGATTTATGGGTCGGAGGCATGGCAACAGTGTTATTCATTGCTAATTGAGTTTATATATTTTAAAAGGTTGAACTGTAGTTCATGTGTATGTTTAATACATTTGAAATTGTATTATTAACAGCCTTGGGAATTTTCGTATAGATACTAGAGCGAACACATTTTCCTCTTATGAAAATTGTTGGGACAGAGAAAGGAGGAAATATAGAAATGCAGGCAATAAAAGTTTGAGAGCTGGCTTACTAACAGCAGCTGCCGAGAAAAGGAGATGCAGAGGAGACAGGAGGAAGGGGAAAAAAATATAGAGGAAAGAGAAGGAAACCAATAGTGAGGTAAGAAAAGTGCACTAGCAGTAGTAAAAAAGGAAGAAGCATTGGGATGAATAGGGTGAGACTGGGGAAATGGGAGAAATAGGGGAAGATGGGAGGTATAAGGGGAGATGGGAGAAATAAAGGGACATGGGAGGTATAGTGGGTGACAGGAGGAATAGGGAAAAATAGGAGAAGAGGGGAACAATAGAAGAATAGGCGGAAATGGGAGGAATAGGGGGAAATGGGAGGAATAGGTGGAGACTGGTGGAATATAGACAAATGGGTGAATAGGGGGAGATGGGAAGAATTTTTGGCATATAAGAGGAGTAGGGGAATAGGGGAGGTATAGGGGGAGATGGGAGAAATAAAGGAAAATGGGAGGTATAGTGGGTGATGGGAGTAATAGGGAGAAATAGGGGAAGGTGAGGGAAGAATAGAAGAAAAGGGGGAAATGGGAGGAATAGGGGGAAATGGGAGGAATACGTGGAGAGTGGAGGCTGGTGGAATATAGACAAATGGGGGTATAGGGGGAGATGGGAAGAAGTTTTGGCAGATAGGAGGAATAGGGGAATATTGGGGGAATAGGGGGAGATAGGAGAAATAAAGGGAAATGGGAGGAATAGTGGGCGCCAGGAGTAATAGGGAGAAATAGGGGAAGATGGGGAAGAGGGGAAGAATAGGAGGAAATGGGAGGAATAGGGGGAAATGGGAGGAATATGTGGAGAGTGGAGACTGGTGGAATATAGACAAATGGGGGAGGAATATGGGGTGTTGGGAGGAATATGAGAAAGAATAGGGTAGATGGGGGGAATAAAGGAAAGAATATGGCAGAGAGAAGGAACAGGAGCAAGAATAGGTGGAGATGAGAGGAATAGGGTAATGATAGGGGGAGAGATGAGAATGTGGGGAAGAGAAAGAAAAAACCCTGACAATAGCTGTCAACTGGAAAATGATGGGTCCAAACTACTAGTAGGCAAATAACAAAGGATTTACCATGCCTATTTTTAAAACAAAGTTGATGCATCCAATATGTTTCATTGTGGAAACATAATGAAAAGAAATAGTACAGGAGTACAAATAAAGTTACTCTAACCAGGCTAGAAGGGAAGAGGGTTGCTGGCTCTGATCTTGCTATAACAGACTAAAGACAATTAATGCCAATCAGACCACATAAATTGTAGTAGATAAAGTCGTTTTACTATAATGCTGTATGTTCACATGCTATTTCATATGAGATCTTAACATGATTTTGGTGGCTGCTTTGTAATGGGTTGAGTAGGATAGACTAAAGGTAATGAGTAGTTACAGTTTTACAGGAGACACAATAAAGATGGTAAGACAAATTACATTATAAATAATTAGATTAGGAACCCTCTGGATCAACTAATACTTGAAAAGCTTTTTTGGAGCAATAGTGCATACATATAATGTTGAATTAAAAAAAATGGCAAACTGAAGGAAACTAATGTCAATAGTTTTTATGTAAACACATTTTGGAAATTTGTTAAAATAATAATTAATTTTTATTTTAATTTGAGTGGAAACTATCTATATTTTTTTAATTACGGCATATAGGAAGACTGTAAAAATAAAAGAATATTGTGCTCCCTCTTTCTACTTCCAGGTTAAAATGTAGGACACAAATGGGTTTATAGTCACGGTTACATATAATGGAATTAGTATAATTTAATGCACCTTTATGTGAAATATATACATGGTGGTAAGCAGGTTTAACATTATATAAAGTGGATGGAATAAAGAGAGAGAACTGTAAAATGGACATTATACAAATGGCTGGCTTATACTGTGATATAATGTACATAATGTACAGAACACCTTACAATATTAATATTATTTTTTTTCTCCTGAAATTCATTAAATTGTAATTTTTAATGCAAATAAAAATTATGCGCATCATACTTCTCATTTGTTATCACATTACTTACTATCTTTATTGCAGCCTATAAGGAACAACATTGACATTGTTCCTCTTTGCAACCAACCAAATTGGTGTTGTTTAGATCTACAGTAGGAGTACAAATAATTTCCAATGGTCTTGAATCAACACATGCAATCCATGTATGAACTGCAGAAGCATTGTATTTGCCAAATGGTATCCTAAGTAGTTTTCTTTGGTGCTTATCCATCCAGGTAACATGAAAACATACCCAATACAGAGGTGGCCAATTCAGATTTTGAATTCAGAAACTTCTAAACCAAAAAGTCATATCTTACAGGCACATTAGAAATGACCTCTTCATTCGTCTATATAAAGATGCTGTTTTTATTTGTCCACCAACTATAACTCAAGGGACTTTTACATTTACATATCTATAGTTAGATAAAATGTTTGCAGATATACTGAGAATTGGTTCGAAAGCAGAATGCAGTGTAAATATAATTGGTCTCTATCAGTTGAACAAAAATTATAAAAGGAATGCCTTGGGTTTCACCATTGGCCAGCTGTGTTTATTATTCAGTCATTTAAATTGCACTATGGAAACTGTTTTTCCAGACTGCTGGCAATGAATTTATGTATGTAGTGTAACCATGTAAGATGAGGTTTTGATATGGATTTTAGTTAATATTTGTGTTTAGGTTTATACAGAGAAATGTGTTTCAGTATAGTCAAATGTCTATATGATTGAATGCCTGCATGATTAAATGTACATTGTTATTTACCTGCATGTCTATTCACAGGTTCCCACCAGTGATTAGACATGCAGGTAATCACTATCACCAAGCCAAAGAAAGAGTCAACTATGGGCCTGATTTACAGTTGAACGCAAATACATTTGCATCATATATACAGTAAATACAGCTTGCATAGCGTTTGTCACATGGTACATGTGCACACTTTGCATCTGTATTTTAAATTCAGGATATCATAGACTTGCACCCCCTTGTGATTGTAGAGATGTGACAGGGGTGTTAACATCTAATTTCATTACAGTAGGAGATGCCTTTTTATCCTTGCAAAGTCAATAGACAAAGTCTGTTTCCAAATTGATGATGATGATGATGACTGATGCATTTGTATCAAGTAAATGGAGCCCCTTGAGGTTAATCAACATAAATGTCCAATCAGAGTGCTCCATGCAGGGTGCATCATGCTTACAGTATATTGGCAGAACCTACTGTATGGTTTTGATAGGTGTTAGTGGTGACACCTATCATATTTAACATATTTAACACTAACCAATTTACCATCTACCTGCTCTCTTATAAAATGGTGTCTTATAGCAATGGTATTGGAAGACAAATCAATTGCACATTTGTTGTCACATGCAATGTTGACATTGGGCCTGATTCAGAGCCGTTCGCTATTTGCGGTCGTTCGTTCAAAAACAAGGGGTGGCTATTCAAATGATCCGTTCGCAAATTGCAGTCTGTTCACACCTCTAAGTCTGAACGAGTGAGCAAAACATACGCTCGTTTATTTGATAAAAACGCCCCCTGGCTGCTCGCACCATACGTCATGTCCGCTATTTATTAGATTAATCGAGTACATCGTACAGCGTATGAACTGCTCGCTATTCTTGTGGTTGGTTTTTTCAACCGCTATTTTGCGAGCAGTTCTGAGTTAAAAAAAACCAAGTGACGTGGTCAATGACGCTGCTGTATTAATTATGCACTCCCTTAAAATGCCCGTTTTGACCTTTAAGCACGCCTGCGTTCGAATTCCACTCCCCCGTTTTCAAACACCTTCCCCTGTTACCACCCACATACGCCTCATTCTGTCACTCAAAATAGTAGGCACTCGCTATATAGCGTACAAACGATTTTCGGCCGCACTGACTGGTTCGCGCATGCGTACTAAAAACCGTACGCATGCGCAGATGTGCGAACATCGCTCGGAACGAGCATACGGCCGCTAGCGAGTGGCTCTGAATGAGGGCCATTGTCTTTTGGACTAAGAAGATTCAATTTACACAAAGTCTCCATCAGCCACAACGCTTCTTTGGCTGTTTCTGTGAATGTCATGTACTCCACCTCAGTAGTAGATAAGGCAACAATGTGTTAGAATAGGAGAGCGCTACTGCTCAGTCTCCAATATGGTACCTCCATGGATGAAACTTTATTCCCCTACCAATATGGCCTCTAGACCCTACTACTGTGTATGCATGGTGCCATCTAGCCACTGTGTATGAGTGACATAGTGGGAGATATATGTCTCCCCCTTAGCTCCTGATACCTGTGACCTATTACCCACAATACTGCTGTTCCAACACCAGCACTGTTACCGCATACAAGATACAGTCACTGGCTGCTGATATGTCTAACCAACTTTGCTACAAGCTCTGCTTCATGCTCTTTAACCAGTGTAACAGTGAGTATGGCTGTGCTATCATTTGCTCAATAAACCATGGTGCCTGGTTAAGTCACACTGGACTTATCCTTGGGTCAACCACACATTGCGCTTGTGTGGATTCATTCTGCCAAACCACCATCTGTACTAGGGGTGTGCACCGGCCACTTTTCGTGTTTTGTGTTTTGGTTTTGGATCTGGATCTTTCTTCGTGTTTTGGATCTGGATTGGTTTTGCCAAAACCACCCTTCCGTGTTTTGGGTTCTGGGTTTTGTGTTTTGGATCTGTATTTTTTTGAAAAAAAGCATAAAAACAGCTAAAATCACAGAATTTGTAGGTTTTTCTGCTCCTATGCTATTATTAACCTCAATAACCTTAATTTCCACTCATTTCCAGTCTATTCTGAACACCTCACACCTCACAATAGTGTTTTTATGTCCAAAAGGTTGCACCGAGGTAGCTGGATGACTATGCTAAGCGACACGAGTGGGCGGCACAAACACGTGACCCATCTAGGAGTGACACTGCAGTGGCAGACAGGATGGCAGTTAGAAAAACTAGGCCCCAAACTGTACATAATGCAAAGAAAAAAAGAGGTGCAAGATGGAATTGTCCTTGGGCCCTCCCACCCACCCTTATGTTGTATAAACAGGACATGCACACTTTAACAAATCAATCATTTCAGCGCCAGGGTCTGCCACACAACTGTGGCTGAAATGATTGGTTCGTTTGGGCCCCCACAAAACAAGCTGGCAATTAATGTGTCCCTGCACAAACTGGCTCTACGGAGGCAAGATGTCATCCTCATCCTCCTCATCCACCGATTCCTCACCCTCTTCAGTGTGTACATCCTCATCCTCACAAAGTATTAACTCGTCCCCACTTGAATCCACCACCACAGGTCCCTCTGTACGTTCTGGAGGCTGGTCTCCCTGGAAGAGCTGATAATTCATTTTGATGAACATCATCTTCTCCACATTCTGTGGAAGCAACCTCCTACGCCTTTCGCTGACAAGGTTCCCGGCTGCACTAAACACTCTTTCGGAGTACACACTGGAGGGGGGGCAACTCAGGTAAAATAGAGCCAGTTTGTACAGGGGCCTCCAAATTGCCTCTTTTTCCTGCCAGTACAGGTATGGACTGTCTGACATGCCTACTTGGATGCTGTCACCGATGTAATCCTCCACCATTCTGTCAATGGTGACAGTATCATATGCAGTGACAGTAGACATGTCAGAAATTGTTGCCAGGTCCTTCAGTCCGGACCAGATGTCCAAACTTGGTCCTGCCTGCCCTGCATCACCGCCAGCGGGTTGCTTAGGATACCTAAGTTTTTTCCTGGCAGCCCCAGTTGCGGGAGAAAATGAAGAAGGAGCCGTTGACGTGTCACGTTCCGCTTCAGCTGACAGTGTGTTCACCAGCAGGTCTTTGCACCTCTGCAGGCTTGTGTCGGCCGGAAAGAGAGACACCACATAGGCTTTAAACCTAGGATCGAGCACGGTGGCCAAAATGTAGTGGTCTGATTTCAACAGATTGACCACCCTGGAATCCTGGCAAAGCGAATGAAGGGCTTCATCCACAAGTCCCACATGCCGAGCGGAATCGCTCCGTCTTAGCTCCTCCTTCACTTTCTCCAGCTGCTTCTGCAAAAGCCTGATGAGGGGAATGACCTGACTCAAGCTGGCAGTGTCTGAACTGACTTCACGTGTGGCAAGTTCGAAGGGCTGAAGAACCTTGCACAACACGGAAATCATTCTCCACTGCGCTTGAGTCAGGTGCATACCCCCTCCTTTGCCTATGTCATAGGTGGATGTATAGGCTTGTATGGCCTTTTGCTGCTCCTCCATCCTCTGAAGCATATAGAGGGTTGAGTTCCACCGCGTCACAACCTCTTGCTTCAGGTGATGGCGGGGCAGGTTCAAGAGTGTTTGCTGGCGCTCCAGTCTTCGGCACGCAGTCGCTGAATGGCGAAAGTGGCCAGAAATTTTTCGGGCCACCCAAAGCGTCTCCTGCACGCCCCTGTCGCTTTTCAGAAAATTCTGCACCACCAAGTTTATTGTGTGAGCAAAACATGGGACGTGCTGGAATTTGCCCAGATGTAATGCCCGCACAATATTGGTGGCGTTGTCAGATATCACAAATCCCCAGGAGAGTCTAAGTGGGGTAAGCCACTGGGCGATGATTTCCCTCAGTTTCTCTAAGAGGTTGTCGGCGGTGTGCCTCTTACTGAAACCGGTGATACACAGCGTAGCCTGCCTTGTAACGAGCTGGCGTTTCTGAGATGCTGCTACTGGTGACGCTGCTGCTGTTGCTGCGTAAGGTGATACATCTACCCAGTGGGCTGTCACAGTCATATAGTCCTTAGTCTGCCCTGTTCCACTTGTCCACATGTCCGTGGTTAAGTGGACATTGTGTACAACGGCATTTTTCAGGACACTGAGGACACTTTTTCTGACGTTTCTGTACAGTCTCGGTATCGCCTGCCTAGTGAAGTGGAATCTAGACGGGATTTGGAACCGGGGACACACTACCTCCATCAATTGTCTAAATCCCACTGCACTAATGGCGGATACCGGACGCACGTCTAACACCAACATAGCAGTCAAGGCCTCAGTTATACGTTTTGCTTCAGGATGACTGCTGTCGTACTTCATCCTCCTCGCTAAGGACTGTTGGAGGGTCACTTGTTTAGTAAAAGTAGTGGTGTTCCTACTTCCTCTCTGGGATGATGAACGACTCCCAGCAGCAGCAGCAACAGCAGCAGCGGCAGCAGTAGGCGTAGCAATGCAGGATCCTCCGGAGGAATCCCGGATAGGAGAGTCAGTCATGCCAGTGATATGGCCTGCAGGACTACTTCCGATCCTGACTAAGGAGGAAATTGACGAGGAGGGAGTTGACGGTGTGGTTTGCAGGCGCTTGGATACAACAGGACAACGGGATTTAGGTGTCCCTGGACTGCTTACGGTCTGAGCCAAAGTTTCTGAACTTGACAGTAACTTTTTATGAACGCGCTGCAGGTGCCGTATAAGGGAGGATGTTCCTAGGTGGTTGACGTCCCTACCCCTACTTATTTCACCTTTACATATGGTACATATGGCAAGACAGTTGTTGTCCGGATTTGGATAGAAATATTGCCAGACCAAAGAGGTGGAATGTTTGGTCTTCTGCCCAGGCATGACCGTGATGGGCTTTTTCATCCCACGGACAACAACTGTCTCCCCCGGAGCCTGATT
Source organism: Taudactylus pleione (assembly GCA_031769625.1). Lineage (NCBI taxonomy): Eukaryota > Metazoa > Chordata > Amphibia > Anura > Myobatrachidae > Taudactylus > Taudactylus pleione. The sequence goes on from JAUIMM010000115.1 coordinate 7,777,650, forward strand.
TAAACAAACCACATCACCATCAGAATCCTCCTCGCCAACTTCCTCCTCAGCGCCAGCTACACCAGTATCCTCATCCTGTTGTACTTCAACAGTGACATCTTCAATTTGCATATCAGCAAGTGGACTGTGGGTGCTCCTTTCAGCACTTGCAGGGGGCGTGCAAATGGTGGAAAGAGCCACCTCTTCCCGTCCAGTGCTGGGAAGGTCAGGCATCGCAACCACCACCACACTTGGACTCTCCTTGGGGATTTGTGATATCTTCTTAGAAAGCACAGTTCTTCGCTGTGCTTTTGCCAGCTTAACTCTTTTGATTTTTTTAGTGGGAGGAGTGCTTCCATCGTCATGTGAAGCTGAACCACTAGTCATGAACATACTAGGGATCGACCTTAGCCGTTCCTTGCCACTCCGTGTCGTAAATGGCATATTGGCAAGTTTACGTTTCTCTTCAGCTGATTTAAATGTCTTTTTCAAGGTCATTTTCCTGAACTTTGCCATTTGGGATTGTATGTGCCCTCTACTATGACATTGGGCATCGGCCTTGGCAGACGACGTTGATGGCATGTTATCGTCTATGTCATGACTAGTGGCAGCAGCTTCAGCACTAGGAGGAAGTGGTTCTTGATCTTTCTCTATTTTATTTTTATCGGAGAAAGTTTGGTCCTCCATTTATGTTATATCGATTTGATATATATGTGCGGCTAAACACAGAAAATAATTTTTTTTTTGGTTTGGACTGGAGTGTACTTTGTGGGTTACAGCACCCTTTAACGGTCAAGCCAGCCGGCCCTTTACTTATGACACAGGCGCACTCTTGGCACTACTTTGTTGATGCACGTGCGGCTACTGCGCACACAATTCACAAACACAGAAAATAATTTTTTTTTGGTTTGGACTGGAGTGTACTTTGGGGGTTACAGCACCCTTTAACGGTCAAGCCAGCCGGCCCTTTACTTATGACACAGGCGCACGCTTGGCACTACTTTGTTGATGCACGTGCGGCTACTGCGCACACAATTCACAAACACAGAAAATAATTTTTTTTTGGTTTGGACTGGAGTGTACTTTCGGGGGTTACAGCACCCTTTAACGGTCAAGCCAGCCGGCCCTTTACTTATGACACAGGCGCACGCTTGGCACTACTTTGTTGATGCACGTGCGGCTACTGCGCACACAATTCACAAACACAGAAAATAATTTTTTTTTGGTTTGGACTGGAGTGTACTTTCGGGGGTTACAGCACCCTTTAACGGTCAAGCCAGCCGGCCCTTTACTTATGACACAGGCGCACTCTTGGCACTACTTTGTTGATGCACGTGCGGCTACTGCGCACACAATTCACAAACACAGAAAATAATTTTTTTTTAGGTTTGGACTGGAGTGTACTTTCGGGGGTTACAGCACCCTTAACGGTCAAGCCAGCCGGCCCTTTACTTATGACACAGGCGCACGCTTGGCACTACTTTGTTGATGCACGTGCGGCTACTGCGCACACAATTCACAAACACAGAAAATAATTTTTTTTTGGTTTGGACTGGAGTGTACTTTCGGAGGTTACAGCACCCTTTAACGGTCAAGCCAGCCGGCCCTTTACTTATGACACAGGCGCACGCTTGGCACTACTTTGTTGATGCACGTGCGGCTACTGCGCACACAATTCACAAACACAGAAAATAATTTTTTTTTAGGTTTGGACTGGAGTGTACTTTCGGGGGTTACAGCACCCTTAACGGTCAAGCCAGCCGGCCCTTTACTTATGACACAGGCGCACGCTTGGCACTACTTTGTTGATGCACGTGCGGCTACTGCGCACACAATTCACAAACACAGAAAATAATTTTTTTTTTGGTTTGGACTGGAGTGTACTTTCGGGGGTTACAGCACCCTTAACGGTCAAGCCAGCCGGCCCTTTACTTATGACACAGGCGCACGCTTGGCACTACTTTGTTGATGCACGTGCGGCTACTGCGCACACAATTCACAAACACAGAAAATAATTTTTTTTTAGGTTTGGACTGGAGTGTACTTTCAGGGGTTACAGCACCCTTAACGGTCAAGCCAGCCGGCCCTTTACTTATGACACAGGCGCACGCTTGGCACTACTTTGTTGATGCACGTGCGGCTACTGCGCACACAATTCACAAACACAGAAAATAATTTTTTTTTGGTTTGGACTGGAGTGTACTTTCGGGGGTTACAGCACCCTTTAACGGTCAAGCCAGCTGGCCCTTTACTTATGACACAGGCGCACGCTTGGCACTACTTTGTTGATGCACATGCGGCTACTGCGCACACAATTCACAAACACAGAAAATAATTTTTTTTTAGGTTTGGACTGGAGTGTACTTTCGGGGGTTACAGCACCCTTAACGGTCAAGCCAGCCGGCCCTTTACTTATGACACAGGCGCACGCTTGGCACTACTTTGTTGATGCACGTGCGGCTACTGCGCACACAATTCACAAACACAGAAAATAATTTTTTTTTTGGTTTGGACTGGAGTGTACTTTCGGGGGTTACAGCACCCTTAACGGTCAAGCCAGCCGGCCCTTTACTTATGACACAGGCGCACGCTTGGCACTACTTTGTTGATGCACGTGCGGCTACTGCGCACACAATTCACAAACACAGAAAATAATTTTTTTTTGGGTTTGGACTGGAGTGTACTTTCGGGGGTTACAGCACCCTTAACGGTCAAGCCAGCCGGCCCTTTACTTATGACACAGGCGCACGTTTGGCACTACTTTGTTGATGCACGTGCGGCTACTGCGCACACAATTCACAAACACAGAAAATAATTTTTTTTTTGGTTTGGACTGGAGTGTACTTTCGGGGGTTACAGCACCCTTAACGGTCAAGCCAGCCGGCCCTTTACTTATGACACAGGCGCACGTTTGGCACTACTTTGTTGATGCACGTGCGGCTACTGCGCACACAATTCACAAACACAGAAAATAATTTTTTTTTTGGTTTGGACTGGAGTGTACTTTCGGGGGTTACAGCACCCTTAACGATCAAGCCAGCCGGCCCTTTACTTATGACACAGGCGCACGCTTGGCACTACTTTGTTGATGCACGTGCGGCTACTGCGCACACAATTCACAAACACAGAAAATAATTTTTTTTTGGTTTGGACTGGAGTGTACTTTCGGGGGTTACAGCACCCTTTAACGGTCAAGCCAGCCGGCCCTTTACTTATGACACAGGCGCACGCTTGGCACTACTTTGTTGATGCACGTGCGGCTACTGCGCACACAATTCACAAACACAGAAAATATATTATTTTTTTAGCACTTGGGGGGAGCACCCCTGATGGACAGAGCACCCCCTGGACAACACTACAGCACCCCTTTAGGACTGGGACACTGCACAGGACTTTGGAGTGGACACAGCCCCTATGGAGAACTGACTGCACAACACAGTCCAGCCAGCCCCTATGGACTTTGAAGTAGTGGACACAGCCCCTATTAACAACAGCAGCACAGCACAACACAGCCAGCCCCTATGGACTTTGAAGTAGTGGACAACAGCAGCACTACACTACACTACACTACACAGCACTAACTCCCACCCTCCCTCTTCACTGTCCACAGCCGAGTGAGAAAATGGCGCCGACGCGGGTACCTTATATAGGATCCAAAACCCGCGAGACTCGGAAGGCGGGATGATGACGTTTTGCCTCGATGTCAGATCCGAGTCAGGCGGGAAAAGTCGAGCCTGACTCGGATCGGACTCGGATCGGGGGGGCTCGGGGGGGTTCGGATTTCAGAAATCCGAACCCGCTCACCCCTAATCTGTACACACATTTCCAATACAATGGTCTGTTTCCTGCTAGCCCAGCTAATGACTTTGCCTGCCAAAGCAAATAGATATCTAGTGTAGGAACATCTGTCATTCACATCTGATCTCCAGTTAGCATGACAGAAGACTTGTAATTATGAACCTCCATTTTTTACAAACTGTAGTTTTAAGGAACTTGTACCCCTCAGGTATTTTAGGATACATTTAAAAGCAATCCAATGCTCTCTTCCAGGATTAATTGCAAATTGGCTAACATGACTGGCACTTTGACAATCTGTGAGACAGGAAATTCAAAAGCTCCAGCATAACCATTTTGTAGTGGAACATAGCCCAGTGAGACAGCATGGGTGAAGTTCAAATCCTGACAGCGGAAGCCCGGCAGATGTGAAGATCCCGATTGCTAATAAGGTAAGTATTTACTAACCCTACACCCCTTAACCCTAACCCTCCCTTAGGGGTGCCTAACCCTAACCTCCCCCCAAGTGCCTAACCGTAACCCCCCTCTTAGTGCCTAAACCTAACCCCCCCTTCCCCGCAGCCTAAACCTAAGTCTCCTGGGGGGGGTGCCTAACCCTAACCTCCACACGGGGGTGCCTAACCCTAACCCCCCCTTCCCCTATCCTGACCCTAACCCTCCCGGGGGGGTGCCTAACCCTAAGCCCTCCCAGGAGCCCTAAAACCTAACCATCCCCCCACATGGCTCTCCACACCCGCCGCCCAGTTTACCTTCGTTCGGCATGCTGGGCGTTGGTCTAATGACAGGCATCGGGTTTTCGACATCTGTCATTAGTGCTTGCTGGGATTAGACAGTCAGGAAGCTGGCAGTTGGTATTTAGACCGTCGGCTTCTTGACTACATCCCGTCAGCATAAACATGCAGATGCCCTTTCTTGATCAGAGGTGCTTTCCAAGGTGTCCAAGTTACCAAGGTCAGCAATTTTGAGAGGAGAGGTATGTAATAAAGAGTCTTATTTGCCACACCTCTCCTACCGGGGATAGGTAAAACCCCAAGAAGTCTGCAGGAACAGGCTGTAGATAGGGATAAATTCCCTCTAGGTTTCATGGTTGTAATTGTTTTATTGGTTTCTGTGATTAGTTTGTAGTGCTTAGGTAAAAGATAAAATACTGTCTGTTCTTTTGGGCAGGGCAACTGATGCTGGCTGGTGATTACGCTGTTGAAATAGGTCTAGCTAGAACAAGGGTCTTCTGGTGTCATCCTGACATACAGTATGTCTGAGGTGCTATTGTATATGTGATGTGAACAAGAAAAAGTACAGTTTTTCCAGCAAGAAGTTGTTGGTGTGTCATCTGCCAAGTGGCAATATTACAAAACCTTATAAATTCAATAAACTTATTTAAGCACATATGCCCAATTTTAGACTCTAATACTGGATAGAAAAAAAATTTAAGGATTTACACAAAGAGTATTTAGCAAGTTTTGGTTTAGCTCAATCTCAGGTCAATATGCCAAGTAGGAACGTCTATAAATACCTTCAAATCCAACATTTTATAAGTCATTGGTGCTCCTCTGATAAAATACTGGGTGTAATATTGCCCCTGACCTTTGCTCTAGTCTTTTCAGATGGTTAGGTGTCTATGATTTCTAAATGGTATACAAGACTGGATCCTACTCTATTTCCTGAAATAATTAACTAATTCCATACTGAGAAAAGGAACTCCAGGTGGATTACTGTAAACATTACTGGTTACATGTGTTTTGCACTATATGCTAATGTACTACATATACAGTATTGCCCTAATCTTTGGCCTGGACCAGTACGCTATCTAGTACCTCAAAATTTATTCACTACTACTACTTCTAAATATTGAATTACCCACTCTATTGAGAACTATCATACTTAAAATAAATAGTAAGTGTATGATAGATCTTTAAACATCAGACACACATCTAGTGGAGTCTATACATCTGCAAATGATTGCCGCAATTCTCCTTTCTGCCGACAGTGAGGTTGGGGAATCAGAGATATTCAATATGTTGAAAAATCTCGATTCTCCGATCCCATCCCGAAAATGTTCTGACTCAGCGATTCGGTGATTTTTTTACATGTCAAATTTTTCCTATCCACCGATGGATCACTGATCATTGATGGTCGCTGATCCACGAAATCAATTCACAGATTTGGTCGGATTGGCAGAATGGAGAATTGGGCCATAGATGTATGGGTCCCTAAGACATACTTACTCACCTCTGGAGAATGTTGATCCAAGTAAAGATAAAGATATTATTATTATTATTATTATTATTATTATTATTATTATTATTATTATTATTGTTTCATTTTATTCCATTTGTTTATTATCATATATTGTTGCTCTTTATAATCATGCTTCATTGTACTGGTGATGCACCCCATATATCTAATACTCCTTTTATATTTTAATAATCAAAAAATATTTTTAAACAAATGTTACATTATTGAAATGGGATTTCAGTTGTTGATAACATAATAATAAAATTTGAGACAAGTGTAAATTTGCATTTTGAAGGCTTTTTTTTATCCATGGCAACTATATAAATCTAGTTCTTTGTCCAATAAAAAGAATTCATAGCTGAAAAGTGCTGTAGCAACAAGAAAGTCTACAACATTATAGCTAGGACACAATTTTACATGGGGAATGCTGTACCAACAACTTTTCATTTATTGTATCCATGTTTTTTCAATAGGTATTTATTTTTGACCAAGTATTCTATGCACACTGCTACAAAATAAGTTATCAATTACTGGTGAAGATTATGGGGAAGATGTACTAAGCCTTGAAGAGAGATAAATTGGAGAGAGATAAAGTACCAACCAATCAGCTCCGGTAATTTTTCAAGCACAACCTGTTAAGTGACAGATAGGAGCTGATTGGTTTATACATTATCTCTCTTCACTTGCTCCCACTTCAAGGCTTATTACATCTAACCCCTTATCAGAAGATTCTCTCATTACCCTCCCCAGGGGATCGGTAAGAATTAATCCCCGACGCCGGAAGACCGCCACCAATGAAAATCCCGATCAGTAAGTACACTAACCAACCTAACCCTCTCCTCCCCTAACCATCCTTTAGGAGTTCCTAACCCTAACCTCTCACCCTAGAGCCTAACCCTAAGTGCCTAATCCTAACTCACCCATCCACACAGCCTAAACCTAACCCTCCCATGGGGGTGCCTAACCCTAACCTCCCCCCGGGGGTGCCTAACCCTAACACCCCCTTCCCCTACCCTAATGCTCCCGGGGGGTGCCTAAGCCTAAGTCCCCCCAGAAGACCATAACCTAACCCTCCCCCCCGCAGCTGTCCATGCCTGCCACCCAGCTTACCCTCATTTGGTATGCCGGCCATCATGCTCCCGGCATAGGGATAATGATAGGCATCGGGATTTCGACGCCTATCATTTGTCCCCTGTCGGGATTGCAGTCGGGAAGCCGGCGGTCGGCATTTCGACCGTCGGCTTCCTGACTGTATACCCTCCCCAGCACCTGCCAGCTTACTGAACTTGAATTGGGAGCACATGGCTAGCAGCTGCCTGGCTCAGCTATGATCCAGTAAAGACCGAGGGGCAATGTATCAATCCTTCTAATTAGTGGAAAAGCAACCAATCAGCTTCTAGCTAGCATTTACCAAGTACATCCTATAAAATGATAGGTAGACGCTGATTGGCTGCTATGGGCAACTTTTCTTCTTCTCCACTCTTTTGAAGGCTTGATACATCTCCCCTAGGTCTTAACTAGTATGGCAGCCTCTGGAGACACTTAGCAGTATGAGCAAGTTTCAGTAAATATGTTCAAACTCTAGGTGGCAGCTGTAGATTTTAGGGCACCCCCTCCTCCCCTCCCAGTAGCGGCTTCCACTGCTGCAACTGAGACAGACCAGGAGAGGGGAGAACCCTGCAGCAGTAGGCTGGCCACATGGTAAGTATAGCAAGGTAGTTTGAGGTGCATGCTGGATCTGTAGTAGTAGTAAAAATATGAACCATAACTGGTGCATACTATAAAGTGCTAAGACATGTATGATGCCAAAGACACAAAATTGAGCCATATCTGCGTCCATGTATACAAGAACAAATCTGCTGCAAAGTGGAAAATGCAAAGTAATAGGTGCAAAATTTAATATGTAGACTCATATATGATGGCAAATGTAATATACAGAGCCATATCTGTATATATCACACCCTTCATTTATACAGCTGCTTTCTTATTATATACAGGTTGAGTCTCCCATATCCAAAATGCTTGGGACCAGGGGTATTTTGTATATTGGAATATTCCGTATTTTGGAATATTTGCATACCATAATGAGATAGCTTGAGGATGGGACACAAATCTAAACACAGAATGCATTTATGTGTTATATACACCTTATACACACAGCCTGCAGGTCATTTTATACAATATTTTCAATAATTTTGTGGCTAAAACAAAGTTTGTGTACATACATGAAATTAATTTATGTTTCATATACATCTTATACACACAGCCTGCAGGTAATTTTATACAAAAATATTTGGATATGGGAGACTAAGCCTGTATTCACAAGTGGTAAAGCGCTGACATAGGACACCCTTTGAGGTGTAATATAGTTTTAAAGCGTATAGTTTTAGAGCATATCTGGTACCAAGGCAAATATGTAGACACACGTCTTGTGGCATGCATAACCTATAATTGGCACCAGTTATGCATCCGTGTATTAAAAGTTAGGGGTGTGCACCGGCCACTTTTCGTATTTTGTGTTTTGGTTTTGGATCTGGATCTTTCTTTGTGTTTTGGATCTGGATTGGTTTTGCCAAAACCACCCATCCGTGTTTTGGGTTCTGGGTTTTGTGTTTTGGATCTGTATTTTTTTTTTTTAAAAGTATAAAAACAGCTAAAATCACAGAATTTGTGGATGTTTCTGTTCCTATGCTATTATTAACCTCAATAACATTAATTTCCACTCATTTCCAGTCTATTCTGAACACCTCACACCTCACAATATTGTTTTTATATTATAGCTAGGACACGATTTTACATGGGGAATGCTGTACCAACAACTTTTCATTTATTGTATCCATGTTTTTTCAATAGGTATTTATTTTTGACCAAGTATTCTATGCACACTGCTGCAAAATAAGTTATCAACTACTGGTGCAGATTATGGGGAAGATGTACTAAGCCTTGAAGAGAGATAAAATGGAGAGAGATAAAGTACCAACCAATCAGCTCCTGTAAATTTTCAAACACAGCCTGTTAAGTGATAGATAGGAGCTGATTGGTTTGTACATTATCTCTGTTCACTTGCTCCCTCTCCAAGGCTTAGTACATCTAACCCCATTTCAGAAGATTCTCTCATTACCCTCCCCAGGGGATGGGGTTGCACCGAGGTAGCTGGATGACTATGCTAAGCGACACAAGTGGTCGGCACAAACACATGGCCCATCTATGAGTGACACTGCAGTGGCAGACAGGATGGCAGTTTGAAAGACTAGACCCCAATTAGTACATAATGCAAAGAAAAAAAGAGGTGCAAGATGGAATTGTCCTTGGGCCCTCCCACCCACCCTTATGTTGTATAAACAGTACATGCACACTTTAACAAACCAATCATTCAGCACCAGGGTCTGCCACACGACTGTGGCTGAAATTATTGGTTCATTTGGGCCCCCACAAAACAAGCTGGCAATTAATCTGTTCCTGCACAACTGGCTCTACGGAGGCAAGATGTCGTCCTCATCCTCCTCATCCACCGATTCCTCACCCTTTTCAGTGTTGTGCACGTCCTCATCCTCACAGAGCATTAATTCGTTCCCACTGGAATCCACCACCACAGGTCCCTCTGTACTTTCTGGAGGCTGGTCTCCCTGGAAAAATTGATAATTCATTTTGATGAACATCATCTTCTCCACATTTTGTGGAAGCACCTCCTATGCCTTTCGCTGACAAGGTTCCCGGCTGCACTAAACACTCTTTCGGAGTACACACTGGAGGGGGGGCAACTTAGTTAAAATAGAGCCAGATTGTACAGAGGCCTCCAAATTGCCTCTTTTTCCTGCCAGTACAGGTATTTACTGTCTGACATGCCTACTTGGATGCTGTCACCGATGTAATCCTCCACCATTCTGTCAATGGTGACAGTATCATATGCAGTGACAGTAGACATGTCAGAAATTGTTGCCAGGTCCTTCAGTCTGGACCAGATGTCCAAACTTGGTCCTGTCTGCCCTGCATCACCGCCAGCAGGTTGCTTAGGATACCTAAGTTGTTTCCTGACAGCCCCGGTTGCGGGAGAAAATGAAGAATGAGCTGTTGATGTATCATGTTCCGCTTGCTGACAGTGTTTTCACCAGCAGGTCTTTGCACCTCTGCAGGTTTGTGTCGGCCGGAAAGAGAGACACTACATAGGCTTTAAACCTAGGATCGAGGACAAAATGTAGTGGTCTGATTTCTACAGATTGATCACCCTCGAATCCTGGCAAAGCAAATTAAGGGCTTCATGGATGTATAAGCTTGAATAGACTTTTGCTGCTCATCCATCCTCTGAAGCATATTGAGGGTTGTGTTCCATCGCGTCACAACCTATTGCTTCAGGTGATGGCAGGGCAGGTTCAAGAGTGTTTGCTGGTGCTCCAGTCTTCGGCACTCAGTCACTGAATGGCAAAAGTGGGCAGAAATTTTTCGGGCCACCCAAAGTGTCTCCTGCACGCCCCTACCGTTTTTCAGAATATTCTGAACCACCAAATTTATTGTGTGAGCAAAATATGGGACGTGCTGAAATTTGTCCAGATGTAATGCCCGCACAATATTGGTGGCGTTGTCAGATATCACAAATCCCCTGGAGGGTCTAAGTGGGGTAAGCCACTGGGCGATGATTTCCCTCAGTTTCTCTAAGAGGTTGTCGGCGGTGTGCCTCTCACTGAAACCGGTGATACACAGCGTAGCCTGCCTTGGAACGAGCTGGCATTTCTGAGATGCTGCTACTGGTGATGCTGCTGTTGTTGCTGCATAAGGTGATATCTACCCAGTGGGCTGTCACAGTCATAGTCCTTAGTCTGCCCTGTTCCACTTGTCCACATGTCCGTGGTTAAGTGGACATTGGGTACAACCGTATTTTTTAGGACACTGAGGATACTTTTTCTGATGTCTCTTTACATTCTTGGTATCACCTGCCTAGTGAAGTGGAATCTAGATGGGATTTGGTACCGGGGACATACTACCTCCATCAATTGTCTAAATCCCACTGCACCAATGGCGGATAAGGGACGCATGTCTAACACCAACAAAGCTGTCAAGGCCTCAGTTATCCGCTTTGCTTCAGGATGACTGCTGTCATACTTCATCCTCCTCGCTAAGGACTGTTGGAGGGTCAATTGCTTAGTAAAAGAAGTAGTGGTGTTCCTCTCTGGGATGATGAACGACTCCCAGCAGCAACAGCAGCAGCAGGAGGCGTAGCAATGCAGGTTCATCCAGAGGAATCCCGGATAGGAGAGTCAGTCATGCCAGTGACATGGCCTGCAGGACTACTTCCGATCCTGACTGAGGAGGAAATTGACGAGGAGGGAGTTTACGGTATGGTTTGCAGGTGCTTGGATACAACAGGAAAAATGGATTTAGGGGTCCCTGGACTGCTTACGGTCTTAGCCACAGTTTCTGAACTTGACAGTAACTTTTTATGAACGTGCTGCAGGTGACATATAAGGGAGGATGTTCCTAGGTGGTTAACGTCCCTACACCTACTTATTCCACCTTTACATATGGCACATATGGCAAGACAGTTGTCCAGATTTTTATAGAAATATTTCCAGACCAAAGAGGTGGAATGTTTGGTCTTCTGCCCAAGCATGACCGTTATGGGCTTTTTCATCCCACAGACAACTGTCTCCCCCGGTGCCTGATTTAAACAAACCACCTCACCATCAGAATCCTCGTCAACTTCCTCCTCAGCACCAGTTACACCAATATCCTCATCATATTGGGCTTCAACAGTGACATCTTCAATTTGAATATCAGCAAGTGGACTGTGGGTGCTCCTTCCAGCACTTGCAGAGGGCATACAAATGGTGGAAGGAGCCACCTCTTCCCATCCGGTGTTGGGAAGGTCACTTGGACTCACTTGGACTCTCCATGGGGATTTGTGACATCTTCTTAGAATTAGAAAGCACAGTTCTTTGCTGTGCTTTTGCCAGCTTAAGTTGTTTGATTTTTGTAGCGGGAGGAGGGCTTCCATCGTCATGTGAAGCTGAACCACTAGTCATGAACATAGGGGAGAACCTTAGCCGTTCCTTGCCACTCCGTGTCGTAAATGGCATATTGGCAAGTTTACGTTTCTTCTCAGATGATTGAAATTTATTTTTAAAGTAATTTTCCTGAACTTTGCCATTTGGGATTTTATATGCCCACTACCATGACATTGGGCATCGGCCTTGGCAGACAATGTAGATGACATTTCATCATCTATGTCATAACTAGTGGCAGCAGCTTCAGCACTAGGAGGAAGTGGTTCTTGATCTTTCCCTATTTTAATTTTATCGGACAAATTTTTGCCCTCCATTTATGTGATATTGATGCACGTGCGGCTAAGGCACACACAAACACAGAAAAACATATATATATTTTTTTTCAGGCACTTTGGGGGCTACACCACCCTTCAACAGACGAGCTAGCCAGCTCTTTACTTATGACACAGGTGCACACTTGGTGCTACTTTGTTGATGCACGTGCAGCTACAGCGCACACAAGTCACAAACACAGAAAAAAATATATTTTTTTTTTCAGGCACTTTGGGGGTTACACCACCCTTCAACAGATGAGCCAGACGGCCATTTACTTATGACACAGGCGCACACTTGGCACTACTTTGTTGATGCACGTGCAGCTACAGCACACACAAGTCATAAACACAGAAAAAAAATTTTTTTTTTTTCAGGCACTTTGGGGGTTACACCACCCTTCAACAGACGAGCCAGCCGGCCCTTTACTTATGACACAGGCGCACGCTTGGCGCAACTTTGTTGATTGCCCATGCGACTACAGCACACACAAACAGAAAAATATTTTTTTTTGCACTTGGGGGGAGCACCCCTGATGGACAGAGCACCCCCTGGACAACACTACAGCGCCCCTTTAGGACTATAGCCTTTATGGAATACTGCACAACACAGCCCAGCCAACCCCTATGGACTTTGGAGTGGACACAGCCCCTATGGACAACAGACTGCACAACACAGCCCAGCCAGCCCCTATGGACTTTGGAGTGGACACAGCCCCTATGGACAACAGACTGCACAACACAGCCCAGCCAGCCCCTATGGACTTTGGAGTGGACACAGCCCCTATGGACAACAGACTGCACAACACAGCCCAGCCAGCCCCTATGGACTTTGGAGTGGACACAGCCCCTATGGACGACAACAGCAGCACAACTCCCACCCTCCTGTTTCACTGTCCACAGCTGGAGTGAAAAATGGCGCCACCGCAGGACCTTTTATTGAATCCAAAACCCACGAGAATCCGACAGCGGGATGATGACGTTTTGTCTCGATTTCTATCCGAGTCAGACGGGAAAACTCGAACCTGACTCAGATCCGGCTCAGATCGGGGGGCTCGGGGGGGTTCGGATTTCAGAAATCCGAACCTGCTCATCCCTATTAAAAGTACTTATGAACACTCACAAAAAGCTTTCCCATGGGTCCTGTTCAACACTTCTTACAGTCTATTGGCTGATAGTGCTGTCACCAGTCCTGCAGTGAGCCCTGGCAGACAGTTGGAGTTCATTGTAGGACACAAGCTATAAAAGCTTTCAGGCAGTGAAATAACTGTTAAGCTGTCAATTTCTAAGGTCAAACTCGAAGTTCTAGTTTGAAGTTTGTGTGTGTGGTTCACAGTTAGACGACTGTAAAACATAGGAGTTCGAAATTCTTAAGACAGTTTGAACATGTACAAGCTTAATTAGCTATGCTTTATAGTATTTTAAGAGTTTTCTTTTTTTTAATAGCGAACATTACTGTTTTTGAGTTCGAAGTGTAAAATCACTGCTTGCATGAAAACCTGTAATAAGTTAGCTATTTAATCTCAAATTACAAAAGGGTTCATCTGGCTCGATTTCAGTTCGGAATATTTAGTCTAATGCTGGGTACACACTACACGATCCATTGCACGATATACATCGCTCCAACGCGGATCGGAATGATAGATCATGTGAACCGCATAGTGTGTACGCCCGATCGCGGGTGGGTTGTTCAACACATCATCCCATTTGTTGGGCAGCACAGCATTTGAGACGATTCAATGAACAACGTCATATTGCTAAATGCAGCATGGAACTACATATTGTGCCATCATACACTGCATCATGCAGTGTGTATAGACGGCGCAATGTATTTGCTGTCGCATCATGCCATCGCAGGGTACACACATTGTGTAGTGTGTACCCTACGTAAGGTTTGAGAATTTTCCATCTCTAGAACACATACAACAAAGCGATTTGAGAACTTATGCCGGGTACACACTAGACGATATATCGTCCGATCTGGCGACATATCGGGCACATTGTCTAGTGTGTACCTGCTATGTCGCTGACGATGCGCCCTCCAATGCAACATGGCCCCCTTCTCCTGCCATCGCTCCCGGCAACGGTAAGTGTGTATGCACTTTCTGATTCCGGCACTCCACTGGGTGGCATCGCTAACGAGGTCGGTACACACTAGACATCGTCTAATGTGTACCGGCCTTTAGAAACAATATTGAGCAGATAAATTAGTTTGTACATGCGCAGGTGCAGGTACAGTACATTCTTAATAACTCATTTTACTTGGTTATTTGAAGATCTGATATATATATATATATATATATATATATATATATTTCGTCCTCTGATTTTTAGAAATTTGTACATCAAACAAAAATTGACAGAAGTGAAAGAGTTAACCTAAAGTGTCGTGTTAGAGAACAGCAGTCACATACTACTGAGAGGCCTGGAAACCTTTAGTGTCCACAAAGTTCAGTTCAACAAGGTTGCGTGACATTTCAGATAATTCAGATTATGTTCAGATACATCTCTTTGTGTTGTTAATGTGAGTTGACATTTGACAGGGGATAGACTGAACCAAATATTTCACATATTTGCACATCAAGGTTTTAAATAAAACTCACCACTGCAGAAAATGTTTTGCACTACATTTAAACTTTGAAAGAGTGTGTTTTGAATATATATGTATAATGGACGGCACTCAGTGAGACTCCACAACATGAAAGTCCACAGCACTACTTTGCTTATTTAGTCAACGTTTCAGAGTTGTACCTCTTTTATGAAGATACTCATAAAAGAAAAAGGACACCCCATATATAATCTTCACCCAGTGTACCATCAACACACCGCTTGGTCCCAGAGACATGGCGCAGGCATCACGGTCATCCCCAGGGGGCGTGGCCAACCAGTCACAGGCAAAGAGACGAAAGATATCTGTAGTGTAGTTGAATAGCCGATATCACAATCGCCTTGGAGGTAACTGCTGAAGTGAAAGAAAAATCCAGAGCAATATAGAAAACATTGAAAAAGCCACGTTCGCATAAAATACACTGAAACAAGCCCGATCCACATAAAATACATTTTAAAAAACACATTCACATAAAATACGTTGAAAAAGCCATTCCAGCCCACTATCATTCAAGCCCCCCCCCTCCATGCCACTGCAGCGGCCCCTCATGTGTCACTCCAGCCTGCACCCATAAGCATGACAGCAGGCGGCATCCTCCCAGCTCTCATACAGCCCCCCCCCACTGCCACACAGCTCTTACCTTGTTAAGTGAGGCAGTCCCTGAGCCTCCCATCTCCTGCCCCAGCGCGCGCTCTGATGACTCCCAGATCCAAATAAGCCTCCCTTAAACAGCTGTGCATCTGTCAGAGGAGGCAGGCTGCAGGTGTCAGGGCTCGGGAGCAGTGCCGGGTGCGGGTGTCGGGAACCGCATCACTACAAACAAAGTGCTGCATGCGGCTCGAGAGCTGCAGGTTGGCCACCCCTGAACTAAGCAAGAAGTATACAAACAGTATAAAACATGCAGAGAGTGCATCTGTCACTTCCATGGTAATAATATGATCTTGATCGATGGAGGGCCATATGTTCTTTATGTCTTTCCAATATACAATAGTCCACAGCGACATCTGATGTAATAGTCAACATATTGACTTGTGCAGGTGAGGGGATGCTTGATTAAAAACTTTTTTCCAGTGTGCGGGTGAACAAATGTATGACCCATCTCCAAATGGCTGCACATTATTATGCAGCCAGTGCATCTGTAGTCACCTGGTTTTGTTTTGTAAGAAAAAGAGCCGATGCTTGTGGCTTATGATTAGAGACATCATTATGGATGACTAGGTCCTTGATATTCTGGTCTTTTTAAATGCTGGTCTAATGTCCACATCTTTGAGCATAGTTAGGGACTGATCAGAGGTAACAATAGGCCAGAGTTGCCTGACTTTTTTGATAATATCAGTGGATGCAGACTAGTTTGTCCTACTCTTTTGCTCTGTGAGTAGAATTTAATGCTTTTGTTCTTATAATCTTCAGGGTTTTGTCTTTTGCCTCTTTTAACAGTTTAGGATGGTAACCTCTCGCAATATACTTGAGGATCATATTTTCAATCTGAAGGATGGCATCCTTGTGGTTACTGCAGATCATAAGGATCCTAAAAAACTGAGAATATGGTAAGCTTTTTTTTAAGGTTGGCAGATGATAACTGTTCACCTGTAGGAATGTATTCCACTCTGTTGCTTTAAAGCAAATCAAGATGTCAATCTCCAATCTCTCAATGATTTTGACGGCCACATCCAGAAAATGTACTGTGTCATAGTTGCATTCATAGGTAAATTTTGCTGCTGTATCTAAGAGGTTAATTTGTGGCATCATGTTGTTGAATGCTTCTTTGGAATATGGACCTCATTCAGACACAGTCGCAAACTCTCTCGCTCCGGAGCTCACTACAAAAGGGCCGGCTGTCGATGGTGGTCGACAGCTCGGCCCATATTGTAGGCGGGGTGGGGGGTGGTTTCACAAACGGAGGCGTTCCTTAAGGAACGCTTGCCGTTTTGTGGGCGGCCGCACTGACATCAGCAGTGATGTCAGTGGGGAGCTTCCTGCTCGATCAGAGCAGGAAGCTCCCTGGGGCTTGCGGCTGCCGAGACCCAACCTTAGGGTCTCGTCGCAAGCCCCGATGGTCGCGATGGTCTTGACCATCGCGACTATCACCCTGGTCGGTCGCTAAGCTGTGGGTGGTAACCCACAGCTTAGCTAGCGACCAGGTGGCCGCACTAAAAAAAAGAAGCGGCCTCCCTCATTCAGAGAGAGCGATCGCTTCTTGCGACAGCCTCTGAATGAGGGCCTATGTCCATAATAGAAAAATATAATCTATGTAACGAAAGTATGTGGTTATGGATCCCTGTGTTTCTGGTGATGTAAATAACAAATCCATTTTCACTTTGCAAATGAAAAGATTAGCAAGGTTAGGGGCCACACATGACCCCATAGCGCATCCGGATTTCTGTATAAAGAAAAAGTAATTCCGCGACAAAGTTAATTCTAGTAATGTAAGTACAAAAATTGATATCTGGTCCGGTGTAAGATGGATTATTTGTAATAATTAGTAATAATGAGAACCGGACCCACCCAAAACCTCGCGACCCCTCTGTCGAGTAGCGAGGATTTGTTTTCAGCTGACTTAACGCTGATTGACTGAGAGAGCTGTCTGTCACGGCTCTCAGCCAATCGGCCTTAATGCCCATTGAAAACACTACAAAGTAGGGAAAAGAAGATGGCGCCCGCCATCCCCGCCCCCTGACACCGCTGGCACCCCCGCTGCTGACACCCCCCGCTGCCGACAGCACCGGCAGCCCCACTGGCATCAGCCCCTGCAGCCGACACCACCGCTGCCGACACTCCAGCACTGCTGCCCAACGTACTGAGGACACCGTCAGTGACCCCCACACTGCTGACACTCCCACAGTGAGGACACCACCAGCACCCCTGCACTGCCGACACAGTCAGCAAACCTGCACTGAGGACATCGCTGGCACCCCCGCTCTGCTGACACCCTGCATTGAGAACACCCCTGCACTGCCGACATAGTCAGCAAACCTGCACTGAGGGAACCCTGCACTGCCGACACAGCCAGCAAACCTGCACTAAAGACACCGCTGGCACACCCGCACTGCTGACACAGCCAGCAAACCTGCACTAAAGACACCGCTGGCACCCCTGCACTGCCGACACAGCTAGCAAACCTGCAGTAAAGACACTGCTGGCACCCCCGCACTGCCGACACAGTCAGCAAACCTGCACTAAGACACAGCTGGCACCCCCGGACTGCCGACACAGCCAGCAAACCTGCACTAAAGACACCGCTGGCACCCCCACACTGCCGACACAGCCAGCAAATCTGTACTAAAGACACCGCTGGCACCCCCGCACTGCCGACATCACCGGTAGCCTTCACTGAGGACACTGCCAGTACCGCAGCTCTGCCATTCCATGTATTGAAGACACCATCAGCAACCCCGCTCTGCCGACACTGCTGTCACAGTAAGTGCACTATTGGTGTATCCAACCCGCACTGTATAACACACTGTATCCATGTTGAAAATTAGAAACTGAACTGCCACTAACGCCCACTGTGTCACTTAGCTTAGTCAGCCAGCTAGCTGGATGCAACCTTTCGGCCTTAACTAGATTAAGCAAATAATATTGTGAGGTGGTCAAAATTGATTGGAAATGACTGGAAATAAATGTTATTGAGGTTAATTATACTATAGGAACAAAAACAGGCCAATTTTATGTGATTTTAGCTGTTTTTGTGATTTTTTAAAGAAAAAATCCAGATCCAAAACCAAAACACGAAAACAAAACACGGAGGTGAGGTTTTGGCAAAACCAATCCAGATCCAAAACCAGGGTAGATCCAGATCCAAAACCAAAACACTGGGGTCGGCACACATCTCTATTAATAATGCAACGAATGGTTTAAAGAGCTTGCTGATGGGGTTTGCAAGTGTACAAACTCACCAAGTCAATGGTAGATAGTGGTGAAAGCTGTTGTATTTTAAAATAAAGGTGGTGGTAACTTTGAGGATAGTGGATTGTGCTTGTAGCAGAAAATCAAGGAATTGCAAGACTATGTAATACAGTGAATTTCTGGCGGCAAGCAGACAGCATACTCTATAAGTATAACTTGCAGGAAACTGCATGGGAGGAAAGTATTGAACAGGTCACAGCCCAATTGTTACATCTAAAAAAATGTGAAGTGCTTTTTTTCATTCACGGAGTACTATTTTTTCCTTTTGTTTTTGGATCTGCATTTTTTCAAAAAAATCATAAATACAACTGAAATCACATAATTTGGGCCTGTTTTTGTTCCTACAGTATTTGTAACCTCAATAACTTTAATGTCCACTCATTTCCAATCAATTTTTACCACCTCACAGCTCACAATATTGATTTAATCCAGTTTAGGCCAAAAGGTTGCATCCAACTAGCTGGCTGTCTAAGCTAAGTGACAGCAGTGGGCAGCACTAACATGTGGCAGTTCAGCTTCCAACATGGCACTGAGTGGTACTGTAGTGATAGACAGGATGGCAGTTTAATAAACTATATGACCCCATAGGAAGTTTAAAAACCAAGAATGTTTTCATTAATCAAGAACTAGGTCATAGGCCTGAGGGAGTTGGAATATGTTTAAGGACTAAAGTCAGGAAAAGGACGGAAGGATTGATTCATTTTTAATTTATTTATTTTAATGTTTTGATTCTTAAAAAAAAAGTTCTTCAGGTCATGAAAGACATCTTTGATCTGGAGTAGGTTTTCTATAAAACTAATAGAAATGTGGTGGCCTTATTTGTGGAGGTGCTGCTAGTACACACTGTAAAAATATGTTTACTTTGTGCTCTGGGAGGTTGTTAGGGATAATGGGAACATGAATTGCTGTTTACATCAGAGGAAAGCAGCCTGTAGCTCTCCAGCTGAACTAGAACTCCCAGCATCTGTGATGTTTGCCGGGCCTACTGTCAACAGCAGGTGGCGTTCGTCAGTTTACCTCAGCCTGCTTTATGCACTGTATGTAATTTCTGGACATATTTGGCATTCAGCAACCACATGTAGAAGATTTCAGCAGCTGTGGCAGTTCAACTTCCAAAATTACACATCAGGAAACAAATGTTTTTATTATTCAAGAGTCCTAAGGGAGTTGAAGTATGTATGTAGTTGAAGGCAAGGAAAGGAAGGGTTGATTAGTAGTAAATTTAATTTCATTTTTTGATTCCAAAACAAATTTATGAGGAAGGAGGGGAAGGGAGGAGGCATTTACAAAAAATATTAAATCATTCAAATCAGTCCTTGCACCAGAAGAATCCTTGAGTGCTACACCTGCTGCTGCTGCTCCTGGGAGTGGATCTTCATCCCAGTAGTAGTTTAGAAAAACAATTGACTGTTAAACAATCCTTTGCAAGGGTAGCAAGTATGACAGCGGTCACCCAGTTGCACAGCGGATCACTGACGCCATAACATCTATGCTGGTAATAGATGTGTATCCAATAGCCGCCAATAATGCAGTGGGTTTTGGTTTTAGACAGGTGAGGTTCTGTGACCCTGCTACCAAATCCCATCTAGATTCCACTTCACTAGAAAAGCAATTCCCAGCCTGAACAGGGATGTTAAAAATGTCCTCCAAAATGCCAGTGTACCCACTGTCTACTTAACCACATACATGTGGACAAGCAGAACAGAGCAAACACAAGATTACATGACTGTAACAGCCCACTGGGTGGGTGTATTGCCTTTAGCTGCACCAACAGCAACAGCAGCATCTAAGAGCAGCTGCTCATTCAGAGCCAGGCTACTCTGTGTATGACCGGTTTCACTAAGAGGCATACCACTGACAACCTTTTAGAAAAGCTCAGGGAAGTCATTGCAAAATGGCTTACCCCTCTTGGACTCTCCTCGGGATTTGTGATTTCTGAAAACGCCACCAATATTTTGTGAGAGCATAACAGCTGGGTGAATTCTAACACGTCCCATGTTTTGCTCACACAATCAACTTGGTGATGCAAATTTTTTTTAAAATTACATGTTCATGCAGGAGATGCTCTCTATGGCCCGAAATATTTCTGGACATTTTCGCCATTCAGCAGGCATATGTAGAAGATTGGAGCACCTGCAAGAGATGTTGAATTTGCCCTGCCACCAGCTGAAGCACGAGATAGTTTCTGTTAGGATGTGGCCTGGGATCGACCACTACTAACATCCGCACCAGCTTCCTTGGGCTTAGGTGTTCAGTCGCTGGGAGTGGAGGTGAGTGGCTGTTGAGTATTCTTCCCTGTGATTAGTTATCCTTACATTTCTCAGTGCAACTCTGCGATTAGATTCCTACCCATTCTCAGTGTATTCCTGTGTCTACTTTTCACAGTGCAACTCTGCGATTAGGATCCCTACAAATTCTCAGTGTACTCCTGTGTCTACATTTCTCAGTGCAACTCTGCTATTAGGATCCCTGTCGATTCTCATTGTTTCATATCAAGTGCTGACTACCATCAATTCCCAATGTTTCTTATCAAGTGCTGGCTATCATCGCCACTCAGCATCTCATACCAAGTATCGATTACCATCGATTCTCAGTGTCTCATTCCAAATGGTGATAACCATCGATTCTCAGTGTCTTGTACCAAGTGCTGGCTACCATCGCCACTCAGCATCTTATACCAACTATCGATTACTATTGATTCTCAGTGTTTCCTACCAAGTGCTGACTACCATCAATTCCCAGTGTTTCATATTAAGTGCTAGCTACCATGGCCACTCAGCATCTCATACCAACTATCGATTACCAACGATTCTCAGTGTCTCATTCCAAGTGCTGACTACCATCGTCACTCAGCATCTCATACCAACTATCGATTACCATCGTCACTCAGCGTCTCATAAGTCCTGATTACCATCGCTATTTAGCATCCCATACCAGGTGCAACTCACATATCAGTCTTTGGAGCATCATGCTTGCTCATCAGTGCTTATATAATCCTCCCATATCTATCTCTGTGTTTTCTCCAGGTACCTGCCTCAGGATCCATGACCTGTTCACTTGATGCAGTGAAACACACATCTTGCTTGGAGGGGTCAATGGTGAATAACATAGAGTGGACTAGACTCCGTGCCCTGGGGTCGGTTTCATCAACACCTGGGAGAGACGTATGTAGAGGACATATATATTTGCCTTCCCATTTCTACTCATCCGCTACCCTTAGCCTACCAGCTCAAGTTCCAGCAGTTGTAACCTATATACATCCGGGTATGACAGTTACAAGGTGGAACTCCAACCTTTATATGCTTCAGTAGTTGGAGGAACAGCAAAAATCCATCCAAAGCTACACAGCAAACTATGACATAGGAAGAGGAGGGGAATGGACCTAACTCAAGCTCAGTGGAAAATGCTCTGTCGTGTGCATGCGCAAGACCCGGATAGCGATGGGCAAGCCGTCGCTCCGGGTCTCGCTACAAAGGGGGCGTGCTGTCGATGTTGAGTGACAGCATGCCCCCTTTGGTGGGTGGGCCGGGGGCGTGGCTGCCCAGATGGAGGCATTACCATGGGAACACCTACCGTCTAGGGCCGGCCCCACTGACATCACAAGTGATGTCAGTGGGAGTGCTTTTGGCTGTCAGAGCCAAAAGCACTCTTGGGCTTGTGGCAATGAGACCCTACCACAAGGGTCTCAATGCAAGCCTGATGGTTGCAATGGTCTTGACCATCATGACCATCTTTTTGGCCGCTTGCTATAGCTGTGGGTGGTCACCCACAGCTATGCGAGCGGCCAGGAGGCCACTCTAAAAAAAGAGAAGGATGGCCCTGATTCAGAGTGTGCACTCTGTCAGAGCATCCGGCTCTGAATCAGGGCCTAAAACCCTTCGAAGTAGTCACCTGTGAAGTGAGTTCAGATACTGCCAGCTTGAGTCAGGTAATTCCCCCAATTAGACTGTTGGAAAAGCAACTTGAGAAACTGAAGGAGGAGCTGAAACAAAGAGATTCTGCAAAGTACATTGGACTTGTAGATCAAGTCCTTTATTTGCTTCACAAGGAACCAAGGGTTGTCATGACCTTCCATCAGATCAATACATTTTGCCAACCGTGCTCGATCCCAGGTTTAAGTCATATGTTGTGTCTTTCTTCCCAATGGACACAGATCTGAAGACATGCAAAGACTTGTTGGTAAGCAAACTATCAACTCAAAATGCACGTGATGCAGCGATGGCTCCTCCTTCAGTTTTTCCAGCAAGTGCGGCTGCCAAGGCAAAACTAAACATTCCCTAAAGACCCACTGGTGATGCAACACAACCACATCTGGTCAGGTCTAAAAGAATTGCCTACAATTAAATAATTGAGACCTCTACCGTGACTCCATCTGATACGGTCACCATTCAGGTTGAGGACAAATTTTAAAGATAGCATCCAAAAAGGCATGTCAGACAGTCTGTTGGACTTCTAGCAGGAAAAATAGGTAATTTGGAAGCCCTTGCACAAACTGGCTTTGCTTTACTGGCACTTCTCACCCACCAGTGTATACTCCAAAAGAGTTTTCAGCACAGCCGGGAACCTTGTCAATGATTGGCATAGGAGGCTACTGCCTCAAAATGTGGAAAAGATTATGTTCATCAAAATGAACTACAAATTCCATGAGGAAGACCATACTGCCAATTTCATCCAAAACTTACAGAGGCACATGTAATGGTGGATTCCAGCAGGGACAAATTAATATTGTGTGAAAGATGATGTAGACACCGATGAGGGTGAGGAATCCAATGATGATGGCGACAACATCTTGCCTCTGTAAAGCGAGTTTGTGCATGTACAGATCAGCTGCCCATTGGTAGCTTATCTTCTGGGGGCTCATACAAATCAATCACTTAATGACTGAGGATATTGTTGATGAAAGTGTTGGTGGTGAAGAGGTAAGGTGCTTGGATCTAGTAGAGAGAAGGAAGCTAACTGATGCTGGACTGCTTGTTGGTACTTTTTTAGCCAAAGTTTCTGAATTTTTAAAAAACTTTGTTGATGGATGCACTGCAGATGATGTAACAGGGAAGAGGTTCCTAGATGGTTAAGGTTCCTACCTCTACTTATTCTGGCTTTACAAAGGGTACAGATGGCTTGACAATTGTTGTCTGGATTTGGATAGAAATAATTCCACACATAAGAATGGGACTTTTTTTGTCTTATGCCCAGACATGACAATTGGCTTTTCCTTATCATGGGCAACAACTGTTTTTATTCACTGGTGCCAGATTTACACAAACAACATCCTCATCATCAACATCATCAACATTCTTATTAACGTCAGCTACACATATATCCTCCGCATCCTGGTGCTCTTCCACAGAAGCATCCTCGATTTCTGTCAGCATGTTCACTTGTCATCATAAGAGGCAGAACCACCAGTCATAAATAAATGCCAAGGCCTTAGCCTCTCCTTGCCATTTCATGTGGGGAAAGGCATATTGCCAATTTAATGTCTTTCTGCGGCTAACTTACATTTGTTGTTTTTTTCTTTACTACTGTAAAAGTTTGGTTCTTTGATTTTGGATTCCCTGACTTAAGCCCTATATGCCCTTAGGCATCAGCTTTAGTATATGATGTAGACAGACTAGTATCGTCATGACTGGTGGCACTGGCAGCAGCTCCAGTACTAGTATGTGGTTCCTGCTCTCCTCTCAACTGATCTTTCTCTATATCAACAAACATGAATTAAGTGGAGTACAGCAAACACGTCAATTTGTACCAATTTTATATATTACACTGCGTTATCAATGACCTACAGTTTCACAATAAAAGAATAACACACTGCACTACCACTTACAGTGTCACAAGATTTTTTATGAGTAAAACACTGTGCTACCACTTACAGTGTCACAAGATTTTTTATGAATAAAAAAAGAATAACACACTGTGCTACCACTTACACTGTCAACGACGGGAGTAATGACATGCCCATTTTGATTCTTGAACGGGTGGATGAACTATTAATGTGGCAGCACACAAAACGGAGCTGGGAACAGGAAGGGGGCAAAGAGATTTTTAAGTCTGGTACTAGACATCTCTTATTATTGTGCTTCTGGGATTATGTATGGGAAGGCTGGAAGGGGAGGATGGAGAACATATCCCAATAACCATCACAAAATAGCTTCAAGGAAAGCCAAGTCCACCAGGTTGGTATATACAAATCAAGGTAGAAAAATAGCATTTAGAGTATTTTGCAAGTATACCTATTTGTGATTTTAGTTGAAATAAATACAGTATGAAACAAAAAAAAGTAAGCGTCAGAGCAGCAGCACAAATGCACAGTGCTTATATGGATACACTGGGGTATGGCCTGCAGCATCACAATGCTTATATGGATACATTGGGGTATGGCCAGCAGCGTCACAGTACTTGTATGGATACACTGGGATACAACCTGCAGCGTCACAATACTTGTATGAATATTACACTGCGGGACGACATACAGTGTCACAATACTTGAATGAATATTACACTGTGGTATGACCTACAGTATCACAATACTTGTATAAGTATTACATTGCGGTATAACCTACAGCGTCACAATACTTGTATGAATATTACACTGCGGTATGACCTACAGCAACATAATATGTGCATTAATATTACACTGCGGTATGGCCGTCAGCGCCACAATACTTCTATGAATATTACACTGCAGTATGACCTACAGTGACACAATACTTGTATGAATATTACAGTGGGGTACAGCAGAGCCCCTGGATGTACACAGCCAGAAGCCCCTGGATGGACACAGTAACCCCTGCCTGTGGATGACACAGCAGCCCCTGGATGGACACAGCAGCTCCTGTCCCTGGATGGATCCAGCAGCCCCTGTTCCTGGATGGACACAGAAGCCCCTGCCCCTGGATGGACACAGCAATCCCTGGATGGACACAGCAGCCCCTGCCCTGGATGGACACGGCAGCCCCAGGAGGACACAGCAGCCCCTGGATGGACACAGAACAGCCCTGACATGAACAACACAAGAGCCACCGCTGGAATGAAAAGGCGCACTGATCACCCGGACATTTATTGAATACAAAACCTGTGAGAATCTGACAGCGGGAGGATGACGTTTTGCCTCATTTTGGATTCTGAGGCAGACGGAAAAACCTGAGCCTGACTCGGATCCTACTCAGAATTGCCATGTTCAGGAGGGTCCGGTTCTCTGGGAACCGGACCCACTCATCTCTAATTCAGAGTGCCGGGATTTGCTGCATATATATACAGGTTGAGTCTCCCATATCCAAAATGCTTGGGACCAGGGGTATTTTGGATATCGGAATATTCCGTATTTTGGAATATTTGCATACCATAATGAGATATCTTGAGAATGGGACCCAAATCTAAACACAGAATGCATTTATGTGTTACATACACCTTATACAAACAGCCTGCAAGTCATTTTATACAATATTTTTAATAATTTTGTGCATAAAAAAAAGTTTGTGTACATACATGAAATTCATTTATGTTTCATATACACCTTATACACAGAGCCTGAAGGTTATTTAATACTGTATTTTAATAATAATTGTGTGCTTTAAACAAAGGTTGTGTACAATGAACTATCAGAAAGCAAAGGCTTCACTCATGCTAAAAATATTCCGTATTTCGGAATATTTGGATATAGGAGACTCAACCTGTACAAATATATATATATATATATATATATATATATATATATATATAATATCTTAATATTTAGAGAGTAGTGACTTCACGTGTGTCACATGACTGACTGTGAAATAAGTATATCAATTCAAATTATAGCAAATGCATATGCACTAAGGCGTCCTGGATGGGCAGATACATCTATATTATTATTTTCTTTTAGATACATTTATTATTTTTCAATGATGTATAACACTATGCTAAATATATTGTAAATTTAGGGAGCATTTTACAAAATGATTTAATGAATAACAGGCAATACCATAATTTTATAATTATGTGATTTGAACAAACACTGCAGGGTCACGGTGTGTTTTACAAAGTGCTCTCATAATGTGAAACCAATCTGTAGACTGGTGCTGTGATTTCTTGAACACACAGAAGCCAAATGCCAAGGAAAGAAAAACCTATTCAAGCATTTTTTTTCCTCTCTCCATACAAAACTCTGTCTGTCAGAAGCATAAACACTTGCAATCATGCACTTCCAAGGATGCATGTGCTATCAAAAAGGGAGGTGTTAATTGCTGTGCTAATTACAACATGATTGTTTTGCACTTGTTTTGCACTTGCAGGTGATTAAATTTTTAACGAAGCATATTACTTGGCACTGTTAGCATAGTTAACACATTTTTTTTTATGCCTTGGGAGAAGTCCCGCACCGTAGACCCTTTGCTGGCTGTAATGTGCTGTTGTGTTTGGAACGAGCCTCTGTTTAGTCTGTCAGTAGCAGCGCCCCAGCTTCCTGCTTGGGAAAAAGCAGCAGCATATTATAATCATACTCAGCATGAGCGCACCGGCCAGATGCGTACGCTGAAATCACCAAGGTATTAGCTAAAAATTAGCCAGTGCTGCTGATGCCAGTCTCCCAGACTTCATTTAAAAACTACAGCAACTCAAGCCAGTAAGACAGCAGTGTCTGATGACTTGAAAGCAAAGTAGAGAAATGACAGCGTGTTTCAAGTGATTTATATCTGCTTTACAGTGTCTAGTCCCAAGTGGACGAAAGCATGGGAAACTTGCATCTGTTACATGGGCAGATTTGTCTCTGTGTGCTCCCACTGAGCAGCAAGCTGCATACATTGAGCACATGAAGTACAGATGCATGCACGCCCACCATAAAAATACACGAACATCAATGAATCAAAACACTTCAGAGATTTGTGATGCCATCTCATTCTCCATTGCTCTACTCCAACCCATCAGAGATGTTGGGTGGTGGCACCTACATTGGCAGGCGCTAATATGCCCTCCAGCTTTTTGTCTCCAGCCGTGATTGCTGGAATAAAATCGAAGCTCAAAATTCAATGAGATAATATTAGTTACCATGCTGACAGCACTTGGCAGATTCAGTCTACTGTAACCACCTACTGATTGTGACTCGTACCTATTAAATATAAAATCTTCCCAAATTAGTCTGCAGAGAAAAACAAAATTAAGACTAATGCGCCATAAAATTTCACATTTCCGTCCTCTGAAATTTTATTGATGCAATTTAAAGATGAAGATATTTATTTTCTAGCAATTGAATTTTAAATATGTTATAATTAAAAGTGCAATCTTTATTTTTGCTTTATTTGCAGTAGGCATAATGTGCCTTGTTGACAGAATGCAATCAAATGTGTTTTAGGCCTTATCATAGCAGGTTAGTAATTGTAGAAACGCTCCAGTAGCCATTTGCGTTGCAATTTTGCAGCTTGACTTTTTTCACGGCAGCTGTCAGCTTTTGATTTCTATATGAATTGCTAGGGCACACTATAAGGTCAGCCACCTTTTACTCTCCCACACACCACAGCATGTGTTCTCTGCTACAGCACTGAAACGATGAGGCCAGGCAGTGTAATCAGAGCATGCTATTGAAGATTTCTGAAAAAAAAAATTAGGTTATAAGATTGTAAGCCATTTCCAAGTTAAAATCAATAGACATCAAACAGGAAAGTATAGAGAAATAGCTAAATAATTTTTCTCTCACATATGTTTTTTTGCAACCACTGCATATGATTACACACCACGCCAATGATTATTTTCATACAAAAACTGTAATCTAAAGCGCTAAGTGTAAATATATATATATATATACACTTTACATTAGTCATTTACATTAGTCATCAATTCAGTTGTTTTTAGTTTTATATATATATATATATATATATAAATTTATATATATATATAAATATAACATTATATATATATATATATATATATATATATATAAAACATATTTTTCTTTTTTTTTTATCTGTTTATACTAGCAATTTAGTCTAGAATACTATTTTTAGGTTCACAGTAGGTGGTGTAGTTCAACATTTCCTCTCCATATTCTGATCTACTATGTAAATGTCATCAACAATAAATTTATTGTTTTGACAAAATAGATAATGCCATATTACATATGTACTTATACAGTTTATGATTATTATTGTAAATTGAACAATTATTCTGGGCACACCATGGTCAATTTAAAATTGTCAGATCTAAATATCGCCCTTAGGGTTACCTACTTATCAACAGCCCTAATGATCAGAGTCCAGTCTCGCAATGACTTGAATGGGAGTTCCTACATTTCCGTGGTCTTTTTGGGAAATTCAATCTAATGAATAACCCATATTGTTGCCTCTGAAACAATATCACTCTAAATATGATAGAAATTCTGTTATATTCAGTATTTGATGTGAAAATGTTTAAAATCTTTACAATAAATAGCCTTGATTTTCGAATAGCAAAATAACATATTATAATATACATTATATAGAACAAAACTCAGAATATGATATAAATTAAATTAAAATTCAAACTCTGTATAAGAGGCATCTACTCAAATATCTAAAAGTTATATAAATAATTATAAATATAATAATTACATGAGCTTTACAAATTCAACATACACAAAGGGCTGTTGCTATGCTCTAACTAGTTTGAAATTCTAACATTTATACAGTTAATGTTAAAAATAGTGCAATATGTCAATAATTTATTCTGAAAAAGTAACTGATTTTATTGATTGATTGATTAAATCAAGTCAATGTATTTTGTGATAGACTAACAGAAACAGGACATAGGGCCTGATTCAGAGCCGCTCGTAAGCGGCCGCTCATTCGCTCCGAGCGATGTTCGCACAACTGCGCATGCATATGGGTTGTAATACGCATGCGCGAACCAGTCATTGCGGTCAGAAATTGTGTGCTCGCAAAATAGCGAATGCCTGCTAATTTGAGTGACAGAATGAGGCGTTTGTGGGTGGTAACAGGGGAAGGTGCTTGAAAACGTGGAGTGGAGATCCGAACGCAGGCGTGCCAAATGGTCAAAATGGGCGTTTTAAGGGTGTGCATAATTAACAAAGCAGCGTCATCGACCACGTCACTTGGTTGTCTTTTAGCCTGAACTGCTCGCATGATTGCGGTAGGAAAATGCTACCACAAGCACTGCGAGCAGTTCATACGCCTTTCGATGTACTCGATTAATCTAATAAATAGCGGAGATAACATAGGATGCGAGCGGCCAGGGGGCGTTTTTTAAAAAATAGCGAGCGCATGTTTCATTCGCTCGTTCAGACATAGAGGCGTCAACAGACCGCAAAGAGCAAGTGCTCTATTTAAATATCCGGCCCCTTTTTCTGAACGAGCGAGCGCAAATAGCGTCCGGCTCTGAATGAGGTCCATAATACATTAGGCAAGTTGTGAATTATTTTTTGAGTAAGCAAAGATTTTCTACATTTAAGAAACAACACTATATTAAGTTTATTCCGTACTTCTTAACTTTCCTGATATAGATGGTAAAGCACTCATAAGAGGTCTCTGCTCTGTCACCCCCTCTGAGGAACATCTTGTTTGTATGCAGGAAAGTTGGAAGGGATGTCTTGCGCATAGCTGTTCTGCATAATGGAAGTTACTGGGTGTTTGGAGGCATCAAAAGTGCTATAAACGCCAGCATAGGTAATGCCACATCCTCTTTGTACTGTTCCATCTTGCAATTGATTCGCTAACTCTCCCATTCAAGTTGCTTCAAAGTTGGGAGGTAGGATATGTTATCCTTTACAGCTTATCAAAACATATATGCAAATGATTTACTTTCAATTGATTAATTAATTGATTTTAAATTCGGTAAACATTTTGGGAAACTTCATATTGCTTTTTTGTAATGTTTTTTAAAACACTGATTAAGCTAAGTATCTATTAAAATATAAATAATATATACCATATTACAGTATAGATGTCTCAGCTTATAATTGTGACAAAGTGACAAGCTTATAACCGTAACAAAGTGACATATTAATACAAATTCTATAACAATAAAAAATAATAGAGCAGATAGCAAAATGGGAAATGTCGGCAATAAGATAATGATTATAAATCTGCATCGATATCTTCTCCAGACACACAGGTTAGTCTGCATCAAATGATTTATTACTAGAATAGGTCTGGTTAGCTAGTGAGCATCATCTGAAACCTGACTGATTATTTTTCAAAGGGCAACAGTGTTATAAAGAATAGTTAATTTACATGTGGGCACCAGTAAGACTGACTACAGTATATTTAGATGTGCATTTTTAAGGAGTTTGATAGCAAGTTTGACAGTACATTTTTATTGTTTGTATGTTATTTACCACTCCTTTATTTGAAAAAACTTATTTTCTTTATTGAAGCATGAAAGCATAAGTCAAAAGTACAATGCAAACAAATAATAAAGCAGGTAAAACAAAAATATATGACAAAAAGGAACAGCAGTATGTGAACCATTAACAAATAAGTAATTAAATAAACAAAAAAGTAATTAGAATGAGAGGTAGACCTGGATCTACAAGAAAAAATAAGAACCGCAGCCCCTATGGAACATATATGGCAAGAGAAGGTATACCAAGTCACTGGTAATATGAGGTATTATGGTGTATCAGGTTGCATGGTGGAAAAGTAAATTGGGGGGTCTTGAGTACACACATGGGTTTCATACCAAAGTGTACCCAGAAAACATTTGCAGAGTTGTTCCCTAAGTGAACGAGTGAGGGTGTCAATGAAACTCTCTTGTCTCAAAGAAATGCGCTATAAACTCTTTTTGCATGGATGCTTCCAACCAATCCATTCAGAAGTCATGAAAGAGCTTCTCTAAAAATAGTGAGAATGACAGAGGGGCAGATTGTATCCACAACTGCAAAATAAATTTTTTGGCTGCAGCAATTACAAGTAATAATTTCCTTGCCCCTTAGCAACCCGCATGCTTTCAGGCAGGATACCAAGGATGGCTTATAGAGGGGAAAGGGTAAATAGCTTACCAAGTGACAAGTAACATAATGCCCTACCTGAGCCCAAAATCATCTAATCATAGGACATGCCCAAAAACAATGTGCCAGGTCCGCCTTCAGAGAGCCACAGTAGGGACAGGAAAGATCCTACACCAGCCCTACCAATATCTATTAAGAGGAGAAAAAAATGTCCTATGGAATATGGCAAGAAAAAGTTCTACATATGATGCCACCGGGATTAATTTAAAAGACTCAGCTGGTGTCCACAATATTTTGTATGTGGCCAGAGATGGGAAGTGATCCCTTCAACCACTTCAAAACAGTTTTTATTAAGTATGTGGACTTTGCAGTTTTGACTGCATTCCCCATATGTACAAAGCTCTGGAGAGCTAAACTTTTTGGAGGTTGTATCCGGTAGACAATGCCATCTATACATGGTGTTGACTAATGTAATCCTTTGAGCTCCTTTTCACATTCTTCCCTGAGATGGATCCAATAGGATCCCTTCCAGTGTCCCCTGTGGCTTGCGCATCGGCCAGCTCATGCGTAGAAGGACTGCTCAGTCATAAAACTGGAAGTCCTATCATCACAAACGACAACTATTTTCAGAAGAGCTGGCCTTTAATCACATTTCTACATACAGTATATACTGGCATTATTAACACTGATATTCATGCGGTAAATGGCGGGATGTATCGTATCCATAAGTGTTGCAAATTTTGAACTTCAAGAAGATTGTACCATCAACATGTACGTGACCAATGACCAATGACTAATGAGCGAGAGAAATTCAATTGTATTTCAAATCAGTTAAACTTTATAAGCATCTCTAGTCCATCCTATTACCTACCACAGGACCATATCCATCATTAATTTCAACTTCACAGTTTTTCTCCTAAATAATACTCAAGTCAACCTCATTTATGTTTTTTATGAAAATGAAGAAACAGTGGACTGTCTTTATTATATGTGTTTTAGAACGTTTATTACATTGGTCAAAATGCTCTGTTTTAAATGCACAAGAAAGGTACAAAGCAGGGTCCCATGACAGATTTCAAAGATTCTAGGGAGATAAACAGCGAATACCTCAAGTGTAAATTGGCAATGGCATTGAAATAATCACATCTCACAAAACAAAATGTCATTTTTGATTGTGAATACAAAGCAGAATACAATTATGCTCCAAGCTCACACTCAGCAATGAATGTCTTGTTACAGCCGCTTTTATTAGAAGATACAACATTTTACAACCCAAAAATCTTGGACTGAAAAAAACATAGAAATTACATTTGCAAAATTTTACTACCTTGAAATGACTAGAGAAGAGCGGGTTCAGATTTCAGAGATCCGAACCCACCTGAACTTAAGAGATACGCGGCAGATCCGAGTTGGCTCGGGTTTTTGCCGCCTGACTCGGATATCAAAATGAGGTAAAATGTCATCATCCCACTGTCGGATTCTCACGTGTTTTGGATTGTATAAAAGGTCCCACGATCGCCGCCATTTTCATTCAGGCTGGGGAGAGTGAAGAGGAAGGAGGGAGGGGGCTGTGCTGTGTTGTTGCTGATTGTGTTTAAATGGCAGGCTACTGTTGTCACTTGTCAGGAGCTGGCTGCTGCGTAGGGGCTGGTTGGCTGTTGTCACGCTTGTCATAGGGGCTGTCTGTTGTCCACTCCATACTAGGGCTGGCTGCTGTGCTGGGATGTGCCTGTGTTACTCTATCTACTATACTAGGAGCTGTTCTGCAGACAGAAGAGAGGGGCTTCAGTGGCTCCTGTGTCACTGCAGTCCATAAGCTCTGCTGCTGTGTTGTCCAGGGGGTGCTCTGTCCATCAGGGGTGCTCTTCACCCCCAGTGTGAAAAAAAAGAAAGATTTTTCTTCTGTGTGAGCTGCGCAGGGGTGCTGCCTTTGTTTATCAGGGGGCCGCTGCCTCATTCAGGGGTACTCTTCCCTCCCCAAGAGTGAAAACAAATAAAAAAATTAAAAGGGTTTTTTTTCTGTGTGTGCATTAGCCACACTTCTCAGCAAAGTAGCTGCGCAGGAGACAGTGCTGCCTGTGCCATTTATCAAGAGACTGCTGCCTCATTCAGGTGCTCTTCTTCCCAAGCGCCATCAAAAAATCAATTCAATCAATCAATGTGTTTTTTTTCTCTGTGTGTGTGCTCATTAGGCACACTTATCACCAGTAATGTAGCTGCACAGGGGTGCTGCCTGTGTCATTTATCATGAGGCTGCTGCCTCATTCGGGTGCTCACCCTCCCAAGTGCCAAAAAAATAATAATCAATCAAATAATCAATCAATGTGTTTTTTTTCTGTGTGTGTGCACACGTTAGGCACACTTATCACCAGCAACGTAGCTGCGCAGGGGTGCTGCCTGTGTTGTTTATCAAGAGACTGGTGCCTCGTTCTGGTGCTCTCCCTCCCAAGTGCCAAAAATGAATTAATTAATCAATCAATGTGTTTTTTTTCTCTGTGTGTGCATTAGGCAAACTTATCATCAGCAACATAGCTGCACAGGGGTGCTGCCTGTGTCGTTTATCAAGAGGCTGCTTCCTCATTAGGGTGCTCTCCCTCCCAAGTGCCAAAAAAAATTAATTAATCAATCAATTAATCAATGTGTTTTTTTTTCTGTGTATGTGTGCGCGTTAGCCATGAGATCACAAATGCCTCAGCTGAGATTTGCCTAAACATTTTCAAAAGGTGACAATAGAGGATATGGTTTAAAAAATGGAATAAAGCAGCTAAAACTGCACTGACAAGGTTCCTGGCTGTGCTGAAAACTCTTTCTGAGTACACACTGGAAGGTGGGCAGCTCAAGTAAAGCAAAGGCAGTTTGTGCAAGGGCCTCCAAATGACCTTTTTTTCCTGCCAGTAGTCAAATGGCCTGTGTGACATGCCTATTAGCATGCTATCATTAACATTTTTTAAATAGTCCTCAACCATTCTTTAAATTGTCACCATATCAGATGGAGTCACACTAGAGGTGTCATTAATCGTAGGCAAGTCTTCTGACTCGACCAGATGTCAAAACTTGGTTGTGTTGACTCATCTGCATCACCAGTGGGTGTTTTGAAAGTTTATTTATTTCTGAGCAGATGCACTAGCTGGAGAAACTGAAGGAGAAGCCATCGCTGTATCAAGTGCCACTTGAGCTCTTCAGATCTGTATCCATTGGGTAGCAGAAACAACATATTCATCCCTTTTGGGCTGAAAATCCACTCCCAGCAGAAGGCATGGTGCTCAAGGATTCTCAACAAAGACACAACGTAAGACTTAAACCTTAAATCTGAAATCTTGCATTTGCTCTGTTCCACTTGTCCACATATCTGTGCTTGTTAAGTGGACAGTGGGTACAATGACAGTCTGAAGGCCACTAAATAACCATGTTTTTTTTAATGTCCCTGTACAGGTTGGGAAAAAGTTTCAAGTGGAATCTTTGAAAATTAATATTTAACAGTCAATTGTTTTGGAAAGTACTCTTCCTGGTCCCCTTCTGGGATGAAAATCCACTCCTAGCAGCAGAAGCAGGTGCAGGATTCTCAAGAAAGACACAACGTAAGACCTTAAATCTGAAATTTTTAATTTGCTCTGTTCCACTTGTCCACATATCTGTGCTGGTGGACAGTGGGTACAATGGCAGTTTGGGGGCCATTAACTATGTTTTTTTTATGTCTCTGTACAGGTTGGGAAATGCTTTTCAAGTGGAATCTTTGAACAGTCAATTGTTTTGGAAAGCACTACTAGAAGTCTTCCTAGTCCCCTTCTTGGATGAAAATCCACTCCCAGCTGCAGGCATGGTGCTCAAGCATTCCTCTGGGGCAAGGACTGATGTGAATGAGAGAAATATTTTCTGTAAATGCCTCCCCTCTCCTCCCTCATAAATTTACTTCGGAATCAAAAAATTTAATTTAATTTAGTACCAATCAACCCTTCCTGTCCCTGCCTTCAACTACATACCTACTCCAACTCCCTCAGGCCTTTTGAATAATAAAAACATTTGTTTCCTGATGTGCCATGTTGGAAGTTGAACTGCCACGTGTTTGTGCCGCCCACTGCTGCCGCTTAGCTTAGTCAGCCAGCTAGCTTGGTGCAAATTCTGTGCCTAAACTGGATGAAAACAATATTGTGAGCTGTGAAGTGGTCAAAATTGACTGTAAATGAGTGGAAATAAATGTTATTGAGGTTAATAATACTGTAGGAACAAAAACAGGTCCAAATTATATGATTTTAGCTGTTTTTTTTATTTAAAAAAAAAAAATCCAGATACAAAACCAAAAAGGAAAACACGAAAGGGTGGTTATGGCAAAACCAATCCAGAGAGGAGATACAGATCCAAAACCAAAACACGGGGGTCAGCGCACATCTCTAGAAATTACTACTTTAAGCAGTTATTAAAAAGTTTGAAGACCACATTACATAAATCTACAATTGGGGGCTAATATCCACCTGTTAAATCAATTAACCTGTCAAATTACTTAAAACATCAATATTTATCAATATATTTCTCATCATATTCAAAGCTGACTAATAAATGCAATACTTTCGGAAAGGTCAAGAGAGTTCTTAAACCTATATCTCTTCTCTTAATAATTTTGGAACTCGTATGATAGATGGGATGTAGTTAGAGGTTAGGCACTAGTGGGAGGGTTAGGGTTAGGAATTAGGGGGTTGGGTTAGGTTTTTAGCTGCAGAGTGGGAGGGTTAGGTTTAGGCATTAGGGAGAAAGGTAAGGTGAGGGTTACGATTAGGCACCAAGGAGGAAGGTTTAGGGCTAGAGTTAGGATACCTACTGACAGGTGTCAGTATCCTAATCCTGTTTAGATGCCGGCATTGGGATTCCGACTGCTGGGTTCCCAAGATCCGGCATCCTGCACCCAGGGGCTCATGGGAAGAAGGGTGCATGGCCTAATTGTGGGAGGAGTGGCCACGCCCCCTAGGAAGAAGAAAAACATTTTTTTTGCAGCACTGCAAAGCAGGGAGGGGGGCGCTGTGAGCCCCTCAGCTCGGTGCATAGCCAGTGGAGGGCACGATCAGTGTGATTGCTCACCCCACAGGCATAAGAGACTGCTGTGGCAACTACTTAGCATCCACGAGCAGTCTCACAGTGCAGCCCAACACACAGCAGCATGTGCTGGGCTGCTTTGATGTAAGAGGGAGGGGGGGTGGCGCCAGATCCGGGCCCCCATCAAGCCCTTCCAGCAAGCCCAGGCCCGGGTAAATAGTACCCGCTCTCCTCCCTCTCTGCCCCCCTGCCTGTACCCGACCCATATCATATAATCTCCCATAAACCCTTATTCTAAAAGTTGGTATCATGGTATTCCTCCTGCCTGGCTTCTCACCAGCACGTTGTATAGCTCCCAAACATGTTGGGTGGTGGCTAGGTTTCCTTTATTGTTTCTGCAGGCTCCTTCAACACTAATGCTGAAGAAAATGCCAATAAAATGGAAGAGAAAGAAGTAATTGTTTAGAAATAGTAATATTGTTTGTGATGCTTCTGAAATAATGATTGATCCAGGACCCTAGTTTATTTTCTCCCAATCTGAGATGGGTAGACACATACTGATGATTGCTGGCTTTGACAAACCACACCTTATTAAATCTACTCCAAGATGTTTGAATGAAGAATAGCAGCTACAAGGAGATTTAAACAATAGATATAATAGACAGCTAAGTACAAAACTTTCTGGACATTATTACAAGAAAAGTATTGTATTAGACTCCTATGTTAAAAGCTAACTTTGAATGAGACTTAAGGTGCGTACACACTGAGCGACCTAGCAATTCAACAATAACGACCAATGATTTCCTTTGAAGTTCCTGGCCTCTGTCATGAACGATATCATTCATATCCTTCATACACAGTGAACGACATGATGAACGATTTTGCCTACGATCAATGAACAACAATGGAGCAAAGACAAGATAAGATGGAGGAAAGAGAGTGTCCTGGGAGTGGCCACAAACATGAAGATCATTTGTTGTTGGTCGTTTTCCATAAAACAAATGACTACAATATAGTTAAAATTGGCCTGCATGTACGTGTGATGAACGACAATGAACAACGACCTACGGGAGCGCACATCGTTGGTCGTTATCGTTCATAATTTTTAGGGAAAAAATGAATGATATTTTGAACGACTGAACGATAATGATATCGTTATCGTTGGGTCGAGAAAAATATTGCCCAGTGTGTACGCACCTTTAGGAGTTCAGAATCACTAAGGAAAACAACTGTAAAAATAGTAATACAAGTTTACTTTACTTTCACAGAGGGCACAAAAACAAATCAACAACCATAATGTAAAGGTAGATGGGGAGAAGCATTATCAGCTCCAAAAATTAAAGCAGGTATTGGCGACTGAATTGTTTATGCAGCTTCTGATGGTGTGTTATAGCTGGAATGAGAAGAGGTAATGGAAGGTGGAGATATGAAATTGAAAGATGTGGTGTCAGCTACTGTCATCAACAAATTTCCAGAGATCATCAAAGTAGGAGCCTGCCCATAGGTGATCTGTGCAATAGAGCATCCAATGGAAGTATGCACAATACTGTACCAGTGTAAATTGGTGCTATAATGACTCAACTCTGAAGATTTGTTGATCTTATAATTCACCTGCCATCCAATGCTGTAATCTGCGTCTGAGCAGTGCATAAGCTGCTCATAATTGTATACCTACATGTACCCTAATTTTGGTGACCAAATAAACTAATAAATATAACAGTTCTTCTGTGTCATTGTATTTATAATATGTAGTTAATTAATGCACCGTGCCTGAAAATGACACAGGGCTCAGCCCATGATGTAGGAGATACAGGAGACAATGATGAGGTAAGGGGAGACACGTTTCAAGAAGCAGGAGATCAAAGGGGCAGAAGTGGTCAGCAGTGGTGTAACTAGGGTATTTGGAGCCCAGGGCAAATCTAAAAATGGAGCCCCCCCATGTGCGAGCGCCAAAGGCACGTGCGGCAAAATAAATGGGCGTGTCCACTTAAAATGGGTGGTGTCAACATGACACACACCCCTTTCTCATCACTCTGAACATTCCTTTCCATTCTATATGCACCTTAATGCAGTGCCCCTTATACAGTCCCCAATATGCAATGCCCCCAGTAGTGGTCCACCTTATGCAGGCCCCCAGTAGTGCCCCTTATACAATACCCCCAGTATGCAATGGCCCCAGTAGTGGTCCCTCTTGTGCAGGTCCCCAGTAGTTATCCCCCTTATGCAGTGCCCCATGTAGTGGTCCCTCCTATGCAGTGCCCCCAGTAGTGATCCCCCCTATCCAGGGCCCCTTATACAGTGCCCCTGTAGTGATCCCCCCTATCCAGTGCCCCTTATACAGTGCCCCCTGTAGTGGTCCTCCCTGTTCAGTGCCCCCAGTAGTGGTCCAGTGCAGTGCACCTTGTGCCCCCAGTAGTAAGCCCCTTATATAGTGCCCCCCAGTAGTAGCCCCCCCTATGGAGTGCCCCCCAGTAGTAGTCCCACCTATGCAGTGCCCCAGTAGTGGTCACCCCTATGCAGTGCCCCTTATATAGTGCCCCCAGTAATAGTCCCCCCATGCAGTGCCCCCAGTAGTGGTCCACCAATGCAGTGCCCCCAGTAGTAGTACCCCCCCAGTAGTGGTGTCCCCCCCGATGCAGTACCCCCAGTAGTAGTCCCCCCAGTAGTAGTCCCCAGTAGAGGTTCCCCCCGATGCAGTGCACCCATTAGTAGTCCCCCCTGATGCAGTGCCCCCAGTAGTAGTCCCCCCCAGTAGAGGTCCCCCCCAGATGTAGAGCCCCCAGTAGTGCAGACAAACACACAAGTAAAAAAACACTTACCTGAATCCCCGCTCTGGCTCTGACTCCTGCTCCCGCTGCCATCCGCACAGCAGTCTTCCCGGGCTGGCGCGCTCTGCATTATGGGAGAGATGTCATGACGTCTCTACCATCATCCACTGCAGGACCCGGAAGGCGGAGCTCATGATTGAGCTCCAGCCTGGCTCTCGCAGTGGGCACAGCAGCAGCCAATGAGAGTCTGTCTAACTCTCATTGGCTGCTGAAACACACACATCGCTGCCGCACTGGCGGCGATGTGTGTGTAAATGTGTAGTGCGACCACGCTCACTGCGGTCTGCACTACATAGGCTAACTAGGATGGGCTGGTACCATGGCTGGCGGCCCCTCCCTGGACCGCCGGTACCACGGTGCCCAGGGCACGAGCCCCAGCGGCCCTGCCTTAGTTATGCCACTGGTGGTCAGGGGATGCATGAATTATTGGACCAAGGGAGTAGAGTCATGGGGTAAAGCAAAGCTCAGGTGAAGTAGGAATGACTTGTCTCTGGAAACAAAAAGAGCACGATAGGGATCAGGAGAACTCCGGATCAAGCAAAAAAATAAGTCCATTAGGAATCAAAAAACACACATTCTGAGGGGCATCTTCCGAGGCCAGGTGAGTTAGGGATCAAAGATCCAGTGGGTAATAAGGGATGCAGAGCAAATTTTAGGAAATAAAGGAGATGTCAGAGTGTTGGGCTGCAGAAGGGGCAAAGAGATTATTGGACAGAAATTATGATTTAGGCCAGAATGCAAATGTCACTTTTCATCATAAGATGACATTTGATGTGTGCACCATCTCACAGCATGATGACATCACATAGCATGCCTCTTTTTCTTATCAATTACCTGTGCTGCTGTGAGCAGTGTTTTATATATTTATTCATATCTAAATAGTATTGCATAGCAGATTGTTAGTAGTGGGTCATCCAACAAACAATGAAAATAAATGCTGCTGTTCAGGATGTAGATGGTCAGAATACCGGCTCCAGATCCCAACAGTTATCAGAATATCGGATCCAGAATCCCGACGGTCAGAATCCTGGCGGTAAGTATCAGACTTAGTGTTAGGGGTTTGATTAGGGTTAGGCAATAGGAGGGCTAGGGTTAGGCTGCGGGATGGGAAGGTTAGGGTTGGGCTGCAGGACGGGAGGTTTAGGGGGAGGGTTAGGGTAAGGGTTATAATACATTAAAAAAATCTGTCAGAATGCTGCTGACCATCGGCATCCCTTGCTGTTCAGTGTCACAGTATGCTAGTAACTACTACTGCATGATTCCATCTGGGCTTGATAAATAGGAGTGAACTTACCTTTGGTTATGTGCACAGCTACTATGCTGAGTCAGAGCTGGATTAAGGCGGGGCACAGGGTATACACTAGGGGTGAGTGGGTTCGGATTTCTGAAATCCGAACCCCCCGAGCCCCCCCGATCCGAGTCAGGCTCGACTTTTCCCGCCTGACTCGGATCTGAAATCGAGGCAAAATGTCATCATCCCGCCTTTCGGGTCTCGCGGGTTTTGGATTCTATATAAGGTACCCGCGTCGGTGCCATTTTCTCACTCGGCTGTGGACAGTGAAGAGGGAGGGTGGGAGTTAGGGCTGGCTGGGCTGTATAGTGTAGTGTAGTGTAGAGCAGTGTAGTGCTGTGCTGCTGTTGTCCATAGGGGCTGTGTCCACTCCTCCAAAGTCCATAGGGGCTGGCTATGTTGTGCTGCTGTTGTCCATAGGGGCTGTGTCCACTCCTCCAAAGTCCATAGGGGCTGGCTGTGTTGTTGTTGTCCATAGGGGCTGTGTCCACTCCTCCAAAGTCCAGACGGGCTGTGTCCACTCCTCCAAAGTCCATAGGGGCTGGCTGTGTTGTGCTGTGCTGCTGTTGTCCATAGGGGCTGTGTCCACTCCTCCAAAGTCCATAGGGGCTGGCTGTGTTGTGCTGTGCTGCTGTTGTCCATAGAAGCTGTGTTCACTCCTCCAAAGTCCATAGGGGCTGGCTGTACTGTGTTGTGCAGTCAGTTGTCCATAGGGGCTGTGTCCACTCCAAAGTCCTGTGCAGTGTCCCAGTCCTAAAGGGGTGCTGTAGTGTTGCTCTGTCCATCAGGGGTGCTCCCCCAGAGTGCAAAAAAAATAAATATTTTTTCTATATTTGTGAATTGTGTGCACAGTAGCTGCACGTGCATCAACAAAGTAGCGCCAAGTGTACACCTATGTCATAAGTAAGTGCACTCCAAACCAAATAAAAAAATATTTTCTGTGTTTGTGAATTGTGTGCACTGTGGCTGCATGTGCATCAACAAAGGAGCAGCACCAAGCGTGCGCCTGTGTCCCATAAGTAAAGGGCCGGCTGGTTTGTCCGTTAAAGGGTGCTGTAACCCCCAAAGTACACTCCAAAAAAAATTTAAAAATATATTTTTTTGTGTTTGTGAATTGTGTGCACAGTAGCTGCACGTGCATCAACAAAGTAGCGCCAAGCGTGTGCCTCTGTCATAAGTAAAGGGCCGGCTGGCTGGACCGTTAAAGGGTGCTGTAACCCCCAAAGTGCACGCCAAACCAAATAAAATTTTTTTTTCTGTGTTTGGGAATTGTGTGCACTGTGGCTGCACGTGCATCAACAAAGGAGCAGCGCCAAGCGTGCGCCTGTGTCCCATAAGTAAAGGGCCAGCTGGCTTGTCTGTTAAAGGGTGGAGTAACCCTCAAAGTGCGCTCCACAACAAATAAAAAATTATCTTATTTTTCTGTCTTTGTGAATTGTGTAGGCTGTAGCTGCACCTGCATCCTCAAAGCAGCAGCGACAAGCGTGCGTCTGTCTGTTAAAGGGTGGTGTAACCCCCAAAGTGCACTCCAACAAAAATAAAACATTTTCTTCTGTGTTTCTGAATTGTCTGCACTGTACGTGCATCCTCAAAGCAGCAGCACCAAGCGTGCGTCTGTCTGTTAAAGGGTGGTGTAACCCTCAAAATGCGCTCCACAAAGAATAAAAAAATCTCCTTTTTTTTCTGTCTTTGTGAATTGTGTGGGCTATAGCCGCACCTGCATCCTCAAAGCAGCAGCGCCAAGCGTGCGTCTGTCTGTTAAAGGGTGGTGTAACCCTCAAAGTGCGCTCCACAAAGAATAAAAAAAACTTTTTTTCTGTCTTTGTGAATTGTGTGCACTGTAGCAGCGCCAAGGAGCAGCGCCAAGTATGCGCCTGTGTCCCATAAGTAAAGAGCCAGCTGGCTCATTTCTTAAAGGGTGGTGTAACCCACAAAGTCTCCAACAAAAACACAAAATTAATTTCTGTGTTTGTGTGCGCCTTAGCCGCACGTATATATCAATATAACATAAATGGAGGACAAAACTTTCTCCGATAAAAATAAAATAGGGAAAGATCAAGAACCACTTCCTCCTAGTGCTGAAGCTGCTGCCACTAGTCATGACATAGACGATAACATGCCATCAATGTCGTCTGCCAAGGCCAATGCCCAATGTCTTAGTAGGGGGCACATACAATCCCAAATGATAAAGTTCAGGAAAATGACCTTAAAAAAACATTTAAATCAACTGAGGAGAAACGTAAACTTGCCAATATGCCATTTACGAGACGGAGTGGCAAGGAACGGCTAAGGTCTTTCCCTATGTTCATGACTAGTTCTTCAGCTTAACATGACTATGGAAGATATCACAAATGAGAGTCCAAGTGTGGTGGCGGTTGCGCTGCCTGACCTTCCCAGCACTGGATTGTAAGAGGTGGCTCTTTGTCACTGTTGATGTACAACAGGATGAGGATACTGGTGTAGCTGGCGTTGAGGAGGAAGTTGGCGAGGAGGATTCTGATGGTGATGTGGTTTGTTTAAATCAGGCTCCAGGGAAGACAGTTGTTGTCCGTGAGATGAAAAAGCCCATCACGGTCATGCCTGGGCAGAAGACCAAACATTCCACTTCTTTGGTCTGGCAATATTTATATCCAAATCCAGACAACAACTGTCTTGCCATATGTACCATATGTAAAGGTTAAATAAGTAGGGGTAGGGACGTTAACCACCTAGGAACATCCTCCCTTATACGGCACCTGCAGCACGTTCATAAAAAGTTGTTATCAAGTTCAGAAACTTTGGCTAAGACCGTAAGCAGTCCAGGGACACCTAAAATCCCGTTGTCCTGTTGTATCCAAGCGCCTGCAAACCACACCGTCAACTCCCTCCTCGTCAATTTCCTCCTTAGTCAGGATCGGAAGTAGTCCTGCAGGCCATGTCACTGGCATGACTGACTCTCCTATCCGGGATTCCTCCGGAGGATCCTGCATTGCTACACCTACTGCTGCTGCTGTTGCTGCTGCTGGGAGTTGTTCATTATCCCAGAGAGGAAATAGGAACACCACTACTTTTACTAAACAATTGACCCTCCAACAGTCCTTAGCGAGGAGGATGAAGTACGACAGCAGTCATCCTGAAGCAAAACGTATAACTGAGGCCTTGACTGCTATGTTGGTGTTAGAAGTGCGTCCGGTATCCGCCTTTAGTGCAGTGGGATTTAGACAATTGATGGAGGTAGTGTGTCTTTGTTTCCAAATCCCGTCTAGATTCCACTTCACTAGGCAGGCGATACCGAGATTGTACAGAAACGTCAGAAAAAGTGTCCTCAGTGTCCTGTAAAATGCGGTTGTACCCAATGTCCACTTAACCACGGACATGTGGAACAGGGCAGACTAAGGACTATATGACTGTGACAGCCCACTGGGTAGATGTATCACCTTACGCAGCAACAACAGCAGCATCACCAGTAGCAGCATCT
Organism: Taudactylus pleione; assembly: GCA_031769625.1. NCBI lineage: Eukaryota > Metazoa > Chordata > Amphibia > Anura > Myobatrachidae > Taudactylus > Taudactylus pleione. The sequence goes on from JAUIMM010000115.1 coordinate 7,821,997, forward strand.
CGGAAATGCCAGCTCGTTCCAAGGCAGGCTACGCCTGGTATCACCGGTTTCAGTAAGAGGCACACCGCCGACAACCTCTTAGAGAAATTGAAGGAAATCATCGCCCAGTGGCTTTCCCCACTTAGACTCTCCTGGGGATTTGTGATATCTGACAACGCCACCAATATTGTGCGGGAATTACATCTGGGCAAATTCCAGCACGTCCCATGTTTGTGCAGAATTTTCTGAAAAGTGACAGGGGCGTGCAGGAGACGCTTTGGGTGGCCCGAAAAATTTCTGGCCACTTTCACCATTCAGCGACTGCGTGCACCTGTGTCATAAGTAAAGGGCCGGCTGGCTTGTCCGTTAAAGGGTGCTGTAACCCCCAAAATGTACTCCAAAAGTCTGTCTGTTAAAGGAACACATTGGTGACAGCATCCAAGTAGGCATGTCAGACAGTCCGTACCTGTACTGGCAGGAAAAAGAGGCAATTTGGAGGCCCCTGTACAAACTGGCTCTATTTTACCTGAGTTGCCCCCCTCCAGTGTGTGCTCCGAAAGAGTGATTAGTGCAGCTGGGAACCTTGTCAGCGAAAGGCGTAGGAGGTTGCTTCCACAAAATGTGGAGAAGATGATGTTCATAAAAATGAATTATCAACTCTTCCAGGGAGACCAGCCTTCAGAACGTACAGAGGGACCTGTGGTGGTGGATTCCAACAGGGACGAATTAATGCTCTGTGAGGATGAGGATGTACACAACACTGAAGAGGGTGAGGAATCGGTGGATGAGGAGGATGAGGACGACATCTTGCCTCCGTAGAGCCAGTTTGTGCAGGGACAGATTAATTAACAGCTTGTTTTGTGGGGGCCCAAACGAACCAATCATTTCAGCCACAGTCGTGTGGCAGACCCTGGCGCTGAAATGATTGGTTTGTTAAAGTGTGCATGTCCTGTTTATACAACATAAGGGTGGGTGGGAGGTCTCAAGGACAATTCCATCTTGCACCTCTTTTTTTCTTTGCATTATGTACTGTTTGTGGCCTAGTTTTTCAAACTGCCATCCTGTCTGCCACTGCAGTGTCACTCCTAGATGGGCCACGTGTTTTTTGGGACTCGTGTCGCTTAGCATAGTCATCCAGCTACCTCGGTGCAACCTTTTGGACATAAAAACACTATTGTGAGGTGTTAGGTGTTCAGAATAGACTGGAAATGAGTGGAAATTAAGGTTATTGAGATTAATAATAGCATAGGAGCAGAAAAAGCAACACATTCTGTGATTTTAGCTGTTTTTATGCTTTTTTTCAAAAAAATACAGATCCAAAACACAAAACCCAGAACCCAAAACACGGAAGTGTGGTTTTGGCAAAACCAATCCAGATCCAAAACACGAAGAAAGATCCAGATCCAAAACACGAAAAGTGGCCGGTGCACACCATACACATATAGTGCTTCTCCCCGTAAATGACAGAACACGTGTGTTCTGTCAATTTTATGGCTGCCAGTCAATCAGCGGCCGCTACCATGGTAACAGGCCACTAGTTGGATGAGAATGGCTGTTACTAAGCCAGCACTTCTTCATTTATTTATTTTGGTAGCATTAGAGGTGTATCTGATTTTTCTTTCATAAACACATTATTGCTCGTTAAATATATTTAAACAGCAAGATAGTGTAAATATATCTTAATAATGTCTTTATGATAGATTAGATACACCTCCAGTGCTACGAAAATAAGAAAAAATAAATTATATACACACACACACACACACACACACACACACACACACACACACACATATATATATATATATATATATATATACACACAACACAGTTACTGCTGGGGCGCTTGGGGCGCTTTAATCAGACTCTAGAACAATGATAAAGTCATTATATTCCTTATGTTGTATAATACAATTCCTTCAAGGCTTAAAAGGTTCCGATTCTTTTTCTCTTGGAGATTAAAATCACCGATATTCGTGCTTGTTTTTTCAGAACTGGTCAAATGAGTTTGTATAATGGAGCTTGTTTAACGTCCTCCTTGAGGTTCTATAAAGATACCCTCATACCAGAAAACACCCAAAATAGGCCCAATGGCCAAAATTAATAATAATTCATGATCATTAAAATAGACTTTTATTAAAATTCCACAATTGTAGATGGACAGAAGATCTTACATGAACCAGAAATGTCAACATCCACTACATAGGTAAAATAGATTCCTCTACACCTTCCAATGGAGGGAAATGTTTTAAGTATAGTGTCCACCTTTCACACAAACCCTACGTGTTTCGTCTTTTACCAATACTTCTGCAGGGGTAGATCTCAGAATGAACTTGCACACATATGATCTTAGTATGACAGTGTTCTATGCGATTCTCAGAACCAATATGACCTCACAGCTGATATATATAGTGTGATATATAGGATTTCTTTAATCATCAACAAGACTATATAAAACTTTTAGGTACTTATACCTCTCTGTCCCACTACTACAATTAATCCTCTGGCTCTGTTTCTTTTTACTGTTAGTTAGAATGAGAAGCCAGTAGGCATAGATGGAACAGCCGGGACCCGGCTGACAATGGAGACAGGTGCCCCCTTCAGGGCTGGCACCCAGTGGCAACTGACTCCATTGTCTTCGGGAGTTCCGCCAATGCACAGGGGGCCCCCCAGCCAGTGCTGCTTTTCCCCAGCTGTGGTGCTGCTGTCTCCAGCCTCCGCTGTCAGCAGCATCGGCGCAGGCTGGAGATGAGAAGAATCAGTTCCAGTGCTGCCAGATAGTCAGGGACAGATGCAAGTGGGGGGGTGGACGCGCACACAGCCACACATGTCATGTCATACAGCGGCCGGAAGAGGGACTTGCGTGTGGTACAGCTCCTCTTCCCGGCACTCTAGGAGGCGGACCTTACATCGATCTGCCCTTCTCCCTGCATGGACTCTGGGATGTCACGTCTGGCAAGGAGGAGTGACAGGGTGCCTCTGTATTCACCAGGCTGCCTGCAGACAGTGCTTGGGATTCTACACTGTGCTGTGGTGTCTACAGTCCACTCCACTCTCCACCCTAGCCAGCCCCAGCACAGCAGTCAGGGGAGTGAGGACCAGGTGCAGCACCAGTGGGAGGAGAGGGAGAGCCTGTTCGGAAGGTGCATGCATTAAACAGCCCAGCAGTAACAGGTAAGTAGTCTATTTTATGATACAAGGTAAAAAAGAAGTTAACCACTGTAGAAATCTGGGTCTGTTATGTATTGGAGGAAGTGGAGGAGTATTAGCTTGTGGACAAGAACACCATCATGGATGTTGCAGCTTCTGCAGCCATTTTATAGTTATGAATTAAAGTGTTCCTTATGTGGCAGCAGTACAACTGTAAGTCCAATGCTGCCACTATAAGAGGTACCAATAGGAAGCACTGGGGAAGGGAGTTGCAGGTGGTCCTAATCAGGTCAGTGTGATGTATTCATCCAGCTATTGTACTACAGAAACAGAGGACAGCAGGGCCGCTAGCACTGGAGGGATGTAGTTAGCACACTGACGGCTGAGGTGCCGCTGGTCTAAATCCCGATGTGGGAAGCCCGACACGGGACTTTAGATAGGCGTTGAAATACCGATGCCAATCTTAATCCCGATGCCGGAATACAGAAGGATGTCATCCTGAAGGAGGTAAATCCGGGTCGTTTTGTTAGCCGCTGGGGGGGGTGGGGGTAGTGTTAGGCTTAGGCAGCATAGCGGGGTTAGGGTTAGGTTTTTTGAGGGGGAGGTTAGGATTAGGCACCACTGGGGGGGGGGTAGGGTTAGGCTCTAAAGAGGAGGGTTAGTTTTAGGCATGAAGGGGGGAGACTTAGGTTTAGGCACTAACTGGGAGGGTTAGGGTGCGGGGTGGGGAGGGTTAGGATTAGGCTACAAAAATGGAGGGTTAGGGGGAGTAGGGGGGAGGGTAAGTATACTTACCCGATCCCTGTCGTGATACCGACCATCGAGGTGCCGCTGTCGGTATTTTGACAGGAGGCATCCCGATGGTCGGTATTACATACCCATTCCCTCCAGCCATTTCCCTTACATGCATGGGCATCCTGGTGCATTACCCTCTAAAGGACATCCATAAGGCAGGTCTGGGATAATACATAGAGTTATGGTATGGCTCACATAGATCTAACCACTGAGGTGCAACAGCCGCTGATAGAATATACACAGAACACACTATTTTTCAGGACAGTCAGATTATATAGATGTGTGCCCATCTCCCAGCGCTGACCAGTGCGTAACTCACAGCCTGTGTCCCTGCACACCATGCATAACTAGGTTTGTGTTACAGTTCTCCTCACACGTTACTTACCAGACGTGCTGCAGACACCCGGCCAAACAGTGTAACGTATAGCACACAGACCTGCATCCCACTCAGTAGATGCGCTCAGCCTGTGTCCAAAAGCGGTGTAGAAAGGTGCAAGGCCCTAAAGAGTTGAGATTGAAAATGGGAGTAGTCAAGTTTAATTCTTAAACCACCCTTCCCTCTAAAAGAAAGTCTAGATCCGTCCATACCGAGAGGAGGCTCCAGAGTCTGCCCCCGCTGTAGGACTGCAGGTAGGACCTGCACTGCTGAGTCATGGAGGTGCTGGGGGACAGACACAGCGAACACAGCCAGGGGGGAAGTGCTGACAAGATGGAGAGGGTCCCCCTCTATTTAGTGCCCTGGACCCCCCGAAGGCTTAATCCGGCTCTGCGCTGAGTGATGAATGTGATCACTGCAAAATGTAGTTCTAAACAATGAGCATTCTTATTTTTCATGGGTACAAGCTAGTAAACCTAAATCAAGGGAACATTAACTTCACAATTTCCTGTCTTTAATTATTACTGTGTGCATGAAAGTAATTGTGATAATGATATCTGTTTTTAGGTTTTTATTATGTTGGGAGACAGTGAGTACATTTGCACAGGTCAAGCAGTCTTGAGCAATGTTCGGATGTCTTTTCAGCCTATTCGCACCCTAAACAAACAAAATTAAGAGGGCAGCATGATTGGTGTAGTGGCTAGCATTACTTTCTCACAACCTGGAGGTTATGAGTTAAAGTCCTATCTAAGGCACTATCTGTGTAGTGTTTGTATGTTCTCCCCACTGTTGCATGGGTTTCCTTCGATTGCTCTGGTTTCCTCGCAAGCTCAAAAAACATACTGGTAGGTTAATTGGCGTTTGACAAAAAAAATTACCCCAAGCGCATAATTGTGTGTGTGTCCTTGTGATAAAGAATATAGGACCTGATTCAGAGTCACTCGCAAGCGGCTGCTCGCTCGTACGCGGCCGATGGTAAGCTTCATTCTGCGTGTGCGCGAAGTACTCTTTGCGATCGCAATCCGCTCGCTTGCCCAGCAACGACAGCCCAGTGTAATGAGTGACAGGAGAGGTAGTTTGAGGGTGGTAACAGGGGCAGGACACTAATAACGGGGGAGTGGAGGTGCGAACACAGGCGTGCCTGAGTGTTGCAACGCCATTTGTAAGGCGTGCATAATTAACAGGCAGCGTCATAGTACACGTCACATGCCTGTTTTTTACACTGAAGTCCTCGCAGTGCTTGCGGTAGGGTAAGGCGACCACAAGCGCTGAGTTCGATTCTGATGTCCTCGATGTACCAATGTTTTAATACACTTCCTGGAGATGACGTGCACTAGTAGGCGTCTTTACATACGCTAATGGGTGTCTGCATACACAAAGCGATCGCTCGCACAAAGTGGGCATGCTTATTCCTTTCCGAGGGAGCGCCTGCCATGCCGTCACTTAGCTGAATTTGCATACGCTGGGTGCGAGCGATCATATCTAGCGAGCGGCTCTGAATCAGGTCCATAGAGTGTAAGCTCAACTGGGGCAGGGACGGTCCAACTGAAATGATTTCTGCAAAGCGCTGTGCTATAAAAATTACTGTTGTATGTGTGCTATTTAAATAATTCTTAATACATAAATAAATAAATAAGGGAAATAGAGGTGGGTTCGCAGGAAAATAACTAGCACATTATTAAAGAGTAGGGGGCCTATTTATGAAAACTTGTGATTCAGCTACGAAAATTAAGGGTGTTTATTTCTCATCTATTAAAATCTCTGCCTGGGACAGCAGCTCTGATAAGTTGCTGCTCCAGCAAAGTTCTTGGCAGTAATGTGACAGCTATTGCTATCAGCTCACTGGCTGTTCTGACACTGCACATGATCTTGTTAATCGCTAGTTAGTTATAAATAACCCTGATACCTAAATCATGCAGAAACTACCATATCCTCATGAAAATGATGTACAATGGGATTAATAAATAGGGCTTTACATCCTAAATAGGTAGACAAAAGAAAGAAGAATCTTATTTTTAATTGCTGCTTGCCTTTTTGTACTAATTCCATTTAAATGTATTTTCTTAAAACTGTAATTACATAAATTGTATGAGAAGTCTTTAAACAAATGAGGATGTCTTTAATTATTGGGTAATAATAAGTTGCGCTGTCATGCTGTCAACAAAATCAATACAGAATAATTAAATAGAAACAGACTGGGGGGTTATTTTTTTGCATGAATATTATGCACATTCTGTAATAGAGCAATGGTTCCCATTAATAAACTTCGGAAACACTCAGTCGTGGTTCACTGACTCTCATTAATTGCAGAACAGTTCTAGTTTTGTAACCTTAGTACCATCACAATTGATTATTCAAATACTTTTCTTTTTCATGGGGAAAATACTGACTTTGGCTGGGGTTTTGCGATGATGCTTAGTCAAATGAACAAACACTGGAATTACTGGATTTTAATTGTTGGGAATGTTGCACAATGGCTTATTTCTCTTGCTTGAGAAGTATTTGCAGAGGAAAGGAGTACTCTAGCCTGTGAAAATGGAGACCCCAATTCAAGACCAGTGCAAGCCCCATTGACCTTGGGCAAGTCATTTTATTTCCTCTAGCCTGAGGCACAAAATCCGTACTTGTGATCCTTGCATCATGACCTGTATTGTTCTACAGGCAGAGATTTACACTGGTGGCATTATATGAAATGGAGGACAGTATATTGAATCCTTAACATTTTTTTTTTTTTTTATTGTTGCTTTTAAGCTTCAACAGACTGGAGGAAAATAATTTATGGGAAAAAATCCCTCTACTGTTCTCATTTTTAAAATAAGATTTTTGTAATTTCTGTGTTCCTAGACAACACAAATGTTTTGATGAAGAATAATAAACCTTTCTATCAGCAATTCAATTTCTCCTGGAATCTCTTAGTATGACCTTGTCCAAGTAAAATATACAGGACCCTATTCAGTAGTTAGGTTCTGGAAATGCTGATAACAGCACTGATACTATCAAACATTCTAAGGGAATTGTCATATTTTATATGCAATAACCATGGACTGCTAAAAATCTAATATAAGTACAGATTTTTTTTCTACAAACAACCACTACAGGTAACGTAATTTTATATGAGTATTTATAGATTGAATAAAGGATTCAGAAAATCTGTTTGTATTTTTTTTGTAGATAATTTATTTGAATTGGTCAAATGCAAAAGGTACATACATGCATTAGAGCAAATAAGCAACAAACATTAACCAGTAAATGGTGAGGTAGAGTGTAGCATAGTAACAGAATTTGACAGAACAAAGGCCCTCATTCAGAGCCGTATGCTCTGAGCAGAGCGCACGCTCTGAATGAGGGCCGCCCTCCATAAAAATGGAGCGTCCTCCTGGACGCTCGTATAGCTGTGGGTCACCACCCACAGCCTATACGAGCGTGCAGTTTGATGGCCGCGATGGTCGTGACCATCGCGACCATCGAAACTGCGAGCCGGAGCCTGCGGTTGAGGTTTTCAACCGCAAGGCCCGGAGTGATTTTGGCTCTATCAGAGCCCAAATCACTCCCACTGACATCACTAGTGATGTCAGTGGGCCGGCTTCTGACGGGAGGCGTTCCCTTGGGAACGCCCCCGTCAGGGAGGCACGCCCCCGGCACGCCCACCAAAGGGGGCGTGCTGTCAATCAACATCGACAGCACGCCCCCTTTGATCAGACACAACGAGCGAAGGACTTTCCTTCGCTCGTCGCGTCTGGCGCATGCGCACTACGGAGCTCCCTCCGTTGTGCGCATGCTCAGTGCAGACCATTGACCCACTTGCGAGCGGACAGCCGCTTGCGAGTGGGTCTGAATCAGGGCCAAAGATAAAACATAATAATAACATAGAGACAGGATTTAAGAGGCAAGATCAGGGTTATTAGGATTTATAATACTTAAGCTGCATACACACACAACGATTTTTTGTACGATTATCGTTAACGATATCGTTTATCGTTCAATCGTAAAAATCATACACTTTCTGAGTTAAAACGATGAACGATTATCGTTCATGCGCGTTCACGTTTGTAGTTTGTAGTTCAGTCAGACTGACCAACTGAACGATTTTCATTAAGGGAATATTCAAAAATCGTTTGTAGTTCAAAAAAATCGTTCATTACACTTTAAAAAGTCTGACAGATAATCTGACAGAAAATCGTTCATAAAATCGTTGGTAACAAAATCGTTGTGTGTGTATGCTGTCTTAAAGGTAGGATGGGTTTGGGGGCAGGAGGGAAGGTGTGTGTTTGTGTATGTGGGAGGGAATAGGTGTGTGTGTGTCTCTGTGTGTGACAGTACAGAATTAGCCAAAGAAGAATCGCTGTAACACAATGAAGTTGATGCTGACATTAGGTACTAGCAGATATAGAGGAATAATCTGAGAGTTGTTAGTAAATATCCATATTGTGTATCTCTCTGCCACACATATTGTGTATCTCTCAGGCAGGGGAGTCAAAAGGTGAAACAGGAGGACAAAGACCCCATGACCGATATGCCATAACAGGGATGGACTGGGGCAGTAGATCAGCCCTGGCAGTCCGCCCTGTGTGTGCACCTTAGGCACGCTCGCTCACAAAGTGTTTGTTTCAAGGGGGCATGCCATGAGTCACAGGGTCATGGCCATGTGGACGAGCACAGCACACCGGCCCATTACTGCCGCCACCCCTACTGTCTCCCTGAGCTCACATAGTGAATCCGGAGGCGTGGGGACACTTTCGCCCTCCTCGAGCCGGCCCTGAGGCCATCGACCTTTCTGGCATTTGCCAGAAGTACCCGGGGGGGTGTGGTTAGAAAAACACAGGCATGTCTAACCATTTAAACTCTGTTTCATTGGCGTGCATAAATTAGCCATTGCAATAATTTTTGCAGCATGCAGCAGCATGCCCTATGTGCGCCGATGTTACCGATGTTTATGCTGTTGCATGTCGTCGGATGGATATGAGAAGGCAGCAGTGGGCGTCCCTATGCTCGGCTGTACTTTGGCAGGCATTAGCATATTTTAGCAACTGCGATCTGTGAAACATTGCAGTTGCAAATGCATTAGTATAGATCTCGGATTCTGGCCCTCATTGTGTTTTTGAGCACTGATAATGGAGGTGAGTGCAGGTTTTTCCAGTACTTGGCCAATAAACATTTGGCTGCTGACAGGACATTTGCAGAAAGTTTCCTGTAGAATGTGTTTAGGCCTTGCAGGACCGGATCTTGGCTCTATGCTGCCCGGTACCCGCCCTGCCCACGGAACCAGTGATGTCATGATGTCACGCCTAGTGGGCTGGGCTGCCGGCTCTAGGAAATGGAGCACTATCTGGAACTTCTCTGGGTAGATCCACATGCTGCAGGGTGCTCTGCAGCAGTGGTCATTCCTCCAGGGTGCTGAACTAGTGACTGTGCAGCCCCCAGGGCCCCGTGCAACGGCACCGCTCGGACACCCCTAGTTATAGCCCTTACGTCTTGGGGGGCATAGCATAATAACAATGCCCATGGGTCCATAGCTACCAGGAATTGTTTAGTATTATGTGTACATTTTCCCAATAATAAATAATTATAAGCCAGGACCACCGTATATAGAGCATGGAAACCCTGGGCTACAGTAAGCCTAGGAAACATGTTATCATGGTTTTTTGGGGTGATATGCCCCGGGGACTATAGATCATGTCCTTCCAGGCCTCATAAATTTTGGAGATCATGGCTCGACATGTTGGTTGTGGTCTACAAAATATTGTTTGTATTTTATTTTGGCAATAATACATACATTAATTGAGTAAGAACTATAAATAAATTCAAATACAACAAAACTAGAGAAATTTAGTATACAACAGCAGATTCACTGGGAAAAAAAACTAAACAACTAGAGATTGTCACCCATCAGAGTCTGGATCACCATTACTAGGTCTGGCGGTATTACTTTACTGCCACCTGTCTTACCACTGGCCACCTATGCCATACCTGAGACCTATGGACACTCTATAAACATGCAGTTTCTTGGGCAGTCTCACATGATCATGCTCTGACAAACCAGTGTCCAGCAACTTCGGTCACATGATTTTTCCAGCCTATCAGTTCTAAGGGCACCTTATTTAAACCAGGAATTGCTGACTACTCATTGCCAGAACAACATCTTTCTCTGAGGATCTGTATGGTGGCTTTTAGTTTAGTATCTGTCTGAGTGCTAAACAAAAGAACCTGTTCCAGTATTGCTTCTCAGCATTCAGTTGAAAACTATCCAAAAAACCTGTTCTGACATTGTTTCTCAACATTCAGTTCAGTGCTATCTAGAAAGCACATGTTCTGGTATTGCCTCTCAGCATTCTGTTCAGTTCTATCCAGAAAACTTGTTCCAGGATTGCTTCTCAGCATTTAGTTCAGTGCTATCCAGAAAACGTATTCTAGCATTGCTTCTCAGCATTCTGTTCAGGGGTATCCAGAAAACTTCTTCCAGTACTGCTTCACAGCATTCTTCTCCAGTGCTACGCAGAAAACCTGATCCAGTATTGCTTCACAGCATTATTCATTGCAGTTTTCCTTAATTGTGCTTCCAGCACCCAGTTATATTTCATTGAAGTTTTTCTCAGAACATTCTACATTCCAATGCATCCACAGGTAATCCTGCTAGCCTGCATCTGTTACCATTCTCAATACCATTCTCCAGCATAAGTTTTCTGCTGCTAGTAAACCTGCTAGAAGAACAGCATTATTAAACTACCAAGCTTTATTCACACTCCACCCATACAGCCAGCCCTAAGGTTCCCCGACTTGAATCAACCAACCCCAAGTGCCGTGACAGAGTGGAGGGACACAAATCAACAAACTTTGAGTTTTTAAAAAGATTGGCATTTTATTGCTGAAGAAACTTATAATATGGTTCCAAAAATTTTTTAAATTGGAAGGCAGTAATTCTTTGCATTGCCTTAGATTTAAGAAATGTTTCCTTCCTCTAGGTAACATGGCATTCTAGGGTTTAGTTGTCTGAGATAAACACCATACAGCCTGTGGGCCTGATTCGGAGATGGATGGAATTACAGAGCCGCACAGGAGAGGCTCTGCAATTCCCTCCATCTAAAATGTTAATGCGAAACGATGTGTCTGTAGGAAACAGACACCTCCTTCCTGCATCTGCAATACCAGCGCTGCGACTGAGGTCGCAGCCAGAGATCACCATCGCAACCATCGCGACCATCAGTCACATTGGTTGCCCCTTTGGCCAGGCTGCGGTAGCTGAAACTCACCGCAGCCTGGCCAGGTCCTGGCAGCTGCGAGGCCAGAAAATCTGCATTCATTAATGCAGATCCTGGCCTCACCCTTCCAGAAAACGTGGGCGACAGTTGGGAGGGTCTGCGGGCGAGATCACAGGACCCATCCTGCACAGGCACAGAAATGGTCCTGCGCATGCGCAGACCACTCACCATCGGAGATGTACGCTAACCATCGGGGTAGTGTACATCACTGAATCAGGACCTGTGCTAACAGAAATTACAGTGGGCATTTCACCAATCAAACAAAAATAGAGGTTGGGGATAGGACAATAGGGAAAGTTGGAAAGCAAGGATGTGTATGAGGTAGCAATTGAAATAGTGCCCCTATACAAATTACCATTCATTTCATGGGACAAATCTTTAAGACCTGAGGACTTGATTCAGAGATGGATGCTAATGCGATCGCAGCTACGTTTTTGTACGCAACGCAGCTGTCAAAATATGCCAATGTTTGCAAAGACCACCAGAGCATAAAGACGCCCACTGCTGCCTTCTTACCAGCGTGTGACAAAGAATACCTGTGTAAATATCGGTAACATCGACGCACATTGAGCGGCCATCTTGCCCTTGCGGAAGGTCTGACCAACCACAGACATGGCAGCTCTCCTCTCATGCAGAGGGGTCTCATACTGCATAGGCAATCGCAGTGATTATTTATGCACGCCCGTGAAACGGCGTTTAAACAGTCAGGCACGTCTGCGTTTTTCTGACCCTGTTACCACCCTTAAACATTGACAACCTGTCAATCACTGTTCGATGTATTCCTATGTGCGTCCATGTGACTTATACGCATGCGCGATGGCAAACAATCACTCGATCTGCGTACAGAATCGCCATTGCGTTCATCTCTAAATCGGGCCCTGAGTCTGTCTCTGGAACAAAGTTGTAAATATGAGCACTTTATGCCAGTGTCACAAAATTGGCTTGTAGGAATAGCTGGTAGGAATTGGTCCTGAAAGCTGGAGGCGGAAGGGAATTACAAAAGTTTTACTAGATCAAAAACATAGAAGCAGATTGGGTATTTGTATGAGTCAGGGAAGCCAGACCTGTGGGTATCATCATTCACAGACACATATGTCAGGAACACTATTTAAGGATTGAAGCACAATACATTTCCAGTTTGTAGAATTGACTGCAATTTGATTTAGTTCCAGAAGAATGAAGGCTATTGGCTACAGACAGTAAGTGGGCAGGAGACTGAACTGAGCATTCTTCAGGCAAATCCGTAATGTACAATCTCTCCAGAATAACAACTGAGATAAACTGCTGTTGTTGCTGTGTATTTGCAGAAAGTACATACATTGCTTCATACGGCCTCAGTTCAATTGTAACTGAGGGGCCTATTCATCAACACTAAAATAACGTTTTTAAGGACATTTTCCTTAAATAACGTTATTTTGGTATTCATGTAGCCACTTAGCACAGGAGATATCACAGATGTCTCCTTGCTAAGTTCCCCTGCGTTAATTTCCACACTCCCCATACATTAGTATGGGGATGTGGAAATTGTGGTATTCATCAAATTCCGAAAATTATCAATTTTCGGAATTTGATGCAGTTACTATTCGCCACTGTGAGGCTGGTCGGACATGTGTGCTCCCCAGGAGAGCACAAGAAAGTTTAGACCAAAAAAAAAAAGTTTTTTTTTTTTTCTAATCTGTCATGTGGTCTGCTGGGAAACCACATGACAGACCAGCAGGACGGAGCTGGAGGCTGCTGCGCGGACAGGTAAGTCCGGGGGGGGGGGAGGTGAGCGGAGGGGGGAGGGGGGGTACGAAACTTAACGCATCTGTAGGCAGTGCTGCGCATGCGCTGGTTTTACAGATGTAACAGCGCATGCGCAGCACTGTTTCCAGACGCGATAAGGTAGTGTAGGCAGGGAAAAGTATCTATTTCCCGAAAAGCTGTCATTGCAAAAATGACAGCTTTTCGGAATAGATACTTATGGAGAGGTGGAATGATGAATTCCACCTATAATTAGCTAGAACTCCATGAGAGTTCTAAAGCTAATTATCTCCAGAGAATTTTTATGTTTAATGAATAGGCCCCTGAGTCTGTCTGTATTTTGCCCCTGCATATTATTTTTTTTCACATATTCATAGAGACTGGATCCTATTGGTGTTGCTTTCTGTTTAGCAGTGTTTGTGCCTATTGAATATCTGAGTACCATGGGCTAGACTCCCATGTTTCTTGGTAAAGCAATACTGATTCGTTTTGACCTCAGAGGAAATTACATATTCAGTGCAATCTGGATGACTTTGGACTGGAGCGAACAGTAAGCACACACAGCACACTGAGGCAAAGGGAGGCCTATGCTGCTGGTGGTAATCTGGAACTGGGGCAATACCAACCACTAATATCCATTAATTGTATTACTATAATGCTTCCCAATAGTAGCTACAGTAGTACTTTATGAGTAATTAGTTAGTAAATAAGTCTATGGTCTATATCAGCAATAATGCAGGTTCAACTTCTAACCAGCTTTGTGCGAGCACCCCGGGCCCAAGATTTATGCTGGCTGCAATCATGTCTATGCAGAGCATTTTTTTGTGCAATCCTAACATCTCTGCACTGGGGTTTGTGCTGTTAAAAATATTGGGTCTCATTGAGACCCGGTCACAAGCGCTGAGCGCTCGCAACCGGGTCGATGGTTAGGCCCTCCGCAAGCACAGCGGCCGCACTGCGAGTGCGCAAGCCCCGGAGCGAGAGAGAAACTCTCTCGCTCCGGAATTACTACAAAAGGGCCGGCTGTCGATGTTGATCGACAGCTCGGCCCATGTTGTAGGAGGGGCGGGGTGGTTTCACAAACGTAGGCGTTCCTTAAGGAACGCCTACCATTTTGTGGGCGGCCGCACTGACATCAGCAGTGATGTCAGTGGGGAGCTTCCTGGTCGATCAGAGCAGGAAGCTCCCCGGGGCTTGCGGCTGCCGAGACCCAATCTTAGGGTCTCGTCGTAAGCCCCGATGGTCGCGATGGTCTTGACCATCGCGACCATCACCCTGGTCGGTCGCTAAGCTGTGTGTGGTAACTCACAGCTTAGCTAGCGACCAGGAGGCCGCACTTAAAGATAGAAGCGGTTGCCCTCATTCAGAACTAGTGCTCGCTTCTAGCGAGCGCCTCTGAATGAGGGCCATTGTCCTTCCAGAAATAGTACAAATGTTTTATTTATAACATTAGCAGTTCTATGATAAAAATCAAAGTAGAAATCTCATGTTTCATCTAAATGTACTATTTCATTATTGGTTTGTGTTATAGCGGATCATTAATTGAGTAACTGATTTACATCTGTGCTTAGCATGAATGGTTTACGTGAAATACACATGATGCTATCAAGGACCTTTTATTACATTGCAATGCCATTCAGATAAGCCATATTCCATTAAAACTAAAAATACTGTTTTTAAATATTGCAAGAGTAAGCAAGTTGCAAAGTAATTTGTAGTAGAAACCTTGTAGTGTAGTTAAGTTTAATATTATGCAAATTGAAAGATAATTATGGGATAAATATGTTACTGCTTACTCCCTCCTTACAGCCATCAAGAGAGGAAAAAGGACATAATGCCTGGACCATAGAAAATAGTCAGCAGGTCATGACTGCATTATGATTGGGGATACTGTCAAAGGTTCATAAATACACTGGGAAGGAAGCAGGCAGTTGTCCATATATACAGGGGAGCACAAAAAACACTATAGAGATAATAAGCTTAGATAAACATTCCATGTTGCACTCACTGATAACATGAAACACAGTGGCCTCGCTGAGGAATCAGAAGGAACCTCAATCCTCCAGCATAGATTCATAAATCAGTAGCAATAATAGAGAAAGGACCATAGCCCTCACAGTCTTCAGCAAGTGCGACACATATTTATTCATGATGTAATCTCCTTCCTCAGGTACAAAACAAAAAATATGAATCATGTGAATGTCACTCTCCGAACACCATAGAGGAAACACTGGGCAGTAGAATAAGTAATAGGTATTGTAGTACACTTAGGGCCTGATTCAGACCCGCTCGCAAGCCCTATGTGCTCGCAAGTGGGTCGATGGTGGAGCACTGCGCACGCGCAGCATGCACAATGCGCGTGCGCAAGCCCGGAGCAAGTGAGAAATTCACTCGCTCCGGGCCTCATTACAAATGGGGTGGCTGTCGATGTTGATCGACAGCTCACCCCGTTTTGTAGGCGGGGAAGGGGGGAGTGGCTGGCCAAACGGAGGCGTTCCCACAAGGGTCTCGTCGCAAGCCCAATGGTCGCGATGGTCGCGACCATCGCGACCATCACCTGGCCGCTCGCAAAAGCTGTGGGTGGTCACCCACAGCTTAGTGAGCGACCAGGAGGGCATTTTTTTTTTTAAAAGCGGCCGCCCTGATTCAGAGCGAGCGCTCGCTTGTTGCTTCAAGAAAATTGCATTTCCAGTACAAAAAGTAGGAGAACTCCTGGACCCCTGGGAAAGTATTCTATCCTCCCGAATAAGGACTTTGCTTCTCAAACTGCCTGTATGCACAACAATATCACATACAGTACATGATGTGATGCAATGTCTCAACATCCCTACATTCAGTTACAGTGTGCTAGATATCAATAAAATAATTAGTAGAGAAAGTGAGAGAGTGAAGGTGTGAGGAGAAAGAGAGAGAGAGAGAATGGTGTAAGGGAGCCTGAGAGAAAGAGAGAGAGAGAGAGGAGGTGGGTGGCTCTGGACTAATTATTCATTACTAATAAGCATTTACTTATTGTTTTTTTAAACAAACTCTCTAATAATTCTATAATAAATTAAGAGACATATGTGTGTATTATTGTATTTTTTTATTAGTATAATGTGTTGTACAGACACTGTATGCCCAGCTATATCCTTGCCACTGTCACGGCAAATAGCGCCACGCATAGCATGGGATGCGCGCGCCCGCAAGCGGATAGGCGCATTGCATTCGCAACTGTGCCTCCATAGGCTTGCATCTTGCGCTCGCAGTGCGTGCCGTAGCGTCCTGTAGCATATGCAGGCATGAGGAATCGCATGGCGCATCTGTATTTTATGTTAAATATATTATGGTCTGTTCATACTTCAGGGAGTTCATATTGATACAATTTACCCTGCATCACAGCGCTGTTTTTTTTCTATGGTTGCCTACCTAAAATGAAAGTATAAAAAAGATAAAAATCTCACTTAAATTGCAACTCAAGTGAGATTTTTATAATTTTTTATGGTTTATTTTAGGTATATCAATTAATATGTCCGATTTTATCATGTGATACTGTTTATTTATTTGGTTTTAAATATTGTTTTAAATAATTTTTTTAAGTTTTTCATCAATTATTGTCTGCGCTAGAGAAATACATTATGCAATTTGAGTATCCAGGACAGTACTTGCATGTTTTTTGATACCATTAATAAATAAAAATGTACTATTTATTTCCATTAATACTTGGCAACTCTCTTTTGATTATTCCTACTTTATAATATAGCTCACTGTGTGAGTCAAAGGTTGATAATTGTCTCAGCTTCAGCCAATATAATGATAAGGACAGCCCCAAAACACTGTATTGCTCTCCTTTGAGAGGAGAAAGGGACAGTCTAGTCAAAGCAGACACATTTTATTAGATTATTATAATCAAGATTGTTGTTATACCCTCCTCCAGTGCTGGTGATGGTGCACAACAGAGCCAATTTTATTATGGCCATAGATACTGTTCCCAGGAAATATAGTGTGACTTAACCCAGACAAATGCATTGAGATATCCCCGTGTTTACATGCAATCCAAAACCCGAGATTCGTTTTTTAAATCCGAGTTCTGAACTTACACCGAGTTGGGACCCGGTTTTACACAGATTCCCAAAACTGAACTGGGCTAGGACTCTGTTCAACTTGGAAACCGAAAGTTCTTGTGTGTTTGTTTTTTACCAAAACTGAACCGCACATCTCTAATACATTGTGATGGCAATTGTCAACCAAACCAAAGTTATATAATTAATAAAATAAAAAAAGGGAAGGAAAAGAAATGGATAGTATAGGTTGGGAAGAGCTAATGTTCTGTAAAAGCAAATATGTGCTTTCTCTGTCAATGACCATGGGCTCTATTTATCAACATTGTTTTTACTAAAATAATGTGAAAAAGGGTGTTTTCTAGGGGTGTGCACCGGCCACTTTTCGTGTTTTGTGTTTTGGTTTTGGATCTGGATCTTTCTTCGTGTTTTGGATCTGGATTGGTTTTGCCAAAACCACCCTTCCGTGTTTTGGGTTCTGGGTTTTGTGTTTTGGATCTGTATTTTTTTGAAAAAAAGCATAAAAACAGCTAAAATCACAGAATTTGTAGGTTTTTCTGCTCCTATGCTATTATTAACCTCAATAACCTTAATTTCCACTCATTTCCAGTCTATTCTGAACACCTCACACCTCACAATAGTGTTTTTATGTCCAAAAGGTTGCACCGAGGTAGCTGGATGACTATGCTAAGCAACACGAGTGGGCGGCACAAACACGTGACCCATCTAGGCGTGAAACTGCAGTGGCAGACAGGATGGCAGTTTGAAAAACTAGGCCACAAACTGTACATAATGCAAAGAAAAAAAAGAGGTGCAAGATGGAATTGTCCTTGGGCCCTCCCACCCACCCTTATGTTGTATAAACAGGACATGCACACTTTAACAAACCAATCATTTCAGCGCCAGGGTCTGCCACACAACTGTGGCTGAAATGATTGGTTCGTTTGGGCCCCCACAAAACAAGCTGGCAATTAATCTGTCCCTGCATAAACTGGCTCTACGGAGGCAAGATGTCATCCTCATCCTCCTCATCCACCGATTCCTCACCCTCTTCAGTGTGTACATCCTCATCCTCACAGAGTATTAATTCGTCCCCGCTGGAACCACAGGTCCCTCTGTACGTTCTGGAGGCTGGTCTCCCTGGAAGAGTTGATAATTCATTTTATGAACATCATCTTCTCCACATTTTGTGGAAGCAACCTCCTACGCCTTTCGCTGACAAGGTTCCCGGCTGCACTAAACACTCTTTCGGAGTACACACTGGAGGGGGGGCAACTTGAGCCAGTTTGTACAGGGACCTCCAAATTGCTTCTTTTTCCTGCCAGTACAGGTACGGACTGTCTACTTGGATGCTGTCACCGATGTAATCCTTTAACAGACAGACGCACGCTTGTCGCTGCTGCTTTGAGGATGCAAGTGCGGCTACAGCCCACACAATTCACAAAGACAGAAAAAAAAAAGAATATTTTTATTGTTTGTGGAGTGCACTTTGAGGGTTACACCACCCTTTAACAGACAGACGCACGCTTGTCGCTGCTGCTTTGAGGATGCAGGTGGAATCTAGACTGGATTTGGAACCGGGGACACACTACCTCCATCAATTGTCTAAATCCCACTGCACCAATGGCGGATACCGGACGCACGTCTAACACCAACATAGCAGTCAAGGCCTCAGTTATACGTTTTGCTTTAGGATGACTGCTGTCGTACTTCATCCTCAACGCTAGGGACTGTTGGAGGGTCAATTGTTTAGTAAAAGTAGTGATGTTCCTACTTCCTCTCTGGGATGATGAACAACTCCCAGCAGCAGCAATAGCACTAGGAGGAAGTGGTTCTTGATCTTTCCCTATTTTATTTTTATCGGAGAAAGTTTGGTCCTCCATTTATGTTATATTGATATATACGTGTGGCTAAAGCGCACACAAACACAGAAAATATTTTTTTATTTTTGCTGGAGAGTAGTGCACTTTGTGGGTTACACCACCCTTTAAGAAATGAGCCAGCCAGCTCTTTACTTATGGGACACAGGCGCACGCTTGGCGCTGCTCCTTTGTTGATGCACGTACAGCCACAGTGCACACAAATCACAAACACAGAAAATATATATTTTTTTGGTTTGGAGTGTACTTTGCGGGTTACAGCACCCTTTAACGGTCAAGCCAGCCGGCCCTTTACTTATGACACAGGCGCACGCTTGGCACTACTTTGTTGATGCACGTGCGGCTACTGCGCACACAATTCACAAACACAGAAAATATTTTTTTTTTGGTTTGGAGTGTACTTTGGGGGTTACAGCACCCTTTAACGGTCAAGCCAGCCGGCCCTTTACTTATGACACAGGCGCACGCTTGGCACTACTTTGTTGATGCACGTGCGGCTACTGCGCACACAATTCACAAACACAGAAAATATTTTTTTTTGGTTTGGAGTGTACTTTGGGGGTTACAGCACCCTTTAACGGTCAAGCCAGCCGGCCCTTTACTTATGACACAGGCGCACGCTTGGCACTACTTTGTTGATGCACGTGCGGCTACTGCGCACACAATTCACAAACACACAAAAAATATTATTTTTTTAGCACTTGGGGGGAGCACCCCTGATGGACAGAGCACCCCCTGGACAACACTACAGCACCCCTTTAGGACTGGGACACTGCATAGGACTTTGGAGTGGACACAGCCCCAATGGACAACTGACTGCACAACACAGTCCAGCCAGCCCCTATGGACTTTGAAGTAGTGGACACAGCCCCTATTAACAACAGCAGCACAGCACAACACAGCCAGCCCCTATGGACTTTGAAGTAGTGGACAACAGCAGCACAGCGCAGCACAGCACAGCACACTACTCTGCACTACACTACACTACACTACACAGCCCAGCCAGCCCTAACTCCCACCCTCCCTCTTCACTGTCCACAGCCGAGTGAGAAAATGGCGCCGACGCGGGTACCTTATATAGGATCCAAAACCCACGAGACTCGGAAGGCGGGATGATGACGTTTTGCCTCGATTTCAGATCCGAATCAGGCGGGAAAAGTCGAGCCTGACTCAGATCGGCCTCGGATCTGGGGGGCTCGGGGGGGTTCGGATTTCAGAAATCCGAACCCGCTCACCCCTAGTGTTTTCACACCCTTTTCACATTATTTTAGTATCGCCTATAGTTATTACAGGGCAATTGGAGTAGAATTCGTAAAATTCTACTCCAACCCCTAAGTATCACTTATTTTTAGTAAGCAGATCGCATTTCCCATAACTGTAATGGGAAATGTGATCTGACCATAATTACTAAAAATAAATGTGAAAAAAATACCGGGGAAAGCCCTGTGATAATAACGCCACCTGAAGGTGGCGTTATTCAGGGTCTACCCCGGGTTACCGGACTCCTGCTCTGCTCTATTGGGGAGAGCAGAGCCGGGAGTCGGTACCTGTAATCAGCTGTGTGGTCTAAACAGACTGCAAGCTGATTACTGTAAAAAAAAAAAGAATAAAAAAAATTGTAAAAAAAAAATTACTTACCTGACTCCAGGGACCGGTGATCGGGCCTCCGGTGATGACTCCCCTCCGGTCAGCTGGTCTCCCACAGTGTACTGCTGCCCGGTCATCAGGTGATCGGGCCCCAGTGCAGTATGGGAGATCACCTGACTGGAGGAATGGAGATCATCACCGGAGGCCTGGAGCATGCAGGTAAGTGTAAGTAAGGGAGGGGGGGTCATGGGGGGTCGCGGGGGGTCCGCGGTCGTGGGGGGCGGGGCTTAGCGCCGGAGGGGGGGTAGCTGCGGCGAACGGTCGGCGCATGCGCGGGCACTTAATCACGGTATTTTTTGCGAAAATACCGTGATAAGGCTCCGAAGGGGATTAGCAGGGACAGAGCTTTATCGCAAGCTCTGTCCCTACAAGGGCTTTGTAGTAAATCCCTGTGATATTGCCTGAATTCGCAATGCGAATTCACTCGGTAATATCACACTACAATCTGCATTACCAATGCGGATTGTAGTAAATAGAGCCCCATGTACATTTAGCAGAACAAAAACAAATAAACACTGATATTATTTATTATACTATAATAATGTTAAAAAATAAATTTAAAAATTTAATTTACTAAGTTCAAAATGCCTGTAGGCTAGTGCAAAATCACTTTGTCCTGCACTTTTCCGTAATTGCAGAAATGTCCCTAGATTATTGCCAAGGCATATGGGCTTGTAGAACAAGAGGGTAACATTTATAGAAGGGAAGAGGTAGAGGATGTGGGGAAGATTATTGGAAGAGTCATTTACTAGCGACATCTATTGGCAAAACCTATAGATGTGGATATATGTGGAAGTAGTGTGTGATGGAGGTCAGTCCACATGATGAATAACTTAATCAGGTTGTGGTTTATTAATTGAGTAGAAAAGGTTGCTGAATAACACAGGGTTAATGCAATAGGAATACAATGTACATAGCATTTTCAACAGATCCGCCCAGGAACATGTGGGGTTGTAATACAGGTGGTGTGCTACTTAGTGAGGCACACAGTTGCACTAACATACAGTGGTGGCAGTGGAGTATAAGGAACAGCTAGCAGTCGTGACACAGTGGCACTTGCAGGGTCTCCGATGTAACTCACCCTTTCCGCATAGGAGACACACACAGGGCACATCCTTTTACAATGGAGAATGGAGGTGAAGAGGCACGGACAAGCCATGCAGGTGCAGTAGCAAATCTAGATTGTCGGATCGAAAGTCGCGGTGACGCAGCTCTGGCAGTAGGGGTCCCGGCAGCTCAGAGGACACAGTGCAGAGCACTCTCCTCCAACAACGTCTGCAATAGAAGCACAAGTTTTTTAGAACAATGCAAAAACAAGACTTCGTTTTGAGTAGAGAGATTCAAAAACATTACCATTCCCCAAAACTACTTCAACTTTGCTCCAGCCCTTTTAATGGGACACATTATGCACCTCCTTGTTATAATTTGTATAAGAAGGATGTTTCTAAGTCCACTACCAAACAATGCATAAAAAGTATCACATACACACAAAAGTTTCACATAACAATAAAAACAGTCCAAATGTTTTCTCACTCTCATGAATAAATTAAGCCATGTTGGAAGCTAAACTGAACTGTATTTTATGAAAAAAACTAAGTATATATTATTATATTATTAGAAATCGTGGTTTTAAGGTGGTTTTAAATTTGTTAAAATGTAACAATGTCCCCAGGCAAGACACCCAGCTGTAGATCAATCTCTTTTTCTTCCAGAGTGTATGGGCCAGCTTTACGCACTATACTTGCTTCTCAAGACTTGACTTATCTCTCTTTATATATATATATAATAGAGATTGGCGGTTCCGGTTCTCAGAGAACCGGACCCACCCGAACATAGTGGTTCCGAGTAGGATCCGAGTCAGGCTCGGGTTTTCTCATCTGACTCGGAATCAAAAACAAGGCAAAATGTCATGCTCTTGCTCTCGGGTTCTCACTGGTTTTGGAATGTATATAAGTCACTCCCCGCGGTGATCGGTACCATTTCCTAGCTGAGTTCCAGGCTGTCAGTCTGTGCTCCATCAAGGGAGAGCTGTGTCGTACAATTCAGGGGTGTGCTGTGCTCCATTCGGGGTAAGGGGGGGTGTTGTCCAATCCAGGAGTGGACTGTGCTTTCTCCCTTTCTCCAGGGGGCTGTGTTGCCCATCAAGGGGTGTGCTGTGCTCCGTCCAGGGGTCTGTGTTGTCCAATACAGAGGTGTGCTGTGCTCTGTCCAGGGGGCTGTGTTGCCAATCCAGGTGTGTGCGGTGCTCTGTCCAGGGGGCTGTGTTGCCCATAAAGGGGGGGTGCTGTGCTCCGTCCTGGGGGCTGTCTTGTCTGATCCATCGATGTGCTGTGCTGTCCATCAAGGGGTGTGCTTTCCATCTAGTGTGCTGTCCATCCAGTGTGCAGTCCATCCACAGGCTGTAAAAAAAGTCAATAAAAGATTTAAAAAATAAATAAATAATAAGTAAAAAAAAAGTTAAAAAGTAGATTTTTTTTTGTACTGTACCACAGTGTATCCATATAAGCACTGTGACGCTGCCGGCCATACCGGAGTGTAATATTCATACACCTATTGTGATACTGTAGGTCATACTGCAGTGTAAAATTCATACAAGTATTGTGATGCTGCAGGCTGTACTCAGGTGTAAAATTCATATATGTATTGTGACGCTGTAGGACATACAACAGTGTAATATTCATACACGTATTGTGACGCTGTAGGTCATACTGCAGTGTAATATTCATACAAGTATTGTGGTGTTGCCAGCCATACCGTGTAAGTATTGTGTCACGCTGTAGGTAATACCGCAGTGTAATATTCATACAAGTATTGTGATGCTGCCGGCTGTACCGCAGTGTAATAGTCATACAAGTATTTTGACACTGCCGGCCGTACCACAGTGTAATATTCATCCAAGTATTGTGATGCTGTGGGTTCATACCAGTGTAATATTCATACAACTATTGTGACACTCTTGGTCATACCGCAGTGTAATATGCATACAAGTATTGTGACATTGCCAGCCATACCGTAGTGTAATATTCATACACGTATTGTGACGCTGTAGGTCATACTGCAGTGTAATATTCATACAAGTATTGTAACGCTGTAGGTAATACGGCAGTGTAATATTCATACAAGTATTGTGATGCTGCCAGCTGTACCGCAGTGTAATATTCATACAAGTATTGTGATGCTGCAGGCTGTACAGCAGTGTAATATTCATAAAAGTATTGTGATGCTCTAGGTCATACCACGGTGTAATATTCATACAAGTATTGAAACACTTTAGGTCATACGGCAGTGTAATATCATACAAGTATTGTGATGCTGTAGGCCGTACCCCAGTGTATCCATATAAGCACTGTGATGCTGCAGGCCGTACCCCAGTGTATCCATATAAGCACTGTGCGTTTGTGCCACTGCTCTGATGCTTACTTTTTTTTTGTTACATAGTGTATTTATTTCAACTAAAATCACAAATAGGTATACTTGCAGAATACCTTTATGCCATTTTTCAACCTTGATTTGTACATACCAACCTGGTGGGCTTGGCTTTCCTTGATCATAACAGTCATGATTGGTCAGATGCAACTCAAGCACCAAATGGAGAAGCTATTTTGTGATGGTATCTGGAGATGTTCTCTCTCTTCCCTTTCCAATCTTCCCATACATAATCCCAGAAGCACAATGATAAGAGATGTTTAGTACCAGACTTTTTAAATACCTTTGCCCCCTTCCTGGTCAGAGCTTCTGTTTTGTGTTCTGCCACATTAATAGTTCATCCACCCATTCAAGAATCAAAATGGGTAGGCGCGACACCGGCATTACTCCCGTCGGTGGGAGGGCCCAAGGACAATTCCATCTTGCACCTCTTTTCTTTGCACTATGTGCTGTTTGGGGCATTTGGGTTAAAAATATACAGTATATTTTTAACCCAAATGTGAGTGTGCATTTAGAAATAAATTGATTGTTATTTGTTGATAAACAATATTGCACTATATTATTTTCTTTTAATATATGGGAGCTGATGATCTAAAAGTGACGTAAAGATCTATCAGGAGTCCATTGGTTATACTTCAATGAGAAATTGTGAAAGGCTTGATCTATCTACTAAAGTGTGAGTGACCCTTTTTCTAAAAATTGGACTTCATAATCACCACAGTATTATACTATCCCGTTTTCTCTCTTCTCTTGGGAGGTACGAAAGAATCTTGGGGAAAAGAGTGGTGATCCTAAAACAGCGAGAAGAACATTTTGTGTTGTTTAGGGTACAACCAAACTTTTTCATGAATTAATCTCTTTATGGACAGTGCCATTGTGAGACTCTGTAACTTTTTTGTATTTGTATCAAGGAAATTGTAAGGTGTCCTTTGAATCCATCATGGGCTGCAGTCCTTTATGCGCAGTTAAAAGACAACTATTATCTTTGATAGCATCCTCTGTATGCCCCTTTCATTTTAAAAAAAATTATCTGAACCACTGGGTGGGCAAAACATGGTCGATTTTCAAATTTAATCAGTTTTTTTTATTGCTGCCCCCCCAACCCCAACCGATTACTCCAGGACCCAGATGAATTGATAGGCTGTTAAAAATAATGGTTCAGCTTAATAAATGCCTGCCTCCTCTGTATGTAGGTGACTCTAAGCGGAATAACTAGATTGTGGGTGTTATGCTAGAGACCAGAAATATGAGTAGCAGCACAGTGCAATAAAGTGCTAATACGTTTAATAAAAAAAAATTGTTGTGTATATTGGTCGCATACATACATATTTACATGGTACATACCGTGCGTAAAGCAGGCTGAGGACACCACCTGTTGTTGACAAACAAGTTCCAGCAGGCCAAACAGCACGGATGCTGGGAGTTGTAGTTCAGCCGGAGAGCTACAGGCTGCTTTCCTCTGATGTAAACAGCAAATCTTGGCCCCATTGTCCCTAACAACCTCCCTGAGCACAAAGTAAATGTCTGTTTACAGTGTGTACTATATGAAATAAAAAACCTCTTCCAGATCAAAGATGTTTTTCAGGAACTGAAGAACTTGATCCTTCATTGATCCTCCCACATAAATTTTCTTCAGAATCAATTATTAAAATAAATACATTTTACAAACTAATCAATCCTTCCATCCTTTCCCTGTCTTTAGTCCATAAATTTGAAGCTGAATTGCCACATGCTTGTGCCACCCACTGCTATCGCTTAGCTTAGTCAGACTGCTAGCTCGATGCAACCTTTTGGCCTAAACTGGATGAAATCAATATTGTGAGCTGTGAGGTGGTCAAAATTGACTGTAGGAACAAAAACAAGCACAAATGATGTGATATCATCTGTTTTTATGATTTTTTAGAAAAAAATACAGATCCAAAACCAAGACACACAAGGGCAGTTTTGGCAAAACCAATTGCAGATCCAAAACCAAAACCACTACCAAAACATGGGGTCGGCGCACATCTCTAATATATACCAGCTTCATAAAGAGGTTAGATGCAATCTGGGAGATTACTAGACTCTTCAGGGAGTCAGGGAGATTGCTACTATTTCAGAAAGTCTCCCTGACAAGCAGGGAGAGTTGGCAAGCATAAGCTGATTGGTTGGTAGTTTATCACTCTTCAATTTATCACATTCCAGAGCTTAGTACATCTCCCTTTCGTATCTCTTCCTCAGAGATGATCCTGTCACTCTCTCTCTGTTTTCTCAGAACTCTAACCTTTCTCAACTCAATGCTCCTGCTTTCCACATTACAACGCCCACACATAAAATGTTTTTCTCATCTCTATCCAACATACATAACTGCATATTAGCTGTCTCTGCAGCACTTATAATCTCTGAATTTGATTCAATAGTTCTTTTGAATGACAATGAGGGTCAATTTTGATGCTGCAAAACTGCATGGCCTGTTTTGAGGTAGTACAATATGTGGCTATGTTTATGCTAATAAAGGCAGAAACTGCAAGGGTGAAAATGGTCTTATAACAGCATTCCTCTCTGAATGCAGGCTAGCGACAATAATATGCTTCATATTATGAACACACACACACACATGCACACCTGTAACTATTACAAAGCTGGTAAAAACACACATTAGAGAAGAAAATAATGAACTGCCACCTGTGATCTGGCTAAGTGGTTTACCTCATAGTCTGAGCTTTAGCTATAGTTGCAAAGAAAGCGTATAGTGTTCTAAAGATTCCATACTGAGCAGTCTCTTCAAACAATATGAAAAGACAGGTTGTGGCCTGTACATATGTTTATGATCAGGACAGACTGGAAGGAAAAGATGGCCTCTTTATTCCGTTGGGTGTGTAAAACCAGTTTATCTAGTTTATCATACCATCAGACTAAGGACTGTGAATGGGACATGATGCATTATTTGTTCTAACTTCTGTCTTCAGAAAAGGGCATAGATTATGAGCAATTCTTTTGCAATGCCATACTAGGCTTTACTATAGATAACTGTAGCCATTGCTATAATATGGACCAGGGGGTTCAACTATTTGTCCACCAAAGGCTTCATAGTCAGAGAAAATCAGCCATTTAGAAATGGTTAAGAACTAGAGATGTGCGCCGACCCCCGTATTTTGGTTTTGGATCTGAATCTAGTTTTGGATTTTTTTTCTTTGGTGTTTTGTTTTTAGGTTTTGGATCTGTATTTTTTCCATAAAATGATATAAACATCTAAAACCACATAATTTGGGCCTGTTTTTGTTCCTACAGTATTATTAACTTTAATAACAATCATTTTCAGGCATTTCTAGGCATTTTTAACCACCTCACAGCTCACAATATTGATGTCACTATTTTTCACCATTACAGACCAAAGGCTGCAGCAAGGTGGCTGGCAAAAGTAAGTAACAGAGCAGCGGCACAAACGCACGGAAGTTTAAAAAAATATAGGACATCTATAAAACATTGCCACACAGCAACGGCAGACAGGATGGCAGTTTAATAAACTATAATAATGTCAGTCGGGAATGCCACAAATTGTGCCAAATGTAAAGGAAAGAGGTGCAAGATAGAATTGTCCCTCCCACCCACTCTGATGTGGGATATTAAAAAGGACATGCATAGTTTAACAAACCGAGCACTTTAGCCACTAGCACTGACACTTTCGTGGATGAACTCCTTGGTTTGTTTGGGCCCCCACAAAACATTTTTTGGAAGGACTACCTTCAATTATTAAGGAGGAGGTTGATGATGAGGGTGTTGGTGGTGAAGATTGTATGTGCTGGTCCAAACTGCTGGTAGCTGATACTAGACTGCTTGTTATTAATTGACAAATTATTATAATTTTGTTAAACAAATTGCATGAACTCGCTGCAAATGACATAACAGGGAGGAGCTGCCTAGATGGTTAACGTCCCTTCCTCTGCTAACTTTGGCTTTACAAATGGAGCAGATGCTTCACAACTGTTGTCAGAATTTAGATTAAACTAATTCCACACCCAAGACGTTGCTTTTCTGGCTTTCTTAGCAAGAACTGCTGCCACTGGTGGCTGATTTACGCAAACCACATCCTCTTCATCAACATCCACATTAGCGTCAGATAGGACACAAATTTCCCCCTCATCCTCCTTTTGCACTTCCTCCACACTATCATCCTAATTTTTTATTATTTCACCATCTAATACTAGCACAGCCGTCATGGCGTCAGTGATCTGCTGTGAAACTGGGTGACAGCTGTTATACTTACTTCCTCTTTCAAAGGACTGTTTAATAGTCAATTGTTTTTTTTTAAATTACTTCCGATCACAAATGAGGATGTTGATGATGATGCAGGTGTTGGTGTTGGAGATTGAAGGCGCTTGGATCCCACAGAGAGGGAGCAGGTAGGTGACACTGGACTTGCTATGTTTTGAGTTTTGGAACTTGGCGACATACACATTGATATTTGATGAATGCGCTCCAAGTGACGTAACAAGGAGGAGGTTCCTAGGTGGTTTAGGTCCCTCACTCTACTCACTATTGCTTTGCAATGGTTACATACGACTTGACAACTGTTGTCCGGATTGAGGTGGAAATAATTCCACACTTGAGAAGTGGATTTTTTTGTCTTTTGGTAACAATGGGCTTTGGCTTTTTCAATCCATGGGCAACAGCTGTTGCCTTACTTAAACAAAGGACATTCTCAAAAAGAAAGGCCAAGGCCTTATCCTTTCCTTGCCACTTCGTGTAGTGAATGGTATATTGCCAATTTTCTGTTTATCTAAAGGCAAATTTCACAGAGGACAAGGAAGTTTACGGCCTTGCACTGCTGGCGGCAGCTGCAACATGTGGTTCTTGGCCTTGCTCTCCTGTCATGTGACAGCCCTCCATATTTTCTGCAGTCTTGAAGCAGTTGTGTTGCATTCTCGACTTGCTAGATCTTGTGCGGCTAAGCCTAACACGCACAGACAATTATTAGAAAAAAAAACAATTGATTTTTATTTTTTTTCAGCTCCAGAACTTGGGCCCAGAGCACAGAGTGATACTGACTGGAGTTGGGCAGCACTAGGTTGCATTGCCGACTTGCTAGATCTTGTGCGGCTAAGTCTAACACGCACAGACACACAGACAATTATTAGAAAAAAAGACAATTATTTTTATTGTTTTTTTGCTCCAGTACTTGGGCCCAGAGCAGCGATTGATCCTGACTGGAGTCGGGCAGCACTAGGTTGCGTTGCCAACTTTCTAGATTTTGTGCGGCTAAGCCTAACATGCACAGACACAAAGACAATTATTAGAAAAAAAGACAATTGATTTTTATTGTTTTTATGCTCCAGAACTTGGGCCCAGAGCAGCGATTGATCACGACTGGAGTTCGGCAGCACTAGGTTGCAAGTTGCATTGCTGGCTGATTCTTGTGCGGTTAAGCCTAACACGCGCACACACACAGAAATATATTACACTAAAAGACACTTTTATTTTTTTATTTTTTTACAATATATATATATTTTTTGGGGGAGTCCAGAACTTTGGCCCAGATGGACGCAGCACCAGCCCAGATGATTCTGCACCAACCCAGATGGACACAGCAGACAGCAGAGCACCAGCCCAGAATGGATCAGCACTCAGCAGTACCAGCCCAGAATGGATCAGCACTCAGCAGTACCAGCCCAGAATGGATCAGCAGTGCACCAGCCCAGGACACAGGACACAGCAGACAGCAGAGCACCAGCCCAGAATGGATCAGCACTCAGCAGTACCAGCCCAGAATGGATCAGCAGTGCACCAGTCCAGGACACAGCGGCAGCACAGCACACAGCACCACTCTACCAGCCCTACACTACCCACCCTCCCTGTTCGGTCTTCACAGCCGGAGTGAAATGGCGTCCGCCACTTGGTCCCTGTATACTACATTGATCATAAAGACGTAAGCTTGCGAACCGCAAGATTTCCGACTCTATAGTTTTGCCTTGTTTTGAGATCCGAGTCAGGTGGGAATCTCCGAGCCTGCTTGGATCCGACTCGGATCTGCAAAATTCGGGTGGGCTTGGTTCTCTGAGAACCGAACCCGCTCATCCCTATTAAGAACCAATTCAGTTTTTCTACAACTATGAAAAACCTGTGTGGTGACCACCGACTGACATTGTGCACCTTCCTACGCATGTCTTCTTTGTCTGTGAATACAGTCATTGGGGCGATTCGAATGTGGACGACAGACATAAAGTGCTGTTGGAATGGTAGCACTTTGTGAGTACTAACATTGTAAATTTTTACTATAGGTGTTCTTGGCACTGTTGGGGAACCGTAATCTATTGTGAAATTGATTGAGGCCTCCCTAGTTAGGGTTGTCAGCTCAACCCTTTAATAAGGGACTCATATGAATTACACAAATTCTGTGACTGGCTGACTTCATGGCCCCATTTCACCTGGATTTAATCAGTCACAGAACCTATGTAATGAACATGTTTTCCTTATTAAAGGTATGATCTGGCATACTCTCAGTACTCATAAGCAGCTGCGCCGGATCCAGGTAAAGAAGAAGGGGACATAGCCTAATCATGGGAGGCCTGGTCACACCCCCTTAGGGGGAAAAAATAAACATTTTTGCACTGCCGCATCGTGGCGCTGACCGCATGGGAGGGGGGCACTGTGAGCCCCTTAGCCCGGCTCATAGTCAGTGGGGGGCGCGATCAGTGTGCTTGCTCCCCCCACAGGCATAGGAGACTGTGCTGCGGCTGCCACTTAGCAGTCTCCTAGTGCAGCCCAGCACACAGCAGCGTGTGCTGATCTGCTTTGATGTAAGAGGGAGGGGGGCATCGCCGGACCCAAGCTCCGTCAGGCCCCTCCAGCAAGCCCGGGTACCCGCCCCCCCCCCCCCTCTCGGCGGCCATGCTCATGAGAGGTTTTGTTATAATGGAACATTGTTTAAGAAAAAAACAAAAACAGTTATACTATACAACGTGAAGTATGTAACTTCTCACATACATTTACAGAACTTACAATGTTTTGAACTGTATTTATAATTGTATACAGCTATGTGAATGTCCTTACAATAGTGTTTTTTGAATAATGGAACTTGTAGAATAGGTTTAGTGGCCCTGTAATGAAAAATATTCAACAAACATTTACTATTATATAGAATACTCACATCACATTGTTTGTTTACATAAAAAAGGATATCAACCTCTGGCATTAATACAACATTTCAAAATGTGAAATTATATGGAAGCCTTTGTAGAAATTAGCTAAATTATGTAATTCAACTAGTTAACTAAGGGCCTATTTTTTATTATTATTGTTATTATTCTTTATTTTTATGGTACCACAAGGGTTCCACAGCACCTTTACAAGTGATCAAAACAAGAAAACAGTGACTTACAGTAAAATACAATGCAGGACAAGGACATGGTTTAAAAACCTTGCTGCATCAGCAGTCATTACACTCAAATAGGCAGCATGGTGACAGCAACCAAGGGTTGGGTGCTGTTGTAGGGAGTATATGATAGTACAGGTAACAGAAAGGAGAAGCACATGAGGGAAGAGGGCCCTGCTCGTGAAAGCTTACATTCTATTTATCATGGTTGCAGTGGGTGTCCATAAAAAGTATAATTCTATATCCCTGCAAATGGCAGCAATAAAGAATGTCTTTTTGGGGTAATTTAGTGCTATCCTTTTGCCACAGGGACTTGGTGGTGGTGATGGGAGGCTTGTGGGTCAATCTCTGAAGCTTGTTTTTCGGAACTTGATTGATTGGGATATGCAGTGACCTGTGTTAAGGCCCCCATACATCAGCAATCAATCTGCAAATCACTGGAAAAGATCTGTAATGTATGGGCGCAGATTGCTAAATTGGGAAATCCTAAAATCGGGCAATAAATCTTCTAATTGTTCAATTGTGGTTTTCAGATTGCTGATGTATGGGGGCCTTTACTTAGCTGATTGCAGGAGATATCCTGAAATTAACTTTTGGTAAATAGCAGTGATACTAAAATCATGCGCAGACTGCTGTATCTATGTGATTTTTCACAGGTGAAAAGCTGCATAAATAGGCTCCTTCATCTTTCCAGCATGCTCTCTTTCCTTGTCAATGGCAGTTGTCATTGTTGAAAAGCTCAACTGGGAAAGTTGATATTTCTTTCTTCTTAATGAAATAGGAAAATTAGTATGAGAGGTTGCAAGAGCCTAATGAGAGCCGGCACAAGGTTAAGTGGTGCAGATATATACGTGGGCACCACCTCATAGGGAGCTCTGAGCCTGATTCAGAGCCGGACGCTCTTTCAGATCGCTCGCTCTGAATCAGGGCCCTCCCCCTCTTTATTTAGAGCGGCCTCCTGGCCACTTGCATAACTGTGGGCAATCACCCAAAGCTATAGCGAGCGGCCATTATGATGGTCACGATGGTCAAGACCATCGCGACCATCGAGCTTGCAACGAGACCCTTGTGGTAGGGTCTCGTTGCCGCAAGCCCTGGAGTGCTTTTGGCTCTATCAGAGCCAAAAGCACTCCCACTATCACTTGTGATGTCAGTGGGGCCGGCCCCAGACGGTAGGCGTTCCCATGGAAACACCTCTGTCTGGGCAGCCACGCCCCCGGCACACCCACCAAAGGAGGCGTGCTGTCAATCAACATCGACAGCATGCCCCCTTTGGTGCGAGACCCATAACGACGACTTGCCCATCGCTATGCGGGTCTCGCGCATGCGCACGACGGAGCCGACTCCCTCGTGCGCATGTGCACTTGGCCAACATCGACCCGCTTGCGAGCGCTCGCGAGCGGGTCTGAATCAGGCCCTCAGTGCGGCCACTGCCAGGATAATGACTGGCGGCAACCACCGGCAGCAGCACATTCGCAGTGCCAAACACAGTAGCAAAAAAATCACTCCACTGTGTTTGACATCGACAGTGTGTCCAACTCAGAATTAGCCCCTGTGTGTTTTTACATGTATTTTTATGTATAGTATTAATTATAGATGTTGTTTGATTGGGGGTGGTGGTAGGGGGGGTTGCTGTCGCTCCAAAATTTTGTGCACAGGGTGTTAGTAGGCCTGGGACCGGGTCTAATTCCAGTGATGCCCGAGGTTTCATTCCAAATTGTTTAATAGATAAGCTGTGCTTTTATATTTTGGTTTATAAGGAGTATTTGGCTATTTTATTTGTGATGAATTTTTCAAAGATTATCTCCTAAATAAATTATTACACGTTATACCACATAGCATTTTGACAAATTTGCAGTGAAAGCCAGAGTATGATCTACCAATGCATTCTATGTGCATGCTTTAACATATAAATGTCATTTCTAAAGCTGGCCACACACTAGAACAACTTACATCCAACCATCCAACTAGTTGATTGGTTGGAATGAAAATCTGGTAAGTGATGAAAGCAAATGACAATCAGCAATTTGCTCCCAAACGCCAGAAAATGGACAAAAACTGTTTGTTAAATGTTTGATCTAAACAATTTATTGAAACAACAGTTTTTGTCCATTTTCCCGCATTTGGGATCAAATTGCTGATTGTCATTTGCTTTCATCCCTAACCAGATTTTCATTCCAACCAAACTACTAGTTGGCTGGTTGGACAGATAATCTTTAGATGTGTGGCCAGCTTAAGGGTTAGTTGTCTCTTTATTGCAATTTATTTTCACATTTTAAACACAGAAGTGAAAATGATGTATAACAGATTATTGTCAGCTTGAATTTGAGATTGCTTGATACTTCATTTGTTGGAAATATGTGTGTACAGGTGCGGTGGTATGGCAGAGTTATGTTCGCACCAAAGGAATGCCTTATCACTACAGGCAGGCCTGTTGCTTAACCAAATGAATGGTTTATTTTGGTTAAGTGTTGTACAGCCATATTCACTGTGATACACCGGTTACTATGAAGCGAAGCAGCGTTTGATGCACCTCACCAGCTGGTAAGTGTATATTGCAATAAGGTAGCGGTGCAGGGTGCTGGGTAGTATCTCATGTCTCTGATGGAGCTATGTGAGAGACGTCCGTCTCCCACTATGTAATTCTTACACAGTAACAAGATGGCGCTGCGCATGTGCAGTACGAAGTGAACTCGGTGGCCATCTTGGATCAGGGAATGAAGCCTCCCTGGAGATACTTTAAGCATTGAGTCTGCACAGAAGCGCACTCCACTATCAACACTATTTAATCTCAGCCTTTCAACTAATCCCAAGAAAATGAACGAAACAGTTATATTTGTTTAAATATGGAGAGGGCTACTGCACTGTCTCCATGGTGCTCCTTTTGGCCTTTATCAAGATGGCTGCTGGTTTGGTCTTCTGCGCATGCATGGTGCATCTTGTAACATAGGACCCACGTGGAACCAGCCAATGAGTGGCCGCTACATGTAAAGCGGCCGCTGATTGGCTAGCGGCCCATGAGAAATAACAGATGATTTAGCTCATCTGACATTTCGCGAGGTGTAAGTGTATGTAACAGCATATACTGTACTTCCATATGTTCGGCCTGGTTTGGGTAAGTCGGTTTGTTGTTTTAACAAGACCCTGGATGCTACGGCGAGCAGCGCCAGGATGGAGGTGAGTATAGGATCTTTTTTGCAGGTCATTCCACACGGATTTCTACATACGAGAAGAGGACAGACCGGCTGGTACAGGTAAGTATGTGTGATTGAGGTATGTGTGTAATAACTTGTACTATGGCCCTGATTAAGAGCCGCTCGTAAGCGGCCGCTCGTTCGTTCTGACCGATGTTCACACATCTGCGCATGCGTATGGATTTTAATACGCATGCGCGAACCAGTCAGTGCGGCCGAAAATCATTTGTTCGCAATATAGCGAATGCCTGCTATTTTGAGTGACAGAAGGAGGCATATGTGGATGGTAACAGGGGAAAGTGCTTGAAAACGGGGGTGTGGAATTCGAACGCAGGCGTGCTTAACGGTCAAAACGGGCGTTTTAAGGGAGTGCATAATTAATACAGCAGCGTCATTGACCACGTCACTAGGTTTTTTTTTACTCAGAACTGCTCGCAAAGTAGCGGTTGAAAAAAACCAGCCACAAGAATAGCGAGCAGTTCATACGCTGTTCGATGTACTCGATTAATCTAATAAATAGCGGACATGACGTGTGGTGCGAGCGGCAAGGGGGCGTATTTTTCAAAATTACAACCGCAAGTTTTGCTCGCTCGTTAAGACTTAGAGGCGTGAACAGACCGCAATTAGCGAACGGTTCATTTGAATAGCCACCCCTTGTTTTAGAACGAACGACCGCAAATAGCGAGCGGCTCTAAATGAGGGCCTATATACGGTGTGTATGTTGTGTCTTTATTTAACTATTTATTTTACAGTGGAGGTACGGGTGCCGGCCGCCTGCTGGCACTTGTAGTTTCACAAGTGGCAAAGAGCAGGCATGCTGGCACCTGTAGTTCCACTGTAAAATACAATAGTTTTCTTTGATTTTACACTTCATTACACTTCATTAACCCCATACCCACAGGCCAGGGGTGCGGGGAAGAGCCCTGGGGTTTACACCAAGCCTGGGGTTTTGGGAGAGGGGGGACCCCTTCTTGTGGGAGTCCCCACTTCCCCTGAGATCCCCGGCTTGGCCTGACCAGCTTGGGGTGAGAATGCTTTGGCCCTGGAGACCTGGTTGTGGCATTACATTGGCATTGGGTCCAGTGCTGGTTTATATTTAAAACCAGGACTGGCCCTGCAGCCTAAATTACGATGGAACCCTACTTGTTTTGTTCTCCATAATTTTTGTCAACCAGGGCTGGTTGACAAGTCAGGGGTTGGTTATGGCTTTTGGGGGGGGACGGACCCTACGTAATTTCTTTTTAAATAAAAACCCTTTACATTAGGTATACAGGCAGAAACATACACAAAACACACTGATCTGTGTATGTTTCTGGCAAACTCGCAGTGAGTTTGCTACAATCTCACCCGAAACTGTAAACTCCAATCTTAGGAGTTGCATGTTTTTCATGAAAAGTACATCCTAGTTTGGCCGATGTTGAGTTTTTTGAGTTTGCTATGGAACTCTGGGCCTGATGCAGACCCGCTTGCGAGCGCTGAACGCTCGCAAGCGGGTCGATGTTGGGCCAGTGCGCATGCGCACGACAGACCCGGCTCCGTCATACGCATGCGCAAGACCCAGATAGCGACGGGTAAGCTGTCGCTATGGATCTCGCTACAAAGGGGGCGTGCTGTCGATGGTGAGTGACAGCACACCCCCTTTGGTGGGCGTGCCGGAGGCGTGGCTGGCCAGACAGAGGCATTCCCATGGGAACGCCTACCGTCTGGGGCCGGCCCGACTGACATCACAAGTGATGTCAGTGGGAGTGCTTGCGGCAGACGAGACCCTACCACAAGGGTCTCGTCGCAAGCCCGATGGTCGCGATGGTCTTGACCATCTCGACCATCTTTTTGGCCGCTCGCTATAGCTGTGGGTGGTCACCCACAGCGATGCGAGCGGCCAGGAGGCCACTCTAAAATTCAAAGGGACGGCCCTGATTCAGAGCGAGCGTTCTGTCAGAGCGTGCGGCTCTGAATCAGGGCCTCTCTTCCAAACTCACTCGAGTTTGTCTTTAGTAAATTTGTGAGGAAAAACATGCCTAAACTCACATTACATTGCATACTTGATTCTTAATAATTTTACCCCAAGGAGTGCTGAAACTTTAATGTTTGTTTATTTTATGCTATGTGCCTGTATGTGTGCAGGTCTAAACTCACGTATGATAAGTTGCAGTGTCTGCTACCATTAAAAAGACACTGCTTTACCTAGTACTTGCCTGTCTGAATGCCTCATTTCAATACCCTGTTTTACATATGGTGGCCTGTACGGGGACCTCTGCACTGCTTTGTGGCATGCATACGCCAGCCACTTCCAGCGTGACAAAGGAACTGACAAGACAGAACGTTCAGCATACGTTACACAAGGCACTCCAACAGCTCAGGTTTTAGAGATATTTATGGTTGAGCAAAGGGGAGAAGAAAAGGCGCCAGCAGCATTCCAAATAAGGCACTGGCCGCAAGCCAATCACAGCTCGCGGAACGGCAGTCAATCAGGAGTGGCTACTCAAGATTGGCTGCAGGTCCATGAGCTGTGATTGGCTCGCAGCCTTCTCTGAAATGTGCCATCCCAGTTCAGCCAGCAGCCAGCCTTCTCTGCCCTGTGCCCCCTAAGTCCAGCCAGCCTTCCCTGGCCTGTGCCCCCCTAGTCCAGCCAGCCTTCCCAGCCCTGTGCCCCTACCAGTCCAGCCTTTCCAATCCTGTGTCCCCCCATGTCCAGCCTTCCCTTCCTTGCCCTGTGCCCCCCCATTAAGGTCCAGCCTGCCCTGTGCCACCCCTCCATCATTTCTAGGTCTACCTCTCCCTGTCCTGCACTTCCCTTTCCTTCTGGCTTTTTATGTGGGTATGGCTTTTTCAATGAATTTTATGTGGATCCCGCTATTTCATTATATTTTATGTGGATCCAACTATTTCAATGTATTTTATGTGGAATGTGGCTATTTCAATGTATTTTATGTAGCTCCGGCTCTCTATCTATCTATCTATCTATCTATCTATCTATCTATCTATCTATTTATCTATATATTAGATATAATATATATATTAGAATTGATGTTGCGTTCCTTAAATATTTAGTATAAATTCAGTTTTTTTGGGTGTGGGAATTTGCAGCAGTTATCTCCCTCGTATTAGTTTATTTGTATAGTTACATATATTATAATAGAAGTTAGATTGTCATGTTATAATAACAACCACCCCACAGCCCAAACTTTGAGAATGTTTAAACTGTTTTACGCACCAATTGATTCCCCAACCCAGATATAGCTCCACCCACATTATGCACAGCTCAGCCTACCTGTGGTCAAGCATGGATATCTTTAAAACCTGGGCTGTTAGCATACGCGCACGTATGGGGGGTTTCCGAGTACCTAGAACTCACCCCTGCCCGTTGCTCCATCGCCGAGTAGCAATATAACAATATTACTTTTTATTTTTTTTGGAAAGAGACCTGTTATACTGGCTGGGCTGGCTGTTGGGGGACCTGCAGCGCACAGCCCCTCCCAGTCAGTTTCGCGCACCGGCAATCACATTGTGAGAGGATGAGAGCTGCTGCCGGGTGACAGTATTCCACTATTCCCAGCGCTCTTTCCCGGAGCCACACGCCGTAGGTGGGGCCCAGGGGGGTGGGGGGGAATTTAGTAAATTATGCCATTTATTTGGCTCTGCATTCGTGTTTTTAGGTGAGCGCCGTGGTGCGAGTGTGTGGCAGTGTGCGTGTCTGTGTCACTGTGTGTGTGTATCTGTCTGTGTCATGCATGCATTGTGCACCTTAGCACCACTCTGACAACACCCTGCCATGAGTCAGCAGTGTAGCACATAATCCCTGTCTGTATAAATACCAGGTTAGTTAAAAAAAATTCAGCAATAGATGATACAGGGACAGTGGCGGTTCTAGGGGCGGGCTAACAGGGCCGTCGCCCGGAGCGCGGGCCCCTAGAGGGCGCCACTGAGTCCCCAGGAGGAAGAGAAAAAAAAATCCCAGAAAAAAAAACGTGCCGGTCCCCCCCCCCCCCGCTAGCTGCCGCAGGGAGGCTTCATTTGCCGGGCGCCCTCTGATATTTGTTATCAGAGGGCACCCACCTCCCTCCCTGCAGCGGCAGCCAAAAGACGGAGCTCGCTCCTGAGCTCCGGCTTCCGGCAGAGAGCACTATGGGAGGTACGTCGTGATGTCATGACGTCCCTCCCATAGATCCGTGATGGAGCCGTAATCAGACCGGATGACAGTGGACGGAGGAGCGGGGCTTAAGGTAAGTATTGTGTTTTGTTTTTTAATTGTTTTTTTTTTTCAGAAGCGCCAGCACTGGGGGGGATTTCTATTGGGGGCATTACTACTAGGGTCACGACTAAAGGGGGGCATTACTAATGGGGGCATTACAACAGTGGCCACTACAAATGGGGGCATTAATATAGGGGGCATTACTACTGGAGGCACTACAATAGGGGGCATTACTACAGTGGACACTACTAATGGGGGCATTACTACTGGAGGCACTACAATAGGGGGCATTACTACAGTGGACACTACTAATGTGGGCATTATAGGGGGCATTAGTACTGGAGGCACTACTATAGGGGTCATTACTACAGTGGACACTACTATAGGGGGCATTACTACAGTGGACACTACTAATGGGGGCATTACTACTGGAGGCACTACTATAGGGGTCATTACTACAGTGGACACTACTAATGGGGGCATTCTTACTGTGGGCACTACTATAGGGGGTATTACTGGGGACACTACTAATGTGGGCATTACAACTGTGGGCACTATTATAGAGACATTACTACTGTGGGCACTACTAATGTGGGCATTACAACTGTGGGCACTATTATAGAGGCATTACTACTGTGGGCACTACTATTGGGGGCACTACGATAGGGGACATTACAAATGGGGGCACTACTATTGGGGGCCTTAACACTGTGGACATTACCACTGCGGGCACTACTAATGAAGGCACTGTATGGGCGGCACCACTTATTGGGCCATTGTGTAAGGGGCACCACTGCTGTGGGCATTGTATAGGGGGCACTACTGCCATGGGCATTGTATTAGGGGCACTACTACTGTGGGCCTTGTGTATAAGGGGCACTAATTTGGGCATTGTGCAAAAGGGGCACCACTGTGTGGCGTAACTTGAATTGAGTATAATGTATTATAAAGGGAATTACTGTGTGTGGCACAATGTATTATACAGGGCATTACGGTGTGTGACATAATGTATTACACAGGGCATTACTGTGTGTGGCATAATGTATTATACACGGCATTACTGCGTATGGCATAATGTATTATACAGATTATACAGGGCATTACTGCATGTGGCATAATGTGTTATAAAGGTCATTACTGTGTGTGGCATAATGTGTTATAAAGGGCATTACTGCGTGTGGCGTAATGTGTTATAAAGGGCATTACTGTGCAAGGAGCATTACTGCACCTGGCAATTATTTGCCACGAGGGGAGAGCTTGGGGGAAGCCCAGCACCTTCGTAAGGCATGCCCCACAGTGTGATGAATTGGGGGTGTTCCGCAAGGACACGCCCCCTTTCCGGAGGTTCGCGCACAGAGGAACGCCATCTAAATTTTATTTATTTTGGGGAGGGGGGCGCCACTGGGAACTTTCGCTCTGAGCTCCGCGATGTCTGGAACCGGCCCTGTAGAGGAGTCTATTTACTAAGCAGCGTTAGGAGACAGAGTGAAAAGTGATGTCAGTGATAAGGTGCCAGCCAATCAGCTCCCAACTGTCATTTTTCAAACACAGCCTGTGAGATGACAGTTGGGAGATGATTGGCTGGCACCTTATCACTTTCTTATAACTTTTCACTCGGTCTCCTATCACTGCTTAGTAAATAGACCCCACAGTCTACTTGTCCCTGCTGACCCAGTGATTTCTCACATGGGCAACATGTACTCCACTGATGAGATGTTTCCAATAAAAAAGCAGGAACCAGCAGAGGGACAGCAGGTGTGTGCAAGACATAGGGGAACCCAGCACACTTGTGAACACTCATCCTAAGGTAAGCAAACTCAAAATTGATTCCAGTTTTGGGTGGAATTGTCCTTTAAATGTAGTCAAGGCATCTTACAACACAGAGTTAGACCAAGCATGTGTGAATGCTAAGGGGGGAGGGGAGACGGTGGGGGGCGGCGGGCAGGCATATGATGGTGGTATTGCTGTCTGTCTGTGGAGGGGTGGTTCTGGGGTGGGAATGGCTGTGTGCTGTCTGTGTATAGGGGGGTGAAGTTACATACTTTAATTTCTGATGGCAGCCCTGGTTAATGCATTTTTTTTACTAGCGTTTACCTGTGGCTTCGCTCACACGGATGTCTATTATTGCTCAGCAGTAACCAATTATTTGGAACCCCCCCTTTCAAAATCCTGCATTTGCCACTGGTTAGGGTGTCTTGAGGACCAAGCTTGGGAACCTCTGCTATAGTATTTATACTAATATTATAAGAACGTTGTGTCTGTTTGTTCCAAGTTGGCGTAAAAACTACTGAACCGATTTTAATAAAAACTGCATCACTTTGTAGTAGAAACTCCTAGAAATAACCTGCACTTTGTTTCAAGTTAACCACTTAACTGACAAGTTTTTTTTCTAAAAACCGCTCCAAAATTGTCGTTTTTCTTTTTAGTGAATTAGGTGAGGAACATCCATTTTAACTTATTTAAAATGGTTTAGTCCAAAAAAAAAAAAGAATATTTTTTTAAAAAAATCGTTTTTTCAAATACTGGAACATTGGAACCACCATCGGAACATCGGAAACATCGCGACGTTCAATTTGAGACCGGATCCAGGCACCAGGTACGTAAGGGGAGTGAGGGGGGGAGTTTACTTACTTTTCCCCAGCGGCTGCTCAGTTCTGCAGGCGCTGGGTAGGGGGTCCTGCTTTGCTGACCGATCAGCAGTGATCAGCAGCACAGCAGACAGAGGGGGAGAGGGTGCTGGCAAGCAGAGGGACCGGAAGGAGCAGCAGTTGCGGGAAGATTCTCTTCCTGCAGCAGCCCTCATGTTCATGTTCAAAATTTTATGTCCAGTACAGATAAAGAACTGCCTGGTGTGAACAGAGGGCCTGATTCAGAGCCGGACGCTCTGACCAGAGCGCTCGCTCTGAATCAGGGCCCTCCTACAT
Source organism: Taudactylus pleione (assembly GCA_031769625.1). Taxonomy (NCBI): domain Eukaryota; kingdom Metazoa; phylum Chordata; class Amphibia; order Anura; family Myobatrachidae; genus Taudactylus; species Taudactylus pleione. Next base: position 7,863,947 of record JAUIMM010000115.1, read on the forward strand.
GAAAGTGGAGCTGCCTCTTGGACGCTCGCATAGCTGTGGGTGACCACCCACAGCTATAGCAAGCGTCCATGATGATGGTCGCGATGGTCAAGACCATCGCGACCATCGGGCTTGCGACGGAGACCCTGCGGTAGGGTCTCGCTGCCGCAAGACCTGGAGTGATTTTGGCTCTATCAGAGCCAAAATCACTCCCACTGACATCACTACTGATGTCAGTGGGGCCGGCTTCAGACGTTAGGCGTTCCCATGGAAACGCCTCCGTCTGGCAGCCACGCCCCCGGCACGCCCACCAAAGGGGGCGTCGCTGGCTGGGTCTCGCGCATGCGCACGACGGAGCTCCCTCCGTCGTGTGCATGCACAGTAGCGCACCATCGACCCGCTTGCGAGCGTCCTGCGCTCGCGAGCGGGTCTGAATGACCCCCCGAAGCTTACGTCCATGCCAGGCAAGTGGTTAAAGCTGAGCAATAACAAAAACAAAATTTATTGACATCATCAATGCAAGAGATAGGTGTGGCACTATACGCGTGGCAAGTGAAGGGTGCTTTGGGCCTGCATTCACTTGAATAGGATATACAGTATAGCAGTCTGTGTACAGGGCCCACAGTGACATTGGTGTAAGTGGTTAGTGAAGGCACTGCGGCCATCAGTCTGTATAGCGCTGCTGGTCATGTGAGCCACTCCAGCGACAGGGCCACTATGCAAAGCAATACAACTATACACATCAAATAAAAAAATGTGGTCAGCATTAATTTTATTGTGGGCAACGCCACGGGCAACAGCTAGTATGCAATATTATGTATTTATACATAAAACAGGAGTGTACTTGTTTCTAACATACTATTTATTTTGAGTTGATTGTAATTTATATAATTATTTTTGGCGCTGACTCTGAGCTTAAACTGTGTAGTTAGATCAAAGGATTAATTTTCGAAAAACAGTTTCAGATTAAAGTAATTTTTTAGTATGTATGTCTTTATTTAGCTGTACCCTTTTAATTGTGCCAAACTTAGAAAACTGGATTCTCAATTATTTCGGGTAACAAACTAACTGAGGCTCTCAAGTTTCTAAAACAGGATTTACTTTTTTGATGAAAGGCTTACAGTATGCTAAGAAGAGGAAATAGACTTATTAATTACATTAGACATATACTGTAATTTAGCGACTCACAATTGTTAACACCATGTGTTGATATGCTATGGAGAAAACACATTGTCACAGTTGATATATGAAAGCCATGATGCTTCATTCTATGTACTGATTTTCATACGTTAATGAAACCAATTTTAAAAAGTGTTAATGGAATGCACAGTTATTTATTAAGATCAATGCTGACCAATGAAGCATCTACATAGTGACAACACTTTTAACTTACAGACACCAACCAATTTGGCACTTCTGCCAATAAACAAGTGTGAGACCTTTTTGATGTGTATATAATATTTGAATGGGTTCTGATAGTAAAACCATGATGTTAAACTTGTTTGTAATATAGCTTCTAAAGTTGAGAGCAGGTGAAGTTAAAAGTGGGTGGCAATAATTAGGGTATTATGGTGACACCCAACCACCCAGATTCTGTGTGATATTTGTACGTCAGTCAGTAACTTCGATGTACAGTGCATCATTAAGTGGGTACGGGGAGTATGATTTAAAATATTGTTTTCCTGCATATTTCTGGATATATTTTGTTGCCTAATGCTGGGCATACACGGCAAGATAAAAAGTCTGTCAGACCGACAGACATTTTATCTGGCCGGCTGCCAGCCGCAGATGTCCGCGGCATACACTGTGAGAGAAATCTCACAGTGTATAGCCCGACATCTGCGCTCCGCCCCCGGGGGAGGAGACAATTCCCTGTTCCTTCCATAGGAAGGAACACAGGAAATGTCTGTCGGCCGCACTGGGCATACACTGCCCGATGCGGTCGACAGTTACCGGGTAAATAACGCATGGGAAGGGGATGCTGGACAATCCAGCATGCCCGACCGAGCAATATTTAACCCTCGGTCGCCCCCCCCACGCTACAATTATCGCGGCGATCCTCCGATATCGGGCGGATCGTCCCGATAATTGCAGCGTGTATGGCCAGCATAAGTTATATTTTATGCATCTGATGCATTGCCACAATATAGTTACATGTGGCACTGTTGGCCCAGTAATCTTACTATAACTACTGTTGCTATTGTGAGAAAACATAATAATTGTTTCAATACAGTTCTGTTAAGTTCCACAAAACAATTCAACAATTAATCTGAAATCTGACTCAGGGCCTGATTCAGCAAGGAGCGCAAAAGAGAAAACGCACGTACTAGGCCAATGTTTTTGCACTGCGTGTGCGCGAACTAGTCTGTGCAATGGGGTTATGGTACGCAGACTACACGCAGTGCGTACACATACCCATCCAATATTGATTGACAGGAAGTGCCGTTTGTGGGTGGTGACGGGGGGTTGTCAGGCAAACGCAGGCGTTATAACCCTGTTATAGGGGCGTGCGTAATTAAGGCAGTGCGGTGGCATACGCAGCCATACCGTAAGCTGTACACAGGAGCAGCCAAATTCCTGCGGCAGGTCAGATCAACCACTATTGTGCGTATGGGTCCGATGGTTCTCGATGTTACCGATATCTTGCGTACTGATCAGGCTGTGAGTAAAAGGGAGATGGGTGGTTTAATATGGGGCTGGATGTCTGCATCTTGTGCTATGGTCTCTGTGCGTATGCATTGATTAGCATATTCTCGTAGTGGACGGGTGCGTGCATCTGCTAGCGTGCGTTCCTTGCTGAATCAGGCCCTCAGTCTCAATATTATTCCTTTTACCAATAATTGCAGTCAAAATGTAGCCATCTACTCCTTGAATTTTCAATTGGTAGAAGGAGGTTAAACTATATATACTAATCTAGAAAAATCTGCTGTATAAATTGTGTCAGCCGGCAAACATTATTCTACTGTATATATTAAATCCACCGACAATCATTAATGGGTGTATTTACTAAGCTTTTTTTCATATAATTATGTAGAAACCGCAATTTCTGCATAATTTGATGTATTGTTGCTATGCTCTAATAGCCCAATGAAGGATATTTTACAACTGCTGCCCCTGCAAGTTTATTTTAGTACATAGAGGGGATATTTGTGCTATAAAATGAAAAATCCTGTCACGCTACAGACCAGTGGCGGATATTACCTAGGGGCTGCTGGACTGCAGTCCCCCCCAGTAAAAACCAGGCTAGCAGCAGTCATGGCCAGAGCAAGGTTTCTTGCACCCTAGGCATAGCTTCAGCCTTGCGCCCCCCCCCTTCCCTGGGATAGCTACACAAGCCCTTATACAGTGCCCCCAGTAGTGGTCCTCTATGCAGTGCCCACAGTAGTACCCCTTATACAGTGCCCCCAGTAGTAGTCCCCCCTATGCAGTGCCCCCAGTACTGGTCCTCCCTATGCAGTGCTAGCAGTAGTGCCAGCAGTAGTGGTCTCCCCTATACAGTGCTCCCAGTAGTGGTCCCCCCTATGCAGTGCCCCTTATATAGTGCCCCCAGTAGTAATGCCCCCTATGCAGCACCCCCAGTAGTATTCCCCCCTATGCAGTGCCCTCAGTAGTGCCCCTTATATAGTGCCCCCAGTAGTAATCTGCCCCAGGCAGCTCCCCCAGTAGTAGTCCCCCTATGCAGTGCCCCTTATATAGTGTGCCCAGTAGTCAACCCCCCTATGCAGTGCCCCCAGTAGTGGTCCCTCCGATGCAGTGCCCTTCTATAGTGCCCCCAGTAGTAGTTTTCCCCTCTCCTCAGCAGTGCCAGACAAAGACACACACAAAAAAACAAAACACTTACCTGAATCCCCGCTCCTGCACCCTCCGCCATCCACTCCTCCATCCTCCCAGCCGGCCCACTCTGCATTGTGGGAGAGACATCATGACGTCTCTCCCATCACCCACTGCGGGAGCTGGAAGATGGAGCTCATGTGTGAGCTCCAGCCCGGCTGCGGCAGTGAGCACAGCAGACAATGAGAGTCTGTCTGACTCTCATTGGCTGCTAAAACAAACACCGCCGGTGGCTGTGTGTTTGACTGTGTAGTGCGGACCTAGTGGTAGCGCCGGCCCTGGCAGCAGTGGTAGTGACTTCCCATTGGAAGCACTCCCCTGCTATAACGACAGCCCTATCTGACCCATAGGGGCTGCAGCTAATGCAGCCCCTAAAAGCCAGCCTGTTTGCTAGCCTAGCAGCAGCTCTGGGCTTAAGCTATGCCCCCTGATTTAGGCCACATCTCCCACAGCCACCAGCCTTAAGCCCCACCTCCCGTTGATCTCAGCTGTCAATCACCAGGATGGCAAGGGAGGATGTGCACTGCTGACTCCCCGACCAGACAGGTAAGGAGCCGTCACTGCTACAGACTATAATAATTGTGGCACTTAGGCCCCTAAATCCTTAAAAAGTGTTTAAAAATGCAATCTGAAATAATTCCACTGTACTAGTCATTACTTGTTATATACGTATTACTGTCCACAGTTGTTCTTGCTCCCCAATTGTCAAAGCACCTCATACGAAGGAAAACTGGAACAGTATCAAATTCTCACAAACACTATTTTGCAATTAAGTGTTTAGATGAGTTAGTGTAACAGGAGTTCACCTTACTCTAGATGATACTATTTCCTTCTTCTGAGATACCTGATTATGACAGTATATGAACTGAAGTGCCCCCACCCAAGCTTTAAAAGGAATGGATGATGTAAAGGCTGGCTTGGATCAACCCTTAATCAAATATTCTAATATGAATAGACAAATAACATATGCTCCACCAAATGGTCAGATATACATTCAAAGTGACAAATTAATAAAAGAAACAGAATGAGATTTATTTATTGTTCAGGACCTCCGTAGGAATGGTGATCATCAAACCTAATAGTTAACTTACAGTTTCTGCATAAGTACCCTTTTCTCATCCCTAAAAGCGTTCTGATGTACCTATTACTGGTTCCCAGCTATGTGTTCCCTAACTTCACATTCCCCATACACACCCTTACTCACTTTACGCACAACAACAGAAATATGAGGCTATGGCCCTCATTCAGAGCCACTCGCTAGCGGCAGTACGCTCGTTCCGAGCGATGTTCGCACATCTGCGCATGCGTACGGTTTTTAGTACGCATGCGCGAACCAGTCAGTGCGGCCGAAAATCGTTGGTACGCAATATAGCGAGGGCCTGCTATTTTGAGTGACAGAATGAGGCGTATGTGGGTGGTAACAGGGGAAGGTGCTTGAAAACGGGGAGTGGAGATCCGAACGCAGGCGTGCTTAAAGGTCAAAACGGGCGTTTTAAGGGAGTGCATATTTAATACAGCAGCGTCAATGACCACGTCACTTGGTTTTTTTTAACTCAGAACTGCTCGCAAAATAGCGGTTGAAAACACCAACCACAAGAATAGCGAGCAGTTCATACGCTGTACGATGTACTCGATTAATCTATTAAATAGCGGACATGACGTATGGTGCGTGCGGCCAGGGGGCGTTTTTAACAAAAAAACGAGCGTATGTTTTGCTCGCTCGTTCAGACTTAGAGGTGGGAACAGACTGCAATTTGCGAACGGATCATTTGAATAGCCACCCCTTGTTTTTGAACGAACGACCACAAATAGCGAACGGCTCTGAATCAGGCCCTATGTTACCAAGTTAATAACACTTCTTTTCAAAAAATGACTATATTTATATTTTAACTTATAAACCTAAAATGGCCATACCGAGTTATTATTAACAGTCTCAAGTTGGAGTGCACTCTTTTAAATTTGAAATCCGGGCTTGATACCTATTCTATTAATTGTTCCTGAGTATACTTTAGCTAAATTTGCAGTATCCTTTTCTTGAATAGATATTACAAAGTAACCACTAGTTACTGAAGCTGTGGTAAGTCAAGTCTCAAGTTGTCAACAGGCTTTTCCTAAATTGTTAAGTCCGCCAGCTCTTTCCGATGGTTGAACCAGTTGCTTAATGCTGACTAAGTAGTATCTATGCTGGTGGATGATAGATTATAGATGATCCAGGTAGTCCCATCTGATGATTTACCAGTTGAAGATATCTTGCACTGCCTATACTGTACTTGAAGATATAATATTTTACTATCTGCTCTGATAGGTAGGGTACAGGGTGCACACTTGTGGAATTAATTCTGGACACTTTTAGGAAATTTAAAAAAAATTGCATTTAGTCATTATTTCTACATTATAATCACTTATAATTTAGATTCCAACCGAAGTATATGTGAGTATAATTTTTACTATTTATTTTGAAGTTGTTATTTGTCAAATTTCCAGTGAAAAAATTCAGTAAAACCAGTTTCACAGGTATGCTGTTATTACGGAAAAAAAATATGCAATTTCAGCAATACACAAAATTAATATTTCATTGGATATCCTCTGTTATTAAGAACAGCTTTGATCAGAGCCGGATTTAGACCTCATGGGGTCCTAAGCAAGATACCAGTTTGGGGCCCCCTTCCATCAAACAATCCATAGCACTACTGTATATTTTTCATATCCTGATTCATGCCCTTACATTATTTGTTATGTTTCCTCCTTATATTCAAAGATTTAAATGTTACAAACATGGTGTAATGGTTAGCATTACTGCCTCACAGTACTGAGGCCATGGGTTTGATTTCCACCACAGTCCTGTGTGGAGTTTGTATATTCTCCCAGTACTTCCATAGCTTTCCTCCCACACTCCACATATATACTGGTAGGCTAACTGGCTCATAACTAAAAAATTAACCCTAGTGTGTACATATACATGTGTTTAGGGCAGACTAGACAGGCCAAGTTGTTCTTAACTGCCGTCAAATTCTATGTTTAAATATTAGAAACAAATACAAAAGGAATATAACACAGAAAACATTCTAGGGATTTACTGTACATACAATACAGGAACAGCTTTAGTGACCAATGTACAATATACATACATAACTAACGAAAGCAAAAAAATTCTGCAGCGTGGTTTGGCCAGGGATGGGACTGGGAGCAGGATCGGGGTGTGATTGGAGGTGGGGCCTGGAGCAGTGACTACCTGCTGCTCCAGAGTCCCAACAGATGCAGAAGTGATCTCAGCCAACCCGAAACTTCCTGTGAGCCCATCTCACACCTCTGAGTGCAGCATGAGAACATCACTTAAAAGTATGTAAAATAGGAAACTGCACTTTCACCACTAAAACGGCTCCAGCATGTATTTGGTTGTAGTGCTTATCTGGCTGCTGCTGTAGTGAGAGCCAATCAGTACAGCAACATGGGAGAGAGGAGGGACCAAGCAGGTCACGTCTGATGTAGAAAGGGACAGCCTCCATTGCCTCCAACGGAGCTAAGGACCCAAGTGCCGCGATGCAGGGGGCAACAGCCAGGAAAGGAGGAGCCAGTGGCAGGGCAGGAAATTAAAAAAAACAGGTAACCATCAAAACACTATCAAATCATTACCATTCGATGGTGACAAACATTGGAAAGACACCATCGAATGGTAAAAACACTAACATCACAAGAAAAATATTGATGGTCTCTAACCATTGCAATTCGATGTCCATCCCTAATCTACCATCACACCACCCTCCATGCACCCACAGCAAAGTCACTGAATGATCTGAATCCTGCCATGTTAAACCCAAGGTCCAAGCAGTTGAAACACATGATGAGCTGGGCGCAAAATGACTCAGATGCTGCTGGGGAAAAAGATGACAAGAAGGGTGTTTACACTATTACTGCTACCAGACATTGCCCACATTGTCTCTGTTTATGAGGTAAAAGATCAAACATCACCACCACAAACACTATCACCCACATTACACTAACAGCACACACTGCATCACTATAAATTCCACTCAGCACACACAGCATCCCTCTATCACTCACTCAGCGCACACTGCATCCCTCTATCACTCACTCAGCACACACCGCATCCCTCTATCACTCACTCAGCACACACCTCATCCCTCTATTATTCACTCAGCACACACCGCACCACTCTATCACTCACTCAGCACACACTTGCATCCCTCTATCACTCACTCAGCACACACCTCATCCCTCTATTACTCACTCAGCACACACCGCATCCCTCTATCACTCACTCAGCACACACCTCATCCCTCATCAGCACACACCTCATCCCTCTATTACTCACTCAGCACACACCGCACCACTCTATCACTCACTCAGCACACACCGCATCACTCTATCACTCACTCAGCAACACCACATCCCTCTTTCACTCACTCAGCACACAACGCATCCCTCTATCACTCACTCAGTGCACACCGCATCCCTCTATCACTCACTCAGCACTCACCGCACCACTCTATCACTCACTCAGCGCACACCGCATCCCTCTATCACTCACTCAGCACACACTGTATCACTCACTCACTCAGCACACAATGCATCACTCACTCACGCAGCAAACACCGCATCCCTCTATCACTCACTCAGCGCACACCGCATCCCTCTATCACTAACTCAGCACACACATGCATCCCTCTATCACTCACTCAGCACACTCCGCATCCCTCTATCACTCACTCAGCACACACCTCATCCCTCTATTACTCACTCAGCACACACCGCACCACTCTATCACTCACTCAGCACACGCATCCCTCTATCACTCACTCAGCACACACCTCAACCCTCTATTACTCACTCAGCACACACCGCATCCCTCTATCACTCACTCAGCACACACCTCATCCCTCTATCACTCACTCAGCACACACCTCATCCCTCTATTACTCACTCAGCACACACCGCACCACTCTATCACTCACTCAGCACACACTGCATCCCTCTATCACTCACTCAGCACACACCTCATCCCTCTATTACTCACTCAGCACACACCGCATCCCTCTATCACTCACTCAGCACACACCTCATCCCTCATCAGCACACACCTCATCCCTCTATTACTCACTCAGCACACACCGCACCACTCTATCACTCACTCAGCACACACCGCATCACTCTATCACTCACTCAGCAACACCGCATCCCTCTTTCACTCACTCAGCACACAACGCATCCCTCTATCACTCACTCAGTGCACACCGCATCCCTCTATCACTCACTCAGCACTCACCGCACCACTCTATCACTCACTCAGCACACACCGCATCACTCTATCACTCACTCAGCAACACCGCATCCCTCTTTCACTCACTCAGCACACAACGCATCCCTCTATCACTCACTCAGTGCACACCGCATCCCTCTATCACTCACAGCACTCACCGCACCACTCTATCACTCACTCAGCGCACACCGCATCCCTCTATCACTCACTCAGCACACACTGTATCACTCACTCACTCAGCACACAATGCATCACTCACTCACGCAGCAAACACCGCATCCCTCTATCACTCACTCAGCGCACACCGCATCCCTCTATCACTAACTCAGCACACACATGCATCCCTCTATCACTCACTCAGCACACACCGCATCCCTCTATCACTCACTCAGCACACACCGCACCACTCTATCACTCACTCAGCAACACCGCATCCCTCTATCACTCACTCAGCACACACCGCACCACTCTATCTCTCACTCAGCACACACCGCATCCCTCTATCACTCACTCAGCGCACACCGCATCCCTCTATCACTCACTCAGCACACACCTCATCCCTCTATCACTCACTCAGCACACACCGCACCACTCTATCACTCACTCAGCACACACTGCATCCCTCTATCACTCACTCAGCACACACCTCATCCCTCTATTACTCACTCAGCACACATGGCATCCCTCTATCACTCACTCAGCACACACCTCATCCCTCTATCACTCACTCAGCACACATGGCATCCCTCTATCACTCACTCAGCACACACCTCATCCCTCTATTACTCACTCAGCACACACCGCACCACTCTATCACTCTCAGCGCACACCACATCCCTATATCACTCACTCAGCACACACTGCATCCCTCTATCACTCACTCAGCACACACCGCATCCCTCTATCACTCACTCAGCACATACCGCATCACTCTATCACTCACTCAGCACACACTGCATCACTCTACCACTCACTAAGCACACACCGCATCACTCACTCAGTCAGCAAACAACCCATCCCTCTATCACTCACTCAGCACACACAGCATCACTCTATCACTCACTCAGCGCACACCGCATCTCTCTATCACTCACTCAGCGCACACAGCATCACTCTATCACTCACTCAACGCACACCGCATCCCTCTATCACTAACTCAGCGCACACAGCATCACTCTATCACTCACTCAACGCACACCGCATCCCTCTATCACTCACTCAGCACACACCGCATCCCTCTATCACTTACTCAGCTCATACCGCATCACTCTATCACTCACTAGGCACACACCGCATCACTCTATCACTCACTCAGCACACACCGCATCACTATATCACTCACTCAGCACACACCGCATCGCTCTCTCACTCAGCACACACCACATCCCTCTATCACTCACTCAGCACACACTGCATCACAATATCACTCACTCAGCGCACACCGCATCCCTCTATCATTCAGCACACACTGCATCACTCTATCACTCAGCACACACTGCATCACTCTATCACTCAGCACACACTGCATCACTCTATCACTCAGCACACACTGCATCACTCTATCACTCAGCACACACTTCATCACTCTATCATTCAGCACACACTGCATCACTGTATCACTCAGCACACACTGCATCACTCTATCACTCAGCACACACTGCATCACTCTATCATTCAGCACACACTGCATCACTCTATCACTCAGCACACACTGTATCACTCTATCACTCAGCACACTGCAGCACTCAGCAGAGCCTTTCAAACTCCACTTGGCAGCTTGCACAGTAACCCACCTCTTTCTTCCTCTATATACAAAACACAAGTGACTCACCTGTCTCCCTGTCATAGTTCACTGTGGCAGAGCAGTAGAACGTCAGTTGGTACTTCAGAGGGCAGGAACACACGATATGTAAAAACCCCATGCTGCCTGTACTGTAATATTAGAGGAGAGCTTCCCGGGAGTCAGGACTACACTAAGGATAGATAGCTGAAAATCCTCTCAGCGCCCCCTGCTGAAGCCTGGATGCAAGAACTAGGAGAAGATGCCGACGAAGTTTTTCTGCATATCCGGACCTAGCTGCTGTGAGTAATCCCCAGGGCCGGATTTCTGGGAGCCCGACCACGGCCCCTTTGGGACCCACCGGCCCTAGGCAGACGCCTAGGTTGCCTAGTGGTAAATCCGGCCCTGGCTTTGATTAGTTGAGGCATCGAGTGAACCAGACCAGAGCCGGATTTAGACCTCATGGGGTCCTAGGCAAGATACCAGTTTGGGGCCCCCTTCCATCAAACAATCCATAGCACTACTGTATATTTTCATATCCTGATTCATGCCCTTACATTATTTGTTATGTTTCCTCCTTATATTCAAAGATTTAAATGTTACAAACATGGTGTAATGGTTAGCATTACTGCCTCACAGTACTGAGGCCATGGGTTTGATTTCCACCACAGTCCTGTGTGGAGTTTGTATATTCTCCCCGTACTTCCATAGCTTTCCTCCCACACTCCACATATATACTGGTAGGCTAACTGGCTCCCAACTAAAAAATGAACCCTAGTGTGTACATGTACATGTGTTTAGGGCAGACTAGACGGGCCAAGTTGTTCTTAACTGCCATCAAATTCTATGTTTAAACATTAGAAACAAATACAAAAGGAATATAACACAGAAAACATTCTAGGGATTTACTGTACATACAATACAGGAACAGCTTTAGTGACCAATGTACAATATACATACATAACTAACGAAAGCGAAAAAATTCTGCAGCGTGGTTTGGCCAGGGATGGGACTGGGAGCAGGATCGGGGTGTGATTGAAGGTGGGGCCTGGAGCAGTGACTACCTGCTGCTCCAGAGTCTCAACAGATGCAGAAGTGATCTCAGCCAACCCGAAACTGGCTGTGAGCCCATCTCACTCCTCTGAGTGCAGCATGAGAACATCACTTAAAAGTATGTAGAATAGGAAACTGCACTTTCACCCTCTATCACTCACTCAGCACACACAGCATCCCTCTATCACTCACTCAGCACATACCGTACCACTCTATCACTCACTAAGCATACACCGCATCACTCACTCAGCACACACCGCACCACTCTTTCACTCACTCAGCACACACCGCATCACTCTATCACTCACTCAGCGCACACCGCATCCCTCTATCACTCACTCAGCGCACACCGCATCCCTCTATCACTCACTGAGCACACACCGCATCACTCTATCACTCACTCAGTGCACACCGCATCCCTCTATCACTCACTCAGCACACACCGCACCACTCTATCACTCACTCAGCGCACACCGCATCCCTCTATCACTCACTCAGAGCACACTGCATCACTCACTCCCTCACTCAGCACACACCGCACCACTCTATCACTCACTCAGCACACACCGCATCCCTTTATTACTCACTCCCTCACTCAGCACACACCTCACCACTCTATCACTCACTCAGCACACACCGCATCCCTCTATCACTCACTCAGCACACACTGTATCACTCACTCACTCAGCACACAATGCATCACTCACTCACTCAGCAAACACCGCATCCCTCTAGCACTCACTCAGCACACACAGCATTACTCTATCACTCACTCAGCGCACACCGCATCCCTCTATCACTAACTCAGCGCACACATGCATCCCTCTATCACTCACTCAGCACACACCGCATCCCACTATCACTTACTCAGCACATACCGCATCACTCTATCACTCACTAAGCATACACCGTATCACTCACTCACTCAGCACACCCCGCACCACTCTATCACTCACTCAGCGCACACCGCATCCCTCTATCACTCACTCAGTGCACACCGCATCCCTCTATCACTCATTCAGCACACACTGCACCACTCTATCACTCACTCAGCACACACCGCATCCCTCTATCACTCACTCAGCACACACTGTATCACTCACTCACTCAGCACACAATGCATCACTCACTCACTCACTCAGCAAACACCGCATCCCTCTATCACTCACTCAGCACACACAGCATTACTCTATCACTCACTCAGCGCACACCGCATCCCTCTATCACTAACTCAGCGCACACATGCATCCCTCTATCACTCACTCAGCACACACCGCATCCCTCTATCACTTACTCAGCACATACCGCATCACTCTATCACTCACTCAGTGCACACCGCATCCCTCTATCACTCACTCAGCGCACACCACATCCCTATATCACTCACTCAGCACACACTGCATCCCTCTATCACTCACTCAGCACATAGCGCACCACTCTATCACTCACTAAGCATACACCGTATCACTCACTCACTCAGCACACACCGCACCACTCTATCACTCACTCAGCGCACACCGCATCCCTCTATCACTCACTCAGTGCACACCGCATCCCTCTATCACTCACTCAGCACACACCGCACCACTCTATCTCTCACTCAGCGCACACCGCATCCCTCTATCACTCACTCAGCGCACACTGCATCACTCACTCCCTCACTCAGCACACACCGCACCACTCTATTACTCACTCAGCACACACCGCACCACTCTATCACTCACTCAGCACACACCGCATCACTCTATCACTCACTTAGTGCACACCACATCCCTCTATCACTCACTCAGCACACACCGCATCCCTCTATCACTCACTCAGCACACACTGTATCACTCACTCACTCAGCACACACTGCGTCACTCACTCACTCAGCAAACACCGCATCCCTCTATCACTCACTCAGCACACACAGCATCACTGTATCACTCACTCAGCGCACATCGCATCCCTCTATCACTAACTCAGCGCACACATGCATCCCTCTATCACTCACTCAGCACACAACGCACCACTCTATCACTCACTCAGCACACACCGCATCACTCTATCACTCAGCACACACTGCATCACTCTATCATTCAGCACACACTGCATCACTCTATCACTCAGCACACACTGTATCACTCTATCACTCAGCACACTCCGCATCCCTCTATCACTTACTCAGCACATACCGCATCCCTCTATCACTCACTCAGCACACACCGCATCACTCTATCACTCACTCAGCGCACACCGCATCCCTCTATCACTAACTCAGCGCACACATGCATCCCTCTATCACTCACTCAGTACACACCACATCCCTCTATCACTTACTCAGCACATACCGCATCACTCTATCACTCACTCAGCACACAACGCATCACTCTATCACTCACTCAGCACACACTGTATCACTCACTCCGCACACACTGCATCACTCACTCACTCAGGAAGCAACCCATAACTCTGTCACTCACTCAGCACACATAGCATCCCTCTATCACTCACTCAGCACACGCAGCATCACTCTATCACTCATTCAACGCACACCGCATCCCTCTATCACTTACTCAGCGCACACATGCATCCCTCTATCACTTACTCAGCCCATACCGTATCACTCTATCACTCACTCAGCACACACCGCATCACTCTATCACTCACTCAGCACACACCAAATCACTATATCACTCACTCAGCACACACCGCATCGCTCTCTCACTCAGCACACACCACATCCCTCTATCACTCACTCAGCACACACTGCATCACTCTATCACTCACTCAGCGCACACCGCACCACTCTATCACTCACTCAGTGCACACCGCATTCCTCTATCACTCACTCAGTGCACACCGCATCCCTCTATCACTCACTCAGCACACACCGCACCACTCTATCTCTCACTCAGCGCACACCGCATCCCTCTATCACTCACTCAGCGCACACTGCATCACTCACTCCCTCACTCAGCACACACCGCACCACTCTATTACTCACTCAGCACACACCGCACCACTCTATCACTCACTCAGCACACACCGCATCACTCTATCACTCACTTAGTGCACACCACATCCCTCTATCACTCACTCAGCACACACTGTATCACTCACTCACTCAGCACACACTGCGTCACTCACTCACTCAGCAAACACCGCATCCCTCTATCACTCACTCAGCACACACAGCATCACTGTATCACTCACTCAGCGCACATCGCATCCCTCTATCACTAACTCAGCGCACACATGCATCCCTCTATCACTCACGCAGCACACAACGCACCACTCTATCACTCACTCAGCACACACCGCATCACTCTATCACTCAGCACACACTGCATCACTCTATCATTCAGCACACACTGCATCACTCTATCACTCAGCACACACTGTATCACTCTATCACTCAGCACACTCCGCATCCCTCTATCACTTACTCAGCACATACCGCATCCCTCTATCACTCACTCAGCGCACACCGCATCCCTCTATCACTAACTCAGCGCACACATGCATCCCTCTATCACTCACTCAGTACACACCACATCCCTCTATCACTTACTCAGCACATACCGCATCACTCTATCACTCACTCAGCACACAACGCATCACTCTATCACTCACTCAGCACACACTGTATCACTCACTCCGCACACACTGCATCACTCACTCACTCAGGAAGCAACCCATAACTCTGTCACTCACTCAGCACACATAGCATCCCTCTATCACTCACTCAGCACACGCAGCATCACTCTATCACTCACTCAACGCACACCGCATCCCTCTATCACTTACTCAGCGCACACATGCATCCCTCTATCACTTACTCAGCCCATACCGTATCACTCTATCACTCACTCAGCACACACCGCATCACTCTATCACTCACTCAGCACACACCAAATCACTATATCACTCACTCAGCACACACCGCATCGCTCTCTCACTCAGCACACACCACATCCCTCTATCACTCACTCAGCACACAATGCATCACTCTATCACTCACTCAGCGCACACTGCATCACTATATCACTCACTCAGCGCACACCACATCAGTCACTCAGCACACACCGCACCACTCTATCCCTCACTCAGCGTACACCGCATCCCTATATCACTCACTCAGCACACACCACAATCCTCTATCACTAACTTAGCACACACTGCATCACTATATCACTCACTCACTCAGCACACACCGCACCACTCTATCACTCACTCAGCGCACACCGCATCCCTCTATCACTCACTCAGCACACCGCATCACAATATCACTCACTCAGCGCACACCGCATCCCTCTATCATTCAGCACACACTGCTTCACTCTATCACTCAGCACACACTGCATCACTCTATCACTCAGCACACACTGCATCACTCTATCACTCAGCACACACTGCATCACTCTATCATTCAGCACACACTGCATCACTCTGTGGAAGGCTGTGCTGGGATCACGTGTTTGATCCCAGCATCAGCCGAGGTGCAGGGGCAGGCAGGGGGGATGTGTCCTCTGCGGGACACATCCGTTGCCGGCGCTGGGACAGTAATGTCCCTAGCGTCGGTGCAGATACCGCGGGTACCTGGTGAAGGGACCGCCTGGTCCCTTTCACCAATGCCGGCGGTACTGTGGCGCCGGGAGAAGCTTGGCTCCGGGCGCAAGCTCAGCGGAGGTTGGCGCCCGGCAGCCAAGAAGCGGCGGGTAGCCGGCGCTGGGACAGAGTACCTGCTCCCAGCGCCGGTCAGGCATTCAGTGCGGCGGGCATTTGGCTCTGGCCGCGATCCAAACCTGGCTCGTGGGCCAGCAGCCAATCAGAGGCGGACGCGTCGAGCCAATCGCGGCTCGCCGCGTCATAGCCCCGCCCACTTGCGCCGTCTTGTATTAGACGGCGTCGAGCGGGAGAGTTCCGTTCGGCGGCGGAGAGGGAGGAGAGAAGACCTCCCGAAGAGCAGCATTTCGGCGCGTCAACAGGGGCGGCGGCCGCGGAAGAGGCCAGAAGACGCCGCTGTCAAGAGAGAAGACAGGCGGCGCCGGCTGGAAGAAGAGAAGAAGAGGCGGCGCCGCTGGCCAGGACGGGCCAGCGGCCGAAGAATGTGGCTGAGGACCGGAGAGGACTGCGGGGGAGGAAAGTAAATGAGCGTCACGAAGTTCCCCCCCGCAGCCTCTTCCAACGTAGCAGGTAGGCCCTCCGTGAGGCCCACCATATACCCCCCTCCCTAGACCGCCAGGATTGTTGGGCGCTTGGCCCGTGGAGCATTGTCGGGCACTAGGCCCGTGGGCAATTAGTCGGGCACAAGGCCCGGGGGACAGTAGCGGGCATTAGGCCCCATAAAAGGATTGGCCCGTAATAAGGTGTGAGTGGCCTGGGTACTAGGCCCAGGCCACTAAATGATCGAGTAGGCGGGCACCAGGCCCGTGGCCATAAATCAGGCGTAGGCCTGTACCCATACAGGAGGGCACTAGGCCCTATATCTGAGCCCCAATAAAAGTGGTCTGGACATTAGGCCCAGGCCACTACCAGAGCCCACCGTTAGGCAGGCCACTAGGCCTGAGCTGCAAAATAGAGCGGGACTCTGGGCAGTAGGCCCAAGTCCCTTGAGTACCCTGCAGTAGGCAGGCATAAGCCCTGAGCCGCTGGTAAGACCCTGGGCCCATTAGGTAGCCCCTGCATAGATGATTAGAGGTGTGAGCAGTGGTGGAGAGCTGTACGGCTTCCACCCATGAGGTAGTGGTTTCCCCAGTCACCGAGAAGAGGAGCTGGCCAGCTCTAGGTAGATAGCAGACATTTAAAGAGACAGTACCGTGTTTTGCTCTTGTATATTTGGTCTGTGATTGGTGTTCCGTGCAGGGCAAAAGTTTAGTTGTTGTTATATCTGTCGCACTACACCGTAGGTTGAGGGTGATGCCATTTAGTATGTGTAGTTGCTTGACATAGGTTTAGGACCTGCACGGCTGTGTTGTGTATCTCCTTACAGGGACCTGTAGGCGAGTGAGCGGACGAAGAGCAAGAGTGGACACGGTGAGGAATATCTGTGTGTACTGTCTCTCCCTGTTTGTCACTATCTATCTCCTTCCTTCTGGGCGGACGGTGAACCTTGCAACCCGGTGCAAGGACGGATCTTCACCTGGTGCGTGAGTACCGATAGCTGAAAATTCGGGATCTGAGGCCAAAAGTGACAATGATGATCTTCACTTAAAACCTGAATTTATCCCCCGGTTCGGTAGGGCGCGTCGGTCGACGTGAGGAAGGACGGTACTCACCTAGTCTCCTTCCCCCTAGGTCATCGTGTCCGTGTTCTATTTGGAGGTTCCAGGACCGTCTGCTCAACACACGGCCTGAAGGTGAGAGGGTGCGATGCAAGGTAAGTAACAGACGTACACCTGCACGGCAGCAGGCTTTGCACCGCACCCGCCTCACACATTTTGGCATAGTCGGCAGGATCACGGACACGATGTGGACCACCGGCAAGAGGACCCCCCTACGGACAGCTCTGGAGTGGAACCATCCCCGGGCATATGAGGACAAGAGTGACTGGATTTCGGTGTCGGGAGAAGACATCATGAAGATGGTGCAGCGGTCGGTACAGCGCGGCAAGGAAGAGCGCCGGGAGAAGGGGCGCAAGAACTCCGCTGTGACCCCCTGCAAGACGTGTCAGCGGCTGGGACATGATGCCAGTGAATGTCCCTGGCGTGAATTTAGGGTGGCAGAAGAGGAAGAAATGTCCCCGTTGGAGATCACACAGATGGCCCAGCAAGCGGTCCAGAGATGTGGTCAGAAGAACTCGGTGAAGAAGAGACTCTGGTGTATGCTCTGCGGAACCTACGGGCATGAGCATAATAGCTGTCCACGAGATGAAGAGTGGCACCAGGAGGATGAAGAATTCCGGTGTGAAGGATGTGGAGATCCAGAGCATGAGTTTCGAGACTGTCCGTGGGACGAAAATCGGATGATCTTGGATGGCAGAGCCCAGAAGTGGATAGAAGAGCCTGCTGGAAGTACGTTCGCAGGTGCCCATTGTTCCTGAGCAGGAGCCGAAGGGTAGAGACCCCTTTGTGATGAAGATGGCAACAGCACCCCCGTGCTGGAAGTGTCGGCGGCAGGGACACTTGGCCCATGAGTGTCCCTGGGAAGATGCAGTGGCACTGTTATGCCCCGAAGAGGTCCCAGTGAAGAAGAATCCTTGCCTGCAGAGGACGGATGTGGATGACTGGGAGGTGAAGATGCCGCGCTATAAGGAAGAGCGTGAAGACCCAGTGGCAAAGAAGTCTAGGATCTCCCCATGCTGGAAGAGTCCGAGACCTGGATACCCGGAGATGTCAGCGGAAGAGATGGAGTACGCTGAAGAAGGAAAGTGTCGCTTGCTGCAGGAGTCTGTGGAGAAGAGTCCAGACTCATGGAAAATGTCTGCGGAGACCCGGGAGGAAGAGGATGCCCCGGAGGAATCGACTATTGGGTGGTGGTTAGTGCCACACCCTGAATTCAGTGAAGATGCCCCAGACAAGTTGGAAGAAGAGTGGGTGGCTGCGGCACCCTTAGAAGAAAATTCCCCATGGTGGCCCATTGTGAGTGGCACTTCCGAGTTGCCACTCCCACAGAGGATCCGCAGAGTGAAGTCAGGAGGTACGAAGACGGAGAGCCCGGAGCCAGTGGAGAAGGAATGTGGGGTCATGGTCGGTCCCGGCTGGGCCCTTGAACAGATCCTCGCTGGAGGGACCATAGAATACCCTGACCCGCGGACGATGGAGATGGAAGAAGACTTTGTAGGGACTACAAAGGAAAAAGGGGGGGGGAAATGTGTAAGGCTGTGCTGGGATTACGTGTTTGATCCCAGCATCAGCCGAGGTGCAGGGGCAGGCAGGGGGGATGTGTCCTCTGCGGGACACATCCGTTGCCGGCGCTGGGACAGTAATGTCCCTAGCGTCGGTGCAGATACCGCGGGTACCTGGTGAAGGGACCGCCTGGTCCCTTTCACCAGTGCCGGCGGTACTGTGGCGCCGGGAGAAGATTGGCTCCGGGCGCAAGCTCAGCAGAGCTTGGCGCCCGGCAGCCAAGAAGCGGCGGGTAGCCGGCGCTGGGACAGAGTTGTTGCTCCCAGCGCCAGTCAGGCGTTCAGTGCGGCGGGCGTTTGGCTCTGGCCGCGAGCCAAACCTGGCTCGCGGGCCAACAGCCAATCAGAGGCGGACGCGTCGAGCCAATCGCGGCTCGCCGCGTCATAGCCCCGCCCACTCATGCCGTCTTGTATTAGACAGCGTCGAGCGGGAGAGTTCCGTTCGGCGGCGGAGAGGGAGGAGAGAAGACCTCCCGAAGAGCAGCATTTCGGCGCGTCAACAGGGGCGGCGGCCGCGGAAGAGGCCAGAAGACGCCGCTGTCAAGAGAGAAGACAGGCGGCGCCGGCTGGAAGAAGAGAAGAAGAGGCGGCGCCGCTGGCCAGGATGGGCCAGCGGCCGAAGAATGCGGCTGAGGACCGGAGTGGACTGTGGGGGAGGAAAGTAAAAGAGCGTCACGAAGTTCCCCCCCGCAGCCTCTTCCAACGTAGCAGGTAGGCCCTCCGTGAGGCCCACCATATACCCCCCTCCCTAGACCACCAGGATTGTCGGGCGCTAGGCCCGTGGAGCATTGTCGGGCACTAGGCCCGTGGGCAATTAGTCGGGCACAAGGCCCGGGGGACAGTAGCGGGCATTAGGCCCCATAAAAGGATTGGCCCGTAATAAGGTGTGAGTGGCCTGGGTACTAGGCCCAGGCCACTAAATGATCGAGTAGGCGGGCACCAGGCCCGTGGCCATAAATCAGGCGTAGGCCTGTACCCATACAGGAGGGCACTAGGCCCTATATCTGAGCCCCAATAAAAGTGGTCTGGACATTAGGCCCAGGCCACTACCAGAGCCCACCGTTAGGCAGGCCACTAGGCCTGAGCTGCAAAATAGAGCGGGACTCTGGGCAGTAGGCCCAAGTCCCTTGAGTACCCTGCAGTAGGCAGGCATAAGCCCTGAGCCGCTGGTAAGACCCTGGGCGTAAGGTCCAGGGCCCTGAGCCCATTAGGTAGCCCCTGCATAGATGATTAGAGGTGTGAGCAGTGGTGGAGAGCTGTACGGCTTCCACCCATGAGGTAGTGGTTTCCCCAGTCACCGAGAAGAGGAGCTGGCCAGCTCTAGGTAGATAGCAGACATTTAAAGAGACAGTACCGTGTTTTGCTCTTTGATATTTGGTCTGTGATTGGTGTTCCGTGCAGGGCAAAAGTTTAGTTGTTGTTATATCTGTCGCACTACACAGTAGGTTGAGGGTGATGCCGTTTAGTATGTGTAGTTGCTTGACATAGGTTTAGGACCTGCACGGCTGTGTTGTGTATCTCCTTACAGGGACCTGTAGGCGAGTGAGCAGACGAAGAGCAAGAGTGGACACGGTGAGGAATATCTGTGTGTACTATCTCTCCCTGTTTGTCACTATCTATCTCCTTCCTTCTGGGCGGACGGTGAACCTTGCAACCCGGTGCAAGGACGGATCTTCACCTGGTGCGTGAGTACCGATAGGTGATAATTCGGGATCTGAGGCCAAAAGTGACAATGATGATCTTCACTTAAAACCTGAATTTATCCCCCGGTTCGGTAGGGCGCGTCGGTCGACGTGAGGAAGGACGGTACTCACCTAGTCTCCTTCCCCCTAGGTCATCGTGTCCGTGTTCTATTTGGAGGTTCCAGGACCGTCTGCTCAACACACGGCCTGAAGGTGAGAGGGTGCGACGCAAGGTAAGTAACAGACGTACACCTGCACGGCAGCAGGCTTTGCACCGCACCCGCCTCTCACAACTCTATCACTCAGCACACACTGCATCACTCTATCACTCAGCACACTGCAGCACTCAGCAGAGCCTTTCAAACTCCACTTGGCAGCTTGCACAGTAACCCACCTCTTTCTCCCTCTATATACAAAACACAAGTGACTCACCTGTCTCCCTGTCATAGTTCACTGTGGCAGAGCAGTAAAACGTCACTTGGTACTTCAGAGGGCAGGAACACACGATATGTAAAAACCCCATGCTGCCTGTACTGTAATATTAGAGGAGAGCTTCCCGGGAGTCAGGACTACACTAAGGATAGGTAACTGAAAATCCTCTCAGCGCCCCCTGCTGGAGCCTGGATGCAAGAACTAGGAGAAGATGCCGACGATGTCTTTCTGCATATCCGAACCTAGCTGCTGTGAGTAATCCCCAGGGCCGGATTTCTGGGAGCCCGACCACGGGCCCTTTGGGACCCACCTGGCCCTAGGCAGATGCCTAGGTTGCCTAGTGGTAAATCCGGCCCTGAACCAGATGTCCCAGATCTTCAGGTGAAATCACGTTGTACCAGGGCTGGATTATGGCTTCGGCCAGCTCTCTCTTGTTACTTGGATTTTTTCGTGATACCATCACTTTAAGCCTTGACCAAAGATTTTCTATCGGATTTAAATCCAGACTATTTCCTGGCCAAGGCAAGACTGTGATTTGGTGATCACCGAACCACTGTTGGCTGTGTGGCATGGCGCTTTATCCTGCTGAAAGATACACTTCTGTGGGTCAATTTCTAACAAATCCTCGATTGTGGGAACAGTTTCACCTCCAGCACTGCTTCTTGATACTTTTTGGCATTGATATTGCCATCAACGACAGTCAAACATCCCACACAATGGCTGGCCATGCTGCCCACACCATCACACTCACTGGGTGCTTCATAGTTGCCGTGGTGCACTTGGGCAAAAGATCTTCCTCAGGCTGATGCCGAATAAATTTCACTCCATCACTCCCGAAGATGCTGATTTTGGTCTCATCGCTCCAAATAATCTTGTCCCAGTATTCTTCTGTCCACTCATTGTGTGCCAGAGCCCAATCTATACGTTTCTGCCTCAGTGTTTGGTTTCTTTCTCGGGGCCTAGCTCGCAAACCATTGTCACAAAGTTTTTTGGTTCGGTCACAAACTTGGACACAAGATATTTTCATTATGTTGTTGATGGCTTTTGCAGACCTTCGACGGTCCTGCAGGGCCAGGCGAAAGATTCTGCGCTCATCTTGTTTTGTAAGCATTTGGCTTTCTCCCCATTCTTGTGGCTAATTTCGTCGATCCACTGCTCGCAACCCTTATGCAGAGTTTCCTTACACCTGGCTTTGTTGCCCCACCACCCAACCTCTTTTCAATTTCTTCGCAGTATACCCTTTTTCATGAAGCTTCATGCTTTGCATCTTTCCCAGGCAACCAGTCAACACGTTTCAAGGTATTCGGAAACATTTTAGTCGTTATTCACACTTTGACCAGCGCTGCAACGAGCTTTGAGGATTGATTGTAAAGGCTGCCACAGTCTGGATGAATTGAGTGCTGAACAAAGCACATGAGCCTGCATGGATGCTGTGTGGGACCTGCTCCCGGACCTGTCAGCATGCTGCCTGCTGTGACTGGTGACAGCCTGCATCTTCACCACTGACAGTGGTTGGTAAGTGTATTTCAAAACCTTCTTTCTCTCTCTTTTCTTTCTCCAACTCTATCTCTCCATCCCCTTCTCTCTATTTCCTCTCTCTCTGACAAATCATGTTAAAAGATTAAGTAGAAACATCATAGATTAATATAAAAACATTAAAGTATTGATTTGGTATAGCAGAATATAAATTGTCTGCATAAATATCAAATAAAACATTTTTTTATGAAAAGTGTCCAGAATTAATTCCACTACTGTAGTAGTCTGTATCACTGACTGAGGCACTGGCCCTGATTCAGAGCCGGATGCTCTGACAGAGCGCTCACTCTGAATCAGGGCCGTTCTTCTTCATTTTTAGAGCGGCCTCCTGGCCACTCGTTTAGTTGTGGGTGACCACCCACAGCTATAGCGAGAGGCCAGGAAGATGGTCGCGATGGTCAAGACCATCGCAACCATTAGGCTTGCGACGAGACCCTTGTGGTAGAGTCTCGTTGCCGCAAGCCCTGGAGTGCTTTCGGCTTTATCAGAGCCGAGAGCACACCCACTGACATCACTTGTGATGTCAGTGGAGCCGGCCCCAGACGGTAGACGCCTCTGTCTGGGCAGCTACGCCCCCAGCACGCCCACCAAAGGGGGCGTGCTGTCACTCACCATCGACAGCACGCCCCCCTTTGTAGCGAGACCCTGAGCGACGGCTTGCCCGTCGCTATCCGAGACTCACGCATGCGCACGATGGAGCTGCCTCCGGGCCAACATCGACCCGCTTTCGAGCGCTCGCGAGCGGGTCTGAATTAGGCCCACAGTCTGAGACTTAGCCCTCTCTTTATACTATGTACAATAGTCTTTAATTATTTCTGCACTAAATAGATCCAGTAGCTGGGAAGTATGCTGTCTCGTTAAAGTATTCTATAAAGTTCTTATCACAGTGTTTCTCTCCTTTCTTAAATATATAAAGTGACAGGCTGTCAGTATTAAAGCTAGTATAGTGACCTCTGTATACTATCCCCTCGCAGCAAATGTAGTAGTTAAATAACTTACAGTTTCTGCATAAGTATCCTGTATTATGATGATAGTCAGTCAAGATCTTAATGTAAATTATTCCCAGCTGCTGCTGTGCAGCAGATTGGATATAACGGTGAATGGTGCTGTGAAATATTATGGACCTGATCCCGGATTATGGGAGAGGACTGCTTTAATTTCAGGGCCCCCTTGGTCAATAGACTCAGTTTAAACAGCTTTTGCCAGTGCCTCGTACCTCACATACACCAGCAGAGGAGACTTCTCTCCTCCCTCGACTCTAGCACCATGTGCAGGGATGTTCCTCTGATGACCTCACTGACAGCACCTGCGCCGGGTCCCTTCCTCAGCTAGGTGATAAGACTGCCGATCTGTGATCCGCCACCACGCTGACGGTGTCACAGTGGTCGGTGCTGCCACAATGCAGCTACTGTTCCTTTGGCTCAGGCCCCTCTGTACGACTATTCAGCCAGGGGTCCTTACTCTGTGCTCCAACTATCCTTCTCTCCTCCTCTGGTTTTGCTTACCAGAGGAATCCAGTTGTGGCTTCAGCACAGCGCTGCCTCTCCCTCTCTCCCCAGCGAGAGCTCGGGCTCCATCTCTCACCCTACAGGTACCTGACCGCAACTCCTCTCCCTCCTCTTTTAGCCATTACATCAGGCTAAAACCAGCTCTGACCGAGACCCCTCTCTCCAATTGTCACTTTTTCTAGTGTCTGTGTGCACAGTGTGCAGCACTGGCCCTCACTGGTTTTAAGCAGTCAGTACCTTCGGGCAGATTCTGGCCCACACCACCAATTATGTATAAGTACATATATTTAATACATATCTGTGGGACAGCAATATATTTATCAACTAGTAAGCATGGATAATAAATATATAGTAATACTTATTCAATTCTTACCACACAGTTTATATAATCATCATACATATTACAGTCAGGTCACATATTTGCTAGGTTGACCCTAAATAGTTACACTAGGTATTACTTACCCATGTATCATTACTTGCTTGCTGGTCTCAATGGGCCTGAGTCATTCCCGCTCGCAAGCACATTGCGCTCGCAAGCGGGTCGATGGTGGCCCAGTGCTCACGCGCGGTGTGCGCACTGCGCATGTGCGAGCCCCGGAGCGAGCGCAAAAATCACTCGCTCCGGGACTCACTACAAAAGGGGCGGCTGTCGATGTTCATCGACAGCTCGCTCCATTATGTAGGTGTGGCGGGAGGTGGCTTCACAAACGGAGGCGTTCCCATGCGAACGCCTACCGTTTCTGGGTGGCCCCACTGACATCACCAGTGATGTCAATGGGAGAGCTTCCGGCTCGATTTGAGCCAGAAGCTCTCTGGGGCTTGCGGCCACAAGACCCTACCACAGGGGTCTCGTTGCAAGCCCGATGTTCATGGCCGCTCGCTATAGCTGTGGGTGGTAACCCACAGCTATGCGAGCGGCCAAGAGCCCGCAACTAAAAAAACATGCGCCCACCCTGATTCCCAGCATTCCGGCTCCAAGTCCCACCACTCCATCTCCTAGTGTGATGCCCTTTTCTTTACCAGACCCAGCATCTCTGCTCCCAGTCCCAACATCCCATCTCCTAGTCTGCTGCTCTTTTCCTTCCTAGTCCCAGCATCCCTGCTCCCAACTTGCACAGTTTGTAGGTGCAAGTTTGTCCCGTAACTCACAAATGTAATAGGGTGTGAGATTGCTGATGTACGTTTGACTGGCATGCAAGCTCATGTGAGTTAAACTGGGGGTAAACTTGCACCTTGTTATGCGAATTTCATTACAAGGTGCGAGTTTGACGAAAGCATGCACAGATCATTGAGAACCGTGCATGCTTCTGTGTGTAAAATTTAAAAAGAAAGTAAAAAATCATGAAAAACAAAATTGGCAGGGGATTTCCCCCCAAAAGCATAGTTAGCCCTGGGCTCTTTGAGCCGGCCCTGGTTTAGAGATACAGGGAAAAAATATGTAGTATTCCCCTGTATTTAATGAACCAACACCGGGCTCTTTGACCGGTCCTGGTTCTAGAAATACGGGGAACAAAAGGAGTAGGGGTCCCCATATTTTTAGGAGAACCAAAAGTACCAGCATGCAGGGAATTAAAGGCCCGCTGGTACCTCTAGTTCACCTGCAAAATAAATATTTTAATAAAGACAAGATTTACACATTGTTTTATACTTTTATCACACATACATACTCTCACTCATTCACTCACACTCACACTACATACTTACCTTGTCCCTAGCGCCGGTCTAACCCTTTTCCAGTAGAATCCAGATTGGTATCTGTTAAAAAAAACATACTTACCTACCCCTTGATTCTGGTATTTTTCGTTCCTTGTATGCATCCACAGTCTTCTAAAAATAAAAAATGAGAAGTGTGAACCCACTGGATATAGCACAGGCCCTCATTCAGAGGAGGTTGCAAGAAGCTATCGCTCTCTCTGAATGAGGGCGGCCGCTTCTTTTTGTTTAGTGCGGCCTCCTGGTCGCTAGCTAAGCTGTGGGTTACCACCCACAACTTTGCGACTGACCAGGGTGATGGTCGCGATGGTCAAGACCATCGTGACCATCGGGGCTTGCAACGAGACCCTAAGGTTGGGTCTCGGCAACCGCAAGCCCCAGGGAGCTTCCTGCTCTGATCGAGCAGGAAGCTCCCCACTGACATCACTGCTGATGTCAGTGCGGCCGCCAACAAAACGGCAAGCGTTCCGTTAGGAACGCCTCAGTTTGTGTAGCCACCCCCCCAGCCCCGCCTGCAAAACGGGCCGAGCTGTAGATCGACATCAACAGTTGGCCCTTTTGTAGAGAGCTCCAGAGAGAGAGAGAGAGTTTCTCTCTCGCTCCGGGGCTTGCTCCCGGAGCTATTCAATTCATCGCGCTGTTAGGTTGGGGAAGGCTCGTTATCATGCCTTAAACAGGGTTTTTAGGCGTGATAACGGGCATTCCCCGACCTAACTTCCCGGGGCGAGGCTGTTTTCCCGGCGCTAAGGGCAGAAAACAGCCTCGCGCTGGGACTTTTGTCGGATTTCTTCTCTCATCCCCGGAGGGATGAGAGAAGAAATCATTAGTCGGACTTGTCAGTGTGGTGTATTGAATAGCTCCGGGAGCTCACTCCCGGAGCTATTTACATCGCGCTGAATAGAATCGAGCCCGTAGTGTGGTGATTTCATATTGTTTCTTTCTCCTGAAGTTGTGCAAATTTTCATTATTCATTTTCAAATGAAGTACGTTAGATGACACAATGGCCCTCATTCAGAGTAGGGATGTGCAGGCTCGGTTCTACTCGGTTCCGTTCGGTTCTTTTTACCGGATCTTATTGGGTTTCAGCTGTCACGAGTTTTGGATAGCCAATAAGATTCGGTAAAAAGAACCGAACGGAACCGAGTAGAACCGAGCCTGCACATCCCTAATTCAGAGCCGTACGCTCTGAGCAGAGCGCACGCTCTGAATGAGGGCCGGGCTCCATGAAAATGGAGCGTCCTCCTGGACGCTCGTATAGTTGTGGGTCACCACCCACAGGCTATACGAGCGTGCATTGTGATGGCCGCGATGGTCGTGACCATCGCGACCATCGAAATTGCGAGCCGGAGCCTGCGTTTGAGGTTTTCACCCGCAAGCTCCGGAGTGATTTTGGCTCTATCAGAGCCAAAATCACTCCCACTGACATCACTAGTGATGTCAGGGGGCCGGCTTTTGACGGGAGGCGTTCCCGTGGGAACGCCCCTGTCAGGGAGGCACGCCCCCGGCATGCCCACCAAAGGGGGCGTGCTGTCAATTAACATTGACAGCACGCCCCCTTTGATCGGACACAACGAGCGAAGGACTTTCCTTTGCTCGTCGCGTCTGGCGCATGCGCACGACGGAGCTCCCTCCGTCGTGCGCATGCTCAGTCCATAACATCGACCCACTTGCGAGCGGACAGCCGCTCGCGAGTGGGTCTGAATCAGGCCCAATATTCTTTGATGAAACATGTTAGATGATACACAAAATAAGTAAAAGTTAATAACATAGATTAATGCATTAGCTCGCTCGAAGCATACGCAAGTTCTGGAAGGCAGGCGATCGCACGCCAAGGCATTAGCACGCCCACTATGTCTTGGCGTGCGATCGTGCTGTTTATGCAGATGCCCACCAGCCTGTCTTAAGACGCCCACTTGCGCACGTCATCTCCAGGAAGTATATGCAACCATTGGTACCATCGAATACCATTGGATGATAAGCACTTGTGGTTGACCATACCCTACCACAAGCACTGCAAGCACTTCAGTGTAAAATTCAACCAAGTGACGTGTACTATGACGCTTCCTCTTAT
Organism: Taudactylus pleione; assembly: GCA_031769625.1. Taxonomy (NCBI): domain Eukaryota; kingdom Metazoa; phylum Chordata; class Amphibia; order Anura; family Myobatrachidae; genus Taudactylus; species Taudactylus pleione. Next base: position 7,892,641 of record JAUIMM010000115.1, read on the forward strand.
GCATGCCTCTGAAACGGTGTTGAGGCGCTCAGGCACGCCTGCATTTGAACCTTCACTCCCCTGTTTTTAATGGCCAGCCCCTGTCACCACCCACAAACGGCTTATTCTGTCACTCATTCAGCCGGGCTGTCTATTCGTGGCTAGCGAACGATGCCCGATCGCTCATACTGGTTTGCGCACGTGCACTGCGATGTATACGCATGCACAGAATGAAAAAATCAGCTGACTGCGTGCGAACACTTCCTAGCGAGCGGGTCTGAATCGGGCCCACTGTTCCAAAATTGGGAATTTATTTGCCATTTTTTAAAATCCAAAATAAGTAAGACCTTGTCATAGGATTGGACTATTCTCAACTAATGGTGGTGCAGGTCTTTTTTCTTTGTCTTTACACATACTGAATATATGGGCAGGAATCTAAACAGTGACACCAGGAAAAATACATCACAGCGTTCTATCAATTTTATTATTAGGCTTTATTTATATAGCAACAATTTTTTATGCTGTGTTATGAACATTATTTTTTAATCACTTAAATCAGTCCCTACAACATTGTAGATTGCCGTTTAAATTGTCCTTACACTAACATTAACCTATCAGTATATTTCTGGACTGTGGTAGTGAATCAGATTATCCTGCAAGGAACCCAGGCAAAAACGGGGAGAACATACAAACTTCACAAATACTGTCAGATTATATAATGAGTATAGTACTCAGTATCCCAAATTTAATCTATTATATGCTGGAACACTCTGGATCAATACACTATTACCAAAGCAATAGCAGAGTGTGTAGTACCTGTGTGCTGATGTTAATATGAAGTATAATACAGATTAACCCATTCTTAGATTTATTATATCAACAACAGTTGTCATATGACACAGGGAATGTCACAGGTGTAACAGCAGTAGGTATAACACATGAATTGTGGCATCCTGGAGTTCAGGCTATCGCTAAGCGTTAACGTGCACCAGGCATGATCAGGATACTGGCACCGGCAGATGGTAGCACTGGTGGTCTAGTGTACAACTGTGGCGGTATAGTGTGCTTACTGGTAATACAGTGGCACTGCCAGGCTCCAAAGTGGTGAGAGTCTCTTGGATCCAAAAGTCTATGTGAAACACTAGGGAGTAATGACATGTGCAGTAGCACATGTCAGATGTTGGACCTCTCTATCTGAGCTCTGGCAGGTCCAAGTGACCACTGGCTCAGTGCTACCTGTCACATACTGGAGGGAGACAGCGCAGGATTGCACTCCTTCCAACATAGAGAGATGTCCAATTAGCCCCTAACATTATTCGGACGCTAATTGACCTCCACGATCGGCGAAAAACAGGGATTTTTCATCGATTATCCCCGATTTTCACAATTTTTTTTTCATCCTATCCTATTATTTTGGTCGAATTAATAGGATAGTTCTCCCGGAAACACATAGGTGCTGCAATAAGCTCGTGGACTTATGTATTTTAGCCTTTTTTCAGGTGAAAAAACGGCAGTTATTGTGGATTCTTTTTCGGGACACATTAGGTCCTGAAAGAAAAACCCTGATAAGTGCTGACTTCGGGGCTAATTGGATAGCCCAAGGCGAGGTAGTTAGCCGCGGTATTTACCGTGGCTAATTGGATACCCCCCATAATCTACAGTAGTAGAGAACTGATTATATCAGTAATAAGCAGTGAGCAACCACAATAATGATTCTGTATATATCAATGATATGTGTTGCTCACCTGCAGGTGGGGAGGAGAGGACATAAGTACAAATACACTCCAAGTTCTGGTACACTGACAGTCAGGATTGAATTGCTGCTACAGTATACACAATGGGTGAGTCCAGGTGACAGAGTCGGGTGTTATATGTGGAATCTACAAGTTTACTACAAAAGAAGTTGAGAAAATGGAATTATGTTGGTACACATGGAATACACACATTTAGCACAGAAGACAGAAGGTAGTCAAATGGAATTTCAAGAGTTGGTAACACGTTAGAAATATTGCACAAGCAATGCTCACACAGTTACAAGGCACAGAAGGTTATTACCTAGCACTGAGTGGAAAATTAATTCAAAATTTATGGTAATAGTTAAATTGGCTCCAAGTTTGGATGGCTGTCTACTTCCCGCTCATGTGCGTACAGGAGGCCACAGTATTGAGAACTGCCTCTCCATCTGTAGACCCAAGCAATGGCACTAAATGCCTAAGATACATACTGTAACATCAGGCCAATGTCATAAAATACATGCCCCGAACCTTAAAGGAGCATTGAGGCATGGCTGAGCATATCACAGAATGTAACAAAGATAGTGCCTAAATAGCAAAACCAAACTAAATTTCTATACTTTAAACCACAAGTAATTGGTAATACACTTACTATGATCAATACTCTTGTTTAAAAATTCCCAACATTTGCCTAAAATATTTGTCATTATTAGGTTTCACAAAGTTTTTTGGTAATGTTTCAAATAAGTTCATATTAGGTCAAAGGTACAGGGAGTTCGGAAAGTCCCTCTGGAGTGACTGAGTGCTAAGTGTGTGACAGACAGTGGCTGGTCCAGAGGTGGTGCTGCTGCGAAGTCCAAAATTCAAACAACAACTGCCACCCCAAACACTGCCAAACATCACCAGAAAGGACTCACTGGCAGTTGGTGTGGCTGCCCTATTTCTTTCCAAACTCCCTGGGCCAAATGTAATAGGGAGAGAGTTTAGAAAATGTGAGAGTTTAGCAGTAAACTCTCACTCTATTATTGATCGAGTTGTATCCTCAAAATGGGAAAACATCTGGATGAGAGTTTAAATCGTGAGAGTTTTTTGAGTCTGAACAACATGCGAGTTTGCATGTTCTTGGATGCTATTACATTGGCCGGGTTTAATATGTGCGAGAAAACTTTCACATTTTCTAAACTCTCACCCTATTATATTTGGCCCCCTGTATTTAAATCATGAGGTTGTTGTTGTTTTTTCTGGCATATAACTTGGTGTTCCATGGAGACATCAACAGCTGAATGTTTTTGCATCACTCTCCAGGTAAAGGCAGTGCCCAGGGGACCAATGCTTTTTAATCTATGGCACTATTGTGCCATTAGGCTGTCCATTTTTTCATTTTATGATGCATTAAAATATAAAAATGATCTTGGGCCTTCCAAAATGTTGCACATTGTGCATGGACTTATTAGGAGGTGCTTTTGTATCAGTTTGATGGCCAGTTTGTCTTTTTAAATTACATGTGGGAAATCATTCTAGTGCAATGGAGTAGTCACCGTCATAGTCATAGGTGAACATTACATCTTAGAAGGTTTTCATATATTTGAGTGATTGTTGGGCTTGAAACAGACATTTTCTTCTTACCATCCCTTATCATGATACTATGGCTGTAAAATAAATAAATTATGTTATGTAAATAAAGTGAATGTTCTTCTGCAGAAAAACAAAAACAGATAGTCCCACAATAGACAACATATGTTACTGAAATGCCTAATGATTTGCCTACTCATGAATTTGTGGTTTGAAGTCCTCCAATTACAAAATCAGTTCCTCATTATCTAAGTTGTTGATGTATGTGCACTACTCTGTGATGCACGCAAGATGGTGAACAGTAGACACCTGCAGAAAGAACAATTGGAGCACACAACCCGAATAGACTTAACCAGCAGCTTTGGTTTATTTATAGTGCACAGTGATAGTAAAGCCATACTCACAGATAAACATATGGGTATTGGAGATGGAGTAGGGCATATGTATCGTGTATGTAGGTGCTGGCAGCAGGACTTGTAGGATCCCCCATGGAGCTAATTGGTACACTGCCGTATTCTACCGTGGCACTCAAACACAGTTAAGAGCCAAGTCGGTGCTGCACATGCGCAGTACAAGTTATGGTGGCCATTGTGGTTAGGTATGGACAAATGCTTCATATGGTGGTAAGCGCAGTGGCGCACCCTGTATTCCAGCAGCCTACCTCACTGCAAGCTCTCTCCATGTTATATAAACATACATAACATTCAGCAGCAACCTGAAAGAAATTAGTATTACACAAGTAAAAACATATCAACATTTTCAGGTATAGTCTAGTCCATAACTTTTTAGGAACAAAATTAGGGATTGTGACATAGGCCCTGATTCAGAGCCGGATGCTCTGACCAGAGCGCTCGCTCTGAATCAGGGCCTACCTCTATAAATATGGAGTGTCCTCCTGGACGCTCGTATAGCTGTGGGTCACCACCCACAGCCTATACGAGCGTGCAGGATGATGGTCACGATGGATCTGACCATCGCGACCATCGCCAGTGCGAGCAGAAGCCTGCGGTTGAGAAACTCAACCGCAAGGCCAGGAGTGATTTTGGCTCTATCAGAGCCAAAATCACTCCCACTGACATCACTAGTGATGTCAGTGGGGCCGGCTTCTGATGGTAGGCGTTCCCTTGGGAACGCCTCCGTCTGGCAGGCACACCCTCGGCACGCCCACCAAAGGGGGCGTGCTGTCAATCAACATCGACAGCACGCCCCCTTTGATCAGACACAACGAGCGAAGGAAAGTCCTTCGCTCGTCGCGTCTCACGCATGCGCACGACGGAGCTCCCTCCGTCATGCGCATGCACTGTGCACACCATCGACCCACTTCCGAGCGGACAGCCGCTCGCGAGTGGGTCTGAATCAGGCCCATAGTCCCTTTAGTTAGCACATCCTCAAGGCTTTTTTCACTAGCTACAGGAATCACAGGAACAGATCCACACCCCTCAAGTACATTGATAAAGTGATGTTTGATTTCAATGTGTTTGGGCCGTGCATGATGCTTGGCGCTATAAGACTGATGAATTGAACCTCTGAATCAGGGCTGACCACCCACAGCTATAGCGAGCGGCCAGGAAGATGGTCGCAATGGTCAAGACAATCGCGTCCATCGGGCTTGTGACGAGACCCTTGTGGTAGGGTCTCGTTGCCGCAAGCCCCAGAGAGCTTTCGGCTCAAGCAGAGCCGACAGCTCTCCCACTGACATCACTTGTGATGTCAGTGGGGCCGCCCCCAGACGAACGCCTCCGTCTGGGCAGCCACCCGACCGGCCCGCCCACCAAAGGGGGCATGCTGTCACTCAACATCGACAGCACGCCCCCTTTGGTGCGAGACCCGGAGCGATGGCTTGCCCGTCGCTATCAGGGTCACGTGCATGCGCACGATGGAGCCAGCTCCGTCGTGCGCATGCACTCTGGGCCACCATCGACCCGGTTGCGAGCGCTCAGCGCTTGCGACTGGGTCTGAATCAGGCCCTTATTTCACATAAAGTATTTTTAATCTGTAATGCTTCCTTAGCTGACTCTGTTAAGGCCATTCTGTCTCAGTAGTAAATAGAGCTACTATGGGTTGTTTTATACTTAACCAGCTTACCACTGTGTCTGCCTATAGAAATAATCATCCCTTATAGGAATGACAATCATCTTCATCTGTCCCCAAATCGGCATGACAAAATTATTTGAGAGTTCAATTTCCAGCTTTAGCAAATTCCAACTTCAAGGTACCTCTTAGGTATTTTAGGATTCTCTTGACTGCTTCTTCTTCAAACATGTTCTCGCAGTAATGTACTGGGCGATCCATGTATATTTCTTTTGTTAATTTTCCATTCAGGAAAGCTGAATCAAAGTCTAACTGATATAGCAGTATGTTGTACAAGGCAGATATAGCCATCATCAAATGTATTGTACTGTATTTAGCTATTGAAAAGTAAGTTTCACCGTAGGTAACACCTGATCTTCGTGTATAGCCTTTTGCCACAAGATGAGCTTTGTAATTGGTCATCGTCCCATCTGTTTTCATCTCTTTTTAGAAAATCCTCTTGTTCTTGGCTGTTTTGTGGTGACTTGGCCTCTCAACTACAGCCCATGAATTGTTGTCATTGAGGGATGTAATTTCCTTGTCTATTCTTGATTTCCACTTACACCAGTCATCGTTCGACTTTGCCTCTTGGATATTTTGGGGTTCACAGAATGTTATTTGTAAACTCCTCATAATACCTCTTTAATAGGTGCTGGCAGCATAATTTGTAGGATCCCCATGGACCGAAGTGGTACATCACTGTGTACCACCATGGCACTTAAACACAGTAAGGAGCCAAGTTGGCATAGATTAAGTTACAGCTGCCATCTTGGTTAGGTATGGGTAAATGCTTCAGTTTTGAAGCAATATTGAGGGAAGTGCTGTAGGACACCCTGTATTTAAACAGGGGTGCTCGAGGTGGATCACGTGACCAAGATACCTACTAATATGCCTTCCGATTATAATACCAGAGCCTGAATATATGCTTTTACGTCTTCCTATTACAATAGCCAAGACATGCTGTCCAGGCAACTCACTATTGGTATACAGATAAATGTCTCATTTTGCACCTGCATCTAAACACGTGAGAATCATTGTAAAATTTACTTTTAGAGCTAGATAATTTTAAAAATCAAATTTGAAAATATAACAAAAACTACATAAAAATTAATTCTGCAGATCAATCATACTTTTTTAGCTTCCTAAACAAATGATCCATCTATTTCTATTAAATTTCTTTTACTTGCAAACAACCAGACAGGCAGGGACCAGCTGTTGTAGACGTCAAGTTCAAGGTGTGGAAGGCCTGAACAAAATAACTTCTGATCTAACAACATGTGAGAGGCAGCATTGATCACAGAATGAGACAACAGAAAAAATAACCTGGTAAGAAGAGAACTTTCTTTGCATAATTGTTGTGTCACCAAAGTCCCAACACATTCCCGAAGGTGACACCGAAGTCTATATAATTACAATAACACGTGGTAAAAAAGCAACATCTCACTGAAATGCCTACAGTGGCCTCAGGAATAGTGCGACATTGTTGAAAAAACAATTACAGGCAGGCAGCTAACCAATCAAAAACACCTATGCAATGTAATGGTGGGTACACACTACACGATATGCTCCCTGAGCGATATCGTGTAGTGTTGTCCCCGGCAGGCTGTGCTCAATGTCGTTCATGACATTGAGCACAGCCGCTGAACGATATCATTAACGATATCGTTCAGCGCCGGGCTCTCTCCACCATTCCCTGACATGCAGCTACCTGACGAGATCGTCAGGTTGGCCTGCATGTCAGCCCGATAAACGAAGATGACGAACGACCCGCTGGAACGCGCGTCGTCATCATCGTTCATCTTTTTGGTGTTAAAAATGGACGATAAAGTGGACGACTGAACGATAACGATATAGTTATCGTTCAGTCGTCCACTTTATCGCCCAGTGTGTACGCACCATAAATCTAATACATGTAATCACTGATGAAAGGGGCGCTTGGAAGTCTACACAACTTATATTGATGAGCTACAGACAACAAATAACTATAATAGTGGTGCTGGTAGAGAAGCATACCATAACACAAAATCATTTATATCTTGTCATAAATTAGTTATTGCACACAATGAGATGAAATCATAGAGGTATAGTTGTAGTGAACTAAGTAACACTGGACACTGAATGACTGGAAAAATATAATACTGTAGTTCCTGCTATATCACCCTGATGGGAAACCTACAGCCTCTGCAGTGTCAGCAATGCACACATTTAGTGACTGCTTAACGTGGTCAGCTGTGATGAGTGTCATTGTAGCGCTCTATGGGTTCCTTGAAGTATGTAGAACAATGTGGGGTATTTAAATGTCAGTGCTGTCCATACTTTTTCACCCAAAATATACTCCTTTCAACTTAGTCTAGTGACATATTGGAATTGTTACAGGAACACGACAGTAAATTCAAATAAATACAATATCCTCCCAAGTTACCATTCAATAAATTCAGTTAAGCATCTGCGGGATAAGTTATTCAGCATAGAGAAGCAAAACTGGCCAAATTTTTTGTTTGCACTTCTCAAGGGCATCACTGTGATATACTGATTAATTAATAGTATAAGAAAATGCTAATGGAATCATTGCAAGTTATAGATATACAAAATAAAGTGGCTGCTTTGAATATTTCATTCATTCAAAAGCAAATTCCACAAAAGTGACTTTTCCATAAGTATATACTGTATACATACATAAAGTGTATACCTTAGGCAACGTAGATATACAATGTAACAATTTAAATATTGATCTGGTGAAAAAGGAATAACAGGTGAATGGTTATGAATTGGTTAATACTATTCTTGAATATAATGTCAAAAATGATATATTTACCATTAAGTAAAACCGGAAACAGGATATAAGTCCTGGACATAAGACATAAATGAAAGGAATGACAGTTATTATAGACCAAACTGGTCATGGCTCTTTAATCAAATGATTAGGTAAACACACAAGTCCTGGACTTATTTTTAAACATTTGTAGAGGACCAGATGAGACAAACTTTTAAAAGAGCAATATTATTTCAAAGACATTGTAGGAAGTGCCAGCATCATTGCAATGAATGAGTGGGAGTACAGGGATCCTGGAAAGCTTTCAAACAGCTAGGACCTTGATCATGTAGAACTCTAAATGCGAACAGCCGGCCCTGAGAGAAATATGTCATTTTTACATACAGCCAGTGCAGAGAATGGAAAACAGGTGTCTTGTGGCAGAACCAGCTCTGGTTAGTTAACAATCTGGAAGCAGTATTCATGAGCGACTGCCAGTGCAGCTATGTGTCCGGATGCAGCAGGAATAGTGCACTGCAGAAACCAGGTGTCAGGGTATGAGTAGAGTCAGAATAAGTGGGGCACTGAATTGAATCCTACCTCAATGAAACAATTAAACCTTTTATACTTTCAATATAAATAGAAAATCAAACCATTACCAGTGTTGCCAAGATTTAGGAAAAAGTAAGCAGCCGAACTTTGAAATGTGTTATATATTGGAAGATTCACTGTATATAACAGGCAATTTCAAAAAAATGCAGGAACAACATCACATGGTTATAGATCACAATAAACTCTTCAGTGTCAATTGTGAAATCCATTGTCTCTCATTAGGAGCTGCTGCATGAATGTTATATAATGATGCCGGATAAGTATTTTTGGATTGTGTTTAATGACTTTCCTGGGAGCTGATAGCATGTTAGTGTATGATTTGGTACTCATGCGCATGTTTTCAATATACTAGACAGTAGAAATAGTTGTCTCACCAGGCCCTGATGCCAATACTGCCAGCAGTAGCTCCTCTTTTACTGCTGCGGTAGATCTTATTACTGTACAAACAGTGCTCCCAGCTGTAACAGGCCTAGAATGTCTCCAGTCACTGTTTTCAGAGAGTAATAGAGGAACTGAAGCTAATTGTGTTCTTTCACAGTCTAAAAATGTGCAGATAGACATCACCTCACTGTACTCTTCTGAGGTACCTCCAGTGGGGGACTAGAAAGCATACACAACATGTAAGAGGATGGTTGAGGCTCATCCCACCATGACTGTGCAAGTTTGCGCTCACAATTTTTTTGAAGCAAAATTTGTGAGGGTCTGAGATAGAAAAGAAAATGAAGAATTATTGGATTCCTCTTGGTAGGGGCCATATGTGACCAGAATGCAGAAAGGAAAAGGACAATTTTTAAGAATCTGTGCAAAGTTTTTTTAATTTGTCTCCAAAAGGGCTTCATTCCTTGTGTTTGCAATAATGCCAAGTGCAGAAAGCAGGGATACTATTGTGTGATAAACATTTATTATACATTTCAGGCAGTTTAGAAGTAAAGCCTATAAGATAAATGTTATACCATTCGTAAGAGAGACCATAGAATCCAGGAGTTTTCTTATTCAGCATAGACTTGATTGTCCTCTCAATTTGGCCCCCATACACTAGTGACAGACTGTCGCGATGCTGCGTTCCTGAGATGCCGGGTTGGAGGATCTTTGAAATCCAACATGTTGGATTTTACTGATTTGCAAATCAGGATCAAATATGATCGTGATATGCAATTTGGTGACATTTAACATGTATAAATTCTCCGTTCCTCTGACGGAACGCGGGACATCGATGGCCTCCGGTCGGCATTTCTGATCCCATCGCAGGATCTAACAATCCATCAGCTAGACTATGGGAGCCTATTGTTTACTTGAATATCTGAACTAATGGAAATATTCTCCCCCTCTGATTTTGTAAAGCAAAGAAGGATAATGCCTACAAATGCATCAAGTCTATAATAACACAAAAGATGGGGGCCAATTCCAACATTGCATACACGGAACTTAGGGCCTGATTCAGACCCGGTCGCAAGGCTGCGTTCGCACACAGCTGTCTGTAGTCAAAGTTTGCAAATCCCGCGATCGCTTACAAGACACTAACACGCCCACTATGTTTTGCTGTGCAATGAAATTAGACACCCACCAGCCTGACACAAGATGCCCACTTTCCCTTAGTAACATACGTCATCTCCAGGAAGTGTATTAAACAATCGGTAACATCGGCTGACATCAGACCCATACGCACCACTTGTGGTTGACCATACCATACCACAAGCACTGCGAGTGCTGCTGTGTGTAATTCAGCCATGTGACGTATATGCTGACGATGCGTCTTAATTATGCACGCCCCTGAAATGGCGTTCCAACGCACAGACATGCCTGCGTTTGCACCACCACACCCCCGTTACCATCGGCCACCCCCTGTCACCACCCACAAATGGCATGTCCTGTCACTCTTGCTTGCGGAGCGTCTGTGTACTGGTTGCGATCGCTTCCCGATCACAGTGATTGGTTCTCGCACGCGTACTGCGTCTTGTACATATGCGCAGATTGCAACCATCGTCAGGCTGCTGTGATGAAAGACGGAGGGGGAGGTGGCGCCGGACCAACAAATTAGTACCCGCTCCCTCCCCCTCTCTGCGCCGCTGGTTACACCTACTCAGTCCCAAGTGAAGATACAACTGAGATGTGTGACTGCATTGCCTATAGCTGTGTGCACTTGGTTCTGGAGAATGTGGAAACACACAAGATATGCTCTGCAAAGGATTTGCATTCAACTATTCATCAACCCCTTTGTAACCAGAGTTTAGATTATTTGTCACACATTTAACATAGCCAATAATTACCCATTGTGTCCTCTTTATCAAATACATCCTGTGTTTGAGATATAGAAGTAGTGGAACTTTGGCGCCGTGGCCGGAAAATATATTGTAGGTAATGCAAGGTCTGTTTTGGTGATCACACTATAATATCCTCTTCTAAAAGATGGCAGCTCTGTCCCTTCAATAAGCCATCTGGTATAATGGTATGTGCTGAAATTTAGAAGAGGGGAGAGGGGACAAGCGCCTGATAGTGTGGTATTGTCAGATAATACAATGAACTATTTTTTAGGAGTGAGTACTTGTACCATAAGTACACTTGTATATTAAGTGTAACAATAAATCTGTCTTTGGACAGGAATCCCTCACGTTCCACTTTCTAATTGCTCTCTTCCCCCAACTCCAGTACGCCACCAATTTGGATATCCTTAAAAGTGAACTACAGTCACTAGTATCCAATAGTTAATGTTTTTTATTTCATGGTAAATAATTTTTAAAACAGTGTTACAACAGAAATTCAAAAACTTCTCTTAAAACAAGGTGGCTGGTCCTAAGGGAGAGTTTTATTGTCTAATCGTGATTTCCAGGGATATACAGGATAGTCTCTTAATCAATGTTGCAGGGTGTTGGACAGAGGTCCCAACATGTTTTGCCTCATAGGCCTCCTCAGGGGTTATGAGGGACCTTATTCTGAGTCTCCTTATATACCTGGTTGATCCTGCCCTCTAATGTCTCTGTGCTGTTTATATCAAGCACAGATACTAGAGGAATAGTAGCATCAGGCTACTTAGTCTTCACCATGGGAGGCGCCATTTTGTTGGTGATTCCTCCAATACATAGTAGTTAGATGCAGTTCTGCTAGGAAGAAGGCAGGATCCCCAGTGTATAAAAGACTCTTATATTGTAACCGCGTGTTGGTATATTATGAATCCAAAGACAGTATTCAAACAAATATTAGAGATACAATTATGATAATAATACAAAAAGTAAAAAAATAAATAAATACTAAAATCCCTAAAAAGCCTTAAAATTTCTCTTTCCATATAAAAATTATTATTAAAATAACTCTACAAAATATTCTCTGAAATACTTCTTGAAAAAAACTTGTGCAGAATACTTAATAACTGTATAAAACATTGGAGTGGAGAATTAAAAGGAGTACTTGAACATCTATAAAAATATAAAAATTATAAAAATGGTGCAATTTCACAACTTTCATCACTCTGCTAAAAAGATTACCAGACGAAGAGGAAAGAGAGGAGGTAGGAGGAAGAAACCCCAACAAAAGAAAACATCAGTAGACAAAGACCCCAGAGATCAAGGCATATTCAACCTGTCTTCACATACTCTAACAAAACCTGAAGTGTTAACACTAAGTAAAGGATTGACATATGCTCCAACACAAAAATGAAACAAATTTAAAATGTACATTGATTTGAATAAGTTTATACGGAGATTGACATTAAAACGTTGTTTTGCTAAGAATGAAAATGCAGCTATCATCAATTATAATTCCTCCAATTCTAACCTAAAACACTCCTCAAAATTTTATCCATTGGAGTCCAAAGGTCATCACTTCAATATTTTCTATGAATTGGTCAAATAAGACCTATTGGACAGAGAAAATACAGATATCAAAAAACAAAATCTGACCAACACAGAGAAACATGCCCTCAAAGAACTAAAAAATAACAAAGACCTGGTAATTAGAGCAGCAGATAAGGGAGGAGGGCTAGTGATCCAAAACAGGGAGGATTATGAAGAAGAGGCAATGAGGCTTCTCAATGATGTGAATTCTTATAAGCCACAACCTAAGGATCCCAAAGAACATTTTCTCAATGAACTCAGACCAATATTGGTACAAGCTCTCCATTCCAATTTAATCTGCAAGGAGGAATATCAGTATATGCTGAAAAATAATCCGATTATACCAATTTTTTATCATCTGCCCAAAATACACAAAAGCATGGAGAAACCCCCAGGCAGACCAATCGTAGCTGGTATAGACTCCTTAACAGCAAATTTATCTAAATATGTGGGTGTTTTTCTGAATCCTCAAGTTCAGAAACTTACCTCATACCTGAAGGATTCTGTAAGTGTACTTAATATTATGGAACAATTGGAATGGAAAGAAACTTATAAGTGGGTGACAGTGGATGTTTCATCATTATATACATCTATTGTACACCAAAGAGGAATAGAAGCCTGTAAAAAAGCCCTGGGGAGAGATGACAAGCTCAATGAACCTCACAAAGAATTTATCTGCATTTTAATTGAATTTATTTTAATACACAACTATTTTAAATTTGTGGACAAATTTTACTTGCAGACTTGTGGCACTGCAATGGGTATGGTATTCGCACCCAGTTATGCTAATATTTTTATGGGCATGTGGGAAGACAACTGTATTTATAATAACAACCCATTTTTTAAAAACATTCAACTGTATAAAAGGTATATAGACGATATCATTATCGTCTGGGATGGAGAAGAGAGTGCATTTAAAGATTTTGTAGCCTATATACACAACAATGATTATAATTTAAAATTTTCTTACAATTTTAATCACGAATGTGTAGAATTTGTGGACTTCGTGCTGTCACACAAAAATGATAAGGTGATAACCAGTAATTTTAGCAATACAGTGGATACCAACAGTTATCTCCACTACAGAAGCAGTCATACAAAGGCCTGGAAAAACAATATCCCATACTTCCAACTACATAGGATTAGGAGGAACTGCTCAGAGGACAATACATATAGAAACAGGCAGAAGTGCACACAGATAGATTTAGAGAAAGAGGCTATCCAGAAGATATCCTAACTAAGGCACTACAGAAAGGAGCCAATTTGAGTTGGGAAGCACTACTAATCCAAAAAGGAGAGAAACATCAGAATAAGAAAGAGAAGGAATTTGTGCCTTTCATTACCCAATATAATAGCGAGGAATGCCACATTAGACATGTGTTAAAAAAACATTGGAACATACTTACAATGGACCCAATGCTGAAGGACATTTTACCAAACAGACCAGACATAGTCTTCAGAAGATCAAGGAACCTCAAAGAAATATTGGCACCAAGCCAATTAAAACAAAGAGAAACTTTACAGACTACACATTCTTCATTAAATATATCGGGTCTTTCAAATGTGGCCACTGTAATGAATGTAAATATGTCCACCCCAACCAGACGATCTTTTTGGAATTTTAATGATACCAGAGAATATAAACTGAAAGATTTCACAACCTGTAATACGACATCAGTCATCTGTGTAATAGAGTGTGGGTGTGGCATGAAATATGTTGGCAAGACCAAAAGAGTATTAAAATTACGGATACAGGAACATCTTCGTAATCTTAAAAACAAGGTGGAAAGTCATTCATTATAAAAACACTTTTTCAGTCATCATAATGCCTCTACAGATACTTTTACCTATAAAGCTATTGAAAATGTCACCTTGGGTCCTAGAGGTGGAGACATGTTAAAATTACTCTCACAGAGAGAGATGTATTGGATATATGAATTGAACACGTTACATCCACATGGACATACTGAAAGTTATGAAATTGCACCATTTTTATATTTTTTATATTTTTATAGATGTTCAAGTACTCCTTTTAATTCTCCACCCCAATCTTTTATACAGTTATTAAGTATTCTGCACAAGTTTTTTTCAAGAAGTATTTTAGAGAATATTTTGTAGAGTTATTTTAATAATAATTTTTATATGGAAATAGAAATTTTAAGGCTTTTTAGGGATTTTAGTATTTATTTATTTATTTTTTAAAGTTTTTGTATTATCATAATTGTATCTGTAATATTTGTTTGAATACTGTCTTTGGATTCATAATATATGAATATACAATATAAGAGTCTTTTATACACTGGGGATCCTGCCTTCTTCCTAGTAGAACTGCATCTAACTACTATGTATTGGAGGAATCACCAACAAAATGGCGCCTCCCATGGTGAAGACTAAGTAGCCTGATGCTACTATTCCTCTAGTATCTGTGCTTGATATAAACAGCACAGAGACATTAGAGGGCAGGATCAACCAGGTATATTAGGAGACTCAGAATAAGGTCCCTCATAACCCCTGAGGAGGCCTATGAGGCAAAACATGTTGGGACCTCTGTCCAACACCCTGCAACATTGATTAAGAGACTATCCTGTATATCCCTGGAAATCACGATTAGACAATAAAACTCTCCCTTAGGACCAGCCACCTTGTTTTAAGATAAGTTTTTGAATTTCTGTTGTAACACTGTTTTAAAAATTATTTACCATGAAATAAAAAACATGAATTATTGGATATTAGTGACTGTAGTTCACTTTTAAGGATATCCAAATTGGTGGCGTACTGGAGTCGGGGGAAGAGAGCAATTAGAAAAGTGGAACGTGAGGGATTCCTGTCCAAAGACAGATTTATTGTTATGCTTAATATACAAGTGTACTTATGGTACAGGTACTCACTTACTTCTAAAAAATAGTTCATTGTATTATCTGACAATACCACACTATCAGGCACTTGTCCCCTCTCCCCTCTTCTAAATCTATACATCTTGTGTTTGGTTAATAAAAAATCTTAATAGTGTCAGTCATTATATGCCAGACATTGAAGGCATTTTACAATACCTGCAGGAAGAAATCAACATTCTTATACAATTCCCAGATTACTATAGAAGTCATAATCTGTGACGATATTGAGGGTATCTTAATCCAATGAAGACATAATAAGTGGTTACTCATTGGAGACTGAGACCCTCATTCAGAGGTGGTCGGAGGATGCAAGCGGTTGCTCAGAAACTGGGCGGCCGCTTGCTTCCTGACCGCCCGCCTCTGTTTCGGTCGTTAGGCTGTGGGTTTACACCCACACCTCTAATGACCGCTCGGGTGATGGTCACGATGGTCAGAGACCATCGCGACCATCGGGGCTTACGACGAGACCCTAGGGTAGGGTCTCACTGGTCGTAAGCCCCGGAGAGCTTCTGGCTCTGTCAGAGCTGGAAGCTCTCCACTGACATTACTAGTGATGTCAGTGGGGCCTCCCCCAAACGGTAGGCGCTCCCATGGGAACGCCTCCATTTGGGCTGCCACCCCCCAGCCCGCCTTCCAAACGGGGCGAGGTGTCAATCAACATCGACAGCTCGCCCCCTTTGGAAATAGACCCGCTACGACCGGCGCTGTCGGTCATAGCGGATCTCACGCATGCGCACGAGGGAGCCGGCTCCCTCGTGCGCATGCGCACTGGCCAAACATCGAGGCGGCCGTGTGGTCGTAGACCGTACGGCCGCCTCTGAATAAGGTCCTGAATACTCAGATAAATTTTAATTATCAGATAATATCAAATATATATTGTGTACAATAATCTTTTATTAATCAGAAATTCTCATATTGCTTTAATATGCATAATAAAAATAAGACACACTATTAGCATAGCGATTGTCACTGATAATTAATTAGTAGACCAGGAGAGCACAGACATATATAACAGCAGGTAGTCCACTTTTATATAACGGTGACTGGTGCTGCTTCAGGGCCTGATTCAGACCCGCTCGCAAGCGCTGAGCGCTCGCAAGCGGGTCGATAGTGCCCTAGTGCGCATGCACGAGACCCGGGGAGCGATGGGGAAGCCGTCGCTCCAGGTCTCGCACCAAAGGGGACATGCTGTCGATGTTGATTGACAGCATGCCCCCTTTGGTGGGCGTGCCGGGGGTGTGGCTGTCAGACAGAGGCGTTCCATGGGAACGCCTACCGTCTGGGTCCGGCCCCACTGACATCACTAGTGATGTCAGTGGAAGTGATTTTGGCTCTGATAGAGCCAAAATCACTCCAGGGCTTGCAGTCACCGAGACCCTACCGCAGGGTCTCGTAGCAAGCACTGATGGTCGCGATGGTCTTGACCATCGCGACCATCATCATGGACGCTCGCATAAGCTGTGGGTGGTAACCCACAGCTATGCGAGCGTCCAAGAGGCCGCTCCAAGTTTAGGTAGGAGGGTCCTGATTCAGAGCGAGCGCTCTGGTCAGAGCGTCCGGCTCTGAATCAGGCCCTCAGTGTTGGGAGCAAAGCAAAAAAAGGGAGTAACTTTTCACCTTGGTAAAACCATGTTGAACTGCGGGGGGGGGGGGATTATTTACAATGTGCAGAGAGACTTAGAATTTTGAGAGGGTGTCCTAGCTCAAATCTAAATTGCAGTGTAAATATAAGGCTTTCCAGATTTTGGATATATATATGTAAAAGCAGCTTTGCATTGCAACATGATATCTCACGGTGCAAAGTTACTCCTTTTTTTTGCTTTGCTCCTACTGCAGAATGTGCCCCCATTACTTAAGTGTTTTTTTACACTAATTTAATTCATGCAGAACCTAGAATAGACTGTCCAATTGTATTGTCTAGTTTTTCTTAATATAGTTATACAAAATATAACATCATAGTTGTAAGTAAGAACAACTGCTTTCCTCCAGGGCCGGATTTACCGTAGCCGGGCCCCCCCGGTAATACGACCCTGGACAGATCCTGCAGTGCAGAGTTTTGAGCTGGGGGCAAGTCTTCCTGGGCCCCCCGCCGCATATCAAATCCCGCGATCCGCAACCAACCATCCCAGTAGTAGCAGCCGCACAGTACACAGTCCTCGTCGGTGCCGCAGAGCAGTGCTGGGTTGCTGGGCCAATGGTGGACCAATCAGATACCAAGTTGCAGCCTGTGACTCCCAGTGACTGGTTGACGCGCAGGCTGCATGGAAGAAGAGGGCATGACTTGGGAAGAACGGGTGGGCGATGGACACGCAGCCACAAATGGAAGAGAGGCAGGTGGAAGCTGTAACATGCCGGCCGCGATGCAGCTGAGCCAGTGTGTTAGCGTCACAAAAGTAAGAGGCAGTACTAAACAGTTTTTCTATTTTTCACCAATTAAAATGTAATTAATGAAGGGCACTGAGGTCCTATAGCTGTGTGTATATATATATATATATATATATATACAGTGCCTTGCGAAAGTATTCACCCCCCTTGGCTTTTTACCTTTTTTGTTACATTACAAACGTTTTATTAATCTGAAATTTATGTGATGTATCTGCACAAAATAGTCTAATTTGGTGAAGTGAAATGAGAAAAAAAATATATAAATATATATGTATATATAAAAAAAGATTCTTTATAAATAAAATTCTGAAAATTGGCATGTACATATGTAATCACCCCCTTTGTTATGAAGCCCCTCAAAAGTTCTGGTGCAACCAATTACCTTAAGAAGTCACATAATTAGTGACATGAAGTAAACCTGTGTGAAATCTAAGTGTCATATGATCTGTCAGTATAAACACACCTTTTCTGAAAGGCCCCAGAGGCTGCAACACCACTTAGCAAGAGGCATCACAACATGAAGACCAAGGAGCTCTCCAAACAAGTCAGGGACAAAGTTGATGAGAAGTAGAATTCTGGGTTGGGTTGTAAAGAAAATATCCAAATCTTTGATGATCCCCCGAAGCACCATCATATCCATCATCATCAAATGGAAAGAACATGGTACCACAACAAACCTGCCAAGAGAGATTCACCCACCAAAACTAACAGACCGGGCAAGGAGGGCATTATTCAGAGAGACAGCATAGAGACCAAAGGTAACCCTGAAGGAGCTGCAGAGTTCCACAGCAGAGACTGGTGTATCTGTGCATGTGACCACAATAAGCTGTACACTCCTTAGAGCTGGCCAGCAAAAAGAGTGGCCAGAAAAAAGCCATTACTTAGTGA
The DNA here is from genome assembly GCA_031769625.1 of Taudactylus pleione. Classification (NCBI taxonomy): domain Eukaryota; kingdom Metazoa; phylum Chordata; class Amphibia; order Anura; family Myobatrachidae; genus Taudactylus; species Taudactylus pleione. The sequence continues at coordinate 7,911,353 of JAUIMM010000115.1, forward strand.
TAAAAATAAGAAGACATGATTTGAGTTTGCCAAAAGGCATGTGGGCAACTCCCCAAATGTATGGAGGAAGGTGCTCTGGTCAGATGAGAGTAAAATTGAACTTTTCGGCCACCAAGGAAAACGCTATGTCTGGCGCAAACTCAACACATCCCATCACCCCAAGAACACCATCCCCAGAGTGAAACATGGTGTTGGCAGCATCATGCTGTGGGGATGTTTTTCAGCAGCAGGGACTGGGAAACTGATTTGAGTCGAGGGAAAGATGGATGGTGCTAAATACAGGGATATTCTTGAGCAAAACATGTTTCAGTCTGCCTGTGATTTGAGACTGGGACGGAGGTTCACCTTCCAGCAGGACAATGACCCGAAGCATACTGCTAAAGCAACACTCAAATGGTTTAAGGGGAAACATTTAAATGTGTTGGAATGGCCTAGTCAAAGGACAGATCTCAATCCAATTGAGAATCTGTGGTCAGACTTGAAGATTGCTGTTCACAAGCAGAAACCATCCAACATGAAGGAGCTGGAGCAGTTTTGCCTTGAGGAATGGGCAAAAATCCCAGGGGCAAGATGTGGCAAGCTCATAGAGACTTATCCAATGCGACTTGCAGCTGTAATTGCCGCAAAAGGTGGCTTGACAAAGTACTGACTTGAAGGGGGTGAATAGTTATGCACGCTGATGTTTTCTTTTATGTTGTCCTAAATGTTGTTGGATTCACAATATAAAAAAAAACACAACTTGAAAGTTGTAGGCATGTTCTGTGAATGAAACAAACAATCCATTTTAATTTCAGGTTGTGAGGCAACAAAACATGAAAAACGCAAAGGGGGGGCGTGAATACTTTAGCAAGGCACTGTATATATTTATATATATATATATATATATATATATATGTGTGTGTGTGTGTATATATATATATATATATATATATATATGTGTGTCTCTATATATACATATATACTCACACATATATACACACATATATGTATGTATATATATATATATATGTGTATGTATGTATGTCTCTATATCTAAATTAGGGGTGTGCACCGGCCACTTTTCGTGTTTTGTGTTTTGGTTTTGGATCTGGATCTTTCTTCGTGTTTTGGATCTGGATTGGTTTTGCCAAAACCACCCTTCCGTGTTTTGGGTTCTGGGTTTTGTGTTTTGGATCTGTATTTTTTTTAAAAAAAGCATAAAAACAGCTAAAATCACAGAATTTGTTGGTTTCTCTGCTCCTATGCTATTATTAACCTCAATAACCTTAATTTCCACTCATTTCCAGTCTATTCTGAACACCTCACACCTCACAATAGTGTTTTTATGTCCAAAAGGTTGCACCGAGGTAGCTGGATGACTATGCTAAGCGACACGAGTGGGCGGCACAAACACGTGACCCATCTAGGAGTGACACTGCAGTGGCAGACAGGATGGCAGTTAGAAAAACTAGGCCCCAAACTGTACATAATGCAAAGAAAAAAAAGAAGTGCAAGATGGAATTGTCCTTGGGCCCTCCCACCCACCCTTATGTTGTATAAACAGGACATGCACACTTTAACAAATCAATCATTTCAGCGCCAGGGTCTGCCACACAACTGTAGCTGAAATGATTGGTTCGTTTGGGCCCCCACAAAACAAGCTGGCAATTAATGTGTCCCTGCACAAACTGGCTCTACGGAGGCAAGATGTCATCCTCATCCTCCTCATCCACCGATTCCTCACCCTCTTCAGTGTGTACATCCTCATCCTCACAAAGTATTAACTCGTCCCCACTTGAATCCACCACCACAGGTCCCTCTGTACCTTCTGGAGGCTGGTCTCCCTGGAAGAGCTGATAATTCAATTTGATGAACATCATCTTCTCCACATTCTGTGGAAGCAACCTCCTACGCCTTTCGCTGACAAGGTTCCCGGCTGCACTAAACACTCTTTCGGAGTACACACTGGAGGGGGGGCAACTCAGGTAAAATAGAGCCAGCTTGTACAGGGGCCTCCAAATTGCCTCTTTTTCCTGCCAGTACAGGTATGGACTGTCTGACATGCCTACTTGACGTGTCACGTTCCGCTTCAGCTGACAGTGTGTTCACCAGCAGGTCTTTGCACCTCTGCAGGCTTGTGTCGGCCGGAAAGAGAGACACCACATAGGCTTTAAACCTAGGATCAAGCACGGTGGCCAAAATGTAGTGGTCTGATTTCAACAGATTGACCACCCTGGAATCCTGGCAAAGCGAATGAAGGGCTTTATCCACAAGTCCCACATGCCGAGCGGAATCGCTCCGTCTTAGCTCCTCCTTCACTTTCTCCAGCTGCTTCTGCAAAAGCCTGATGAGGGGAATGACCTGACTCAAGCTGGCTGTGTCTGAACTGACTTCACGTGTGGCAAGTTCGAAGGGCTGGAGAACCTTGCACAACACGGAAATCATTCTCCACTGCGCTTGAGTCAGGTGCATACCCCCTCCTTTGCCTATGTCATAGGTGGATGTATAGGCTTGTATGGCCTTTTGCTGCTCCTCCATCCTCTGAAGCATATAGAGGGTTGAGTTCCACCGCGTCACAACCTCTTGCTTCAGGTGATGGCGGGGCAGGTTCAAGAGTGTTTGCTGGCGCTCCAGTCTTCGGCACGCAGTCGCTGAATGGCGAAAGTGGCCAGAAATTTTTCGGGCCACCCAAAGCGTCTCCTGCACGCCCCTGTCGCATTTCAGAAAATTCTGCACCACCAAGTTTATTGTGTGAGCAAAACATGGGACGTGCTGGAATTTGCCCAGATGTAATGCCCGCCCAATATTGGTGGCGTTGTCAGATATCACAAATCCCCAGGAGAGTCTAAGTGGGGTAAGCCACTGGGCGATGATTTCCCTCAGTTTCTCTAAGAGGTTGTCGGCGGTGTGCCTCTTACTGAAACCGGTGATACACAGCGTAGCCTGCCTTGTAACGAGCTGGCGTTTCTGAGATTCTGCTACTGGTGACGCTGCTGCTGTTGCTGCGTAAGGTGATACATCTACCCAGTGGGCTGTCACAGTCATATAGTCCTTAGTCTGCCCTGTTCCACTTGTCCACATGTCCGTGGTTAAGTGGACATTGTGTACAACGGCATTTTTCAGGACACTGAGGACACTTTTTCTGACGTTTCTGTACAGTCTCGGTATCGCCTGCCTAGTGAAGTGGAATCTAGACGGGATTTGGAACCGGGGACACACTACCTCCATCAATTGTCTAAATCCCACTGCACTAATGGCGGATACCGGACGCACGTCTAACACCAACATAGCAGTCAAGGCCTCAGTTATACGTTTTGCTTCAGGATGACTGCTGTCGTACTTCATCCTCCTCGCTAAGGACTGTTGGAGGGTCAATTGTTTAGTAAAAGTAGTGGTGTTTCTACTTCCTCTCTGGGATGATGAACGACTCCCAGCAGCAGCAACAGCAGCTGCGGCAGCAGTAGGCGTAGCAATGCAGGATCCTCCAGAGGAATCCCGGATAGGAGAGTCAGTCATGCCAGTGACATGGCCTGCAGGACTACTTCCGATCCTGACTAAGGAGGAAATTGACGAGGAGGGAGTTGACGGTGTGGTTTGCAGGCGCTTGGATACAACAGGACAACGGGATTTAGGTGTCCCTGGACTGCTTACGGTCTTAGCCAAAGTTTCTGAACTTGACAGTAACTTTTTATGAACGCGCTGCAGGTGCCGTATAAGGGAGGATGTTCCTAGGTGGTTGACGTCCCTACCCCTACTTATTTCACCTTTACATATGGTACATATGGCAAGACAGTTGTTGTCCGGATTTGGATAGAAATATTGCCAGACCAAAGAGGTGGAATGTTTGGTCTTCTGCCCAGGCATGACCGTGATGGGCTTTTTCATCCCACGGACAACAACTGTCTCCCCCGGAGCCTGATTTAAACAAACCACATCACCATCAGAATCCTCCTCGCCAACTTCCTCCTCAGCGCCAGCTACACCAGTATCCTCATCCTGTTGTACTTCAACAGTGACATCTTCAATTTGCATATCAGCAAGTGGACTGTGGGTGCTCCTTTCAGCACTTGCAGGGGGCGTGCAAATGGTGGAAAGAGCCACCTCTTCCCGTCCAGTGCTGGGAAGGTCAGGCATCGCAACCACCACCACACTTGGACTCTCCTTGGGGATTTGTGATATCTTCTTAGAAAGCACAGTTCTTCGCTGTGCTTTTGCCAGCTTAACTCTTTTGATTTTTTTAGTGGGAGGAGGGCTTCCATCGTCATGTGAAGCTGAACCACTAGTCATGAACATGCTAGGGATCGACCTTAGCCGTTCCTTGCCACTCCGTGTCGTAAATGGCATATTGGCAAGTTTACGTTTCTCTTCAGCTGATTTAAATGTCTTTTTCAAGGTCATTTTCCTGAACTTTGCCATTTGGGATTGTATGTGCCCTCTACTATGACATTGGGCATCGGCCTTGGCAGACGACGTTGATGGCATGTTATCGTCTATGTCATGACTAGTGGCAGCAGCTTCAGCACTAGGAGGAAGTGGTTCTTGATCTTTCTCTATTTTATTTTTATCGGAGAAAGTTTGGTCCTCCATTTATGTTATATCGATTTGATATATACGTGCGGCTAAACACAGAAAATAATTTTTTTTTTGGTTTGGACTGGAGTGTACTTTCGGGGGTTACAGCACCCTTTAACGGTCAAGCCAGCCGGCCCTTTACTTATGACACAGGCGCACGCTTGGCACTACTTTGTTGATGCACGTGCGGCTACTGCGCACACAATTCACAAACACAGAAAATAATTTTTTTTTTGGTTTGGACTGGAGTGTACTTTAGGGGGTTACAGCACCCTTAACGGTCAAGCCAGCCGGCCCTTTACTTATGACACAGGCGCACGCTTGGCACTACTTTGTTGATGCACGTGCGGCTACTGCGCACACAATTCACAAACACAGAAAATAATTTTTTTTTTGGTTTGGACTGGAGTGTACTTTCGGGGGTTACAGCACCCTTAACGGTCAAGCCAGCCGGCCCTTTACTTATGACACAGGCGCATGCTTGGCACTACTTTGTTGATGCACGTGCGGCTACTGCGCACACAATTCACAAACACAGAAAATAATTTTTTTTTTGGTTTGGACTGGAGTGTACTTTCGGGGGTTACAGCACCCTTAACGGTCAAGCCAGCCGGCCCTTTACTTATGACACAGGCGCACGCTTGGCACTACTTTGTTGATGCACGTGCGGCTACTGCGCACACAATTCACAAACACAGAAAATAATTTTTTTTTGGTTTGGATTGGAGTGTATTTTCGGGGGTTACAGCACCCTTTAACGGTCAAGCCAGCCGGCCCTTTACTTATGACACAGGCGCACGCTTGGCACTACTTTGTTGATGCACGTGCGGCTACTGCGCACACAATTCACAAACACAGAAAATAATTTTTTTTTGGTTTGGACTGGAGTGTACTTTCGGGGGTTACAGCACCCTTTAACGGTCAAGCCAGCCGGCCCTTTACTTATGACACAGGCGCACGCTTGGCACTACTTTGTTGATGCACGTGCGGCTACTGCGCACACAATTCACAAACACAGAAAATAATTTTTTTTTGGTTTGGACTGGAGTGTACTTTCGGGGGTTACAGCACCCTTTAACGGTCAAGCCAGCCGGCCCTTTACTTATGACACAGGCGCACGCTTGGCACTACTTTGTTGATGCACGTGCGGCTACTGCGCACACAATTCACAAACACAGAAAATATATTATTTTTTTAGCACTTGGGGGGAGCACCCCTGATGGACAGAGCACCCCCTGGACAACACTACAGCACCCCTTTAGGACTGGGACACTGCACAGGACTTTGGAGTGGACACAGCCCCTATGGAGAACTGACTGCACAACACAGTCCAGCCAGCCCCTATGGACTTTGAAGTAGTGGACACAGCCCCTATTAACAACAGCAGCACAGCACAACACAGCCAGCCCCTATGGACTTTGAAGTAGTGGACAACAGCAGCACTACACTACACTACACTACACAGCCCTAACTCCCACCCTCCCTCTTCACTGTCCACAGCCGAGTGAGAAAATGGCGCCGACGCGGGTACCTTATATAGGATCCAAAACCCGCGAGACTCGGAAGGCGGGATGATGACGTTTTGCCTCGATTTCAGATCCGAGTCAGGCGGGAAAAGTCGAGCCTGACTCGGATCGGACTCGGATCGGGGGGGCTCGGGGGGGTTCGGATTTCAGAAATCCGACCCGCTCACCCCTAATCTAAATATATATAATGTGTGTGTGTATATATATATATATATAGAAATGTATGTGTGTGTATATACATATATATATATATATATATATATATATATATGTAGAAAGGGGATGTGTATGTAATGTAGGGATGAGCGGGTTTGGATTTCTGAAATCCGAACCCCCCCGAGCCCCCCCGATATGAGTCGGGTCCGAGGCAGGCTCGAGTTTTCCGCCTGACTCGGATCTGAAATCGAGGAAAAACGTCATGATCCCGCCTTCTGTATCTCGCGAGTTTTGGATTCTATATTTCTATAAAAGGTCCCCGCGTTGGCACCATTTTTCACTCCGGCTGTGGACAGTGAAGAGGGAGGGTGGGAACTAGGGCTGGCTGGGCTGTGTTGTGCTGCTGTTGTCACATGGGCTGGCTGGGCTGCGTTGTGCTGCTGTTGTCCATAGGGGCTGACTGGGCTGTGTTGTGCTGCTGTTGTCCATAGGGGCTGGCTGGGCTGTGTTGTGCTGCTGTCATAGGGGCTGGCTGGGCTGTGTTATGCAGTCAGTTGTCCATAGGGGCTGTGTCCACTCCAAAGTCTATAGGGGCTGGCTGGGCTGTGTTGTGCAGTGTCCCATAAAGGCTGTAGTCCTAAAGAGGTGCTGCAGTGTTGTCCAGGGGTTGATCTGTCCATTAGGGGTGCTCCCCCCAAGTGCAAAAAAAGCAATTATTTTTTTCTGTGTTTGTGAATTGTGTGTGCAGTAGCCGCACGTGCATCAACAAAGTAGCGCCAAACATGCGCCTGTGTCATAAATCAAGGGCCGGCCGCCTGGCTTGTCCATTAAAAGGTGGTGTAACCCCCAAAGTACACACCAAAAAAAAAATTAAAACAATTTCTTTCTGTGTTTGTGAATTGTGTGCGCAGTAGCCGCACGTGCATCAACAAAGTAGTGCCAAGCGTGCGCCTGTGTCATAAGTAAAGGGCCAGCTGGCTCATATGTTAAAGGGTGGTGTAACCCCCAAAGTGCGCTCCACAAAAAATAAACAATTCTTTTTATCTGTGTTTGTGTGTGAAATGTATGCGCAGTAGCCGCACATGCATGAACAAAGGAGCAGCGCCAAGCGAGCGCCTGTGTCATAAGTAAAGGGCTGGCTGGCTCGTCTGTTAAAGGGTGGTGTAACCCCCAAAGTGCACTCCAAAAAAATTAAAAAATTCTTCTTTTCTGTGTTTGTGTGCGCCTTAGCTGCACATATATATCAATATAACATAAATGGAGGACAAAATAGGGAAAGATCAAGAACCACTTCCTCCTAGTGCTCAAGCTGCTGCCACTAGTCATGACATAGACAATAAAATGCCATCAACGTCGTCTGCCAAGGTCGATGCCCAATGTCATAGTAGAGTGCATATAAAATCACAAATTACAAAGTTCAGGAAAATGACCTTAAAAAAAACATTTAAATCATCTGAGGAGAAACGTAAACTTGCCAATATGCCATTTACGACATGGAGTGGCAAGGAACAGGTAAGGTCTTTCCATATGTTCATGACTAGTGGTTCAGCTTTACATGACGATGGAAGCCCTCTGTCAGGGCTCAGCCGGGGATCGGCTCCCGCTTACTGCTCCGCCGGCTTCCCCTGTCATCCTGGGTGGCCGGGCAGCTTGCGCGACGGCGGGGGAGAAGCTGAGTATTCTCCCCGCATGCAGTGGCTTCCTGGTGGGCTGGTGTCCGGCATCGCAAGTCCGGACATGGGTGCCGCCATGACAGTCAGCCCATGTGACTGTATCCTTCTCCCTGATAGGTCCATGATCAGCTGATGCTGTGCACCTGTCTAAGGGTTCCCCTGGGTATAAAACTGTTCCACAGGTTCCAGGAAATTGCCTGAACAACGGTTGTCTCCTAGCGTGCTATAGTGAGTTCCCGGTCCAGGTTCCTAACCTTCCTTGTAGCAGCAGTGCTATCATCTCTACCTGTGTGCCTTCCATCTCTGTAATATCCGTGCAGCAGTGTATATCATCTCCACCTGTGTGCCTCCCGTCTCTGGTGAATATCCGTGCAGCAGTGTATACCATCTCTACCTGTGTGCCTTACGTCTCTGGTGAATACCCGTGCAGCAGTGTTACCATCCCCACCTGTGTGCCTTACGTCTCCAGTGAACATCCGTGCTACAACGTATACCACTTCTACCCGTGTGCCTTCTATCTCTGGTGACGTCTCAAGTAACCGTGAGTTGCTGCCCACTTGAAATCCTTATTGACATTTGATCCTCGTGTCAAGGTGTTTTTCTATACAGTGTTTTAAGGGACTGTTTGGTGCCTAGCAGGCATATCCTCGCTGGGCCACGGGTGTAGTGTCTCTATCCCTGCAGGGCTTGGGTACCTGGTCAAAGGACCGCGACCTGCTCACGGGGTGCAGCTAAGCCCATATCCCAATTGGGGGGGTCACTGGTGAACACCATCCTGTGGGTTAGACTCCGCACCTTTGCCCAGGTCTCGCCAACACTCAAGACCTGTGGATGAGGAGAACGTACATCCAGGCCCCTCGTCTCCACTTCTTTCCCCAACTTAGGTCCACCACGTCCTCTTCTCCAGTCTCAGACGTGACAGTTTCTTCAGGCAAAATGGAGGCTGCAGGATCCCAAGGTACTGGGTCTCTACAAGAGTTGACCTCTCGGATGGACAACCAAGATACGGCTCAACAACAAGTGGCTCAGTATTTACAGGAGCTCTCGAGGGAACTGGTTTCTATACAAACCACATTGGCCTCTATTCTTCCGGCTCCTCCGGCTGCAGCTCCCGCACCTCCTCCATCAGTTCCTCCACTGGTGGCTCCTACCCCCAAACCCCGACTCCAGTTAGCTACTCCAGAAAGGTTTGATGGTGATCCCAGGCGGTGCTGTGGATTCATTAACCAATGTGAGATCCAATTTGAGTGCCTTCCCCAGAATTTCCCCACGTCTCGGGCAAAAGTGGCATATGTTATATCTCTGTTAACAGGAGCAGCGCTAGACTGGGTCTCCCCTCTATGGGAATGGGCTGACCCCATCGTATCTACTTACGAGGAATTCGTTTTAGCATTTAAGAGAATTTTTGATGAGCCAGGCCGTTCTGCATCTGCATCTTCTGATTTTCTCTGTGTGCGTCAGGGCGCACGATCCGTAGGGCAGTATGTAGTTCAGTTTCAGACCCTGGCATCAGAATTAAAATGGAATGAGGAAGCTCTTAAGGCATCCTTCCTTCATGGACTCTCTGAGAGGATGAAGGATGAACTTGTCTCCAGGGATTTGCCAGAATCCTTCACTGACGTGATCTCTCTTTGTATCAAAATTGATCTTCGTCACCGGGAAAGGTGGGCTAGTAGGGGAAGAGGTGAACTTCTACCTGTCCGTCCTTCTGCTGCCAGTCCGCCTATGCCCACCTCAGCTATGGAAGAGAACTAAACTCACCCCGGCAGAGCGCAATAGACGCTTCCAAAATAAGCTGTGTATTTATTGCGCTGCACCTAACCACATTTTGAAGAATTGTCCTCTACTTGCGGGAAATGCGAGACCCTGACTGAAGTAGGGAGCATTCAGTTGGGGGTCATTCTCAAGCCATCCCAATTATCAGAAAGTCTTCTAGTAGTGTCGCTTTCCCATAAGTCCAGAACAAGAAAGGTCCATGCTTTAATTGATTCTGGAGCCGCTGGTAATTTTATTGCAGAGAAATTGATTCACACTTTGGGTGTTCCAGTTGTTCCCCTACCTAATAAATTGTTACTGTCCGGACTAGATGGTAAAACGCTGGTGGGGCTACCCATTTCTTCGCTTTCTTATCCTGTGACTGTCTGAGTTGGATGCTTACATCAGGAAATGTTAGAATTTTTTGTATTACCCGAATCCTCCTATGAGCTGGTATTAGGATTGCCCTGGTTGAAAAAACACAATCCTGTCTTCGACTGGGATACTATGCAAATCTTGTCCTGGGGCTCACATTGTTTTCAAAACTGTTTGGCCAAGGTCATTCCAGTATGTAACCAAGCAATGGTCTCCAACCCAGCTAAGAAGTTCCTCCGTCCTGAGTCTCCTAGACACCCCTCCCAGACGGGGTTGCCCGAGGCTTATCAAGAGTTTGCCGACATATTCTGTGAACAAGCCGCAGATGTACTTCCTCCGCATCGACCATGGGACTGCGCTATCGATTTACTTCCCGGGAAAAGTCCTCCACGTGGCCGTGTTTACCCCTTGTCCGTGCCAGAGACCGCGACCATGGAAGAATACATTAAGGAAAACCTTGGTAAAGGGTTCATCCGGCCCTCTTCTTCTCCTGCAGGGGCAGGTTTCTTTTTTGTAGGGAAAAAGGATGGAGGACTCCGTCCGTGCATAGACTACCGAGGTTTAAATCAGATCACCATAAAAAATCGGTACCCCTTACCTTTAATTTCTGAACTTTTTGACAAAGTCCAAGGGGCTCAAGTGTTCACCAAGCTGGATCTACGTGGCGCGTATAACTTGATTCGAATTAAAGCGGGGAACGAGTGGAAGATCGCGTTCAATACCAGAGATGGGCACTTCGAGTACCTTGTAATGCCCTTCGGTCTTTGCAATGCACCAGCTATTTTTCAAGGCTATGTCAACGAGGTCTTCCGGGATATTCTTCATAAATTTTTGTGATTTATCTCGATGACATCTTAATTTTTTCCAGAGATTTACAGAACCATCATCTTCATGTACAGGAGGTATTGTCCCGCCTTCGTGCTCATCACCTCTTTGGCAAACTATCCAAATGTGTGTTTAATCAAACGTCGGTATCTTTTCTGGGTCATATAATCTCCGGGAGGAGTCTCCAGATGGATCCTGATAAACTAAAAGCAATCTCGGAGTGGCCCCTACCTACTTCTTTAAAAGGTACTCATCGTTTTCTAGGATTCGCGAACTATTATAGGAGATTTATTCCACATTTTTCTACACTGGTAGCACCCATTACCTCCCTCACAAGGAAAGGAGCCAATCCTTCTAAATGGTCTGTTCCAGCAGTACAAGCCTTTCAAAACCTAAAAAAAGCCTTTTCTGTAGCTCCAATTCTCTGCCAGCCGCGAATTGACAAACCGTTCATTGTGGAGGTGGACGCATCCTCTGTTGGAGTAGGGGCGGTATTATCTCAGACTGCTGAAGACGGGAAGACTCATCCCTGTGGATTTTTCTCCCGTAAATTTTCTCCTGCAGAAAGGAATTATATTATTGGCGACCAAGAACTGTTAGCTATGCGTTTAGCCTTGGAGGAATGGCGGTATCTTCTTGAAGGGGCTAAATTTCCTGTTACGATTATTACAGACCATAAGAATCTAATCTATCTGCAAACTGCACACCGGTTGAATGCCAGGCAGGCACGATGGTCACTTTTTTTTTCTAGGTTTGATTTAAAACTTCAGTTTCATCCAGGTGTGTTGAACAAAAAAGCTGATGCATTATCTCACTCCTTTATGACCAAGTTGGAGGAGGAGGAGGAGTGTTCTCAAGTTCGTCCCATTTTAGACCCAATGGTGTTTGCTCCTACTCAAGTAGTATCTCTACCACCTGGGAAAATTTTTGTACCTCCTAATTTATGTAAAAAATTGCTGGTTTGGGCTCATGCATCCTTGTTCGCAGGTCACACTGGAATCACCAAAACCTACCAGTTCTTACTTCGATCTTACTGGTGGCCGACCATGAAGAAGGATGTCACGGAGTTTGTCCGCTCCTGTATCAAATGCGCCCAACATAAAACTCAGCGTAGACAGATGGTTGGTCCTCTTCGTCCCTTGTCTATCCCAGCTGCTCCATGGACCCACATCTCAATGGATTTTATTTCTGAATTACCTCGGTGCAAGGGGCATAACACGGTATGGGTGGTCATGGATCGCTTTTCTAAAATGGCACACTTTATCCCGCTCGATGGCCTTCCGTCTGCTCCTCAATTAGCAAAAATTTTTATTCGAGACATCTTCAGATTACACGGTCTCCCCAAGGAAATAGTCTCTGATCGAGGTGTTCAATTTACAGCCAAATTCTGGAGAGCCCTGTGTAACACCTGTGGAATTAAACTGAACTTTTCCTCAGCCTACAACCCACAGTCGAATGGTCAAACGGAAAGGGTCAATCAAGAGCTGGAGACCTTCATTAGGCTCTTTGTGTCATCTTCCCAGGATGATTGGGTGGACCTCCTACCATGGGCAGAGTTCTCTCATAATTTTAAATACCATTCTTCCTCTAAATCCACTCCTTTTTTTACAGTTTTTGGTAGACACCCACGAGTTCCAGATTTCCAGAAGCTTAGATCTATAGATGTCCCGGCTGTGAATCAAGAGATCCAATCCTTTTCAGTTTTATGGAATAAAATTCACCTATCCCTAAAGTAATCTTCAAGGAATTACAAGAAATTTGCGGACAGAAGACGTTTGGCTGTTCCACTGTTGAGAGTTGGGGACAGGGTTTGGTTATCTTCCAAGAATATTCGCTTAAGAGTCCCGTCCATGAAACTTGCTCCACGTTTTGTTGGGCCATATCGTATCCTGAAGATAATCAGTCCAGTAACTTATAAATTGGAACTTCCTCCTCAAATGAAGATTTCAAATACTTTTCACGTTTCTCTCTTACGACCCCTGGTGCTCAATCGTTTTCAGAATTGTTCTCCTAAATTGCCTCAAGTCAAGACATCACAAGGTACTGAATTTGAGGTGGAGAAGATCCTGGATTCCCAGCACAGATTCAACACCCTTCAATATCTCATCGATTGGAAGGGCTACGGCCCCTAGGAAAGGGTCTGGATCAGAGCCTCTGATGTACACGCTCCACGACTAATCCAGAGTTTTCAAAGGAGATTTCCAGGTAAGCCTGATGGGTGTTCAGTGCCCACCCTTAAAGGAGGGGGTACTGTCAGGGCTCAGCCGGGGATCGGCTCCCGCTTACCGCGCCGCCGGCTTCCCCTGTCATCCTGGGTGGTCGGGCAGCTTGCGCGATGGCGGGGGAGAAGCTGAGTATTCTCCCCGCATGCAGTGGCTTCCTGGTGGGCTGGTGTCTGGCATCGCAAGTCCGGACATGGGTGCCGCCATGACAGTCGGCCCATGTGACTGTATCCTTCTCCCTGATAGGTCCGTGTTCAGCTGATGCTGTGCACTTGTCTAAGGATTCCCCTGGGTATAAAACTGTTCCACAGGTTCCAGGAAATTGCCTGAACAACGGTTGTCTCCTAGCGTGCTATAGTGAGTTCCCGGTCCAGGTTCCTAACCTTCCTTGTAGCAGCAGTGCTATCATCTCTACCTGTGTGCCTTCCGTCTCTGTAACATCCGTGCAGCAGTGTATATCATCTCCACCTGTGTGCCTCCTGTCTCTGGTGAATATCCATGCAGCAGTGTTACCATCCCCACCTGTGTGCCTTATGTCTCCAGTGAACATCCGTGCTACAATGTATACCACTTCTACCCATGTGCCTTCTATCTCTGGTGACGTCTCAAGTAACCGTGAGTTGCTGCCCACTTGAAATCCTTATTGAAATTTGATCCTCGTGTCAAGGTGTTTTTCTATACAGTGTTTTAAGGGACTGTTTGGTGCCTAGCAGGCATATCCTCGCTGGGCCACGGGTGTAGTGTCTCTATCCCTGCAGGGCTTGGGTACCTGGTCAAAGGACCGTGACCTGCTCACAGGGTGCAGCTAAGCCCATATCCCAATTGGGGGGGTCACTGGCGAACACCATCCTGTGGGTTAGACTCCGCACCTTTGCCCAGGTCTCGCCAACACTCAAGACCTGTGAATGAGGAGAACGTACATCCAGGCCCCTCGTCTCCGCTTCTTTCCCCAACTTAGGCCCACCATGTCCTCTTCTCCAGTCTCAGACGTGACACCCTCCTCCCGCTGTGCGTTCTAAGAAGATATCACAAATCCCCAAGGAGAGTTCAAGTGCGGTGGCGGTTGCGATGCCTGACCTTCCCAACACTGGACGGGAAGAGGTGGCTCTTTCCTCCATTTGCACGCCCTCTGCAAGTGCTCGAAGGAGCACCCACAGTCCACTTGCTGATATGCAAATTGAAGATGTCACTGTTGAAGTACAACAGGATGAGGATACTGGTGTAGCTGGCGCTGAGGAGGAAGTTGGCGAGGAAGAGTCTCATGGTGATGTGGTTTGTTTAAATCAGGCTCCAGGGGAGACAGTTGTTGTCTGTGGGATGAAAAAGCCCATCACGGTCATGCCTGGTCAGAAGACCAAACATTCCACCTCTTTGGTCTGGCAATATTTCTATCCGATTCCGGCCAACAACTGTCTTGCCATATGTACCATATGTAAAGGTGAAATAAGTAGGGGTAGGGATGTTAACCACCTAGGAACATCCTCCCTTATACATCACCTGCCGCACATTCTTAAAAAGTTACTGTCAAGTTCAGAAACTTTGGCCTGAACTTGACAGTAAGCAGTCCTGGGACACCTACTGTAAATCCCTTTGTCCTGTTGTATCCAAGCTCCTGCAAACCACACCGTCAACTCCCTTTTCGTCAATTACCTCCTTAGTCAGGATCGGAAGTAGTCCTGCAGGCCATGTCACTGGCATGACTGACTCTCCTATCCGGGATTCCTTCGGAGGATCCTGCATTGCTACGCCTACTGCTGCTGTTGCTGCTGGAAGTCGTTCATCATCCCAGAGAGGAAGTAGGAACACCACTACTATTACTAAACAATTGACTCTACAACAGTCCTTAGCAAGGAGGATGAAGTACGATAGCAGTCATCCTGAAGCAAAATGGATAACTGAGGCCCTGACTGTTGGTGTTAGACGTGCGTCTGGTATCCACCATTAGTGCAGTGGGATTTAAACAATTGATGGAGGTAGTGTGTCCCCGGTACCAAATCCCTTCTAGATTCCACTTCACTAGGCAGGCGATACCGAGACTGTAAAGAGATGGCAGAAAAAGTGCCCTCAGTGTCCTAAAAAATGCGGTTGTATCCAATGTCCACTTAACCACGGACATGTGGACAAGTGGAACAGGGCAGACTAAGGACTATATGACTGTGACAGCCTACTGGGTAGATGTATCACCTTACGCAGCAACAACAGCAGCGTCACCAGTAGCAGCAGCTCAGAAACGCCAGCTGGTGATACTCTGTGTATCACCGGTTTCAGTAAGAAGCACACCGCCGACAACCTCTTAGAGTAACTGAGGGAAATCATCGCCCAGTGGCTTACCCCACTTAGACTCTCCTGGGGATTTGTTATATCTGACAACGCCACCAATATTGGGCGGGCATTATATCTGGACAAATTCCAGCATGTCCCATGTTTTGCTCACACAATAAATTTGGGGGTGCAGAATTTTCTGAAAAACGACAGGGGCGTGCAGGAGATGCTTTGGGTGGCCTGAAAAATTTCTGGCCACTTTCGCCATTCAGCAACTGCGTGCCGAAGACTGGAGCACCAGCAAACACTCTTGAACCTGCCCCGCCATCACCTGAAGCAAGAGGTTGTGACGCAGTGGAACTCAACTTTCTATATGCTTCAGAGGATGGAGGAGCAGCAAAAGGCCATTCAAGCCTATACATCCACCTATGACATCGGCAAAGGAGGGGGTATGCACCTGACTCAAGCGCAGTGGAGAATGATTTCCGTGTTATGCAAGGTTCTCCAGCCCTTCGAACTTGCCACACGTGAAGTCAGTTCAGACACTGCCAACTTGAGTCAGGTCATTCCCCTCATCAGGCTTTTGCAGAAGCAGCAGGAGAAAGTGAAGGAGGAGCTAAGATGGAGCAATTCCGCTCAGCATGTGGGACTTGTGGATGAAGCCCTTCATTTGCTTTGCCAGGAGGATGAGGATGACATCTTGCCTCCGTAGAGCCAGTTTGTGCAGGGACAGATTAATTGCCAGCTTGTTTTCTGGGGGCCCAAACGAACCAATCATTTTAGCCACAGTCATGTGGCAGACCCTGGCGCTGAAATGATTGGTTTGTTAAAGTGTGCATGTCCTGTTTATACAACATAAGGGTGGGTGGGAGGGCCCTAGAACAATTCCATCTTGCACCTCTTTTTTTTATTTGCATTATGTACTGTTTGGGGCCTAGTTTTTCAAACTGCCATCCTGTCTGCTACTGCAGTGTCACTCCTAGATGGGCCACGTGTTTGTGCCGCCCACTCGTGTCGCTTAGCATAGTCATTCAGCTACCCTGCTGCAACCTTTTTGACTAAAAACAATATTGTGAGGTGTTCAGAATAGACTGGAAATGAGTGGAAATTAATGTTATTGAGGTTAATAATAGCATAGGAGCAGAAAAACCTAAAAATTCTGTGATTTTTAGCTGTTTTTATGCTTTTTTAAAAAAAATATACAGATACAAAACACAAAACCCAGAACCCAAAACACGGAAGGGTGGTTTTGGCAAAACCAATCCAGATCCAAAACCAAAACACAAAACACGAAAAGTGGCCGGTGCATACCCCTAATGTAAAGATATATATATATATATATATATATACATGTGTGTGTGTGTGTGTGTGTATGTATATATATATATATATATATATATATAAAAACCTCCATATTAGAGCCCGAAACATTGCTTCAGTAAAGCTGTGAGGAGTTATTTTTTATCAGACCGCTGAGTGATGCTCTTTGTAGTTTATGGATGGATGGATGTATACATATATATATATATACATATATATATATATATATATATAAGCAGGTGATAATAATGACGACACTCTGAGTCTTAAGAAAAATAATACTTTTATTATACATTCATCTAGCCAACATTTCAGGACTCTCCGGTCCTTTTGTCAAGGCAACATATGCTGTATATATATATATATATATATACATATATATATATATATATATATATATATATACAGTCAGGTCCATAAATATTGGGACATTGACAGAATTTTCAGATTTTGGCCTCTATTCACCACCACAATGGTTTTCAAATGAAACAAACAAGATGTGCTTTAACTGCAGACTTTCAGATTTAATTTGAGGGTAATTACATCCAAATCGGGTGAACAGTGTAGGATTTACAACAGTTTCAATATGTGCCTCCCACTTTTTAAGGGGCCAAAAGTAATGGGACTATCAACTCAAAAGTTATTTCATGGACAGGTGTGGGCTATTCCCTCATTATTTCATTATCAATTAAGCAGGTTAAAGGTCTGGAGTTGATTCTAGGTGTGACATTTGCATTTGGAATCAGTTGCTGTCAACTCTCAATATGAGATCCAAAGAGCTGTCACTATCAGTGAAGCAAGCCATCATTAGGCTGAAAAATGAAAACACATCCATCAGAGAGATTGCAAAAACATTAGGTGTGGCCAAATCAACTGTTTGGAACATTCTTAAGAAGAAAGAACGCCCCGGAGAGCTCAGCAACACCAAAAGACCCGGAAGACCACGGAAAACAACTGTGGTGGATGACAAAAGAATTATTTCCCTAGTGAAGAAAAACCCCTTCACAACAGTTGGCCAAATCAAGAACACTCTCCAGGAGGTAGATATATATGTGTCAAAGTCAACAATCAAGAGAAGACTTCACAAGAGTGAATATAGAGGGTTCACCACAAGATGCAAACCATTGGTGAGCCACAAAAACAGGAAGACCAGATTAGAGTTTGCCAAACAACATCTAAAAAAGCCATTACAGTTCTGGAACAACATCCTTTTGACAGATGAGACAAAGATCAACTTGTACCAGAGTGATGGGAAGAGAAGAGAAGGAACTGCTCATGATCCAAAACATACCACCTCATCAGTGAAGCATGGTGGTGGTAGTGTCATGGCGTGGGCATGTATGGCTGCCAATGGAACTAGTTCCCTTGTATTTATTGATGATGTGACTGCTGACAAAAGCAGCAGAATGAATTCTGAAGTGTTTCGGGCAATATTATATGCTCATATTCAGTCAAATGCTTCAGAACTCATTGGACAGCGCTTCACAGTGCAGATGGACAATGACCCGAAGCATACTGCAAAAGCAACCAAAGAGTTTTTTAAGGCTAAAAAGTGGAATGTTATGCAATAGCCAAGTCAATCCCCTGACCTGAATCCGATTGAGCATGCATTTCACTTGATGAAGACAAAACTGAAGGGAAAATGCCCCAAGAACAAGCAGGAACTGAAGACATTTGCAGTAGAGGCCTGGCAGAGCATCACCAGGGATGAAAGCCAGCGTCTGGTGATGTCTATGCATTCCAGACTTCAGGCTGTAATTGCCTGCAAAGGATTTGCAACAAAGTATTAAAAAGTGAAAGTTAGATTTAGGATTGTTTAGTTTGTCCCATTACTTTTGGCCCCTTAAAAAGTGGGAGGCACATATAGAAACCATTGTAATTCCTACACCATTCACCTGATTTGGATGTACTTACCCTCAAATGAAATCTGAAAGTCTGCAGTTAAAGCACATCTTGTTTGTTTCATTTCAAAGCCATTGTGGTGGTGAATAGAGGACAAAATATGAAAATTCTGTCAATGTCCCAATATTTATGGACCTAACTGTATATAAGGTTCTGTTCTTGGACCTCTCCTTTTCTCCCTATATACATCCTCTTTAGGTGAACTCATTAACTCCTTTGACCTCCAATATCATCTCTATGCAGATGATACTCAAATTTACCTTTCCACCCCTGAGCTCACCCCTGAGCTCCTTACCCGTATCTCCAACTGTCTCTCTGCTGTCTCTTCGTGGATGTCCCAGCACTTTCTTAAACTTAACATGTCTAAGACTGAGCTGATCATCTTCCCACCCTCTTCCACTACATCACTTTCCACAATTTCGTTATCTATTGATGGCACAACTATCTCCTCTAGCCCCAAAGTGCGCTGTCTTGGAGTTATCCTAGACTCCTCCCTCTCCTTTAAACCGCACATTCAGCACATCTCGCAGTCCTGCCGTTTTCACCTAAAAAATATCTCCAGGATTAGACCCTTCCTCACCCAGGATGCCACTAAAACCCTCATCCACTCACTGGTCATATCCAGATTGGACTACTGTAACCTTCTCCTAGCTGGCCTCCCAGTCTCTCACCTCTCTCCACTACAATCTGTTCTCAATGCTGCTGCTCGGCTCATCTTCCTCTCCAGACGTTCTATATCTGCTTCCCCTCTCCTTCAAGCCCTACACTGGCTCCCCTTCCCCTTCAGATGCCAATTCAAGGTTCTTACATTCACCTACAAAGCCCTCACCAAATCCTCTCCCGCATACATTTCTGACCTTCTCTCCCTTCACACTCCCACCCGCCCACTTCGCTCAACTAATGCATGCCGCCTCTCTTGCCAACTGATTACTTCCTCCCACTCCCGCATCCGAGATTTTGCCCGTGCTGCTCCCTACCTTTGGAATGCTCTCCCTCTCCCTATCAGACTCTCCACCTCTCTACAAATCTTCAAACGGGCTCTCAAGACCCACTACTTCATCAAGGCCTTCCAGCACTCCTCCTAACCCACCTCATGCTCTTTCCTTCCTATCTTCCCCTTCTGTGTCACGCCTGTCTGTCTGCCCCTCCCCTTAGAATGTAAGCTCTCATGAGCAGGGACCTCTTCCCTCATGTGCTTCTCTTTACATTTTCTTCTACTCTCTACTCCCCATTAGGGCACCTAACACGGGACCGCCAACTCCCGGCAGCTTATTGTGAGTGCTTTAATCACTATTTCAGCAATGTATATAAGTTGTGTCCCTGTCCTGCACTGTAATGTACTGTAAGTTACTTGTTTCTTGTTCACTTATTAGTTCTATGTACTATGTAAGGCGCTGCGGAACACTTGTGGCGCCATATAAATAAAGGATAATAATAATAATAATAATAATAATAATAATAATATAATGCTGAACAACATATGTCCTCTCTCTTTATGGGCGGGATGTACTAAGCAACGCATCCACGATGCGGTATATCCCGTCTCTCTTCGGGTACATACCGCAGTTGATTATCACGGTATGTACCTTGAAATTTGATTTACATCGTAAAGGACAGCTCTCCTGATAACAGTCCTTTGTGATGCCCCCAGACAGAGGGACTTCCGGGTTTAACACCCAGAAGTCCCTCTGGCGTCTCTCTGCGCATGCGCAGAAGGACGCAGGGGGTGATGGGAAGGATGCGAACGGATCCCTCTCAGGGTAAGCGTCCCAGTAAGAAACCCATAGACTTCTATTGGGTAATGCCACCTGAAGGTGGCGTTACCCACTGGGACGATGTGCTTAGAACATATGGAAAATGCAGTAATACCCCCGTGCCTGGTGTTTTACCGCATTGTACCTTTTAGTACATCCAGGCCAATGTGTGAAGTTTGGCACTCTGGAAAATAAACAGTATGCTGGGGTGCCCTCCTACTTTAGTAGAAGCATATAGGTATCCTGTAGTTGGGAAGAACCATCACTCCACATACTTTTAAATTAGTATAAATCTGTACCCTGAGGAAAAGACCCATAGAGGTCTTGAAATATTGGTAACTATTAATACAGATTTATTTTATTTTAAAAGTCTGTGGAGTGCAGTCTCTTCCTTTCTACAGGATACCTATATGCTATATATAATATTAATATTCACCAACTAATTGTACTATAATTCTCTCTCTAGTGCTTGAATAGGAGTTAGTATGTATGACTGCCGGCTGCATTAACTGCCCCCTTAATCCAGTCTTAATCCAGTTCTGAGTCTGATAGCAACAGCACGGGAGGAGGCAGAGGGCCTGATTCAAACCCGGTCGCAAACGCTGAGCGCTCACAACTGGGTCGATGATGGCCCAGAGTGCATGCGCACGACGGAGCCGGCTCCATCGTATGCATGCGCGAGACCCAGATAGAGATGGGAAATCCGTTGCTCCGGGTCTCGCGCCAAAGGGGGCGTGCTATCGATGTTGAGTGACAGCACGCCCCCTTTGGTGGGCGGGCCGGGTGGGTGGCTGCCCAGACGGTGGCGTTTCCATGAGAACGCCTACCGTCTGGGGGCGGCCCCACTGACATCACAAGTGATGTCAATGGGAGAGCTTTCGGCTCTGTTTGAGCCAAAAGCTCTCTGGGGCTTGCAGCCATGAGACCCTACCATCGCGACCATCATCCTGGGCACTCGCATTAGCTGTGGGTAGCACCCACAGCAATGCGAGCGGCCAGGAGGCCGCTCCATAAAATCAAAGAGCAAGTGCTCTGTCAGAGCGTCCGGCTCTGAATCAGGGTCAGAGTTGCAGCCCTGGCCCAGCTCTATCATTAGACAGGGTATGTGTAGAGCACTTTCAGGAGGCTTGGCCCTGCTCAGTTATGTGACGTGATGTCATCACGTGAGGAGAGATGGATGCTGAGGGGAGAGGATCTGTGCTGAGTGGGGTCTGTGCTGTGAGGAGACAGGGCTTCTGTGCTGTGAATGGAGAGAGTTCTGCTGTGAGGGGGAGAGGGTTTGTGCTGTGAGTAGAGAGGGGTGCTGAGAGATGAAAGTTGTCTGCTGTGAGTAGAGAGGGGTGCTGTGAGGGGAAAGGGGTGCTGAGAGGGGAGAGGGGTTCTGTGCTGTGTGACAGGAAATGAAGGGGGCAGTATGTGGTGCTGTGAGGGGGCAGTACGTGGTGCTGTGAGGGGGCAGTGAAGGGGGTAGTATGTGGTGCTGTGAGGTAGGCAGTAACTGGGTCAGTGTGTGCTATGGGGGGATAGAAGTGAGCTGGGATGGAGGTCAGTGTGAGTGAGTGATTGCTGTGAGAGAACAGTGAGTCAGTGTGATATGGACTGGAAGTGAGATCTATAGAGGGTTCAATCAGTGGGGGCCAAACTCTGAAAAGCTTAGCAAAATTCAAGTGTATTTATACATACATAGCCAACTTTTCAAGGCCATGGCACACCAGGGTGCTGTACAGCAGCATGAATTATGAATGAAAGTATAATGCTATGGCTTGTTTGAGAGAGGGGGGCCCTAAACCGGTATCTTGCCTAGGGCCCCATGAGGTCTAAATCCGGCTCTGCCACTAATGATATTAATACATGATACCCGTGCAAAATGCATCTGTGTCACAAAGGATGGGTTGACAGTTTAGATTTATAGGAAAGAAACAAAATTGGTTGCAGTGATCCACTGACTGCCAGTCACATTACTGGATCCAAAGGCTCCCAGAATGCCTGCCACTGTGCCTGTCATGTGACTCATTAGCATGAAATATATGAACAGTGGCTGAATGGGAAGTGGATCTAATTGTCCCAATGAACAAAATACTGTATAAATATAGAACCAATGACAAACATTTTACCAAAAATATCTAGTACTAATAATCTTAGGACTGGTTCCTACTCCTGTTCTACTTTATTACTTCCCACATTGGCAGTAATATGTGACACAACCGTTTTCTAGCAGTTATCAGGGCTGTAAATTGTAAGGATGAAATTTGCAAGTAATTAATCTGACAAAGTGATGTTTTCAAGCACTCTAGCAGAACATGACTCAGGTGGCTCTGAGCATATATGCAATGTACCTAGTCACTATTGTGTTTCTCCCAGTAACATGCTCTGTCACACACAACCACAGACACAAAACAAGGGAGACATAAAGCACTGTCTCCTCAGTTTTTGGGTCATATCGTGATGCAAATCCAAATGCAGTCAGATCCCATAATATCTGCTAACTGCGTATGTGCCTAAGACAGCCATCATAACCTGCACATTCACCATACCATGCATACAACCATTTGGATATGGAAAGTGTGAACTTTCATTGGTGAATATCTCTTTGAGTTATATGTGTGTTTCTGGGTGGCAACTGGGATCTTTCTGTGCTGACATATGGTACACTTCCATCTCATGGGAGTGTCGTAGCCATGTAGATCAAATTCCATTGGATATAGGACACAGGTGGGATGGGAGTAAATCCTGATATTAATCATAAAGGCTGCATACAGGAAAAGAGAGGGCAGAGGTATGCATGTAGATAGATAATCAGCATAGATGGGCAGATACTCCCATTAACATAAGGCGGCGAGTAGGCTGCCGCAGCTGCATTGTGTGATGGCCGCAAATGATTCTGACTCATAATCAGACCCAATGTGTAAACACACTTCCACTCTCTGAACCTATGCTAGAAAGAACTTCCTTTTAGAGATGAGGAGTTCGGATTCAAGAGAATCCTACAGAACCAAATCTTGGTCCCAGCTCCGATCCTCCCACCAAGTACGGTTTTCAAATTGTGGCAAAATATAATTTTCCCGGAAATGTCAGGTCTTGCATGTTTTGGATTACATATAAGTCTCTCCCTCGTGGTTTCAGGCACCATTATTATTATATTTTATTTACATGGCACCACAAGGTGTCCACCTTACAAAGCACATAAACAGAATGAGCAAGACAAGAAACAAGTGACTTCCAGTACAAAACATTGCTGGACAAGGACATGGTTTATAAACATTGCTGCATCGGCGATCATAATACTCAAGTAAGCAGCAGGGCGGCAGAAACTAAGGGTTTGGTGCCATTGTAGGCAGTATGGAGTAGATGATAAATAAGTATGAGTAAGGGAAGGAAAAGCACATGATGGAGGGTACATTGGGCTCTATTTACTACAATCTGCATTGGTAATGCAGATTGTAGTGTGATATTACCGAGTGAATTCGCATTGCGAATTCAGGCAATATCACAGGGATTTACTACAAATCCCTTGCAAGGACAGAGCTTGCGATAAAGCTCTGTCCCTGCTAATCCCCTTCGGAGCCTTATCACGGTATTTTCGCAAAAAATATCGTGATTAAGTGCCCGCGCATGCGCCGACCAGTCGCCGCTGCTACCCCCTCCGGCGCTAAGCCTCGCCCCCGGTGCTAAGCCCCACCCCCATGATTGCGGACCCCCTGTGACCCCCCCCCACGACCCCCCCTCCCTTACTTACACTTACCTGCATGCTCCAGGCCTCCGGTGATGTTCTCCATTCCTCCGGTCAGGTGATCTCCCATACTGCACTGCTGCCCGATCACCTGATGACCGGGCAACAGTGCACTGTGGGAGACCAGCTGACTGGAGGGGAGTCATCACCGGAGGCCCGATCACTGGTCCCTGGAGTCAGGTAAGTAAATTTTTTTTTTACTATTTTTTTTTTCTTTTTTTTTACAGTAATCAGCTTGCGGTCTGTTTAGACCACACAGCTGATTACAGGGACCGACTCCCGGCTCTGCTCTCCCCGTTGGAGCAGGACAGGAGGCGAGTAACTGGGGGAGACCCTGGATAACGCCACCTCCAGGTGGCGTTATTATCACAGGGCTTCCCCCGATATTTTTTACACATTTATTTTTAGTAACTATGGTCAGATCACATTTTCCATTACAGTTATGGGAAATGCGATCTGCTTTACTAAAAATAAGTGATACTTAGGGGTTGGAGTAGAATTTTACGAATTCTACTCCAATTGCCCTGTAATAACTATAAGTGATACTAAAATAATGTGAAAAGGGTGTGAAAACACCCTTTTTCTCATTATTTTAGTAAAAATAATGTTGATAAATAGAGCCCATAGAGAGGTTTGTGAGCTGTAGTTGTGCTTTAACAATCGCCATTACAGAGAGTTGTATTTGGTTGAAGTGTCTGGAAAAAGTGAAGCTGCACAATTGTTTTTCACAAGGGTATCTCTATCATCTACACTATAGTATACATTAAAAGAAGAAATATTTAATCTGTGTGTCTGTGAGGGTACCCATTTATGGTGAGTCAACTTAGTGCAGTAGAGATAAACATTATAACATCTGGTTAAGAGAATTGCCCAAAATATTGACCCCTCTGCCATGACTCAATCTGATACAATGAGCATCAATAAAATATATTAAAAGAAGAAATATTTAATCTGTGTGTCTGTGAGTGAGGGTAAAGCAATTAAAAAACTAGGCTGCTCCTGTTTGTTGAAGTGAGCTGTACTTTTACAAGGATATATATAATCTACACTGCAGTATAGATTGTGCATTAGGCAGAGACAGTTATCAGTATAGTGACTGCAAGCTTAGCTGACCAAAAATTGCTGTGCCTAAATGAGCTGCACCCCAAAGAAGGAATTTTTTTCCAGGTGTAAAAAAAATAATATCAAGTTTTTAAATTCAGTTTAGACTTTAAAGGGAAGACAGTGTATATTATTGTATTTACTAGGTGTGCACCCCAAAGCAATATAAGTGGATAAAATATTTTTTTTCTATTTTAAAAATAAATCTTGTATTTTATCATTCAATTTAAATATTTATAGGGAAGACTGTGTGTTTTTGAAACTCCACAGATATTACTGTATTTTTTGAATGTTGAAACCCTGTCAGTTGCACCCCAAAATAATAAAAGTTGAAACTTTTTTTTGTGGTTTAAATTTTTTTTTCAAGTTTTTTCATTCAATTTAGATATTTATAAGACTCTCCTCAAAATTTTTAAGTTCCATAAATGCAAGAAACATTGTATGAGCATATCAACTGGGTGAATTTCAACACATACCCTGTTTTGCACACTCAACAAACTTGGTGGTTCAGAAATTCTTGGAAAATGACTTCCATGCTGAAGATGCTGGCTGAGGCCAGTAACATTTTCTGGGCATTTTTGGCATTCAGCAGCTGCAAGTAGAAGTTTGCCGAAGCTGCAAGAACAGTTCCATTTGCCATGCCACAAACTGAAGCAAGAGGTAGTAACAAGAAGGATTTCCACTCTTTATTTGCTTTAGTGACTGGAGGAACAGCAACAAGCCATCCAAACAAATACATCAAGCCATGAACTAAGGAGAGGTGGGGCATGTAACTTTAATCCAGCCCACTGGAGAATACTCTTGGATTTATGCAAGTTACTGAAATCATTTCAGTCAGGCTATACCCTTAATTAAACTAGAAAAGCAGCTAGAGAAGCTGAAAGAAATTAAACTAAGTGATTCCGCTAAGAATGTTAATCAAGTTATTTATTTGCTTTGTCAAGACCAAATGGTTTTCAAAATCTTGCAATTAGATCGCTACATTTTGGCAACCATGCTTGATCCTAGGTTTAGGTTCTATGTAATGTCTTTCCAACTTACACAGATGTTAAGAGATGCAAAGAGCTCCTTGCCAGCAAGTTGTCAACTCAAGTGACACATGTTTCATCTCCTGCTTCAGTTTATCTGCAAATGCTACTGCCAGGAAAGAACTGATCTTTTCTAAGATACCAATGTATGATGAGTTAACTTAGTGCAGTAGAGATAAACATTATGACATGTGGTCAGGCTTAAAAGAATTGCCCAAAATATTGACCCCTCTACCATGGCTCAATCTGATACAATAAGCATCAATAAAATGGTGGAGGATTACTTTAATGACAATGTATAAATTAGCATCTTACACAGTCTGTTTGACTACTGGGAGGAAAAGAAGGCAATTTTCAGCCACTTGTACAGACTACTTAAGCTATCCATCCTCCAAACTCGGAAAGACTGTTTAGTTCATCTGGGAACCTTGTGAGTGATCGGCGTAGGAGGCTACTTCCCAAAAATTTGGTAAACTGATGTTCATCAAATTAACGACAAATTCCATAAGGAATAACTTTGCCGTCAATTACAGAGACTGTAATGGTGGATTCCAGTTGGGATGAGCTAATACTGTGTGATGATGATATTGAAAACAGAGATGAGGGTGATGACATCTTGACATTTGATGATTAACACTGTTTGCCTTAAGACCATAGCTTGGTTTAACTAAACCACCAAAATTATATCTTTTGTGGGGGCCCAAACAAACTAAGCACTTCAGCCACAAAAGTGGCAGTCCCTGTCACTGAAGAACTTTGTTTGGTAAACTGTGCATGTTCTTTTTAAGATACAACATAAGGGTGGGTGAGAAGGCCCAATGACAATCCATCATGCACCACTTTTCATTATGGGATTTGCCAAGATTGTGTATGTTTAAGAGGCAGTGTATATTATTGTACTTTTACTGGGTGTGTTGGTCCCACATAAAAATTATATTAATACAAAACAAAATCCTAACTGCATGAACACAAGTCTCCATGCGATTATCACCACTGTGCTCCTTTACAATGACTGTGAATAGTGCATATGTGTAAACTATTATGGAGCTTGGTCCAGATTATCTCTGTCAAACCAGATTTATGGAAATATTAATAGGCACCCTCTGGTAATGAGACTCTTTATATTCCCTCTAATTGGCTATGACTAGTACAGATCATTCTAGTTGCTCATTTCAGCTTTTCCTCCTTCAGTAGATGTTGAAGTACAGTATCAGCTCCAGCTTCTCAACTCTCTTCTGAAGGTCCCGACAGCAGCATACATCTCATTCTGGACAGACACTTGATGTCACAGGTGCTGATGTCCTGTATCTTGTGAGATCATCCATCACCAGCTTCTCATCCAGGCGTATAGGCCAAATGTTCTGCAGGTTTTACACAGATACAGAGTATATAAGATTGATTACAGCCTTAGCTGTGATAGACACATTAGCCTCACTAATATAGCATGGTGACCATTGCTCAGTTTGCATTTGAAAACTTACATTTGAAAGTTTGATTTAATTTTTTTCCAAGTTCCCTACTTACTTTTCTTAATAGTAGTAGTAATAATGTATTGATTTGCCTTCCATTAAATAGTACTCCCTCTCCAATCACCTCTATTGGCCTCATGCCTGTGATTTGCTGATTGGAGAGGTTTGTTATTAACACATTAATTATTTATCAATTTCTACTTTCTAACTTATCACTTTCTATTGACCTGAAGCCTGTCATTTACTGTTTGGAGAAGAGTGTTGGTAATATATTATTTTCTCTTAGGCTTTTACTTTTAGGCTTACAGTATTTCTTGAATAATGAAAACCATCTATAGGGATGTATAGTTTATTGAACTGCCATCCTGTTTACCACTGCTGTGCCGCTATGTATCAAAGATGTGGTATATTTTTTTAAACTCCCATGTGTCTGTGCCACAGCTCTGTCGCTTAGTTTAGCCAGCCAGCTCACTCCAGCCTTTGGCCAATATTGGTGAAAATAATATTGTGAGCTATGAGGTGGTCAAAATTGACAGGAAATGACTGGAAATTATGTTAATACTGTACAAAATATTATACAAAATTGGGTCCAAATTACATGATTTTAGCTTTTTATATAAATTTTTAAATACGAACATACAGATCCAAAACTAAAATAATTGAGGGTCATTTTGCCAAAACTAAAACACAATGACAATTTAAAACCAAAATCAACGGGGGTCTGCACACATCTCTACTTCCTTTACAACATTTCTTCTGTCCACTTGCTTTTTTTCTCCCACTTTTTGATGCCTGCTAGTCCAGGCTGAAGATGACATGTATGCCATACAATGTGCATTTACTATATAGCGTACATTTCACCTACATGTAATCTCTTTCATACTTCTTTACAGTTTTCTATACAGTGTTCTATTCCTTTCTATACAACTTCAATTGTTGGTTGAGTAATATATTATTATTATTTTTAACAAGCCAGCTATACACCGACTGCAGCTGACTACAGAGAAGGAAGGTTAGAAAATCAACAGCACATTAGAGAACTTATTTTAAAATAAATAGCTTTACTACCAACAGTGTAGAAAAGCATGAAAGTGGCAATATAGTTGCCAGCAGTTACAAAGAAATCTATATTATTCTGGTATATTCAGTGAAAACAATAAAATAGCTAACTGCTAGGAATGAAACACTTAACTGGCAACCTGGTATTGAAAGAGCTAAGTTATGATAATTAAATAACTAAAAAGTATACAAGGTGAGAGCCGAATATAATAGCTTATCTTTTATCATTAGTTACAGTACTTGCTTTACATGTTTTCAATGCATCGTTTACACTTGATAGTATTATTTGATACATTTAATAAATGCAATCTACAAAGTGTATTAAAATGTTATGTAATATATAAATATCATTGTAGGATATATAAAATGAGGAACATTAGTGCACAATCTGAGCGTTTATGTTTCACCCAAAATTAGGTGTTCATACTTTTGTTTTCACTGTTCAAGCTATTTTAGTCATTTTACAAGAGGTGACTATTTTCTTTTATAAGAAAAGATAATGACAGTTACCATACTATCGCTTGCAAGATTAAACAATATAGAATTCCGACTTCCAAATTTCTATCTCAATTTGTATTATGCTTTTGCATACATAAATACTACATTCTTCAACTACAATAATGCAATTAGTATACTGATGGACTAAAGCCTAACTGATTTGGGGGGGTTTAATTTCCAATTAAGCTTCACATCTTGACTGTTTTTCTTCCTGCAGAAGTGATTGCTAATCAGAAAATAGAGAAACATTGATTTCATGACACTATTCAAAAGAAATAACACAAAGGCATTGTTTGCCCTACTAATAAAGAAAAACATAAGGACAGAATGCTTAGCTGAATGGTAAAGCAGTGCAAACATTTCACTATAAAGCAGAAATCCTTTATATTTCCAGCTCATGTTTAGTTTCTGTTAACATCTGTGTAATCGTATTTTCCTTGCAACTTCTAAATGAATAACTCAGCACAAATGATTATTATGGATCATTTAAATGACACTCATTTATTTTACTCTCTGCATATTTGAATTTTTTTTGCTGTGTTCTTTATGCATTTTTCGTTTGCTTTCAGAATGTGAGACCCTTACTAAATACAAAAAAAATGAGAATACTGTCTCTTTATGAATATTAATAAGGAAATCAAGGGGGACAATGGCACTTCAAGTTTCATCTCTCTGTCTCCTAGAGGCGAAGACTCTGCAAGTTGTCACCTTGGTGTATTCAGTGTCTCTTGAAGCACTAGACTCCTCCAGAGAGAATGTCAGCCCCAGCCCTGGGCAGTTTTGACAAACAGAGTATATATTGATACATGATAAAGTATGCTAGAAATCATCCCAGCGCTAAAGGCTACTATAGTTTTAATATCATCATTTGAATTAACAAGCATTCTGTGGAGAAATAATGAGCTTTCATTATTCAGCACATCATCCTTACCCAGGGATCTCAGAAACCATCAGCTTGTGAGAGGCTAATGAAAAGATGATAAAGAATATTTTAGATAAAAGTTTGAACAGGAGCACTTGGTGTCTGAGGTAAAAATTTTATGTAGCTGGTGAATGATGTTGCGATTATCTTCATTTAACATATTTAGGAGTTAAGACAATGCTTTCCTATTTTATGGTTTAAACTTTGAATCTACAAAATAGATTATGTGAATATAGATTTCACTGATACAACATGTTTCATTAAGCAGTGCTTCAGTCTTCACTATTGTCATTCTAAAAACATTGTTTTCCTTGTACAGATGCTATCTATCTATCTATCTATCTATCTATCTATCTATCTATCTATCTTTCTATCTATCTATCTATCTATCTATCTATCTATCTATCTATCTATCTATCTATCTATCTATCTATCGTACCTGACTGTAGGGGTCATTTAGTGTCTTAATTGACACCTCAGTGTTACCAGCTATAATAAAAGCTTGTTACCTATAAAGTTGACAGGTGCTCCATGTTAGTAATGTGCTTAGGGTGCAACACCTGGCTATGATGTCACAGCCAAGTGCCACACTCCAAAAAATAGATGATGCCACCCTGCCTTCACACAACATTCAGGGAGTTCTCCTAACCTTTTTAGAGAGTAGGACAGTCTCCCATATCCAGTCTTCTTCCCCAGAGAAGTGTGTAGTTAGTGACTGGATGAGGTGATTTGTGGTGAAGTTGTGCCATTGTGGCACTGTCCCCTGAATTGCAGCATTGTACTGTGGGGCAGGGATAATCCATGACAAAACACCCTCACAAAGAAAAAAAAGGTATTTGAGGTCAATCTTAAGAGCTCTAAAACATAGTGATATACTTACACTAAAGATGATACTTAAAAAATATGATTGACTGAATTTTCATTGCAATTTCAATGGTTAGTAGTAATCATGTTAGTCAGCATATGATATAATGGGGATGTAGTTTATATCCCAGGTTTTGGGATGCCGGCACTCAGAATTCTGGTGCCGGAATCCTGACGCCAGAATCCCGGCACCAGAACCCCAACCGCCAGCAACAGTCAGTATTGGGGTTAGGGAGAGGGTTATGGATAGGGGTTAGGCACTAAGGGGAGGGTTATGGTTTGGCTGCAGATGGGAGGATTAGCTTTAGGCTGCAGGGGGAAGGTTAGGTTTACGCTGCGGGGAGGGAGGGATAGGTTCAGGCTGTGGGGGGAGAGGTTAGGTTTAGGGTGCGGGGCGGGGTAGGGTTATTGGTAGGTTTAGGATACTTTCCTGCAGGTGTCGGTATCCTAACCCTGTCGGGATGCCAGCGTCGGGATTCTGAGCACTGGCATTCTGTACCCAATCCGACATACAGCGGTGCTAGAAAGTTTGTGAATCCTTAAAAACGTTATAAATGTCTGCTTAAATGTGACTTATTTTAATATATTTATCTAAGTAATACATATAGATAAAGAGAAACCAATAAATTATGTAACACACAAACAAATGTACTTTTCCATTAATTAATTTATTGATCAAAATGCAAGAAATAGGAAGCCCTATAGATTTTGTGAAAGCCACAAAATACACATGGCTTTATGGATAATAATAATAATAATAATAATAATAATAACATATTTATAAATTACAAAAACAAGTTTTGGATGAGGTCAAAAGTTTGCTTTCTTCTGTGGCTAAAGGGGCCCACACACATAGCGATAATTTACACGATCTGGCCGATTCCGACCCATTGGAACGACAGATCATGTAAAACATGGCCAAATCGTGAGTCCCCACTCACGATCACGATGCGATGCATGTCCCCGCTGGTCGCACATCGCATCGTCAGATCTGCCGTGCAGTAGGGCAGATCTGACAATCTAGGACGCGATGCACTGTAAAATGTCTGGATGCAGGAGAGATCGTATGAAGATTGGACACCAAAACGTGTGCAGATCATGTGCAGAGCTGCCGGGGAGAATTTCAAAGGAAATCGTACACATCGGCTGATCGTTAGCACATCGGTATGTGTGTGGGCACCTTAAGCGCATTCAGGAGTGTGTGCTTTTCTAATTACAAAATTCTCTAATTTTAGATGCAATACACAACCTATAGTATCATAATATTTACCTTTCATCCATCTCAGCAACTTCAGTCTTTTCTGTAGCAAATACATTCAGTATGTAAAATATACATTTTACATGTACTCACCATAAGTTAAAGTTCAACCAGAAAAATGTCCATGTCCATTCACTTTAATATAATTATATTTAATCAAGCTAAACTACCTGCTGTCAC
Source organism: Taudactylus pleione (assembly GCA_031769625.1). NCBI lineage: Eukaryota > Metazoa > Chordata > Amphibia > Anura > Myobatrachidae > Taudactylus > Taudactylus pleione. The sequence continues at coordinate 7,943,783 of JAUIMM010000115.1, forward strand.
TTCACTTCACTTTTCATCCTATATTTCTAATGACAGCACATAAAAAATTATCATTTTATATTTTCTGAAATGTAGGAATGTAAGACTGGCAACAAAATAGGATGATATTCAGTGATCGCGCTGAGTGAAAAAAAATTGTGGGATCCAGGGACCCCTCACTTTAAAAAGTTGCTGTCATACTTCAAGGTTTCTGGGTCTCATTACATATTATGTAGAGATGTGCGGTTCGGTTCTCCAGAAAATGCGAATCCACACGAATTTCATGAATCCAGGTAATTCCGAGCTGCGGTTCTAATCTCCTGAGGAGATCCGGGTAAATCCGTGTAGCGGTTCTGATGTTTTTACGGTTCGGAATTCGGATTTAAAATCCGAATTTCGGGTTTTGGATTGCATAAATTACATGATTTTAGCTGTTTTTAAAACTTTTTATTTATTTTTTTTTAAATAAAATCCAGATCCAAAATCAAAACCAAAACTAAAACACTTGAGGGTGGTTTGCAAAACCAAATCCAGATCCAAAACCTTGAAGGAGATCCAGATCTAAAACCAAAACACGGGAGTCGGCGCACATCCCTAATATTATGTGGGTTCAGGGCAGGCAGCAGTTGGGACAGTGCTGGGGGTAGGTAGCAGGGAATACATGCAATTTACCAAGGGCCGCATGGCCAGCGGTTCTAATCCCGACAGCAGCAGCCCGACACAGGAGGAAATCCTGGTCGTCCTTCAGGTAAGTAAACCTAATCTAATTCCCCCCCTAACCCTCCCTTAGGGGTGCCTAACCCTAACCTCCCCCCAAGTGCCTAACCCTAGCCCCCCCTCTAAGTGCCTAAACCTAACCCCCCGTCCCCGCCGTCTAAACCTAAGTCTCCCGGAGGGGTGCCTAACCCTACCCTCCCCCCGGGGGTGCCTAGCCCTAACCCCCACTCCCTCTAGCCTACCCCTAACCTCCCAGGGGGGGTGTCTAACCCTAAGTCCCACCCGGGAGCCCCTAACCTAACCCTCCCCCCGCGGCTGTCCGCGCCCGGCGCCTTGCTTACCTTTGATCGGTAAGCCAGGTGTCGGGCTCCCGGTGTAGGACTAATGACCGGTGTTGGGAATTCGACGCCGGTCATTAGACAGTTGCCGTTATTAAACAGTCGGGATGCCTATGGTCGGCATTTAGACCATCGGCATCCCAGTAGCAGTTGGGGTAGAGTTGTGTGTAAAGTCAGAGAAAGGGTGGGATAGAACTGGGGGTAGAGGTGAGGAAGGGCAGGCAAGGCTGGGGGTGGGTAGGGAGGGGATAAGTGCAGACAATAGTTGCGACAGAGCTGCAGGACAAGGAGGGGCTAGGGGCAGGCAGTGCTGGGAGTAGGGAGTAGGGAGGGGGCAATGGTAGATAGCAGCCGGCACAGGACTGGGGGGCAAGTAGGAGGTTAGGGGCTTTTACTAGCATTGCACAGAAGGGTCCCATCACACACTGACAGCACCTTGGCACTGACCGGAAGGCTCCCATCACACACTGGCAGGACCCTGGCATTGCACAGAAGGCTCCTATCACATATTGGCAGCACCCTCGCAACACACAGAAGGGTCACACTACACAATAGCACCACCCTGGCATTGCACAAAAGGGTCCATCATACATGGGCACAACAGAGCAGCATCCCACCACACACTGGGAAATGAGGGTCCCAAAACACAGTGAGCAAAATATTTTGATACATTTAAAGATTGTACATGTTTTAATGTTTTGAAGTCAGTGAAATATTTCTCATATCTTTATAGTAAAATCAACTGCTGATAATGGGCCTGATTCATTACGGATCACTATTACGATCACAACTGCGATTATGCATACAGGTCTGCTGCGAAAATATGCTTATGGCTGCAATCGCAAAGCTATTATAGAGATGCCCAAAGCCAGCACAGAGACGCCCACTACCACATTTGCACATCCATAATAGCTCGCAATCCTGCGTATACATCGGGAACATCAAGTAACATCGGCCCCTCATACACAATTACAACAGGTCAGACTTTACTTAGAAATTGCTAACCTCATCGCACGCAGTGAGCACTCAAGCTGCGTATGCCGTCGCAGTGGCTAATTTATGCACGCCCAAGTAATGGCGTTCAAACGGACAGGCAAGCCTGCATTTCTCCGACCACTCCCCTAATAAAGAGTAAATGAATAGTCCAAAAGAAAAAAATTTGTTCCAAGGGAAATAAAGGGAGTCCAAAATATTAAGCTACTCACACCAGTTAGTATGTATAAATGTAATTATTACTTTTTTCAAAAGTACTGTATATATTCAAATTTCTTCATTTTACATAACTAAGTTTATATAGTATTTTAAAAGTGTGTGTCTTGGAAAGGCAGAGTATATTACTATATACTTACTCTTGGTGTTAGTGTGTCTCCGTTAGCTGTACTCCAAAAAAAACAATTAAAGTTGAAAAAATATATTTTTTTTTTATCTGGTGTCAAAAAATCTGCAGTCTTTTATAATTCATTTTAAATATAATTTCAAGAGTGTGTATCTTGGAAAGAAAGCATATATTATTGTACTTACTGTGAGTGATGTAGTCATGTTCCTTCTAGATTAACTGCACCCCCCAAAAAATTATTAAAGTAGAAAAAATAAAACAAAATTCTGGTGTAAAAAAATGTGTAAAGGTAACCATGGGCTTGCTTTACGAGTGGTGGTCCTGCTACTGTTCTTTCATGCACTAGAATGTCTATTGTTAAAACCAGTGCCAAACACAGTAAGACATCTTACTTACAGATTAGACACCTCTAAAACAGGCAAATCAGTGCACACAAAGAACAGTGAGCTCAAGAACAAACTGTGTGATTGAGAGATGTATGTTTATCCGATGATGAAAGTACATCTCCGGTTGTTAGGGGTCTGTGCCTGCGCATGACTCGTCCTGCACATTTGTAAAATGGGTCCTGCGATCTCGCTCGCAGACCTCCCAAGCCGCAGCATGATTGATATGCTGCAGCATTAGGGGGGTGGAGCGGGAACGTGGCTGATCACTGTTCCCAGAAACAAGGAAATGTCAACCCCATTTTCCAGGAGGAACGAGGCCAGGGTCTGCATTGACAGACACAGATTTCTGGCCTCTTACGTGGCCAGTACCCGGTCAGGCTGCGGGAAGCTTCAGCTCTCATAGTCTGACCAAAAAAGCAAGCATCATGACCAATGTTTTCCGAAGGTGATCCCAGCCTGCAATGTCGGTCGCAGTGCTGGGATCGCTAATGCAGCAAGGAGGTGTATGACACCTCTTTCTCTATTTGTATCGGAGGTGAACAGATTTGCACAGCGGCTTATGTGTGGTTGTGCAATCCATCCATCTCTGAATCAGGCCCTGTGTTCACAAACTTCACAGATTCCTGAGGAGAGTCTAAAGGTGTTTTTGAGTATTATGTGTGAGTTTCACATTTTTACACTGTAATCGTAGAAAAGCCTCCTTCACTTCTGAACCCTCTGCAAATGTGAGGATGAGTAATAGTAGTAGTAAATGTAATAAACTGAAGATGCTGCTTTGCAGGGGCAACAGAATGAAGGGGATAATTGTCTATCTGACACTAATGAGGATGGTAAATCTGTTGGACAAAAATTAATTGATAAAATGCATGAAGATGATGTTGTTCGTGTCAATGTCAGCCACCAGTGGCAGCAGATCTTGCCCGTGATAAAAAGAAGGACATTCCTGGGTAAAAGACCAATGGCCACCTCTTCCATGTGGAATAATTTTTTCCCAAATCCTGATAACATTTGTCAAGACAACTGTAGCATTTGTAAAGCCAAAGTAAGTAAAAGAAGGCACAGTAAAATCTGGAAAATCATGTAAAATTATAAAAAGCAGTCCAGAATCAGCTGCCAGCAACATGAAAATCCCAGCACATGCAATCTCCATCGCCAACACCTTCATTATCAACCTTCTCATTAATGGTGGGAGGTAGTCCTCCAGCAATCAGTTTGCAAAGGCAATGTGACTCCTCCCCTATCCAAGAGTTCCAAAAAATTCCTTGCACACTAGCGCTTCTGCTGCTGCTGCTGGGGATGAATCTTTATCATAGAAGGGGACCAAGAAGACTGTAGTTTCAAACAACAATTGCATGTAAAACAATCATTTGCAAAAAAAAAAACAAGTATGACAGCCGCAATCTTTTTGCACAGTGGATCACTAAAGCCATGATAGCTATGTTAGCATTAGATATGCATGCAATATCCACATTAATTCATTTGGTTTTAGATGATTAGTTTAGGTCATGTGTCCACATTATCAAATTCCATCTCAATTCTATTTTTTATTGGAACAGAAATTCCTCACCTGTACAAGATCATGAAACAAAAAACTATTTCTTTGCCTATAAAATCTCAGTAACTGTACATTCACTTAACTACAGATATGTGGACAAGAAGTACTGGTCAAATTAAAGATTACATGACTGTGACAGCCCACTGGGTGGGTATATCACCTTCAGCAGCAGCAGTATCTAACACATAATGCCAATTCATTCATAGGCAGGCTACTCTCTGCATCACTGGCTTTACTAAAGTTGGGTACACACTGACATTGGCCAATCAATTGACCAGCCAATGTATCTGCTGCCCGTCGGCCAGTGTGTACCAGTGATATGTCGGTGAACGTCGCCGTTCACCAACATATCTCATTGGCTGTGCTGCACAGCCGATGGATAAATATGTCTGCAGACATACAGTCAGGTGCATAAATATTGGGACATTGACAGAATGTTCATATTTTGGCCTCTATTCATCACCACAATGGCTTTGACATGAAACAAACAAGATGTGCTTTAACTGCAGACTTTCAGATTTAATTTGAGGGTAATTACATCCAAATCAGGTGAACGGTGTAGGAATTACAAAGGTTTCTATATGTGCCTCCCACTTTTTAAGGGGCCAAAAGTAATGGGACTATCAACTCAAAAGCTATTTCATGGACAGGTGTGGGCTATTCCCTCGTTATTTCATTATCAATTAAGCAGGTAAAAGGTCTGGAGTTGATTCTAGGTGTGACATTTGCATTTGGAATCAGTTGCTGTCGACTCTCAATATGAGATCCAAAGAGCTGTCACTATCAGTGAAGCAAGGCATCATTAGGCTGACAAATCAAAACAAACCCCTCAGAGAAATAGAAAAACATTAGGAGTGGCCAAATCAACTGTTTGGAACATTATTAAAAAGAAAGAACGCACCAGAGAGCTCAGCAACACCAAAGGACCCGGAAGACCACAGAAAACAACTGTGGTGGATGACAGAAGAATTATTTCCCTGGTGAAGAAAAACCCCTTCACAACAGTTGGCCAAATCAAGAACACTCTCCATGAGGTAGGTGTATATGTGTCAAAGTCAACAAGAGAAGACTTCACAAGAGTGAATATAGAGGGTTCAGCACAAGATGTAAACCATTGGTGAGCCACAAAAACAGGAAGACCAGATTAGAGTTTGCCAAACAACATCTAAAAAAGCCATTACAGTTCTGGAACAACATCCTATGGACAGATGAGACAAAGATCAACTTGTACCAGAGTGATGGGAAGAGAAGAAAAGGAACTGCTCATGATCCAAAACATACCATGGTGGTGGTAGTGTCGTGGTGTGGGCATGTATGGCTGCCAATGGAACTGGTTCCCTTGTATTTATTGATGATGTGACTGCTGACAAAAGCAGCAGAATGAATTCTGAAGTGTTTCGGGCAATATATGCTCATATTCAGTCAAATGCTTGAGAACTCATTGGACGGCGCTTCACAGTACAGATGGACAATGACCCAAAGCATACTGCAAAAGCAACCAAATAGTTTTTTAAGGCTAAAAAGTGGAATGTTATGCAATGGCCAAGTCAATCCCCTGACCTGAATTGAGCATGCATTTCACTTGATGAAGACAAAATTGAAGGGAAAATGCCCCAAGAACAAGCAGGAACTGAAGACATTTGCAGTAGAGGCCTGGCAGATCATCACTAGGGATGAAACCCAGCGTCTGGTGATGTCTATGCATTCCAGACTTCTGGCTGTAATTGCCTACAAAGGATTTGCAACAAAGTATTAAAAAGTGAAAGTTAGATTTAGGATTGTTTAGTTTATCCCATTACTTTTGGCCTCTTAAAACGTGGGAGGCACATATAGAAACCGTTGTAATTCCTACACCGTTCACCTGATTTGGATGTAATTACCCTCAAATGAAATCTGAAAGTCTGCAGTTAAATCACATCTTGTTTGTTTCATTTCAAAGCCATTGTGGTGGTGAATAGAGGCCAAAATATGAAAATTCTGTCAATGTCCCAATATTTATGGATCTGACTGTATCTGTCCATCGGTAAGTGTGTACAGGTGGTCTGCAGACTGCACATACACACACAGTGGCAGCCACGAGGAGGGGGGCAGGACACGCCCCCGATATGCCCACCGGCCACCGGGTCCCGCCGCCGGGTCCCGAGAACATGTGTGTACCCACCTTAAGAGATATACTGGTATCATTTTCGTGGATAAAACTCAGATATGTGATAGCAAAGTGGTTTACCTTACTTAAGGTGGGTACACACCTGACAGATATATCTCCAGATCGAGTGATCTGCAGATATATCTGCAGATGATGGCCGTTCATACACACTGAACGACCATCATCTGCATGCTGTAGTGGGTCCCGGCATCTAGGGGGCGGGTAGGGGCCACAAAAATGAGACAACAAAACTAAATTGGTAGTTTGAATTTAGGTGGAAGTCATTAGCAACTGAATAAGAAAAAAGAAAGAAAAGGTTTTACGATTAAACTCAAAACTGTTTTGACCAATGATGTTTAACAGATTTGGAAATTCAGTGGAAGTGTTACTGTGTTTCATGTTGGCAATAAAAGCCTCAGTGTAATAAATGAACAAAATAAATAAGTTTATTTTTTATTGGGTGTAAATCACTTAAAGTACTGTTGTGCAAAAAAAACATAAAGGTTGTAGAGTGTAAATGTTGTATACTACTTCTGCAAATACTGGTCCTGCTGTTTTCATTCTTTAACTACAGTAATTTGTTTTTCTGCCTCCCTAGACTTGTGCCTACAAGTATACAGGGACACGGGCCAATTTCCACCTTTGGTCATCTGGAATCACAGACAAGTGGTGCTTCTGCACACATTGAATGGTGAACATTTCAAATATACTACAGAGGAAACATCTCTGGATGACAAATCTGAGGTCTGGTATGAAAGGGATAATCATTAAAAAATAGCAACCAACAAGAGATTGACTGCACAGAATTCCTGTGTTTGCTATTAGTACTTGAAGCAAGGTAAATACTTTAACTTCAGAGGTGTTTTCTTTTGGGGATCTTTTCAGAATTCTATTTTAAATGTGAACAGCTGTTGTTTAACTACATCAGCCCACAATTCAAAATGTATTTATAGCTTAAGGCCAATAAGATACGTTTATTGCACATCTTTTCAGCATTTCAGACCCTCCTCTATGATAAGGTTTCTTAAATGGAAATGATTTTGCTTTTCATATCACAATATGGAACGGCAAATGAATAGTATTTTACAGAAGCATGACAAGAGAGAATAAATAGTTTGTAGATGTGAAAAAGAAAAATGTGCTATTGTGTTTGGAATCTTTGGATAATTGTACAATTCAGACAATTTTACATGTTTTGTGTTTTACATAACTTATATGATTTTTTTTTTTACATTTAATAGTGTAGGAGTATTCCTGAGGCTCTGTAGTCATCATCCCTGTACTACATTATGGAATCCCAGATATCAGTTGGATTATCCCTAAAGACAACATGGTCACTGGACAGCTACACACATTTAGCAAGGAAATGAAAAAAAAAATACACACAGTAATATGTTCATTACTGTTGGCTATTCATCGATAAATATGTATATTGATCTTTCTGACTGGTGTTGCAACACAGGTAAATGCATTGCAGGACAATAATGCAGTATTTAAAGACAAATTATGGGGGATATTTACCAAGCCATGGGTTAAGGATGCAGATATACACAGATATACTGCATGTATTCCACAGCCTTTTTATCACACTTCACTTAAGAAAAGTGCCCTGAAAATGTCACCTGTGTAATGCATCACACTTGTCATCCCATGGAGTGAAATAATCCTGTGGCCATGTAAATCATATAATAATATGTGCAGGACCGACATTGCTTTGGAGCATGCAGTTAAGGCTCAAAATGATTATTAAAATTACTCATGAAGATTCAGAAGGCCCCTGTGGTGCAGTCAGATTCTGTGGGACCTCCACTGTACTTCTAACCCGTTCCTCCTCCTTATGGTGCAGAGCAGGGCTGTGTACGGGGGGCTGTGCATGGCATCATCATGGCCCCGCCCCCTGCTATTCAGTGCCAAGATCACAGGCATTGTATAGTTAGTGGCGGGGCTACATTCAGCGTCATTGTCCCTCCCGGACCACCTATTTGTGCACTGTACACAGTGGCAAACGCAGGATTTTGAAAGGGGGGTTTCCAAATACTTGGTTACAAAACTAATGACAAAAAAATCTAACCACATACAGGCAGCACTTAGGTTTACATCTTTCGTCAAGGCATTCAGCATTTCAGCCCCTCCAAGAAATAAAAAGGCAGCACTCCTCCATTGCAAACATACACAATGACACAGACACACAATAATGCAGACGCACACACATACTGACAAAGACCATACAGACGCGCACACACTGACAAAGCCTACACACATACACTGACACATACACACCGCTCACTTAAAAATATGACTGCAGCCAAATAAATACAGCACTGGCATAATGTATTAAATATTCCCCCTGCCGGCACCCCCCAAATGCGGTACACACACCTACGGTACGGCTCCAGGAGAGTGCGCTGGCACCCCCCAAATGCGGTACACACACCTACGGTGCGGCTCCAGGGGAGAGCGCTGGCACCCCCAAATGCGGTACACACACCTACGGTGCGGCTCCTGGAGAGAGCGCTGGCACTCCCCAAATGCAGTACACACACCTACGGTGCGGCTCCAGGAGAGAGCGCTGGCACTCCCCAAATGCAGTACACACACCTACGGTGCGGCTCCAGGAGAGAGCGCTGGCACCCCCCAAATGTGGTACACACACCTACGGTGCGGCTCCAGGAGAGAGCGCTGGCACCCCCAAATGTGGTACACACACCTACGGTGCGGCTCCAGGAGAGAGCGCTGGGAATACCAGAAATACTGTCACCTGGGGGCAGCTCTAATCCTCTCACAATGCTGATGCCCCTATGGGAACTCCCCCTACAGCCAGACCAGCCAGTATAACTGGCCTCTTTACAAAAAAAAACAAACATAAAGTAATATTGTTCATCTCAGGCCCAGCAATAGAAATCTTGGGGCCCGATACACTTTTTTGGGGGGAGGCCCTGTTCCAAAGCTGGTGTCCAGGTCCTCATCCTTTGGATCCATGGGGTGTGTGTATATATGCACTCTCATTCACAATATACAACTTGCTCCTTTGCCTGTTATATATAATATATGCCAATACAAAAGAAAGGACACTAGGAGACATGTTAAAACTAGGGGTGTGCACCAGCCACTTTTCGTGTTTTGTGTTTTGGTTTTGGATCTGGATCTTTCTTCGTGTTTTGGATCTGGATTGGTTTTGCCAAAACCACCCTTCCATGTTTTGGGTTCTGGGTTTTGTGTTTTGGATCTGTATTTTTTTGAAAAAAAGCATAAAAACAGCTAAAATCACAGAATTTGTAGGTTTTTCTGCTCCTATGCTATTATTAACCTCAATAACCTTAATTTCCACTCATTTCCAGTCTATTCTGAATACCTCACACCTCACAATAGTGTTTTTATGTCCAAAAGGTTGCACCGAGGTAGCTGGATGACTATGCTAAGCGACACGAGTGGGCGGCACAAACACGTGACCCATCTAGGCGTGAAACTGCAGTGGCAGACAGGATGGCATTGAAAAACTAGGCCCCAAACTGTACATAATGCAAAGAAAAAAAAGAGGTGCAAGATGGAATTGTCCTTGGGCCCTCCAACCCACCCTTATGTTGTATAAACAGGACATGCACACTTTAACAAACCAATCATTTCAGCGCCAGGGTCTGCCACACAACTGTGGCTGAAATGATTGGTTCGTTTGGGCCCCCACAAAACAAGCTGGCAATTAATCTGTCCCTGCACAAACTGGCTCTACGGAGGCAAGAAGTCGTCCTCATCCTCCTCATCCACAGATTCCTCACCCTCTTCAGTGTTATGTACATCCTCATCCTCACAGAGTATTAATTCGTCCCTGCTGGAACCACAGGTCCCTCTGTACGTTCTGGAGGCTGGTCTCCCTGGAAGAGTTGATCATTCATTTTATGAACATCATCTTCTCCACATTTTGTGGAAGCAACCTCCTACGCCTTTCGCTAACAAGGTTCCCGGCTGCACTAAACACTCTTTCGGAGTACACACTGGAGGGGGGGCAACTCAGGTAAAATAGAGCCAGTTTGTACAGGGACCTCCAAATTGCTTCTTTTTCCTGCCAGTACAGGTACGGACTGTCTGACATGCCTACTTGGATGCTGTCACCGATGTAATCCTTTAACAGACAGACGCACGCTTGTCGCTGCTGCTTTGAGGATTCAAGTGCGGCTACAGCCCACACAATTCACAAAGACAGAAAAAAAAAAAGAATATTTTTATTGTTTGTGGAGCACACTTTGAGGGTTACACCACCCTCTAACAGACAGATGCACGCTTGTCGCTGCTGCTTTGAGGATGCAAGTGCGGCTACAGCCCACACAATTCACAAAGACAGAAAAAAGAAGAAGAATATTTTTATTCTTTGTGTAGCACACTTTGAGGGTGTCACCACCCTTTAACAGACAGACGCACGCTTGTCGCTGCTGCTTTAAGGATGCAGGTGCGGCTACAGCCCACACATTTCACAAAGACCGAAAAAAAAAGAACAATATTTTAATTGTTTGTGTAGCACACTTTGAGGGTGTCACCACCCTTTAACAGACAGACGCACGCTTGTCGCTGCTGCTTTGAGGATGCAAGTGCGGCTACATCGCACACAAGTCACAAACACATAAAAAAAATAGTTTTTTATTTTTTGGAGCACTTTGAGAGTTACACCACCCTTTAACAGACAGACGCACGCTTGTCGCTGCTGCTTTAAGGATGCAGGTGCGGCTACAGCCCACACATTTCACAAAGACCGAAAAAAAAGAACAATATTTTAATTGTTTGTGTAGAACACTTTGAGGGTGTCACCACCCTTTAACAGACAGACGCACGCTTGTCGCTGCTGCTTTAAGGATGCAGGTGCGGCTACAGCCCACACAATTCACATAGACAGATAAAAGAAGAAGAATATTTTTATTGTTTGTGTAGCACACTTTGAGGGTGTCACCACCCTTTAACAGACAGACGCACGCTTGTCGCTGCTGCTTTAAGGATGCAGGTGCGGCTACAGCCCACACATTTCACAAAGACCGAAAAAAAAGAACAATATTTTAATTGTTTGTGTAGCACACTTTGAGGGTGTCACCACCCTTTAACAGACAGATGCACGCTTGTCGCTGCTGCTTTAAGGATGCAGGTGCGGCTACAGCCCACACATTTCACAAAGACAGAAAAAAAAAGAACAATATTTTAATTGTTTGTGTAGCACACTTTGAGGGTGTCACCACCCTTTAACAGACAGACGCACGCTTGTCGCTGCTGCTTTGAGGATGCAGGTGGAATCTAGACGGGATTTGGAACCGAGGACACACTACCTCCATCAATTGTCTAAATCCCACTGCACTAATGTCGGATACCGGACGCACGTCTAACACCAACATAGCAGTCAAGGCCTCAGTTATACGTTTTGCTTCAGGATGACTGCTGTCGTACTTCATCCTCATCGCTAGGGACTGTTGGAGGGTCAATTGTTTAGTAAAAGTAGTGATGTTCCTACTTCCTCTCTGGGATGATGAACAACTCCCAGCAGCAGCAACAGCACTAGTAGGAAGTGGTTCTTGATCTTTCCCTATTTTATTTTTATCAGAGAAAGTTTGGTCCTCCATTTATGTTATATTGATATATATACGTGCGGCTAAAGTGCACACAAACACAGAAAATATTTTTTTATTTTTGCTGGAGAGTAGTGCACTTTGTGGGATACACCACCCTTTAAGAAATGAGCCAGCCGGCTCTTTACTTATGGGACACAGGCGCACGCTTGGCGCTGCTCCTTTGTTGATGCACGTGCAGCCACAGTGCACACAAGTCACAAACACAGAAAATAATTTTTTTTCTGGTTTGGACTGGAGTGTACTTTCGGGGGTTACAGCACCCTTTAACGGTCAAGCCAGCCGGCCCTTTACTTATGACACAGGCGCACACTTGGCACTACTTTGTTGATGCACGTGCGGCTACTGCGCACACAATTCACAAACACAGAAAATAATTTTTTTTCGGTTTGGACTGGAGTGTACTTTGGGGGTTACAGCACCCTTTAACGGTCAAGCCAGCCGGCCCTTTACTTATGACACAGGCGCACGCTTGGCACTACTTTGTTGATGCACGTGCGGCTACTGCGCACACAATTCACAAACACAGAAAATAATTTTTTTTTTGGTTTGGAATGGAGTGTACTTTCGGGGGTTACAGCACCCTTTAACGGTCAAGCCAGCCGGCCCTTTACTTATGACACAGGCGCACGCTTGGCACTACTTTGTTGATGCACGTGCGGCTACTGCGCACACAATTCACAAACACAGAAAATAAAAATTTTTTTGGTTTGGACTGGAGTGTACTTTGGGGGTTACAGCACCCTTTAACGGTCAAGCCAGCCGGCCCTTTACTTATGACACAGGCGCACGCTTGGCACTACTTTGTTGATGCACGTGCGGCTACTGCGCACACAATTCACAAACACAGAAAATAAAATTTTTTTTGGTTTGGACTGGAGTGTACTTTGGGGGTTACAGCACCCTTTAACGGTCAAGCCAGCCGGCCCTTTACTTATGACACAGGCGCACGCTTGGCACTACTTTGTTGATGCACGTGCGGCTACTGCGCACACAATTCACAAACACAGAAAATAATGTTTTTTTTGGTTTGGACTGGAGTGTACTTTCGGGGGTTACAGCACCCTTAACGGTCAAGCCAGCCGGCCCTTTACTTATGACACAGGCGCACGCTTGGCACTACTTTGTTGATGCACGTGCGGCTACTGCGCACACAATTCACAAACACAGAAAATAATTTTTTTTTTGGTTTGGACTGGAGTGTACTTTCGGGGGTTACAGCACCCTTAATGGTCAAGCCAGCCGGCCCTTTACTTATGACACAGGCGCACGCTTGGCACTACTTTGTTGATGCACGTGCGGCTACTGCGCACACAATTCACAAACACAGAAAATAATTTTTTTTTTGGTTTGGACTGGAGTGTACTTTCGGGGGTTACAGCACCCTTAACGGTCAAGCCAGCCGGCCCTTTACTTATGACACAGGCGCACGCTTGGCACTACTTTGTTGATGCACGTGCGGCTACTGCGCACACAATTCACAAACACAGAAAATATATATTTTTTTGGTTTGGACTGGAGTGTACTTTCGGGGGTTACAGCACCCTTTAACGGTCAAGCGAGCCGGCCCTTTACTTATGACACAGGCGCACACTTGGCACTACTTTGTTGATGCACGTGCGTCTACTGCGCACACAATTCACAAACACAGAAAATAATTTTTTTTCGGTTTGGACTGGAGTGTACTTTGGGGGTTACAGCACCCTTTAATGGTCAAGCCAGCCGGCCCTTTACTTATGACACAGGCGCACGCTTGGCACTACTTTGTTGATGCACGTGCGGCTACTGCGCACACAATTCACAAACACAGAAAATAATTTTTTTTTTGGTTTGGACTGGAGTGTACTTTCGGGGGTTACAGCACCCTTTAACGGTCAAGCCAGCCGGCCCTTTACTTATGACACAGGCGCACGCTTGGCACTACTTTGTTGATGCACGTGCGGCTACTGCGCACACAATTCACAAACACAGAAAATAAATTTTTTTTTGGTTTGGACTGGAGTGTACTTTGGGGGTTACAGCACCCTTTAACGGTCAAGCCAGCCGGCCCTTTACTTATGACACAGGCGCACGCTTGGCACTACTTTGTTGATGCACGTGCGGCTACTGCGCACACAATTCACAAACACAGAAAATAAATTTTTTTTTGGTTTGGACTGGAGTGTACTTTGGGGGTTACAGCACCCTTTAACGGTCAAGCCAGCCGGCCCTTTACTTATGACACAGGCGCACGCTTGGCACTACTTTGTTGATGCACGTGCGGCTACTGCGCACACAATTCACAAACACAGAAAATAATTTTTTTTTTGGTTTGGACTGGAGTGTACTTTCGGGGGTTACAGCACCCTTAACGGTCAAGCCAGCCGGCCCTTTACTTATGACACAGGCGCACGCTTGGCACTACTTTGTTGATGCACGTGCGGCTACTGCGCACACAATTCACAAACACAGAAAATAATTTTTTTTTTGGTTTGGACTGGAGTGTACTTTCGGGGGTTACAGCACCCTTAACGGTCAAGCCAGCCGGCCCTTTACTTATGACACAGGCGCACGCTTGGCACTACTTTGTTGATGCACGTGCGGCTACTGCGCACACAATTCACAAACACAGAAAATAATTTTTTTTTGGTTTGGACTGGAGTGTACTTTCGGGGGTTACAGCACCCTTTAACGGTCAAGCCAGCCGGCCCTTTACTTATGACACAGGCGCACGCTTGGCACTACTTTGTTGATGCACGTGCGGCTACTGCACACACAATTCACAAACACAGAAAATATATTATTTTTTTAGCACTTGGGGGGAGCACCCCTGATGGACAGAGCACCCCCTGGACAACACTACAGCACCTCTTTAGGACTGGGACACTGCACAGGACTTTGGAGTGGACACAGCCCCTATGGAGAACTGACTGCACAACACAGTCCAGCCAGCCCCTATGGACTTTGAAGTAGTGGACACAGCCCCTATTAACAACAGCAGCACAGCACAACACAGCCAGCCCCTATGGACTTTGAAGTAGTGGACAACAGCAGCACTACACTACACTACACTACACAGCCCTAACTCCCACCCTCCCTCTTCACTGTCCACAGCCGAGTGAGAAAATGGCGCCGACGTGGGTACCTTATATAGGATCCAAAACCCGCGAGACTCGGAAGGCGGGATGATGACATTTTGCCTCGATTTCAGATCCGAGTCAGGCGGGAAAAGTCGAGCCTGATTCGGATCGGACTCGGATCGGGGGGGCTCGGGGGGGGGTTCGGATTTCAGAAATCCGAACCCGCTCACCCCTAGTTAAAACACATATAAATATTTATGGAAAATACTTTGCTGCTAAACTCAATCAACTGCACATCACACTCACTAACGTGGGGATTGGTAACACAGCCTTGCCTTGCATGTGGTAATAAACAATCTGCAAATGTGACTCCTGTCAGGCTGTCACACAACTCACAGTTTGTCACCTTTTTCGCAGCCTTTAACACTCACAGAGAAGGCAGCACTCGGCAAGCGTGGGTATGATCTCTGGGAGAGCTGAGTCTGATTGGCTCAATCTCCCCAGCTGTCACTGGGTCCTACTGTAGCTGTAGTACAGATGAGTGCCGGAGAAAGCTTCCCCAGGGTACTAATAACCGCACTGTTCAGCAAGGAGTTTGCAAAGTATTTTTAACAAGGTGCAAATACCCATGCAGCTGGTAATTGCAATCGAAGTATGTAACCTCCTTACTGGTGCTGCAGACTGCAGCTCCTGCTTTTGTCTTTTTACTGTAACCGGGCAGCTCCGGGAGTCAGATCCTCTCTGTCAGACAATAGTTCTGTCTAGCTGCTCAGCGATGGAGCAATGGGCAGGGGGGGTTTCTAGGTACTCGGAAACCCCCCTGCGTGTGCGCCTGGTACAAGTATGGTGCTGAGCACACTTGGCAACATCTCCACTAATAAATAACATACTGCTGGAACGCAGGCCAGTCTCCTATACTTTAACAGCTGCCAGATTGGGGAGAAGAAAACAGTGGGCAAACTCTTGGGACTAGTATATTTGTTTTTGTTGATATGTGTGTACTATTTGTGGTGATATACAGGTTATAAATAGTAGACACCAGCAGAATCAAATAACAGCAGACAGACCAGATACTTAACCAGGTGTTTGGGTTATTGAAGTGTAGTAGAGGTGTTTGTGCCATACTCACAGTTATGGGTCTGGATGGAGCAGAACTTGAGTGGAACATACAGAGGACCAGCCAGTCATGTATGAGGGTAGCGGTCCAGCAATGTAGCAGTATTTGCAGGATACTTGTAGGGATACTGCTAAGTGGAACATGTCCGTATCCCACTGTGGCGCTCAAATACAGTACAAGATGGCACTGCGAGTGAGCAGAGATGTGACATAGAAATGCTTATAGGACTAGGATATCACTGTGATCAAAATCATGCTCATAACTGCTAATGGAACTGGAACCTTAATTGGAACTGGAACCAAAATATTACATGGAAGTTTAGAATAATCGAGTAGAACAGTAAATAACTGGTAGCGAAAAGGTAAATGGTGGAAGGCATTGTGTAGTGGTGATATCTGTGTAATATGGGATAGCTGTGCATTGAGGGGGACTTCTACAGTATATAAAGCATATTCCTTTGTTGGTGGATACTAAAACCTCAGGCTGAGATCACATCATAAACTGGAAAACGTAGGGGATAAAGGTAAAAAAGTGGAGGCCTTGGATTAGTTATTGAAAGGCATAGAAGACAGAGAGCGAGAAAAGAATAATAGACAAAGAGGAAAGACTACAACACAGAAAATAACAGTGCAGGTGGTACAAGACAAAACAGGAAGGAAAGATCCTGCAGAAAATACCACGAGGAAGGGCCCTTTAGATACTGAAAGGATGATGAAGCTGGGACTGTGTTTCTTCTGCAAACAAAGAGGTCACGTGAAAAGAAACTGTGACGAATACCACAAATGGTGGAAGAAGCAAAACAAGGCCCAAGCATAGGATGTAGGCGCTCCCTTGTACCTCCCACTTTATACTACTGATCAATTTTATCAAGACTAAAGGTAATGTGATTGTTACTTTACCCATTGGTCAGCAGTGTGAATGTTTAATGAAGAGCGGAGCAAAGTGAACTAGCCTATGATGAAGAGGAGGTACCAAACAAACTATTAACCAATAAAGTTTAACAGTGACTGGACTTGAAGGAAGTGAAGTCAACTTACAAGAAAGTAAGCCTGTACTAATGAAGATAGGATCTGAGCAACTACAGGTACCAATTAAGTTTTTGATTTCACCTAAATGTCCAATTAACCTACTGGGAGCAGATGTATTATCCAAGTTAAAAGCATGTATCAAGTACACTCCGGACGGAGTGGTACTAACTTCAGGCCTCTCATAAGAACAGAACGAACAGTTGACCGCAGCTATTTATTATTCTCAGCAGAGAACCCCACAAGTTACATTATTATCAGAATGGATGTACAAGCTACCAGATAAGCTATTGTCCAAAGGAAAGAAGATGTGGGACGTCTAGCAGTACAGCCGGTTCCACTTACCCTTAAGCCAAATACTCTCCCAGTACCAATAAGATAGTATCCACTGACTCAAGTACAGAATGAAGAAAATTAACCATGCAAATTCTAAGTTGAAAATTCAGGAGTATTTCCAGTAAAACTGAAGAAGCTAAATTCAAGACCTTATACAGTAATTGGTCAAGAAAGAACCAAGCACCTGTCCGCTGCAAGATTAACCAGGTATGAAGTGGCTTCATTAAGCACAACTCATGTAACCATCTTAAGATGCACAAGTTCTCAATCCAGTAACTCACCTTCCTATCAATGATTCATGAGAGGAGAAACGAGCATGTGAAATAATCCCTCAAGTAGGAAAAAGTACAGATGAAGTTGAATCATGGGATAAGGAAGTAGGTACTGACATTACAGATGAAGACAGATCATGTAATAAGGAGGAAGAAGTTGTCAGTAAAGGTAGTAAAGAAAATATACATACTTTTTTCCCTCATCATGATTGTTTAGCTCTTAGGTAAATTAAAGTCAGGGCTCTTCATCATGTAATGGACACTCCTTTACAGAATCCTGAATGTAGATGGCTCCAGATACTATGTTAATGGGAGCATACACACAGGATATACAGACACTTCAAATACAGACATCTTAATTTTCACAGCACTACCTCCATAGTGCTCAGCACAAGAAGAAGAATTGTGTTCACTCAAGGAATCTTGAATCTTGGCAGAAGGACAAACAGCCAAACCTCTACTGAAATCCCAGGTATGAGATCCACAAAGTTGTCTCTACTTGAAGAAACCAGAAATCATATCAAGCATACAACTTACTTTGATTAATCAGCTATTCATTGCCCTTGAACTAACATCAGGAAGAAGCAATTGTAAAGATACAGGCCCTTACCCAGAAACAGACACCAGAAGTAAAAGGTAATGCTATTGCAGATACAGCAACATTGCAAGACCCAGTAACTGTGTACCAAGTTCAAGTACAAGAAGCTCCAGTCCATGAGGACACCTTACAGCACTTCCAGGAACAGGTTTCCAAGGGAGAAGGAATCGTGGATAAAACATAGGAGCCGTAAAAGAATGAACAAGGTATATGGGCAAAAAGGACAACAAAGGTGTCTACCAAGGGCGTGGTATCTAATCACGTTACACATAAAGTATGAAAAGATGAACTGTTCAAAGAAAACCAAATTGTGTTGCAGCAGTGGATGGCACCAGAATTCAATGCAGCAGCTTGTGGAATGTAGGAAATATGTAATCCAGGATAAAGAAAAAAAGATTTTCCAGAAATAGATTCCAAGGCCACTCTAACCTTTTCAGAAGCTGCAGAAAGACTACCTACAGCTATGTAAGAGAGGGCCTTACACACCAGTATAAAAAGTAATAGGGACAGGTAGGCCCTGATTACAATGTCTACCAATAGTTTTGTTTACTATTAGAACCACCTCTATAAAGACACATAAGCTTTGATACAGTACCTAAGACAGGGTGTTACTTCCCTCAGCAGTTACAGCATAACTATGAAGATTTAACTGCCTATGTACAAGCAATGTGTAAAGCTTTAACTAACCTCAATTGTCAAGTATTCTCTTCCCTTCCAGATCCAGACTCTGATGACAGTACTCATTTATTGAGTCCAGGGGACTGGATCTATCTCAAGACATGTGAGAAGGGCACGTGAACCTTGATACGATGGTCCATTCCAGCTGCTACTGACCACACCTACTGCAGTAAAGCTGGAAGGAAGAGACACTTGGGTTCACAGCATCGCACTGTAACAAGTGAACAATAGAGATAGGAGATCAAGCAACTTGCAACAGAGTGAGGATAAGATTAAGTACAAAACTAAAGAAGATGAGCAGAAGCACTCTTGCTTGAGTGAAATAATTGAAGATCAAGAATTCTGAAGTACCAGTAATAAGTAAAAGGTATAGTCCTCCTGCATTATACTCAGTGTTTGCTCCAGGTACCAATCTTGGGGGCCGCGACCTGTTTACTTGGTGCAGCAAAGCCCATATCCCGCTTGGAGGCGTCACTGGTGAATACCATCAGGTGGGCTAGACTCCGCGCCCCAGGAGAGGTCTCGTTAACACCTGGGAGTTACATATGAGGGGGGCCTATACTCTAATCCCCGATGTCCAGATACCTGATTCCTCGATCTTTCCTCCTGGCATGATTGACCTTCAAGCAACAGTAAGAATAGTTCCTATGATAAACACCAATGATACGTGCTGAATGATATTTGCTCTATCTATATGTGGTCCTTAGGATAACATATGGGTTACATAGGCACTATAAGGTCATATGCTGGTTATCATAGGTAACTGATAGGCAGGAAACAAAAGTCATAAAGGCCAAAGAAAGATGAGGAACAACAAGAACATTAAGAAGCTCCAGAAGAAGAAGCTACTAAAGAAACATGGACATTTCTACTGAAAGATAGATCATTTGATAAAAAGAGGGGAATGTTATCGTGGAATGCTTAATTAGATTATTAAATGTTCTATTTATGTATATGTCGCTTTAAGAGTGATTTTAAAAGTTACATAAGTTTGAAGTTTCAGAAAAACTTGTTATTCACCAGCCAGCCTGGAGTAGAGAAGATAAAGTACTATCAGGGGTGGAGACCCTTGGGCAGTCTGAAGATAAGCATTATCTAAGAGATAGTCTAGGATGACCAACAAGATAGAAGATGTTGACGAGGATGGCAGGCGAGGAACATAACAAGAATATGCATCATAATGTCTTATGTTTATCTTATCTATATGTCCAGCCAGTATTGGGGGGCACAAACAAGTTGTTTGTGTCCATGCATAAAGCTGACTCATGGTGACTGACCTATTCAAGACCCCTATAAATAAAGCCAGCACTCGTACTGTTCCGCAGAATGGTCTACGCAATGCTATGATGTGTAACTACATCGTTGTCTGTGTCTGATTTGTTCTCCAACCATGGTTGTCTGTTTGTCTGCTTGCTTTGTCTTGAAACGTAAGCTACTGCTGATTCCAGATACATTGAAGGAAGTAGTACAGCTCTCAAAACTACGCTCACAAGGGCATCATTACCTTTGGTGCAGCTGCTAAGGTGCCTACAGCTGAGGGGGGCTGTCTTCCTTGTCTGTCTCATTTTTCAAAGTGAGTTATTTTGCCATTGGGTAATACATGGGGCACTTACATATGTTGCTGTGGGGCCCACACTTGACTAGTTATGTCCCTGCTCACATACACATGCTGTTTTCACGGCTCAGTCTTTACACAGCATAGAACTGTAAATGTATAAAAAATGGGACACATTCAGAATTGCATGCAAGTCAGCTGTAATCACTCTTGCACTGCATGCATAGAGCAAAATGAGGATATACACCCATATGTTGAGTTGCACGAATTATGTGGCCAAACTGCCCATATCCATATGCTTGTCCAAATAGCCGTCATCATTATCAGCATGCACTTGCACCAGCTCTATACCTGGTGCAAGAGATCCATCTAATATCAGACAAGTTCTGTATACATGGTATACAATCGGGAAGCCAGCTGCCTTAATACCAGCAGCCGGCTTCCCGACTGTCATATCCCGGCGAGGGTGAAATGCCGGGCGTCTAGATGTAGACGCCTGACATTTCCCCGACGCCGGGACACAGGCGCCCCGGCATCCCAATCGAAGGGATGCTGGGTGCCGTGAGCAGACAATGGCGCGGGGGGGAGGGTTAGGTTTAGGGCACTTGGTGGGGACTTAGGGTTAGGCACCCCCCTGGGAGGGTTAGGGTTAGGCACCTCCCCGGGGGACTTAGGTTTAGGCAGCAGGGAAGGGGGGGTTAGGGTTAGGCACTTAGAGGGGGGATTAGGGTTAGGCACTTGGGGGGGAGGTTAGGGTTAGGCACCCCTAAGGAGGGTTAGGTTAGGTTAGTCAATACTTACCTATCGACGATCGGGATTTCCAGCGCGGTCGGGCTTCCTCTGCCGGGAACTCTGCTTTGGTTGGCCAGGCGCTGCCGGGAATCGAACCACCGGCCGTCCGGCTGGCACATCTCTGCATATACTGTAAGCCAGCCTACTGTACATGCCCACAACATGCACTCATTAAACTTAGTCTACATGTGAACTATTAAAAGACTATTGCACAGGGTAGGACACTGGGGTCTGTAACCATTTAGCTTGAGACTGCTGGACTGCGTTAGCAGCCTATAACCTACTGTATTAGCAGAATGCAGCAGAATGTGTCTGTGAAGGACAATGGGTGTTAAATGTATTTACCCAGCAGGAAGACAATGCACTTGCCAAAGTGTGTAGGATGTTAAGTTAGTAGTACAGTAGAATGGTGTTGGTGGTACAGCTTACCCAGGTCTTAGGTTTATTTAATCAGGTAGAACAACAGGTAGAATAGAGACACATGGATATAACAGGTGTAATAGCAGTATGGTTCAGCCTAGAGCATGATGGTGTCATTGGGTGTCAGGATGGTAAATTCACTAGTGGATGCTATCACTGCTATAGCAGTGGAGGTATAGGGTACTTGAGGTACCTGTAGGTCTCTATATGGCTTGCGGTGTGTGGAGTCTCAGAGAACGCATACATACATGGAAGATGCCAGGAGGAGAGACACGCCAGCCGAGTGTGTATACGCACTAGCACATATCAAAGTTCAGATCTTCCTGCTAAGTCGTGATGGGTCCCAAAAACTGCCGGCTCAGTTACTTTTGCATTGTGGATGGAGGCAACACCTCACTCACTCAAGACTGCCTCTCATCACATGACACAATGTGAGCATCACACACAATTTGACATCTCACATGCAAGGAGGGCTATACTAAACATTTTGGACAAGCAAAATCATACCGTACTTTGGTCAACATGTTGGCAACAATGATTTCACTGGAAAGACGAGACAGAATAACTAAAGCATCCTTCATCAGCTCCTGACAAAGTGATGTTTATCAGCAATGTTGATGGTCTTCTATGAACTAGACATATCCAAAGTACACTTAGACCCAATAGTAGGAATGTGACTGCAAATCTTCTCCCTTTGCAGTTGAACACACAATTGTTGATGATTTCAAGCTTTCTGGATATTAGTTTTTAACTGTAGATTTCCACTATTGACAGTCGTAACTTGATTTTGGATCATGAAGTTTCTGAGGTACACAGCGAACAAGGCATGTGTATTACCAACCGCACTGGACATATATATATATACAGTCAGGTCCATAAATATTGGGACATTGACAGAATTTTCAGATTTTGGCCTCTAAACCACCACAATGGTTTTGAAATTAATCAAACAAGATGTGCTTTAACTGCAGACTTTCAGATTTAATTTGAGGGTAATTACATCCAAATCGGGTGAATGGTGTAGGAATTACAATGGTTTCAATATGTGCCTCCCACTTTTTAAGGGGCCAAAAGTAATGGGACTATCAACTCAAAAGCTATTTCATGGACAGGTGTGGGCTATTCCCTCGTTATTTCATTATCAATTAAGCAGGTAAAAGGTCTGGAGTTGATTCTAGGTGTGACATTTGCATTTGGAATCAGTTGATGTCGACTCTCAATATGAGATCCAAAGAGCTGTCACTATCAGTGAAGCAAGCCATCATTCGGCTGAAAAATCAAAACAAACCCATCAGAGAGATAGCAAAAACATTAGGTGTGGCCAAATCAACTGTTTGGAACATTCTTAAAAAGAAAGAACACACCGGAGAGCTCAGCAACACCAAAAGACCCGGAAGACCACAGAAAGCAACTGTGGTGGATGACAGAAGAATTATTTCCCTGGTGAAGAAAAACCCCTTCACAACAGTTGGCCAAATCAAGAACACTCTCCAGGAGGCAGATGTATATGTGTCAAAGTCAACAATCAAGAGAAGACTTCACAAGAGTGAATATAGAGGGTTCAGCACAAAATGTAAACCATTGGTGAGCCACAAAAACAGGAAAACCAGATTAGAGTTTGCCAAACAACATCTAAAATAGCCATTACAGTTCTGGAACAACATCCTATGGACAGATTAGACAAAGATCAACTTGTACCAGAGTGATGGGAAGAGAAGAGTACGGAGAAGGAAAGGAACTGCTCATAATCCAAAACATACCACCTCATCAGTGAAGCATGGTGGTGGTAGTATCATGGCGTGGGCATTTATGGCTGCCAATGGAACTGGTTCCCTTGTATTTATTGATGATGTGACTGCTGACAAAAGCAGCAGAATGAATTCTGAAGTGTTTCGGGCAATATTATATGCTCATATTCAGTCAAATGCTTCAGAACTCATTGGACAGCGCTTCACAGTGCAGATGGACAATGACCCGAAGCATACTGCAAAAGCAACCAAAGAGTTTTTTAAGGCTAAAAAGTGGAATGTTATGCAATGGCCAAGTCAATCCCCTGACCTGAATCCGATTGAGCATGCATTTCACTTGATGAAGACAAAACTGAAGGGAAAATGCCCCAAGAACAAGCAGGAACTGAAGACATTTGCAGTAGAGGCCTGGCAGAGCATCACCAGGAATGAAAGCCAGCGTCTGGTGATGTCTATGCATTCCAGACTTCAGGCTGTAATTGCCTGCAAAGGATTTGCAACAAAGTAATAAAAAGTGAATGTTAGATTTAGGATTGTTTAGTTTGTCCCATTACTTTTGACCCCTTAAAAAGTGGGAGGCACATAGAGAAACCGTTGTAATTCCTACACTGTTCACCTGATTTGGATGTAATTACCCTCAAATTAAATCTGAAAGTCTGCAGTTAAATCACATCTTGTTTGTTTCATTTCAAAGCCATTGTGGTGGTGAATAGAGGCCAAAATATGAAAATTCTGTCAATGTCCCAATATTTATGGACCTGACTGTATATATATATATATATATATATATATATATATATAAATATATATATCTGAAAGAATAATAAAACTAATGCCACTGTTATTATCAATATTATCAAGTAATATAGCCTGCTACCACTTGCAATTGGAATTGACAAAAATAGGGAAAAAAAAAGAATTGTCCATTGTAGTGCATAAATGGAAATATTACATGAAATTTTACTTTTATTGAGAATACTACTAAAATTCCAAAATTGCTAAAATTCTGCGAAATATAAGGTGAGAGATAGAAAAATCATGTGAAAAAGTCAGAAATGTCATAAAAAAATAACACCGCATACGAGACTCTCAGCGACTGCTTATTAATAAATAAATGTATACCAAAAAAGTGTACAGTGTCTTGTGCTCAACCATGGAAATCTCTAAAACCTGAACTGTTGAGGAGCCTTGAGGACTGCATTTGGGAACCCCTGGCTCTGCATAAAGTATATGGAGCATCGTTTCAGTTGGACAGACAAGTTGGACAGTTAGTTGGATGAAAGTTGGTCTAGTGTATGTAGTGTATGGTCAGCTTTATGCTTTTACTTTGCCATTTTGCAGAATTTGTAGTCTATAAATAGATTTGGGACAACAACGGTCAATTCATTCTGTTTGATGTGTATAAGGTTGTGGTAGGAGCGAGAGAAATTCAAACCAATTTCACTGAGAAATATGCAACATTTCTCAGCCAAGTCTGAAACAAGGAAAATAAGGAATTGATTTGAAAATGTCATATTTCTATTGTACAGCCAGTACTAAGAGCCATCTTGGAATCTCTCAAGATGCAGCTGGTGTAACTAATGTTAATAGGAGCTAGAGAGGCTGTTTGCCAGAATTGTGATTCAGCTTTCATTGGGTAAGGTTGCATTTCTTTTGTTTTTTCACTTCACAGAGTTTTTCTATTGTTTGTAAATTGGGGGTAATTAATACCCCCAAAAAGCTGCACAAAAAATAGCATATTTACACCAAAGATGCGTGCAAGTGAAAACCAGTATAATATGCGCTCAGTTTACATGGCATAAGTCAATACGTGGTTATGCTTCTGATGTAAATGTAAAATGTGCATTCTCTAGTAGGCATCAAAACAAACTTGAAATACCTCTCTCATACAGCAGAAATAACTCTGCATTCTGTGTGCTAAAAAAGATTATGCTAAATAGGCATCCAAAATCATATTATGTGCCCAAACAGTAAAGCACCTATCAGTGTCACTCGTACATCTGCAATCAGCCTAGTGTTTCAACAGCACTGGTAACTGTCAAAATCATCTGGTTTTTGCATCTCTCTCTGATCACCTGCAATGTCTTTTGGAGTTTATGTGTCTCCCTTCTGCTCAAAGTGACATTAAGCAAAGTCACCATAGGGGTTTGGTACGTTTAACTGTGCAATGTGTGGAAGTAGGTGACGTAGACTAGCCACATCACCATAGGGGGTGTCACAGGCAGCCACATCATTGTTGAGGGCATGGCTTAGTCTGCGCAGAGTGATCAGTGCTACAACTTAATGGGTTTTTTTTGTTTAAGTGATATCTGACACTGTTAAGTAGATGAAGTGTTTCCGCTTTTGTTTTTCCTGGTTACAGGGAACTTTGATTTTTGAAATGCCTTGATAGTGGATAAAAATACCTTTTAATTTTTTATTTTTTTTGGGGGGGGGGGTGGGGTTTGCTGTCAATTATGTAAATTTTCATTGTATGTACTTACCACAGTATTCTAAGTGCCAACTTTATCAGGGAATTTACAGGATATTTGACAAAAAAAAACAGGAAAAAATGGTAAAGTTCAGAAAGTCTGGAAATGTAAAAGTGGAAACCAGTGCTGGATATATAAGTCCATCTTGTAGGAACTAGAGTATTTAAAAGAGGAGACAACATTGTCGGGATTTGGGGTGGGAGGGAGGATGCATTGGGCTCACCTGGTAGTAAGGAAGGGATGCCTGATTGCTGTCACTAGCCTACATTATTGATGGGTTGAGGTGAAGCAAAAAGGTCACCCACAACTATGCAAAAGAGGTGGAGGGCTATCTGTGCACCCATAACTATGAGTAGAGGAAGATGTCTCCCCAATTCTGCAGGGAAATTGATGAACCATCCCCTATGGTTTAACATCCACTTTCTCAAATTGAATAGAGACCCTGCAGCAAGCAGTGTGACAACCCTAGTTATTATTGGCATTATTTGGCAGAGTATGCAGAGATGCTAGAGTGGTGGGTGTGCAGCAAATGTGTGACTGGAGGTTAATCCACACAGTTAACATTGGATTGGGTACGGAATTCTGATGATCAGGATGCCGATGGTCAAAATACCAACAGCGGCATCCTGACAGTCAGAATCCTGGCAGAGTTTTGTAAGTATTACAACCCTTACACTAACCCAAACCCACCTCTCCCATAGCCGAAACCCTGCCCTCCTTTCCCACAGCCTAACCCTAACCCTCCCGGCCCACATCCTAACCCTAACCATCCCCTCTCACAGCCTATCCCTCCCAGTAGTGCCTAACCCTCCCCCTAACCCTAAGACTCCACCTAACCTTAATACTTACCTCCACAATCTGTCTGTATTCTGACAGTTGGGATGCCACAGTCGGTATTGTGATGGTTGGCACCCTGACTGTCGGGATGCTGACTACACCCACGAGAGCTAAAGCATGCCATTGGTTTATTAAGCAGGTAGAAATAGGTAGCATAGGACAGAGGGCTAAACACAGATGTAGATGTTGTGTCAGATACAGACTGAAGCATATAGGGAAGCTTAAAAAAGTCCACAAAGGTGGACGAAACGCGTTGCTGCCCATCACCTTATTTACTGTGTCCAAAGGATTCTGGCTCCTGCACACAAAATAGATCAACTCAGCAAGCCCTATGATATAATTAGTCAGCTCTGTGCTGCTGGTGAATAAATAGGAGTATGTAAATCTGTGTGGCTTGGTTTCATAGGATTCATTGGCCGGAGCTATGCTGCAGGAGGATATCCAGCATTAGGACTAAGGTTACACATCTCCACATTGTGAATCCTGGCTTTCAGAACCGACTGAGCCAATACTGACCGGACACTAATTTAATTCACTAAGAAACTAATTCAGACCAGGGCACTTATGTTGGACAGCAGGTAAAATCATTTATAAATCTGGAACTGTCTCTAACATTTGAACAGCTTCTTCCTTATTTAAGGGACTGCTGGGAAATTACTAAACAAAATTGGTTTCTAACCCTGCATAATTTCTCATTGCTTTATTTATATTACAGCTTTGCTTGGACACAGCATAATACATTACATAAGACAGGCTAATGCCGTCTAATATTGATTCTGAGTGGCACTTTATGATAACTTACCAGAAAGACTTTTGCACAGCAACTCTATAAAGATAAAAATATTTTTTGAGATAAAAGGTGAACTTCTACATTGTATACTAATTGTTATTACGTTTTTATATATTGTTTTATGATAACATTGTAACTCATTTTATAATAGGTTAAATTAAATAAATAATTGTGTTTCTTTTTCTACATTGGCTGATGCTTAATTAGAGGTACACCAGCGCAGTTTTTTTTCTAGTGTTCACTGCACTAACATGGCCATGTTAGTGAAAAATTCGCACTGGAGGTCAGCATTGGTTAGTGCACACTGACTTCTCCCCCCCCCCCATTTGAAGTTCAAATTTTCCAGCTGGTTTTTAAGAGTTTCTTAGTGGTATTAGGTTTGCATAGCAAGAGTTACAGCATGCATTCTTTTCGTATTGGGGCTGGGAAGTGGCAATCTTTCGATTATGAGGCTTATGTGCAGTGTGATAAATGGGAGCTTGCTCATCCTGTGCCAACCCAAAAATGTTGTTTTCCCACCAGTTAGTAAATGGCTAGCTCATGGGGTTTTTTAGCTCTCTTCTTACTTTGAGCTAACAGGAGGTTTTTTCAGTTTTCATCTTCACTTGGGTTAGCTTTTTCCCCCTTTACCCTGGGTAGGCTAGATTTTTTATTGTATTATATGTATTCTTGTATTGCTCTTTAAGCTCAGTTTTTGGTGTGATGACTCACTATTAGGGATTTGTTTTGTTTACAGCTAAAGAGGATCAGGTGAGCAGGTGTGGTTGATCGGTTATTTACACATTTATTGGGCCAAGAAGCATGGGCTGGCTCAGCTTTTGCTAAGTGAGTGAAGGTGCACTGCCAAAATACGACTTTTCGCATGTAATTGAATTCTCCCTAAGTTGGTGTCCCTGGTCTCTTCTGTAGCTGGGTGGGGTGAGCCTTAATGGTTGGTTCTGCATGTTGGGGGTAATGACAATGGTCATTTGAAGGGTCTGGAATTGATTGTGTGTTTGAAGGAGGTGTTGGTTGAGGTCAGAGCTTGGTGGTCCGGTGTGCGCATACAGTTGTGTGGTCGGAGGTGGTGTCTAATTTGGTATGGCGAGTTTCCAGGAATCATAAGGCTTTAGATAGAAAGTTCATGTTGCGGTGTCTCACAAAATTAACTTTACTGTGCCCCCTAATTCAGCATGTTTTTTAGGTTCTGATCTCACTAGGGGCAGAAAGCATGATGCATCACAATTTGAATATGATGCATCCCGCCACTCTTTGCATGCATGCTGGCGTTAATTATGCAAATGACAGCTCTCTCTTAAAGAGCTGTCCTTTTTGAGTTAGGAACTTCTGGGTCTATGACACAGAAGTACCCCTCGTGTCATTCTGCACATGTGCAGAATGACACATGTGCCATGGGGGGTGCTGGAAGGGATCCAGTTGGATCCCTCTCACCCATAGCCTTCTTTTAGGCAGTTGAAATGATAAAGAAAATTCACTTGCACACACACGTTAGTGAGCTGGCTGCTTATCCCCAATGATAAACACCGGATCATAAACTGTAAAGTACACTAAAAAGAATTACGGGTCCAAGTGCTCAGCCCTCAAGGGTATAATCACATCTCAAATTCCATCAGGAAAAATACAATAAAACCAGGCCTGTAATCCCAAGGATAATAAGTATCACTATATATATATATGTAGCGTTCCCACTAGGCTGTTTTAGCGGGGCGCGGCGCCCTGCCCTCTTTCTGGAAGGCAAAAAGCGCCCTGCCCTCCAGAAGGAGGGCAAAAAGCGCCCTGCCCTAACAGCCTGCGGGAACCGTCTTCACCCGCGGGTCGCAGTGTCCCGCGGGTGAAGAAATGTGCGGTGACCCGGTCACCGCCGGAGAATAGACGCCGGGCGCATGCGCCCGGCATCTATTCTCCCTGTCTGCAGGGCTTGGGGGCTGCCTGGCGTGTCCGTAAGTGCCGGGCACGCCCCCAAGAGTGACGAAAAGGGGACGCGTCTTATAGACACGCCCCCTTTTCGATAACCACAACCCCTTCTCGGTCGCGCGTGCGCCAGAGGGGCGCGCGCGCGGACATGCCCTCTCTAGCTCCGGCGCCCTGCCTCCCGCCGGAGCTAGAGGGAACACTATATATGTATATATATATATATATCTATATATATACTGTATATATAAACTGTATTTTATATTATATAGAAGGGACTAAGATTTATAAAGCAAGGAACAGTATAAGGAAATAAAGGGAATATAACAATCCCTTAACACTGGCAAGCCACCCCCTACTGTTTTAATTGTAATTTTATACTAGGATACAGTGGTGAGTCAGAGTTAATCTGTAGGCCAAAGATTTGGTAGAAAAGCCAGAGACAAGTAACAAGTACACAAAAGGTGTTACAAGTGTGATATTACTGCAAGTCTTTTCTAGAAATTTGGACAGATAAAAAGCTTTCACCTGAATGCTAGACAAAAATACAATTAATTACAGCAAACCTAGAAAAATTTAAAAGTACCTTGGAAACTTGTTTATTTCTTTGTCTATCCAAATTTAAAGAGGATTTCTGCACGCAGCAAGTTAAGTCTTGGTGACTTAGGGGGTCAGATTTACCATGGTGATAAATAATGCAGATCACAGACAGACAATGAGTTCTACAAAGGAACAGACTAGTATGATTTTTTTTACTATTGGGAAATTGTGCAAAAACAGTATATTTAACCCTGTTATTCCCAACAAATACACCTCAGCTGAGATGTTATGGAACACACTGCTAGAGCAGGTTTTTACACAAACATTTTTTTTCCAGATGTTAACCATACTGATACATGCATTTGAGGATACAATTTGGGGACCAGAACATGCTGAGATGTTGGCTAATAACAAAAAGATAAATGATGCAAATTTTCATTACCAGTGCTGTGTTAAAAAGGTGAAAAAGGTGTGTACCCTAGAATCACAATTAGAAGAGAAAGATTTCAACAATATTGATAGAGGAAAGCAAATTTGGATGCTCGAATCTCAATTGTTAGAAAAAGAGAGATATTATGCGGATGTTGATAATGAGTTAACAGTACTATATACAGAGATTAATGAATTCAAAGATAAAGCAGCATCCAATGAAGCTTTAATTGCAGAGTTAAAGAATAATTTAACCAACAAAACCCAAATGATAACAAATATGCACAAAACTATAAATGATTTATATAATATGGTGTCTAGAAAACAAGTCTGTGTAACTGAAAATAGAGGCAGTGAGATGGGAAGCATGGGATATACTATGCCCATACTTACTCCTGAGGGTGTAACACCCCCAGTGGGTGACCTCAAGTACCCTGTAGCACGTACATTATTCCCCATCACCCATTGGGAGTGGATCTAATGTTCATGCACATGTTGATGATGGTGTTTTTGAATTCAGCAATGGATGGCAAATGGTACAGTCAGCTCCTATTCCCTAAACAGGCCACAGTAACGGAACTGGATTGCACACTCCCTATAGAAATTATAGCATGCAGAAGATGCAATTACTGTTAAAAATTTGTAAGGAAATCCCTAAGTATGACACCAGCATAGACCCTTTTACCTCTTGTGATATTTTTGAGGGACATTGTGACACATTTAACTTTGCCCCAGAATATCGCAGGGAGTTGTTTAAATTATGGTTACCCACTCACCTTAACCAGAGGTATGCCGCAACTGGGAAGATAACTCCAAAAAATTGAAAATTTCATGATAAAGAAGAGAGACTATCTGCTCTCATAATATACATATGTCAGTTTATCTGTTGAGAACAGGCAACTGCCATCAGGGGGACTTGTTACAGGAGAAATCTATTATTCACCATTTAGGACTCACAGATACTGGTCATTTTGTGAATAGAAACCAGTTTTACTTGTTTCTATTTAACATATAAGAAGACCTAGCCACTCTCACACACTATCAGCTTTTGTATAGAGATTACCTCTCTCACTTCCTGTGTCAGGTTACAGTCAGGAACATTTATGTGAGAGTTTGAGCTGAGACTGGACTCATGTGTTGAAGACTGCTGAATGGAAAGGTTGAAACCAGGCCTGTAATCCCAAGGATAATAAATATAATTATATGTATATACAAATTATTGCAATATTTTGGAACCAACATTCCCTATGTTCAAAGGAGTTGCAGTTTGAAAAGCATGTGAGTGCCGAGTTTGTATGATATTTTTTATGTAGATGGTGTGGTCACATAGCAAGGGCACCCCAGATGGTTGAGTGCCGTGGATTGAGCCTGTCGTTTATATATATATATGTAAACTGTATTTTATGTGTGTAATTGAATATATTGTTTTGTAGTTATCTGTAGCAGGGTTATGCATGTACTGTGTAATCTTACTTTGACAAATTGAATATTATACAGAGAACTCTGTGGGTGTTTTATGTTATTTCATGTGGTGATAGAACTTATATAGAAGGGACTAAGATTTATAAAGCAAGGAACAGTATAAGGAAATAAGGGGAATATAACGATCTCTCAACAGAGTCCCTCAAGATAAGGATGGAAGGATCCATATTAGATGTCCCCCTGAAAGTGCCCCATATCAAGGAGCTTGCTGAATCCAAGCAACATGTCTAGTGGGGAGTGCTTTTATGTATAGGAGTGCTCAAAAGAAAAAGTCTATGGAAAGTGGCATATATTGTAAGTGGCAGATTCCCTCGATATTGTGGCATTAGAAGCAAAAGCAAATTCAGTATTTCTAGATGGGAATGCTTGATTTTAGAGCAATTGTGGCCAATTCATGAAGGAGGCATACTGTAGGTAACACCCTATAAGCTAAAGTCTGTCTCATAAAGAGCAGTGTATGTAATACTGAAGACATAAATATAGGGCCAGCATTCACAATAAATAATCTGAGATTAATTTTTTTCCCGATGTGAGCACCATTCCACAATCCAAGTATCCTTCTGTGTGGCACATTGGAGCTAGTTCTGGAGTCTGGAGGAGCATCAGAATTACTTAGCACTAGCCCTGGACATATATGTATACATTGGTCTCCTTATACACTGGTTAGTGTATGTAATACTGTTAATAATTAACAAGATAGATGGTCTATAGTATAGAATATAGGGAAGAGAGTCTAAATAAACAAAATTTCAGTATCAAACATATTTATCTCATATAATATAATATAATATACATACATAATCTAAAAAAGTAGGAGACATAACTGAGTGTTCTAAGCATACATTAGCCCATCTCATGTTAAGATGCCTGTATCTTCTTGCTGGCAGCTGCTCTTTGGTCACTCTGGCTTTGTGCATTGATTGAGCCCTCAGATCCACACATGCAGCAAAACATGGTAGGAAAAGTTGCTGCCACTGTGCTTACACTGCAGCTAAGTTCCATTCCTTATACTTTATTGCATGTTGTGGCTGTGCTTTATTAACATTGTATTGTACACTGTTGATATTGTGGTCAGTATTTGAGCCGCTGATAGTAGGTGAGTGGTTACCATGCAACTGAAAACCCCCCTGTATTTGCCCATGTGAGGAGATGGCAGATGATTCTGATTCTGGAGCAGCATGTATGGCAACTATACAATCCTGGCATCTGAGGGATTATTAGCAGTTGCTAATTTGCTACTCTTGATATCCTGGTAGTTGTGCTCATGGTTCCATATAAATTGAAATATGCAGAGGCATAATCTGGGGTTTCGTAGAGGATTTGGGTCTACCATGGAAGTGCAGTCAAGCCCCCAAGATGACATGGACATCCTGTTACCCCTTGTTTTCACATCAGAATATGACCACACCCATGGAAAAATTTGCAAACATTTCCCTAAGGACCTGGAAATATAATTTACTTTTTTTGTTTAATGAAAATTCCTTTGGAGATAATTATTTAAGGAAGAGCAAAACTACAGGCCTGTTGCACAAATGCTGTTGTGTGATATCATGAGGCTAGTTGTTTGTTAATTCACTCATTTATACAATGGAAACATGCATTTGTTGGTAAAGATGGCGATCTCCACAGGGGTAAAACTTTTGACTCTTTTCATGAAAGAATCTGGATGCACCAGGAAGATTCCTTGCTGAATGCAGGCTAAATAAATATGCCTACTTATGCATACGCATGCAAAATGTGATTTATTTATTTTTGCAGGAAATAATTTTCTAAAAGAGATTCAGTGGGTACGAAAGATACCTATCTGGGGTGTTACGTGAATGTTCCAAAAATTGCAATGTGTGCATCATCCTTGCTATGTGTGAGGTGCGGACAATTGGGTGCATTTAGGCAATATGAAAAGCAGTTTGTGGATTACTTTGATTATTTTTGAATAATCCCAATGTATGAAAACAATGAATGAAATTTCACCTATGCACGTTGAAACTGTATGCATTCAGAAGTAAATAGTTTATATTCTAAAGTGATTTATTTAATGTTCTCAATGGGTATAATTCCATCTCATATGCAAATTAAGTTAGACAGGACAACTTTTTGAAGTTAGTGAACCTTGAATTACTGTCAATGTATGGATAAATTTGCATAAACATCTAATATTGTCTATTGTTTCAGAATGTATTCTAGATTTAATGTAGTTGTTCTTTAAATTAAATACCATGCAAATAGAAGATTTTGCTTTGAACACTTAAATGTGCTTCACATGGTAATTCACATTAAGCTCTAACAGCTAAGGTTTTATAATGCATTTCCATGATTAAGACGTCAACATTATTTAATTAGTGTTTAATTTTATTAAAAGTGAATATTTCGTCAAAAGTAAATGTCAGGAGGCTGTGGCATAAGTTCTCTTATCTTTCCTGCAGTTCCCTTGTGAAGTGTCGGAAAACTCAACTGCCAAAATAACCGTGAATGAATAATTTATAAATGACTGATGCATCTGGAATGTTGTTCCAGGCATAAAACAGTAGGACATCAATAATCAAAAGAATTTGGATTAATTTAGCTTTATATTACAGCTGATATTTTTATCTAAATATTACAGCCTGTGCAGTATGGTCAGGAAAATTTTCATTTTCTTTGTGCATTCAGTGATTTTAGCATTTTATTTGTCTAACGTTTAATTTATTCATCACATCTCCACACTCAAACCTTTTGTAATGCTAAATTCCGAAACCCAGAAAAATAAAATAAACAAATAGGGTTTTATGTGAAGACATTTAAAAGTGATATAGGTGTGCTTATACTAGCAGCTAGTAACCTCATCTCTGCGTATCATAATATCAGAATCTTCACAGGTGAGATCACTTGGTATAATGAAATGCCAGGTGTGAGAATACAGACCAGCGCATGCAGACAGCACACCAGACACAGCTAATTGAAACAAAAGATTATGTCAAATATCAAAATAGTGAATATATACAGTACAATTAAGAAAAATTATTTAGAAATTAATAAAAACATGTTATCAAACTTCAAGTGAAGCATCGGAGTGGCTTGGTCAAATAAAACAGTTATGAGTATATAAAGATTATTTATTTCTTCAGATAGTATATTCAAATTTACTGTAAATTTTTCTTTGTGTCTCCTAAATATTTGAAATGACATATAGGGGCCCATTTATTAATGATCGCATATGTACTGCGATCTGGGCGCGATATTGACGCCCATGATAGCATTGCAGGATGTGATCATACCATCCAGATGTAACAAAAAGCACATGCTGGACAGGGGCTCTGAAAGGAGCCCGTCACTGTGATGTGCTGGGAGTGAAGTGACCGCATCAGTGGTCTCTTCACTACTGTGCTGGGACTCCAGTGCATATGTGGTCTACTGACCACACATGTACTGTGACCATTGCGGAGGGAGGGTTCCTGTGGAACCCTCTCCTCATAGTTTTGCAATATGTAGCCTATAGGCTACAGTGGACTACCGCCATATTCTGATGGTGGTACCTGCGAAAGCCAATCTCTGACATGCATTGCATACCGGAAGACAGTATATATGGCAGCATCGCATCCCCCATAGAAACATATGGGGGTTGCGGTTACCTATGGGAATGGAGCGATCACAGCAGGTATCTGAGATATCTGCTTCAGTCCCTCACATTCGGGGGATACTAAATATTTGTGGTTACCCCCGAAAACGGGTGTTTTCGGGAAATAAGCCGCAAATATATTGATTAATGGGCCCAATACAATTATAATTAGAATGTTACTGAGATATTTGGATGATTATCAGACAATAGGTCAGAGTGAGGTAAAATACATATTTATATTCTCATTTAGGATATAAGTTTTAAGAACACAAATTATTATGTGGGCCCAAGCCTATATGGCTACTTATTATAATTTACCCCAAGCTTTCTAAAATTGCAAAGAATTTATTTTATTATACTACATGTATACCTATAGTTGAGATTAGGCTATACACAAAGTTGTTTCTGTGCTAGGGGAGCACTTATATTGTAGTGATGTTCCCCAATCTGGTATACATAGTTGTATATGTGGTAAATTGGACCCGCCCATCAGGATGGCCCTGTTTTATACCGCTCTCAGTTTCCAAAATGTCAATCCTCATTTAAAAGCATAAGACGTGTTTAGGAAGAAGAGAGGATGAGAAACCTCCATGTAGTCATAAAAAGGATTTAGGGGCCTATGTATCAAGCCATATTTTACATACAATTATGCAGAAACTGCAGTTTCTGCATAATTTTGTGTGTCGATCCTATGTACTAATAGCACTTTGCAGGAGATTTCACAGAGATCTGTGTCTCTATTATTATCAATGGGGACTACAAACTGTCCCCTATGTACTAAACTCCAAAAGGTAACGTAATGATAAAAAGGGGGTATATACCTTTATGAATTTAATAAAATACAAATGTACAAAAAAAGAGAGAAATAACAATAAAAAATGCTTAGGCAAGGATGAACTTGACAAAAGCATGGCACAGACAATAATGTATACTTAGGGGCTTATGTATCAAAGCTTGATGAGAGACAAAATTGTGAGAGAAAAAGTATTAACCAATCAACTCCTAACTGTCATTTTTCAAACACAGCCTATAAAATGTAAGTTAGAAGCTGATTGGTTGGTGATTTATATCACACAATTTTATCTCTCACCAAGCTTTAGTACATAGACTCCTTAATCTGTAAAATACATTGTACAAATCAAAACTACCTCTGAAGAAATGGCCAGTCCACCTAGGGCCGAGAAATGCGTTAGGTGTTCTCACGCTTTGGTTGACAAGTGTGAACATTCTTATTAATCTCCGGATTGCCTGATTTATTACCTAATTTCATCAAGCTCACTGCGTGCAGAATGGCTGCTTCACACCGGCATATCTACACACAGCCGATCTCTAGCCCCAGACAAAGCAACTATTCAGCCTGCAGCGCTATCAATACAGCCCAGGCGGGACTTCTCACTGAGCATAAAGTGGGGTGTTTCTCCTGTGTATCCAGCAGGTTGAATATGCAGGCATTTTATGGTAAGAGCCTTCATGAGCTGTCTGGATTATTAGGGTCTAGTGAGACTTTCACACATCCCGCTTTTAGCGCAGACTCAATTTACTCATGCTGATCTCACATACATGGGCCTTTTTTTTCCTGTGAGCTATCCGAACACTAACCTATTATCTGGAGACAATATGTATTCATCCTTTAAAAGCAACTGGATGCCATTTTGATCCAAATACAGCATTTTGATAATTATTGTGGGAACATTTTCTTTTTTTAGCAACATTAGTTTAGATTACTTCATGATTGCTACAATGTATTTTACAAATTAAATATACGTATACCTTATTGTCTGTGCCACAGTTTCATACTTGTGTAATCATTTTTTATTGATATTTTTCTCTTGTTTGTACATTTATATTTTATTAAAATTCATAAGGGTATATACCCCCTTTTATCAGTACGTATTATAATTTTTTTTATTGGATCAATATATCTATTAGCGCTTCAAGCTTCTTTCCCTTAGCAGTACTTAATAGGGGTAGTCACTCCTTACTGGTGAGCTGTAGGTTTATCAGACTTCACTGGAGAGCCCAATATAGATTTGTTCCTCTGTGTCATTTCTCCCCTTGCTGCTGTGTCCTGATCCCCGATGTCTGCTCTGTCAGCCCCCCGTGTCCACTCCTCCCCTTGCTGCAGTGTCCCGATCCCCAGTGTTCGCTCTGTCCCTCTCCTGATGTTGTGTCTTCACCACCTGCTGCTGTGTCCTATATCCTTCCCCCCCACTGTATCCACTCGGTCCTCCCTCCTGATGTCCTCTATCCTCCCCCCTGCTGCTGTGTCCCAGACCATCCCCATCTCTAGTGTCCGTCCGCTCTGTCCAGCAGTGCTAATTATAACTCTGATGGAGATTTCTGTGAAATTTGCTGCATTAATTAGAAACAGTACATAAAATTATGCAGAAACATAATTGTATGTAGCAAACGGCTTGATGCATAGACCCCTTTGTCTGAGGTATTTATCTACTCTAATTCCTAAACCTGGTAAAGACTCAGTATACCTTAATTCCTGCAGGCCAATATCTTTACTTAGTCAAGGTCATAACTATGATTATATAGCCAGGCCAAACAAGTTTTATTTAGTTTAAATCTACTGGCACATGTGTTAGGTAACTGTATGAAAGAGACAATGAGGTAGTCCACCAAGGCTTTTGATTCAATGGAATGGATATATAATAGGGAGATACTACTTCATTTTGGGATGTGTCCCAATTTTATAAAATAGGTTACATTATTGTATTCTCTTTCTGCAAGGATTTGTGTAAATGGATTTACATCTATTTAGTTTCCATTTGGAGAGGTCATTCACTAGGGATGTCCATTGTCTCAACTTACTATATTCATTTCGGATATAGGACCTCTGGCAAGTTTGATTAGAAACAATGTGGATATATGGGGTTTAGGGACAGTGAAGAAGAAGCGAGTTATTGTGTGGTGTGCTGATGATATTTTATAGAACCCTTTTTCAAGTAGTTGAAATGTTTGGGAAACATTCCTCAACATGCTTCCAGGACACTCTGGGCCTTATTTAGATATGGGGCTCATTCTGCACATGTGTAGAACAAGTCCTGTATGCTAGCATGCAGTGCCCCAAAGCCGCAGCATGACTGACATGTTGCTGCCGCTTGGGGGCGAGGAGGTAGTGTCATCGGTCTGCGTTCCTAGAAATAGGGGCCTGTTAGCCCCATTTTCCTGGATTGCCAAGGCCAGGGTCTGCATCGGAGGACACAGATTTCCTGGCCTCACAAGCGGCAAGAGACTGATGGTCGCGATGTTGATCTGATACGAAGTCTTCGGACTCAGCAATCGGATCTGCGATGCTGGGTGGAGGTGTCTTTTTCCCTCAGACCCCTTTTGCCCTGCAGGCATTAGCATATTAGTTGTACGGTATTGCACAGCCGCTTTCCTGTGGCTGTGGAATACCGTGCATATCTGAATCAGAGGAACCGAGCCCACCCAAACTTCAGGGATCTGAGACACAGCTCGGATCTCCCCACCCTCCCCGCATCCCTAATCGAGACAAAACCTTGAGACCTTGCTATCAGATCTCAGTTTTGCCTCGAGCGGCCATTTTCAAAGTCCCATTGAAGTCTATGGGCTTGCCGCTGATTGACTGAGAGAGCTGTCTGTCACAGCTCTCAGCCAATATGCGCTTGCCCATAGACTTCAATAGGCACAGGAAGAGGAAGAAAGATGCCATCAATCCCCCCACCGCACTGACACCGCTGCTCCCCCGCTGCCAGCACCACCGGCACCCCCGACTAAGGACACTGCCAGCACCCTGCACTGCTGCCCCATACTGAGGACACCATCAGCACCCTCACACTGCTGACACTGCCATCAAACACGCACTGAAAACACTGCCAGGACCCCGCACTGCCAACACTGCCAGCACCCCTGCACTGAGGACACTGCCGGCACCCCCGCACTGAGGACACTGCCAGCACCCCGCACTGCTGGCAGCCCCTCACTGAGGACACTGCCAGCACCC
Source organism: Taudactylus pleione (assembly GCA_031769625.1). NCBI lineage: Eukaryota > Metazoa > Chordata > Amphibia > Anura > Myobatrachidae > Taudactylus > Taudactylus pleione. The sequence goes on from JAUIMM010000115.1 coordinate 7,983,471, forward strand.
TTGCAGTGGGGACACTGCTGGTACCCCCGCTCTGCCGTCACTGCTGGCACCCTGCATTGAGGACTGCTACTCCACGTACTGAGGACACCATCAGCACCTTCAAACTACCGACACTGCTGGTACCCCCACACTGAGGACATCGCTGGCACCACCACACTGCTGACACCACCAGCACCCCCACACTGAGGACACCATTGGCACCCCTGCACTGCCAACACCGCCAGCACCCCAGCACTGTTCACACCGCTGGCACCCTCACTCTGCTGACACTGCCAGCACCCCCTCACTGATGACACCGCTGGCATCCCTGCACTGCCGATACTGCCAGCACCCCCGCACTGACACCGCTGGCATACCTGCACTGCCCACACTGCCAGCACCCCCACACTGATGACACCGCTGGCACCCTCACTCTGCTGACACTGCCAGCACCCTGCACTGAGGACACTGCCAGCACCCCCACTGCTGTCTCCCATACTGCTGACACCACCAGCACCCCCTAACTGATGACACCACTGGCACCCCTGCTCTGCTGACAACGTTGGCACACCCGCTCTGCTGACACCGCCGGCACCCTTCACTGCCCACACCTACAGCACCTGCACACTGAGGACGCTACTGGCATTCTCGCATTGAGGACACCGCTGGCGTCCCTGCAATGCGAATACGGTGTCACAGTAAGTGCACTATTGGTATATCCAAACCACACTGTATCTGACCAGCACTATATCCAACCCACATTGTATACTGCACTGTGGACCTGATTCAGACCCGGTCGCAAGCGCTGAGCGCTCGCAACCGGGTCGATAGTGGCCTATAGCGCATGCGCATGACGGAGCTGGCTCCGTCGTGCGCATGCGCGAGAACCGGCTAGCGACGGGCAATTTGTTGCTCTGGGTCTCGCACCAAAGGGGGCGAACTTCAATGTTGAGTGACAGCTCGACCCCTTTGGTGGGCGGGCCGGGGGCGTGGCTGCCCAAACGGAGGCGTTCCCATGAGAACGCCTGCCATTTGGGGGCGGCCCCACTGACATAACGAGTGATGTCAGTGGAGAGATTCCGACTCTGTTAGAGCCGAAATCTCTCTGGTGCTTGCGGCCACGAAACTCTACCACAAGGGTCTCATCGCAAGCCCGATGGTCGTGATGGTCTTGACAATCGCGACCATCATCATGACAGTTCGCTATAGCTATGCGAGCGGCCAAGAGGCCGAGACAAAAAAAAAAGCCTGGCACTGATTCAGAGCGAGCGCTCTGTCAGAGCGTCCGGCTCTGAATCAGGGCCTGTATCCGACCTGCACTGCATCCAACCCACACTGTGGGGGTCATTCAGACCCGGTCGTTAGCGCCGATGCGCTCGGACCGGGTCGATGGCCCCCCACAGAGCGCATGCGTGAGACCCATTTGGAAGGCGGGCCAGGGGGGGTGGCAGCCTAAACGGGGGTGTTCCCCCCCTCATGACTAGTGATGTCAGTGGAGAGCTTCCGGCTCAGACAGAGCCGAAAGCTCTCCGGGGCTTACGACAAGGGAGACCCTACCCTAGGGTCTCGTCGTACCCCGATGGTCGCGATGGTCTTGACCTTCGCGACCATCACCTTAGGCGGTCGTAAGGCTGTGGGTGTTAACCCACAGCCTTACCACTGCAAAGGAGGATGTCTTGAAAATTCAAGAGGTCCTCCCCTCATTCAGACCGACCGCACGCTCTGTGCGACCGGCTCTGAATGAGGTCCAGTATCCCGCACTGTATCCAACACTACATCCGAACTGCCCTGTATCCGGAATCGGTGTGAAGTCCCGGTGGCTGAATAGCTGCCAGTTCATAACCCAATGCCAGCAGTGAAGATCCCGACGGCAGGTAAGTACCCTATTCCTACCCCTCTCCCTCCCCCTAACCCTAATGCTCCCTTAGTGGTGCCTAACCCTAACCACCCCCCTAGTGTCTAACCCTAACCTCTCCCTTGGGGGGCCTAAGCCCAACCCCCCCTTACAGCACCCTAACCCTCCCAGGGGGGTACCTAACCCTTACCTCCCCCAAAACTTAAACCTAACCGCCCCCCCCAGGCCTAACACTAAGGGCGCCCCGGACTTACCTCGTTCAGGCTGGCGTCCTTTGGTGTTCCGGCGCTGGGATTAAGATAGGCAGCGGTATTTCGACGCCTATCTTAAGTCCCTTGTTGGGATTTCCTTGTCGGGATTGAGACCAGTGGCATTGCGGCCGCCAGTCTCATAACTACATCCATTGTATCCAGCCCACAATGTATCCCACACTGTATCCAACCCACACTGTATCCAACCCACACTGTATCCGACATGCACTATAAACTGCACTGTATCAGACATGCACTGTAACCAGAACACACTATACCCCGCACTGTGGATCTGATTCAGACCCGCACGCTAAGCTGCGCTCGCATCAAAAAGGGGCCAGGTATTCTAATAGCATGATCGTTTGGCAAGGCATAAGGATGCCCTCTATGTCTTAGCGAGCGGCAGCTGTGCAATCGCAAAATAGTGTAATGCCGCCCCCTTGACGCCTGCAGCTAACGTCATGTCCAGGAAGTGTTTAAAACCATCGGGAACATTGAGAGCAATCAGAGCATTCGCAGTGCTTGTGGGAGCTCTACCCTAATGCAAGCTTTGCGAGTGCTTCAAGTAAAATTACACATGCTACCTCATGAAATGACGCACCCATAACGCAACTTTGCTAATTATGGATGCCCATTAAATGCCATTTTGATGCTCAGACATGCCTGCGTTCACAGCACCACTCCCCTGTTCACAAGCACCTTCCCCTGTTACCACCCACAAACGACACTGTCACTCAAAGTAGTGTCCAGTCTGTGTTCTACGAGCGCATGATTCCCGATCGTAGAGACTGGCTTGCGCATGCGCATTGCGAATTATACGCATGCGCAGACGGGCAAATATCGGTCAGTGCGAGCGGCCGCAGCTTAGCGAGCAGGTCTGAATGAGCTCCTGTATCCGGCCTGCACTGTATCCAACCCATACTGTATCCTGCACTATATCAGACCCACACTGTATCCCACACTGTATCTGGCCTGCACAGTATCCAACCCACACTGTATACTGCACTGTATCTGGCCTGCACTACATCCAACCCACACTGTATCCGACCTGCACTGTATCCAACCCACACTGTATACCGCACTGTATCTGGCCTGTACTACATCCAACCCACACTGTATCACGCACTATATCAGACCCGCACTGTATCTGACTTGTACAATATATCTGACCTGCACTGTATCTGACCCGCACTGTACCCTGCACTGTATCTGACCTGTACAGTAGGTATGGAATGCTGTTTTATGGTTGGAGAGATTTTGGAGAACTTCTCAACAAAAAGGCTGATTGAAAGGGGCTTTACATGAGCATAGACTGCCAGTCATCAGTGGCCCAGCACCCCGGAAGGGAAATACAGACTCTGACAATAGGCATGTTATGGGGGCATGTGCACTTGTGTAGGGGACTTTCATGCCTGCCGTTGCTATTTACACATGGTTTAGGTTTTTTTTGTTTGCTGCTTGTTAACTACGACTATTTGTTTTGAGCAAGGATAATCCATGCACGATTTTTAGTAATTTCTGTGTTGTATTGTTTTCTATTGAACATACTTGCGAGTTAGTTTGATTGGTTATTGTTAATACATTACTAATTTGCAAAACATTTCTAATCAGAAATAACTGCCGTGTGTTTGTGCCGCTGCTCTGTTGGTAGCTTAGTTTAGCCAGCCAGCCTTTGGCCTATGTTGATGAACAATATTGTGAGCTATGAAGTAGGGGTGAGCGGGTTTGGATTTCTGAAATCCGAACCCCCCTGAGCCCCCCCGATCCGAGGCCTATCCGAGTCAGGCTCGACTTTTCCCACCTGACTCGGATCTGAAATCGAGGAAAAAAGTCATCATCCCGCCTTCCGGGTCTCGCGGGTTTTGGATTCTATATAAGGAACCCGCGTCGGCGCCATTTTCTCACTCGGCTGTGGACAGTGAAGAGGGAGGGTGGGAGTTAGGGCTGGCTGGGCTGTGTAGTGTAGTGTAGTGTAGTGCAGTGTAGTGTTGTGCTGTGCTGCTGTTGTCCATAGGGGCTGTGTCCAGTCCACCAAAGTCCATAGGGGCTGGCTGTGTTGTGCTGTGCTGCTGTTGTCCATAGGGGCTGTGTCCACTCCTCCAAAGTCCATAAGGGCTGGCTGGACTGTGTTGTGCAGTCAGTTGTCCATAGGGGCTTTGTCCACTCCAAAGTCCTGTGCAGTGTCCCAGTCCTAAAGGGGTGCTGTAGTGTTGTCCAGGGGGTGCTCTGTCCATCAGGGGTGCTCCCCCCAAGTGCAAAAAAATAAATGTTTTTTCTGTGTTTGTGAATTGTGTGCGCAGTAGCCGCACGTGTATCAACAAAGTAGCGCCAAGCGTGCGCCTGTGTCATAGGTAAAGGGCAGGCTGGCTTGACCGTTAAAGGGTGCTGTAAACCCCAAAGTGCACTCCAAACCAAATAGAAAAATATTTTCTGTGTTTGTGAATTGTGTGCACTGTGGCTGCACGTGCATCAACAAAGGAGCAGCGCCAAGCGTGCGCCTGTGTCCCATAAGTAAAGGGCCGGCTGGCTTGTCCGTTAAAGGGTGCTGTAACCCCCAAAGTGCACTCCAAAAAAAATAAAAAAATATATTTTTTTGTGTTTGTGAATTGTGGGCCTGATTCAGAGCTGAACGCTCTGACCAGAGCACTCGCTCTAAATCAGGGCCGTCCCAGCTAAATTTGGAGCGGCCTCCTGGCTGCTCGCATAGCTGTGGGTGACCACCCACAGCTTATGCGAGCGGCCAAAAAGATGGTCGTGATGGTCAAAGACCATCGCGACCATCGGGCTTGCGATGAGACTCTGCAGTAGGGTCTCGCTTCCGCAAGCCCAGGAGTGATTTTGGCTGTATCAGAGCCCAAATCACTCCCACTGATATCATTACTGATGTCAGTGGGGCCGGACTCAGACGGTAGGCGTTCCCAAGGGAACGCCTCCGTCTGGCAGTCACGCCCCCAGCACGCCCAACATCAACAGCACTCCCCCTTTGGTGCGAGATCCAGAGCGACGGAGAGCCCATCGCTATCCGGGTCTCGCGCATGCGCATGACGGAGCTCCCTCCGTCATGCGCATGCGCAGTGGGGCAACATCGACCCATTTGCGAGCGTCCTTTGCTCGAGAACGGGTCTGAATGACCCCCTGTGTGCGCAGTAGCCGCACGTGCATCAACAAAGTAGCGCCAAGCGTGCGCCTGTGTCATAGGTAAAGGGCAGGCTGGCTTGACCGTTAAAGGGTGGTGTAACCCCCAAAGTGCACTCCAACAAAAATAAAACATTTTCTTCTGTGTTTGTGAATTGTCTGCACTGTACGTGCATCCTCAAAGCAGCAGCGACAAGCGTGTGTCTGTCTGTTAAAGGGTGGTGTAACCCTCAAAGTGCGCTTCACAAAGAATAAAAAAATCTTTTTTTTTTCAGTCTTTGTGAATTGTGTGGGCTGTAGCTGCACGTGCATCAACAAAGGAGCAGTGCCAAGCGTTTTCTTAAAGGGTGGTGTAACCCACAAAGTGCACTATGCCCCCCAAAAAATAAAAAAATATTTTCTGTGTTTGTGTGCGCCTTAGCCGCACGTATATATATCAATATAACATATATAGAGCACCAAACTTTCTCCAATAAAAATAAAATAGGGACAGATCAAGAACCACTTCCTCCTAGTGCTGTTGCTGCTGCTGGGAGTTGTTCATCATCCCAGAGAGGAAGTAGGAACACCACTACTTTCACTAAACAATTGACCCTCCAACAGTCCTTAGCCAGGAGGATGAAGTACGGCAGCAGTCATCCTGAAGCAAAACGTATAACTGAGGCCTTGACTGCTAAGTTGGTGTTAGACGCGTGCATCTGGTATACGCCATTAGTGCAGTGGGATTTAGACAATTGATGGAGGTAGTGTGTCCCTGGTTCCAAATCCTGTCTAGATTCCACTTCACTAGGCAGGCGATACCGAGACTGTACAGAAACGTCAGAAAAAGTGTCCTCAGTGTCCTGAAAAATGCGGTTGTACCCAATATCCACTTAACCACGGACATGTGGACAAGTGGAACAGGGCAGACTAAGGACTATATGACTGTGACAGCCCACTGGGTAAATGTATCACCTTATGCAGCAACAACAGCAGTGTCACCAGTAGCAGCATCTCAGAAACGCCAGCTCGTTCCAAGGCAGGCTACGCTGTGTATCACTGGTTTCAGTAAGAGGCACTCCGCTGACAACCTCTTAGAGAAACAGAGGGAAATCATCGCCCAGTGGCTTACCCCACTTAGACTCTCCTGGGGATTTGTGATATCTGACAATGCCACCAATATTGTGCGGGCATTACATCTGGGCAAATTCCAGCACGTCCCATGTTTTGCTCACACAATAAACTTGGTGGTGCAGAATTTTCTAAAAAGCTACAGGGGCGTGCAGGAGACGCTTTAGGTGTCCCGAAAAATTTCTGGCCACTTTCGCCATTCAGTGACTGCGTGCGCCTGTGTCATAAGTAAAGGGCCGGCTGGCTTGTCCGTTAAAGGGTGCTGTAACCCCCAAAGTGCACTCCAAACAAAATAAAAAATTCTTCTTTTTTTTCTGTCTTTGTGAAATGTGTGGGCTGTAGCCGCACGTGCATCCTCAAAGCAGCAGCGACAAGCGTGCGTCTGTCTGTTAAAGGGTGGTATAACCCTCAAAGTGCGCTCCACAAACAATAAAAAAATTCTTCTTTTTTTTTCTGTCTTTGTGAATTGTGTGGGCTGAAGCCGCACTTGCATCCTCAAAGCAGCAGCGACAAGCATGCGTCTGTCTGTTAAAGGGTGGTGTAACCCTCAAAGTGCGCTCCACAAAGAATAAAAAATTCTTCTTTTTTTTTCAGTCTTTGTGAATTGTGTGGGCTGTAGCTGCACGTGCATCAACAAAGGAGCGGTGCCAAGCGTTTTCTTAAAGGGTGGTGTAACCAACAAAGTGCACTAGTCTCCAACAAAAATAAAAAAATATTTTCTGTGTTTGTGTGCGCCTTAGCCACACCTATATATCAATATAACATAAATAGAGGACCAAACTTTCTCCAATAAAAATAAAATAGGGAAAGATCAAGAACCACTTCCTCCTAGTGCTGTTGCTGCTGCTGGGAGTTGTTCATCATCCCAGAGAGGAAGTAGGAACACCACTACTTTTACTAAACAATTGACTCTCCAACAGTCCTTAGCCAGGAGGATGAAGTACGACAGCAGTCATCCTGAAGCAAAACGTATAACTGAGGCCTTGACTGCTAAGTTGGTATTAGACGGGCGTCCGGTATACGCCATTAATGCAGTGGGATTTAGACAATTGATGGAGGTAGTGTGTCCCCGGTTCCAAATCCCGTCTAGATTCCACTTCACTAGGCTGGCGATACCGAGACTGTACAGAAACGTCAGAAAAAGTGTCCTCAGTGTCCTGAAAAATGCGGTTGTACCTAATATCCACTTAACCACGGACATGTGGACAAGTGGAACAGGGCAGACTAAGGACTATATGACTGTGACAGCCCACTGGGTAAATGTATCACCTTATGCAGCAACAACAGCAGTGTCACCAGTAGCAGCATCTCAGAAACGCCAGCTCGTTCCAAGGCAGGCTACGCTGTGTATCACCGGTTTCAGTAAGAGGCACTCCGCCGACAACCTCTTAGAGAAACAGAGGGAAATCATCGCCCAGTGGCTTACCCCACTTAGACTCTCCTGGGGATTTGTGATATCTGACAATGCCACCAATATTGTGCGGGCATTACATCTGGCCAAATTCCAGCACGTCCCATGTTTTGCTCACACAATAAACTTGGTGGTGCAGAATTTTCTAAAAAGAGACAGGGGCGTGCAGGAGATGCTTTGGGTGTCCCGAAAAATTTCTGGCCACTTTCGCCATTCAGTGACTGCGTGCGCCTGTGTCATAAGTAAAGGGCCGGCTGGCTTGTCCGTTAAAGGGTGGTGTAACCCTCAAAGTGCGCTCCACAAACAATAAAAAAATTCTTCTTTTTTTTTCTGTCTTTGTGAATTGTGTGGGCTGTAGCCGCACTTGCATCCTCAAAGCAGCAGCGACAAGCATGCGTCTGTCTGTTAAAGGGTGGTGTAACCCTCAAAGTGCGCTCCACAAAAAATAAAAAATTATTTTTTTTCTGTCTTTGTGAAATGTGTGGGCTGTAGCCGCACCTGCATCCTCAAAGCAGCAGCAACAAGTGTGTGTCTGTCTGTTAAAGGGTGGTGTAACCCTCAAAGTGCGCTCTACAAAAAATTAAAAAAAAATCTTTTTTTTTCTGTCTTTGTGAAATGTGTGATCTGTAGCCGCACCTGCATCCTCAAAGCAGCAGCGGCAAGCGTGCGTCTGTCTGTTAAAGGGTGGTGTAATCCTCAAAGTGCGCTCCACAAAAAATAAAAAATTCTTTTTTTTTCTGTCTTTGTGAAATGTGTGGGCTGTAGCCGCACCTGCATCCACAAAGCAGCAGCGACAAGCGTGCGTCTGTCTGTTAAAGGATTACATCGGTGACAGCATCCAAGTAGGCATGTCAGACAATCCGTACCTGTACTGGCAGGAAAAAGAGGCAATTTGGAAGCCCCTGTACAAACTGGCTCTATTTTACCTGAGTTGCCCCCCCCTCCAGTGTGTACTCCGAAAGAGTGTTTAGTGCAGCCGGGAACCTTGTCAGCGAAAGGCGTAGGAGGTTGCTTCCACAAAATGTGGAGAAGATGATGTTCATAAAAATGAATTATCAACTCTTCCAGGGAGACCAGCCTCCAGAACGTACAATGGGACCTGTGGTGGTGGATTCCAGCGGGGACGAATTAATACTCTGTGAGGATGAGGATGTACACAACACTGAAGAGGGGGAGGAATCGGTGGATGAGGAGGATTAGGACGACATCTTACCTCCATAGAGTCAGTTTGTGCAGGGACAGATTAATTGCCAGCTTGTTTTGTGGGGGCCCAAACGAACCAATCATTTCAGCCACAGTCATGTGGCAGACCCTGGCGCTGAAATGATTGGTTTGTTGAAGTGTGCATGTCCTGTTTATACAACATAAGGTTAGGTGGGAGGGCCCAAGGACAATTCCATCTTGCACCTCTTTTTTTTCTTTGCATTATGTACTATTTTCAGCCTAGTTTTTCAAACTGCCATCCTGTCTGCCACTGCAGTGTCACTCCTAGATGGGCCTCGTGTTTGTGCCGCCCACTCGTGTCGCTTAGCATAGTCATCCAGCTACCTCGGTGCAACCTTTTGCACATAAAAACACTATTGTGAGGTGTGAGGTGTTCAGAATAGACTGGAAATGAGTGGAAATTAAGGTTTTTGAGGTTAATAATAGCATAGGAGCAGAAAAATCAACACATTCTGTGATTTTAGCTGTTTTTATGCTTTTTTTAAAAAAAAATACAGATCGAAAACACAAAACCCAGAACCCAAAACACCGAAGGGTGGTTTTGGCAAAACCAATCCAGATCCAAAACACGAAGAAAGATCCAGATCCAAAACCAAAACACAAAACACGAAAAGTGGCCGGTGCACACCCCTACTATGAAGTGGTCAAAATTTACTGTAAATGACTGGAAATTAATGTTATTGAGGTTAATAATACTGTAGGAACAAATAAAGGCCACATTATGTGATTTTAGCTGTTTTTGTAAATTTTTTAAGAAAATACAGATCCAAAACCAAAAGCAAAACACGCAATGTTGGTTTGCAAAACCGAATCCAGATCCAAAACTTCGAAGGAGATACAGATCCAACACCAAAACTCGAGGGTTGGCACTCATACCTAGTTATAAGGACTCAAATAATCTTGCAGACTCTATTTTGCAGAATATTCATTCCCCGATTGCACTTCTTAGACTAAAATTATAAGCATGGAACAAATTACTGTTAACTATGACAAGTGGAATCAATCTAGTTAAAATTATTATAGAATTCAAACTAATATTTGTACCTCAAATCTCTACAATATTTATGCCTAGGAATATTTTTTACAAAATAGATCAGTTTATAATTTTTCTGGTCTGGGAGAAAAGTAATCTAGAATGAAATAAAAAAATGTGGACCTGATTTCTGAGCCAGATGCAAGTGGGTTTGCGGATGTATCTCGTGGATTTCAGCATACTGTACATGCACCGTAGAAAGAAATCAGCGCATGAGCAGGATCAGGCATATACTGTTAGACAATCCTATAACAATAAACACCTAAATTGTAACAAATACAATTATATAAAAGGGTTTATCTTTTTTCTGTTAGACTAAGGACATTATATATGAGGGCATATACACTGTCCTAAGGGTGGGGAATGGTTGAATACATTTTGCCACTTAATGAGGGACTGTTCTATCTTTCAAACACTTTGGCTTGCTGTATTCAGTTGTGTACATAGAGCTGGTATTAATGAACATTTGAAGACTTCAGTAATTGTTTTTCTTGCTAAGACTATCTATATAGTTTAGACAAACTATCCAGTCAATAAGTGATTAGCTCATTACTTTGGCATATTTGCATATGGCTAGAACTTGAATGTTAAATCTGTGACTTTATACCAATTCCTTTGTGACAAAAATACTAATCCTAAATACATACGATACTATAAATTAATATTTGTGCAACTATGAAATTATGGGAATCGCTACCCATGGTGGATGGTCTATGTCGCAACATGCGTCTCACGTCATATGAAGCAAAAATGGTAGGTGCGTGAGGACACATCTGTAGAACAAGGAGCAATACAGAAAACAGGAACTGTTGAGAATTGGCTGGTTCTTGCTAAATGGTGCAAAAAACCAAACAGGATCATCTGGGCTAGACAGACACATACTAGGAACTCCAAACACAGACACTCAGAATATTTCAAAACTAAGAAGTTAAACAGGAGTGTCCATGCAAGACCCCAAATTTACAGAAGGAAGGGAAAATACACTGCTCAAAAAAATACAGGGAACACTTAAACAACACAATGTAACTCCAAGTCATTCACACTTCTGTGAAACCAAACTGTCCACTTAGGAAGCAACATTGATTGACAATCAATTTCACATGCTGTTGTGCAAATGGAATAGACAACAGGTGGAAATTATAGGCAATTAGCAAGACACCCCCAATAAAGGAGTGGTTCTGCAGGTGGTGACCACAGACCACTTCTCAGTTCCTATGCTTTTTGGCTGATGTTTTGGTCACTTTTGAATGCTGGCGGTGCTTTCACTCTAGTGGTAGCATGAGACGGTGTCTACAACCCACACAAGTGGCTCAGGTAGTGCAACTCATCCAGGATGGCACATCAATGGAAGCTGTGGCAAGAAGCTTTGCTGTGTCTGTCAGCGTAGTGTCCAGAGCATGGAGGCACTACCAAGAGACAGGCCAGTACATCAGGAGATGTGGAGGAGGCCGTAGGAGGGCAACAACCCAGCAGCAGGACCGCTACCTCCGCCTTTGTGCAAGGAGGAACAGGAGGAGCACTGCCAGAGCCCTGCAAAATGACCTCCAGCAGGCCACAAATGTGCATGTGTCTGCTCAAACAGTCAGAAACAGACTCCATGATGGTGGTATGAGGGCCCGATGTCCACAGGTGGGGGTTGTGCTTACAGCCCAACACCATGCAGGACATTTGGCATTTGCCAGAGAACACCAAGATTGGCAAATTTGCCACTGGCGCCCTGTGCTCTTCACAGATGAAAGCAGGTTCACACTGAGCACATGTGACAGACGTGACAGAGTCTGGAGACGTCAAGGAGAATGTTCTGCTGCCTGCAATATCCTCCAGCATGACCGGTTTGGCAGTGAGTCAGTAATGGTGTGGGGTAGCATTTCTTTGGGGGGCCGCACAGCCCTCCATGTGCTCACTAGAGGTAGCCTGACTGCCATTAGATACCGAGATGAGATCCTCAAACCCCTTGTGAGACAATATGCTGGTGCGTTTGGCCCTGGGTTCCTCCTAATGCAAGACAATGCTAGACCTCATGTGGCTCGAGTGTGTGAGCAGTTCCTGCAAGACGAAGGCATTGATGCTATGGACTGGCCTGCCCATTCCCCAGACCTGAATCCAATTGAGCACATCTGGGACGTCATGTCTCACTCCATCCACCAACGCCACGTTGCACCACAGACTGTCCAGGAGTTGGCAAATGCTTTAGTCCAGGTCTGGGAGGAGATCCCTCAGGAGTCTATCCGCCACCTCATCAGGAGCATGCCCAGGCATTGTAGGGAGGTCATACAGGCACGTGGAGGCCACACACACTACTGAGCCTCAGTTTGACTTGTTTTAAGGATGTTACATCAAAGTTGGAGCAGCCTGTAGTGTGCTTTTCCACTTTAATTTTGAGTGTGGCTCCAAAACCAGACCTCCATGGGTTAATAAATTTGATTTCCAATGATAATTTTTGTGTAATTTTGTTGTCAGCACATTCAACTATGTAAAGAACAAAGTATTTAATAAGAATATTTCATTCATTCAGATCTAGAATGTGTTATTTTAGTCTTCCCTTTATTTTTTTGAGCAGTGTATATTGCATACTACAGTAGCTGAGATACTCAGCATAGCCTGGGTTGAATAATGGACCTTGCTGCAGCCTTCATTTTTATACAGTGCAGACCAACATAGGAAACCATGGCATATGAAAATGTGCTTGAAGGAAATTATTAACTGTCAGAGCAGGTGCAGTGTGACAGTTGGTCCTTCGACTCACTGCTCTTCCACTGGAGTTCTGTCTGCCCCCACAGCTTGTGCCTTCAGATCAGTACAGTTTTAGGCATGGAAGAAATCTTGAGTGAACTTAAACCATGCATAAAGGACAAACAGACACACACACACTTTCTCGCTTCTTATGTAATTGAGAAATTAGCAGACACCAATCAGAGTCATACAATACAATGATGTGAAAGAAAAACAGAAAATCACATAACCTGGGCTTAGTCACAATACTTCAAAGTATCCACTTTTCATGGAATCAGTCATTTGACAAACACCCAATGGTATTGTGTAAGATGACCCGTCTCAACAGGAGACCTTGTTTACTCCCAATAAGGGTAAAAAAAGAGAACATATATAGTGAAGCACAGTATTTAATGATACACAAACAATTAAAATTACAGCATTCCTCAGGAAGGGTATCCCAATGGGCAAAGGTATGTAACTACCAGAGGGCAGAGAGGTATAACCTCAATGGGTGTGTGATGTATCACATCAATGTAAGTCCCGGGCACTCCACTGATCCACACTCATGTCCCCAGCCTTCTGGGAATGATACCTCCGCCAGTCTTGGATCGTCTCCTTCTAGCACTGACGCGATTCGACCCCTAAACCGGTGATCTTTTTCAAGGTGTCCCAATCGTGAATGCTGCTCTCACCCACATCCCAACTTAAATAACCGGTGCAGCTGATCTCTATACATAGGAAAACTACATTGTCCATGATCCTTTGCTGCACCAGGACGGTGTTTCCGGTATGCACAATGTCACTTCCTGATGACAAAAACAGTCCGCATCCCCGCACTACAGGACTGTCTCCTACGTGCGATATACAACATCTGGCACCACTATTATTACCATAGTGATGTAAACAAAGTGGAGATATTGTAGTTCTGCCTCCCACGTGCGGCATAAGTATTACTGTTGTTGCTGTGATGATGTAAACAAAGCGGGGACTTTCATAGACACTGCGCTTTATTCCAATAAGTGCTGCGCGTTCGCAATCAATCAGTCCATAGTAAACATATTTCAGTAAACATATTCCTCAATAAATAAAAAGTGAATAAATACATTAGTCATATATAAAATCCACTAAAATCTCAATACAATGTTATTAATATAAAGTGCAAAGTTAAGGTAAATCCACACATAGTGCAAAATATGCAAAAGGTGCAATTCCTCATAAAAACCACTTTATCTCAAAGTCCATATTCAGGCCTCCTGGGTTTAGGGTGCCGAGGTCAAAGATAGTTGATGAAAACTAGGGTAAAGGGTCACCAGGTTACTAACTCTTATGTAATCTACTTTACCCACCCTTAACCCCACGTTAAGTGGAGAACCTATCTAAATCGGTGCCTCCACCCAAGTATTGGTAGACATTCAGGGCCTACTTGGGAAAACCCTATTTAAACTATTCAATGTAAATTGAGTACAGTTGGTTGTTGTGTAAAGAAACTTTCTATGCATATATTTATTCAAAGAACATTGCACAACATAAACAATCAATTATGTTTGTTTCCACAGGTCCCGATACCAATGCCTTCCAGCCTCCTAAGTACAACTCACACATACAATTTTATGTACTACTTATTTCTTTAATTAGAAATCAATTGTACAATGTATTATAGCAACAATATTATTTCATACTTCTCACTTCACAACTTTACAATAGCAGTACATATAACAGATTATATTAATTATTCAATTGCATCCAGCAGAATTAAAATAACATAAAGGGTAATAGATGTAGAAACTCTTGTTTTCAATAGTCTGTAGTAGTAAGAAAATGTCCTTCATGGAGTCTAATTCTCCTGAACTATCTTACTACTGAATCTTTGTGGTGAATATATGAATCCTTGGAACTCGTAAAATAATCCTGGAAAAATGACTGTAACATTGTATTGCCTCTGTTACTCTCCTATTGCTGGCTCTCCTGCTCCCTCATGTAGTGTTGCCAGTAATTCTGCACATATACAGTCATGTATATTCTTCACAATAACCTCTACATACAGGTATCTAAAGGAAATAAAGCCAGTGCTTTAGTGTCTATGTTTACCTTATGCTGAATTCCTTCCTGTTTGAGTTTCTGACTGAAATCCAGGTAATACTAGTTATATTGTAGCTAAATTGTATCATAAGTACTCAAATCCCAAAATATGATACTTCTGTATCCTTAGCACACAGTCCAGCAGCTATATTCCATAGATTGGATACATGTTCTATGCATGTGGGACAGATGAATTTAGTATATAAAGTCCCAAAATTATTTATCCTCCACCGATTCTTTCCTTATCTCTTATATTATCTCCAAGCCAAAGACTTGGAGATAAAATCCATTAAACTATTTATCTCTCGCTTTCATTTATTACGTTCCATATACTGTTAGGTGAATCCCCTTCTTTCCTATGCTTTAACTTGTGAAAAAACTAATCTGTTCAGAGCTTAACTACTGCATGTATGTGCAGTGTATTGTTTCTACTCACAGCCACTGTCAGGTGATGCTTTACATGAAGGTAGCCAGCAGAATGACTACCCATTGGTGAATGGAGCCGACTTCCATTTGACAGTTTACTATCCTACCAGACTCTTTACACATACTGTATGTGTAAAGGGGAAGACCATCAGGCCACACAGCCCACCCTTGCTGCTGCAACTCATCTCACCAGTGTCCGCCTCTGGCTTTTCATCTGACAGCCACTCAGCATCCCTCCTCCGCAGACAGCTACTGCTGATGCCTCATCTCTGGCTCCACCCCATGCACCCAGCAGCCTACCAAGGCTCCGCTGCCCAGGCCACAGGGAGGTGGGCACCCAAGGTGGGGAACTCCAGAATAACTCTCAGCTGTTGACAGCTGTTATATACCTCTCTCTAACTGGACCCTCTTTTCCTGACAGGAACCAATTCACTCCTACATGTATCACTACACCCATGTTAAACCTGGGCTACCTGACTGCAACTTCCACCTGCCAGTTCTGGCACTTTCTAGTATAATGCACACTACTTAAAGATATACATAAACATGTACAGTATGAATTTAATGTACTTTGACATCTCCACATATATATACATTATTTGTTTAAGCAATATCATACTTAAATTACCTGAGAATGCTATGAAATGCATATGCCAAAAGTATACATGTAAATTATTTTTCTTTAACCCTAAACCAGGGTTACATTATAAATTTGTGCCCTCCTACAAATATGTCCTTTTGACGTGTCTCTTTACAATGTTTCATATTTACTCCTTATTCACATTACGTCACACAGTAGTAACCCATATTCACATTACGCTACACAGTGGAGCCCCTTATTCATGTTACAACACTGAGTAGAGCTCCTTATGCCACACAGTAGTACCCTTTAAATACATTATGCCACATTATGCCACATCTAGCCCCTTATTCACATTATGCCATGCAGTAGTACCCCTTATACACCACACCTTGTGGAATGACCAGCTCTCCCCATACATTAGTAAGGGGACAGAATTCATCAAGCTCCGTAAATACAATATTTTTGGAGCTTGAGTGCTGCAGCATTCGCCATCTTCAGATGGCATTTGCTCCCGCTCTGGGCTTGCAACCCGCTCCTTCCCTATGGGAAGGCGTCCCGGGTTGCGAAGAGGTATCTTTTAGGATCCCTCTGCCCCTGTCCGGCTCTTTCTGCCAGACTTCGGGGCTCTTGTGCACATGCGTGACCTGTAGGTCAAGCATGTGCATTAGTGTCACTGCTCCGAAAGGAGAAGTGAAAAGATTCACTGCTCCGAAAGGAGCAGTGAAGCCGTTCGAAGGGACAGCGGATTTTGCTCTGGTGTCCACGGCGAGTTAGAATGTTAATTATCATAAGTAACATCATGAATAGATCATTATGTCGCACAGTAGTAACCCTTATACACATTATGCCACATAGTAGGGGCTCCCCTTATCTATCTGTTACTAAAGAGTGGATTGGGCCTAATGCCAAGCCATGTACCAGGGGCTCAGGTTATTGCCTGCCTACCTAGGGGAACATAAAGTGATATGGGCCTAATGCCCAGAGTCACTCTTACTTGTGGCATGGGTAATCTGCCTGCCTAACATGCCCCACAGGCCTGAGTCTTGATTGCACCCACGGGCCTAATGCCTAGACACCTAGGTTGTCTAGGGATGGGGAAGTTGTAAATTACCAGTGCCCAAGGATACCTTGCTGGTAAGCTGCGAGAGACTGCAGTTGGGAGCTTGGTTTAAGTCTTGCTTCACACCACCTGCAGCACTCTCCACCTGCAGCATGAGATGGTCCTCATCTTCTGTCCTATGCCGCTGGCCCATCATTGCTAGTGGTGCCATCTTCTAGCCTCTTCTGTGGCTGTTGGAACTATTCATGCAAAGTCCTCTTTTATTGACCACTGCCACCGTCCTGATGGCTCAGCTTAGCGGCGTCTGACATCAGATGGCACGAGTGGGCTGAGCTCTGATGTGGTGAGCTGTGATTTGCTCATGCCTGGTGCCATGTTCTAATAGTGTCCAAATTTATACTGGCACCACACCTGCTTGCCCGACACTCCTAAAAATAGAGATCAAGACCGCAGCTGATTTTAGACCGAGATGGCGCCTCTCCAGTCTGGTGCCTACTTGCCGCATCGTGCCGGCCCTGGGTGCCTGAGATGAATGAATGATGACTATATGGACCCTTAAAGTTAATTTCAATATCCATTAATTTCAAAGGGATTTCCAACATTTGAGCTGATACCCTATTGAAGACATGAATCAAAAGGCTCTGTACATAAATCCATTGAAATAGGCAGCATACTTCTGTCTTAAAATCTTTATGCAATTCAATATACTGTATTTATTTTTGTATGTGACATGGTGATGGGTGATATACATCATGTTGTGCAGTTTATTTACATTAAAACAAAACATTGGATTACACTTCCTATGATATTTTCACTCTTTGTCAGTCCTTGAGTGGTGCTGCCAGTCTCTTTGAGGAAAGGAATTACTTTTGTTGGAAGCAGCCTGGCAAAGATCTTCATATATGTACAGATGAGTGCCGGTAGCTGGGAGGGTTATGGCGCTACCCTGAACTTTCAAATAATAAAAGACTAAAATATATAATATCTTAGGTACATTGCAATCAAAAGAAAAACAATATAAGCAAATCAATACCCATTTTAGTACTTCCCCATTAATGTTTACTGTGTTTGCTTGTCCTTCACTGTGCTAATAGTAAGGAATGGACATGCTCCTGATAGTGTAATGGTAAGGATTGGACCTGTGCCACACGGTAAAATATATACACACACAAAGGGCTGTCAATATTAAAGTAAGCCTAGATAAAGCTCCCTGGAAGGAATTCTAAGACTCGTAAAAAATTTTAACAATAGGGACTTCAGAGAATGTGCTAGACACTTCTAAAAAAATTATTAGTTGCAAATTTTGTAATCAGGCGACGATGTAGCATCACAAATAGCGCTACAATTGCTAAAGCAACATTTTACCAGAGATCGGGTCATCAGCCACTACTTTCAAACATCAGTGGACCTTCCCTCTGCGACTTATGGTAATGTTTTTCTTAAGAACCAGATATATCAGGAAGGATGTCATACAGTACCCTACTAGATCTAAAAGACAGCATTAGATATTATATGCTAGCTATTCCACCTGACATTTTACCTTCTGCTATAGAGACTGCTGCTCTTCAAATGAAGACAGTTGTTGACCATAATGGAAAACCCAATGAACAATTGTAGTGGTCTTTAAGTGATTTGCATAGAAACTTAGTGACAAACTTTTTTTTTCTAAATGTCTTGTGCATCCTGTGAAGGACCACATTTCTCTTCATCACTAGCCTTAGAACTTCCTCCAGAGCAGTGACGTGTGGTGAGGTCAATGGCTGGGGAGGCACACATGGAGATGGGTGTGAGTGTTGGGAGCCTGTCGCACCCCCTACTCACTATAACTCTCCCCTCACTACACTAAGCTTCAGTGTCCATTGATTCACCTACCTGCATCACTGTGTCTTCTCTTGTTGCTTGCTTACTGAGCTCTAATGTTTAAACACTGCACTGCACTTCCTGGTCAAATTACACACCCAAGGTGTTCATCAGTGCTTAAGGCATGCCGCTGAGTTTCAAGGCACGCCCCCATACTCAGCGGCATGCCTCTATAAGCTCTCTTTCTGAGCAGCTTACTGCCTGTGGTGTGGCACCACCCCTAGCTGTGCAAGCAGTGTCTGACTTATACAGAAGTGATACTGAGCTGTTGCTGCCTCATCACTCGTCTCCCTGCAGTCCCAGGGAGCTCCACAAATCTGGTGAGTGTTAACTATAATTATTAAAATAAACAAAGAAGATGTTTATAAGTTATAAATATCTTTTTGTATTATTCTAATCAGTTTTATATCAAATCTCATGAGAATGACAGGGGAGGCTCTGCCTACCCTGCCTACCCAGAGTGATCTAATAAGAGATACCTTAAGTTTAAGTGCAGAAAGTATATACAGTATTATATATATTTAACATGTCTACATCAGATCAGAATGTCGACATATGTTTTTTTGTTGATTTTTAGGGTTAGGCTAAAGTAAACAAAAAACATGTGTCAACATTCTGGTGTCTAGGGGGCAAATTTACTAAGTGAGAGTTTTTAGAAGTGAGTTTTAGAAGAGATGTTGCCCATATCAACCAATCAGATTTTAGCTATTATCTTCTAGAAGGTGTTAGTTAAATGTTAAGTAGAATCTGATTGGTTGCTATGGGCAACATCTCTACTAAAACTCACTTCTAAAACTTTCACTTTAGTAGATTTAATCCCAACATGTTAAATGTCAACATTCTGAACATGTCGACATTTTAGCCATGTCTATGTTAATTGTATGTTGACATATTGGTTGTTGATCTATAGTCCATGTCGACATGGAGGTGGGCTTTCCCTGCCACAGTCACATCCCATGCCACTGCAGGCTCTGCTCCACTCCTGGCTTATTTATGACCCTAGCCTGCCCGGACTCCATACTGTTTACAAGAGGAAATCATTTCCTCTTCAGTGGTCAGCAAGGCAGTGATGTCAACTGTCTGTGAAAGTCAACATCATGTGTGATTTGTGCACCCCAGAATGGCATTCTGAAGGTGGAGTTTTAAGTGCTGCAAAAGTGCTTGGAGCTGAATTGAAGTTCCCATCTCTAAGCACTGGATTGCCGATCACCACAGTCCATTCAAAATGGACATGTTTGACTCTGAACTGCCTGTCACATGCTCCACTGTTTTCAGCTCTGCATATATGGGAGGAGGAGCAAGGGGGGAGGATAGGGCAATCTATAATCAATGGGTGAAGGTTCAAGTGTAATTTACTAAGTATTTATGGTCACTGGGAGAGGAGTTATACTAATAGGGAATTCAATGTCTATGAACAGGCATGGCGGGTAATATCTGGATACATCAGCATTACAGGGTAAGGCGGGATCCTATAGGTGGATCAATTGTTTATTTTCCAAAAATATTATTAATTATGATTTGAAATAGGTATGTTTTACCTAAGTAATTCATTTAAAAAACAACTTCTGAGAAATTTTTTACAAAAATAATTTTCCAGTTAAGTGGTTAAGAAAAGTGAAAAAATGAACGAAAAAGTCTATTGCGGCCTCTAATAACTTGTGCTCTTATCATATATTGAACTGTTTTCTAAAACAAAATTAGTGCATATTCTTTTTAATAGAAAAGTAGTTAGTGTTCCAGCCAATACTTACCTACTTTTTTTTATCTGGCACAAGGAGCGGGAGGGTCAAAGGTCTTGTGCCTCAAATCTCTTTATCATGGCCCCACCCGCTGCAATGTAATGCCACAATTTGGCCCATTGCATTCATTGAGGGGTCAAGGCCTTGATGGAACAATCCACAGCAAATCATGACATCCTTCCCACACCCCACCCATTTTACTGGATAAATGGGCAGGTTGCAGAATGATTGTCTACTCTCCCAGGAGTCAGGAGAACTCCTCTGAATTCTGAAGTCTTATGGAATTCCAAAAGAATAGGTATATTGCTGTCTGACAGCGGAGCTTTTGGTTTGTTCATACTCTGGATGCAATCTGTGTAGAGTTAGTACATTATCCCATGGATTCTGAGGCTTTTTCCATGACATACTGGTAGGCTTATTTATAAATAAAGTATATTTCCTTTTAAAAATGTCATTTAAATTCACTTTTGTAAAATGAATACATACATAATGGTCTATAATAATAGGTCAATAAAGAAAATGAAAAATATTATAGCACTTCCTGCTGTTATAATAAACATTTCTCCTATTAATTCTGTGCTGCAGATAAATAATCCAAGGAAGATCATGTGCGATCTGAGCATTTTATACAGTGTAAACCAAGCATTTGTAATTGACTGTCTTATAATCATTGTTTCCCAGCTCATCCACATTGCAAAATAGTAATCTCAGACATCCAATGGGCTCCAGGACTCCCAAACCATGATATGCTATCAGCAGTAACATGGTTAGCTAACTGCTGTGACTAAATGGATATTGTGAATCACTGCAGGCAATGGATGAAAAGTGATGCCCTCCCAGCACACAATGCTACTGTGCAGAATTGGTCAAAACAACACAACTTCACAGACAGAGCAGCAGAAGGCACTGGCTCCTCTCTTTATTACCTGGAGCAATATGTGCAGAGAGGGGAGATAATGAAGTACTTGACTAATTCAGTGTGATCCAGCTGACTAAGCCAGGGGGCTTTGCAGAGCATGCAAAGCTACAGAACCCAATGCTATCCATTTCCCCCTGGTACCTGCACAGCCAAAACAAAGAGCAACAGAGATCAAAAACTGAGAAAAGTCAATAAAATGAAAGCACAGGCAGCCACCCTGGATGCTGCTGCTCCTAAAATATAATTGTACTGATCTGTTCCCTGCTTCTCTGCCAACTTTAGCCAGGTCCTGCTGCTATGCCAACACAATTAATAGTGTGAAACAGTTACTAATCAGTTAGGGATCACAGATAAAAAGTCTGTATAACTGTCTCAGACTTGCATGAGACAGAATAAGAGGATGTGTTAGTCTTCCAGTTGTTGAGCTGTACTGGCCTTGTGCCATCAAACCTAGATCTGTTTGGAACATCCCATTATCTTATTATACCTGTAGCAGCCCTTCTACACCCACTCACTATATTTCTGTGCCTCCACACAGAAGACACCAGTTCTCAGAGTCACACTAAACAATGGGACTGAAAAGATTTAGCTAGTATGATGTATATAAAAAGATATTATATTTACTGCCAAAAGATGAATCATTACTCTCTTGTAGTGCCTACCACAATTCAGCATCACATAAGTCAGACACACACTATGCATCATTCAGAGATGAATATGATGAATAGTTCTGAGGAATGAGTAAAAGGGGACAGTAGGGGCAACTGCCAGCATATTTCCAATGCCAGCCACAGTTAAGGTTTAATCATAAAATCTGCTTCATTTAAAAATAAGACTGCAGCCAATAGATTTGAAAGCTTGCGGCTTATTCTAAATCTTAAGAGCAATCTACACAATTTGATATGACATCACTCAAAATTTTTTAAGAGGGAAATTCCATGATTTGTCAGCCCTGTATAAACTGACTGTACATCTTTGTGAATTGCTGTATTTTCTAAAACATATGTATATTTAGTAATCATATAAAATATTAATTTACATTATGTTGGATGGTTTGTAGATCTATTGTAGAAAACAACAAGTTAAGGGACAGTGCTGTAGTTGTAGCTGTAGCTTGAGAATGTTGGCTTCCACAACGTTCTTCTAAGTCAAATTGCAGAACAAAAGCTACTACAGTAAATGCCCCTTATTTTGTTCAATTACTCTGGGGTATTTAGGATATTATATATTAAGCAAGATTTCCAAATCTGCAGCAATAATAAAACAGCTCTATACCTGACCAAAGCTTTATCATTTAACAAGGAATGCTAACACAGAACGAACCTTCCTTCCTTCCTTCCTTCCTTCCTTCCTTCCTTCCTTCCTTCCTTCCTTCCTTCCTTCCTTCCTTCCTTCCTTCCTTCCTTCCTTCCTTCCTTCCTTCCTTCCTTCCTTCCTTCCTTCCTTCCTTCCTTCCTCTCTCTTATGGGCATATCTATTGCCACTTAGGGGTGTGTCCTGCATTTGCACACAA
The DNA here is from genome assembly GCA_031769625.1 of Taudactylus pleione. NCBI lineage: Eukaryota > Metazoa > Chordata > Amphibia > Anura > Myobatrachidae > Taudactylus > Taudactylus pleione. The sequence continues at coordinate 8,006,363 of JAUIMM010000115.1, forward strand.
AGCTTCCAATAGAACATTGGTAAATAACAATGTATACCTTATTCCAGTGCCCTGAAATCACTCTGCCCGGCTGCCACAAGGAGCAAGCCCTGACTGGCCAAGGCGGACATCGCGAAGTTGTGTGCAGTGTCCCAACATCACACGTCATGACATCCTCCCATTCAGGCTCCAGCCCCATCAAATCCGGACTCACTGTGCGCAGCCCAAATTTCCAATGGGGCATTGGGGAATCCAAGGGTTTTTATTAACTTTGCTGGGCAGTTGGAGACTCTACAGTGAACTGGGAGTCTCCCATAGGATACGGGAGAGTAGGCAACTATGTTCTGATGATTTTGTAAGGATTATGTTCTCACTTTATCACTCTATGGTACCCCCATTTTGTGGAATCTAGTCCAGGCCTTGCCTATTACACCCAGCATCCCTTATGTAGTGCGTACAAGATCACTACCTCATCTGGTATCTGTGTGGTTCAGAAAATAATCCTTAGAATTCAAAATGGCTGCCTCAATTCTGTATTATGTTCATCATTTCCTGTATTTTCAGCAAATCTAATCCTCTGTGTTACTGTATGTTCATGATTTCTGTATTTTCTGTAATTCTAAACCTCTTTATTATAATCCTGATTTCTGTAAGCATCTTGAGTTCTTTTGGAGAAAAGCGCTATATAAATAAAATTGTTATTATTTGTATGGCTATTATGAATACTATTATTATGCTCTGAGACAAGTGATGTAATGATACATTATGCGCGCTGTCCAAACTGCACAATCTGGTGTACAATGGCAGAATGTGTCATTACATGCTACATGTAACAGCACCTCATCGTTCATTGCATCATTCCACCACCTGTACAGGACACCAGATGGGACGATGTGATGAATGCTCATCGGAAACAACAGATCAGACGTACACACTGGGCCTGATTCAGAGACAGATGCAATGCTCATATTTTTGTAGAATGAACGATTGCTGGAATGCCGCACTGCGTACGTGCTGCAATTATATTGCGATCAATCTCATACATATGAATCCCTTGCAAAGTGAGTGACAGGTAGTCAGTGTTTGGGTGTGGTTACAGGGGTGGTGGTTAGAAAAAGCAGGTGTGTCTGATCTTGTATACGCTGTTTCATGGGCGTGCATACATTAGCCATTGCGATCGCCATCGGAGTATGAAAGCTCTGCGAGTCAGAACAGCTGCAGTGTTTGCGGCTGATGAGACTTGACTTACATACCGCGTGACTGATAGTACTGATAATTTATGCTGTTGTAGGTCGTCAGGCGGATATGAGATGACAGCAGTGGGTGTCCCTATGCTCGGCTATGCTTTGGAAGGCATTAGCATATTTTAGCAACTGCGATCCATGAGAGTATGCAGTTGCGATTGCATTTGCGTAAATCTCTGAATCAGGCCCATTATATGATATATTGCATTGGTTCCGATCTGCATTGGAACGATATATTGTGCATTACATTCTGTATTGTATACCCAGCTTAGTGGACATTCTCCTCACCATCTCCTGTTACCTTATGCCTACCCACCACTGTTTCAGTGATATCTCTATTGTGTGATATTATGTTTGTGTAGACAAGGAATATGATTGTTTGATAAAAAGCTAGTAGGTATTTTGTGTAAGCAGCTTCTTTCCCTTTCCCCTTTTTCTTTTAACCATTGCCTTCATCTAAGTTTTTTTTTTAAAACATACATTACCAATGTGTTTTCTATTTTATTTTATTATTATTATTGATATATTAATTGAACATGAACTTGTTTTGCTTATAATACTGTTTGTATACTGTAAGTTGTCATTTCAAATGTAAAATAAACAAATCCAAAATAAACCAATTCATTATTAAATACTTACTAACCCTTGTTCTTTGCATGGTCAGGTGTGGTAGGGAAGTGGATAGCGGTAGGCGCAGAGGAGAGCTGTCTACAAAGAGAAACCAAACATGTTATAGATATAGTTTCTGCAAGCCTTATATAACACATGAACATTCAGATTAGTCAATAGAAGAGAAGTTACAGTATTTCAGCTGAAGCTGATAGCACAGGATGGTATGTATGTTCAAAGAAATGGTTAGAAATTAAATATTAATGGTATCTAAACAGAAGGAATTGCAGGCTTGTGAAATTTTGGGTGTTTCACCGTCAGACATTGACATTATGCATTGGCACTCCTACTGTAGCGATATCACAAAGCAGGATGAAGTGACCATCATCATAGCTCAATACATAGACTATAAACTTAGTATAATGTAAATTTACTTACAGAAGCAGCATTGCAAATGTATTACCAGAACTTTGAACCTGTGGATAACAGCCTGTTAATTATAAATTTTCATTAATCTCTTAATTCAACCTAGAGAAGGCATTACAAAATTGCAGGAACTCCTCAAATGTCATAAGTCAACAAGTACTGGAGGGTCACCAAAAAATTACAAGTTATTGTTGGATGCTCTCAAAGAAATGCACAATATAAGCAGAGGGGAAATAAAGAGAAATATAGAGATATGGTGCAAATCAGACACTGCTGACATACTGCAGACATTGTGGACCCAAAGGAGGCGATTCAGTTGTTGCGTGGGAGGGTATAAGTAATGACTACCCAGTTTTGCAATTCAATTGTTCTGGGCGCTCAATAATTATCGCCCTCTTCACATGCTATTAGACCGGGGTGTAGATGTGCAAAATGGCTAAACCCATCTAAAGTCCTGGTTAGGACACCGTAACACCGGGTTTCTCACACATTTTTGCTGGCACCCTCCTGAGGGAACGCCTCCGTCTGGGAGGCATGCCCCCGGCACGCCCACCAAAGGGGGTGTGCTGTCAATCAACATCGACAGCACGCCCCCTTTGATCAGACACAACGAGCGAAGGAAAGTCCTTCGCTCGTCGCGTCTGGCGCATGCGCACGACGGCGCTCCCTCCGTCATGCGCATGCGCAGTGCACACCATCGACCCACTTGCGAGTGGACAGCCGCTTGCGAGTGGGTCTGAATGAGGCCCTTAATGTCAAAAACAACATTTCCACTGCATTTCAGCCCTGCCACAAAAGGACCAGTGATTCTCTCGTTAACACAGGTAAGAGTGTTGATGAGGACAAGGCTGGAGATCACTCTGTCATGCTGATTGAGTTAGCATAACAGACTGGAAGCATCCTCTGTTAATCATGGTTATCTGCAAGGAAACACATGCAGTAATCATTGCTTTGCCCAAAAAGGGCTTCACAGGCAAGGCTATTGCTGCTAGTAAGATTGCACCTAAATCAACTATTTATGAGATCATCAAGAACTTCAAGTAGAAAAGTTCAATAGTTGTGAAGAAGGCTTCAGAGTGCCCAAGAACGTCCAGCAAACGCCAGGACCATCTCCTAAAGTTGATTCAACTGTGGGATCAGGTGCCAGCAGTGCAGAGCTTGCTCAGGAATGGCAGCAGGCAGGTGTGAGTGCATCTTTACGCACAGTGAGGCAAAGACTATTGGAGGATGGCCTGGTGTCAAGAAGGGCAGCGAAGAAGACACTTCTCTCCAGGAAAAACATCAGGGACAGACTGATATTCTGCAAAAGGTACAGGGATTGGACTGCTGAGGACTGCGGTAAAGTTATCTTCTCTGATGAACCTCCGTTCAGATTGTTTGGGGAATCTGGAAAAATGCTTGTCCAGAGAAGGAAAGGTGAGCGCTACCATCAGTCCTGTGTCATGCCAACAGTAAAGTATCCTGATACCATTCATGTGTGGGGTTGCTTCTCAGCCAAGGGAGTGGGTTCACTGACAATTTTGCCCAAGAACATATCCATGAATAAAGAATGGTACCAATACATCCTCCAAGAGCAACTTCTCCCAACCATCCAAGAACAGTTTGGTGACGAACAATGCCTTTTCCAGCATGATGGAGCACCTTGCCATAAGGCAAAAGTGATAACTAAGGGAACAAAACATCAAAATTTTGGGTCCATGGCCAGGAAACTCCCCAGAACTTGTGGTCAATCCTCAAGAGGCAGGTGGACAAACAAAAACCCACAAATTCTGACAAACTCCAAGCATTGATTAGGCAAGAATTGGTGGCCATCAGTCAGTATATGGCCCAGAAGTTGATTGACAGCATGCCAGGGTGAATTGCAGAGGTCTTGAAAAGAAGGGTCAACACTGCAAATATTGGCTCTCTGCATAAACTTAATGCAATTGTCAATAAAAGCCTTTGACACTTATGAAATGCTTGTCATTTGACTTCAGTATACCATAGTAACATCTGACAAAAAGGTCTAAAAACACTGAAGCAGCAAACTTTGTGAAAACCAATACTTGTCTCATTCTCAAAACTTTTGGCCATTGCTGTATATGCATTACAGGGATCTGGAAGAGGCTAATTTATTAAAGGGTTGTCTTCAGAATTGTATTTATTTCACTCTCTATAGCAAATAGTGATATACAGTAACACTGCTATTGCCAGTCCCTTATATATATAACAATTATTGAAGTAGTATATGTTACTGTCATATCAGCAACTCAGCGCACACATGCACACTTCCTGGAGCAGTAAGTATTAATACACATACAGTACAAACAATTGACTGATAGACTGATGCTGTTTGTCAAAACTAGTACTTTACACAAACTGATCAAGTTAAAAAATAATATTATCGGGTTTGAACCACACCTCAAAATGGGCACAACCAGATATACACCCATGGAGAACCTTTTCTATATCATATTTAGGGGGCATATTTACTAAAGTGACGGTTTGTAGAAATGGAGATGTTGCCCATAGCAACCAATCAGATTCTACGTAAGATTTATCTATCACCTGCTAGAAGATAATAGCTAGAAACTGATCGGTTGCTATGGGCAACATCTCCACTTCTAAAAACCTGCACTTTAGTAAATATACAACTTAAAGAGAAACATACATCTATGGAAAAAAGGGTGATTTAATGAATCCAAAGAGAAAGTGGTAGAAAATAATGTAAACTTTGTGTAAATGAAGTAGATAAGTATGGAGTAGGTAAGTTTGTAGTGTGAGTGGAGGTGAGTGAATTCTTGTACCAGATTTTCTTATACCAAAACGGGCTCAGAGGTCCAGGGCTGGTTATGCTTTGGGGGAGGGGAGACCTCACACCATTTTCTTTTTTAAATGTTATCCCTTTATTACATCTTTAGCACTGAAGCACTGCCCATATAACACTGATGTGTGCAATTCTTCTTCTGAGCATGCTGCTGATAAGGTAGTCTATTTAAAACTTCTATTATGGCCCGAGTATGCTCCATGTTTGAATACACGATTCTTAGTAAATCCCTGTGTTGTATTCCTGTCTATGGAAAGTACTTGCGAGTTGGTTCAATGATGTTTTGACTTCTATTTGTGTGTTTGGCCATGTTTTGCAGATCAAATTGTGTTTTTAGAACTATATTTGCTTTTATTAAATCTCTGTGTTTCAAAACTAGGGAAAACACACACCGGAATGCAATTTCGTCCAGACACAATTCTTAGTAATTATACCCCTTTGTATTAAAAGTGAAGAAGACTACCAGCGCACATAAGGATCTACAGAAACCAAAACCTCATGTGTGCTGAAATGTAAAGAAGGACAGACACAATAAAATGTGTTAAAAAAAGTTCATGTCTTTTATTCCAAATCATTAAAATCTTACCAGTTTCCACCCCAAAATGCCCATTTCAGGGGAAGACAGATGCTGCCAAGTTCCATGTGACTCAGAATAGTACAGAAATATGCAAAAGTGCATAAGTTTGAATCTGTACGTGTGCTGTATGCTACAACTTGGCATTTGTATCCATACACAGAGATGCATCTGACTCATAATCTGCGTCTATGTGTCACATGCTATTATCCAAACACAGAATTATTCACAAATTGAGAACTTCACTCACTTGGGGCTCGCAGCAAAACGGGGTGGCTGTCGATGTTGATCGACAGCTCACCCCGTTTTGTAGGCAGGTCAGGGGAGTGGCTGGCCAAACAGAGGCATTCCCGAAGGAACTCCTGCCATTTGGGGGCGGCTCTACTGACATCACACGAGATGTCAGTAGTGAACTTCCTGCTCTATTAGAGCAGGGAGTTCACTGGGGCTTGCGGTGGATGAGACCCTACCAGAAGGGTCTCGTCGCCAGCCCGATGGTCACGATGGTCGCGACCATCGCGACCATCACCTGGCCACCCGCTAAAGCTGTGGGTGGTCACCCACTGCTTAGCGAGCGGCCTGGAGGCCGGCTAAAAAAAACAAAAAACAGGCCGCTCTGATTCAGAGCGAGCGTTTGCTATTTGCGAGCGCCTCTGAATCAGGCACTCAGTACATTTATAGCTGCAGGACAGTGGTTAAAACATACCTCAAGCTATTGGTATCATGTCTTAAAAGGATGATGTTGATATTACAAAGCTACAAACGTAATGGTTCAGTACAGTATGTCATGTTCCGGACGTTCTTACCGCTCTGGTGCCTGTCCAGTATAGCACAAATGTCCGCTCATGCTGCACATCACTCCCGGCTGGTGTTGAGGTCTGTTTGTGCTACTCCTGCTCAGTGTCTTGTTACTGTGTGTGGAGGTGGCTCTCTGCAGCCTCTTGCTCACAGAGTGTCTTCCCAGAATGATGGCACACAGGCTGAGTTCCCTCCTAAATACTCCGGAGAGGTAAGTAATACTATGGGTAGAGGGTGTGTGGGACCCTCCTCCACGCACCCTGCACCCATTATAGATACTCTCCTGGCTCCCAGGTACTCTCTATCTGAACGGTCCCAGGGCCTGATTCATTAAGGATCGCTATTGTAATTGTACCTCTGTAATCGCACTCAGGTCTGATGCAAAAATATGCTAATGAATGCAATCTCAATGCCGTTGAACTGCCAGCATAGAGACGCCCACTGCCTCCCACTACTGCTATCTCACATTCGTAACACCATGCAAACCTCCATAAACATAGGGAACATCGAGAACCATGCAAACCTCCATAAACATCGGGAACCATGCAAACCTCCATAAACATCGGGTTCCTCTTGCAGAATTACAGCAGCCCTGACCTTACTTAGAAATCGCTAACCACATAGCACGCAGTAAGTACTCAAGCTGCGTATGCAATCGCATTGGCTAATTTATGAATGCCCATGCATCGGTGTTCAAATGGACAGACACACCTGCGTTTCACAGACCACCCCCCATCACCACCCCCAAACGCTCACTGCCTGTCAATCACTCTGCAATAGCTCTATGTGGTCTTTGTGATCGCAGTGGTGTTCTTCAATTCATCAACATCGGTCCCAACCTATCAAGTTAATCAACTCATTAATATTGGACTCATATCAATTAAGATTTCTTCAATTCATCAGCATTGGTCCCAACCAATCAAGTTAATCAATTAATTAATATCGGACTCATATCAATTAAGTTCTTCAAATCATGAACATCGGACTCAAGGCCTGATTCAGAGATGGACGGAATTGCACAGCCTCACACAAGCAGCTGTGCAATTCCGTCCATTGAAAATGCAAATGCCGAAGGAGGTGTCACACACCTCCATGCTGCATTTGCCTGATCCCAGCGCTGCGACCCAGGACGCAGCCTGGGGTCACCATCGAAACAATCATGACCATCAGTCGCGATTGTTGTCGATGTTTCATTGGCTAGGCTGTGGGAGCTAAAGCTTCCTGCAGCCTGGCAGGGTCCTGGCAACTTGCGTGGCCAGGAAGTCTGTGTGCACCCATGCAGACCCTGGACTTGTCCATTCTGGAAAAGGGAATGTTGCCATGGAATGCCCCCGCTCTGCCTCCCAAATGCCACAGCCTGTCAATCAGTGGCTGTGGCTGGGACACACAGGCAGGCTCGCAGCTGGAAGGCTGCACATGCGCAGTACACCTGCTATGCATGCACAGTCCTCCAAACATCGGAGATGTGCACTAGCATATATATATCTCTGAATCAGGCCCTCAAACTGATCCAGCTCTCAATCCAGCATCATCGGTCCCAATCCGATTCTGCTCATTCATTCAGTATTATCATCTCCAGTTCTAATGCCAACCTACTTTTAAATAAAGACATTCCATTCTTGTTCTCACCTTTGGTTCTATCACCCTCTGCAGATCCTCTACCACCTCACAGCAATATATGAGGAAGTCCTGGCTCAAGCCAGGTTTATTCACACCTCCCAAGTCTCCTCTTCAGCCTCCCATGCCTGTTCTAGCCTAAACCAACCCTCAGCCTAAACCAACCCTCAGGCAATTTGTACTGGCCCTATGTTTCCAGCTGAGAATCAGGCACAAGCTGCTGGGTTTACACCTCATCTTGTTGCTCGCCTAGAACACCAAGAGGCAGTGCAGGGTCAGGTGGTACAGTTCCTCCAAGAACTGACTAACTGGCTGGATAACATCCAATCCACTCTGAGAGGCTCAGGAGTTGCCACTTCATCCATTCCATTTTATCCGGTTCTAGTTTCCTCAGAGGCACTTCACCTGCACATTCCTACTCCTGCAAAATTTGATGGGAACCCAAAAAATTGCAAGGGCTTTCTAAATCAACGTGAAATACAGTTTGACCTCCAACTCAGCAATTTTCCTACAGACCGTATCTGTGTGGCATATATCATCTCCCTATTATCTGAAACTGCGTTATATTGGTCTTCACCCTTATGGGAAAGATTGGATCTAATCTTAACATCTTACAAGGAATTCATCACGACATTCCGCCAAATATTCGACGAGCCTGGGATAGTGTCATCTGCATCTTCAGACCTTCTACGGCTACGCCAGGGATCAAATTCTGTAGGCCATTATCTGATGCAGTTTCAAGTACTGGCATCAGAACTCTCTTGGAATGATGGAGCTTTCTATGCAGCCTTCTTGAACGGCTTATCCAACAAAATTAAAGATGTCCTTCTTATCATGGTTTAATTTCAAATTGTCTTTTTGTACAGGGGCCTGAACCAAAAGGCTGATGCCCTCTCTTGCTCCATGGAGCAAGAAAATGAGACTACATCTGCTGAGAAGCATCTCATCATTGATCCAGTAGCTTTTTCTGCAGTTGGAGGAGAATCCTCACCACCCCCATTATGCAAGAAACTGCTACATTGGGCTCATGCTTCCCGCTTTGCTGGTCATGCAGGCATACAAAAGACCTTCGAGTTCAATTCCAGGTTTTACTGGTGGTTCTCTCTTAGAAAAGACATCCAAGACTTTATTGCCTTTTGCAACAAGTGCGCCCAGCATAAAATGCCTCGACAGTCTCCAGCTGGGCAGTTTTTTCCTCTCTCTGTTCCACATAAACCATGGTCACATCTGTTGATGGATTTCATTACTGACCTATTGGTTTAAAACAAGTTCAACACCATTTGGGAGGTAGTTGACCAGTTCACCAAGATGGTTCACTTCATACCAATCACTGGTCTTCCGTTAGCTCCCAAGTTGGTTCAATCATTGATACAAGATATCTTCAGACTCCATGGACTACCTCTGTAAATCACCTCTGATGGGGATTGAAGTTTATCGCCAAGTTTTGGCATTCCTAGTGTTTTTCACTTAAAGTCATGCTCAATTTCTCCACTGCCTACCACCCCCAGTCTAATGGCCAGACAGAAAGAGTCAAACAAGATCCCGAGTCTTTTCATTTATATGTATCCTCCTCTCAAGACAACTGGGCTGAACTTCTTTCTTGGACAGAATTTTTTCACAAAAATCAGTACCATTCTTCATCTGGTTCCATCATCCTCTGCATTTCATCTACCTCCTCACAGCAATACATGAGGAAGCCCTGGCTCATGCCATCCAGGTTTATTTACACCTCCCAAGTCTCCTCTTCAGCCTCCCACGCCTGTTCAAGCCCAAACCAACCCTCTGGCATGACCCAATAAAGTCAAAAATATGCTCTTGGCAGGCTCATTTTTTTACCTAGAAATAATGAGCTGGGAGGAGTGAAATCAAGAGGTAAAGTCCATGGATGATGTGCTTAAGAAACTGGCAAAATGATGACTTGTAAAGGAAAATAAAGTGTATTCCTTAATCAAGGTTCACTGGCATCTATGGAACTTGTTGTTGCCAAAAATACATTATGGTGTCCAAGGTGGAATGTTGACCAAGAGACGTACCAGTGACATAGGCCCTCATTCAGAGCCGTACGCTCTGAGCAGAGCGCACGCTCTGCATGAGGGCCGGGCTCCATTTTCATGGAGTGTCCTCCTGGACGCTCGTATAGCTGTGGGTCACCACCCACAGGCTATACGAGTGTGCATTTTGATGGCCGCGATGGTCGTGACCATCGCGACCATCGAAATTGCGAGCCGGAGCCTGCGGTTGAGGTTTTCAACCGCAAGCTCCGGAGTGATTTTGGCTCTATCAGAGCCAAAATCACTCCCACTGACATCACTAGTGATGTCAGTGGGCCGGCTTCTGACGGGAGGCGTTCCCGTGGGAACGCCCCCGTCAGGGAGGCACGCCCCCGGCACGCCCACCAAAGGGGGCGTGCTGTCAATCAACATTGACAGCACGCCCCCTTTGATTGGACACAACGAGCGAAGGAAAGTCCTTCGCTCGTCGTATCTGGCGCATGCGCACGACGGAGCTCCCTCCGTCGTGCGCATGCTCAGTGCAGACCATCGACCCACTTGCGAGCGGACAGCCGCTCGCGAGTGGGTCTGAATCAGGCCCATAGTGTTTTAGCAAAATATAAATATAAAATTGAGAGGTTTAGAGCAAAATGTTAAACATGTCATGTACATCTAATAAAAAATATCAAATAATCATATATCAAATAATCAATGATGCCATTACTGATCCCAGAGCCAGCTTCAAATTGGAAGATTTTGTTGCATCCTACACTTGCAACTCCTTACAACTGGAGAGGTGTAACTGGAAAGGTGAGGAGCTGATAAGTTTAGGCCAAGATCAGTATGGGCATGCTTATGCGTATAAATTATGCATACACATTACAATTGTCGCATAAACATTACAATTTTCAGGAAGCATATCCCTTGCAGGTGCCAAAGGCTTTGTGCAATGAGATGATCTATCTTCTTCTAATTGGCTGATTGCAAATTTAATTACTTAATTTGGAGCCACCTTAGGCATTTTCTTTCTTGTCCATAGCCTGTTTTTTAGTTGCCTCTTACTCTGTGGGAACTGGCTCTGGTCCCATCTTATCCCTTTGACTATCTGAGATCCCCGAAGTTTCATTATATACAGACCTTCTCTATTGAATAGACTTTTCCCCATTACATCTACTTCTGCTTGGTTCAAGTCAGCTTCAAATGAACCTAGGGATTTATTTGCACTTACTTACTGGCAAGGTCAAGAGCAGCCAGGTAACTGGACACAAGGAACATCCTAAGTCCCCCAGAAAGCCAAAAAAGTGTGCTACCGGGGCAACAACAATGCCACACCATCTGCCTTGTGCTCTGGGAGTTTGCTCCACTGATGGCCCTGTTGCAGACCTTCCCAATACTTGTATTCTGGATTCCCTGTCTTCTGGGAGCAGCTAAATGCAACCAGTAACCACACAAATTGTTTTACCGAATTTGAACTCTCACTACCACCAAAGCTGCCTCCCTGCCTGCATCAAATCCCGCAGCCATCTTCCTTTCCAGCATTGCAATGTACATGTATATAATGCCTGTAAGTCAAACATAAACATGGAATTATTGGAAGCAGTTGTTGCCTCCATGTGTTCTGCAGGAAAAAGGGGTTGGTGGGATTCTGTCTGCTGTTAAAGCTCTGTAGAGGCGGACATAATTCTGCTGTCCCCCCCCACCCCTCTCCCCTTCCTTCTCTTTCCCGCTTATGCTGGAAACTTGTAGTTTTGCAATGTTTTTTCTACTACTATTTTTAGGAAATCTAGCCATAGCTCCTCCTGGACCAGCAAGACTTGCCAATGGCCCACAGCAGCAGCAGGACTAGAGACAGACCACCTGCTGTGGTCACTATCTATGGCTGATTTCTATTCCATGTGTCATATAATAATTCTGCATTTCAATGCAAAATGTCACAGAAGGCAACAGATTTTCTAGTGTCTGTTGTGATGTCTCAAGTGCTATAATCTATGAAGATTTCATTTTAAATAAATATTATTTTCAGTACTGGCATATGAAATACTCAATAAAATGGTTAAGCATAATAAACTTAATAAGCCACTAAGCAAAATAAATATTTTTTACACTTGTCTTAATTTTAAATCATTGTGAATAGAACACTCAAAGTATTAAATTCTATATTTTACTATGTCTGGATCTAGCATCATTTACAATCAGTGAAAGTGGCATACCAGTTTTGTTAGCCTGAGGACTTTGTATAGTTACTAACACATCAATCAGATAAAGCATGTATATGTTGCTAGTGTGTTTTTTTCTTCAAATGTTACACTCATGTTTAAATAACTCACAGGTCAGTTGTTTTCTATTTTCAGTGTGCAGCAAGGCAAGAGAAAGCTGCCTGTAAAACGAATGACTAATTTCCATTGCTTTCTGCCATTCACCCTGAAGGTGGTCACAATCTGGGCCTCCCACTGCACACGGAAAACAAATTGAGAATGGAAGAAGAAATGCATAATTCCTGCCTGAAAGGGAACAGTTTAGACTGTAGCAACAGCAGGTTTTTGCTGTGCTCATAATCTAGTGAACACGATGTTCAGCCTAGCACACCTTTTCATTAGGGAAAGTCAGGGAACAAGACCAGAAAAAAAGGCCTTGGGTCAGGCAGCCACTGGAACTATCAGTAGCAATAAAACCTTCTGGGACTTAGGGGAGGTGACAGCAGGTGGAAAAGCATTTAGCAAACCAGGTCAAGCTGCTGAGGCTTTAGTAGTAAGTTTGCCATTGCAACTGCTGCGCTGCTTGGCAAATTTTATCTACTGATCAACACAGTGTGCCAAAGGGCTGGTGGGACACCCCTTCAGTAGCTTCCAGTTGTATCTAACAACACTATAACAGAAGGCAAAGAGGAACATTCGCAGGGTCGATTCCTCAGTGTAGACACAGCAGTGTCTAGAACCTTTCTGCGCTCTTCTTGAACTTCTGTCTTGCAGATCTGGCTGCTTGCCTGTACTAATTACCTCATTCCCCAGATACAGTTATTCCAGACTACCTTTAGCTAGCAGAGTGCAGTAGCAAGCTGACCAAAGTTCAATGCAATTAAGAAAAGGGTTACTTTAAATTAACAGTCACTTTCGCCAGCTGTCCGACATAGATAAAAACATAGGTTTTAATGGAATTACGTTGGGAAAGAAAATCACTTAATCCTTAATATATACATCTCATGTTTCTTTTTAAATGTCTAAAATATATAATGTAGAAGCCTTGTGGAAGTTCTTAAATTGTTACACTTTATAAGGTTATAGGGGTATTCATGAAAGCTTGGAGAGAGATAAAGTACCAACCAATCAGCTCCTAATGTTCACTTTACAGGCTGTGTTTGAAAAATGACAGTTAGGAGCTGATTGATTGGTACTTTATCTCTCACAATTTGTATTTCTCTCCAAACTTAAACAGGGACAGTGGATGATATAGGAAAGTATGCAGCTTGTTTCTGTAAACTGAGTACTATTCATTCAACATTTATATCATATGGGTCATTGCAGTGAATGTTGCAGAATTCCTAAGAAGTAAGTACAGTAATTGAGTATTATATATTAATAATTATTATTTGTATTAATGGAAATATAAAAATAGTAATATGTGACAATGTTAAGAAAAATTCAAAGATTTATACTATTACAGATAACAGATAAATGATCCTCTCTACATACTTCAATGACATACAGGTTTACAAATAAATATATACACAATGTAAAATAATTTACGCATCTGACAAAATACTGAATGGAGGTGTAGTCATTACATTATTCTTTAATGTACCAACTTGTCCCCCGGGCTCATATATTGATATATAATCTCCATTTTTATTGCTCATCTGCACAGACATTTTGTATGAAATAACAGTAAAATTGGCATGCCATGTGACACATTGAATCCCCTTAATAAAAATGTTTTCAACTCACATATAGCTTGTTGGAGCCACATTTATGTCTTAAATTACTCTTGACGATAAGAGAGATGACTTTATTTGAAATGTTGCAGTTGGAGTAAGAACCAATGATATCTGAGTGCTTCTGGAGAAGTTCATTCCTTTCCGACATGTGGCCACCTCTCACCCTGCTACGCGCCCTTTCTGTTAGAAGATGCACCCCAGCACTGACATGGACAAAACAAATTGCATTGAGCTACAGACACCCATGCAATTAGGAACTTCAAAATAAAAGGAATTAAATACCATATAAGAATTGACATCAATAATAGAGTGCAAGTACATCAGGACGTCAACAAAATTAACCTCTCCACAAGCTAATAATGGCAGAACTGCAATTATATGGTAATGTACTCTTTTTCCATGATGGAGCACTAGGTCTCCCAGGGATATAGCTTATGACTTATAGAAAACACAGGTTGCTCTAACTCATTAAAGTCTTAACAAAATATGAGCAGTTCGGGTTTGCTAAAAAACTGAACACACCTGAACGTATAACTGAGTCCTGACTTGGATCTTCTTGCCCATTTCAAAACTCATACTTGTGTGTTTTGGATTGCATGAAAGTCCCTCCCTTGTGATTTTAGGTACCATTTTGCACAAGATAGTGTATGGAGAGGGTGTGGGCTGTAATTCATGCTGCAATACTACATACTAGTTACCATTAGAGAGCGTTATAGGGAGATGGAGTGGGTGGGAAGCATGTAAAAGACTGCAGGAATCTTTGTCACTGTGTACGTTTGTCACAGGGGCATATCTATAATGGGTGCATGGTGTGCAGGGAACACGAGCCCCTGGGTCCAGGGGGGCCCCGCACCGGACACCCTGCACGCATAATATTACTTACCTCTCCGGAGTCCCACGTCGGCGTGGGGGCCGGCGCCGTAGAACGACTGGAAAATGCTCACGGCGGCCATTTTCCCGTCGTTTGCGCATCCCGGTGATCTGTGCATACACTATAGACTCTGGGCACACTCTAGTCACACTCTAGTCTATAACTCCGGCGCTGGCCAAACACAGCTCAGTGCGCTGCCAGCTGCCGGGCGGAGAGGAGGGGACTCGTGTCGGATACTGCACACGGGCCCCCTCCTCTCTAGAAACACCCCTGGTTTGTCAGACACTAGCTAGCACCTGCAATCCAGTGCAAACAGGCTTTTGTGTATATTTGTTAGAAGTGAACTTGAAGTGAGCTACTTACAATTGTTTTTCATAGATGTGCTATATTCTTTTAAACTCCCATGTGATTGTGCCACTGTTTCGTTGCTTAGTTTAGCCAGTCAGCTCACTGCAGCCTTTGGCCAATATTGGTGAAAACATTATTGTGAGCTGTGAGGTGGTCAAAATTGACTGGACTTAATTGTTATTGATGATAATAACACTGTAGGAACAAAAACAGGTCCAAGTTACATGATTTTAGCTGTATACATTTTTAAAGAAGTCCAGATCCAAAAGCAAAAACCAAATCAAAACTCTTGAGAGTGGTTTTGCCAAAACCAAAACACGGGGGTCTGTGCCCAGCTCAAGTTAGCATAAATGTGATTATTTCAGTCAGGGTTTTTCTCTTCCATTCAGCTTTCCCATTTTGTTCTGTTATATAGGAATCTGTCTTTTGATGCCAAATATAATATATAGTACTGTATATATTTTATATATTATATTTTAGATTAATTTAATATACCTGTATGACCTCATTAAAGATCTGCTTGTCCCGACACTGCTTGGTCATGTGCCCTATTTGGCCTGCACAAACTGCTGTATGCTCTGCACCTTTTTGCCACTGGTTCCTTCCAGTCAGTCACCTCTACTGTGCTGGCATGTCACAGCCAACTATTATCCACCATCTCACCCAGGCCATGGCAGCCTTAGAGACCCTCTCCTATACATCTGCTTTCTCAGCCAGGAGTCAAAGTGGCATCTAAGGGTAGCTTTCTATAGTTGTGCAGGTATGCTTAATGTCCTGGGAGCTATAGTCTGCACACACATTGGGCTGAGGCACCTAAGATATCTACATAAAAAGGCACCATCTCTATTCCACGAATGTACAGGTGGTGTGTGATGCAAAACAAAAAATAATGAGTGTTGTAGCTGGCTATCCTAGTCCATGCCGCTGATAGAGTTAACATTATGTTCTGTATGTTTAGCTGCCATCTTGTATTATCGGCAGCCATCTTGTACCCTTACCCAGAGAACCAGATTCATCACCACATTGCCTTTATCTTCAGACACTTATCACTCTATCCAAAGTTTGGGGTAGCAAAAAAATGCCCAAGGCATGGCTGCTAGGTTACTAACCTATACTGTTTGGTGTTTAATTGAAAGTATAAATGATATGTTAATAATTATTTAACACATTTTTTCCCAGGGAATTCTGGCTATGGCTGTTGCTCCTGGATACTAACTCCATTGTCGCTTCTGCAGACTCCTGCTGATCATAAATATAATGAGGCACATATATCCACTAGATCAGTGATAGAATGTACAATTGGACTATTTATACTTGATAAATCTGGTGAAAGTTTGTTATATCATCCAAGCAAAATGTCTGATATTGTGCTCTGCTGCTGTCTATTGCATAATCGGGCATTACAACAACCTCCTCCTCCAGATTAAGCAATATACAGTGAGCAGGTAGGGGTCTTGTTACTATCAAGGGACTCTGTGAGCAGAATGGAAGACAGGTTAGGAAGACACTTATTAACAACTTTTTCACCTGTGAGTATATCATTACTTTGTGAATTGTTAGTGTAAAACTAAAAATACAGTAATGTAATGTCATCTAGGATAGGTGTTTCATGGATTTTTGCACCAGCAATTGATTAAAAAAATAATAACAATGTAAACATTTAGAAAAAAGGCTTTACTCTGCCTGTTTAAACATACTGTGGAAAATATTTAACAATTATTATACCACATTTGGCGTGAGTTTTCAAAAGAATTGTTTTTCAAATAAATATTTTGTTAAGAGATCCAAAAAAGCAAACAACGCACATTTTACTGGGAATTATGTGCAAAGCAAAACTTAATGTAAAGTAATAACATAAAATTATTATTTTCGGAAGTTATTCAGAAGATGGGTCATCAGGGTTTCTGCGTGTGGGGCCACCACTCATATGGAGGCCACGCCTTAGTGGAATTGGTGGTGCTGAGCATTTTGATTGGGTGCTGCTCACTGAAGTGGAAATTCTACTTCTAGATAAGCAAAAAACTATTTGTGAACCTAATTATTACTAAATTCAAATATCATGTTTGTATTTGACTCATGCATAGTGCATGCAGCATTTAAATGGGCTTCTTGCATTCTAATAAATTCAGAGGTTTCTGATTCTTGTACTAGTTTGTGCCATTATGGCAGTTGAAAACCTCTCGTAATAGGAATTTATACAGGATAAAGTATGATTAAAGTGCTATGCTCTAACAATATAAATAGTATTTACAATAGCAACAGTAGCACAAAGTTAACTATTATACTACTCTCTTTAAAAGTATGTTTCATAAAAGAATTGTTGGTCCTTATAAACGGTCTAAGCCCACCCAGTGAGGGGGAGGATCAGAGCTGCTGGAGAATATATCCACTACTTAATATTATGCTTATTAACATTTACTTATACAGTACCAGCATAGTCTATTGTGCTTTACACTTTTTCTGCCACACTCTCATATATCTATACTAGCTGCAATACCCGGCTCCGCTCAGGTGGAAGTTGGTGATCTGTCTCACCCTAGGCAGCCAGCTCAATTTCTCAGTGGGCTGCACACTGGTGATCTCTGCCACTTGGACACCAGTTCCATCACATTGAGCCGCACCTCCTGCATAGAAACCACCTCTAGGGACTTGTACTGAGCCGAACCCTCTGTTCTCTTTAGTGACTGCCCTCCAGTCTCCCCAGATGACACGGATTACAGGGATCTTCACCGATCACCACCCATAATGGGTCTGGACTCCTCTCACTGCTCACAGCAAAATCTCCTCTTTATAGCACAGGGTTGAAAACAGTTTAGAGCTTGCTGAGAGCAGTGCAGGGGATCCCTCCCCATAGAGCGATCAAGACCGATGTTGATTGAGAGCCTACAACCTGCCTTGGATAAAGTGTCTACACAATGGTGAAAAACACATCACAATCGATTCAGTGGTTCCAGAGTTTATTGCAATCAGACAAAACAAACAAACATTCTCATTTATAAGATACAAGCTACCCATCCCGTCTTCGCAATTTCATCTTGCCACAGCCCCCTGCATCTCATAACAATCTATGCAATGTCAACACAGTCACCTGCATCTCACCACAACCCCCTGCTTCTCACTCCTGCCCCCTGCATCTCACCATTGTCACCACAATTCCCACTGCTGCCCTGCAGCTGGCTGGGGCCTAGCCACTGTGATGTGCTGGAAAGGGCAGGAAGATCATGGATGAGAGATTTGCATTGCAGCTACTGTAAACATGGTGTCCCTGTCCAAGAACAGTGCTGACTTCCATGGGAGGTGCTTCCTGTTCAAAGAGGGCAAGTGGCTGAGCAGGAACATCATGCTGGAGAGGGAGCACTTCGCAGTGTAGGAGTGGTGGCCGGAGTCCATCTGCAGGTTCAGTGTAGAGATGGACATTGGAATACAATAGTTACTAAACATCAATCTTTTTGTTCCGATGGTACTGTTTAACGATTTGATGGTGGCAGCCCGATATTGCCACTATCAAATGGAGATAATTCGATGGAGTTCCAATGGTTGTTTGTTTTTTTAATTCCTGATAGCTACGTCTCCTCTGGTTACTGTGTGTACATCATGGCATCTTCATGGGTTTGTTGGAGGCTGTCTCTCATTCTCAGTCTGCTTTAGATGTGACCCTGCTCAGTCCTCAGTCCCTAACTCCCTCCCCCCTCTTGGCTGCTGCTAAGCAACAGGGTAAATTGCTGTCTCTGATTGGCTCTAGCTCTTACAGCACTCTAACTAGCTCCTATATAACAGCTTGTTACAAGATTTTTTTCTGTGACTTTCATTCACTAGAATTATCACTGCACGGCTCCCTTTTGTCACAGATGAATGGTTCATACATCTAAACCTTCCTCGACCAATGGTTGATAGAATAGTGAAAACCCCTTCAAATCCATCCAGTGTTTCAAGAGATTAGTCCAATGAACAGTCAGACTCCTAAATCGGGGACTTTATTATATATATATATATATATATATATAGAGAGAGAGAGAGAGAGAGAGAGAGAGAGAGATAAAGCTGAATAGTGATAAAAATTATGTCATCATGGTGGAATTTAGTGACCGTTGGCATGATCTCTGGGGCTGATGCAGCACAGGATGGAATTGCAAAGGTGCACACAAACTGCTTTGCAATTCCATCCTTGAAAATATGCAGATTTAGCAAGAGGTGTCTTACACCGCCTGCTGCATTTGCGATCCCAGAACTGAAACCAACATCGCAGGCTGGAATAACCATCACGACCAATGGTAGCAATGATGGATAGTACTGGTTTGCTGAGTAAGCCTCTGCTTACACAAGCTGGACAGCTTGCGAGGCCAGGAATCAATACCTTGAATTCTCCCAAGAAACCAGGATGACATACTCCTATTTCCGGGAATGCTGCTGTCTGTCAATGAGGCAAAGGCATAGCAGGGGCTGCATTCAATCACTCGGGACCCATTATGCACATGCGTGCAATGCTGAATCAGCCCCTCTGTCTCCTCCCACCTGTTTCAGTAATGATACTTCCAGATAGTTCTGGCACACCATATCCTATACTTATATTTGATTTTCTACATTCTTCAAACACTACTGTTATTTTCTATACCACCTCTTAACGAAAACACATACACCTCAAAATCTTTCATTGACAACATCACAATATTATCCACAACCAAAAATGTTTAACAGAATAAAAGAAAGGAATAAGGTTCTGTACACAGTGATGCACAGGTCACATACAGAAAGAAAAATCACTCTGTAGAGGAGAAAAGGAAAGGACATTCCAAAAAGTACAATAGCAAGATGAAAAGAAAACAAGTAATACTAAGGATAATCTATATAATAAAATAAAGTGCTGACAAGAGAAATAGATGAGCAGGGGAGAGAGATAGGGGGTAAAAAAAAAGGAGTAGAAAAGAAGGAGGGAGCAGAAAAGATACAGAATTAATGATAGACAGAAACCTAGGCAATGTCGTGCATAGCAGTAGTGCACACAGGTGGGGTTTCTGAGTACCAAGAAACCCCCCTGACAGCCTCGAGAGCAAACACCATGTTATTAAGCCCCACCCCACGTGGCAAAATGCAGCAATAAACAGGTTAATAAAGAGGAAGTGGGGCCAATATGACACAATTATATTAGAATCGTGTAATTTGGCTCCGCCCCCTCGATTGACCCGTGGTTCACAGTATTTTGCAGCTAGGCAGAGGAGCCTAATGACATGGTGCCAGCCTGCCAGGTCCCATCCCCGCAGCTGCTGCAAGGTAAGTGTAATACATGTGTGACATATGTATTTGTGTGTAAGGTATGTGTGACATATGTATGCATGTACATATATGATATGTGTGTGTGGAAACCCCCCTGGAAATATCCTGCGATTGCCCCTGGATAGCATCTAGTAGCTATATACGTGTCTGTTTACACCTTAGCAGGAACATGTTCTTGTGAATTCACATTTACTACAAACAGTATATTCATTTATAATATGCAACATGTTTGGTGAGTTGTGCATTGTGACATTGTGCATATGTGGTTTTTCAAAAATTTGTCATAGGAATGGAATATTTCTTTGGCCTTGGTTGTTCTTGAAGGTTTTTTTTATTAATGTGTGAATGCTTGTAAACATAATGCAGGAAAGATAGTCACCAGCATTAAGTTTATATATTGTAATACAGTTTTTATTTTGTTAAATTACTGTCAATAATTATGAGTGTTTTTAAAGTTTAATGTTTATTACATTGCAGCAGTTTGTTTATGTGCCCATTGTTAATATATTTTGTTTCTGTAGGCTATTTAGCGGTGAGGCTGGTAAAGGACTTGGGGAGGGCAAATAATCCATAAAAAATGTATTTACTAAATTTTAGACATTCATTGAGTTTCTTTTATCACAGTTACAGATGTGCCCAGCTAGTTTGTTTCTCCATACGCCATGTAGCGCGCCTTGCATCTCACGCCACACACTACGCCATGAGTCTCACAGAAAGTTTTGTAACTGAACATGGTGTAGCACTGAAAAAAGTCTTAATGTGTAATACAACTTTTTGTCCACCAGGTGTCACTTTCCTAAACTACACAGCGCATGCGTCGGATTTCCAATGCATTTTCTAAGTCACCGCCCAATGATAGGCTGACAGAAGCAGTGATTCTGTACAATATACTGTAGTACAGCATTTCCCTCACAGAATCAGGGCTGTAGAAGAATGTCTAATAAAGTTTTAAATCATTAAGTGTGTGTGAGTCCTGTAGTTTTATACAAAAATATTTCACAGGCACGCACAGCACTGTATTACACACTGACTATGTTTTTGAAGCTGCACACTTGCAACAATGTTGGCGCTATCCCACACTAGTGATTTCATTACTTTTAGTAGCGGGCTCTGTTTAAAATAGGGGTCTCTGTATTACAAACTGAGTGTGCATTTTAAGGCGCACACTTGCGGCAATGTCAGCGATTTGGTAGCTGTCAGCTCTGGTGGGGGAGGGTTACAATGGGATCTCTGGTGCATGCCCAGTGGAGCTGCTCCATATGCCAGTCACGCTATGCCATGGCATATAGAGGATATTAGTACTGCGCATGCCCAGTGTGTCAGGAGTCACACACAATGCATCCCAGACTTACAGTAAACACTATAGTGATTTCATGACTTTAGGAACTACTGTAGTAACAGGATGTTTGAAAGAGGGATCTCTGTATTACAAACTGACTGACTGTGCTGTTGAAGTTGCACACTTGCGTCACTGTCAGTGCTGTCCCAGACTTAGACACTATAGTGATTTTATGACTTCAGAAACTGGTAGTGGGCTCTGTTTGAAAGAGGGGTTTCTGTATTCCAAACTGATTGTGCGTTTTAAAGCGCAAACTTGCAGCACTGTCGGCACGTTTGCGCTGTGGTGGCTGCCAGATCTGGGGGTTGCAATGGGATCTCTGGCGCATGCCCAGTAAAGCTGCTCCATACGCCATGTACTGTAGCGCCATGCTAGTTGCGCTCTGCTGTGGCGCATGCCCAGTTGAGTTGGTTGGTAAGTATGTTGAGGTAATCGCTTTATTTCAATGACCTCAACATACTTACCTGAAGGGACTTTGTATTGTGACCATTGGTCGTGTGGACTCAAGCGGATTTTGGACTTTTTGAAAGCTCTTTATGGACCTTGGACTACAGCTACAAGTGGAAATCAATTACAGCCCCAACACATGTTGTTTCTACGCTAAGAGGACTGTGACAATTCCTTTTTGATCCTAATCACTTGGTAAATACTGCTGCGTATGAACTGTGGCCCTGATTCAGAGCCGGACGCTATGACAGAGCGCGTTCTGAATCAAGGCCGTCCTTCTGAATTTTAGAGCGGACTCCTGGCCACTCGTATAGCTGTGGGTCTCCACCCACAGCTATAGCGAGCGGCCAGGAAGATGGACACGATGGTCAAGACCATCGCGACCATTGGGCTTGTGACGAGACCCTTGTGGTAGGGTCTCATTGTTGCAAGCTCTGGAGTGCTTTCGGCTCTATCAGAGCCGACAGCACTCCCACTGATATCACTTGTGATGTCAGTGGGGCCGGCCCCAGATGGTAGGCGTTCCCATGGGAATGCCTCCATCTGGGCAGCCACGCCCCCAGCACGCCCACCAAAGGGGGCGTGCTGTCACTCACAATCGACAGCACGCCCCCTTTGTAGCAAGACCTATAGCGACGACTTGCCCGTCGCTATCCGGGTCTGGCACATGCGCACGACGGAGCCGGGTCCGTCGTGCGCATGCACAGTGGGCCAACATCGACCCACTTGCGAGCGCTCAGCGCTCGCGAACGGGTCTGAATTAGGCCCTGTGTCTTCCAGAGCAAGTCTTAATTATAACGTTCATCCCATAATAAGGTCACTAGCTGTTTGCAGGTTAAATACTGTTTTTAATAGCTCCTTTATATTGATGATTCTATTATATATATATATATATATATATATATATATATATATATATATAATGTATTGTGATACTTGGGGTTAATTAGCTCGGTACACTGGGGTCAGTGGTGCAGTGAGTAGGTGCAGAATTAGAGTCCACACGTAGCATTCCAGTTAAATAAACATAAGTGATGCTTTACTTCCAGCATGTGAAATCAGGAAACAGAAAAATAATAAACAAACCTAGCCCTTGTTTAGGGCACTAGCTCACTTCTTGAACCCTCTCTACAGAAGCAGCTAATCCGCATGAGAGTCTCTCACAGTCTCTGAGATTTGTGGTCCTTCCTGCCACATGCAGGACTGGACACCGGCCTCCTGGCCTGGTATAGCTTTCTCAGCTTGTTGGCTGCCGCCTCTCACAAGGAAGTGTCAGAGGTATATGGATCTGCCTGCCTTCTTGCAGGTATGATCCTGACCACCTGGTCTGCTTCACTCACACTGCAGCCCCACCTGGACTGTCTGGCTGTGTCCACCAGCAGCCTCACCTGGGCTCTGGTCATACGGCAGCCATTCTACATCTTCCCACAATGCTTTTCCAGTCTGTGTGGGTGGATCTCCCCTGCCCCACACAGAATCTGCTGCTCACCAGTGCCACCTGGTGATACTGCCACATATCCCCCTCCCCAGCTTGAAACCCCTGGGTTCAGCTACATGGGACGAGGCATTCTCATGACAATGTCCCTCTTCACTCTCCTCATGAGGGAAATCCACCGCATTCACGGTCGTATAAACTCTTGTGATCTCTGGGGTCTCATCCTCCAGATTCCAGAATTTATTTTCCTCCTAACTTTTTCCTCACTTTGTGGTACTTTTTGCTAAAGAAACACTTGAGATTCATTCTTAAGCATGTCAAGCTTTAAGGATTTCAGGCACATTTTCCCATAGTGCCCTACTTCCTCATAGACAAATCCAGCAGAATTGCAAGTTCCATCCTGCTTGCATGAAGACATTGTTTCACACACCTGAGTATTATTCTTCACAAGACTCTCAGACTTAACATTCTTTAAGGTTCTGCTTTGCACTGCAAAACTGTGTGATTGCGTCACATTCACATCACACTGAATCCACGGCAGCTAGAGAGTCTCATCCTTTGAAGCCATCACTATCTCCGTAGACTTCTGTATATCCTGTACCTTTGCTTGACAGGTCATGCGATCACCATCTGTATACGTCAGTTCTTTATCATCAACTTCAGACAAGGCTTTGCCATCTGGACCCGTGTCTCTTTGGGAGGACTTCACACCCTCAGCTATCACTGTAAGCTGGAAGTCACTGCAAGGAATCTCAACCACTCTTACAAGACAGACTTTTAGGGAATTTCCCAACTTTGATACAGCTATTTCAGACGCTGCCACTTTTAATACACATTGCAACTCCAGTTCTTTGGTATTCCTCTCCGCTTGGAATCTTTGCAGCTGGTCTTGTGTACTTAACAGACACTTTTCAAGGTTCTTCTTCTGTTCTTGCAACTTCCAAGCCCTGCCATGGGCAAGGTTAAGCTCTCTCTCCAAAGATTCACATTGCTTTGCGGCTTTATGCAAACTTTCCTCCAGGAATGCATTTATTTCTGTCAAACATTCTGAAACTGCTTTAGCTACAAGTAAATTGGAATGGAGAGTTTGTACTTGCTTCTTACAGCTGACTTTAAGATGGACCATCTCTTTTCCTTCACGGTCAGTTTCCCACTGAGCGCGAGTCTGCAGCATCTGGAGATACTTCTCTTTTACTTCACAGAAGTCTTCAGCCAGAGAACTTCTCTCCAACTCACAATCTTTAAGCTTTACTTGAGTGGACACAATTAAAGAGTATTTTCCTTTTAACGCCAGAGCCAGATCCGCCACTTTCACTTGTGCGTGCTCTGCATCACTCTGTGGTCTCTGGACACCTCCTTTCAACTCTTTCACTTCCTGCTGAAGTACCACACACTTTTTGCTGCAATTCCACTACATCCTGCTCTAATACGTCATTCTTTGCTAGGAGCACATCATTCTCATACTTTGTAACACATTGGAACATTTTAGCTTCCTCAATGCGTTCAGACATAACTGCCAATTTAAGGCCTGTCTCTTGAATAACTTCACGTTTTTTTATTTCTTGCTGCTCAAATGCCATTTTCAAAGTTGACAATTCACTCCATAATTTATTTTCAGCTTGTTCATGAACATTTCTCTCATCAGCTAATTGCTCCATTAAGTGATCTACTTTCCCAGGAAAATATGCGTTACCTTCATTCAAAATTTTCCGCATATTGTCAAATTCTTCCAGGCTGATATAGTCCTTTCCAGATGGACCTTGCTTTGCCCACTGCTGCTTGTTGGCTTCTTGCGGAGCTGCTGTAGCCATCTGCAAATCCTTCACCATGTCATCCATGTTGTCTGGTGATTTAAAAGTGAGGCAGGGTTCAGCTTGAATAGATGTCAGCACCATGAAGAGCCTAGAACCACAGTCTTTTCTCCCCAAAATAAATTGGGTGTCGGTCCCTTCAAATTTTAAACACTTTTTTATTTTTTTTTATTTTTTTTGCACAGTTCTTCTTTCACTTGTACAACACTTGACTTTCAATTGTATATACAGCACAATATAACACAGCACCTGTTTTCACTTCTGTGGAACTACAATGTCCAGCAATCAACATAGCACTTGCTCTTTTCTTTGCAAAAGAAATGTCCAGGCCACATAATTAGACACACCTTGTCTTAATGAGCTTGATTTCAACAGAATAAACCACACAACTTCTTTTAACCTTGCCATTGCTGAAGAACATGCATACAACTTTTCCATGAAATATTTCAAAACAGATTTTATCTTCACTCACCAACCTGATGAGCTTTGCACTGTTGAGTCCACTATGCAGGTGCAGTGAGCCTCCTTTTGGCTTTCTAGGAGAGTCTGATTATGCAGTGCAATAAGCATCCATATTTCCATTTGTATTCCACATTTTCTGCAGCATAAATCTTTTTGCGTAGAATCTGTATGCCCGCATTCTCCACCATATGTGATACTTGGGGTTAATTAGCTTGGTAGACTGGGGTCAGTGGCGCAGTGAGTTGGTGCAGAATTAGAGTCCACAAGTAGCATTCCAGTTAAATAAACATAAGTGATGCTTTACTTCCAGCATGTGAAATCAGGAAACAGAAAAATAATAAACAAACCTAGCCCTTTTTTAGGGCACTAGCTCACTTCTTGAACCCTTTCTACAGAAGCAGCTAATCCGCATGAAAGTCTCTCACAGCCTCTGAGATTTGTGGTCCTTCCTGCCACATGCAGGACTGGACACTGGCCTCGTGTCCTGGTATAGCTCTCTCATCTTGTTGGCTGCCGCCTCTCACAAGGACAGTGTCAGAGGTATATGAATCTGCCTGCCTCCTTTTACAGGCCACAGACAGCATCTCCTGCACGGACCTGTCAGTTTTAAAAAAAATTCTGAACCACCGTTTATTGTGTGTGCAAAACATGGTATGTGTGCAAATTCACCCAGTTGTAATGATCGTATAATGCTACTAGTGTAAATGGAAATGACAATTCTAAGGAGATTACTTCCCTGAGTTTTTCCAACAGGTTGACACCGGCATGCCTCTTAGTGAAGCTGGTGATACAGAGAATAACCTGCCTGTAAAAGAGCTTGTATTTTGTGTTACTGTTACTGCTGCTGAAGGTGATATGCCCACCCAGTGGTCTGTCACAGTCATATAATCTTTTGTTTGACCCATACAGCTTGTCCATATATCTGTAGTTGTAGGTGGATGCAGGGCACAATAGCATTTTCTATGCCAAGAATAAGTTTCTTTTAACTATCCTGTTCAGGCAAGTATATGCTGTTCTGGTAAAATAGAATCAAGATGAAATTTGGTAGTGGGGACATACAGTAGGACCTCAATTAACTGTCTAAAACAAGATGCATTTATGGCAGATATTGGACACAGATCTAGCATACAGTAGCCGTCGAGGCTTCAGTGATCTGTTTTGCAACATGATGGCTGCTTTCATACATGATTCCTCTTGCAATTGATTGTTTGAAACTACAAGTCCTCTTGGTCCCTTTCTGTGATGAATATTCATCCTCAGCAGCAGCCTTAGCATGCAAGGATTCTTCTTGGGTCCCCTGGATAGAGGAGAAGTCAGTTAGCCTTTGCAAATTGGATAGTGGGGTACTACCTCTGATTATTAATGAGGAGATTTATGATAAAGCATGAACTCACTGCAAATGACATAACAGGGAGGAGGTATCGCTACTTACTTTGGCTTCACAAATAGGTAGATGGCTCAATCATTGACAGGATTTGGGTAAAAATAATTCCACACAAAGTAGGCTTTTTTGATCCTATGCGCAGGATTTTTATCACTGACAAGACCCGCTTCTACTGGTGGATGACTTACTTTGACACAAACAACATCCTCCTCCTGAATTGTGTCAACTTCTCTTCTTGTCCAACACTTTCATCATTAACATTCTCAATAATATCAGATACACAAATACCCCCCTCATCCTGTTGTACTACAGTAGCATCCTCAATTTCTATGTAACCATTTTTACTTTTACTGCTTCTCATATTCACATTTGCAGAAATGGCAGAAGAAGGCTTCTCTAGGATTACAGTTTCAGAAATGTCAGACCCACATAGCACTCGTGGACATCCTTGGACTCCTCCTCAGGGAACTGTGAAGTTAGTGAATACACAGTTTGTTCTACAGCCTTAGTGTTTTTTTGTGTACTAATTTGCCTGTTTTTAAAGGTGACACCTCTAGACTCTCACTCTAGACTCTCTCCCTAGAGGTGTTGCATGTAAGGTTACAGAATATGTCTGACTGCATTTTGTCTCACAGTTGCTTCAGCATTAAGCATTCTAGGGCATGAAACAGCAATAGCAGGACAAACACTCACAATGAAAGGCAATGGTTTGAGTCTTTCCTTGCCACTGCATGTGGTGCATGGCAAGCTGGCAATTTTACGTTTTTTGGCAGTAAATTTTCTCATTTTGTTTTTTTCTTTACTTTTTTAAATATTGTTTATATTTTAGATGTCCATTTTTAGACCTTCTATAGTAGATGTTGTACTATCATGACTGGTTGCAGCTGCAACACTAGTATTGTTTTTCACTAATGCCTTTGTATTTTTTATAAACACACAACACTGGCAATTGTTTTCATGCATTTGGAGGAACAGGGCTTGTTTAAGGGTGCAGATGATGGGGTAAAACCACTGCACATACCATCAGTTATACAGGAAGGATAATACAATATGCAATTTTTTTGCATTAATGTCTTTGTTTTTTTATAAACAAACAACACTGGCAATTGTTTGCACGCACTTGGTGGAACAGGTCTTTATGAGAATTGTTTTGGGTGCAGATGATGGGGGAAAACCACTGCACACACACTGGAAGGATAACACACTATGCAAATTTTTTTGCACTGACTTTTTTATACACACACAACAATGGCAACTGTTTTCATGCACTTGGAGGAACAGGTCTTTGAGAGAATTGTTTGGAGGGCAAATGAAAAACAGTAATATACACTGCATCATGTGTCTGAACACACACTACTTGAAATACACAATACAATTTTTAAATTCAGTTACGAAAGACTGCAGTTTTTTTGTTTTAAACAACAAGGAAATGTCTCATTTTTATATATAACTGAGAAAAAATTAATGCAAAGAGGTCTTCTTGGGGTGCAGCGGCCTTAGACACAGTGGAGTACTTTTTGGACAGATATATAAAAGCTGAAATATAAAATAATACATCAAAATAAATACCTAGCCTGTCCGGCACTAAGTAAACATAAGTTGTTGCTGACTAACACTACAAAAACATAAGGGGGTAAATGTAATAGGGAGCGGAGTTCTGACATGAGTCTTGTGCGAGACTGCCTGAAGTTTTAAAGTTGCAGTTACAGTATTTAACAGGCAAAATCAACATGGTTTTGCCTGTTATATAACTGCTACTTTAAAACATTGGCAGTCTCAGACGAGACTCACTGATGTCAAAACTCTGCACCCTATTACATTAACCCCATGGAGTTTAAACAAGTCAAGCTCACTTGTATCAAGTAGCAGATTTTCTCTCACAGAGACTCTGCAGTCCCTTTCACCAGTCAGTGAGACATAATGACCAGACAGATATCCCTTTAACACCCTCATGCAGGTGAAATCACTAATTAGCCTTCTCTAAGGCTAAAGGCCCTAAGACCTAAACCTCGCCTAATGGATGGAGACCACCCTCACTCTCCATCCATAACCACAGGAACCCTTAAACAGCTTTTTACCAAAGCCAAAAGCTCTCAGCAGAACAAACACTCATTCATAGAAAAAAATATATAATTCTACACCAAGTGGAAGTACAGTTGCTTCCCATAGTTCTGAAACAGCAAAGTGAGAGCCAATCAGAGTTAACAATGTGCCCTGTTGCTTAGCAGCAGCCTAGAGAGGGGAGGGAGTCAGGCATTGGAGCAGGATCACGTCTGAGGCAGCCAGAGGGACTGATTCAGATTTGCAACTGTGCATCTTGGTAAAGCCATGCTGCAGTGCAGTTGGGGCAGATTTAAAATGTGCAGAGAAATTTAGATTAGGTGTGTCCAAACTTAAATTTCAATTCCAGTTTAAAAATAAATCTGTCCAGCATTTGTAGACTATATTCAAAAGCAGCCAGTATGTACCCCACATGCAAAAAAAGGTATGTATTTGCACTCCTTGCATTGCAACATGGTTTGTCCAGATACAGAATTACTTTCTCTATTTTACTCTATTCCCAAATCTGAGTCAGGCACATAGAGTGAGAAGCAGCCTCCAATGAACCCATGAAGGTGCCCTCATGCAGTCACAGTAGTCAGAAAGGAGCCAAGGGAGGCATACTGTAGCTATCAGGAATTAAAAAAACAAATAACCATCGGAACACCATGCTGCTGATAATGCTTACAGCAGCTGCAATACAAATCTCTCATCCATGATTCTCCAGCCCTTCCCATCACATCCCAGTAGCTGGGCCCCAGCCAGCTGCAAGGCAGTAGCAGTGGGGGTTGTGGTGACATTGTTGAGATGCAGAGGGCAGGATTGAGAAGCAGAGGGTTGAGGTGAGGTGTAGAGGGCTGTGGTGTGATACAGGGGGTTGTGGTAAGAAGCAGGAGTGAGAAGCAAGGGCCTGTGGTGACAGCCAAGGGGCTGTGGTGAAATATAGGATGCTTTGGTGAAATGCAGAGGGCAGATTATGCGAGATGCAGGGGGCAGAAGTAGGAAGCAGGAGACTGTTGTGAGATGCAGGAGGCTGTGGTGTGATGAAATTGCTCCCATGCATCAAATGTTAAAAACACTACCATCGGAACAAAAAAATTGATGGTTAGTAACCATCTGACTCCAATGTCCATCCCTATGCTGAACCTGCAGACAGACTCCCTCCCCAGCATGATGTTCCTGCTCAGCCACACACCCTTGGTGAACAGGAGGCACCACCCATTGAAGTCAGCGCTATTCTTGTACAGGGGCACCATGGCGAGGAAGCTCAACGGGAAGCCCAGGAAATACAGGGTACATTGTGCAAAGAGGACATTGCTCATCCCCATGTTCGGCAACTAGGGAAGTGGTGTGTATGGAGGCTGCGGAAATATGCACAGGTGCCCGAGCCCCTGGAACATGCTGCTGATAATGCTTACATTAACTGCAATACAATTCTCTCATTCATGATCCTCCTGCCCTTCCCAGCACATCCCAGTGGCTGGGCCCCAGCCAGCTGCTGGGCAGCAGCAGTGGGGGTTGTGGTGACACTTGTGAGATGCAGGGGGCAAGAGTGAGAAGTAGGGTGTTGTGGTGAGATGCAGAGGCTTGTTTTGTGATACAGGGGGCTGTGGTAAGAAGCAGGAGTGAGAAGCAGGGGCCTGTGGTGAGATGCAAGGAGCTGTGGTGAAATATAGGATGCTGTAGTGAAATGTAGGGGGTATGAGTGAGAAGCAGGAAGCTGTTGTGAGATGCGGGGGCTGTGGTGAGATGCAGGGGACTGTGGTGACATGATGTAGGTTTTTATGAGATGCAGGGGGCTGTAGCAAGATAAAATTGCTCCCATGCAAAGCCGGGGTGGGTCGCTAGTTGTCACAAATGAAAGTTCTGTCTATATGTTACATAAAAGAAAATATGTTTGTATGTAATTTTTCCAAAAATTGTGCATAATTTTTGACAATTATTTTGTCAAACAAACTTTTAAATAGTTCAGATTGAGTGTTCATTGGAATTTGCTGCTAGAGTGATTACTAAAGGTGTACATTGGTATACTGAATCTCACCATCAGCTGGAATGTGCAAATTATGAGTTGTGCTTTGCTAGCCAGAAGCAAATTGCTAATACTTAATTACAGTTTACCTATTAATATTATCTCCCTGTTTGATTGAGATTGCTGCTTCATTTTGTAATATGCAAATTAAAATGAGCTGCAGTGGCAAAAACTAGTTTGATTTGATATCCACAGGTAAAAAGCATCAATTGAAATGTCTAATTATGATCCGCTTACAGGATTGATCACACTTCTGAGGTGATAACCCTCATCCTAGCTACATACCTGTGAGCCAAAATTGACAATTAACACCTTCTGCCTCAATGACTTTCAAGACATAGCAGAGATCAATGACGTTTGACTAATAGTTGAGCTTTATTTAACTAATTAACAATATAGAAAATACCATTGTTTCAAAATACAACAAAAATTTTCTGAAAATAAAATTTTAAAATAAAATAAAATCAATGCACAAATGCATTTTCTCAAATAATGTGTTGAACAACTTTTCTCATAAAGAACTTCTGGTAAAGTTAGCAGATATTATTTGATGTGTGACTTCAAGCTTTTTATTTATTTAATTCACAGTCTACTTTGTAAACTACAAGGCTTTAGAAGAGCATAGTCTTGGAAGCAGAGATTTTCTATAAAAAGATTCACTATCAGTTCCATTTATTAGACAACAAAAAGTAAAATCAAGGTTTTTGAAGTGTTTTACTGGAAATGTGCTTCTATAGATCAAACACAGTGGTTTGGATGAATATCATTGCAGATTATTTGGATAAAGGATCATTGAGTGTAGCAGAGATCCTCATTTCGAGTAGGATAACAATAGTCAATTATTTGGGTTGGTTTTACAATGCAGTGATTTGATTTTCGGCAGGTTTGACCTGGAAATTGAAAGCGGCAATAATTATAAGTATTAAGCGTGAAGTGCTTCGCCCTTACTATTGGCACTTTAAATTTACAGGTCAAACCCTTCAAGAAGCAGTGGGGTGTAAAAAGGGAGAAGGTTACCACAAAATGTTTGAGGTAATTACAGATGCAACCAGAAATATAGGGAAACTCTGCACTTAAGGCAAAATGCCACTGATGAACAGTGTGAGATTCAATACGCAAATAGAAGGTAAATATTCTGTATACAGATTTGAATTTTTTTTAATGCTCAAATACAGTACAGCTAGCAACAAGCAATAAATGTGCAAAAACATCTGATAAAATAGATTATTTCAGTGCATGTTATTACATGAAGTTATGTGCAAAAAACAAGCACAGTGACGCTAAATGGTGAGCAAATTTAGTTGCAAATGTCTTCCATCTCATTGTTAGGCTAGTAAACAAGGTTCATGAAGTCATTGATTTACATTCAGAACAATCAGCAATTTTGAGTTGATTTCAAATGTTAAATCTGTAATCCGAGAGTTTAAAGTTACAAAAATTACAGTATTTAATCTTTTTTCTTGTATGTAATGGACGGACAAATATACATAAGCATAGTCTTGTGTGACTAATATTATCTTCAAAGTAATTTACTTTTAAATTGATAGATATTTAAAGTGAGCTTTATCAAACCTTCTAAAAATGAAAAGTGTAGGAGTTGTCCATAGCAACCAATTAGAATAATTTATCTAGTACAGTTTACAAATTTATAGGTAGAATCTGATTGGCTGCTATTTGCAATATCACCACTTCCTTTTTAGATTATTTGATAAATCTCTTCCTTTTTGTATAAAGTATACAAATTGGAAACACGACAAGTTATATGTAATAGAGAAGAATACTTATGCAGCAAAATAAATATCAATATTGTTTCCACTGTGGACTATACTAAGAAATGCAAAGTGGTGGTTGTTTGTTTTGTTAATGCAAACAAAGCCAACTAGGATCATGCATATTGTACATGAAAATGACATTTAATTTTAGTGTTCAATGTAGTATGTTTATATTATCCAGTGCAATATAATACCCAAGTTTGACTATTAATGAATTGAGTGGCACCATTAGTAGGGAGTCACGAGGGGGGTGGGGGTGGGGGGGTGGTGGACTGCACTGGGTGACACCATCTGAGGGGTGACGCCAAAACAGCAGAGAAGCTCTACTATTTTGGTGTCACCCTCGGATGGTGCCACTGAGCAGTGGATGAGATCATCCATGTTGCCAGGGGTTGGAAGAGGCTGGGGGCTGCACAGCAGCTCCAAGAATGCTAGGCAAGCCCCCAGTATGATGAAGACAGTGTCATGTTACACTATCATACACTAACATAATACACCGGGGTGATGTGGCCACTTGAGGAGCCCAGAGTAGTGCACTGGGTGACACCAACCTAAGTGACTCCACTGAATAAATTAAAGAGAACGTGTCACATTTGGGTTTAGTACTTACATTGTTCTTAATGCCTTCGTATATGACTGATAAAGTTAGGTCAGTCCAGTAGTGAGTGCAGCTTAGAAAAAAAAGATGACTGGATCATAGCACACAAATTTGTTCTCTCCCAAGACCTCTATTTATTACAATTCTACTGTATAATGCTCTAAGCAATAAAGATTTTTCTTGCAATTGTAAATTCAGCTAGAAAGTTATGTTGAGCTAAAGGTAAATTTGCGGGGTGGGAGGATTTAAAATATGTGGACAGATTTAGAGCTCATAATGGTTCATGTCTTAACAATAAATCATACTGTAGCATAAACATAGAGCTTCCCAGCATTTGTCTGCTACAGTACATACAGTACATGTACATAATATTTTCGCTGCAGAATTTGTCTGCTACAGTACATACAGTATATACATAATATTTTCCCTGCATGGAAAAAAATACATTTGCATCCTTTGTAATAAAACATGCTTTGTCCAAGTGGAAATTTGCAATCTCTACCTGAATTTGTTTCTAATGCTAAATGAGGTCCTATGTAAACAACTATTAAACCAACATTTTACATTTTATCTTATAAATAAATACTGTATAATACATAACAAACTTTATATTAGCAATCTGGCTGGTCCAATCTATATAATAAATTCCACTGCTGATACAAAAACAGTGTTATAGATGCACAGGAGAGAGTGAAAGGCTGTGATAGAGAGAGACAGTGGTAAGGAAGGAGTGGTGGGGAGAATGTGCTAGTTGGGTAATAGAGAGAAAAAAGGAGAGGAAGATGGGGAAAAAGTTGCTGGAGGAGATAGCGTGGGATGAGAAAGAAGAAGAGAGACTGAGAAAAAGAGAGGGGGTGGTGGAGACAGAGATAATAAATAAATAAACAAAAGCCAGGCAACACCATGGATTACAGCTAGTATACAAAATGTAGCACTTAACCTTGTGTATTCAATTCCGTCTATCCTATAAACTGTAAGCTTGCAAACAGGGCCCTCTTCCTGTACATCTTTACCTGTGTGCTAATAACCAGTCTCTTTTTATTACTGTGTTTGTTCCCAATTGTAAATTGCTACCATATATGCCAGCATTAGATAAATGTTAATAATAATATTATAATAACAATAATAATAATAATAATAATAATAATAATAATAATAATAATAATACCAATTTAGTTACTTGTTATTCTGTTAAAAGCAAAGTATGAACTGTGCAAATGATTTTCATTACTGTATTTTAAAGTGCTATTTAAAGTTTATGTGATGACTCAGTAACTTAAACGCAAAGGCTAAGACAAAGGATTCTCTGTCATCTGAAAGATATTTACATGCTAGATAAAATCATAGAAAGCTCATATGTGCTCTGGGAGGTGTATTCATCTGTGTTTTTTCTTACATATATACTTGTCCTAAGGTATTATTTGCATAGATTACTAAATATCCAAAAAGTAGTGTGTTTTATAGTTTTCATGACTTCAAGCTCTGCTTCACGTATGTTTGTACTGTACTATTCCACAGGACTACACTTTTGGTTTTAGGGCTGGAATCAATTAGCGGCAAAAATGGCTGTTTTTTTCGCCATTGGCGAAATCGGGCAATTTTCAACAAAAAAACTGCAAAATCAGCCAATTTTCACTAAAAACCAGTTGAAAACAGGTAACAGGCGGAAAAAAAACAGGAGAAAGTTTTCTCCATCCCAGACCAGGAGAAAAAAATGCAAAAACCCTATTTTTGCCTAAAAGTGTGAAGATTTATTTCAGAAACTTTTAAACACAACCCCTAATGATAAATTACCCCAAAATATTTTCCTAAGTTGCGTACTTTGCAGAAAAATGACCAGTCAAATTTTGGATGAAAAAAAAAATCGTTGAAAATGGGTTTAACATATTGGGTCTGGTTTTTCGGGGGACATCGTCAACTGTTGCAGCAGGTGTTTTTTTTACAGTTTTTAAAATTCCGCTTTTACGACACTAAAATATACTTCACCCATTTTAACGTAACCCCAATTTACTTGGAACAGTAATTTCCTGGAAAAAAATGCTTGCTATCATTTTCTTATGTTTTTCCGTATATGCAAATTACAACCAACCAATGTAATTTAAGTACCCAAAATACTTTTATTATCGTACACTTCTAAAAAAAATTTGGATGTACATCAGACATTTTTTGGAGTACAGATGCAATTTCCAGAGTTTTTCACCTATTTTTGATGTTTTTTTTTGCCAATACTGTTTTCTCCGTTTTGTTGGTGAAAATTGGGCGATTTTGACTTTTTTTGTCGAAAATCGGACGATTTCGCAGATGGAGAAAAACGGTAATTTTAACCGCTAATTGAATTCCCCCCTTAGACAGTAACTAACAAAACATTCCCATTCTTTAAACATGCTAAGTAAATTGCTCATACTAAATAAACCTTATACATGGGTGTGAACAATGAGTTTTGTATTTTCAAACACTCTTCAGGATATGTATCCAAAATGCATGAGATGTAAATACCATTAACTTTTCACATTTTTGCAGTGTCTTTTTTTTAAAAGATAAATGGGCTGTTTTATTTAGTCTATTAGAAATAATTTGTTTTATTTCATAGTGTATAGGTAACAAAAGCAAAATTCTAAGTTATTTTTTATTATTTTCAAGCAGCTAGCCCTATTTACTCAACATGTGTTTTAAAATGTACTGTATATAGAGATGCCAAAAGTGAGTACTTTAATAAGTGCCTGTATAGTGATGACACTATAATAATAATCATCATCATAATAATAATAATAATAATAATAATAATAATAATAATAATAATCATCATTATCATCATTTATGCATTACAATTTGCCTTTTTTTCTCTACTTTTATATATTTGTTTAGGTTTTCTTTGTGTTTATTTTTTGATGAAATGATATCTAATAACATGTCATAGCAGGGATTTTTTTAATCTATTGGTCAAGATCCAAAATATGGGTCACCATGCCTTGTAGTATGTGTCACCGTAATCCTCATATGCTAATAGAGTGTTACTAACAAATAATGAATCCTGTTAATTCATGTTATCATGTTGTATATGTATCCAATGTATTAACTGATCTATAGGTAACTAGACTGAATTATGAACTTCTAGGGTACTTTACATATTATTTTATCATTATATGTAGCATCATTTCATCATTATTTGTACTAGATTATACATTCATAATGATTTACAGTGTTGTATATTACTATTTATGAAACATATACAGGTCTTTTGTCCTGATAATGTTATAGTAAAATAATTATATTTAATTTTTCTTCATGCAACAAACAGAAAACAGTAGAGAAAAAAAAGTGGCAGATTAAACTGTTTCAAATGCTAACATTTCTAACATTAGTTTACCATGGAATTTATAGTAGCTAAGTACTTAGTATGTCAGTTGCTATTAGATCCATTATGCACTGGCTGTGTTACCGGCATAGTACAGCGGACATGCCATCTCCAGTCATTGAAAGCAGCATTTCCTCTTAAATTCAATTGTTTCTAACCTGTTACTTTGCTTTCCAGAGGGAAAGATCAATCAAAAGCTTCAGTCACTCACCCCTACCCCCATAGCACGGTGGGGAACCTCATTCCCCCTCTTCCATTCCACTGTGTAATGCCAATAACCCCCCGCCCCCCACCTTCCAATACTATTAGGAAGCAGAGAATGGTCTTTACTACATGAATAACACACAAAAAAAGCCAAACAAGGGAGGGAGGGAGATATTTCCAGAAGCAATGAGACTGATTCCTGGTGACCAGCCCTAATATTAGCACAAAAACACACCCCACCAAGAACCCTATAGGCTAACTCTAAATGCATATCATTAATTACCACAATAATTCTTAAAGTTTCCCTGCTGCTACAACCCCGGGTTTAACCTGGCTCAGGCAGAGATTAACTGCCTTACGCTGCCCATAAGTTATTATGACTGAGGCAGAACATCTGTATGACCTTCCCATTAGACACAATATTGAGGGTCAACTGCCCTTTAAAGATCCTAGGCCTGTGTAGGTTCCATAGTACCTCATGAAGCTGCTGGTGCTCCTCTGCTTCTGCTTTCTGGCTCCTGCTAGTCAGCTAAATGAGTGCTGTATATCTCATATAAAAGGTGACCATAATATATCCTAAAAATGTCATATTGGGCAGCACAGATGGTGTAATGGTTAGCATTACTGCCTCCAAGCACTGAGGTCATTAGTTTGATTCCCACTACGGCCCTAACTGTTTGGAGTTTGTATATTCTCCCTGTGCTTGCGTGAGTTTCCTCTGGATACTCCGGTTTCCTCCCACACTCCACACTGGCAGGGAATATATATTGTAAACTCCACTGGGGCAGGGACTGATGTGAATGGACAAATATTCTCTGTCAAAGTACTGCGGATTATGTAGCACTATATAAATAACTGGTAGTAATAATAATAATAATATTGCTTACAGCCACATAAATCCACACGCTTGTGTCCCTTTTTATATGCATCTTGATGAAGCCTAGACCAATAAATGTATTTTCACATATAAACTTGCCTCTAAGCAGATAATCATTTATTTGGGCAGTTTTTACTGTTTTTTTCTACAGTTCATAGAGCCAAAACTTAGTAAATACAGGGTTTCTATACGTGGGCCTTAATAAATAAGCAGAATTCAATCACAATGGAAATTGCTGTAAACTATATGAAAAGCAAAAATCAATGCTTAGTGAATAAACATCCTACTGTTATAGTAAGTGTACAACTATTCAAATTCTGATGTATACAGAACAATGTAATTTCCACCAAATGTCAGCAACAATTCAAGCAATCCACGCATGCAAAGAAATCAAATCATAGATGTCCATAAATTAAGTTACAGTATGTGTAATAATGTGAAATGACACAGGAAAAAAGTATTGAACACGCTTATTGAAATGTATTTAATACTTCATACAAAAACCTTTGTTGGTAATGACAACTTCAAGATGCCTCCTGTATGGAGTAACTACTCGTATGCTTTGCTCAGGTGTGATTTTGGCCCTTTCTTCCACGCAGTCTTCAAATCTTGAAGGTTCCATGGGCCTCTTCTATGAACTCTGATCTTTAGTCCTTTCCATAGATTTTCAATTGGATTCAAGTCAGGAGATAGGCTGGGCCATTCTAGCAACTTTATTTTTTGTCTCTGAAACCAAATGAGAGTGTCCTTGGCTGTGTGTTTGGGATCATTGTCTTGATCATGTCCACCCTCATTTCATCTTCAGCATCCTAGTAGATGGCAGCAGATTTTTATCAAGGATGTCTCTGTATATTTTTCCATTCACCCTTCCTTCAACCATATGAAGTATGCCAGTACCGTATGCTAAAAAACAGCCCCACACCATGATGTTCCCACCTCCAAACTTCACTGTTGGTATGATGTTTTTGGGGTGATGTGCAGTGCCATTTCTCCTCCAAACATGGTGTGTATTATGCCATTCAAAGAGTTCAAGTTTGGTCTCATCTGACTAGACTATATTCTCCCAGTATTTCACAGGCTTGTCCAAATGTTGTGCAGCAAACTTTAAATGAGCTTCAACATGCGTTTTCTTCAGCAATGGAGTCTTGTGTAGTGAGCATGCATACAGGCCATGCAGGTTGAGTGCATTACTTATTGTTTTCCTTGAAACAATTGTACCTGCTAATTCCAGGTCTTTCTGAAGCTCTCCACAAGTGGTCCTTGGCTCCTGGACAACTCTTCTGATAACTCTTTTCACTCCTCTGTCAGAAATCTTGCGAGGAGCACCTGGTCAGGGCCGGTTTATGGTGAAATTATGTTTTTTCCACTTCCGGATTATGGCCCCAACAGTGCTCATTGGAACATTCAGAAGTTTAGAAATCCTTCTGTAATCAATGACATAGGTATGTTTTTCAACAATAAGGTTGCAAGTGTCTTGAGAGAGCTCTTTGCTTTTACCCATCATGAGATGTTTCTTATGTGACACCTTGGTAATGAGACACCTTTTTAAAGGCCATCAGTTGGGACTGAACCATTTTATATTATTGCACTGACAAGAGACAGGATTGCTTTCTAATTACTGATAAATTTCAGCTGGTGTCTCGGTTTTCCATGCCTTTTTGCACCTCCCTTTCTTCATGTGTTCAATACCTTGTTATTTCGCATTATTACACAAAACTTAATTTATGTACATCTATGGTTTGATTTCTTTGCATGTGTAGATTGCATGGGTTGTTGATGACATTTGTTGAAAATTTCATTACAATAGCCCCATTACAATTATATATTTACTGAGAAAAATGTTGATGTATTCTATACTTATTTACTCGCTATATATATATATATATATATATATATATATATATACTCATGTACTCAATTTATTATTCTAGAGTTTATAAGAAAGCTAATATTAGTGCTTTGCTAAATATAAAAACCTACCTTACTTTTATGTTTCTATTATAAATGACAGAGAAACTTATAAACTACAAAAAAAAGCTTATCAAACTTAAAGGCTAATTATACATAAAGTCACCAAATGCAATCCAACTGTTATATTAATATTTATTTCATATAAGCTTAAATGTACAGATGTGATGGACACTGCAAAACGTTTATTCATGAAACATTTTCATTCTGATACAGAAAATAGTACAATTTATACTCGGGAGTCTTGCTCATACCTAGAGGTATCAATAATTTTGGGCAATTCTTTTAGGCATGACAAGATGTCATAATAGTGTTTCTCTTTGTTGTGCTGAGTTGACTCATCCTCATCACCAGTGTGTCTCTTGGGAAAGGTTGTTTTTTCCTGGCAGCAGCATTTGCAGGAGATACTGAAGTAGGAGTCATCATCATGTCATGTGTTGCTTAAGCTGTAATACCACAGTGTAATATTTATAAAAATATTGTGATGCTGTAGGTCATTGATACTGCAGTGTAATATTTAAAATTGGTACAAATGGACGTGTGTGCTGCACCCCACTTTTACAGTGACAAAGAAAAAAACATCAAAGTGAAAGTTAGCTGCAGAAAGACATAAAATTGGCAATATGCCTTTCACCACACAAAGTGGCAAGGAAAGGCTAAGGCCTTGGCCTTTATTTATGACTGGTAGTTCTGCCTCTTATGATGATGTAAGCCCTTCTTTCTGTAGACATTTAAAAAATGAAAATCGTTAAGGCACAGGAACCATCTGTGTGCTCAGAAATGCCACAAATCCCTGAGGAGAGTCTAAGGGGAAAATTTACTAAAGTGAGAGTTTTTAGAAGTGAGTTTTAAAAGAGATGTTGTCCATAGCAACCAATCAGATTCTACTTAACATTTAACTAGCAACTTCTAGAAGATAATAGCTAGAATAGGATTGGTTGTTATGGGCAACATCTCTTTTAAAACTCACTTCTAAAAACTCTCACTTTAGTAAATTTACCCCTAAGTGTGTTGGCGGGTGCCATGTGTGAGCCTGACTTTTAAAATTACTGTACTCGAAGAGGAGCCTTCTTCCACCACTTGTGTGTCCTCTGCAAATGTGGGGATAAACAGCACAAGTGAACATGCTGACATAGAAATCGACGATGTTTCTGTGGAAGTGCACCAGGATGAGGAGGATATTTGTGTAGCTGATGCTAATAAGGATTTTGATGATGAGGATGTTGATGATGAAGATGTTGTTGATGAGGATGTTGTTGATGAGGATGTTGTTGTGTAAATCAGGCACCAGTGGAAGTTGTTGCCCATGATAAGGAAAAGCCCATTGCCATGCCTGGGCATAAGACAAAAAATTTCACTTATGTGTGGATTTATTTCTACCTTACCTAAATCCAGACAATAATTGTTAAGCCATTGTACCCTTTGTAAAGCCAGATTAAATAGAGGTAGGGACTTTAACCATCTAGGAACCTCCTCCCTGTTACATCATCTACAGCACATCCATCAAAAAAGTTTTGCAAAATTCATACATTTTGTCTAAAAAAGTAACAACAAGCAGTCCAGCGTCTGCTCGTTCCCTTCTCTCTGATCCAAGCACCTGCCAACTTCACCACCAATACCTTCATCAACAATATCCTCAATCATGAAGCGATTGGTTTGTTTGGACCCCCACAAAACAAGCTACCAATGGGCAGCTGACATTGCAGGCAATGATCTCTATGTGCACAAACTGGCTTTACAGAGGAAATATGTTGTCGCCATCATCATCATTTGATTCCTCACCATCATCAGTGTGAACATCATCTTCACACAATATTAAATTGTCCCCACTGGAATCCACCATTACAGGTGCCTATGTAATTTTTGGATGTAATTGGTGGTAAAGGTCTTCCTCATAGAATTTATAGTTCATTTTGATGGATATCATCTTTTCCACATTTACAGGAAGTAGCCCCTTAACCGATCATTGACAAGGTTCCCGGCTGTGCTGAAAACTCTTTTTGAGTACACACTGGAGGGTGGCCAGTTCAAGTAAAGCAAAGCCAGTTTGTTCAAGGGCCTCCAAATTGTCTTTTTTTCCTGCCAGTAGTCAAACGGATTGTCTGACATGCCTATTTAGATGCTATCATTAAAAAATATAAAATAGTCATCAACCATTCTTTGAATGGTGACCATATCAGATGGTGTCACAGTAGAGGTCTCATTAATTTTAGGCACTTCATTTAGACCCAATCAGATGTCAAAACTTGGTTGTGTTGACTCATATGCATCACCAGTGGGTCTTTTGGAAAAGTTTAGTTTTTTCTCGGCAGATGCACTTGCTGGAGAAACTGAAGGAGAAGCCATCACTGCATAACGTGCCACGTGAGCTGACAATTTGCTAACCAATAGCTCTTTGCATCTCTTCAGATCTGTGTCTGTTGGGAAGAAAGACACAACATATGACTTAAACCTAGGATCGAGCATGGCCGCCAAAATGTATTGATCCAATTGAAAGGTCCTAACAACCCTTGGATCTTGATGAAGCGAATAAAGGACTTGATCTACAAGTCCGACATACTTAGCAAAATCACTTTGTTTCAGCTCTTTTTTCAGTT
This sequence comes from Taudactylus pleione, assembly GCA_031769625.1. Lineage (NCBI taxonomy): Eukaryota > Metazoa > Chordata > Amphibia > Anura > Myobatrachidae > Taudactylus > Taudactylus pleione. The sequence continues at coordinate 8,049,146 of JAUIMM010000115.1, forward strand.
TCTAACAGTCTACTTAGGGGAATTACCTGACTCAAGGTGGCAGTGTCTGAAATCACTTCACAGGTGACTACTTCGAAGGGAAAGTATTTTCCACTGAGCTTGAGTAAGGTACATTTCCCCTCCTCTTTCTATGTCATAGTTTGCTGTGTAGCTTTGGATGGCTTTTTGCTGTTCCTCCATCTGCTGAAGCATATAAAGGGTGGAGTTGTACCTCTTGCTTCATCTGGTGGCAGTGCAAATTCAACATTTCTTGCAGGTGTTGCAATCTTTCTACATGCACCTGCTGAATGGAAAAATGTCCATAAATTTTGCAAGTCACAGAGAGCATCTCCTGCACGGCCCTGTCATTTTTTAAAAATGTTTGCACCGCCAAGTTGATTGCGTGAGCAAAACATGGGACGTGTTGGAATTCACTCAGCTGTAATGCTCTTACAATATTGGTGACGTTGTCAGAAATCAAAAATCCTGAGGAGAGTCCAAGTGGGGTAAGCCATTTTGCAATGACTTCCCTGATTTTTTCTAAAAGGTTGCCTCTTAATGAAACCGGTGATACACAGAGTAGCCTACTTTTGAATGAGATGCTGCTGTTGGTGCCGCTGAAAGCAATATACCCACCCAGTGGGCTGTTGCAGTCATGTAATCTTGAGTTTGCTCTGTATTGCTTGTCCACATATCTGTGGTTAAGTGGACAGTTGGTACAATGGCATTTTTTTAACGCCCTTTTATAGGCTGGGAATTGCTTTTCTAATGAAATTAAATCTAGAAGGGATTTGTTAGCGGGGACACAGGACCTCAATTAACTGTCTAAAATACGCTGCATTATTGGTGGATATTGGATGCACATCTAATACCAGCACAGATGTTATGGCATCAGTGATCTGATGTGAAACATGGCCCAAGTATAATTCCATCTTGCACCTCTTTTCTTTGCATTATGTGCTGTTTGGGGCATTGCTGCCTGACATTTTTAATTTTATAGTTTATTAAATTGCCACCCTGTCTTCCACATAATCATGTTTAATACCAGACTTTTAAATCCCTCTGCCCCCTTCCTGTTCAGAGCTTCCATTTTGTGTGCTGCCACAGACAGCATCTCCTGCATGCCCCTTTAATTTAAAAAAATATTCTGCACCACCAAGTTGATTTTGTGGGCAAAACATGGGTCATATTGTTTACCCATGCTCTCCCTTCCTCCCTCATAAATTTGCTTCAGATTCAAAATTTTTTATTAAATTTACTACAAATCAATCCTTCCTTTCCTTGACTTCAACTACATACATACTCCATCTGCCTCAGGCCTCTTGATTAATGAAAACATATGTTTCCTTATGTGCCATGTTGAAAGTTGAACTGCCACGTATTTGTGCCGCCCACTGCTGCCGCTTAGCTTAGTCAGCCAGCTAGGTGCAACTTTTGGGCCTAAACTGGATGAAAACAATATTGTGAGCTGTGGTCAAAATTTACTGGAAACGAGTGGAAATTAATGTTATTGAGGTTAATAATACTGTAGTGACAAAAAAAGCCCAAATTATGGGATTTTAGCAGCTTTTATAAATTTAAAAAAAATACAGATCCAAAACCAAAACATGCAAAGGTAGTTTTGGCAAAACCAAATCCAGATCCAAAACATGAAGGAGATAAAGATTCAAAATCAAAACATGGGGGTTGGCGTACATTTCTAGTTTTTATTTGCATTTATGAGATTGCTCAAAATGAATGTGTTAACCTATTTAACAATCAGAGTGCAGTACGCTTCTTGTAAATATCTAGCACTCTGATTGTTATATAGCACAAACCATTCACCAATCAGAATACTGAAAACTTTCAAGTGGGTATAGGGAACTGAAATTGTGGAATGGGGTGCCCATTAATCAATCACAGTGCTAGACACCCAGTAGAGAATTTCCAACACCCTAGGTGGCTGATGACACCTGACAGTTTTCCGGAATTCTTCTAGTGGGTATCCAGCTAAATATACAGCACCATCCTCCAAACAGAGGCCCTGATTCAGAGCCGGTGACCACCCACAGCTATAGCAAGCGGCCAGGAAGATGGTCGCGATGGTTAAGACCATCGCGACCATCGGGCTTGCGACAAGACCCTTGTGGTAGGGTCTCGTTGCCGCAAGCCCCAGAGAGCATTCTGCTCAAACAGAGCTGAAAGCTCTCCCACTGACATCACTTGTGATATCAGTGGGGCCACCCCCAGACGGTAAGCGTTCTCATGGGAACGCCTCCATGTGGGCAGCCATCCCCCGGCCAGCCCACCAAAGGGGGCGTGTTGTCACTCAACATTGACAGCACGCCCCCTTTGGTGCGAGACCCGGAGCGACGGCTTGCCCGTCGCAATCCGTATCTCACGCATGCCCACGACGGAGCTGGCTCCGTCATTCGCATGCGCTCTGTGCCACCATCGACCCGATTGCGAGCGCTAAGCGCTTGCGACCGGGTCTGAATCAGGCCTAGAGTGCCAATAAGAATGGGAACCCTCTCAAAAACACCCACTTCTGGCGCTGCTTCCTGTTTGGAGGCAATCCATATAAGATAATTTAGAGAAGATCTGTAACCTTCCTATTGATTGATGCTCAAAAGACATAGAAAACATAATGCTTCTGGCTGGTAAAACTAGCAGAATTTCACCTTGAGCCCTACAAACATTCCAGACATCATCTGTGATCATTTTAAATGCGTAAACAAGTAATTGAAAGTATATTACTAATCATATATAAATGTACAAACTCTCAAAACACATACACATATATATTTTACTACTTTCTTCAAAGATTGCTGTTTGATAGTACATTTATCCTATTTTCAATTTAGTCTGCCCATTTTGTATCATAGTTTTAATTTGGGGGGACATGTATCAAAGCTTGGAGAGAGATAAAGTACCAACCAATCAGCTCCTAACTGTCATTTTACAAGCTGTGTTTGAAAAATGACAGAAGCTGATTTGTTGGTACTTTATGTCTCTTATTTTAATCCCTTTCCATTGCTTGGAAATTCCATTATTTTTTAAAATGCCAAGCATGGCATCTTTAAGCTAATTTTAAAAATAGGCTTGTAGGCTTTAATGTTTTATATGCAGAATCATATATAGCCTATCTCTACCTATAGATATTGGCCCTGTTTCAGAGCCGGACGCTCTGACCAGAGCGCTCGCTCTGAATCAGGGCCCACCTCCATTAATATGGAGCGTCCTCCTGGACGCTCGTATAGCTGTGGGTCACCACCCACAGCATATACGAGCGTACAGGATGATGGTCGCGATGGTCTTGACCATCGCGACTATCGCCACTGCGAGCAGAAGCCTGCGGTTGAGTTTCTCAACCGCAAGGCCAGGAGTGATTTTGGCTCTATCAGAGCGAAAATCACTCCCACTGACATCACTAGTGGGATTCCCTTGGGAACGCCTCCGTCTGGCAGGCACGCCCCGGCACGCCCACCAAAGGGGGCGTGCTGTCAGTCAACATCGACAGCACGCCCCCTTTGATGAGACACTACGAGCGAAGGAAAGTCCTTCGCTCGTCGCGTCTCGCGCATGCGCACGACGGAGCTCAAATCCGTCGTGCGCATGCGCAGTGCAGACCATCGACCCACTTGCGAGCGGACAGCCGCTCGCGAGTGGGTCTGAATGAGGGCCATTGAACTTAAGATATTTGGCCATAATTAATTGCATTGTATTGTTTCTTTTCTCTTATGTAGCTACCAAAATCTACACTGAGCCTTAGAAATGCTACCACCAGACATTGCTATACTATAGTTTATCATTACGACTTACATTCTAATAAAGCATTGATCACCTACAAGTATATGCTATGCTTATAATTTCAAACAAGTTATTTATGTATATATTGCAGTTAAGTCCATTTAGTTCACTAAGTGGCTTCTTTATTGTTTTGCTTTTCAGTGTAAGGTAGATCAGACTTGTACAAGACAAATATCTTTTACATAAAATTCATCTTCCACTTGTTTTCACAAAGCAAATAAATCAGTAACTAAAAATTATAGGGATTCAGACTGAGTAATCTTGAACAAAAACAAAAGCTATTCCTTTATATGCCCCTATCAATGTAACAGCTTTGTTAATACTCTTTTTCTAGAAAGCTTTACTTTGTAATTTTGTTCTCTGGTACTATGTAGATAAATTATCTTAAACTGGGCCAAACAATTCCTCCAGATATACTGTAGGAGCAATAAGTGCTAAATAGTTTAAGCAATTGATTGGCATGTTTCCCAAGCAAACAATAGCACAGGGTTATTTTAAGATGTTATGAAATCAAAACACTTCTCTTTGTGCTGTAGTTACAAAGGCAAATCCTTCTTTCTGCCCTGAACAATCAACAAGGTTGGCAACTGCTTTGTAGATGTAGAGTATGCATTGATGTCCTTAACCATATCATGCTTGTTTCTTGTACAGCTTGTGTACCAAAATGATACCCCAGTTTATATGTAGTGGATTAACCCCAGACAAAAAAAGGTGGGGAATATATAGACACAAACTGGCATCAAACTATGCATGCCGTGAACTTTTCTGTCATATCACCATATGCTAAGAACAAATTGATTAGCCACACTTCTTTTGGGTATAGACAATAAAAGCTCTTATATGGCCAAATGGTAATCTAAATTACAGCATGCTCACGGTCAGTAGCCCTATACATTACTATAAACAGTCCTCACCTAAATGTAATTCTTTAACTTTTTCCCCAAATAACTATTTATATTTTTATCTTATTAAAATAAAAAAACTATAGTAGGTCGTTATTTGTATGCAATTGTAATGCTGGGAAAGGATCCAGAACAAAATAACCTAAAATAAAAAAACATTTTATTTTAATACTTAATGCACACACCAGGTAGGATATTTTAGTAGAAAAGCCAAACCTAGTTAGTGACCATAAATAATAACTGCATTATTCCTTTGTCTTGTCCCTTGCACACACTAATCCAGTCTGACAGCTAGCTTTGCTCTTTTATTAGTTCCCCGTCAGCTGTGATCACTGATGGTGAAGTCAGGCAGCAAAATTTACAAGTGCCAAACCTCACCAGCACCTTTTTGAGTAATGCTGTCTTAATTCTCAGGGGGAAGGTGATTATTTAGAAATAAAGGTGATTTCTTTTCAGCTAGGTGCTGCTTTATTCTGACATACAGTACATGAATATAATGACAGAGATGTTTTATTTGGTGTAAGTATATTTTGTTGACTTTTTCAATCTTTCAGTGATGCGCCTACCAACCAATTATTCAGTCAAATCCTTCTGCCTTAGTACATCTTACAGGCAGCTTTTAAAAAGGTATTTGCTTCTTTTGTGGCCCCTGTATGCAGTATTTTAAATAATTAGTCCCTGAAGGTTTTTGTTCCTTGTAAACCAACTACCTAGCCACTTTAGTGTGAAGAGTTTTCCAAATTTATTTAGAAAAACTGTATGGAATGTATACAGACCTCACTTATCTCTGTGCAATTTACTTTACATCAGGGGTTCGCAACTCCAGTGCTAAAGTACCACCAATAGGTCATGTTTTATGGCTTTCTTTAATCATGTTTGGTTACCTGTTTTGCTGGATCAGGAATTATCCCACCTGCTTCCATAGACAGAAATCCCCAAAGCAGGACCTGTTGGGAAAACTTGAGGGTTTAAGCTACATGGCCTAAAGAGCTTGCCATGCTGAGTATTTGAATGCCAATGTGTAGGCAAATTAGTTTATCAGATAAACTGCCTTGTGAAGTTTGTACATTTAACCTCATGAATTCAAAATACTTTTGTAGTGTATCTTCAAATCCTGTATTCACTATTATATCACAGCTCAAAAGTCACCGGGGAAGCTGAACGATACTTACCTCTTTAGTGACACTGGGCAGCAATGGTATGAGAACTCTGACCAGCTCATTATGCCAGACAATGGTCTATTAGCACAAGCGTGAGCCAGCTTGCCACCCGCATGTTGACTTGGATTAGAAGGCCAGAATCAGGCTTGTAGATACAGGTTAAATTAAAAAATATAGAATAAAATTATTTTTCTTTTTTTTGTAAGTGAAAAATAGAAAATAATAATAAGGATTTTTTTTTTTAATAATAATAATAACAAAGCATTTTCCAAGTTGGCTAAGGCGACCTGAGTTGGTACTAGTATTTGGAGGATAGCATGCTTACACAGAGAAGCCTAGCAGGAGGTCCCCGGGGAAAGCTAATGTGGTGGATAGTCATCACCAGGAGGGGGTTTTAGTAAAAAGGCAGATGCTCTAAACACTGAGAAAACTGGAGTTCTTGCACAACATTAGCGCTGACTGGCTATATTACACCGTCCAACAAAAAAAAATATTTAATTGTCAAGGATATGTGAACAAATGTAGGGTATTTCGAGCTGATAAATGAAAGTATTTATTTTTTAATTGCTTGTTCTTGAAATAATGAATACACTGAAGTAATAGGGAACTTAGCCATGACGCATGCATATGAGAATCTATCGGAACATTCTAGAAGGTGAGACACACAAATATTCTAGATGTTCACTTCGGATTCATTAAAAAATATTTCCCCTCCGTATATATAATCTATTCAACCAGCAGTCAGTAGACAGTTGTCTAATGTGATTCTCTTGTTTCTTGTCCATGTATCTAAGCAATAAGAGCCAATCTAGCAAAACCAATGTCATATTCGGAATCAGCACCAAAAAGTTACACAAAAATCTCTCTAATATGATTGGTAATAAAATGAGTGTTGATTAGTGTTATAAATTGACTCCTGAATATGCCCCCCCCACCGCTGTTCCAGTTGCCTAAAACAGTAGATTTTATGGGTTTTATTTAAGAATGAGCCATAATCTAATTAGTATTCATTAAAGGTATTATAAGTAACATCCATTCTGTATTTATCAAATAGCTTTGACTGTATCACTAATGCCACCTATAGATGGCACTAGCAGTATGGTCCACATTGTTGCCAATGGGAACCCAGCAACAGCCTTTCTGGCTTCAGTGAAGCCTTCTATGCTTTGTTGTGTCCTCACTAGGTTAAAGCGCAATGCATATGCACAGACCGCCATCATGCATGTGCATTAGTTAACAAACCATCACTGGGAGCAGTAGGAAGGGAACTCAGCAGAGGACACCGATGAGTAGGTCACTACTTATTGCAATCTGCATCTCACATCTATAGTGAGTAAAAAGTTTTTTCACTAGGTGGGGTTTAAGGCTGTGATAAATGGAATCGGTATGAAATGCAGCCGGCCGCAAGGCCAATGGTTCGATTCCCGGCAGCGCCTGGCCGACAACAGCAGAGTTCCCGGCAGCGGAAGCCCGACAGCGCTGGAAATCCCGATCATGGATAGGTAAGTACTAACTAACCTAACCCCCTAACCCTAACCCTCCTTAGGGGTGCCTAACCCTAACCTCCCCCCAAGTGCCTAATCCTAATCCCCCCTCTAAGTGCATAACCCTAACCCCCCTTCCCCACTGCCTAAACCTAAGTCCCCCATGGGGGGTGCCTAACCCTAAGTCCCCCCCGGGGGTGCCTAGCCCTAACCCTCCCTCCCTCTAGCCTAACCCTCCCGGGGGGGTGCCTAACCCTAAGTCCCCCCAGGGTGCCCTAAACCTAACCCTCCCCCCTGCGGCTGTCCGCTCGTGGCACCCGGCATCCCTTCGATCAGGATGCTGGGCGCCGGTCTCCCGGCATCGGGCAAATGCCGGGTGTCTACATCTAGGTGCCCGGCATTTCATCCCTCGTGGGATATGACAGTCGGGAAGCTGGCTGCCGGTATTAATGCAGCCGGGTTCCCGATTGTATACCATGATAAATTATTGAACAGATCCGGCATTATTATTTATCTCTCATTTGTAAAGAGTAAGGGACTCTTTATTCATAGCCACCATATCACTGATTCGCTATTTTGTTTTCAGCTTTCACCTACTAAAACGGAGATATATCTTTTTATTTCTAATATTAAATATTAGCTGTATATTCATAAATATCACTTTAATACTAAATTAATTATGTTGCCAGTATTTAGTATCCTTAATGGCACACACTGCTCTTTTCTATTGTCATACTACTTAAACTGTTTCCAGCAAACAAGGCTTGTTGATGACCCTCTCTCATGAACTTGAAACAGGCTGAGCATTAAGAGGAGATAGTGGAATGATATGAGACCATTAGCGACATAAAGGATCTTGGCAGATCCAGCTAAAGATGTTTCCAAGTATGAACCAAGTTTTTAGCGTAGGTTGACAATATCCTTTGAGATATATATATATATATATATATATGTATATATATATAAAAATATATATGTAAAATCCAGAGAATCTGGCACTCAAACTGTCCAGGGTAAGGTAGATACCCAGGTGCCCTCCGTAAGTATGCATACAAACAGGGAGAGGGGCGGCACTCACAGGACTAGTATCCAAATAGAAGACACAATGTCACAGCATGTAGTGGTCTGACGTTTGGCTTACTAAACCTTTATCAAGGACAATTTGGTAAACTGAAACGTCGGACCAGTACATGCTGTGACGTGCGTTTTATTTGGATACAAGTTCTGTGAGTGCAGCCCCTCTATCACCAAAAATAAATATTCTGGTTAATAATAAAGTTGATGTATAATCCATGGAATTATATTTGGTCATTGAGTGATAATTAATATATTCTAATATTCACACCATTTGAAGAAATTTAGCATGACACCTATTTCTTTTCATGAGGAATGAACAGTTCCATCAACAGAACCTGTCAGTAAATTCTAATTAAAACACAGTGCTTACCTACTATTTTCAAGACAACAGAAAAAAGGGCTGTAACAGCTCTGAGTTTATTCTGATTCATAGTGAGACTTTATTAGCATAAATTGTAATAAACTGGTATCCAATCTATTAACACTTGTCTATGGTGATTAACTGAACTTTGTTATAGTGAATGATAGTTTTATTCCAGATACAGATACTCCATCATAGGTTTCTCTTTCTTTATATATTTTGTGCATTATGTGCTATTTTAAAAGGAAATATTAATTATTATGTTACCGCAAAACATTTTCATTTAAACGCTTCTGAATATAATTGACTACATTTATATATATATATGTATATATATATATATATATATATATATATATATATACACAGGAATAATTTTATTTCTCCCAACATCCACCATTTCCAAAAGTACAAAATGTTCTATTTCCATTTACCCATTTAGGAGGGAATATAATAATTCATTGATGTAAGGTATAACTGGCAAGTTTAAACTTGCTAGAAATCACCATTGATTTTGGTTTCCAAACCACAGTATTTGTTATTTAGTGGTTTGGAGGCTTAAAATGCAAATTTCCAGTGATTTTCAAGGGTTTAGAAGTCCAAAATCGTAATTTATTTATGCCCAAAACTACAAGAATATAGCTTCAGCCATGAAATAGCTCCACCTGCAGGTACAGTAGTTTGAGCAATCTGTCCAGAACATAATAAATAAGCACATTAAACATATGTACTAAGTTGTCACTAATGGTTCCAAACATTTTATAAACACATTTATTTACTGAATTTATTATAGGTGGCAAACTTACAGTAAATATTTAAAAAATAAAAGTCTTTAAATTAACTGTATGAAATAATATTTAATACATATCAGTGGGCCAATATTATTTAGAAATTAATTAATGGGGGTACATTTATTGGAACAATATTTAATTATTTACTTGTTGTGCTACAAGTGTCAACGTGCATATGTCCCATCAATTAATTAATTAATGTAGCCCAAATTATCATGCAAATATTATTAATTGAAGAGTTTTGAAATACCTTAGCTAGAATATTTTGTGACATAACAAAAGAAATTACATATTTATTAGTATTTATATCAGTAATCAAAATGCTCTTTTCATTGTAAATAGATCTGCAATATTTGCAAAATTCATAAATTACACTTGCAAAAGTAAAATAAACATAAAACAATTCAGCCATTCTTTCTCCCTGATTTGAGTAATAGAAGACTGTATAAGCCTTAGGTGGGTTAAATCATGAAGTGTGTTATGTCATCTGACTAGTGCAGGTCTATCAGGTCCCCTGGGTTTAGTTTGGGAGTAGTATGTTTAATCTTTAATTTTGTGTCTTTAAGGCTCATGTCTCTTTGATTGGAAAGTTTCTGTCAAATTTGTCTGATCATTTCATTTGTCTGCTGTACTCACTTTTTGTGCCAATTTCTTGGCTCCTTATCTTTGCATCTTTATTCTTTCTCCTTATTTTTTTGTATTTATTTCCTTCTCCTTACATTTGCTCTGTTTCATTCTCCTGCTTTGCTTTTCTCTCACCTGCTTTTCTGTGTATGCAGACATGTAGAGTATAGACATGGTGCCCAGAGCATGTGCATTCTGTAGCACACCGTCCCCCGTCTTGAAGTGTGCCAGTGAGTCGGCATGTCCAGCATGTGGGGGAAAGGTGAAATGAAAAAAAATTAAACAGTATCAGATTATGGCTCCTTGAGGCCCTAGGCATTATACAAGTTTACCCTCTGTCCCCAATAAATAATATTGCCTCATTGCTTACCTTTAGAGGGGATTTAACCGCTGGGTCATGGAACATGACTCATGGTTTAAAAATCATTCTGCTGCCTCCGTCACTCAGTGCTGCACTGCTGCTCTACTAGGGAACTTCCGGGGCAGTCAGATCATGCGCTAATTAATCTTCTCTAATAGGAGGAACATGCATCGGCTGTGCACGGCTGGCAGCAGTTCGTCAGTGATGACAGTCAAGCTGCACCATGGAACTGCCTGCGTGCAGCTGTTCTTTTTGTCTGCTTTGGCATGTAGGAACTGTCTCTCAATGACAAGCGACTGATTGAGACACTTGTCTTTGTGTAATGGTAGGAGGCAGCAGGTCAGGATTGCATTGCAGACCGTATTTTGTCCAACCCTAGGCTAGGTGGACAAAGCCAAGGAAAGGCAGGTCAGAGCATCAGGTAGGAGTGATGGAGCAAGGGGAAAGCGGGATGGAGAAGGGAGGAAGGATGGAGCCAAGGGGATGCAGGACAGAGCAGAGGAGATGGTATACAATCGGGAAACTGGCTGCCTTAATACCGACAGCCGGCTTCCCGACTGTCATATCCCAGCGAGGGTGAAATGCCGGGCACCTAGATGTAGACACCTGACATTTCCCCAACGCCGGGAGACCGGCGCCCGGCATCCCGATGGAAGGGATGCCGGGCGCTGCGAGCGGACAGCTGCCGGGGGGGGAGGGTTAGGTTTAGGGCACCCAGGGGGGACTTAGGGTTAGGCACCACCTCAGGAGGGTTAGGGTTAGGCTAGGGGGAGGGAGGGTTAGGGTTAGGCACCCCCCGGGAGGACTTAGGTTTAGGCAGTTGGGAAGGCAGGGATTAGGGTTAGGCACTTGGGGGGTAGGTTAGGGTTAGGCACCCCTAAGGAGGGTTAGGGTTAGGGGGTTAGGTTAGTTTATAATTACCTTAGCTACAATCGGGATTTCCAGCGATGTCGGGTTCCGCTGCCGGGAACTCTGCTTTTGTCGGCCAGGCACTGCCGATTCTGAGGAGGCTGCCTTTGCTATGTACTGCTGGGAATTAGGAAATGATCTGTGTGGTCAGTGGTGCCCAGAATGCAAACCGAGTTCCACCTAGGTGCTATTATACCATGTCCCCACAGCTCCATTGGTCTGCCAGCTCACATCATCATGCAGGTTGCAGAATGTCAGTCGTGTCTAGTGAGAGTCATCTGAGGCTGTGGGGAGCAAGGCCCATAATGTTGCCGACAGGGTCTTGTGTGAGACACTTGGTTGGTGGGCATCCAGTGACCGACTGGTGTGGCCATGAGCATGATCCACAGTTGTCTGTAAATGTTGTGTTTCCCATCATTTTTTCACCACTGGACTTCCTTCTAGTGAGTGAATGCCCAGCTGTGGCCCGTTTTGTGTCTTCAACTTTGTGGGGCAGGAGTGCATCTAGTCTGTGCTCGAGGCCTGGTCAGGGGGCGGAACTTAGTTGGGATAGTGCTGACTGCACTGCATACTCTTTGGTTCCTGGGCCTGCCATTAGTAGGGGTGCAGTTTGATCATCACTACTAGGAGTAAGGTGCGAAGCAAGTAGCTGTAGGGGCCTGTCCATAAGAGCTTACATTTTAACTAATAAAATATAACTGCAGCACCTTTGTGGTGGCACCATTGGTGCAAATGTAGCAGTGGTTACTACCTGATGGACTAAGTTTATGCTTGAGTATATAAATGTACCTCCCAAATATCAAGATTTTGGCAGGACATTCACGATTTGTGAGGACTGCTTAGCACTCTGAATTTTTTTACCTGAATTGTGTAAAGTTGGGAGATATTTTGTACCACAAAGTGGAGGCAGGTGCCTGAGGAGCATGCCACAATCAATGGTGATCTAGGAGGAGGGTAGTTTGGGTGGCATAGTACTTCAGAAGTGCTAAACTCACCCATTGACGGTGTGGCCATATCGACTATTTTGTAAATACATACTTAGGGGCATATTTACTAAAGTGTGGGTTATTAGAAGTGGAGATGTTGCCCATAGCAACCAATCATATTCTACTTAACATTTACCTAGCACCTTATATAAGACAATAGCTAGAATCTGATTGTTTGCTATGGGCAACATCTCCACTTTAAAAACCCGCACTTTAGTAAAATGACCCCTTAGTGTGCCACATCCACACCCCTCTTATACTTTGGACTTTGAAAATGCTGGGAGGTATGTTGTTTTCTTCATTACCTCAGTTCTTCCTTAGGGAAAAGAAAGAAGTCACACAGTGCTTAGTGTGGCGAGTATGGAGGGTGTTCTAGCACTGCAATCTATTTCTTGGCAAAAAACTGCTTTAAAGAGAGAGCTGTGTGGGCTGGTGCATTGTCCTAATGGAAGATGAAACCATATTTCCACAACTCAGGCCTATATGCAAGAACATTTTTGCAGTATTTGGATGCTGAATCAATGGTCAATTAAAACAATTTTCTAAACTTTTTCCACATTTTCATTTGTTTTTGATGTGCAAGACCTTACAGGACGTTAATCATCTTCGACATCCTCACGACTGTCTAAAATCTTTTGTGCCACTCAAACACATATGCACATGACATACCCCGTAAGCCTTGGTTAGCATATGTTTTGTTCAATTCAAACAAAAATTTAAAGTTAAAATGTTGCTCTACTTTTGAACTTAGCATTTTTATGATGCAAAAAAAAAATACAACTTGTTCGACCGCTGTGTGACAACAAGCTATCTGTGCGAGAGGGGTGAAACTTGCAAAACCGTTTTGGGATAGTACAAGGTCAATGTTCAACCACTCCCTTTTACGTCACGCAGTATGGTTTGTTTTTTACAAGTACAGTCTTGTTATTTAATAGCCACTCCTCGTATATACTGTGTGGATAGATAGATAGATAGATAGATAGATAGATAGATAGATAGATAGATAGATAGATAGATAGATAGATATTGCACATGTACAGAAAAAAAAACTGATTATGCTTCATGCACTCCACGGTGCTATGCAATGTTTTTCTTTCAAATGGGTGTTGTAAAAGCATTTCTTTGTCTAGATTAAATACTCTGTGATAACAAGCTTACTTTCTGCATTTTAGTAGGTATGCATGATGACTAACATGCCTATGACTTTTAAAAGTTTTTGTTCTCTGTATATGACTAGAGTTGCAGAGTATTATAGAAAAGCTGCAGGTATGGCAAATGGAAATGACTGTCAGTGTGTACAGCAGATTAGTCACTCCATACACAAGATGTGAATTTCAGATATCAGATGAAGCATAACTGCTATGATCACAGTGTTGTGTTTGTGTACACTCTAGAACAATGAAGTGACCTGGCAATTGCTGGAAGAACATTCCTCAATCTTTCAGGCAATGCCAAGCGTAAGCTTGTGATCACCTTATAAGAAGGAAACCAGATCGACTTGTATTTCAATGCAGCAGGTGTAATACAATTATATATGTATTGTTCTCTAAAGCATTTAGACTACAGATGACATCTTAGAAATATACTTCAAATTGCAATATCATACTGTTGGGGGTATTCATGAAAGCTTCCAGAGAGATACAATTGTGAAAGATAAAGTACCAACCAATCTGCTTCTATTATTTTTCAAACACAGCCTGTAAAGCATACTTACAGACTCTACAGGGAACCTTTCCAGGAGCAGCTGCTTCTCTCATCTTCGGGGGGACGGGGTCAGACAATAGACAGCAGGAAAATGCAGTGATTGGCAGGTCCGCAAGGAGGTGGCGGGGCTAAATGAGGTGATTTGCGTCATTTAGCCCCGCCCCCTCCGTATGGACCCGCAAACATCTCGGAAAATCTCCCAATCCTGCCCACTTCACTATCTTCACAATCCTGCAAGTATGCTGTAGAGTGACAGTTAGGAGCAGATTGGTTGGTACTTTTACTCTTACAATTTTATCTCTTTTCAAGCTTTCATTAATACCCCCTGTATGTTTTACAGTTTCTCTGGACCTTATAGATTGTAAACTTATTTGTTTCTTTTTCTCTAAACAGTTGTTTGTCAAATGTGTTTAAATTATCAACACATTTTTGCATTTAAAGTAGAGATGTACCATGTATGGGCTCGGTTCCCAGAAAACTGACAACAGCCGAATTTAGTTTTTCAGAGTCGAACGAGTCCGTGTTCGGAATCACTTTGGGGTTCTGAGTCGAACCAAGTCTCGGCTAACTTTCGCGGTCAGCTGAGAACTTGGTTTTAAAAACTGCACTCGGCTTTTGGATTGCATGTAAAAAGGTCCAAATTACATGATTTTAGAAGTTTCTTTTATTTTTTTGTTTCAAAACCAAAACACGAAGATAAATCCAGATCCAAAACCTAAACATCTCTACTTTTAATTGTTATATGTTTATAGAAAACTGTAGTAGGACATTAGGCAATAATATAATTTTATCTTGTTACCTACTATATTTCAGTCCCATTTCAGGGCATTGTTCTGAGGAGGACGCAATCACAGCTGATCTTTTGTCACAGTTGCATCTGTGTCTTTATGCTATTCCAATTTTAAAACAACTGAGATGCCCACTTGCAGTGTTTAAGGGCAGTGGATTTCCATCACTCTGTGTAATAGATGCACCATCACCCCACTATCAAAACTTGCATCAGCTCTTTGTCAGGTGCAGTTTCTCTGTCCAAGAATGGCCTGCTGTGTGAACGTCTGTGCGTCTTTGAATGCAGTCACTTTCAGCAACACGCCTGTGTCACATCCACGTCAGCTTCGCCACCCCATTGCCTCCTAGGAACACCAACAAAATTTATTTTACTTTGCGTCTGATTCTATGCTGCGTCTCTGGGCAAGATTCATAGTTGCACACTAATTAGAGATGTGCGCCGACCCCCGAGTTTTGATTTTGGATCCAGATTCATCTTTATGTTTTGCAAAACCACCCTCAAGTGTATTGTTTTTAGTTTTGGATCTGTATTAAAAAAATACTGCTGCAGGTGCTCTGCTGAAGTAGTGTGCCTGCCCCTGTTCATTACACGGCAGTTGTCCACATGAGACAACCTCAACAGGGAACAGAATTGTGGCCTGTGCAGGCATGGCCCTATTCCTGGTCCTTTCATTTTTGGAAACATTACAAACATTCCCACCTCCTTTCTACAGAAAGTGAGCGGGAGGGATAGCCCTGCTTACTCCAACTCCCACAGGGAATTAGCAGTGTGATGCCTCCAGCTAGAACATCATCACCTACCACCTCAATTTGGTGAATCTTCTCTTCTCACGTGTACACTGGTACTGTTCCTGATTTATTTTCTACATAATATTAACACTGTTCAGTCATGACCTCCTCCTGGCCATCCTATGCCACCCAAGCAACAAAAGGGACCCGTGGTGGTACCCCCAGTAAGCTTTTTCAAACACTCACTTTCTGCTCAGAGTGCAAAGAACCCCACTATGTTGAATAAAGGTCCCAAACAATCCTCTGTACCGGACATGTTTATCTTGTCTGCAACGTCAGCTGCGACACTACAGCCTGGATTGGGTGATGATGCTCAGCTGACCTTGGGATCTATGAAACAACTGTTGGCCTCCTTTAAGACAGACATATCAGCGGAATTTAAAGCGGCTTTGCAGACATGTAAACAATCTGTTGACTCCCTGGGCCACTGCACAGATGACCTTGAAAATAAATTAGAAGAAGTGGTTAAGTGCCATAATGACCTCATCACTCTCCATGAGGAGCTCCAGGCAGAGGTCACAGCCTTGAAAAGTAAAGCAGGTGACCTTGAAGATAGGTCACGGCGTATCAATATTAATATTCGCAGCATTCCTGAATTGGTTTCTAACTCTGATCTCAAGGAGTTTGTTACGGATCTCTTTATGAAACTACTCCCTACGGTTTCTATAACTGACTTCCTCCTGGACCGAATACACTGCCTTCCGAAGGCCCGTAATACACTGATTGGAGCCTCTAGAGATACTCTGATGCATCTCTACTACTTCCATGTTAAAGAACAGACCTTCGGATAATGCTTTCCCTATTCTGGGTGACCTCTCAGCAACCACATTGGCCCTTCGCAGTTCTTTCTACCCGGTCATTAAGTCTCTCCGGAAAGCCGATGTTCCTTACCGATGGGGTTTCCCGATGAAGCTGCTTATTAGACGAAACGGCTCAATTACGATGGTGAATTCGCCTGATGAGGTAGTCCGACTTTTAGTGTCTTGGAGGACATTTCCTCAGGGGTTCCAAAAAGCCCTCAGATTGCACAGGAATGGTCCATAGCTGGTAGCTCCACCTGACATTAATTTACATGCTTCAATTGTTCGTATTAACAATATCTGCTGATGTGTCCAATTTTGATAATGCTACATTGCTGTCTATTTCAATGTTCGTGATAGTTATTGGCATATCGTTACTATTACGATTTGTTTTTTTACTGGCTTTATGTCACAATAATTGATATAGTGTTACTTTGACTGATGTGGTTTCTTCTTTATTTACGTTCTAGTGTTACCATATTCCATCTCACTGTGACACTGCTTTCAACGACCATAGCGCTCTATATTAACTATACGCAGTTTATGTTTACAATATATTGACACCACGTAATTTTATTGTTTACCATATGTTTTGTCTAGTGTAGGTTCAATGTGGTACTTTCCTATTACCTTATGATATTGCTAAGTCAAATACTTCAGGAGTAACTGTTGTCATTGTTGTTACTGGTTTTTTTTTTTGTTTATTCAGTTAGGATTCACTTTACATCTTAATGATCTATATTATCTTTTTGAATGGTGTGATGGAGGGGTATAGCCACCTCCACATACCCCAATGTGCCACCATCGGTGGTGGTCCTCTATAGACCCTTTATGGCGCTATTTCTGGGTTTTTTTTGTCTCTATTTTTGTCATTCGTATTTTTTGTCCCCCTTGCCCCCTTTAATTGATTGCTATCGCTATGCTCTAATCTTATTGCTCAGTATTTTTTCCCTCTCATTTGGGTACTTCAGATATTATTTAATTGTAGAACTATTTGTCTATGGCTACTCTAATTATAATTTTTTGATCGATAATGGTTAAAGGTATTGTCTATGAACGTTAAAGGTTTGAATTCACCAAACAAGTGGAGATTAGCCCTACGTTATTTTACTAAATGTAAGGCTCACATCGTGGCGTTGCAAGAAATGCATTTTATCAAACAATCTCCCCCTCAATTTTTGAATATTACATACCCCCTTTGTTACGTGTCCAATAGACCTCGTAAAAAAGTGGGAGTAGCCATTTTGTTCTCAAACACCTGTAATTTTGTATTGGAAATACAATTGATAGATCAGGAAGGGAGATTCCTGATCCTACTTGGGAAACTGAATGATAAACCAGTCACAATTGCATTTGTATATGCCCCGAATACTAAACAGGTTTAATTTATTAGGAAATTCTGCAATACCTTACGATCTTGCTGTAATGGTTTCATTCTAGTTCTAGGGGACTTTAACATGGTTTTAGACCAAATCTTGGACAGGTCCTCCTCACAGCGCAGTAGACTGTCTCATGTGACACGTGACCACACCCATATGTTCAGACGAATAATTTTAGAATATGACCTATATGATGTCTGGAGAGCGAGGAACCCTGCTATGCGAGACTATACTTTCTTCTCTCACGTTCACCACTCATACTCACAAATTGATTTGTCCCTTTCAGATAAATGGTCCCTGCAACAGATCAAAGAGGATTCTATCCTGCCCATAACATAGTCTGATCACTCGGCTCTTAGTTTACTTTGGGATATCACATCTCACAGATCCCCTCCTAGTCCATGGTGCTTAGGAGATCAACTGCTTCAGAGCTTAGAGGCTAAGCAAAATATTTCTCAGTCACTTTCCCTATATTTGGAGACCAACAAGCCTGAGGACACCTCCTTATTCATCTTGAAAGCAGTGATTAGGGGTTCAGCAATCCAGGCAACGGCTCGCCTTCGTAAATCAATTCGTTGGTGTCAAGCCATGTTAGAATCTCATTTGAAGGATTTGGAATCCAGACATAAAAAAATCTCCGTCCAATGATAAAATATATTGAGAACTTCTTAAAGTCCGGGAAGAATGGAATGTCTTAACCTTACAGGAAGTTCATAAAATGCTCTTTAAATTGAAACAAAAATTTTATGTGCAGGGTGACAGGGCAGGAAGAATGCTCGCAAGTAAACTTAGAGGAACATTGGCAAAGGAAAGAATTAGAGTGATTTCTAATTTGAAGGGAATTAAAATATCCGACCCATCAGAGATCGCTGATGCTTTTGCAGAATATTATTATAAGCTGTATAACTTAGCTGATGACCCTCTAGTCCCACAACCTAACATCGATAAAATTGAACAGTTTATTAAAAATATTAATTTGCCCTCATTAGATGCAATTTCCCTAAGCTCTCTTGAGCGCCCGAGGACCCCAGAAGAAATAGCAATAGTCATAGACTCTCTTCCTGTAGCGAAGGCTCTTGGTTCTGATGGATACATCAATAAGTTTTACAAATGTTTTAAAGATACTCTGACACCAGTATTAGTACAGGTGTTTAATGAAGCTTCAACATGTGGCTATTTTCCTAGGGAAATGTTAGAAGCTCGGATAGTAGCATTCCTAAAACCTGGGAAAAACCCCTCTTCGTTAGCAAATTATCATCTGATTGCTTTACTGAACACCGATGTTAAAATATATGCAAAACTCATTGCAAACAGACTCAATCCCATACTTCCATCTCTTATCCATCAGGACCAGGTCGGATTTGTCCAGGGTAGACAATCTCCAGATAATACTAGGACAGTTATTAATATTGTCAAAGCCTTTTCTGCTTCAGATGAACCCCTTTTGCTATTATCTTTGGATGCTGAAAAGGCATTCGACAGGCTGCACTGGGGCTATCTCAATGCAGTTCTTCGTAGGTTCAGGATCGGAGGTAGGGCTCTCACTTCCAGTTTAGAACTATACTCTAATCCGTCAGCTATAGTTTTCCATGAACGGTCTACTATCATCTGTATTTCAGATTTCTAATGGTACCCGTCAAGGCTGCCCTTTATCGCCTTTAGTTTTTGCCCTCACAATAGAACCCCTGGCCGAAACTCGTTCGTCTATCCGAGGTTCCGTACTTTATGTGATCTCTCACAAAGTTTGCTTATTCGCAGATGATGTCCTCCTGACCCTCAGAGACCCACTTTCATCACTTCCGCACCTACATGAAGTTTTGGAAGAATATACTAATGTTTCTTATTATAAGCTAAATCGTTCAAAAACAGAAGCCCTCCCTATTAATTTTTCTACTGACCTTTTACAGTCTCTTCGAGCAGAGTATTCCTATGAGTGGCAGGATAGAAGCCTTAAATATCTGGGGATTCAACTTACCCCACAAATTTTGGATCTGATTATGTGTAACTATCCCCCTCTTCTGAGTAAGATCTCTCTTCTACTCTCTGATTGGATGATGCAGAATGTCTCATGGCTGGGTCGTATTGATGCGCTGAACATGGTCCTCCTTCCCAAATTAATATACCTATTTAAAACGATCCCCACAATGGTCTTTTGCTATCTTTTGAGGAAATTTCACACCGCTTTTCTTAAATACATATGGCGAGGCAAGAAACCTAGGTTAGCGGGTAGAACAATGTCTCTCCCTAAATGGGACAGTGGACTGGCATTCCCAGATCATCACAACTATCAACTAGCTAGTTTATTATCTCAGATCAGCACGTGGTTTCCTACTGAACATCCTAAAATGTGGGTCCTTTTGGAACGAGGAATGGTATCCCCATTTCCTTTGACGGATACCCTATGGTTGCCACCTACTATTAATTTACAATCTATTGTGCATTCATCTGCGGTTATAGCTTCCCGCAATGCCTGGCTAGAATTTGTCTCTAGATCTGAAGAGGTCTCTCTAGCTTCCACTAACTTTTCATTGGCAGGATTGATGCATCTTATACCAAATTTAAAATTTGATCTCTGGACAGCCAGGGGAGTGTTCTCCTTTAATGAGGTAACTTCGACAGGCAATTTATCATCTTTCACCCAGATCCAAATGCAATACTTCCTTCCTCATAGAGAATTTTACAAATACCTCCAACTAAGACACTGGCTATTTAGTATCACGCAATCCCCCCATGTTATGTCAACCCCGCCCCATTATATTAGGGACAAGCTCCTTACAGCAGATGGTAAGGGTAGCATTTCGTGATGGTATTCCCTTTTGATTGAATCTATGAAGCTGCAAAAACTATCTGCCTTAGTGAAGTGGGAGGCTGACTTATCTTGCAGTCTCTCTGAAGATGAGTGGAACTCTGTCTTCATGACATGTTTTCGTCTGTCCAGGTGTATTTCCCATAAAGAACACTTTTACAAACTTCTCCACCATCTATATTTAACACCAACTCTGCTGCATACAATGGCCTTCCACATCCAATTTACAGTATGTTGGCGTAATTGTGGTCATGTTGGCTCCATACTCCATATCTTTTGGTCCTGTCCAGCGTTGTCCGGCCTTTGGACCTCAGTTTTTTCATTGATTTCTACAGTTCTTAATACCCATATAACTCCACACCCTGTAATAGCTATATTTCATGTATAACGAGGACATCTTTCCAACCATGACCGTTATGTTATGGGACATGTTCTCATAACAACTAAACTCCTTATATTCCAACACTGGCGAACATCCTATGTTCCTAGAATAGAGGTGGTGGAATCCAAAGCCATTACCAATTTAAAGCTGCAGGGTCCTCGTATTCATCTTCGGCCTCTTACCCCTATATACGATGGTTTGGGTGGAGTGAGTTCTGGGCAAACAAAATTGTCGAGCACACAGAGTGGGACCTCTTTATCCAACATTTGTTGCTGTTGTTGGATTCTTTATATTTTATGCCCCTCCTTTCTCAAGGTAATCTTCTCTTGTATTTGTATTGGTATTCGTATGTATGTGTATATTTATATGTATTTGTATTTTACTAAGTTTAAAATAGTCTACATTGTTTACTTTGTATACAATTTATTTACCCCCTGTACCCCTTTTCTATCTTCAATGTTTCTTCTCTTATTTTGACCCCCCAAATTTTTGTCTTTTTAATTTATTGTTTTTATTTATTTTATTTTATATTTTGTATCTAACTTCTTTGAAAACCTTTAACGATAAAAATTATTATTGAAAAAAAAAAGATGCATGCGTCAAATATGGTCGTGACCTGCCTGCCTTTTTGCCGCTACTCCCGGTTACATCCGCCAAATGCTTTCTAACTGTCATCAAACAGAGAGTAAAATGTTGCTGTAAACAACTATGGTAATGTACCTTGATGCATATGCTGTGCGACTTATGCACATGCGCAGTTTACAGATAATCACTTGCTAGTGAACTAGGCAGGATGGGGGAAATGTAATGGAGAATTTGTGGGTCCGTAGGTAGGGGGCAGGGCTAAATGATGCAAATCGCCATCATTTAGCCCCACCCCCTCTTCGCGGACCCACAAATCGCTGACTTTTTCAGGAAAGGGACGGGGCCTAATTACGTCTAAAGTCTGGTCTGCCCCCCGAACTGGCCAGCAGCATCTCCTCTCCGGGCTGTTCCCTGAGAGGAGGTTTACAAAGTCAGTAAGTATGTTTTGAACTAAAGGTACCAAACAAACATGGGGAGAACAAACAAACAACACAAAAATAGTGCCATGATTGGAATAGAGCACATGGCCCCAGTACTGTGAATCATTCATAATGCTAATCACTGTGCATCTAAATTCAATATTTCAACAGCATTATGCAGTCTGGAGATTGCAGGCACAGGACCTGATTCAGCTGCCACAGCTGCTGCAGATTTGTACATATGCAAATGTTGCAGTTGTTGGTATTTGTATTGAGATGCTCACTGACGACTGCATACAATGACGCAGTATCGGTCACAGATTAGTCGATTATCGGAGTTGTGAGTAACCGCACAGTCGCACAGAATGTCTGCCAGAATGGAGATGCCAGGGTCATTTTTTCTGTGTATGGGATCGCAGTTGCAGGCCTAGACATGCCTCTAAAACGGTCACAACATGCCTGCATTTAAGTCACCATCCTCGTTGCCACCCACAAAGGTCCCTACCTGTCAATCACTTTGCGTATAAATCCTTGCTGCAAGCGGTAACGGTAATGAAATGACGCATGCGCAGTGTTACAGCAGATCACCGATAATTGCTCAACTGCGAAAACATTGGCATTGCATCCATCTCTGAATCAGACCACATGTGCAATAGTATTGAAAGTATTATTACCATGTCAGCATTATAACTTTAAACATTATTGAAACTTAAAGCTATATGGCCTGATTTAATAACGAATGATACTGTATGTGTGTTATCACTCGTTACTAATCTTAAATGGTGCTCCAACCAATCAGCTACTAACTCACTTTACAGGCTGTTTTTGAAAAATTACAGGAGCTAATTGGTTCGAGCAATTGCAGCCCTCAGGGTTTACAAATGGCAGCTGACTACAATTGGCACAGTTCAAAATTCAAACAGAGGAGCCACACCAACTGCCAGTGAGTCCCAGTCAGTGATGTTTGGCAGTGTTTGAAAGGGCAGTTGGTGTGGCTCCCCTATTTGAATTTTCGACTGCGCTGCAGCCCCACCTCTGGAACCACCACTGCTAGTCACCCCCGTTTCCTGCCAGGAACAGCCACCAAAATTACCTCTCTCCGTATCTGATTTTATTGTGCGACTCCCAGCGGTAACCATTATGAAGCATGCGCTGTGCGGCTCAGACACATGTACAGAATAAACATTGGCCTCTTGCATCCACCACTGCACCCACCTCTAGATCAGGCCCTGAGCCACAGCTGGTTGGCCGTAACACTGATTATGATCATACACTCTGGTGCGATCAGTCTCTCATTTGGTCACAGTGGTTTAATCATTGTCGGTGATAGCTTCAGTCTCAGTTGTGCTAACCTGCTGCAAGATCACTGTGCTCTTGTGTTTCTGATCTTGCTAAACTGTTATTCCTAAACAAGTACCCCTTACATTTTTACCGTATATAGTAATCTCTGGTACAATTGCATACATTGTATTACATCTGTTCTTTGTTTGTTCTCTGTCAATTCCATTGACTGATCTTCTACTGTGAGCCTTACTGGCCACCATTCCAATTGTTACCTTATATTACATTATGATACTAGCAGTTTGTTTAGGTGAAGTAGCCATTAGGTGTTCTGCTATGTGTGGGCACTAGAGGTGGCATAATGTGTGGGGACTACAGTGTAGCATAATGTGTGGCCACTAGAGGTTGCATAATGTGCGGGCACTCGAGATGGCATAATGTGTGGGCGCTCAAGGTGGCATAATGTGTGGTCACTACAGGTGGCATAATGTGCCAGGACTACAGAGTAGCCTAATGTGTGAGCACTACAGTGAAGCATAATATGTTGGCACTATAAGTGGCATAATGTGTGGGCACTACAGGTGGCATAATGTGTGGGGACTACAGTGTAGCATAGTGTGTGGTCACTAGAGGTGACATATTGTGTGGGCACTACAAGTGGCATAATGTGTGGGGACTACAAGTGGCATAATGTGTCAGGACCACAGAGTAGCATAATGTGTGGGCATTAGAGGTGGCATAATGTGTGGGCACAAGAGGTGGCATATGTGTGGGCACTACAGATGGCATAATGTGTGGGGACTACATTGTAGCATAATGTGTGGACACTAGAGGTGGCATAATGTGTGGGCACTAAAGTTGTATAATGTGTGGGCACTAGAGGCGGCATAATATGTGGGGACTACAGATGGCATAATGTGTGGGGACTACAGTGTAGTATAATGTGTGTCGACTACAGTGTAGCATAATGTGTGGGCACTAGAGGTGGCATAATATGTGGGCACTAGAGCTGGCATAATGTGTGGGCACTACAGTGTAGCATAATGTGTGGGGACTACATATGGTATACTATGTGGGTACTACAGTTTAGCATAATGTGTGGGCACTACAGGTGGCATAATGTGTGGACACTACAGTGTAGCATAATATGTGTGGACTACAGTGTAGCATAATGTGTGGGCACTACAGGTGGCATAATATGTGGGCACTTTAGTGTGGCATAATATGTGGGGCACTACAGTGTGACATAATATGGGGGGGAACTACAGTGTGGTGTAATGTGTGGGTACTACACTACCTCTCTGACTTCTTTGTGCTTACCACTACCTCCCTGACCCCTCCATACTCACCACTACCTATCTGCACTACCTCCCTTACCCTTCCGTGCTTACCACTACCTATCTGCACTACCCCCTAACCCCTCCTTACCAACCACTATCTCTCTGCACTACCTCCCTGACCCCTCCATACTCACCACTACCTATCTGCACTACCCCATGACCCCTCCTTACCAACCACTATCTCTCTACACTACCTCCCTGATCCCTCCATACTCACCACTACCTATCTGCACTACCCCCCTGACCCCTCCGTACTCACCACTACCTATCTGCACTACTACCCTGACCCCTCCAAACTCACCACTACGTATCTGCACTACCTACCTGATCCCTCCATACTCACCACTACCTATCTGCACTACCCCCTGACCCCTCTATACTCACCACTACCTATCTGCACTACCCCCCTGATCCCTCCATTCTCACCACTACCTATCTGCACTACCCCCCTGACCCCTCCATACTCACCACTACCTATCTGCACTACCTCCCTGATCCCTCCATACTCACCATTACCTATCTGCACTACCCCCCTGACCCCTCCATACTCACCACTACCTATCTGCACTACCCCCTGACCCCTCCTTACCAACACTAACAACGTAATCTACCTCATACAATGCCCATGCAATCAACAATACATAGGCAGGACCACCAGACCACTAAAAACCAGAATTGCCGAACATCTGAGAAACATCACCAAACAAACAGAGAACCATAACATACCCGTACACTACAAAGAATACCACCATAGCAGCACACAAGGCACCATTTTCATAGGAATCAAACACATGCAAAAAAACTGGAGAGGCGGAGACCATAACAAAATCCTCAACAAGGAGGAACTTAGATGGATATTCACGCTGAAAACATTAACCCCCAGGGGACTCAACATTGACAACGAAGTCAAATCCGTTATACCGACGTAATCTCCAACCAGCCCACCCACGCTCTCCTCCAGCCCCAACCCCTATCACTTCACCTTTAATCACTCCTGTTAGTCCCTGCACACACCTGCACTGCATCACCATTCAGCAATTCTTTGCACACACCTACACCGCATTACCTTTCATACACACCATTGGCCCAATATGATTACACGTATCACTCCAGCTAGTCCCTGCACACATCTGAACCGCATCACCATTCAGCAAGTACCTGCACACACCTGCACCGCATTACCTTTCAAAAAAAAAAACACCATTGGCCTAACCTAATTACACTTATCACTCCAGCTACTTCCTGCACACACCTGCACCACATCACCATTCAGCAAGTCTCTGCACACACCTGCACCGCATTACCTTTCAAACACACCATTGGCCCAATATGATTACACGTATCACTCCAGCTAGTCCCTGCACACAACTGAACCGCATCACCATTCAGCAAGTACCTGCACACACCTGCACCGCATTACCTTTCAAACACACCATTGGCCTAACCTGATTACACTTATCACTCCAGCTACTTCCTGCACACACCTGCACCACATCACCATTCAGCAAGTCCCTGCACAAACCTGCACCGCATTACCTTTCAAAAAAAAAAAACACCATTGGCCTAACCTGATTACACTTATCACTCCAGCTACTTCCTGCACACACCTGCACCACATCAAAATTCAGCAAGTCCCTGCACACACCTACACCGCATTACCTTTGACAAAAAAATAAAATAAAATAAACAAAAAAAACAGCAAGCCCCTAAACACACCTGCATCACATTACCTCTCAAACACACCATTGACCTAATATGATTACACGTATCACTCCAACTAGTCCCTGCACACGCCTGCACCGCATCATCAATCAGCAAGTCCCTGCACACACCTGCACCGCATTACCTCTCAAACACACCATTGGCCTAATATGGTTACACTTACCACTCCAGCTAGCTCCTGCACACACCTGCACCGCATCACCATTCAGCAAGTCCTTGCACACACCTGCACCATATTACCTATCAAACACACCAGTGGCCTAATCTGATTAAATTCATCACTCCAGTTAGTTCCCGCACACACCTGCACCGCATCACCATTCAGCAAGTCCCTGCACACACCTGCACCACATTACCTTTCAAACACACCATTGGCCCCATGAGTCACCTGATCACACCCCCACCCCCGGAAGTGACCTACATAAGAACCTCAGAAGCATTGATCCTCTCACACCTCCTTGAAGAAGGCACCTGTGCCGAAACGCGTTGGAGACCCTCACATCTAACCCGACACCGATCCAGGCTGACCTCCACTAAAGATCCCCATCCCCACCAGGGACCACCAGTGCAGAAAGCTCTCAGCCCACCCGCCTGCTGGTCCGCACCGCTCACATCTCCAGTGACCGGCTCCACCCCAGACCAGCCCCTCTCCCCCCCTGCTCCCAGGTGTGCTCAGCAACTCACTCCTGGCCAGGGGTGTCTCCACCGTCGATCCCCATTTCCACAAGGGACCGTCAGTGATAAGAGCATCCCGCACATCCGGCCGCAAGTCCGCCCAGCCAACATCGCCAGTGACCAGCTCCATCCCGGTCACACTTTCCACATCCCCCCTCCTCCCTGGCTTTTTCTGAATCAGTATCCTGGGCAGACCACCCCCCAGGGGTGGTCCCAGCACACACGCTGCAACCCAGCCTCCCAGCAGCTCACCCATCCACACCTCTGGCTCCGCACCACCAGCAGCACGACCAAGAGCCAATTTCAGCTGCATACTCCGGTCGCTGACCTCCGCAGACCAATCAGAACAGCCGTGCACTTGCAGCACACCAGCAACACGCTGATCCAGCTCACCAACAAACCTGCAGCTTCCAACCTATCTGCAACGTCGACCTACATCACCATAACAAAAAACCTACCAGTAGGTAAGTACTGCCAAGACTCACACCAACACGCGGGACGCCGCACAGGTGTTCCAACCCACTCTGAAAATCCCCCCACCCCCCGAGACTTCCTAGACTGTCGACCATAGGTCCAGCAGGGGTGACGTGCAAGGTCACTGAACCGCACGGGAAGGAGCCCCCTAAAAGGGTCCACCTACCTCCCCTGTCTCATCACCACTCATCACTGAACCCCACCCACCTGCCTGGGATCTTAATAGAGCAGCATTGTGACTACTCAATAAAAGATTTTGCCCAAAAATACTGTGTCTCGCTGGCCTCATTTTGATCCTATTCCATTCCACTTTTCACATTACTCCAAACTACACTCCATACCCAATCACACCCTCCTCACTCCCAAAACATCGCCACCACCAGAAGAAACATTCTAATTAACACCACTAACAAACACACACAAGTCATCACCATCACCATTACTAGCAGGAAGAGCGCACCTTACCCCCCTACCCCCATACGTTTTCAGTGCGGGAAAGGTACTCCCACACAAAGGTGCAGCACCCCGAAACCACAACACACCACCCCATGGTCAACGAGAGCGCAGTTCTACCGCCCATCTTCATTTATCTGCACTACCCCCCTGATCCCTCCATACTCACCACTACCTATCTGCACTACCCTGAATCCTCCATACTCACCACTACCTATCTGCACTACCCCCCTGATCCCTCCATACTCACCAATACCTATCTGCACTACCCTGATCCCTCCATTCTCATCACTAGCTATCTGCACTACCCCCCTGATCCCTCCATACTCACCACTACCTATCTGCACTACCTCCCTGACCCCTCCATACTCACCACTTCCTATCTGTACTACCCCCTGACCACTCCTTACCAAACACTATCTCTCTGCATTACCTCCCTGATCCCTCCATACTCACCACTACCTATCTGCACTACCCCCCCGACCCATCCATACTCACCACTACCTATCTGCACTACACCCTGACCCCTCCTTACCAACCACTATCTCTCTGCACTACCTACCTGACCCCTCTATACTCACCAAAACCTATCTGCACTATCCCCCTGACCCCTCCATACTCACCAATACCTATCTGCACTACCCCCCTGATATCTCCATACTCACCACTACTTATCTGCACTACTACCCTGACCACTCCATACTCACCACTACCTATCTGCACTACCTCCCTGATCCCTCCATACTCACCACTACCTATCTTCACTACCCCCCTGACCCCTCCATACTCACCACTACCTATCTGCACTACACCCCTGACCCCTGCATACTCACCACTACCTATCTGCACTACCTCCCTGATCCCTCCATACTCAACACTACCTATCTGCACTAAATCCCTGATCCCTCCATACTCACCACTACCTATCTGCACTACCCCCCTGATCCCTCCATACTCACCACTACCTATCTGCACTATCCCCCTGACCCCTCCTTACTCACCACTACCTATCTGCACTACCCCCTGACACCTCCTTACCAACCACTATCTCTCTGCACTACCTCCCTGATCCCGCCAAACTCACCACTACCTGTCTGCACTACCCCCCTGAACCCTCTATACTCACCAAAACCTATCTGCACTACCCGCCTGACCCCTACATACTCACCACAACCTATCTGCACTACTACCCTGACCCCTCCATACTCATCACTACCTATCTGCACTACCTCCCTGACCCCTCCATACTCACCACTACCTATCTGCACTACCTCCCTGATCCCTCCATACTCACCACTACCTATCTGCACTACCCTCCTGACCCCTCTATTCTCACCAATACCTATCTGCACTACCTCCCTGATCCCTCCATACTCACCACTACCTATCTGCACTACCTCCCGGATCCCTCTATACTCACCACTACCTATCTGCACTACCCCCCTGATCCCTCCATACTCACCACTACCCCCCTGACCCCTCCATACTCATCACTACCTATCTGCACTACCTCCCTTACCCCTCCATACTCACCACTACCCATCTGCACTACCCCCTGACCCCTCCCTTATTCACCAATCCCTATCTGCACTACCTCCTTACCAACCAATATCTCTCTGCACTGCCTCCCTGACCCCTCCGTACTCACCACTACCTATTTGCACTACCCCCTGACCCCTCATTACCAACCACTATATCTCTGCACTACCTCCCTGATCTTTCCATACTCACCACTACCAATCTGCACTACCCCCTGACCCCTCCATACTCACCACTACCTATCTGCACTACTACCCTGATCCCTCCATATTCACAACTACCTATCTGCAGTACCCCCCTGACCCCTCAATACTCACAAATACCTATCTGCCCTACCTCCCTGATCCCTTCATACTCACCACTACATATTTTCACTACCTACCTGACCCCTCCATACTCACCACTACCTATCTACACTACCCCCTGACCCCTCTATACTCACCACAACCTATCTGCCCTACCTCCCTGATCCCTCCATACTCACCACTACCTATCTGCACTACCCCCCTAACCCCTCCATACTCACCACTACCTATCTGCACTACCTCCCTGATCCCTCCATACTCACCACTACCAATCTGTTCAACCCCCCTGACCCCTCTATACTCACCACTACCTATCTGCACTACCCCTCTGATCCCTCCATACTAACCACTACCTATCTGCACTACCCCCATGACCCCTCCATTCTCACCAATACCTATCTGCACTACCTCCCTGATCCCTCCATACTCACCACTACCTATCTGAACTACCCCACTGACCCCTCTATACTCACCACTACCTATCTGCACTACCCCCCTGATCCCTCCATACTCACCACTACCTATCTGCACAACCCCCCTGACCCCTCCATTCTCATCACTACCTATCTGCATTACCTCCCTTACCCCTTCATACTCACCACTACCCATCTGCACTACCCCCTGACCCCTCCTTACCAACCAATATCTCTCTGCACTGCCTCCCTGACCCCTCCGTTCTCACCACTACCTATTTGCACTACCCCCTGACCCCTCCTTACCAACCACTATCTCTCTGCACTACCTCCCTGATCTTTCCATACTCACCACTACCAATCTGCACTACCCCCTGACCTCTCCATACTCACCACTACCTATCTGCACTACTACCCTGATCCCTCCATACTCACAACTACCTATCTGCAGTACCCCCCTGACCCCTCCATACTCACAAATACCTATCTGCACTACCTCCCTGATCCCTTCATACTCACCACTACCTATTTTCACTACCTACCTGACCCTCCACTACCTATCTACACTACCCCCTGACCCCTCCTTACCAACCACTATCTCTCTGCACGGCCCCCCTGTCCCCTCCATACTCACCACTACCTATCTGCACTACCCCCCTGACCCCTCCTTACTCACCACTACCTATCTGCACTACCCCCCTGACCCCTCCATACTCACCACTACCTATCTGCACTACCTCCCAGATCCCTCCATACTCACCACTACCTATCTGCACTACCCCCTGACCCCTCCTTACCAACCACTATCTCTCTGCACTACCTCCCTGATCCCTCCATACTCACCACAACCTATCTGCACTACCCCCCTGACCCCTCCATACTCACCACTACCAATCTGCACTACCCCCTGACCCCTCCTTACCAACCACTATCTCTCTGCACTACCTCCCTGACCCCTCTATACTAACCAAAACCTATCTGCACGACCCCCCTGACCCCTCCATACTCACCACTACTTTTCTGCACTACCCCCCTGACCCCTCCATACTCACCACTACCTATCTGCACTACCCCCTGACCCCTCCATACTCACTACTACCTATCTGCACTACCTCCCAGATCCCTCCATACTCAGCACTACCTATCTGCACTCCCTCCCTGATCCCTCCATACTCACCACTACCTGTCTGCACTACCCCCCTGACCCCTCCATACTCACCACTACCTATCTGCACTACTACCCTGATCCCTCCATACTCTCCACTACCTATCTGCACTACCCCCCTGACCCCTCCATACTCACCACTACCTCCCTGATCCATCCATACTCACCACTACCTATCTGCACTACCTACCTGACCCCTCCATACTCACCACTACCTATCTACACTGCCCCCTGACCCTTCCTTACCAACCACTATCTCTCTGCACTACCTCCCTGATCCCTCCATACTCACCACTACCTATCTTCACTACCCCCTAACCCCTCCTTACCAACCACTATCTCTCTGCACTACCCACCTGACCCCTCCATACTCACCACTACCTATCTGCACTACCCCTCTGACCCCTCCATACTCACCACTACCTATCTGCACTACCCCTTGACCCCTCCATAATCACCTCTACCTATCTGCACTACCCCCCTGACCCCTCCATACTCACCACTACCTATCTGCACTACTACCCTGATCCCTCCATACTCACCACTACCTATCTGCACTACCCCCCCTACCCATCCATACTCACCACTACCTATCTGCACTACACCCTGACTCCTCCTTACCAACCACTATCTCTCTGCACTACCTACCTGACCCTCTATACTCACCAAAACCTATCTGCACTATCCCCCTGACCCCTCCATACTCACCAATACCTATCTGCACTACCCCCCTGATCTCTCCATACTCACCACTACCTATCTGCACTACTACCCTGACCACTCCATACTCACCACTACCTAACTGCACTACCTCCCTGATCCCTCCATACTCACCACTACGTATCTGCACTACCCCCCTGACCCCTCCATACTCACCACTACCTATCTGCACTTCACCCCTGACCCCTCCATACTCACCACTACCTATCTGCACTACCTCCCTGATCCCTCCATACTCACCACTACCTATCTGCACTAAATCCCTGATCCCTCCATACTCACCACTACCTATCTGCACTACCCCCCTGATCCCTCCATACTCACCACTACCTATCTGCACTATCCCCCTGACCCCTCCATACTCACCACTACCTATCTGCACTACCCGTTGACACCTCCTTACCAACCACTATCTCTCTGCACTACCTCCCTGCCCTCCATACTCACCACTACCCATCTGCACTAACCCCCTGACCCCTCCATACTCACCACTACCTATCTGCACTACCCCCTGACCCCACGTTAATAACCACTATCTCTCTGCACTACCTCCCTGATCCCGCCAAACTCACCACTACCTATCTGCACTATCCCCCTGACGCCTCTATACTCACCAAAACCTATCTGCACTACCCCCCTGACCCCTCCATACTCACCACAACCTATCTGCACTACTACCCTGACCCCTCCATACTCACCACTACCTATCTGCACTACCTCCCTGACCCCTCCATACTCACCACTACCTATCTGCACTACCTCCCTGATCCCTCCATACTCACCACTACCTATCTGCACTACCCTCCTGACCCCTCTATTCACACCAATACCTATCTGCGCTACCTCCCTGATCCCTCCATACTCACCACTACCTATCTGCACTACCTCCCGGATCCCTCTATACTCACCACTACCTATCTGCACTACCCCCCTGATCCCTCCATACTCACCACTACCCCCCTGACCCCTCCATACTCATCACTACCTATCTGCACTACCTCCCTTACCCCTCCATACTCACCACTACCCATCTGCACTACCCCCTGACCCCTCCCTTATTCACCACTCCCTATCTGCACTACCCCCTGACCCCTCCTTACCAACCAATATCTCTCTGCACTGCCTCCCTGACCCCTCCGTACTCACCACTACCTATTTGCACTACCCCCTGACCCCTCCTTACCAACCACTATCTCTCTGCACTACCTCCCTGATCTTTCCATACTCTCCACTACCAATCTGCACTACCCCCTGACCAATCCATACTCACCACTACCTATCTGCACTACTACCCTGATCCCTCCATAATCACAACTACCTATTTTCACTACCTCCCTGATCCCTCCATACTCACCACTACCTATCTGCACTACCCCCCTGACCCCTCCATACTCACCACTACCTATCTGCACTACCCCCTGACCCCTCTATACTCACCACTACCTATCTGCACTACCTCCCTGATCCCTCCATACTCACCACTACCTATCTGCACTACCCCCCTGACCCCTCCATACTCACCACTACCTATCTGCACTACCTCCCTGATCCCTTCATACTCACCACTACCAATCTGTTCAACCCCCCTGACCCCTCTGTACTCACCACTACCTATCTGCACTACCCCCCTGACCCCTCCATTCTCATCTCTACCTATCTGCACTACCTCCCTTACCCCTCCATACTCACCACTACCCATCTGCACTACCCCCTGACCCCTCCTTACCAACCAATATCTCTCTGCACTGCCTCCCTGGCCCCTCCGTACTCACCACTACCTATCTGCACTACCTCCCTGATCCCTTCATACTCACCACTACCTATTTTCACTACCTACCTGACCCCTCCACTACCTATCTACACTACCCCCTGACCCCTCCTTACCAACCACTATCTCTCTGCACTACCTCCCTGATCCCTCCATACTCACCACTGCCTATCTGCACTACCCTCCTGACCCCTCCATACTCACCACTACCAATCTGCACTACCCCCTGACCCCTCCTTACCAACCACTATCTCTCTGCACTACTTGCCTGACCCCTCTATACTTACCAAAACCTATCTGCACGGCCCCCCTGTCCCCTCCATACTCACCACTACCTATCTGCACTACCCCCCTGACCCCTCCATACTCACCACTACCTATCTGCACTACCCCCCTGACCCCTCCATACTCACCACTACCTATCTGCACTACCTCCCAGATCCCTCCATACTCACCACTACCTATCTGCACTACCCCCTGACCCCTCCTTACCAACCACTATCTCTCTGCACTACCTCACTGATCCCTCCATACTCACCACTACCTATCTGCACTACCCCCTTGACCCCTCCATACTCACCACTACCAGTCTGCACTACCCCTTGACCCCTCCTTACCAACCACTATCTCTCTGCACTACCTCCCTGACCCCTCTATACTAACCAAAACCTATCTGCACGACCCCCCTGACCCCTCCATACTCACCACTACTTTTCTGCACTACCCCCCTGACCCCTCCATACTCACCACTACCTATCTGCACTACCCCCCTGACCCCTCCATACTCACTACTACCTATCTGCACTACCTCCCAGATCCCTCCATACTCACCACTACCTATCTGCACTACCTCCCTGATCCCTCCATACTCACCACTACCTGTCTGCACTACCCCCCTGACCCCTCCATTCTCACCACTACCTATCTGCACTACCACCCTGATCCCTCCAAACTCACCACTACCTATCTGCACTACCTCCCTGATCCCTCCATACTCACCACTACCTATCTGCACTACCCCGACCCCTCCTTACCAACCACTATCTCTCTGCACTACCTCCCTGATCCCTCCATACTCACCACTACTTATCTGCTCTACCCCGACCCCTCCTTACCAACCACTATCTCTCTGCACTACCTCCCTGATCCCTCCATACTCACCACTACCTTTCTGCACTACCCCGACCCCTCCTTACCAACCACTATCTCTCTGCACTACCTCACATTCTTTTTGTGAGGGCGCCGGCAGCAGTTAAACATTGTCATTGAGAGTTCCAGACCAAGGACGGACAGATATATATGTATATATATATATAGAGAGAGAGATATAGAGATTCTGCATAAGTCCTTAGGGAAAGAGCTAGGTCCTTCCCGAAGGACTTATGCAGAATCTCTATATCTTTTAATCAGATAAGCAGTTTTCTCCTCATCTTTTACTAATTTATTGTATTTGTTTTTATTGTATTTATGCTATCAGGTTTACCCCAATGTGCATGGGGGAACCATCTGTCATGAACTTTTTGTGTTTAGAATAAATTATCTCTTATTTATATATTGGTATATATATTTATTTTCACTTATGCACTTTAGGCATTAAGCACTTTCACTAGCCATTAAACTGAATGATATAAGGCTATTTAGCCTATATTAATGACAGGGTTTATGCTTTTAAATTAGTGTTTGGTTTTAAACTGGAGTTATTTAATATTTTACATGTGAATGTGTCAATAATATGCACTTTATTTAGACTATAAGTTGGTTTTCAATATATGTTAATAGCGGTATTGTCGCCCTAAGTCAATCTCCCCTTTTTCTCTAAAAATTTTTAGTAGTATTTTCACCAATACTACATTTTATTGATATGGAGCTGACACCCTTTTAGATATATCTATTTGGGCTTATCCGCATTATTTATACGAACATTTTAAATTGTTCACACTTGTCACTAATATTCACTGGCGCCGAATCCACCCCCCCTTTTTATATATATATATATATATATAGATTGATACACCCCCTCCAGTGACTGGCCTCACCCCTTTGTGGGCCTCTATTATTGCGTTCCCATGTGGGCCCTTCATGCTTCAATCCGCCATTGAGTATGTAACACATAGAGCTTCTTTGTGAGAGAAAGAGAGATGGAATATTAATTACTTTTTCCATAATCACTTGATAAAGATACTGTACTTACTGTAACAGAAATCAACAAAATACACAAAGGCAAAGTGATCACATTGAGATTTTTTGCAGAGCTGCTTTAAAACCTCATGGCAGGATATAAGTTTTCCTCCTACTCTGATCAACCCTGCAAAAATACCATTTCCATGCAACTTTCTAACATACCACTCTATTTACAATACTTGCCCTAAAATGATCCCAATACTATTTTTCTTGTTCCTCCTCATATTGTACATTATGACACATACAGTGTATAACAGGTACTGTAGTACTTTTATTTCAACATTGCACTGTAAACTAAACTACAAATATGCAGGGCCGTAGAGAGCCCGGCCGGGCCCCGGTAAAGGGGGACGTGGCCTAATCGCGGGAGGTGTGGCCACGCCCCCTTGCAAAAAAATAAATAAACAACTCATTTTTCATGCGCGCTGGGGAGGGGGGCGCTATAAGCTCCCCAGCCCGGTGCTAACTGGGGGGGGGCGCGATCAGTGTGATAGCTCCCCCCCACAGCCATAGGAGACTGCTCCGGCTGCTGCAGCAGCCGCGAGCAGTCTCGCACTGCAGCACAGCACAAGCTGCTGTGAGGGAGGGTGGGGGGGCGACGCCGGACCCGGGCCCCGCCAGGCCCCTCTAGCAAGCCTGGGCCTGGGTAAACTGTACCCACTCCCCCCCCCTCTCGGTGCCCATGCAAATATGAATAGAAGTATGCATGCTTCTAGAGGCAGGGCATATCAGCGTTGCTATTTGCACTGGTTGCCTGACATACAGCTGCACAGCATTGCAGAGCTGGAGTCACAGCAGTGTTTGTGAGCAGCAGCTGACACAGGATGATAAGAATATGCCTAAATGTATTAATCTGACCCCATGAAGGACAAAAACACATGAAGCACACTTTGGAAACAGACAAAACTGAAGAGCTGGACTGGCTAACCTGGGTATTGCTGGGAACCTCTGCCAGTCCACTGCCAGTTGTGTATCAGATTCTGTATTATTGTTATATAATATAATATCCTACATATTTTGATCAAATTGAAGACCTTCCAACATGATCCCTTCCATCAGGTACAAAATGATCTGCTCCTGGACTTCCTTCTTTATTTATGATTGCAGCCACTTGTGGTGAATACACACCTGTACATTAACTAGGAGATACTGTATGTAAAACATGCACTGTTAGATAGCTCTGAGAACTGGAGTTGAGAAAAGGCCCCCATACATCAGTAATCTGAAAACCACAATTGAACAATTTGAAGATTTATTGCCCAATTTTAGGATTTCCCAATCTAGCAATCTGTGCCCATACATTACAGATCTTTTTCAGTGATTTGCAGATCGATTGCAGAAAACACAGATCGGACAATCTTGAAAGGCCCATCAATTTACTGGTAACGGTCTGCAAATCTGCTGATCATGGCCATACACTAGCAATCTACAGCCCCAATCGATCTGTGAAATCCAACATGTTGGACAATCAGATTGAACAATTCCAATCACTTTTTGGTTGCAATTTGCGATCTGTGAAGCCCATACATTGCAGATTTTTATACACAATCGATTGCAAATTGCACGATTGCTCCAATTCATCTCTGATGTATGGGGGCCTTTACATTACAGATATATTTCAGTGATTTGCAGATCGATTGCAGCAAACACAGATCTGCCAAGCTTGAAAGGCCCATCATTTTACTAGGAACGGTCTGCAAATCTGCTGATCATGTCTATACACCCGCAATTTACAGCCCCAATCTATCTGTGAAATCCAACATGTTGGACAATCTGATTTACCAATTCCAATCAACTTTTGGTTGCAATCTGCGATCTGTGAAGCCCATAAACTGGCCACACATCTAAATATTATCTGTCCAACCAGCCAACTAGTTGATTGGTTGGCATGAAAATCTGGTAAGGTATGAAAGCAAATGACAATCAGCAATTTGCTCCCAAATGCCGGAAAATGGACAAAAACTGTTGTTTGAACAAATTGTTTATATCAAACATTTAACAAACTTGTCTGACGACCATTTTCATCTGTTTTCTGGCATTTAGGAGTAAATTCCTGATCATCATTTACTTCCATACGTTACCAGATTTTCATTCCAACCAATCAACTAGTTGGCTGGTTGGACAGATTATCTTTAGATGTGTGGCCAGCTATACACTGCAGATTTTTTTTATACAATCATCTGCAAATTGCAGAATTGCCACAATCAATTGCTGATGTATGGGGGCCTTAACATTGCCACAGAAAATAGTAACCCAGTAGCAATTACAGGACAATAATGCTGAAAAAGCATTCACTACCATATCCATATTTTTTATATTAGAACAAAATGACACAAACATTACATACAATCAAGTAAAGGTGCATACACACATAACGATTTAGTAAATTAACGATTTTAGTAAACGATTTTCGTTCATTTTTTCAAGGGAAAAATTTACGAAAATCATTAACTAAAATCGTTCATTTACTAAATGTAATGAACGATTTTTTTGAACTACAAATGATTTTTGCATATTCCCTTACTGAAAATCGTTGAGTTGGTCAGTCTGACTAAACTACAAACTACAAACGTGAACGTGCATGAACGATAATCGTTCATCGTTTTAACTCAGAAAGTGAATGATTTTTTCAACGATTGAACGATAAATGATATCGTTATCGATAATCGTTCAAAAAATCGTTGTGTGTGTATGCACCTTTAGTTTAACTGAACAATTTTGCTGAGACTAAAAAAAAAAAAAGAAATTTTTATTGGCAAGCTGTAATGGGTTTTGAAAATGCATTGTGACTCATGTTTCTAGGTTCCTGTTGATGTATGCTGAATGTTTACATATTTCTTTGGCAAGTGCAGAAACCTAATTAGTGTCACTGTGCAAATATGTAATTTTTCCATTGTCCATGCGAGAAGGTGATGACTATTATTAGCATGACAAAACTGATCCCCAGCATGTATTTATGACCACGCAAAGTGAAGAATTTAAGGAATTTAGCCAAACTAAGGGCCTAATTAGGACCTCCTGAAATTGCTGCCTGGTTGTCTCTTGATGAGTCACTTGTAAACACGCAGATGAAAAAGGGTGAGATGCAGAATCATTCTTGGTTCAGATAGGTTTCAAAGAAACAATAACATTTGTGCCATCGTAAAATACACATAACAAACCCCATTCTGGAGGCTAGTTTGTTTTACAAACAATCTGATATGATGGCTTGTATGCAATACGTAGCCCATTACTTCCTTATTCTAATGCTGGTGATTTGCAACTTACCAATGTGTGATACTACTGTATATCAAAATATGTTACCTTTTATTTAAATGTGTTATCATTGGTGAAATATCATAGTTACAGGAGTACATTGTATGTTCTAGAAACAATAGGACAAATAAGCGCTCCTCCTCTGGGGTATAGAGCATACATGCCAACATTCAATTCCCTCCTTCTGGGAGGGAGCTGAATGTCTGTGCACAGCGGGGGGCGTGGCTGGGCGATGACGCGGTTTTAGGGGCAGAGCAGGAGCCACGATGACATGATTGTGTGGCTCCGCCCCTCTTTACAATGCCGAAAATATTGGCATTGTGAAGCAGGGGCGGAGCCACGATGAAGCGAATCGCGTCCTCGGGTCCCCCGCTGCGGGGGTTTCTAGTAGTAGGTCAGGCGGCAGCCGGGAGGCTTGCCTGCCTTTCCGGGGGGTCGGGGGCGGCACCCGATATTCGTGGAGGCTGCCATCACTTACCTTTTGAAGGGGACCTGTCAGTCTACAGGTAAAGGTGAACTTCTTGGGGTAGCATTATTAACCCCTCATGCTTATACACTGTGCCTTTCTGAAAAGGTTAATTTTGGTACGTTGCCATCTTGCTTTTTATATATCTTTTTAATTGTATGTGAAGTTCAATAAATGTGACAGTATTTCACGATGGAAGATTCCATGTCCTTTATTATTTGAGGTGCTGTCCAGCACTGAAGGGGTGTTTTTCTGGAATGTGCTGAAATAAGAAAATTAATTGAAGGAGATTTTTAAGAAACCTGTTTTCACTGTATTTGGGATTTATTATCAACTCTAATACTGTTTGGAAGAAGATTTATTCAGAAATCAATATTCCTGGGATTTATTATTAACTGATATATATACACAGTTGTGTTCTACTTATTGATTCATCTCTATACCCCAGAGGAGGAGCGCTTATTTGTCCAATTGTTTCTTATTTTGTATATGTGTAGGCAGGGCCGTAGCTAGGGTAGTGCGTCTGGTGCCATCGCACATGGCACCATAGGTCAGGGGGCGCTGTTTGGGCCTGTCAAATTCCTGTTTATTATCATTCTTGCTTGTAGCTTCCTCTTATTTCATCCCCAGCATCTCCCATCTCTTCTCTGGCCCATCCCCATGAGGCCATGGCCCTTTTTTGGGTGCATTATGTCTCTTTGAAAAATGAGGGGGGCGCCAATGCTCTATCTGGCACAGGGCACCAAAAAGTCTAGTTACAGCTCTGTGTGTAGGTCACAGAGATTTTAGCTGCACCTCATAAGATTTGGAGCGTGGGTAGAAATATCTTTTTTATTTATACATTGCATGTTCTGTTGATAGTATTGAAATAGTGGAAAATTTAACTTTTGGACTTCTACTTACAGTTTCATCACCTCAAATTATATAGACTTTTTAAATATGTATCATTTCATTCTTGATAAAAGTCGCAAGACTGAAACATCGAACACAGAACTTGACAAAGCCTGTCATCTATTTCTTCTTTAAAGTCCTTGGAGTGCCGCCTTTAGCACCTTATATTAGAGTTTGGTTCTCTCTGGAGGGAACCTGGGCAAGTATATCTGACTTATTTGTGGAGTGCCAGTCCATCGATATATATTGAGCTATCATGGTTCTGACATATATATATATATATATATATATTAGGGATGAGCGGGTTCGGATTTCTGAAATCCGAACCCCCCTGAGCCCCCCCGATCCGAGGCCGATCCGAGTCAGGCTCGACTTTTCCCGCCTGACTCGGATCTGAAATCGAGGCAAAACGTCATCATCCCGCCTTCCAGGTCTCGCGGGTTTTGGATCCAATATACGGTACCCGTGTCGGCGCCATTTTCTCACTCGGCTGTGGACAGTGAAGACGGAGGGTGGGAGTTAGGGCTGGCTGGGCTGTGTAGTGTAGTGTAGTGCAGTGTAGTGTTGTGCTGTGCTGTGCTGCGCTGTGCTGCTGTTGTCCATAGGGGCTGTGTCCACTCCTCCAAAGTCCATAGGGCTGGCTGGACTGTGTTGTGCAGTCAGATGTCCATAGGGGCTGTGTCCACTCCAAAGTCCTGTGCAGTGTCCCAGCCCTAAAGGGGTGCTGTAGTGTTGTCCAGGGGGTGCTCTATCCATCAGGGGTGCTCCCCCAAGTGAAAAAAAATTTATACTTTTTCTGTTTGTGAATTGTGTGCACAGTAGCCGCACGTGCATCAACAAAGTAGTGCCAAGCGTGCGCCTGTGTCATAAGTAAAGGGCCGGCTGACTTGACCGTTAAAGGGTGCTGTAACCCCCAAAATGCACTCCAAACAAAAAAAATATATATTTTCTGTGTTTGTGAATTGTATGCACTGTAGCCGCACGTGCATCAACAAAGTTGTGCCAAGCGTGCGTCTGTGTCATAAGTAAAGGGCCGTCTGGCTTGACCGTTAAAGGGTGCTGTAACCCCGAAAATGCACTCCAAACAAAATAAAAAATATTTTCTGTATTTGTGAATTGTGTGCACTGTGGCTGCACGTGCATCAACAAAGGAGCAGCGCCAAGCGTGCGCCTGTGTCCCATTAGTAAAGGGCCGGCTGGCTTGTCCGTTAAAGGGTGGAGTAACCCACAAAGTGCACTAGTCTCCAGCAAAATTAAAAAAATATTTTCTGTGTTTGTGTGCGCCTTAGCTGCACATATATATCAAATCAATATAACATAAATGGAGGACCAAACTTTCTCCGATAAAAATAAAATAGGGAAAGATCAAGAACCACTTCCTCCTAGTGCTGAAGCTGCTGCCACTAGTCATGACATAGACGATAACATGCCATCAACGTCGTCTGCCAAGGCCGATGCCCAATGTCATAGTAGAGGGCACATACAATCCCAAATGACAAAGTTCAGGAAAATGACCTTAAAAAAAACATTTAAATCATCTGAAGAGAAACGTAAACTTGCCAATATGCCATTTATGACACGGAGTGGCAAGGAATGGCTAAGGTCTTTCCCTATGTTCATGACTAGTGGTTCAGCTTCACATGATGATGGAAGCCCTCCTCCCGCTAAAAAAATCAAATGAGTTAAGCTGGCAAAAGCACAGCGAAGAACTGTGCGTTCTAAGAAGATATC
This sequence comes from Taudactylus pleione, assembly GCA_031769625.1. Taxonomy (NCBI): domain Eukaryota; kingdom Metazoa; phylum Chordata; class Amphibia; order Anura; family Myobatrachidae; genus Taudactylus; species Taudactylus pleione. Next base: position 8,091,601 of record JAUIMM010000115.1, read on the forward strand.
ACAAATCCCCAAGGAGAGTCCAAGTGTGGTGGCGGTTGCGATGCCTGACCTTCCCAGCACTGGACGGGAAGAGGTGGCTCTTTCCACCATTTGCACGCCCCCTGCAAGTGCTGAAAGGATCACCCACAGTCCACTTGCTGATATGCAAATTGAAGATGTCACTGTTGAAGTACAACAGGATGAGGATATTGGTGTAGCTGGTGCTGAGGAGGAAGTTGGCGAGGAGGATTCTGATGGTGATGTGGTTTGTTTAAATCAGGCTCCGGGGGAGACAGTTGCTGTCCATGGGATGAAAAAGCCCATCATGGTCATGTCTGGGCAGAAGACCAAACATTCCACCTCTTTGGTCTGGCAATATTTCTATCCAAATCCGGACAACAACTGTCTTGCCATATGTACCTTATGTAAAGGTGAAATAAGTAGGGGTAGGGACGTTAATCACCTAGGAACATCCTCCCTTATATGGCACCTGCAGCGCGTTCATAAAAAGTTACTGTCAAGTTCAGAAACTTTGGCTAAGACCATAAGCAGTCCAGGGACACCTAAATCCCGTTGTCCTGTTGTATCCAAGCGCCTGCAAACCACACCGTCAACTCCCTCCTCGTCAATTTCCTTCTTAGTCAGGATCGGAAATAGTCCTGCAGGTAATGTCTCTGGCATGACTGACTCTCCTATCTGGGATTCCTCCGGAGGATCCTGCAGTGCTATGCCTACTGCTGCCACTGCTGCTGTTGCTGCTGCTGGGAGTTGTTCATCATCCCAGAGAGGAAGTAGGAACACCACTACTTTTACTAAACAATTGACCCTCCAACTGTCCTTAGCGAGGAGGATGGAGTACGACAGCAGTCATCCTGAAGCAAAACGTATAACTGAGGCCTTGACTGCTATGTTGGTGTTAGACGTGCGTCCGGTATCCGCCATTAGTGCAGTGGGATTTAGACAATTGATGGAGGTAGTGTGTCCCCGGTTCCAAATCCCATCTAGATTCCACTTCACTAGGTAGGCGATACCGAGACTGTACAGAAACGTCAGAAAAAGTGTCCTCAGTGTCCTGAAAAATGCAGTTGTACCCAATGTCCACTTAACCATGGACATGTGGACAAGTGGAACAGGGCAGACTAAGGACTATATGACTGTGACAGCGCACTGGGTAGATGTATCACCTTACGCAGCAACAACTGCAGCGTCACCAGTAGCAGCATCTCAGAAACGCCAGCTCGTTCCAAGGCAGGCTACGCTGTGTATCACCGGTTTCAGTAAGAGGCACACCGCCGACAACCTCTTAGAGAAACTGAGGGAAATCATCACCCAGTGGCTTACCCCACTTAGACTCTCCAGGGGATTTGTGATATCTGACAACACCACCAATATTGTGCGGGCATTACATCTGGGCAAATTCCAGCATGTCCCATGTTTTGCTCACACAATAAACTTGGTGGTGCAGAATTTTCTGAAAAGCGACAGGGGTGTGCAGGAGACGGTTTGGGTGGCCCAAAAATTTCTGGCCACTTTGCCATTTAGTGACTGCACGCCGAAGACTGGAGCGCCAGCAAACACTCTTGAACCTGCCCCGCCATCACCTGAAGCAAGAGTTTGTGATGCGGTTGAACTCAACCCTCTATTTGCTTCAGAGGATGGATGAGCAGCAAAAGGCCATTCAAGCCTATACATCCACCTATGACATAGGCAAAGGAGGGGGTATGCACCTGACTCAAGCGCAGTGAAGAATGATTTTCCGTGTTGTGCAAGGATCTCCAACCCTTCGAACTTGCCACATGTGAAGTCAGTTCAGACACTGCCAGCTTGAGTCAGGTCATTCCCCTCATCAGGCTTTTGCAGAAGCAGCTGGAGAAAGTGTAGGAGGAGCTAACACAGAGCGATTCCGCTCGGCATGTGGAACTTGTGGATGAAGCCCTTCATTCGCTTTGCCAGGATTCCAGGGTGGTTAATCAGTTGAAATCAGACCACTACATTTTGGCCACCGTGCTCGAACCTAGGTTTAAAGCCTATGTGGTGTCTCTCTTTCTGGCCGACACAAGCCTGCAGAGGTGCAAAGACCTGCTGGTGAAAACACTGTCAGCTGAAGCGGAACATGACACGTCAACAGCTCCTTCTTCATTTTCTCCCGCAACTGGGGCTGCCAGGAAAAAACTTAGGTATCCTAAGCAACCCGCTGGCAGTGATGCAGAGCAGGCAGGACCAAGTTTGGACATCTGGTCCGGACTGAAGGACCTGGCAACAATTTCTGACATGTCTACTGTCACTGCATATGATACTGTCACCATTGACAGAATGGTGGAGGATTACATCGGTGACAGCATCCAAGTAGGCATGTCAGACAGTCCGTACCTGTACTGGCAGGAAAAAGAGGCAATTTGGAGGCCCCTGTACAAACTGGCTCTAATTTACCTGAGTTGCCCCCCCTCCAGTGTGTCCTCCGAAAGAGTGTTTAGTGCAGCCGGAACCTTGTCAGCAAAAGGCGTAGGAGGCTGCTTCCACAAAATGTGGAGAAGATGATGTTCATAAAAATGAATTACCAACTCTTCCAGGGAGACCAGCCTCCAGAACGTACAGAGGGACCTGTGGTGGTGGATTCCAGCGGGGACGAGTTAATAGTCTTTGAGGATGAGGATGTACACAACACTGAAGAGGGTGAGGAGTTGGTGGAGGAGGAGGATGAGGACGACATCTTGCCTCCGTAGAGCCAGTTTGTGCAGGGACAGATTAATTGCCAGCTTGATTTGTGGGGGCCCAAACGAACCAATCATTTCAGCCACAGTCGTGTGGCAGACCCTGGCGCTGAAATGATTGGTTTGTTAAAGTGTGCATGTCCTGTTTATACAACATAAGGGTGGGAGGACAATTCCATCTTGCACTTCTTTTTTTTCTTTGCATTATGTACTGTTTGGGGCCTAGCTTTTCAAACTGCCATCCTGTCTGCCACTGCAGTGCCACTCCTAGATGGGCCACGTGTTTGTGCCGCCCACTCGTGTTGCTTAGCATAGCCTTTTGGATATAAAAACACTATTGTGAGGTGTGAGGTGTTCAGAATAGACTGGAAATGAGTGGAAATTAAGGTTATTGAGGTTAATAATAGCATAGTAGCAGAAAAACCAACACATTCTGTGATTTTAGCTGGTTTTATTCTTTTTTCAAAAAAAATACAGATCCAAAACACAAAACCTAGAACCCAAAACACGGAAGGGTGGTTTTGACAAAACCAATCCAGATCCAAAACACAAAGAAAGATCCAGATCCAAAACCAAAACACAAAACACGAAAAGTGGCCGGTGCACACCCCTAATATATATATATATATATATATATATATATATATCAGGCTTGCCCCTACCCTCCCGATTTGGCCGGGAGCCTCCCGAATATCGGGTGCTGCTCCCGGCCCCCCGCAAAGGCAGGCAAGCCTCTCAACATTCCCCAACCCTCCCGAACTCCCCCCAGAAAACACTAGAATTCCCGACAGCGGGGTGGGGGGGAGGGGCGGAGACGCAATTCGTGCTTAATTGCGTAATCGTGGCCCCGACCCCTGCTTCACAGTGCCGAAAATAACGGCACTATGAAGAGGGGGTGGACCCACAATGGCGTGATCGTGCAGCCCCTCCCCTGGCACCGCCCCCAATGTGTCACAACTGTCCGGACACGCCCCCCGCTGTTAGCCAACAATCAGCTCCCTCCCGGAAGGAGGGAGCTGATTGTCGGCAAGTATTTTATATATATATATATATATATATAAAGTCCCACAGGCGGCACTCAGAGCTGGTCAATAAATGAAGACTTAGTCGCCGCATAAGATGCATCTATTGACCAGCTCTGAGTGCCGCCTGTGGGACTTTGTATAGCAGTGGTTTCACCTTTGGGATTTGCTGTGGATGGCACCGGGCGCAGTAACGCCATTAACCTATGAGTGCTGGATCATGGATCTGTATATATATATATATATATATATATATATTTATATATATATATATATATATATGTCGTGTGTGCAAATAATACCTTAAGCAGCTTTTCAGAAATCATAACACGTCTGTACATGAATAATTATAAAATAACTACTTTGCACAATTTAAAGGGCATAGTTCAGGCCCAGGACTTTGAAAACTTAAAACACAGGTGTAAATTCTCTAGAATTTGCAAAAAATCTTTGTTTGATAGACTTGTGGGAATCCATATCACACTTATACATGTTTATTAGAGATCTGCGGTTCGATTCTCCAGAAATCCGAATCCACGCGAATTTCGTGAATCCGGGTAAATCCAAGTCGCAGTTCTGATTTTTTGCGGTCCAGAATTCTTTAATTTTAAATCCGAATTTTGGGTTTTGGATTGCATAAATTACATGATTTTAACTGTTTTTAAAGCTTTTTATCTATTTAAAAAAAAAAATCCAGGTCCAAAACCAAAACACTTGAGGGTGGTTTTGCAAGACCAAATCCAGATCCAAAACCTTGAAGGAGATAGTGGATCTGATTCAGACCCGCTCGCTAGGTTGCGTTCGATCGTAGCTGGCCGATGCTCTCATTCTGCTCATGCGTACGCATTGCAGTGCGCATGTGCGAACCAGTGTGAGAGATCAGAATGCGTTTGCTCGCTGCGCATAGACAGCTCAGCAGAGTGAGTGACAGGAGATGTAATTTGTGGGTGGTAACGGGCTGGCTATTAAAAAACGGGGGAATGGCGGTGCGAACGCAGGCGTGCCTGAGCATCTCAACACCATTTCAGAGGTGTGCATAATTTAGAGACAGCGCCATAGTACATGTCACCTGGCTGGTTTTTACACTGAAGTGATCGCAGTGCTTGCGGTAGGGTATGGTCAGCCACAAGCGCTGCAATCGCATCCGATGGTACCCGATGTACCGATGGTTGTATACACTTCCTGGAGATGACGTGCGCAAGTGGGCGTCTTAAGACAGGCTGGTGGTACACAAAGCGATCACATGCCAAACCGTAGTAGGCGTGCTAATGCCTTGCCGTGCGATCGCCTGACTTCCCAAATTTGCATACGCATAGAGCGAGTGAACACATCTAGCAAGCGTGTCTGAATCAGGTCCACAGATCCAAAACCAAAACACGGGGGTCGGCGCAAATCCCTAATGTTAATGTTTTATCATTTATTTTTTCACCAATTGCAACTTTTTAAACCAAATTTACCAAGTTATAATATATGTATTATTTTGATGCTAGACTATTCACTTTAATATATAAAAGTAACATTTAAAATCCTCTTATTTCCAACATTACAATTCCACAAGCCATTGTTTTTACACTCTCTTATCACACATACATATTTGATTTAAAGGGTTTGATTGTTTAGTCAACATTCATCAGATCGACATGGGTGTAATGTTAACATGTTTAGCATGTTGACATTGCCCATGTCGACATTTGGGGATGCGGTCAATATCCCAACCACGGGGATTACAGCGCTCAGAATGCCATTGCCGTAATCCCGACACTTTGGCGCTGACATCACGACCGCTGGAATCCCGAAGGTATGTAGCGGGGTTGGGGAGAGGGTTACCATTAAGGTTAGGTACTAGGAGAAGGGTTTGGGTTAGGCACTAAGGGGGGAGGGTTAGGTTTAGGGTGCATGGAGGGGGAGGTTCAGTTTAGGCACTAGGGGGGGAGGTTAGGGTCAGGCAACGGGGAGGGAGGGTTAGAATACTGACCAACAAGTGTGGTATTCTAACCCTGTCGGGATGCCGGCATCAGGATTCTGACAGCCGGGATCCCGAGCGCCAACATCCCGTACCCATCCCCAGAACTGTACTGAATCATCCAATTTACTGTGTACAATTTTACAACCATTTACTATACATTTTGTTAAATACACACACACAGTTATTTAAAAAAACAAAAAACAAAATCTAGATATGTCAAACACACATAGCAATAGTATGAGTAATTCTATAGAACACTCCAATAAACTGCCAACAGAACAATAGAATATCTTTGAAATACTGCCTGTTGTGCTTTTAATTCTACATTTCTTTCAAATATATTTATTGCACTTGTAGTCTCCTCCTAAAACCCATTTTAAGATTTTTATTATTGATGTTAGCAGAGATATTATCAGTGTAAACTCAAGCTGATGCTTTGACTGTCAGTTAATATATTGGAAAGCACTGTTAAATAATAAATGGAAAGATTTGAAAGATTGATGGGAAAGTCATTGACTTGAGTAGTAGTCAACAAAGGAGTGCTATAAGGTTATAGTTAGTGTCTTGCCTACCCTTTAGGATAAGATTGATTACTTCAATATTCAACACAGTGGTCCACATGTTGAATAAACTAATATTTGCATAACACATACAGTCAGGTGCATAAATATTGGGACATTGACAGAATTTTCATATTTTTGCCTCTATTCACCACCACAATGGCTTTGAAATGAAACAAACAAGATGTGCTTTAACTGCAGACTTTCAGATTAATTTGAGGGTAATTACATCCAAATCAGATGAACGGTGTAGGAATTACAACGGTTTTTCTATTTCAAAAAATGAAAATTCTGTCAATGTCCCCAAAATTTATGCACCTGACTGTATATGTTCTATATCCAATATCAGCACAAAACACTATTGGACTCATTGCCGAAGGTTGGATTTTGCATATGATATGTATTTTCATATTGAACATGCACAATTGAAGAATGTGTACATCTATGTCTGTATCTTCAACTTGCAACCTCCTATGCTTGGAGCCCTGGAATGTGAGGAAGCAGGGGCGTGTTTCAATAACTGCAACACAATTAATCGTGGATGCATCCTCAGATAAGTAGTTTAGGAGGCATATCTCTTGTGGGTACTGATCCAATGATACACACTAATTAATGCTATCAGCAGTAATATCTATATACAATATATGGAAGTTTACATTACACAATTATAAGTTGAAATAAAGTATATATATATATATATATATATATATATATACACTGTATTATAACGCATGAGAGGAATAGCAGGAGAAAGTAGACTAGGGATGGAGTGGAAGGTAAAGCATCCACCAGAACATCCAGAGGAAACTAGTCCAGAGGTAGGAACAGGAACAGGACCACAACTCTCCACAAGAACTGTAGAAGCCTGGATGTCAAGTGCAAGGGCAGACAATGATCTGACACTGTACTGCAGATGAGAGGGGTTTAAATAGGCTGCCTTATTAGAGAGGAAAAAGCCCACTGAGCTCCATGCCCCCGAGGATTCTAAAGCAGACTCCAGGAAGATGGCAGCCACTAGAGACTAAAGTGTGGAAACTGCTAGCATAGCATAGCGGAGCGGGCAGACCTGACGTTTCAGAAAGGTGACTGACATGCAAACAGCTAATACCTGCAGGGAACATAGAGCAAAATAGAGTTTAATGTGGTCAGGCCAGACAGTTCCAATGGTGTACAGCAGAGATACAGAAGGAGAGAAAAAGAAGGGTGGGGGAGATATCATGGACCTATTGCATATGTTATTCAAACAATTTATCATCTACATTAATGAGATTTTTGCTTAGTACATAGTACACATAACAAATGTTTTTATATTTTTAATTGTGTTATACCAATAGGTGTGAAAATGGAGATGTAGTGTGCTTGTTGACAATCAAAATGTCAGTAAGCACGGGGACCCCAGAGACAGGCTACTTACAGCAGTTTACACCCGCTGGCAGTACAATTGTAAACATGTTGAATTACCATCATGTTTACAGTTGTACTGCAGGTGTGCATTAAGTACTTAAAGTAGCATTTTACACATACCAACATTGCAACGCTTACCTTCTGTGGTCCACATACTGCTTGTCGGCATTTTCATATGTATCCCAGATTCCCGATAAAATGTACACCTTTCAAAAGTATCTACGCACATTCTCAAAATGCATTTAAAATGTAAAATATTTCTTACTAATAAATCAAGGATCACATGATTAATAAAAAACAAACAAAAACAAAACACTAACTACTTATAGTAAACTAGAAACATGCCAACAGTTAAACTGTCGCTCCATATGCATAGAAAACAATTGCCATGCACGATATCAAAAATGTGTTAAATCAACTAACATTGATATAACTTCAAGCAATTAGGAGCATGCTGATAATGATATGAGTCTTCGGCTGTAAATAATTACGTTGCCTCAAGGCTACACTTTAATTCTTGGCTTGCTGTATCTATAAACAATAATCAAACTGCAAAACCAGTTGTGTTGTTTTTGTTCACAGTTTGTGAAATAATTTCAATGCCCTGTAGTGATGCTGATGGCTATTTTGACCTTCGCATCTCAGTTCTGTAAGGTTAGGTGCTAATATGTACTTTCATCGATCTAAGTTGGAACGCTCAGCGTGTTCCGTTGCCTGTTAGAAATAAGTACAAAATCTGCTATGCTTAGTCAGTGTGTGTTGTGAGAAAAGGGCTTGCTGCTGAGACTCGATAAATGAGACATTAGGAGGAATGTTATAAGTGTTGCTACCCACATCTTGTTAATGAGTAATGTACAGTTAGATGCCATGCAATTGCAGATAAACTGTTTATACAATTATTCTTGTGTTGCAACTAACATTTAACATAATGAAGTATCATAATTGAATCCATTAAAACAGGGTTAAGATTCCTTTAATTAGAAGCAAGAAAATGGAAAATGAGAAGTCACTCGAAGATGTAATGTATAAGTTAGACGTATATAATGGAATAGAGAGTGAGCATATGTCTAGATTTGCTGGCTCAAATAATTTTTGAGCAATATAAAAGAAAAATAATCAATATTTGTAACTGGCGACTGTCACTGCTCTCTATAATGAAGTGAATCATGATTTAGAAAAAACAGGGTAGTAAGGACACTGTTTGAACTGTCTGAACTGTTTGAAGCTATTCTGTAGTGAGCCCTCTCTTTTATATGTGCTCAATAGCTCTCAGTAAGGAAAATGATGAAAGGAATGTTCCTAAACTTTGTGCCCAGCAGTATGTCATATGAAACACAAAATGAACTAAAGCATCCTATTCAGTGAGACTTCCACTTCTCATTGTGAATGGCGGCAACCTTGATTTCTAGATTTGTTTCAGTCCCATACAGACAGCCCTATAGTGGATTTTTTTTTCAATAACATATAAAAATGTCCTATACTATTCTGATTTCTGACTGTCCCAACTGCCCTTTAAGTGTTCATGTGAAATGACTATCCTTCACCTAGCGAAGTAGACTTGATACACTTCTTAAAGGGGTTATCTACTTTTTTGGAGTAAAGCCCTGTAGAAATAATTTACAATGAATGTGCTGATAGCTCAAATACAGTAATTGTGGTTACCTATATAAATACAGAAATATAGACACATTTCAAAGGCTAAAACAATATCATTGGAAGATGTAACAATAACCAATTAATAATGGACAAACGAGAGAGAGAGAGAGAGAGGGAGAGAGAGAGAGAGAGATACTCTAGTACTTTGGACTTGTTATTCTTAGCTAGCAATCATGCCTGAGGTTGCTAATGTTTTCCCTCTGTCTATCCCCAAATTCTCATCTCTGTCCTCCCTACGCCATCTATCTCTCTCAACTTTGTTTACTCTGTCCCCCCTTCCCCATCTGCCTTTTCACCTCTGCTGCTTCTCTCCCCCTGTCTGTCTCTCAACTCGGTCCTCTCTTTTCCATATGTCTCTTTTATTTCTGTATCCCCCTCCCATCTCTCTATCATCTCTGTCCCCCTAACCCAATACCTCTCCAACTCTCTCTCTTCTCTGTCCTCCACCCTATCTTCCTCTAATCTGTCTTCCTTCCTCCTGTTTGTCACTCTTCTATATCTACCCCTCCCCTCTCTCTCTCATATATGTGCCCCATCTATATCTCACTTGCTCACTCTCTCATCTCAGCCCTTCTTGATGAAACAGTCCTGTACATCAAAACAGCTCTAGGGAAAGAACAGGTGCTGTGCCCGTCAGGCAATAATCAAGGCTTCCTTGCGGCTCTCACTTGCTAGTTAGACATTCAAGCCAGTGAAATTAAATATATATATATATATATATATATATTATAATGATACTGTATAAAAATGTTTCATTATTGCAAAGGGAAGACTTATACTCGCATTGAATAGGGGTGTATTGTAAAAGTCACAGTTTACAACTTCAGCTCTCAGAGGACCACTGACACATGTAACACTAAGTATTATAGGGTTCATAATGAACTGTCACTGTGCCACGGTGACACATCACTTTCATCGATGGCCCTCCTGGTCACCTGTGTTCTGCGTTCATCCATCTATAATCCTGGATGGCACACTTTCCTGGCAAATCCAGGTATTCTGAAGCATTGGTGCTGCTCTCTTGGATGCAATCAGTGCTGTGGATGCCCTACTTAAACCTGGACTTGTGTTCCTACATTTGCCAGTACAACATCTATTCCAGATATCAGTACTTTGGCTCCTGGTGTATTTGCAAATCTGTATTGTTCCAGTCTTCAGTCATTTCTACTGCTTCTGGCAGCCTGTACTTGAGTCAACTCAAGCATTGCTATACAGCACCCTGAGTTGGTTTCTACACAATAACTATTATTGCTAATTGCTCTCTGTGCTTGTTCCACCTCATAATCTCTAGCACTTTTGTTTACACTGCACCTGTACAGCTACCAGCATTTACCAGTGCAATCTGCATTCACAAGTGCATACTGCATCTGACTCAGGGGCTGATTCAGCACAGGATGGAATTGAAAAGTTGCACACAAACAGCTTTGCAATTCCGTCCTTGCAAATATGCAAATCCAATAAGAGGCGTATGACACCTCCTGCTGCATTTGCAATCCCAGCACTTCGACCAACATCGCAGACTGGGATAACCATCATGACCATCTGTTGCGATAATGGCCAGCGCTGGCCAGCTGAGTAAGCCTCAGCTTACGCAGGCTGGCCAGAATGCAAGGCCAGGAAACTGCGTCCGTGGATGCAGTTCTCGGCCTTGCCACTCCCAGAATATGGGGACGATACGCCCCAGTTTCTGCCCCTGCACTGCCCTGAAAATGCTTCTGCCTCTCAATCATTTCCATAGCAGGGGCTGCAAGCGATCATGCAGGACCCATTCTGTAAATGCATGTAATGCTGAATCAGCCCATCCATCTTCAACTATCAGCAATCACAAGTTCATACTGCATCTGACTCTGGGCCTGATTCAGAGTCGGATACTGATGCAGTTACAACTGCAATTTTGCATGGAACGCAACTGCAAAAATATGCTAATGTTTCCAAAGTTTACCTCAGCCCATTGCTGCCTTCTCATATCCATCCGACGTCACACACCGGTGTAAGCTTCAGTAACATTGATGCAGATGTGGCAACCACTCAGCTTATGTGGCAAGATATAGTTGTGTGTTTATTTAATAGCGCAACATGTAGTGAATGATAGGATAAATAGTAGTAACAATTTGAGATGTTTATTATATATTTATCTGATAAAACTAGAACATGAAATGTACGAATTAGGGTAACCATATAAAATAAACGATATATAAAATAAAGTGAAATAAAACTGATAATGATATACAATTATGGACATAGATGATATAAAATGACCATTTTAAAATTTAACTGTCTCTGTATACTGAACAAAATCATGTCTGATAAGCAAAAATGATACACAATATAATAACAATGAAGGCAATTAAAAGTCAAACTTATTGGTGAGGCAGTTTAAAAGATTTTCATAGTAAATAGTTGCTAGGTCTTAGTTTGTAACAGCTTGTAGTACTTGTTGTAATTTGTACAATGCTGCAGGTTTCCGTAACTAGTCAATTGGTGCACGTACCTGCTACCTCGTCCTGCTGTACTGTTTGTTTCTTTGGTGTGAATTTGGCACAAACATGTGCTGTTGTTTGTTTGTAGCCTCCCTGTCCTTGTCTGTGTTCCGGTCCCCTGTTAGGCGCTGTGGCCACTGCCTTAGATGGGATATGGCAGCCACTGTGGTGGGCGCTCCGATGGTGAGTGTGCACGCTGTCTCACCACTTGTGTTGTTACTTCTGCTGTCTGTGCAAGCAAGGAGAGGGGGGCGTGTCCAATGCGTTTCACCTGCTGGGTACTGTGCGGGCTTCATCAGGGCTGTGTTAATCTTTGGCTTGCAAAATGTCCTCTATTTAGATGTGTGTTTAGCTCCTTCTTGATTGTTCATTGGGATCCAGGCTGGGGTTTTCCTGTGATGATGATTCTTCCATTCCTTGCAATCATTATTGTTTAGTTGTTGCGATATATACTTATAATAGGATATAACTGTCATTGGTTGATGTTTAAGATATGAATCCAAACCAATTACATATAATGAAACTTATATAGGATAACAGTTCAATACATGTATGTCCCAGGTGTGCAAATCAATGCACTAATTAGTTTACAAAAAAAAAAATGGATCTCAGACTGCACACTCTGGATATATATATATTAGGGGTGAGCGGGTTCGGTTTTACTCGGTTTAACTCGGATCTTTTTATTGGCTATCGCCGAACACGTGTTTTGGATAGCGAATGAAATCGAGCCGAAATTGCGGTAAAGTGGCGATAAGAACCGAGTAAAACCGAGTAAAACCGAACCCGCTCACCCCTAATATATATATATATATATATATATACATATATATATATATATATATATATATATATTTGGAGGTGCTACCTGTGGAGACCATTGATATATACACAAAGAAGAAATACAAGTGCACAATTCCAAATTAACTCATTATATATAAATACATTTTGCAGTAAATACAATAGAGGTTTTTGGCATAATCTTGGCCAAGGTTATGGGCCTGCCCACCATGTCCGGCTAACCTTTTGCACACCTGGAAAGCCTGAGCCACTTCCCACTCAGACTAGCACCTCTACTACACTGGTTTGGAGCATGGAGTCTGGAAATGTAATATGCACACCAGTCAAGGCACAATATGTGTATATATCAATGGTCTCCACAGGTAGCACCTCAAATTATATATATATATATATATATATATATATATATATATATATATATCCAGAGTGTGCAGTCTGAGATCCATTTTTTTTTTGTAAACTAATTAGTGCATTGATTTGCACACCTGGGAAGCCTGAGCCACTTTCCACTCAGACTAGCACCTCTACTACATTGGTTTGGAGCATGGAGTCTGGCAATGTAATATGCACACCAGTCAAGGCACAATATAGGTAAGTCCTGCTAATAGACTGTGTAGTGCAGCTTTGGTTCATTTTTGAGGGGTGGGTCCCCCTAGATTGCTTTGCTGATCTGATTCAGGGCACCGCAGTATAACACATTTTCCTTTAACACATTTTAATACCTCACTGTCTGTTTCTTTTATATATATGTATTTCACTTTTTTATTTTTATTCTTTATATGCGGCCAGTGGCTGCTCTTAACACTTCACTTTTCTTATTAGAGCGGTGCCTTGGGGTGGTTTAGCTGGGCTAGTTTGGGGGTGTTCTGCGCTCTGGATTTGAGCCCTAGTATGTTAGGGACCTGCCCGGCAAGAGGTTACCCGGATATGGTGGGCAGGCCCATAACCTTGGCCAAGATTATGCCAAAAACCTCTATTGTATTTACTGCAAAATGTATTTATATATAATCAGTTAATTTGGAGTTGTGCACTTGTATTTCTTCTTGATGAGATAGGAACAGGGAGAAGAGACCCCTCCAGGGGTAGGAAAATCAGGTGTCTCTCTTGCTATGAGAGGTTTATCAAATTTAATATCAGAAGTTCTTCATACGAAAGAACCAACTGAACCCTTGCTAGTACAATGAGAGTCTTTGTTTATTTGATTCCCCAACTTGAGATTTGATCCCCTAGTGATGGGACCCCAATTATAAATAACTGGCTCTTTTTGGGGGGCCTTGGCACCTTTATCGGGAATTACAGAGTCTGTGGCATGCATAGGCTTACAAAGTGAATTGCTAACTTGAGGCTTAGGACTTTTTGGCTGGTCATCTTTTCTAGGTTTACATAAAGCACAGTTTCCAATAAAATGATCAGCACTCCCACAGTACAAGCAGAAGAGGTTATCCCTATGCCGTTGCCGCTCGACTTCAGAGAGCCTGGTTCGTAAGTAGCTCCGATAACCTCTTTCCTTCTGCATAGAGGAAGACATTGCAGAAATAGGGAGAATGGAGACCGTCACCTCTTTGGTTACTGTTGGGAAGGATGGAGTCTTTTTAAAGTCTGGTGAATTCACCAAAAATGTTTGTATTAACAGATTGGTACTGTACAACAAATATTGTAAATGTTCTGTCTTCAAACGAAATTCCTATAATAATTCAGGGTTCATAATTCCGACAACTGAGGCATTGTATAACAGTTTACAGTTGGGGTGCCGTCCAAATTTTCCTCCACAGATGGATTTTTGCAATGGCTAGCTGCATCCGATGAATTCTGGGAAACTTGAATAATTTGCTGCTGCAGCACATCTACACGAGATGACAATCCAAGGAAGACTTGTAGCAGCAGCATTTGCATGCTCTCTAGGTTCAGCATTTTGTTTGGCAGTCCCATTTCAGGATTTGACAGGACAGAGACCATATTGAAATCACTCCAGTAGTGTCTGTTTTTGTGGGCCAGTTATAATGTTACAGTTGTCTGGGGCTCCAGACAACCAGAATACTTTAAGGAGTGAGACACCAGGAGATGTAGGGTGAAATCAACATAAGTGACTTTATTGTCACAAAAAATAGGCAAGAACGTAAGAAGGAATAGTTCAAAGCACAAACTGTGTGGCTGAACGCCAATGGTATGGCTAAGGAGCTGTTGGTGCAGCAAGGTGCTGATGCTGTGGCTGAAGAGCCAGTAGAATGACCAGAGGTTGATGTTGCGACTTGGGAGACGATGATGCAGCTTAGGAGCCATTGATGTGGCTGGAGAGCAAGTAAAGTCGCCGAAGGCTTGGGAGATGATGATGCAGCTTAGGAGCCGTTGATGTGGCTGGAGAGCCAGTAGAGTGGCCAGAGGCCTATGTTGTGGCTAGGGAGCCGATGATGTGGCTTAGGAGCTGTTGGTGCAGCAAGGTGCCGAGGATGTGGTTGGAGAGCCAGTAGTGGCCGGAGGCCGATGTAGCGGCTTGGGAGCTGAGAAACAGTTTGTGCACTGGTGCAGCTTGGAAGCTGGGAAACAGTCTGTGCAATGGCGCAGCTTGGAAGCTGGGAAAATGTCTCCATAAACAAGAACTATAAAACTTGGAAGTCTGGCTATGACTTCTGAGAACAGAACAACAAACACAGCATGTCAGACAATATAACCGGCAGTGAATGCAGGGCAGGCTGTGTACTTATGAGATGCAGGATCCAATCAGAGACAATTCCTGAAGAGTAATTCCTAATCAAAGGCATGTGTGTACCTGCTCTGCATACAGACAGCTAGTTATTTAATGAGCAAATGAGATCAGTACACAGACAGGCAGGAATGACAGGCTACTGCATGAGCTGTACACAGACAAGACAGGATTAGATGCAGTATCCCAGTCGCAACTATGGCTGGAACCTGTCACCAAGATGATCTGCTACCCACAGATCCTAACAGGAAGGCTACAAACGAATAACAGTACACGTTTATGCCAAATTCACACCAAAGAAACCAACAGTACAGCAGGATGAGGTAGCAGATGCAAGCACCAATTGACTAGTTATGGAAACCTGCAACATTGTACAAATTACAGCAACTACTACAAGCTGTTTCTGTAACTCTGATAAAGATACAAACTAAGACCTAACAACTATTTACTGTGAAAATCTTTTGAACTACCTCACCAATAAGTTTGATTTTTAATTGCCTTCATTGTTAATATATTGTGTATCATTACTGCTTATCAGACACGATTTTGTTCAGTATACAGAGACAGCTCAATTTTAAAATGGTCATTTTTTATTATCTATGTACATAATTGTATATCATTATCAGTTTTATTTCACTTTATTTTATATATCGTTTATCTTATATGGTTACCCTAAATCGTGCATTTCATGTTCTAGTTTTATCAGATAGATATATAATAAAATTCTTTAATTGTTACTACTATTTATCCTATCATTCACTACATGCTGCGCTATTAAATAGACACACAACTATATCTATCACATTTCTTCCTGGTGATATCGGGGAACTCACCAGTGTCTATAGCTGCAACATAAGTCCAATTAACCCCTCCACCTTATCCCTAAGTAGCGCACAAACACCACCAAACATCTATAAAATATAGCTTATGTGGCAAGTCCGACCTGTCTTAAACAAAGCATCTCTCCTGACACCCAGAACGCTCTCATGCTGCGAAGGAGAACACAGCGGATAATTTATGCACGCCCTTAAAACAAAGTTTAAATGATCAGAACCTAGCCACCCCCATCACCTCCCCCAAACGTTATCTACCTGTCACACACTTTGCAAATGTATCCTCTGGGCATGTGTAGTCACAAAACAATCGCTGCACATGTGCAGTGCAGCATACACCCATGCACAATGGAAAACAATTGCTTGATCTGCATGAATAACGGTATTGTGTGCATCTCTGAATCAGGCCTTCAGTCTTCAACTACCTTCATTCAAGTACATTCCAACATCTCCAGCTACCTGAGGTGGTAAGTGCACTCTGCATCTGACTCAATCTTCAGCTATCTGCATTCAGAAGCGTATTCCACATCTGTCTCAGGGCCTGATTCACTACAGATCGCAACTGCAATCGCGGCTGCGATTATGCACGCTGTCTCACTGCGATGGTATGCTAATCCATTGCGATTGCTATGCCATCGCAGCACAACATAAGAACACCCACCTTACCTTACACACTATCCGTAATGTTTAGCAAGTCTGCAAAACCATTGGTAACATCAAGTACAATCAGCGCCTCACACACACTTGCACAAGGAATTGCTAACCCCATTGCACGCACTGAGTACTCGAGCTGCGTATGGCATCGCAGTGCATAATTTATACATGCCCCTGCAACGGCGTTTGAACGCACTGGCACGCCTGCGTTTCGCCGACCACCCATCAGCCACCTTCCACTAAAGGCACTTCCTGTCAATCACTCTGCGATGGGTCTGCGTAGTAACTGCGATCGCAGTCCCATTCGCTGACTGGTTCGCGCATGTGCACTGCGATGCATACCCATGTGCAGAATGCAACAATCGGCTGTCTGCGTGCGTAATCGCAGTTGCGGTCCTTGCTGAAGTAGGCCCTCAGTCTTCAGCTACCTGCATCACTAATTGCATTCGGCATCTGACTCGGTTTAAGCAACTAGTATTGCAGCTGCAGTCCACTTCCATATATGAGCAGGACTCTACATATACGCCTCCTGCAGGCTGCCGCAAGTACTACAAGTATTCCATTACTAGCTTGCCTGCAGCCTGTTTCTGCTGTTGCAGTCCTGGTACCAGCATTCCTCCTACAGACTGTTTTGTTGTGCTTCCATACTCTTCTCGTTTATCCACAGGATATCTAGTGCTTTGTCTCTTTTGAGGGTATTTAGATATACATATTCGTTCATACTCAGTAGCTTAGGTTCATAAGTATAAGCTTTATTAAGGCACCAAACTTCATTAATTCTCTTACTTAAAAAGCTAATCCTAAGGGTCCTGAATCTACAAAACCCCAGTGACATAACATAAACTAATCATATGGTCACATGACAATCTTAGGTCTTAAGGTGCCCACACATATAGCGACATTTTACACGATTTGGCCGATTTCGACGAATCGTGACGACAAATCGGGTAAAAAAAGTACAAATTGTGAGTTTATACTCATGAGCACGATGCCGATGCGTGTCCTCGCTCGTCGTACATCGCATCTTCTGATCTGCCGTGCTGTAGGGCAGATTAGCCAACCATGAACATGATGGAAGCCGATCGTGAGGGTTTTTTTCCTCACGATGAATCGTACGATTCATCACACAATGCAGAATTTGACTGACAGAAGCCTGGACACACCCCATCGCCATCTTGTGCAGCATCGTGTATGGAGCAAGACAGTCGCACTTTGGGAGCCTGCACACTGAAGTGTTTTTTTGGACAAGTTTTGGTGAGTATTGGTACAGTTTAATACAACCACACGGACCACCAATATGTGCTCCCCACTGCCCACCAATGTGTGCCCCAGGTAATAAATGCATGACCCAGCCACCGCCCGCCGTATTGAGGCGGGCGGTGGCTGGGTCATGCATTAAGCTCCCACTGCCCACCAATGTGTGCCCCCAGGTAATAAATGCACGACCCAGCCACCGCCCACCGTATTGAGGCGGGTGGTGGCCGAGTCATGCATTAAGCTCCCACTGACCACCAATGTGTGCCCCCAGGTAATAAATGCATGACCCAGGCACCTCCCGCCGTATTAAGGGGGGCGGTGGCTGGGTCATGCATTAAGCTCCCACTGCCCACCAATGTGTGTAATACATCAAACACACATTATTTAAAGCTGGGGGTCTTCTACCTTTCGGTCTCCAGCTGTTGTGGAACTACAGATCCCAGGATAACATGCCACCCACCTTTGAAACTGTTTTTAGGGCATCCTGGGATCTGTACTTCTACCACAACGACAGGCCCAAAGGTGGAAAACCCATATTAAAATATTAAAACATTAAAAATGTGAACTATAACAACATTACATTTAACAAAACTATATACACAAATATTTAAATGTCCTTTTTTTTCTTATTCATAGGTAATGTCCATGGATTCAGAACGTGAATTCGTTACAGGATTCATTGAAATCCTGCACCCGAAAGACTGTCTGTGGAAGATCAGTTCTCAGAAGTACCACAATAAGTCGCACAAGTTGGCCGCACTCGAGGAACTGTTGGTGTATACGAAAAAATACATATCAGATGCAGACCTGAAAACTGTACGGCAAAAGATTCAAAATCTCAGGACAGTGTACATCAAAGAAAAATAGAAGGTGGATGACTCCAAAAAATCAGGAGCGGCTACAGATGAAATATATACTCCTGCGCTGTGGTACTACCAAATGATGTAATTCATCAGTGAACAAGAGCCTCAAAGGGAATCAATCACCTTGATGTCTGAGCGTGAGGGAGATGAGGAGGTTGCAGAAGTCTTGGTAAGTAGTGACACAGTTTAAACCAAAATCCTGAATGTTTTTGTTGTTAAATCCCAAATGTCCAATTTAGTCAGTAGTTCACAGACAGTCCTCCTGCCATGGTACAGCACCTGGTCCATTGAAATAGGTCATGTGTCTCCTCCCTCACTTCTTTGGCACGTGCGGTGGATGTTGTTGTAGTTGGTGGTGCAGACACAGATGTCAAATATTCAATGTCCTCCAGGGGTCCTACATCTTCTGGTCTAGCTGGGACTGGTCCTCGCTGAGTAGATTTTCTTCGCAGAAAGTTATGCAGCGCACAGCACGCTATCACGACCCAGTCTATCTTCTCCACATGTAGATTGATGGTGGTGTGGAAAATGCGGAAGCGGTTGCTCATTATTCCAAACGCATTTTCCACAATGCGCCGTGTCCGGGATAGACGGTAGTTGTATATCCTTTTCTCTCTGGTCAGGCCCCTGTGCGCAAATGGCTTCATCACATGTTCATGTAATGCAAAAGCCTCATCTGCAACGAAAACATAATTTAGGCCGTGCTTTGTCTGGTCCAGTGAGGGCAAGTTGAGGGTTTTGTTGGCGAGTTTCTGGTAGAAAGCCGTCTTTTTGAAGGACCCACCATCCGAAGCACACCCATTCTTGCCGACATACACAAACAGAAATTCGTAGTTGGCATTCACCACTGCCATGAGAACGATGCTGAAGAATCCTTTGTAGTTGTAGTAATATGATCCGGTGTTGGCAGGTGGGTTGATGCGGATGTGTTTCCCATAAATGGCTCCTCCGCAGTTAGGGAAATTCCAACGTTGTTCAAAATCTTCCACGGTGCTGGTCCACTCCTCCACGGTGTTAGGAAACTGTAAAAATAGTAAAAAAGATGTTAAAACATGACTATAATATTTTTTATATCTTTTTTCCCTATATAGACTCCCACCCAAGACCCTGATTTAACATCCACACCGGACCTCAGTCTGCTCGGTGGCGACAGTGATCCGGAGAATAGCACACAGGTGGAAACTCCACTTCCACCTGGACCCTCATCTTCTCAACAACCCCAAAAAAAGAAAAAAAAACAAGGCAGAAAGGATAATTTTACAGAACGTGAGGACCATTTTTTACAAAACGCAGAATGGCTGCTGCAGAAACCCCCAGATGCAATAGATGATTTCACAGCTCATGTGAACAGCACATTGAGAAATCTGGATGCAGATATCCAAAGAAATTTTTTAAGGTTAAACTACGACCTCTTGAGTCGCTGTATGAGCAAAAATATCTCAAATTCTACATACATTGCAGATCCAATGCTATTTTCCCCTGCCCCAAATAGGTATGTCCGCCCCCCCCTGCCCAGTTAGATATTACTCCCCCACCAAGCACCCCAAGCACCAGCACCACCTTGTATAATGCTCTGCTGGATGCAGCAGATGAGTCGCCCCAATATACAGAGATGTAAATTTTTTCTTGATTTTAATGTCACCAAATTTTATGAATTCTAATAGGTGCTTGCTGCATGGGATAGGGTGGTGATGACGCCATTTGGACAAGGTCACTGCGCACATGGCACAAGTACACATTGCTGGAAGCCAGGGTCACAATGTGTACTTGTGCCATGTGTGTATTGGCCTGACCCACCCTATCACATACAGCCAGCTACCTATTGGGATTCATAAAATTTGGTGATATTTAATTTGGTTGTTTTTTTGTCTTGCTTTTAATGTCACCAAATTTTATGAATTCCAATCGGTGCTTGCTGCATGAGATAGGGTGGTGATGACGCCATTTGGACAAGGTCACTACGCACATGGCACAAGTACACATTGCTGGAAGCCGGGGCCACAATGTGTACTTGTGCCATATGTGTTTTGGCCTGTTCAAACTGGCGTCTGACCCACCCTATCACATACAGCCGGCTACCTATTGGGATTCATAAAATTTGGTGATAATGTTCTTTTGTAAAGTTGTTATAAACAAAGTATTTTGCACACAGTTTAGTGCACACTTTCAGTTGCCTGCAGGTCAGTGCACATTGTACTCAATGAAGGATATTTTTTTCTTTGTTTTAGAAAAAAATAAAAAAAAAATTTTTCTTTACACAAGAAAACAAAGTGTGGTGTTTTTTTTTAACTAACTTTGCAATAATGGTACTGTAGCACTTTTACGATGGCTTTGCAGGTCTCCGGAATGATGATGCCCAAGGACTGAGGTGAGATGAGTGTCCCAAACTTCAGGTCTTCCAGTGACCTTCTTGTAGCCAGGTACCTTAGGGTAGCCACCAGTCTGTCTTCAGCAGGGATTGCCCTCCACCACCTTGTGTCCTGTCTCTTGATGTGGCGGGTCACCAGATGCAGCAATTCTTGGAAGCTGGCGTCATCCATGCGCAGGTAGTTCCGATAGTTGTCCGGGTTGTTCTCCTTGATCTCCATCAGCAGGGACATGTGAGAGCGGGTATCCCTTTGTAGCAGCCACTCCTTGGTGCAGCATGCTCTCGTCCTTTTTTGCTGGGCCCTCTTCCTAATCTCCCGGACCCCGGCTTCAGCGACCAACACTCTATACTAGGGGTGTGCACCGGCCACTTTTCGTGTTTTGTGTTTTGGTTTTGGATCTGGATCTTTCTTCGTGTTTTGGATCTGGAATGGTTTTGCCAAAACCACCCTTCCATGTTTTGGGTTCTGGGTTTTGTGTTTTGGATCTGTATTTTTTTTTAAAAAGCATAAAAACAGCTAAAATCACAGAATGTGTTGGTTTTTCTGCTCCAATGCTATTATTAACCTCAAAAACCTTAATTTCCACTAATTTCCAGTCTATTCTGAACACCTCACACCTCACAATAGTGTTTTTATGTCCAAAAGGTTGCACCGAGGTAGCTGGATGACTATGCTAAGCGACACGAGTGGGCGGCACAAACACGTGACCCATCTAGGAGTGATACTGCAGTGGCAGACAGGATGGCAGTTTGAAAAACTAGGCCCCAAACTGTACATAATGCAAAGAAAAAAAAGAGGTGCAAGATGGAATTGTCCTCCCACCCTTACGTTGTATAAACAGGACATGCACACTTTAACAAACCAATCATTTCAGCACCAGGGTCTGCCACACGACTGTGGCTGAAATGATTGGTTCGTTTGGGCCCCCACAAAACAAGCTGGCAATTAATCTGTCCCTGCACAAACTGGCTCTACGGAGGCAAGATGTCGTCCTCATCCTCCTCATCCACAAATTCCTCACACTCTTCAGTGTTGTGTACATCCTCATCCTCACAGACTATTAACTCGTCCCCGCTGGAATCCACCACCACAGGTCCCTCTGTACGTTCTGGAGGCTGGTCTCCCTGGAAGAGTTGGTAATTCATTTTTATGAACATCATCTTCTCCACATTTTGTGGAAGCAGCCTCCTACGCCTTTTGCTGACAAGGTTCCGGCTGCACTAAACTCTCTTTCGGAGTACACACTGGAGGGGGGGGGCAACTCAGGTAAAATAGAGCCAGTTTGTACAGGGGCCTCCAAATTGGTATGGACTGTCTGACATGCCTACTTGGATGCTGTCACCGATGTAATCCTCCACCATTCTGTCAATGGTGACAGCATCATATGTAGTGACAGTAGACATGTCAGAAATTGTTGCCAGGTCCTTCAGTCCGGACCAGATGTTGCTTTGGATAGATAAGTTTTTTCCTGGCAGCCCCAGTTGCGGGAGAAATGAAGAAGTAGCTGTTGACGTGTCACGTTCCGCTTCAGCTGACAGTGTGTTTACCAGCAGGTCTTTGCACCTCTGCAGGCTTGTGTCGGCCGGAAAGAGAGACACCACATAGGCTTTAAACCTAGGATCGAGCACGGTGGCCAAAATGTTGTGGTCTGATTTCAACAGATTGACCACCCTGAAAACCTGGCAAAGCGAATGAAGGGCTTCATCCACAAGTCCCACATGCCGAGCAGAATCGCTCCATCTTAGCTCCTCCTTCACTTTCACCAGCTGCTTCTGCAAAAGCCTGATGAGGGGAATGACCTGACTCAAGCTGGCAGTGTCTGAACTGACTTCACGTGTGGCAAGTTCGAAGGGCTGGAGAACCTTGCACAACACGGAAAATCATTCTCCACTGCGCTTGAGTCAGGTGCATACCCCCTCCTTTGCCTATGTCATAGGTGGATGTATAGGCTTGAATGGCCTTTTGCTGCTCCTCCATACTCTGAAGCATATAGAGTGTTGAGTTCCACCGCGTCACAACCTCTTGCTTCAGGTGATGGCGGGGCAGGTTCAAGAGTGCTTGCTGGCGCTCCAGTCTTCGGCACGCAGTCGCTGAATGGCGAAAGTGGCCAGAAAATTTTCGGGCCACCCAAACCGTCTCCTGCACGCCCCTGTCGCTTTTCAGAAAATTCTGCACCACCAAGTTTATTGTGTGAGGAAAACATGGGACGTGCTGGAATTTGCCCAGATGTAATGCCCGCACAATATTGGTGGTGTTGTCAGATATCACAAATCCCCAGGAGAGTCTAAGTGGGGTAAGCCACTGGGCGATGATTTCCCTCAGTTTCTCTAAGAGGTTGTCGGCGGTGTGCCTCTTACTGAAACCGGTGATACACAGCGTAGCCTGCCTTGGAACGAGCTGGCGTTTCTGAGATGCTGCTACTGGTGACGCTGCTGATTTTGCTGCGTAAGGTGATACATCTACCCAGTGGGCTGTCACAGTCATATAGTCCTTAGTCTGCCCTGTTCCACTTGTCCACATATCCGTGGTTAAGTGGACATTGGGGCATTTTTCAGGACACTGAGGACACTTTTTCTGACGTTTCTGTACAGTCTCGGTATCGCCTGCCTAGTGAAGTGGAATCTAGACAGGATTTGGAACCGGGGACACACTACCTCCATCAATTGTCTAAATCCCACTGCACTAATGGCGGATACCGGACGCACGTCTAACACCAACATAGCAGTCAAGGCCTCAGTTATACGTTTTGCTTCAGGATGACTGCTGTCGTACTTCATCTTCCTCGCTAAGGACAGTTGGAGGGTCAATTGTTTAGTAAAAGTAGTGGTGTTCCTAATTCCTCTCTGGCATGATGAACGACTCCCAGCAGCAGCGGCAGCAGGAGGCGTAGCAATGCAGGATCATCCGGAGGAATCCCGGATAGGAGAGTCAGTCATGACAGTGACATGGCCTGCAGGACTACTTCCGATCATGACTAAGGAGGAAATTGATGAGGAGGGAGTTGACGGCGTGGTTTGCAGGCGCTTGGATACAACAGGACAACGGGATTTAGGTGTCCCTGGACTGTTTACGGTCTTAGCCAAAGATTCTGAACTTGACAGTAACTTTTTATGAACGCACTGGAGGTGCCGTATAAGGGAGTATGTTCCTAGGTGGTTAACGTCCCTACCCCTACTTATTCCACCTTTACATATGGTACATATGGCAAGACAGTTGTTGTCCGGATTTGGATAGAAATATTGCCAGACCAAAGAGGTGGAATGTTTGGTCTTCTGCCCAGGCATGACCGTGATGGGCTTTTTCATCCCATGGACAACAACTGCCTCCCACGGAGCCTGATTTAAACAAACCACATCACCATCAGAATCCTCCTCGCCAACTTCCTCCTCAGCACCAGCTACACCAGTATCCTCATCCTGTTGTACTTCAACAGTGACATATTCATTTTGCATATCAGCAAGTGGACTGTGGGTGCTCCTTTCAGCACTTGCAGGGGGCGTGCAAATGGTGGAAAGAGCCACCTCTTCCCGTCCAGTGCTGGGAAGGTCAGGCATCGCAACCACCACCACACTTGGACTCTCCTTGGGGATTTGTGATATCTTCTTAGAACGCACAGTTCTTCGCTGTGCTTTTGCCAGCTTAACTCGTTTGATTTTTTTAGTGGGAGGAGGGCTTCCATCGTCATGTGAAGCTGAACCACTAGTCATGAACATAGGGAAAGACCTTAGCCATTCCTTGCCACTCCGTGTCGTAAATGGCATATTGGCAAGTTTACGTTTCTCTTCAGATGATTTAAATGTTTTTTTTCAAGGTCATTTTCCTGAACTTTGTCATTTGGGATTGTATGTGCCCTCTACTATGACATTGGGCATCGGCCTTGGCAGACGACGTTGATGGCATGTTATCGTCTATGTCATGACTAGTGGCAGCAGTTTGGACCTCCATTTATGTTATATTGATATATACGTGCGGCTAAGGCGCACACAAACACAGAAAATATTTTTTTCTTTTTGTTGGAGACTAGTGCACTTTGTGGGTTACACCACCCTTTAAGAAATGAGCCAGCCGGTCCTTTACTTATGGGACACAGGCGCACGCTTGGCGCTGCTCCTTTGTTGATGCACGTGCGGCTACTGCGCACACAATTCACAAACACAAAAAAATATATTTTTTTATTTGGTTTGGAGTGCACTTTGGGGGTTACAGCACCCTTTAGCGCGTCAATCCAGCCGGCCCTTTATTTATGGGACACAGGCACACGCTTGGCACTACTTTGTTGATGCACGTGCGGCTACTGCGCACACAATTCAGAAACACAGAAAATATCTTTTTATTTTGTTTGGAGTGTACTTTGGGGGTTACAGCACCCTTTAGCGGTCAATCCAGCTGGCCCTTTATTTATGGGACACAGGCGCACGCTTGGCACTACTTTGTTGATGCACGTGCGGCTACTGCGCACACAATTCACAAACACAAAAAAATATATTTTTTTATTTTGTTTGGAGTGCCCTTTGGGGGTTACAGCACCCTTTAGCAGTCAATCCAGCCGGCCCTTTATTTATGGGACACAGGCGCACGCTTGGCACTACTTTGTTGATGCACGTGTGGCTACTGCGCACACAATTCACAAACACAGAAAATATTTTTTTATTTTGTTTGGAGTGCCCATTGGGGGTTACAGCACCCTTTAATGGACAACCCAACTGGCCTTTTACTTATGGGACACAGGCGCACGCTTGGCACTACTTTGTTGATGCACGTGCGGCTACTGCGCACACAATTCACAAACACAGAAAATATTTTTTTATTTGTTTGGAGTGTACTTTGGGGGTTACAGCACCCTTTAGCGGTCAATCCAGCTGGCCCTTTATTTATGGCACACAGGCGCACGCTTGGCACTACTTTGTTGATGCACGTGCGGCTACCGCGCACACAATTCACAAACACAAAAAAATATATTTTTTCATTTTGTTTGGAGTGCCCTTTGGGGTTTACAGCACCCTTTAATGGACAAGCCAGCTGGCCTTTTACTTATGGGACACAGGCGCACGCTTGGCGCTGCTCCTTTGTTGATGCACGTGCAGCCACAGTGCACACAATTCACAAACACAGAAAAAATATGTTTTTTTTAGCACTTGGGGGGAGCACCCCTGACGGACAGAGCACCCCCTGGACAACACTAGAGCACCCCTTTAGGACTGGGACACTGCACAGGAGTTTGGAGTGGACACAGCCCCTATGGATAACTGACTGCACAACACAGTCCAGCCAGCCCCTATGGACTTTGAAGTAGTGGACACAGCCCCTATGGACAACAGCAGCACAGCACAACACTACACTGCACTACACTACACTACACTACACTACACTACACTACAACACTACACTACACAGCCCAGCCAGCCCTAACTCCCACACTCCCTCTTCACTGTCCACAGCCGATTGAGAAAATGGCGCCGACGCGGGTACCTTATATAGGATCCAAAACCCGCGAGACCCGGAAGGCGGGATGATGATGTTTTGCCACGATTTCATATCCGAGTCAGGCGGGAAAAGTCGAGCCTGACTCGGATCGACCTCGGATCGGGGGGGCTCGGGGGGGTTCGGATTTCAGAAATCCGAACCCGCTCACCCCTACTCTATACTGTTAGGGACGCATCAGTACAGAATCCAGGAACAGGATAGAATGCAGGTAGGTAGCACACACTTGCAGGTAGAATAAACTTTGTATAAGGCAAGCCAAATACAAAGACCACAGTAGCAATGTACAGGATTCAGCAGGAATACACCTAGCCTCATCTATTAGCAGAGCAGAATGTACACAGAGTTTAAAGGACGCCTGCTTTTTATACTCCCTAGCAAGCCCCTCCCATTGTTATGGCTATTTAAATTTCCCTCCAATAGTCAAGAGCCTGATTTTTTTTTTTTTTCAACTCACGATTTGTTATGGTCAATCTCTCGATACGTACGATCCGATAGATCGTGAGATCGTAAGACAGATTGGGTGTCATTTTTCCAAAATCGTGATCACAACGGCAAGGGAGCTCCCGTGAAAGTTCATGAGGAAATTGGCCATAAAATCATATCGTGAGCACATCGGTATATGTGTGGGCACCTTTAGGTGACTAGTATCTTTTAACACTTTATGTAAATAATCAATGTCATTAGAAACATTTTAAACATACTCCTAAATGTTTAACAATTCTCAAATAAATTATATTATTTAAAATGATACTTGTCTGTTTATCAAACAAACTGGCATTGCCACCTACAGTACGTCCAGTTCTATTAATAGGTCATGCGATAATTGAATGGATAACTCGCATAGCCCTTATTTGCTGTTACTAGAAAGATATATCTGCAGATCGACTGATCTCCAGATATTTAGCAGATGATGGCTATTCATACACACTGAACAACCATCACTGCCTCTGCCATGGGTCCCTCTGGCCAGGGGTCACGTTGTGACCCTCTCTCTGGTGGCCTCTGCAGCAAGTGTGTAGATATCATCTGTACATCAATATGTCGGCCAGTGTGTACCCAGCATAAGGATAGTTATGGATAAGATCTAATAGATATAGCAATATAGCAAATAGGGTTGAAGTTGCCAAAAACATAAATTAAAAGGGGCAGACTAGATGGCCAAGTGGTTCTTATCTGCCGTCAAATTCTATGATTCAATATACTGGCATACACCATGTTAATGGAAATACTCAGTTCTATGATACAATATTAGGGATTGTATACTTTGGGTGCTTCTGTCTTCTCTTTTTTTCTCCTTTCCCACAGACACAGATGCATGCACACATACACGCACATGTATATGTATATATATATATATATATATATATATATAAAAGTATATATATATATATATATATATATATATATACAAGGGGTTAGTTGATATTAGAGCGACTATTTTGCTAAAGAATTGTGTAAATGTGAATAAATAGTTTGAATAAATATAGTGATAAAATTAATAACAGATTTATTATAGACACAGAGTAAGGGACCTCAAAGATAAAAAAGGTTACCCTTAATCACACATAAATAAACAAGAAAGTATAAAATCCAGAGGCATTTCATACATATATAAATAAAAATATAAATATAAAATCAAGAGGCATTTCATACAATATTAAACAGATGGAGATAAAAAATTGATTTTAAACGAAATAAATAAGGAATAAATATAGCAGCTTATCTGATACGAGAGAGACTGTTTGAGAGTTCATGAGGCATAGGTCAGACACTCCCAACGCATTTCGTCTCTAGACTTCATCAAGGGGATAGTGTGTTAGTGAGGTAGACTGTTATTTATACCCCACTGAGAGTTCAAGAGGGGGTCATGGGTCCGCATCACTTCCTGTGCTCAGGAGTTCATATGTTAGCAAAAAACTTTAATAAGATAGCTTATAGGTTGTTAATCTCAATAAAACAACATCCTATTTATATACAAAGTAAAAAGTAACTATATTTATAACTTAGATGTAGGGCTGGGTCCGTCTGAACAAAATGTCATTTCCGCCCTTCTTTGATTACTTCCGCCCTACTCCCGTACGTCACATCCTTTCCACCGCCTTTGTGAAGAAATCCTGAAAAAATCAAGGTCGTCCCGGAGTGATGTCACTTTCGTGCATCTCAACCATATATTAACACCTGGCTGCGTCATGTTGCTTCCGCTCTGACTGTACGTTTGCATCCGGCCACGTCACGTGTATCACATCACTTCCGCCCTGGCTAGGCGCTGTGTCCGGAATGTTCAAAGCCATTACTTCCGCCCTGATTTAGCGCTACACCTGGAATAGATATCCGCCATCATAGCTCGATTCATTCAAATTTCTGGTTACCATAGTGATGCTTCCGCCCTTATAGACGTGTAGTGGATTTGGCTTTCGCCCATACACTAAATACACATCTTTAAACGTACCATGCTTTCTACAGCTCAAAAAAGAAAGAGCTGCATGACGCAGCCAGGTGTTAATATATGATTGAGATGCACGAAAGTGACATCACTCCGGGACGACCTTGATTTTTTCAGGATTTCTTCAAAAAGCTGTGGAAAGGATGTGACGTACGGGAGTAGGGCGGAAGTAATCAAAGAAGGGCGGAAATGACATTTTGTTCAGACGGACCCAGCCCTACATCTACAGGGAACCAAGTGCTGTAGGATCATACCATGCGCATTAAAGAACAGCAGAAGCGTGACTTAACACACCAAAGGAATCACACGGAAGTGTTGTTGGCGGAGGCAAATTCACGTGTTTCCATACACTGGACTGTTGTTTGGATTCCGGCTCATTATGATGAATCCACGATTCATCACACGTCACAATCGATGTCAGGTGATTGGGTATGCTCTCAGACATTTGAATGGTGTTCTTGCACGATTCAACTCGTCGTCGTATCTGCTACCCTGTGAGATTTCTGGGTACCCACCTGGCACACACGCGATGCATTTTCAGTTCCTTTGTCACAATATGCTGAACCCATTCGAATGAGATGCCAAGTGAAGCCGAATGTTTGTGTAAAGTTAACCTTCTGTCATTTTGTAACATCTCTGCAGCTTTGGCAGTGTTGACATCTGTAACCGCGGTGGTTGGTCTCCCAGAACATACTTCATCATCAAACTCTTTGAAGTGCTTCCACCACCGAAATACTGCAGCATGGCTAATTGTTTTATGTGCATATATATATATATATATATATATATATATATATATAGAAGCATGACGGTGCAGCACTCCCCTCTCAATAAATCAAACAGAGGCCAAAGGATATGCATTTAAGGTGAGCCATTTGTTTGTATCTGTATATGGTTGAAGATAGTACTAAAAGTACTGAAACGTTCTATTGATCCTTTGGTCTCTGTTTGATTTATTGAGAGGGGAGTGCTGCACCTTCATGCTTCTATTTATCCCTATGTGAGGGCACCCCTGCAGGATTTGGTTGATTATCTGGAGTGCCGGACCTGGAGACTTTATATATATATATATATATATATATATACACATATATATATATATATATATATAATCAAAAAATCATTCAAAAGAGTGCACTCACCAGGGCTTCGGAAAGCTGTATAAGTCACTTTATTTACTCACAAAAAAAATATAGAACAGGGTTCACGTATTGACGTTTCGGGTATAGTACTGCTGTCTCCTGTGGTGTGTGGGCATCATCCTGATGAAGGCTGCTGAACGTGGCCGAAACGTCGATATGTGAACCCTGTTCTATATTTTTTTCATGAGTAAATAAAGTGATGTATACAGCTTCACGAAGTCCTGGTGAGTGCACTCTTTTGAATGATTTTTTGATTCAATTGATGTGACCTACAGTGGAAGCATTGGGTCAGCACCCCAGGCAGATGAACTAATCGGAATGCGTGTGCCAATCTACACTGTGGATAATACATATATATATATATATATATATATATATACACGAGTATATATATTGTAACACTGGGTATTGAAGTGAGGACTCCAGACAGGCAGGTACTTGGTAAAGCAGTGTCTTTTGAATGGTAGCAGACACTGCATCTTAGCATACGTGAGCATAGGCCTGGAAAGACACAGGCACATAACAGAAAATAAGCAAGCAACTTAAAAGTAAATGTCTCAGCACACCTTGTGCTAATGTCTGTGGACCCTCCAGGTCCTGGCACGCTAATGCTAACCACCCCCAGCCTATCACCTGGCCAGTTTGTCCGGCATCAGGAGCAATGAGCAACATGTGTGTGAGAGTTTCAAACCCTTCCTGTGCTGCTGACTTCCTGCTGGCTCTGGGCGACCTGGAAAACAAGGAGTTCCATATCTCCACTTTGAGCTGTGCAGCCCAGAAAACCCAGAATTCCAAACTTCCATTGTAACTGCAGAAGGTGCTGGTCTTGTTTTCCTCTCCCATGGAGGGAGCTTTTCCCACCAGAATGTGGGCAATTCAGGTGAGAGACAACGCTTCTCACCACAATATATATATAAAAAGCTTTTCAATGTCTGAAATTAATTCAATGTCCTGTTTGTGGTTATGTGCATTATATTTAGAAACCAGATTGAAAATAATGGACACCTGAAATAATTGTCCAGGTTACCTGCAGCTGGGGATGGTTGAGGTTTGTGAGAGGGGTGGCGCTTTCAAATAATTTATTTATTAGCAAAGTTTCGCTATGTATTTTCAGAATCCAGCTTGTGCCCTACTCCATTTAAAATAATTGGTCAATTAAATGAA
Organism: Taudactylus pleione; assembly: GCA_031769625.1. Classification (NCBI taxonomy): domain Eukaryota; kingdom Metazoa; phylum Chordata; class Amphibia; order Anura; family Myobatrachidae; genus Taudactylus; species Taudactylus pleione. The sequence continues at coordinate 8,123,090 of JAUIMM010000115.1, forward strand.
TGGTAAATGCTATGTACAGTATATACAGTAAAGGTTTCTTTTGTTTTGTATTTTTATAACCCATCTTAAAGGTTTTGAGGAAAAATCTAATATTCTGAAAGTAATGAGTTTATTTTTTAGCAAATTCAATAGCAATTTGCTTCAGTAAATGTATCTTTTATATAATACCCATATTCTATACTTAACACTGCTGAAATCAGTGATTTTTAGTTGTTTTGTGATATCTGGCAATTTCTTCAATAGCAGTTTGGAAAACTCATGTGGTGAATTATCTTAATAGGATTGATCATTTGAAAATCAACATGTAAATCTTTCAAATATAGGGGGTATTTATCAAAGCTGGGAGAGAGATAAAATTGTGAGAGATAAAGTACTAACCAATCAGCTTCCAATTTACATTTTGCAGGCTGTGTTTATAAAATGATAGGAGCTGATTGGTTGGTAATTTATTTTAAAAATGTTTAACTCTCTCCCAGCTTTGATAAAAAAATATCCCTCTAAGCCATATAACTAAGTTTTTTTGAAAATTGTGCTTTAGTAAATTCTAGCAATTCCTAACAGCCAAACAACTTATTTGCTAGTGATTAATTGTAATCTATGGCAATCTAAATATTTCCAGACCGTATGGGTTTGCTTTCTGGGATGTCTCTCTAAGGAGTCTATTTACAATTTTAAATGATGAAAATGAGAATTACAACAATATGCTACATACACAAATGGTTCTCCTCAGATAACATGCACACAAAACTATTTTGGAGTCATAAGAATAAATTCTCCTATTGAGGGTTTCTAGGTATGGGGACAAATGTAATAGGGCGAGAGTTTAGAAAATGTGAGAGTAAATTCTCACACTTTTTAAACTTGGCCAATGTACAGTAATAGAACCTGAGAACATGCAAAGTCGCATGTTTTTCAGACTCAAAAACTCTCACGATTTAAACTCTCATCCAGATGTTTTCCCAATTTGATAATACAACTCGACCAATGTAATAGTGTGAGAGTTACTGCTATACTCACATTTTCTAAACTCTCACCCTATTACATGTTGCACATAGTCTCCATATTCTTGCTGTACTCTGAAAGCTAAAGCATTAGAACATGGTACAGGAATTAAAGGAGAGTATATATTATTATAAACTAGTATACTATACATTGTTAAAAAGTGCCTAATGAAATTCTGACAGAAACATGCCAAATATAGAATTGTGTTAAAACAAATTCACAAAAACAGCATGAATATTACCACGTTTAACTATTTACTTTTTGCTTTATCCAGTATTCAACATGGGTATTGTTAAACTCAGACATTTTAAACTCAAAATGTTTTATTTGTGTAGACCAGAGCTCACACAAATAAGGATATTTTTAACCCATTCTCAGCTGAGAAATGTTTAGACTGGTCACACTCCAATATTAATATCAGTCATTTGATTAAGCAGAATCCTCTCAAATTCTACCTTTTGAATTGTCAGAACCAGGGGCAGAACTATGGGAGACAATGGAGGCGCCTGCCGCTGGGTTCCAGCTCTGATGGGGCATTTCCTCCATTGCCCACAACATTCACCCCACTTAGGGCTGTAACTATGTACCCAGAGTGTACCGTCATGGCCGCCCAATACATGGCACCCCTTCCCGGCACCTGAGAAGCCACCATACACTAGTGGAGATCTCCATGTCAGACCATCAGCTGCTGCCTTCGTCTATCTATAGCCTGTCTGCATGCGAATTGCTACATTACAGTGTCAGCAGCTGTGACATGGGGGTCACCAAATTATAACTTGCCTCCGGGCGTCTGGGATGAACTTACGCCACAGGTCAGAACATAGTTTGCTATACCTCCAGGAACACCAATGAAAATATACCTAAACCAGCCAGATAACTGTTTTTTATTATTATAGATGCCTTGTAGGTGAAGTGGACCTTCCATCTGATGTACCTATTCCCTCCAGTCTCCCTTCCTCCTTGCATCCTTCGGAAGTTCAAGCAAGACGGATATGACATTGGTACGCCGATTTTCACAATCTCTCCATAGACACTCCTCTCCTACTTCCTCAACATTGTCTCAAGGACCATGTCTACATCCAGACCTGGCCGTCTGTCTTTGATAGTGTGGCTCTTGAGACATCCCTCCTAAGGTCCAAAGGATTTTCTAGCTTGGTGGTCCAGACTATGGTCAGTGTATGTAAACCGACCTCTGCCTGGATCTATCACAGAATGTGGCACACATACTTCCAGTGGTGTGCTACCAGAAGTTTTGACTCAAGTTTTTAGGGTCTCTAGAGTACTGGCCTTCCTTTAAGCAGGATTGGACCTTGGACTTTGCCTGGCCTCGCTGAAAGTGCATGTCTTTGCTCTGTCCATCTGGTTCCAGTGCAGAATTGCTCCAATGCCAGATGTTCACATCTTCCTTCATCTGCTCTATGTATTTAACCTCCCTTCGTCCCTCCAGTGGTGCCGTGGGTTTTGTCAGTGGTTCTCCAGGCCCTTCAGGGCCCTCCGTTTGAACCTCTGGAATCTCTGGAACTCAAGTGGCTCACAGTGAAGACTCTCTTTCTTCTGGCTCTTGTGTCTGCCCGTAGGGTGTAAGATTTAGGAGTGCTTTCTTGTGACTCCCCATTTCTTTTCTTTCATCCGGATAGGGCTGTTCTTCGAACTCATCCTGACTTCCTTCCCAAAGTTGTTTCTTATTTCCATATTAATGAGGAAGTCTTAGTCCTGGCCTTCCAAGTACCAGACCTCTCGGCAGGTGAGGCCTCCTTGGATGTGGTCCGAGCTCTCAGGATCTATGTAGACAATACAAGTTCTCTTCAGAAAACAGATTCCCTATTTGTCCTCTATGGATTCCACAAGAAGGGCTGGCCAGCTAGCAAATAGACTCTGGCTAGATGGCTTCGCATGACTATCTCACAGGCTTACACAGACAGGCCTTCCTGTGCCGACTACCTTCTCTGCTCATTCCACTCACTCTGTGGGACCCTCATGGGCACATGGTAAGGTGGCTACGTGGTCTTCTGTCCACACCTTTCTTAGGTTTTATGCCTTTGATACCTTTGCCTCTCAGGATGCTTCATTTTGACGCAGGATACTCCTCTCAGCTCAGGAGCGTCACACATCATAACACAATGATGACAATGCTGACCTGTATATTATGTAACAAAATATCCAGATCAGTTGGACTCCACCTGCTTCACCCATTTGGAAGGGTGTCATAGCATTTTGTAGAATATTGCTTGTGCAAATTGCTAGTCTCCTGGCCCCACAGGTCTGCTATAAAGGCTGACTCTTTTAGAGGTATGACTGTGTCAATAGCAGACTCACCTGTTACTTTTAGTAAGATGAGTGTTTATTCATCCTTAGACAAGAAGGGTAAGCTGGACCCTTGCGCTATACTTTAACCTTATCTGGTAATTGAAGGTGACCTTACAACACAAAGGTAACCATAGGATGGAAGAAAAGTACAAAAAAAGGAAAGAAAAGGAAACTTAGGGTTAGGTCCTTTGAAATTAAAAACACTGTATATACTGTACTGTGGTCACTTGACAATCATCTGCCACAAACTGACTAATTTGAGTAAGTATTATATTTTCAGTTTGCTATTGGAAGTATAGTAAAAAAATATGTTATGATACTTAAGGAATCATCTGATTCCTATTTAATTTGATAGGCCTATAATATATGTCCTATTTATTACCCAATTTTTTTCTGTATCTCCTCTTGGGCATTTCCATTCAGAGAGATGACACAAGGCAAGATACCTTCCCATGTCACATCATGTCTAGATGGAGGGATATTTTAATTGGGGCCAGAGGGATGCCAAATAACAGAAAGTATACAGGTAATTATGGTGGCTGGCAGCTGGATCGTACCCAGGGGTTTTCACCTCAATAGTGGCTGAGTGTGTAATGTAAGGCATTGAAGAACAGAGGGTAAAGACTATTGAAAAACAAAACACATCCATTGTACGCACTATGAGGTTCACAGAAGCAAACACAACAATCCCACTAAATAATAGAAAGGCACACCAGCGTACATGAAAAATATACAAACAATAACCAAGTAATATTGCTGACTTTTCACTTCTCCTGAGACTCACTTCCAAAGGGTGCAGAATGGCAGTCCAGTGCTCTGAAGCTTCCCAAGATTTGGCCACATATTGAGGTGCATGTCTCCCACACTGCTAATAGCAGGCGGTTCCAGGTTCCAGAGACAGGTGCACTACAGCTACCTTGAGCTAATAGCATAAGGTATAGCTGATCATAATTATTATCACTTAATTCAGACAAATGGGAAATGTGATCTGTAGTCTCAGATTACCCCCTAAAAATCCCTAAACTGAGCTGTGATATCTCAAAAACAATGATTTGTGGCAACTGTGCTGAGGGTTTGTACTCCATGGTCTTTTATCCAACCAGAAATGTCTATGCTTCCAGTGCTGGACTACTTGTGGGTGTTGACCTGGCAATCGTGTTGGAATTAGTCCCATACCTATCAGCACAGAGCTGTTTTTTTCCTATGGGATTGGGGCAATGTGAGTCTAATATATTGAAAGGAATAAGGGGGAGATGTATCAAACATTGGAGAGAGATAAAGTGTCGTCTCAGTCCTTGCACATTTGGACGCATGGATGTACACCAGGGAAGGGCCTTGTAGTGGCAGTAGCATAAAGTCACAGACATGACTGCAGCAAAAAAACAGACATGGATGTGGCTGTATTTGACTCGGTATAAACTCTATTTAGGGTTAACTGAACAAATAGGTGATCTGACTGCAATATATGTTATGATTATATGAACTGTGTGATAAACAATTTGGATATAAATAGTAATACTATTATATATTTACTATCCATGCTTAATAGTTAACATATATTGTTATAAAAAAATAGATAATTAACCATAGATAGGTATTGTATGGGTGACATTGTGATGAAATTAATGCCCTCCAACGTGACCCCTCCACCAGGTACAAAATTCTCAGCTCCTGGACTTCATTCTTATTTGGTTACTGCCATCACCTATGCTGAAAAACACCATTGTCATCAATTAATCAGTTCAACAGGGTCTGGAAATATTATTATGATACATTATTGTACCACAAATATGTATTAAATATATGTACAGTACTTATGCACAATTGGTGGTGTGGGCCAGAATCTGCCAGACGGCACTGACTGCCTAGAACCGGTTAGAGACAGTGCTGCAGACTGTGCACAAGGACAATGACAGGAAAAGTGACAGTTGGTGTGAGGTGCCCTAATGTGAGGGAGATGGCATCCGTGCTCCCTAGAGAGGAGGGGCTCCATAGATGACAGTGATGAGCTGTTATTCCGGAAGCAGCCAGATTGAGTGATGAGTGGCGAAAATTAAGTAAAGCAGAGTGCTGCCTTTTGAAGCAGATGGAGGGAGAGACTTACAGGAGGAGCAGCTGAGTGAACAGCAAGTGACTCTGCTGCTGATATGAAAGAAGGGGGAACAGAACAATTCACCTTGTGCTAAAAGTGACACCTGTCTATAGTGATAAACCGGTATCTTTAGCAGCCACCAGCACAAACCACGTGGAGAATGCCAATCTCCACTCAATTAAGAAATACAGAAAAAGTGTGCAGTGCTTAGTGGCGCTCAAAAATACAAGAATAGTAAAATATGTTCATAAATGTTTTATTAAATATGAATTGGTATATACATATATAATATATATATATATATATATATACATATATATAAATATATATATATATATATATATATATATATATAATTAATAGCTCCCGGGAGTGTATGAATAATCAATAATACAACACATAAAAAATAGTAGTAATATTGTACAAAAAAGATACAGAAAAAATACACAGTGAAATCCTTCAAATAATGCACTTGTTAATGATGTGTGAAATATTCCTAAAAGAATTCCAGGTAAACCAGAATGGACAACATGAGATAATTTGTCCTATAACTTGTGGAACATACTCAACCCAAGCATGTTTAGATAAATTGCTCCAGGAGTTGGATTGATATAAATGACACAATGTTATTTTCTCTTATAAATTAAAACAAAGTGTCAAAAACTATGAAATAAGTCACGTAGCGTGTAACTCAAACTAGCCTAGGTTTGTAGTCCGATTGCCTTGGATATAGATGGCAGTGAGTGAATAATGAATACATAGCGCGGTCTCCCCCATAGAGAGAAGGGGGAGGCTCGGCCATCTGTCAGAAGGAGGGAGAGATAAACCCTGCTCCCAATTACATCCAGTGGGTGGAACAGAGGGAGAGGAAAGAGCTGTCAGACCGTCATGGTACTGACTGGGAAAAAACTGTCTAGAGAGATACTGCAGCGTCCGGAGAGGTTGGTACACACTCCACAGTCATAGCACCATTCACCAGATTATTGTGACTCAAATAACCACTATAGACACTGCAAACTGTGAACAGTTATATTGAGAAACAAATTCCTCTACAGCTCTCCACCTCACTGACATGATATGAAGATTTCTGTAATATATATACATATACATGTGGCTGGCTGTATGGTATCTGTGGTTAAAAGTACAAGCATCCTGTGACAGAGCAGACATATGAACTTCAATATTAAGATTGGTTATCTTCTGACTGGACCTGCTGTGAGGATTACTTACAGTATGTTACCTCAGGAAAGGTATCCCTCAGGCAGGGCAGCATAGACGCGTCAGATTATCTATGGTAGGAAAGGGTTATATGACACTGCTAAATTTACCTAGAGTCCCATTTGTGTGATCCTATCTAGCTGGAGTACCCGGCGTTGCCCAGGATTTGAAGAATGTTTGTTTACACATTATCCTCCAACAAACCAGTCCTTAGGCAGGCCTCACGAAAAGTGTGACAAACTTCCCCATCAACAGTCCTAAGGTCTTCGAAGAAAGTAGGACCTGTAACTTCGGAGATAGAAGCATTCAAAATGTGTCAGATGTACAGTGTAAACACGGCCAAGAGCTTCTGTTGCTCTGATACCAGGATGACCATCTACAGCGACTACCTGTTTTCTGTGCATAAAAACTTTTCCAGAAGCATTCCATGTGTAATATTTTGTCAGCTCACAGTACAGTTCGAAGAAAGAAGTCAATGTTGTTGGGTAATTTGGTATAGTCAGACAGCTGAGAATGCTGGGAAAGCCTGCTAAAGCTCTCTTCGATAATAAACATTAAGATCATGACAAAACATAACAACACAAGACGCTCGCTCCGAGGCCCTACCCCCACAATGAGCATACAGCCAAACTTGTGGTTTTTAATTAAAAATTAACAGTAATTAATTTCAATATCAAAATTCTTTAGTTGCCTCGGGCGTGTTTTAATATGCTCATATGTCAAATTTCACGATCTTGGCTTGTAAACTGTGGATTTGTATAGAAAGACAGAAGGATAGAAATAGTATAAATAGTAGAGATAGGAAAGTTCTTAAATATCACCACTGGAGGCAGCAGACAGCAGTACTGAGTGCAAGGCCCCACAATAAGCATCCAGCAAAAATTGTGTTTTTTATTCAATTAAAAATGAACAGTAAACAATTTTGATTTCAAATTTTATTAGTTGCCTTGGCCATGTTTTAATACACTTGTATGCAAAATTTCACAATCTTTGCTTGTAAACTGTGGATTTGTATAGAAAGACAGAATGACAAATTTTCACTTTTATATAGTAGATATATATATATATATATATATATATATATATATATATTAGGGGTGAGCAGGTTTGGATTTCTGAAATCCGAACCCCCCCGAGCCCCCCCGATCCGAGGCCGATCCGAGTCAGGCTCGACTTTTCCCGCCTGACTCGGATCTGAAATCGAGGCAAAACTTCATCATCCCGCCTTCCAGGTTTCGCGGGTTTTGGATCCTATATAAGGTACCCGCGTCGGCGCCATTTTCTCACTCGGCTGTGGACAGTGAAGAGGGAGTGTGGGAGTTAGGTCTGGCTGGGCTGTGTAGTGTAGTGTAGTGTAGTGCAGTGTAGTGGTGTGCTGTGCTGTGCTGCTGTTGTCCATAGGGGCTGTGTCCACTCCTTCAAAGTCCATAGGGCACTCCAAACAAAATAAAAAAAAATTCTCTGTGTTTGTGAATTGTGTGATCTGTGGTTGCACGTGCATCAACAAAGGAGCAGCGCCAAGTGTGCGCCTGTGTCCCATAAGTAAAAGGCTGGCTGGCTTGTCCGTTAAAGGGTGCTGTAACCCCCAAAGGGCACTCCAAACAAAATAAAAAAATATATTTTTTTGTGTTTGTGAATTGTGTGCGCAGTAGCCGCACGTGCATCAACAAAGCAGTGCCAAGCGTGCGCCTGTGTCCCATAAATAAAGGGCCGGCTGGATTGACTGCTAAAGGGTACTGTAACCCCCAAAGGGCACTCCAAACAAAACAAAAAATTTTTCTCTGTGTTTGTGAATTGTGTGCACTGTGGCTGCACGTGCATCAACACAGGAGCAGCGCCAAGCGTGCGCCTGTGTCCCATAAGTAAAAGGTCGGCTGGCTTGTCCGTTAAAGGGTGCTGTAACCCCCAAAGGGCACTCCAAACAAAATAAAAATATATATTTTTTTGTGTTTGTGAATTGTGTGCGCAGTAGCCGCACGTGCATCAACAAAGCAGTGCCAAGCGTGCGCCTGTGTCCCATAAATAAAGGGCAAGCTGGATTGATCGCTAAAGGGTGCTGTAACCCTCAAAGGGCACTCCAAACAAAATAAATTTTTTTTTCCAGTGTTTGTGAATTGTGTGCACTGTGGCTGCACGTGCATCAACAAAGGAGCAGCGCCAAGCATGCGCCTGTGTCCCATAAGTAAAAGGCCATCTGGCTTGTCCGTTAAAGGGTGCTGTAACCCCCAAAGGGCACTCCAAACAAAATAAAAAAATATATATTTTTGTGTTTGTGAATTGTGTGCGCAGTAGCCGCACGTGCATCAACAAAGTAGTGCCAAGCGTGTGCCTGTGTCCCATAAATAAAGGGCCAGCTGGATTGACCGCTAAAGGGTGCTGTAACCCCCAAAGGGCACTCCAAACAAAATAAAAAATGTTTTTCTGTGTTTGTGAATTGTGTGCCCTGGGCTGCACGTGCATTAACAAAGGAGCAGCGCTAAGCGTGCGCCTGTGTCCCATAAGTAAAAGGCCAGCTGGCTTGTCCGTTAAAGGGTGCTGTAACCCCCAAAGGGCACTCCAAACAAAATAAAAAAATATTTTCTGTGTTTGTGAATTGTGTGGGCTGTAGCTGCACATGCATCAACAAAGGAGCAGCGCCAAACTGGCGCCTGTGTCCCATAAGTAAAGGGCCGGCTGGCTCATTTCTTAAAGGGTGGTGTAACCCACAAAGTGCACTAGTCTCCAACAAAAATAAAAAATTATTTTCTGTGTTTGTGTGCGCCTTAGCCGCACGTTTATATCAATATAACATAAATGGAGGACCAAACTTTCTCCGATAAAAATAAAATAGGGAAAGATCAAGAACCACTTCCTCCTAGTGCTGAAGCTGCTGCCACTAGTCATGACATAGACGATAACATGCCATCAACGTCGTCTGCCAAGGCCGATGCCCAATGTCATAGTAGAGGGCACATACAATCCCAAATGACAAAGTTCAGGAAAATGACCTTGAAAAAAACATTTAAATCATCTGAAGAGAAACGTAAACTTGACAATATGCCATTTACGACACGGAGTGGCAAGGAATGGCTAAGGTCTTTCCCTATGTTCATGACTAGTGGTTCAGCTTCACATGACGATGGAAGCCCTCCTCCCACTAAAAAAATCAAACGTGTTAAGCTGGCAAAAGCACAGCGAAGAACTGTGCGTTCTAAGAAGATATCACAAATCCCCAAGGAGAGGCCAAATGTGGTGGTGGTTGCGATGCCTGACCTTCCCAGCATTGGACGGGAAGAGGTGGCTCTTTCCACCATTTGCACGCCCCCTGCAAGTGCTGAAAGGAGCACCCACAGTCCACTTGCTGATATGCAAATTGAAGATGTCACTGTTGAAGTACAACAGGATGAGGATACTGGTGTAGCTGGCGCTGAGGAGGAAGTTGGCGAGGAGGATTCTGATGGTGATGTGGTTTGTTTAAATCAGGCTCCGGGGGAGACAGTTGTTGTCCGTGGGATGAAAAAGCCCATCACGGCCATGCCTGGGCAGAAGACCAAACATTCCACCTCTTTGGTCTGGCAATATTTCTATCCAAATCAGGACAACATCTGTCTTGCCATATGTCTCAGCTTTTATATTTACTGTTATCATGCAGTACATCAATTGTAATTATATGACCCAGAGTGGGTGCTACCATTATGTAGCAATAATTATTTTGGGGTGAGCATTTGGGAGTGGGGCCCCCGGGGGGGTTCTGACTCGGCCTTTCTCATGGCATCACCACTTAATTCACATAGAATACCTTTATCACTTCTCTATTTGTTTGTATATTATTTGTGTCATTTTAATTCTTTCTCATTTCATTAACACTTATTGATTTATACTTACACATCTTTTCTTTATACTTCACTAACACCTTTTTCCCTTTTTCGTGTGATGCCCTGGGGATGGTCCTTGGTTGGAATTTTTTTGGGGTGCCTTCCTTCTCGGACGTGAACCCCTTAATGCTAGGGATTTTGCTGCAGTGTGCTGGGGGGCAAATCTCTTTTTTTCTGTGTTCATATGTACCATATGTAAAGGTGAAATAAGTAGGGGTAGGGACGTTAACCACCTAGGAACATCCTCCCTTATACGGCACCTGCAGTGCATTCATAAAAAGTTACTGTCAAGTTCAGAAACGTTGGCTAAGACCATAAGCAGTGCAGGGACACCTAAATCCCGTTGTCCTGTTGTATCCAAGTGCCTGCAAACCACACCGTCAACTCCCTCCTCGTCAATTTCCTCCTTAGTCAGGATCGGAAGTAGTCCTACAGGCCATGTCACTGGCATGACTGACTCTCCTATGCAGGATTCCTCTGGAGGATCCTGCATTGCTACGCCTACTGCTGCTGCTGTTGCTGCTGCTGGGAGTCGTTCATCATCCCAGAGAGGAAGTAGGTGCACCACTACTTTTACTAAACAATTGACCCTCCAACAGTCCTTAGCGAGGCAGATGAAGTACGACAGCAGTCATCCTGAAGCAAAACGTATAACTGAGGCCTTGACTGCTATGTTGGTGTTAGACGTGCGTCCGATATCCGCCATTAGTGCAGTGGGATTTAGACAATTGATGGAGGTAGTGTGTCCCTGGTTCCAAATCCCGTCTAGATTCCACTTCACTAGGCAGGCAATACCGAGACTGTACAGATACGTCAGAAAAAGTGTCCTCAGTGTCCTGAAAAATGCTGTTGTACCCAATGTCCACTTAACCATGGACATGTGGACAAGTTTAACAGGGCAGACTAAGGACTATATGACTGTGACAGCCCACTGGGTAGATGTATCACGTTATGCAGCAACAGCAGCAGCATCACCAGTAGCAGCATCTCAGAAATGCCAGCTCGTTCCAAGGCAGGCTATGCTGTGTATGAGCGTATCATCGCCCAGTGGCTTACCCTAGTTAGACTCTCCTGGGGATTTGTGATATCTGACAACACCACCAATATTGTGCGGGCATTACATCTGGGCAAATTCCAGCACGTCCAGTGGTTTGCTCACACAATAAACTTGGTGGTGCAGAATTTTATGAAAAGTGACTGGGGCATGCAGGAGACGCTTTGGGTGGCCCAAAAAATTTCTGGCCACTTTCTCCATTCAGCGACTGTGTGCTGAAGACTGGAGTGACAGCAAACACTCTTGAACCTGCCCGCCATCACCTGAAGCAAGAGGTTGTGACGCGGTGTAACTCAACCCTCTATATGCTTCAGAGGATGGAGGAGCAGCAAAAGGCCATTCAAGTCTATACATCCACCTATGACATAGGCAAAGGAGGGGGTATGCACCTGACTCAAGCGCAGTGGAGAATGATTTCTGTGTTGTGCAAGGTTCTCCAGCCCTTCGAACTTGCCACACGTGAAGTCAGTTCAGACACTGCCAGCCTGAGTCAGGTCATTCCCCTCATCAGGCTTTTGCAGAAGCAGCTGGAGAAAGTGAAGGAAGAGCTAAGACGGAGCGAATCCGCTCGGCATGTGGGACTTGTGGATGAAGCCCTTCATTCGCTTTGCCAGTATTCCAGGGTGGTCAATCTGTTGAAATCAAACCTCTACATTTTGGCCACCGTGCTCGATCCTAGGTTTAAAGCCTATGTGGTGTCACTCTTTCCGGCCGACATAAGCCTGCAGAGGTGCAAAGACCTGCTGGTGAAAACACTGTCAGCTGAAGCGGAACGTGACTCGTCAACAGCTCCTTCTTCATTTTCTCCCGCAACTGGGGCTGCCAGGAAAAAACTTAGGTATCCTAAGCAACCCGCTGGCGGTGATGCAGGGCAGGCAGGACCAAGTTTGGACATCTGGTCCGGACTGAAGGACCTGGCAACAATTTCTGACATGTCTACTGTCACTGCATATGATACTGTCACCATTGACAGAATGGTGGAGGATTACATCGGTGACAGCATCCAAGTAGGCATGTCAGACAGTCCGTACCTGTACTGGCAGGAAAAAGAGGCAATTTGGAGGCCCCTGTACAAACTGGCTCTATTTTACCTGAGTTGCCCCCCCTCCAGTGTGTACTCCGAAATAGTGTTTAGTGCAGCCGGGAACCTTGTCAGCGAAAGGCGTAGGAGGTTGCTTCCACAGAATGTGGAGAAGATGATGTTCATAAAAATGAATTACCAACTCTTCCAGGGAGACCAGCCTCCAGAACGTACAGAGAGACCTGTGGTGGTGGATTCCAGCGGGGATGAGTTAATAGTCTGTGAGGATGAGGATGTACACAACACTGAAGAGGGTGAGGAATCGGTGGATGAGGAGGATGAGGACGACATCTTGCCTCCGTAGAGCCAGTTTGTGCAGGGACAGATTAATTGCCAGCTTGTTTTGTGGGGGCCCAAACGAACCAATCATTTCAGCCACAGTCGTGTGGCAGACCCTGGCGCTGAAATTATTGGTTTGTTAAAGTGTGCATGTCCTGTTTATACAACATAAGGGTGAGTGGGAGGGCCCAAGGACAATTCCTTCTTGCACCTCTTTTTTTCTTTGCATTTGCATTATGTACAGTTTGGGGCCTAGTTTTTCAAGCTGCCATCCTGTCTGCCACTGCAGTGCCACTCCTAGATGGGCCACGTATTTGTGCCGCCCACTCATATCGATTAGCATAGTCATCCAGCTACCTCGGTGCAACCTTTTGGACATAAAAACACTATTGTGAGGTGTGAGGTGTTCAGAATAGACAGTAAATGAGTGGAAATTAAGGTTATTGATGTTAATAATAGCATAGGAGCAGAAAAACCCACAAATTCTGTGATTTTAGCTGTTTTTATGCTTTTTTAAAAAAAAAATACAGATCCAAAACACAAAACCCAGAACCCAAAACACGGAAGGGTGGTTTTGGCAAAACCAATCCAGATCCAAAACACGAAGAAAGATCCAGATCCAAAACCAAAACACGAAAAGTGGCCGGTGCACACCCCTAATATATATATATATATATATATATATATATAGAGAGAGAGAGAGAGAGAGTCCCTTTAACCAATAGTTGTTTGAATATGCACTTTGGGGAGAGTAAAACTGGGAAAAGTAACTGATATGTTTGAATATCCATGGCTGTAGAATAGATTGTTTTAGGACAAGTAACTGCTACAGCTGTATTAATGCTTATTTCCTCAGACATTGGGCCTGATTCAGATCCGGCCGCTATCAAGCGATCGCTCGTTGCTGGCGATGTTTGCTAATGTGCGCATACGTGTACAACGCAGTGCACATGCGCAAACATTTCGAGCGAGGCCGTTGAATATGGGGGAGTGGAGTTGTGAACGCAGGCGTGCCTGAGCATCTTAACCCCGTTTCAGAGGCAGCATCATAGTACACGTCACCTACTTGAATTATACACTGAAGTGCTCGCAGTGCTTGCGGAAAGGTACAGTCAACTGCTGCGAACAGTTCCGATGGTCCCTGATGTACCGATGGTTGCATACACCTCCAGGAAATGACGTGCGCAAGTGGGCGTCTTAAGACAGGCTGGTGGGCGTCTGCATACACAAAGCGATCGCTCGCAAAGAAATAGTGGGCGTGCTTATGCCTTGCCATGCGATCGCCTGCCTTGATGTCACTTAGCTGAATTTGCATACGCTGGGAGCGAGCATCTGCATCCTGCGAGCGGGTCTGAATCAGGGCCTTTGTCTAAAAAATCATAACTGTGCATCTGGACTGATTATATGGACTGGTAGTCATACAACATGGGTTAGATAGTAGAGTGGGGTATGTTCAGGGCTACCATCAGACATTTTGGGGCCCAGGACAAATAGAACATTCACCATGACCCCACCCCCCACAAGCTTTATCTCCCTTTCTCTACTATGTACCCACTTTCCCTCACTGTGTGCCTGGCTGTGTATATATAAGTAATACAGATGGCCCAGCTCACTCTATCCAACTTTCTGCCCTCTATACACTCCCTCTCCCTAGCCAGGCAGTCCCCACTCCCCACATGACATGCTGGCTGGTGCTGGTGCAAGCCTGCAAATCCCATGATTTGCCTCCTTCTCCTTTGAGGATGCTGGCTCCTTCTTCTCCCGGGCTGGTGCGGCTCTTCTCTCTTGCAATGGCTCGGCATGGCATCATGCACGGCGACTCGAAAAAAAAGAAAATGTCTAGTGTGTATGAGCCTTTAGTCTCGCCAAACAGATCCTCTCGGGGCGCTAGGTCCCAGGGATCACGGCCGCGCAAAGCACCTTTTTTTTTTGCTAAAAATGTGCATATTATTCACATAATTAAAACTGGAAGTGACAAAACTACTTTAGATTACACAGGTCAATTTGATGTGTGACACTTGTACATCTGTGTGCGACTGAGTCTGAATCTGTACGATGCAACAACCGCGGGTTTTTCTCATACCAAGTTCCATTGTGCATCACCTGCGACTCTGTACATGTTTAAAACTATGCATCAAACCTTGGAGAGTAGTTCCTTACAATCATTTTTCAAATACAGCCTATACAATGACAGAAGTGGTTTGGTTGGTACTTTATCTCTCTCCTCTTTATCTCTGTCCAAGATTTGAGAGATCGTGCTCGGTACGACTTTAGTCAAACCATCGGACTTTTAAAACTTGCACCAGCCCG
Source organism: Taudactylus pleione (assembly GCA_031769625.1). NCBI lineage: Eukaryota > Metazoa > Chordata > Amphibia > Anura > Myobatrachidae > Taudactylus > Taudactylus pleione. The sequence goes on from JAUIMM010000115.1 coordinate 8,138,287, forward strand.
CATGCTGGCACTTGGAAAACCACAAGTACCAGCATATGGGACATTACGGGCCCGCTGGTACCTGTAGTTCTACTGCAAAATAAATATAAAAAAAAGACAAGACACACACACCGTGACAGTACAATTTTATTTAAACATACAGGCACACACACTCACACTCACTATCACACATGCTCACCTAGTATCCCTGTAGCCAATCACGTCTCCTTCTAGCATCCATGGGTACCTGAAAAAAAAACATACTCACCTCTCATATGCGTTGATCATGTCCTCTTCAGTACATGTAGGCTTTCAGGGGGTTAAAAAAAAGAAAAATCCCGAAACCATGCAGAGACAGGACGAAAGGTAGCACAGTCATTGCAGGAGCCGCCAGCCAATCGGCGGGCACATCCGTTGGAGCTGCCCTCTGATTGGCTGTGTGCGGTCAGCCTGTCTCCTCCATAGACTTCAAGGTGTGAAATCTCCATTGAAGTCTATGGTGGGAATCCAATGATGTAACCGCAAGGTTACCTGAGGTGAACCTTGTGGTTACATCATTGGATGTACCGCTGATTGGCTGGGGGCTCCTGCAATGACTGGGCACACGTGGGCCCCAGTCATTTGCTTGGCGGAAGGGTATATATATGTAAACATACCTTTCCTCTGGTTCGGCATGGTTTCATGATTTTTCTTTTTTTAACCCCCTGGATGCCTACATGGACAGAAAAGGACATGATCAACACATAGGAAAGGTGAGTATGTTTTTTTTTCAGGTACCCGTGGATGCTACTTGGAGAAGGGGACGTGATTGGCTACAGGGATACTAGATGAGTATGTGTGATAGTGAATGTGAATGTGAGTGTGCATGTGTATGTGCCTGTATGTTTAAATAAAATTGTACTGTCACGGTATGTGTGTCTTGTCTTTTTTCTAATATTTCTTTTGCAGTAGGTACCAGCATGCCCGTAACGCCCCACATGCTGGTACTTGTGGTTATCCAAGTACCAGCATGCGGGCTGGTGCAAGTTTTGATGGTCCGTCCAAAGGTGCGACTGTATTTTTAGAACCAGAAAAGGCTTTAAATAGCCCGATGCTGGTTCTTAAAATACAGGGGCCCTCTACACATTTTGTCCCCTGTATTTTAAAACCAGCACAGTCTGTACAGAGCCCAGGGCTAGTTATGCTTCTGGGGAGGGGATGTACGTAATTTTTTTTTTAAAACACACAGAAGCCTTCACACATCTCACTGATCTGTGAAGGCTTCTGTATACCTCGCACCTTTTAATGCTAGTCGCATAAAAAGGTGTGAGGTTACATAGCCAAATACTCGCACAGATTTGCATAGTGTAGTAGCCTTGAGCTCAAAAGTTTGCAGGCTATTACTTTTGCGAGTCCCTGCACCAACTCGCACCTTCAAAAAATGCGAGAAGGTGCGAGTTGGATTTAAACTGAAACTGACACCATATTAAATTTTTCCCTTCATGTACTTCAAATGATGTGAAATATCCTTTTGCTATTTAGCCTATGTTGAAACTAGGGGTGAGCGGGTTCGGATTTCTGAAATCCGAACCCCCCCGAGCCCCCCCGATCCGAGTCCGATCCGAGTCAGGCTCGACTTTTCCCGCCTGACTCGGATCTGAAATCGAGGCAAAACGTCATCATCCCGCCTTCCGAGTCTCGCGGGTTTTGGATCCTATATAAGGTACCCACGTCGGCGCCATTTTCTCACTCGGCTGTGGACAGTGAAGAGGGAGGGTGGGAGTTAGTGCTGTGTAGTGTAGTGTAGTGTAGTGCTGCTGTTGTCCACTACTTCAAAGTCCATAGGGGCTGGCTGTGTTGTGCTGTGCTGCTGTTGTTAATAGGGGCTGTGTCCACTACTTCAAAGTCCATAGGGGCTGGCTGGACTGTGTTGTGCAGTCAGTTCCAAAGTCCTGTGCAGTGTCCCAGTCCTAAAGGGGTGCTGTAGTGTTGTCCAGGGGGTGCTCTGTCCATCAGGGGTGCTCCCCCCAAGTGCTAAAAAAATAATATATTTTCTGTGTTTGTGAATTGTGTGCGCAGTAGCCGCACGTGCATCAACAAAGTAGTGCCAAGCGTGCGCCTGTGTCATAAGTAAAGGGCCGGCTGGCTTGACCGTTAAGGGTGCTGTAACCCCCGAAAGTACACTCCAGTCCAAACCAAAAAAAAAATTATTTTCTGTGTTTGTGAATTGTGTGCGCAGTAGCCGCACGTGCATCAACAAAGTAGTGCCAAGCGTGCGCCTGTGTCATAAGTAAAGGGCCGGCTGGCTTGACCGTTAAGGGTGCTGTAACCCCCGAAAGTACACTCCAGTCCAAACCCCAAAAAAAATTATTTTCTGTGTTTGTGAATTGTTTGCGCAGTAGCCGCACGTGCATCAACAAAGTAGTGCCAAGCGTGCGCCTGTGTCATAAGTAAAGGGCCGGCTGGCTTGACCGTTAAAGGGTGCTGTAACCCCTGAAAGTACACTCCAGTCCAAACCAAAAAAAAATTATTTTCTGTGTTTGTGAATTGTGTGCGCAGTAGCCGCACGTGCATCAACAAAGTAGTGTCAAGCGTTCGCCTGTGTCATAAGTAAAGGGCCGGCTGGCTTGACCGTTAAGGGTGCTGTAACCCCCGAAAGTACACTCCAGTCCAAACCAAAAAAAAAATTATTTTCTGTGTTTGTGAATTGTGTGCGCAGTAGCCGCACGTGCATCAACAAAGTAGTGCCAAGCGTGCGCCTGTGTCATAAGTAAAGGGCCGGCTGGCTTGACCGTTAAGGGTGCTGTAACCCCCGAAAGTACACTCCAGTCCAAACCAAAAAAAAAATTATTTTCTGTGTTTGTGAATTGTGTGCGCAGTAGGCGCACGTGCATCAACAAAGTAGTGCCAAGCGTGCGCCTGTGTCATAAGTAAAGGGCCGGCTGGCTTGACCGTTAAAGGGTGCTGTAACCCCCGAAAGTACACTCCAGTCCAAACCAAAAAAAAATTATTTTCTGTGGTTGTGAATTGTGTGCGCAGTAGCCGCACGTGCATCAACAAAGTAGTGCCAAGCGTGCGCCTGTGTCATAAGTAAAGGGCCGGCTGGCTTGACCGTTAAGGGTGCTGTAACCCCCGAAAGTACACTCCAGTCCAAACCTAAAAAAAAATTATTTTCTGTGTTTGTGAATTGTGTGCGCAGTAGCCGCACGTGCATCAACAAAGTAGTGCCAAGAGTGCGCCTGTGTCATAAGTAAAGGGCCGGCTGGCTTGACCGTTAAAGGGTGCTGTAACCCCCGAAAGTACACTCCAGTCCAAACCAAAAAAAAATTATTTTCTGTGTTTGTGAATTGTGTGCGCAGTAGCCGCACGTGCATCAACAAAGTAGTGCCAAGCGTGCGCCTGTGTCATAAGTAAAGGGCCGGCTGGCTTGACCGTTAAAGGGTGCTGTAACCCCTGAAAGTACACTCCAGTCCAAACCAAAAAAAAATTATTTTCTGTGTTTGTGAATTGTGTGCGCAGTAGCCGCACGTGCATCAACAAAGTAGTGCCAAGCGTGCGCCTGTGTCATAAGTAAAGGGCCGGCTGGCTTGACCGTTAAGGGTGCTGTAACTCCCGAAAGTACACTCCAGTCCAAACCAAAAAAAAAATTATTTTCTGTGTTTGTGAATTGTGTGCGCAGTAGCCGCACGTGCATCAACAAAGTAGTGCCAAGCGTGCGCCTGTGTCATAAGTAAAGGGCCGGCTGGCTTGACCGTTAAGGGTGCTGTAACCCCCGAAAGTACACTCCAGTCCAAACCTAAAAAAAAATTATTTTCTGTGTTTGTGAATTGTGTGCGCAGTAGCCGCACGTGCATCAACAAAGTAGTGCCAAGCGTGCGCCTGTGTCATAAGTAAAGGGCCGGCTGGCTTGACCGTTAAAGGGTGCTGTAACCCCCGAAAGTACACTCCAGTCCAAACCAAAAAAAAATTATTTTCTGTGTTTGTGAATTGTGTGCGCAGTAGCCGCACGTGCATCAACAAAGTAGTGCCAAGCGTGCGCCTGTGTCATAAGTAAAGGGCCGGCTGGCTTGACCGTTAAAGGGTGCTGTAACCCCTGAAAGTACACTCCAGTCCAAACCAAAAAAAAATTATTTTCTGTGTTTGTGAATTGTGTGCGCAGTAGCCGCACGTGCATCAACAAAGTAGTGCCAAGCGTGCGCCTGTGTCATAAGTAAAGGGCCGGCTGGCTTGACCGTTAAGGGTGCTGTAACTCCCGAAAGTACACTCCAGTCCAAACCAAAAAAAAAATTATTTTCTGTGTTTGTGAATTGTGTGCGCAGTAGCCGCACGTGCATCAACAAAGTAGTGCCAAGCGTGCGCCTGTGTCATAAGTAAAGGGCCGGCTGGCTTGACCGTTAAGGGTGCTGTAACCCCCGAAAGTACACTCCAGTCCAAACCTAAAAAAAAATTATTTTCTGTGTTTGTGAATTGTGTGCGCAGTAGCCGCACGTGCATCAACAAAGTAGTGCCAAGCGTGCGCCTGTGTCATAAGTAAAGGGCCGGCTGGCTTGACCGTTAAAGGGTGCTGTAACCCCCGAAAGTACACTCCAGTCCAAACCAAAAAAAAATTATTTTCTGTGTTTGTGAATTGTGTGCGCAGTAGCCGCACGTGCATCAACAAAGTAGTGCCAAGCGTGCGCCTGTGTCATAAGTAAAGGGCCGGCTGGCTTGACCGTTAAAGGGTGCTGTAACCCCCAAAGTACACTCCAGTCCAAACCAAAAAAAAATTATTTTCTGTGTTTGTGAATTGTGTGCGCAGTAGCCGCACGTGCATCAACAAAGTAGTGCCAAGAGTGCGCCTGTGTCATAAGTAAAGGGCCGGCTGGCTTGACCGTTAAAGGGTGCTGTAACCCACAAAGTACACTCCAGTCCGAACCAAAAAAAAATTTATTTTCTGTGTTTAGCCGCACGTATATATCAAATCGATATAACATAAATGGAGGACCAAACTTTCTCCGATAAAAATAAAATAGAGAAAGATCAAGAACCACTTCCTCCTAGTGCTGAAGCTGCTGCCACTAGTCATGACATAGACGATAACATGCCATCAACGTCGTCTGCCAAGGCCGATGCCCAATGTCATAGTAGAGGGCACATACAATCCCAAATGGCAAAGTTCAGGAAAATGACCTTGAAAAAGACATTTAAATCAGCTGAAGAGAAACGTAAACTTGCCAATATGCCATTTACGACACGGAGTGGCAAGGAACGGCTAAGGTCGATCCCTAGTATGTTCATGACTAGTGGTTCAGCTTCACATGACGATGGAAGCACTCCTCCCACTAAAAAAATCAAAAGAGTTAAGCTGGCAAAAGCACAGCGAAGAACTGTGCTTTCTAAGAAGATATCACAAATCCCCAAAGAGAGTCCAAGTGTGGTGGTGGTTGCGATGCCTGACCTTCCCAGCACTGGACGGGAAGAGGTGGCTCTTTCCACCATTTGCACGCCCCCTGCAAGTGCTGAAAGGAGCACCCACAGTCCACTTGCTGATATGCAAATTGAAGATGTCACTGTTGAAGTACAACAGGATGAGGATACTGGTGTAGCTGGCGCTGAGGAGGAAGTTGGCGAGGAGGATTCTGATGGTGATGTGGTTTGTTTAAATCAGGCTCCGGGGGAGACAGTTGTTGTCCGTGGGATGAAAAAGCCCATCACGGTCATGCCTGGGCAGAAGACCAAACATTCCACCTCTTTGGTCTGGCAATATTTCTATCCAAATCCGGACAACAACTGTCTTGCCATATGTACCATATGTAAAGGTGAAATAAGTAGGGGTAGGGACGTCAACCACCTAGGAACATCCTCCCTTATACGGCACCTGCAGCGCGTTCATAAAAAGTTACTGTCAAGTTCAGAAACTTTGGCTCAGACCGTAAGCAGTCCAGGGACACCTAAATCCCGTTGTCCTGTTGTATCCAAGCGCCTGCAAACCACACCGTCAACTCCCTCCTCGTCAATTTCCTCCTTAGTCAGGATCGGAAGTAGTCCTGCAGGCCATATCACTGGCATGACTGACTCTCCTATCCGGGATTCCTCCGGAGGATCCTGCATTGCTACGCCTACTGCTGCCGCTGCTGCTGTTGCTGCTGCTGCTGGGAGTCGTTCATCATCCCAGAGAGGAAGTAGGAACACCACTACTTTTACTAAACAATTGACCCTCCAACAGTCCTTAGCGAGGAGGATGAAGTACGACAGCAGTCATCCTGAAGCAAAACGTATAACTGAGGCCTTGACTGCTATGTTGGTGTTAGACGTGCGTCCGGTATCCGCCATTAGTGCAGTGGGATTTAGACAATTGATGGAGGTAGTGTGTCCCCGGTTCCAAATCCCGTCTAGATTCCACTTCACTAGGCAGGCGATACCGAGACTGTACAGAAACGTCAGAAAAAGTGTCCTCAGTGTCCTGAAAAATGCCGTTGTACACAATGTCCACTTAACCACGGACATGTGGACAAGTGGAACAGGGCAGACTAAGGACTATATGACTGTGACAGCCCACTGGGTAGATGTATCACCTTACGCAGCAACAGCAGCAGCGTCACCAGTAGCAGCATCTCAGAAACGCCAGCTCGTTACAAGGCAGGCTACGCTGTGTATCACCGGTTTCAGTAAGAGGCACACCGCCGACAACCTCTTAGAGAAACTGAGGGAAATCATCGCCCAGTGGCTTACCCCACTTAGACTCTCCTGGGGATTTGTGATATCTGACAACGCCACCAATATTGTGCGGGCATTACATCTGGGCAAATTCCAGCACGTCCCATGTTTTGCTCACACAATAAACTTGGTGGTGCAGAATTTTCTGAAAAGCGACAGGGGCGTGCAGGAGATGCTTTGGGTGGCCCGAAAAATTTCTGGCCACTTTCGCCATTCAGCGACTGCGTGCCGAAGACTGGAGCGCCAGCAAACACTCTTGAACCTGCCCCGCCATCACCTGAAGCAAGAGGTTGTGACGCGGTGGAACTCAACCCTCTATATGCTTCAGAGGATGGAGGAGCAGCAAAAGGCCATACAAGCCTATACATCCACCTATGACATAGGCAAAGGAGGGGGTATGCACCTGACTCAAGCGCAGTGGAGAATGATTTCCGTGTTGTGCAAGGTTCTTCAGCCCTTCGAACTTGCCACACGTGAAGTCAGTTCAGACACTGCCAGCTTGAGTCAGGTCATTCCCCTCATCAGGCTTTTGCAGAAGCAGCTGGAGAAAGTGAAGGAGGAGCTAAGACGGAGCGATTCCGCTCGGCATGTGGGACTTGTGGATGAAGCCCTTCATTCGCTTTGCCAGGATTCCAGGGTGGTCAATCTGTTGAAATCAGACCACTACATTTTGGCCACCGTGCTCGATCCTAGGTTTAAAGCCTATGTGGTGTCTCTCTTTCCGGCCGACACAAGCCTGCAGAGGTGCAAAGACCTGCTGGTGAACACACTGTCAGCTGAAGCGGAACGTGACACGTCAACGGCTCCTTCTTCATTTTCTCCCGCAACTGGGGCTGCCAGGAAAAAACTTAGGTATCCTAAGCAACCCGCTGGCGGTGATGCAGGGCAGGCAGGACCAAGTTTGGACATCTGGTCCGGACTGAAGGACCTGGCAACAATTTCTGACATGTCTACTGTCACTGCATATGATACTGTCACCATTGACAGAATGGTGGAGGATTACATCGGTGACAGCATCCAAGTAGGCATGTCAGACAGTCCATACCTGTACTGGCAGGAAAAAGAGGCAATTTGGAGGCCCCTGTACAAACTGGCTCTATTTTACCTGAGTTGCCCCCCCTCCAGTGTGTACTCCGAAAGAGTGTTTAGTGCAGCCGGGAACCTTGTCAGCGAAAGGCGTAGGAGGTTGCTTCCACAGAATGTGGAGAAGATGATGTTCATCAAAATGAATTATCAGCTCTTCCAGGGAGACCAGCCTCCAGAAGGTACAGAGGGACCTGTGGTGGTGGATTCAAGTGGGGACGAGTTAATACTTTGTGAGGATGAGGATGTACACACTGAAGAGGGTGAGGAATCGGTGGATGAGGAGGATGAGGATGACATCTTGCCTCCGTAGAGCCAGTTTGTGCAGGGACACATTAATTGCCAGCTTGTTTTGTGGGGGCCCAAACGAACCAATCATTTCAGCCACAGTTGTGTGGCAGACCCTGGCGCTGAAATGATTGATTTGTTAAAGTGTGCATGTCCTGTTTATACAACATAAGGGTGGGTGGGAGGGCCCAAGGACAATTCCATCTTGCACCTCTTTTTTTCTTTGCATTATGTACAGTTTGGGGCCTAGTTTTTCTAACTGCCATCCTGCCTGCCACTGCAGTGTCACTCCTAGATGGGTCACGTGTTTGTGCCGCCCACTCGTGTCGCTTAGCATAGTCATCCAGCTACCTCGGTGCAACCTTTTGGACATAAAAACACTATTGTGAGGTGTGAGGTGTTCAGAATAGACTGGAAATGAGTGGAAATTAAGGTTATTGAGGTTAATAATAGCATAGGAGCAGAAAAACCTACAAATTCTGTGATTTTAGCTGTTTTTATGCTTTTTTTCAAAAAAATACAGATCCAAAACACAAAACCCAGAACCCAAAACACGGAAGGGTGGTTTTGGCAAAACCAATCCAGATCCAAAACACGAAGAAAGATCCAGATCCAAAACCAAAACACAAAACACGAAAAGTGGCCGGTGCACACCCCTAGTTGAAACGCCCCTCATGTGTTCCACCTTAGTGTAGATACTGTAGTAGTAAATGTTAAGCTGGGCATACACGTCCAGGTAAAATGCCTGTCAGACCGACAGACATTTTATCTGGCAGCATGTCAGCCGCAGATGTCCGCGGCCTACACTGTGAGATTTCTCACAGTGTATTATCCCGACATCTGCGCTCCGCCCCCGGGGGAGGAGACATTTCCCTGTTCCTTCCAAGGGAAGGAACACAGGAAATGTCTGTCTGTTGGCTGTGGCTGGGCATACACTGCCTGATGTGGCCGACATTGTACTTCTAAATATTGCATCGGACTTTCATGCTGGACAATCCATCATGCCCAACTGAGCAATATTTAACCCTCGCACACACGCTACAGTTATCGGGACGATCCGCGGATATCAGGCTGATCGCCCCGATAATTGCAGTGTGTATGGCCAGTTTAAGATATGTCTGAGTCTACATATGAATGTACACTTATGCATTTTTCATGGGCAGTAGGGAAATGCAAATATTATGTCAATAAAATTGACTTTACATGAAGGCATCTCAATGTAAATGGAATCTAATAATTTCTAGTAAGCATGCTGGTGTTAAATCCAATTTGCCTGTAGGCATCCTTAATAATAATAATCAGGCTGCTGGATCTGCAATAGTTAATGTATTCCTGCATATAAAACTTGTGATGATATTAATGGCAAGGCAAAACACCACATGCATATTATTGTATAATAAAACTTCTAGCCACTCCACAATCCATTCCTGCTAACACAGAACATTTAGCTATCTCTCAGTAGTAATCAGGACAGTTTTCTAGCAGCTGTTCCTTTGCTCTATACACATACAGATTTGTTGTAGTTAGGAATGCTCTTCAGACAACTGACATCCAAGTTATTCATGGATGGAATTGTAGCATATAGAGTTTTCAAAACCCCTTATGTTTGTCCTTCAAATTTATTTCACCTTTCCCTAGTGCAGCAATAAATCAATCTTTCAAACGTTTACACCTCACACAACATGCAGAATCACTCAACATTGCAGCTTTATACTGACGGCAATTCACATAGAAATAGATCTTCCCCGTTAGACAGTTTGACTATCCAGGAACATACATTCAACAGCTGAATTTGGACATAACACAGATTAATAATTTATGACAATTTAATATTTTTAAGTGCACAAACAAATTTTAGGCTAGAAATGTTTCGAGCCGCCTTGTTCTTGTTAGATCACAGAACATTTGTGAGCACATTAGCTGCATTAACAATAGCAAGCACACGTTCAGGACACTATCGACAATCGCCATGATGCAAACCAGATTCCTAATTCTCAACATATGGATTTTCTTTGGCTGGATATCATTAATGATTTCCACAACATAGCTTTAAAATTTTACTCTTTCCTCCTATGATTCATATTAGTTCTCATTTATTCTCTAGTAAATCAATGCCCTTTCAGCAAATAAAGGTAATCAATTTGTAATGATTGGATTTCTAGCAGATTTTTGCACTTTATGTCGACTAAATCTTTAAACCAGTCTCTGAGAAGGATTGTCTAATCACTTTACATTCACTTCACTGCCATTTAAATTGTTTAACATTACATCAGATTATAGAGTGATCACAACTGTTCAGAATAAAAGAAATAAAAAACATAGTAGTCAAGCACTTTAGGAAGGCGATTTAATCCAGCCCCAGGTCCCGAAGAGCCTCATGCAATTATATTCCATGGGATGTTACAAGTTATTTGTGGGTGTGCGTCCAGCAGCATTTCACACAAAGCTCAAGCTGGACCGCATGCTCATGCGAAACTGCCCCTTAAATTTCAACATAGTTGAAAAAAGAAAGCAAAATTATGCATTCCGAATAAGCTTCAGACATTACTCTCATTGCTTACAAGACATCAAAGACTGTATGTACCGTATGACTCATGAATCAGGGCCGTAACTAGGGTAGTGTGACCAGGTCCATGGCACAGGGTACCGTAGGGCAGGGGGCGCTGTTTGGGCCTGTCAATTTTATGTTTATTATCATTCTCACTTGTAGCCTTCTTTTTTTATCCCCAACATCTCCTGGCCACCCCTATCTCTTCCCTGGCCCTTCCCATTTTTCGGATGCACGTCTCATGTCCCTATTTGAAAAATGAGGGGGGGCACCAATGCTCTTTCTGGCACAGGGCACCAAAAAGTCTAGTTACGGCTCTGTCATGAATACTACTTAAGCCACACCCATGTGCTGATAACATGTTTCATGGCATCATAATGTATACTTTTTCACTTCTTTAGTTTGTTTTTTATATATGTAGCACTTCATACACTTTAATTATAACCTCTTACATATGTAAGACTTAACACATAGGAGTTTATAATTCTTTAAACATCACTTGTAATCTCTCACTAGTGTGATGCTGTGGGGTGGTTCTGCTGGGTTGACCTGGGGGCTCCCGTGCCCTGTATTTGTTCCATAGGAGTGTTATTGACCTGCCTGATAGAGGTCACCTTGATGCGGTGGGCAGGCCCATATTTATGGCCATTATTATGCTAAGAACCTCTTTGAAGCAAAATAGCAGTATTTTTTATTAGGTTTAGCATTTCTTTTCTCTCATATATTCACCTCATATTGTGCTTAGGGTGTGCAATCTAGGGTCCCTCACCCTAAACATTATATGCTGTTTTGTACTGACATATATTATAAACCCAAATTTATGGAATGGACACGTATGCATGGTGGGCACTTAAAGGAGGTTCTTGTTGCTCAGAAACCCCTCTACTTATAAAAGCATGTGTTGTAAGAAGGTGATGTGTTTTGCCAGGGCCCTCTGTGACCCTGTCCATGCTACACTCATGAATAAAATCAGAATACATTTCCCAGTCTGCTGTAATGAATTGCTGCTAGAAGAAGCTGAGCCAACAACTTATGTTTGCTATTGTAGTTGGACATTAGGTCCTTCCACACTTAGAGAAGGATGATTTATGTTAGAGACTGGCTTGGATTTTCATTCCTGTCTTTATTTTACCTTTAAAGATAAAATTCTGTGCTGCAGCCCAAAAAGGTCTGAACTACTGAGAAGTGCCTGATTATTAACATGCAATAGTTTAATAACAGCAGAAATACAACATAGTAAAATTGTAAAAAATAAATATACAATACTGTGCAAAAGTTTTGGGCAGGTGTGGAAAAATACTACAAAGTAAGAATGCTTTAAAAAATAGAAGTGCTCATGGTTTATTTTAATCAATTAACAAAAAGTGAATGAACAGAAACACAATCTAAATCAAATCAATATTTGGTGTGACCACCCTTTGCTTTCAAAACAGCAACAATATAAGGTACACTTGCAGAAAGTTAGGGATTTTGTAGGATTATAGTCAGGAGTATGACTAACCAATGTATGTAGGTTGAAACACTGTCAGCTCAGAACTGGCAGAAACCAATGAGACCCAGGTATACCCATCTATTGTTGGAGAAGTCTGGCCAAAAGTGGTCTTCATTGAAGAATTGCAAAGAAAAAGCCATACCTTTGACGTGGAAACAAGGCAAAGCAACTCAGCTATGCACAATAACATAGGAACTGGTGTGCAGAAAAATGGTAGCAGGTATTCTGGACTGATGAATCAACATTTGAAATATTTGACTGTAACAGAAGGCAGTCTGTTCACAGATGGGCTGGAGAGTGATACAATAATGAGTGGCTGCATGCAACAGTGAAGCATGGTGAAGGTTCCTTGCAAGTTTGGGGCTGCATTTCAGCAAATTGACTTGGGGATTTGGTCAGGATTAATGGTGTCATTAATGCTGAGAAATACAGGCACTTACCCATCCTGCAATACCATCAGGTAGGTGTCTGATTGGCTCCAAATTTATTCTGCAGCAGGACAACGATCCCAAACATACAGCCAATGTCATTAAGAACTGTCTTCAGCTTAAAGTGATGACATGGCCCCCACAGAGCCCTGATCTCAACATCATCGAGTCTGTCTGGGATTACATGAAGATAAATAAGGATTTGAGCAAGTTTACATCCACAGAAGATTGTGTTTAGTTCTCCAAGATGTTTGGAACAACCACCCTACCGAGTTCCTTCAAAAACTGCGTGCAAGTGTACATAGAAGAATTGCAGCTGTTTTGAAGGCAAAGAGTGGTCACACCAAATATTTGATTTAGATTTCTTGTCTGTTCATTTACTTTTCATTTCGGTAATAATAAACTAGTAACACTCCTATTTTTGAAAACATTCTTACTTTGCAGCATTTATTCCATACCTGCCCAACACTTTTGCACAGTACTATATATATATATATATATATATATATATAAATAAATAATTTCTGTGGGGTGGCACTCCAATAATCAAGTGTAATGTCACTGGTGCCCTCTGTATTAGTACCTTAGCCGAGACCCCAACATGTAGCAACGAGGACAGCGGCACTCGGTTAATAGATACAAATCACCAGCAGGTAAATCTCTCCAACATTTCGGGGTACCTTTTAATACTTCATCTTAAGGGAACAATACATAATAATACAAAAGTACTTACTTATATAACACCAATACCACACCATGTGCAGAAACAATCTCTGGCATCCGGCTGCTTCTGGGAAGGTGGTGCTGGAACACAGCGTCATCACCCAGCGTCCATTGCCATAGAGACTGCTATAAACCAAAAGTGCATTAGAAAAAAAATTTTCTAATGCAGTTTTGGTTTATGCTTAGCAGTCTCTATGGCAACGGACGCTGGGTGATGACGCCGTGTTCGAGCACCACCTTCCCGGAAACAGCCGGATGCCAGAGAGCGTTTCTGCGCATGGTGTGGTATTGGTGTTATATAATTAAGTACCTTTGTATTATTATTAGGGGTGTGCACCGGCCACTTTTTGTGTTTTGGTTTTGGATCAGGATCTTTCTTCGTGTTTTGGATCTGGATTGGTTTTGCCAAAACCACCCTTCCATGTTTTGTGTTCTGGGTTTTGTGTTTTGGATCTGTATTTTTTTGAAAAAAAGCATAAAAACAGCTTAAATCACAGAATTTGTGGGTTTTTCTGCTCCTATGCAATTATTAACCTCTATAACCTTCATTTCCACTCATTTCCAGTCTATTCTGAACACCTCACACCTCACAATATTGTTTTTTTGGCCAAAAGATTGCACCGAGGTAGCTGGATGACTATGCTAAGCAACACGAGTGGGCGTCACAAACACGTGGCCCATCTAGGAGTGACACTGCAGTGGCAGACAGGATGGAAGTTTGAAAAACTAGGCCCCAAACAGTACATACTGCAAAGAAAAAAAAGAGGTGCAATATGGAATTGTCCTTGGGCCCTCCCACCCACCCTTATGTTGTATAAATAGGACATGCACACTTTAACAAACCAATCATTTCAGCGCCAGGGTCTGCCACATGACTGTGGCTGAAATGATTGGTTCGTTTGGGCCCCCACAAAACAAGCTGGCAATTAATGTGTCCCTGCACAAACTGGCTCTACGGAGGCAAGCTGTCGTCCTCATCTTCCTCATCCACTGATTCCTTGGATAAAACAGGAAAAAGGGATTTAGGTGTCCCTGGACTGCTTATGGTGTTAGCCAAAGTTTGTGAACTTGACAGTAACTTTTTATGAACGCGCTGCAGGTGCCGTATAAGGGAGGATGTTCCTAGGTGGTTAACGGCCCTACCCCTACTTATTTCACATTTACATATGGTACATATGGCAAGACAGTTGTTGTCCGGATTTTTTCATCCCACGGACAACAACTGTCTCCCCTGGAGCCTGATTTAAACAAACCACATCACCATCAGAATCCTCCTCGCCAACTTCCTCCTCAGTACCAGCTACACCAGTATCCTCATCCTGTTGTACTTCAATAGTGACATCTTCAATTTGCATATCAGCAAGTGGACTGTGGGTGCTCCTTTCAGCACTTGCAGGGGGTGTGAAAATGGTGGAAAGAGCCAATTCTTCCCGTCCAGTGCTGGGAAGGTAAGGCATCGCAACCGCCACCACACTTGGACTCTCCTTGGGGATTTGTGATATCTTCTTAGAACACACAGTTCTTCTCTGTGCTTTTGCCAGCTTAACTCGTTTGATTTTTTTAGCGGGAGGAGGGCTTCCATCGTCATGTGAAGCTGAACCACTAGTCATGAACATAGGGAAAGACCTTAGCCGTTCCTTGCCACTCCGTGTCGTAAATGGCATATTGTCAAGTTTACGTTTCTCTTCAGATGATTTAAATGTTTTTTTCAAGGTCATTTTCCTGAACTTTGTCATTTGGGATTGTATGTGCCCTCTACTATGACATTGGGCTTCGGCCTTGGCAGACGACATTGATGGCATGTTATCGTCTATGTCATGACTAGTGGCAGCAGCTTCCGCACTAGGAGGAAGTGGTTCTTGATCTTTTCCTATTTTATTTTTATCAGAGAAAGTTTGGTCCTCCATTTATGTTATATTGATATATATACGTGCGGCTAAGGCGCACACAAACACAAAATAATTTTTTATTTTTGTTGGAGACTAGTGCACTTTGTGGGTTATACCACCCTTTAAGAAATGAGCCAGCTGGCCCTTTACTTATGGGACACAGGCGCACGCTTGGCACTGCTCCTTTGTTGATGCACGTGCAGCTACAGCCCATACAATTCACAAACACAGAAAATATTTTTTTGTTTTGTTTGGAGTGCCCTTTGGGGGTCACAGCACCCTTTAACGGACAAGCCAGCTGGCCTTTTACTTATGGGACACAGGCGCACGCTTGGCGCTGCTCCTTTGTTGATGCACGTGCAGCCACAGTGCACACAATTCACAAACACAGACATTTTTTTTTTATTTTGTTTGGAGTGCCCTTTGGGGGTTACAGCACCCTTTAACGGACAAGCCAGCCGGCCTTTTACTAATGGGACACAGGTGCACGCTTGGCGCTGGTCCTTCGTTGATGCACGTGCAGCCACAGTGCACACAATTCACAAACACAGAATTTTTTTTTTATTTTGTTTGGAGTGCCCTTTGGGGGTTACAGCACCCTTTAGCGGTCAATCCAGCTGGCCCTTTATTTATGGGACACAGGCGCATGCTTGGCACTACTTTGTTGATGCACGTGCGGCTACTGCGCACACAATTCACAAACACAAAAAAATATATATTTTTATTTTGTTTGGAGTGCCCTTTGGGGGTTACAGCACCATTTAACGGACAAGCCAGCCGGCCTTTCACTTATGGGACAGAGGCGCACGCTTGGCGCTGCTCCTTTGTTGATGCACGTGCAGCCACAGTGCACACAATTCACAAACACAGAAAAAAAATATTTTTTTTTGCACTTGGGGGGAGCACCCCTGATGGACAGAGCACCCCCTGGACAACACTACAGCACCCCTTTAGGACTGGGACACTGCACAGGACTTTGGAGTGGACCCAGCCCATATGGACAACTGACTGCACAACACAGTCCAGCCAGCCCCTCTGGACTTTGAAGTAGTGGACACAGCCCCTATGGACAACAGCAGCACAGTGCAGCACAGCACAACACTACACTGCACTACACTACACTACACTACACAGCCCAGTCAGCTCTAACTCCCACCCTCCCTCTTCACTGTCCACAGCCGAGTGAGAAAATGGCGCCGACGTGGGTACCTTATATAGGATCCAAAACCCGCGAGACCCGGAAGGCGGGATGATGACGTTTTGCCTCGATTTCAGATCCGAGTCAGGCGGGAAAAGTTGAGCCTGTCTCGGATCGGCCTCGGATCGGGGGGGCTCGGGGGGGTTCAGATTTCAGAAATCCGAACTCGCTCAGCCCTAATTATTATGTATTGTTTCCTGAAAATGAAGTATTACAAGGTACCCTGAAACGTTGGAGATATTTACCTGCTGGTGATTTATATATATATATATATATATATATATATATATATATATATATACTAGGGGTGTGCACCGGCCACTTTTCGTGTTTTGTGTTTTGGTTTTGGATCTGGATCTTTCTTCGTGTTTTGGATCTGGATTGGTTTTGCCAAAACCACCCTTCCGTGTTTTGGGTTCTGGGTTTTGTGTTTTGGATCTGTATTTTTTTGAAAAAAAGCATAAAAACAGCTAAAATCACAGAATTTGTAGGTTTTTCTGCTCCTATGCTATTATTAACCTCAATAACCTTAATTTCCACTCATTTCCAGTCTATTCTGAACACCTCACACCTCACAATAGTGTTTTTATGTCCAAAAGGTTGCACCGAGGTAGCTGGATGACTATGCTAAGCGACACGAGTGGGCGGCACAAACACGTGACCCATCTAGGAGTGACACTGCAGTGGCAGGCAGGATGGCAGTTAGAAAAACTAGGCCCCAAACTGTACATAATGCAAAGAAAAAAAGAGGTGCAAGATGGAATTGTCCTTGGGCCCTCCCACCCACCCTTATGTTGTATAAACAGGACATGCACACTTTAACAAATCAATCATTTCAGTGCCAGGGTCTGCCACACAACTGTGGCTGAAATGATTGGTTCGTTTGGGCCCCCACAAAACAAGCTGGCAATTAATGTGTCCCTGCACAAACTGGCTCTACGGAGGCAAGATGTCATCCTCATCCTCCTCATCCACCGATTCCTCACCCTCTTCAGTGTGTACATCCTCATCCTCACAAAGTATTAACTCGTCCCCACTTGAATCCACCACCACAGGTCCCTCTGTACCTTCTGGAGGCTGGTCTCCCTGGAAGAGCTGATAATTCATTTTGATGAACATCATCTTCTCCACATTCTGTGGAAGCAACCTCCTACGCCTTTCGCTGACAAGGTTCCCGGCTGCACTAAACACTCTTTCGGAGTACACACTGGAGGGGGGGCAACTCAGGTAAAATAGAGCCAGTTTGTACAGGGGCCTCCAAATTGCCTCTTTTTCCTGCCAGTACAGGTATGGACTGTCTGACATGCCTACTTGGATGCTGTCACCGATGTAATCCTCCACCATTCTGTCAATGGTGACAGTATCATATGCAGTGACAGTAGACATGTCAGAAATTGTTGCCAGGTCCTTCAGTCCGGACCAGATGTCCAAACTTGGTCCTGCCTGCCCTGCATCACCGCCAGCGGGTTGCTTAGGATACCTAAGTTTTTTCCTGGCAGCCCCAGTTGCGGGAGAAAATGAAGAAGGAGCCGTTGACGTGTCACGTTCCGCTTCAGCTGACAGTGTGTTCACCAGCAGGTCTTTGCACCTCTGCAGGCTTGTGTCGGCCGGAAAGAGAGACACCACATAGGCTTTAAACCTAGGATCGAGCACGGTGGCCAAAATGTAGTGGTCTGATTTCAACAGATTGACCACCCTGGAATCCTGGCAAAGCGAATGAAGGGCTTCATCCACAAGTCCCACATGCCGAGCGGAATCGCTCCGTCTTAGCTCCTCCTTCACTTTCTCCAGCTGCTTCTGCAAAAGCCTGATGAGGGGAATGACCTGACTCAAGCTGGCAGTGTCTGAACTGACTTCACGTGTGGCAAGTTCGAAGGGCTGAAGAACCTTGCACAACACGGAAATCATTCTCCACTGCGCTTGAGTCAGGTGCATACCCCCTCCTTTGCCTATGTCATAGGTGGATGTATAGGCTTGTATGGCCTTTTGCTGCTCCTCCATCCTCTGAAGCATATAGAGGGTTGAGTTCCACCGCGTCACAACCTCTTGCTTCAGGTGATGGCGGGGCAGGTTCAAGAGTGTTTGCTGGCGCTCCAGTCTTCGGCACGCAGTCGCTGAATGGCGAAAGTGGCCAGAAATTTTTCGGGCCACCCAAAGCGTCTCCTGCACGCCCCTGTCGCTTTTCAGAAAATTCTGCACCACCAAGTTTATTGTGTGAGCAAAACATGGGACGTGCTGGAATTTGCCCAGATGTAATGCCCGCACAATATTGGTGGCGTTGTCAGATATCACAAATCCCCAGGAGAGTCTAAGTGGGGTAAGCCACTGGGCGATGATTTCCCTCAGTTTCTCTAAGAGGTTGTCGGCGGTGTGCCTCTTACTGAAACCGGTGATACACAGCGTAGCCTGCCTTGTAATGAGCTGGCGTTTCTGAGATGCTGCTACTGGTGACGCTGCTGCTGTTGCTGCGTAAGGTGATACATCTACCCAGTGGGCTGTCACAGTCATATAGTCCTTAGTCTGCCCTGTTCCACTTGTCCACATGTCCGTGGTTAAGTGGACATTGTGTACAATGGCATTTTTCAGGACACTGAGGACACTTTTTCTGACGTTTCTGTACAGTCTCGGTATCGCCTGCCTAGTGAAGTGGAATCTAGACGGGATTTGGAACCGGGGACACACTACCTCCATCAATTGTCTAAATCCCACTGCACTAATGGCGGATACCGGACGCACGTCTAACACCAACATAGCAGTCAAGGCCTCAGTTATACGTTTTGCTTCAGGATGACTGCTGTCGTACTTCATCCTCCTCGCTAAGGACTGTTGGAGGGTCAATTGTTTAGTAAAAGTAGTGGTGTTCCTACTTCCTCTCTGGGATGATGAACGACTCCCAGCAGCAGCAGCAACAGCAGCAGCGGCAGCAGTAGGCGTAGCAATGCAGGATCCTCCGGAGGAATCCCGGATAGGAGAGTCAGTCATGCCAGTGATATGGCCTGCAGGACTACTTCCGATCCTGACTAAGGAGGAAATTGACGAGGAGGGAGTTGACGGTGTGGTTTGCAGGCGCTTGGATACAACAGGACAACGGGATTTAGGTGTCCCTGGACTGCTTACGGTCTGAGCCAAAGTTTCTGAACTTGACAGTAACTTTTTATGAACGCGCTGCAGGTGCCGTATAAGGGAGGATGTTCCTAGGTGGTTGACGTCCCTACCCCTACTTATTTCACCTTTACATATGGTACATATGGCAAGACAGTTGTTGTCCGGATTTGGATAGAAATATTGCCAGACCAAAGAGGTGGAATGTTTGGTCTTCTGCCCAGGCATGACCGTGATGGGCTTTTTCATCCCACGGACAACAACTGTCTCCCCCGGAGCCTGATTTAAACAAACCACATCACCATCAGAATCCTCCTCGCCAACTTCCTCCTCAGCGCCAGCTACACCAGTATCCTCATCCTGTTGTACTTCAACAGTGACATCTTCAATTTGCATATCAGCAAGTGGACTGTGGGTGCTCCTTTCAGCACTTGCAGGGGGCGTGCAAATGGTGGAAAGAGCCACCTCTTCCCGTCCAGTGCTGGGAAGGTCAGGCATCGCAACCACCACCACACTTGGACTCTCTTTGGGGATTTGTGATATCTTCTTAGAAAGCACAGTTCTTCGCTGTGCTTTTGCCAGCTTAACTCTTTTGATTTTTTTAGTGGGAGGAGTGCTTCCATCGTCATGTGAAGCTGAACCACTAGTCATGAACATACTAGGGATCGACCTTAGCCGTTCCTTGCCACTCCGTGTCGTAAATGGCATATTGGCAAGTTTACGTTTCTCTTCAGCTGATTTAAATGTCTTTTTCAAGGTCATTTTCCTGAACTTTGCCATTTGGGATTGTATGTGCCCTCTATTATGACATTGGGCATCGGCCTTGGCAGACGACGTTGATGGCATGTTATCGTCTATGTCATGACTAGTGGCAGCAGCTTCAGCACTAGGAGGAAGTGGTTCTTGATCTTTCTCTATTTTATTTTTATCGGAGAAAGTTTGGTCCTCCATTTATGTTATATCGATTTGATATATACGTGCGGCTAAACACAGAAAATAAATTTTTTTTTGGTTCGGACTGGAGTGTACTTTGTGGGTTACAGCACCCTTTAACGGTCAAGCCAGCCGGCCCTTTACTTATGACACAGGCGCACTCTTGGCACTACTTTGTTGATGCACGTGCGGCTACTGCGCACACAATTCACAAACACAGAAAATAATTTTTTTTTGGTTTGGACTGGAGTGTACTTTGGGGGTTACAGCACCCTTTAACGGTCAAGCCAGCCGGCCCTTTACTTATGACACAGGCGCACGCTTGGCACTACTTTGTTGATGCACGTGCGGCTACTGCGCACACAATTCACAAACACAGAAAATAATTTTTTTTTGGTTTGGACTGGAGTGTACTTTCGGGGGTTACAGCACCCTTTAACGGTCAAGCCAGCCGGCCCTTTACTTATGACACAGGCGCACGCTTGGCACTACTTTGTTGATGCACGTGCGGCTACTGCGCACACAATTCACAAACACAGAAAATAATTTTTTTTTAGGTTTGGACTGGAGTGTACTTTCGGGGGTTACAGCACCCTTAACGGTCAAGCCAGCCGGCCCTTTACTTATGACACAGGCGCACGCTTGGCACTACTTTGTTGATGCACGTGCGGCTACTGCGCACACAATTCACAAACACAGAAAATAATTTTTTTTTAGGTTTGGACTGGAGTGTACTTTCGGGGGTTACAGCACCCTTAACGGTCAAGCCAGCCGGCCCTTTACTTATGACACAGGCGCACGCTTGGCACTACTTTGTTGATGCACGTGCGGCTACTGCGCACACAATTCACAAACACAGAAAATAATTTTTTTTTTGGTTTGGACTGGAGTGTACTTTCGGGAGTTACAGCACCCTTAACGGTCAAGCCAGCCGGCCCTTTACTTATGACACAGGCGCACGCTTGGCACTACTTTGTTGATGCACGTGCGGCTACTGCGCACACAATTCACAAACACAGAAAATAATTTTTTTTTGGTTTGGACTGGAGTGTACTTTCAGGGGTTACAGCACCCTTTAACGGTCAAGCCAGCCGGCCCTTTACTTATGACACAGGCGCACGCTTGGCACTACTTTGTTGATGCACGTGCGGCTACTGCGCACACAATTCACAAACACAGAAAATAATTTTTTTTAGGTTTGGACTGGAGTGTACTTTCGGGGGTTACAGCACCCTTTAACGGTCAAGCCAGCCGGCCCTTTACTTATGACACAGGAGCACTCTTGGCACTACTTTGTTGATGCACGTGCGGCTACTGCGCACACAATTCACAAACACAGAAAATAATTTTTTTTTAGGTTTGGACTGGAGTGTACTTTCGGGGGTTACAGCACCCTTAACGGTCAAGCCAGCCGGCCCTTTACTTATGACACAGGCGCACGCTTGGCACTACTTTGTTGATGCACGTGCGGCTACTGCGCACACAATTCACAACCACAGAAAATAATTTTTTTTTGGTTTGGACTGGAGTGTACTTTCGGGGGTTACAGCACCCTTTAACGGTCAAGCCAGCCGGCCCTTTACTTATGACACAGGCGCACGCTTGGCACTACTTTGTTGATGCACGTGCGGCTACTGCGCACACAATTCACAAACACAGAAAATAATTTTTTTTTAGGTTTGGACTGGAGTGTACTTTCGGGGGTTACAGCACCCTTAACGGTCAAGCCAGCCGGCCCTTTACTTATGACACAGGCGCACGCTTGGCACTACTTTGTTGATGCACGTGCGGCTACTGCGCACACAATTCACAAACACAGAAAATAATTTTTTTTTTGGTTTGGACTGGAGTGTACTTTCGGGGGTTACAGCACCCTTAACGGTCAAGCCAGCCGGCCCTTTACTTATGACACAGGCGCACGCTTGGCACTACTTTGTTGATGCACGTGCGGCTACTGCGCACACAATTCACAAACACAGAAAATAATTTTTTTTTTGGTTTGGACTGGAGTGTACTTTCGGGGGTTACAGCACCCTTAACGGTCAAGCCAGCCAGCCCTTTACTTATGACACAGGCGAACGCTTGACACTACTTTGTTGATGCACGTGCGGCTACTGCGCACACAATTCACAAACACAGAAAATAATTTTTTTTTGGTTTGGACTGGAGTGTACTTTCAGGGGTTACAGCACCCTTTAACGGTCAAGCCAGCCGGCCCTTTACTTATGACACAGGCGCACGCTTGGCACTACTTTGTTGATGCACGTGCGGCTACTGCGCACACAATTCACAAACACAGAAAATAATTTTTTTTTGGTTTGGACTGGAGTGTACTTTCGGGGGTTACAGCACCCTTTAACGGTCAAGCCAGCCGGCCCTTTACTTATGACACAGGGGCACTCTTGGCACTACTTTGTTGATGCACGTGCGGCTACTGCGCACACAATTCACAAACACAGAAAATAATTTTTTTTTAGGTTTGGACTGGAGTGTACTTTCGGGGGTTACAGCACCCTTAACGGTCAAGCCAGCCGGCCCTTTACTTATGACACAGGCGCACGCTTGGCACTACTTTGTTGATGCACGTGCGGCTACTGCGCACACAATTAACAAACACAGAAAATAATTTTTTTTTGGTTTGGACTGGAGTGTACTTTCGGGGGTTACAGCACCCTTTAACGGTCAAGCCAGCTGGCCCTTTACTTATGACACAGGCGCACGCTTGGCACTACTTTGTTGATGCACGTGCGGCTACTGCGCACACAATTCACAAACACAGAAAATAATTTTTTTTTAGGTTTGGACTGGAGTGTACTTTCGGGGGTTACAGCACCCTTAACGGTCAAGCCAGCCGGCCCTTTACTTATGACACAGGCGCACGCTTGGCACTACTTTGTTGATGCACGTGCGGCTACTGCGCACACAATTCACAAACACAGAAAATAATTTTTTTTTTGGTTTGGACTGGAGTGTACTTTCGGGGGTTACAGCACCCTTAACGGTCAAGCCAGCCGGCCCTTTACTTATGACACAGGCGCACGCTTGGCACTACTTTGTTGATGCACGTGCGGCTACTGCGCACACAATTCACAAACACAGAAAATATATTATTTTTTTAGCACTTGGGGGGAGCACCCCTGATGGACAGAGCACCCCCTGGACAACACTACAGCACCCCTTTAGGACTGGGACACTGCACAGGACTTTGGAACTGACTGCACAACACAGTCCAGCCAGCCCCTATGGACTTTGAAGTAGTGGACACAGCCCCTATTAACAACAGCAGCACAGCACAACACAGCCAGCCCCTATGGACTTTGAAGTAGTGGACAACAGCAGCACTACACTACACTACACTACACAGCACTAACTCCCACCCTCCCTCTTCACTGTCCACAGCCGAGTGAGAAAATGGCGCCGACGCGGGTACCTTATATAGGATCCAAAACCCGCGAGACTCGGAAGGCGGGATGATGACGTTTTGCCTCGATGTCAGATCCGAGTCAGGCGGGAAAAGTCGAGCCTGACTCGGATCGGACTCGGATCGGGGGGGCTCGGGGGGGTTCGGATTTCAGAAATCCGAACCCGCTCACCCCTAATATATACATATATATATATATATAATATTAGAGATGTGTGCTGACCACAATTTTGGGTTTTGGTTCTAATTCATCGTCAGGCTTTGGTTTTGCCAAGACCACCCTCACATGTTTTGGTTCTGTACAAAAATTGATAAACTGAAATCACATAATTTGGCCTGTTTTTGTTCCTACAGCATTATTAACTTCAATAATATTAATTTCCAGTAATTTCCAGTCAATTTTGACCACCTCACAGCTCACAATATTGTTTTCATCTGACCAAATGGTTGCACCAAGCTAGCTGGCTGACTAAACTAAGCAACAGCAGTGGGTGGCACATATACAGTAGGAAACAGAGTGACACTGCAGTGGCAGACAGGATGGTAGTTTAATATAAACTATACAATGCTATGGAATGTTTTCACTAATGAACAACTAGATCATAGATCCGAGGGCAGTAGAAGGAAGTAGAAGTGGAGTATGTAGTGGAAGAAAGATTGATTGTTTGAGTAATTGATTGATCATTATTTTATTACTGCTATAAAAAAACAAAGCAGAGAAATGGGAAATGCTATTAAACAACAAGCACCCAAAATGGATGAAAGTGGTGCATTAATTAATTCATTGATTCATTGATCAATTAATTATAATTGATTGATTAAGAAAATATTATTTACGGCCATAAAAGATTACATTGTCAATAGCCAATGATTCCTCCCAAGAAAATAAATAGTTGCACTGCAGAGCAGCTAACTCCAAATCAGCCTATCTTATTCTAACAAATATTAACATATTGACCTGCTATCCATACTGCCCCCTCTAATTGTGTAACACACCCCTGTAGTACATTCATGAGGTGCACCAGCGAGTCTGAGTATATGGGATAATACACACAAAAAATTAGATTGTGATAAAAGACAAATAAAAAAAAATGTCCACTGATTGCAACACTGTGCAGCTATTAAGGCGTTGACCATTAGTGTTCTTAGACATCTTTGTATTACGGCCTGAATTTTTTTAGAACACAAAAAAATTTGTTTTTTTATAAAAGTAAAAAAAAATAAAACAAAAAACTGGCCACCAACTGCAACAAACTCAGCTGACACAGTGTTTTTATTTGTACGTGAACAAACGCACGGGGCGAAAGCACACAGACGTAGTACGTAGTACAAACAATAGAAGAAACAATTTCTTTCTACTTTCTACTTTTTTTTAATTCGCAACTCAGCTTACTGAATGCAGTCACAGTGCTTTTATATGTACGTGAACAAATGCACTGGGGGACAGAGCAATATTTTTTACTTTTTCCACAAAAGACAACTGTGGAGTCACACTGCTTATATTGCAGTGGGGTATGGCCACTGGAGTCAAAGTGCAGCACCAAAGTGTGACAGACTAGTAAGGAAGTGAATGGACACAGCAGCAGCCAATGGACACAGGAAGTGGATGGACACAGCAGCAGCCAATGGACACAGGAAGTGGATGGACACAGCATCAGCCAATGTGAACAGGAAGTGGATGGACACAGCACAGCAGCAGCCACTGGATGTGGAGAGGATGGACACAGTTCAGCAGCCACTGGACACAGGGAGTGGATGAACACCGCAGCAGCCATTAGACACAGAGACTGGAGTGGAAATAGCAGCAGCCACTGGAGGTGGAGGGAGAGGATGGACACAGCACAGTAGCCACTGGACACATTTGCATACAGCACAGCACAGACTGGAGTCAGTGTGAAATGGTGCCCAAATCACCATGGGAGGGACTTATATAAAATCCAAAACCTGTGAGAATCTGATGCTGGGATGATGACATTTTGCCTCGATTTGAAATCTGACCAAGGCAGGAAAACCCTGCTGCCGCTCGGATTCACTCGGATACATGAAGTTCGGGTGGGCTTGGTTTTCCCACACATCTCTAATATAAATGCCCTCAGCAATGTCTTTACAGTCTAGGCTCAGTAGTGAGAAAATTTATGAGACTTGTGGGCTGACTAGATGAAACTTGCCCAAAGACAGTAACAGAGAGTATCAGCTGTATTGTAAAACAACCACACTCCTCTCTAAACACATTCTGTCCACCTACAGTAATAAACTATTGTATGTTAATAATCAGGAACATTGGAGTACTTCAGATCCTTTTGGGCTACAGCACAGGTTTTTAACTTTATAAGCTTAAAAGAAAAAGTGTTAAATTTTTTCATATAGCTGTTATTTGTACTTTTTGCCATTGATATATTTCCTTTATGTACCATTTCATACAATGTGGCACCAAGGGTAATTGTTTTATTTATTTTACTGTTTTATAAAACTAGATGTGGCTAATTGTAGTAAACTTTTGTTATTGAATGGCTGCTGTACGATAAAGTGCCACTGACAATCCCAGGAGACAGCATATGTAACCTGGGGGCCCATTTATTAATGATCGCATTTTGCAAATGCGATCAGGGCATCCAGTACCGACCATGATTGCATTGCAAAATGCGATCATACCGGCTGAATGTACTATTCGGCACATGCAGGGAGACGGGCTCCGATCGGAGCCCGTCCCTGCGATGTGGCCGGAGTGCATGCGGGACTGCTGCACATGCGCAGTCCCGCGGACTGCACATGAGCGGCGCCCATTGCCGGTGGAGGGATCTGGGAGCTCCCTCCGCTGGCTGAAATGCGGTAAGTCCCCATAGACTACAGCGACTAACGCTATCTTCAGATAACGTTAGCTGCTGGGGCCAATATCGGGAATGCTTTGCATTCCCGATATTGATACATTTGGCAGCATCGCCTCCCCCATTGAAACCTATGGGGGAGGCGGCTGCGGGCAGCAATGGAGGGATCGCAGCAGGTATCGGAGATACCTGCAGCGGTCCCTCTTTTATACATCCGGGGGATACTTAATATTTTAGGTAAACCCCCGAAAACAGGTGTTTTCGGGGAATTTACCTCAAATTAACTTTGATAAATGGGCCCCATAGTCTTGCAATATGTAGTGGAGAACTAGAGCAATGCACTACAATTTACAGTCATAAAAACTACTTGAAACATGTAAAGGGCAGGCACCCATTTATCTGGACTTGGGAAAAGATTTTGCTGTGTATCCACTAGGCCAGGGGTCAGGTACGTTTTTTACCTTTTACCCCAAAATACATTTAGATATGCAGATGTTACCCCCTTGATTTGAAAGGAAGGAAATCATATAGTAGTGCCCCCATAGCTATGCCCCTGTAGTAGTGCCCCCATAGCTATGCCCCTGTAGTAGTGCCCCCATATAATGCCCTTGTAGTAGTGCCCCCATAGTTATGCCCCTGTAGTAGTGCCCCCATATAATGCCACTGTAGTAGTGCACCAATAGTTATGCCCCTGTAGTAGTGCCCCCATATAGTGCCCCTGTAGTGCCAATTGTACAAAAAAACCCACTTACCTTAATCCCTGCTCCTGCATCCGCTGCCGTCCTGTCCGCCTGGCTGCTCTTCAAAACTATTGGAGAGACGTCATGACGTCTCTCCCATAGTGTGCATGGAGAGAGCCGGAAGCTGGAGTTCAGAAGAGAACTCCAGCCTCCGGCTACTGCGGCGCTGCAGGGAAGGAGTTGGATGCCCGCTGGTAATAACATTTCAGCAGGCGTCCGGCTTAGAGCCTCCTTGTGGCACAGCCGGGCATGCATATGAATTATAGAATAATTCATATGCATGCGCGGCTGTCCATTCATTACCCCCAAGAATTTCATTTTTATCCCATGTGGGGTAATTTACCCCTGTTCTCTGACCACTGCACTAGGCGATTAAACAGGCCGATTAAACGATAATGACATCGTTATTGTTCAATCGCTTGCTAATCGTCCCAAATCGGCCATGTAAATGTCAAAAATGACCAGCGATGCGCGTGTCCCCGCTGGTCGTTTTTGACATCTATCATCGCCCGTACATGCTGGTCAACCTGACGATCACGTCAGGATCAGCATGTACGGGGATGATGGATGTGCCTAAACTGGATGGCTGAACATTAAGTGTAGGCACATCACAGACTGTGAAACGATAGCAATGTCATAATCATGCTCTCATTTCACAGTCGGGAAGTGGATATGCACCTTTGGATGGAGAAGCTGGTTAAGGCTTGCGTACATGTTGAATCGGAGTTAACAGAAACAATACAGCAAAACCCTAAAATCCATGGTTCAGCAGCTGGCAGAAATTGCTGGAAAGGTCTCCACAGGAGCTCACTCAAGCTCCAGCTCACTTTTCAAAAGCACAACTAAGCAGGAGGGCTGACCTTAAGAACAATGAACAGGCCTTGTGGCACCATTCCTTTCTGGAGAACTGCAAAAGGCTTATTTTGTTCTAAGTCTTACTAATTTCATGGACAAATCAAAACTCTAATTTTTAATTAATCTGGGTCTAACTGTCTGTTCAAGTACAATGTGTTTATTGCTATGTGTCCTTAGTGATGAGCTTTCCCACTCTCAGATGCATGACTTCATTCATCTCACCAAGAACTGGCTACAGCCAGAGATTCTAACAGAGTTACTGTTCATGAAAAGGATCATCAAGGGCCGATGCCTGAATGCCTGCAGTACTGTTCAAATGGATGTGGTTTAAGAGAGGAGGGGGCCCACATGCAGTCTCCATGAAGGCCTCACTCTTGCCAGAGAATGC
Source organism: Taudactylus pleione (assembly GCA_031769625.1). Classification (NCBI taxonomy): domain Eukaryota; kingdom Metazoa; phylum Chordata; class Amphibia; order Anura; family Myobatrachidae; genus Taudactylus; species Taudactylus pleione. The sequence goes on from JAUIMM010000115.1 coordinate 8,166,854, forward strand.
ACTGAGAAGACCCTGGTACTGTGATTGACTTCCAGTTTTACTGACCCAGAAATTAAACTTCTTCATAGTATTTAAAGACATGTGTGACTGCAGATACCGACTGGCCTTGACAAAGAGCTCAGAGCAACTCAAAACATGTCATCCCCAAATTCACCCTAATCCTGTCTACCATTTTGGGACCATGTCTAAGGGAATTATTGTTATATTATTTATATTCATCATTCTTTAATTTTAATATTGATACAACAATTATCTTCCTATCTCTGCTGTCCTCCTCTATTAGCACCATCTGGTGTACAAACCTTTGTTTTGTACTATTTATTCCTCTGGTTCCTGAGCTGAGCCAGACACAGTTAGACAGCTTTTGGCAGAAGTACCTTAAGTTGTTATTTATTTACTGTTTTAACAAAATAAACAGTTTATTAAAGGGTCCTCTTTGGTAATTGCTCAATCACTACCCTTATTTGCAAGTCAGTAAATCTAAAACTTTAATCTCCAGAACATAACTAAGAATTTAGTAAGTCGAAGAAGGCCTTTCTCTCTGTCCCAGTACTCCATCACTATGAATGGCAGGCGGAAAAAAGTGCAGAATTGGGGTTTTGGGGTGCAACATTTCGGGAACCCCCGTGCAGCCTTCAGACAGTCCCCCAAAGGTAATCCGTGTTAAAAAAAATGTAAAAAAAAACTTGAGGACACCCCAAAAATTGACTTTGAAAAAAGGGGGCAAAAAAAAAAATGTTGGGGTACAAAGTTAAAAACTAGCGAACTTGACTCTGGGGGGGTCCCCAAGCATGCCCCCGGTGTTTATTTCATTGCAGGTGTTTGTTTTCACGATTTTTTCAAGTTCACTTTTTCAACTTTAAAATATGCTGACCCCCATTTTCAAGTACCCCAAATTTGCTGGGATAACTTTTTTTCTCGAAAAAATACTCCTAGATAGTATTGTGCATCAGGTATAGAAAAACGCTATTTAACAGCTATTGAGCCCATTTAAAAACACCAAATACCTTCAGCAAGCCAAATCGGGGGGTACCATAGTGAACCCCCATGTCAGAGCATCATTTGGGGGGTGACAGGCTGATTTCCCCAAAAATGACAGTACTTTCCGCTAGTTAGAGTATCGCCGGGTGCCGTTTACGCGTACTTTAAAATTTAATACGTCGATACGCGGGCAGAGCTTGTGAGATAGCTATGTCCCTGCTAATCCTCACTGCACACTGTTCACTGTATTTTTTGCAAAAAATACAGTGACAGTGCCTCTGCGCATGCGCCAATACCGGCTAGCGCTACCCCCATCTATTCAGATGACAAAGCTGATCACAGAGGGCTGGCTCCTAGCTCTGCTCTACCTGTTAAAGCGGAGCAGGAGCTGGGGGAACAGGGGTGAACCCTGCTTAATGCCATCTCCAAATGGTGTTGTTATAGCAGGGCTCCCACCCGGTATTTTTTCAGAATTCCCCTTAGTAAATTTCAGACAGATTGCATTTTCCATTACAAATATGGGAAATGCAATCTGATTGCTAAAAAATGTGAATTAAAAGGTTTGGAGTACTTTTTCATGAAAACTACTCCAATTGCCCTTTAATACCTTTCAGTGAAATTAAAATAATGTGAAAGGGGTAGGAAAACACAATTTTTCCCATTATTTTAGTAAAAAAAAGACTGATAAATAGAGCCCTTAGACCCATATGTCCATGGATTGTTTTAAAGAACTCCCACCCTCTGAAGGATATAATACAATTTAGTTGTGGTTGACCATTTTTCTAAAATCTTCCACTACTATCTTACATCTTCAATTTATCAAATAAGTATTTTGTCTTCATAGATGTCCTTAATAGAACATGTCAGACTGAGGTACAGAGCTTTATGCAAAAACATGGGAATAAAGCTACATTTCTCAACAGCATAGCATATTTAGTCTAACTGCCAAACTGCAAGAGATAACCAAGACCTGGAGAAGATCTTACGAATTTAAATCTCAGCAGCTCAGGATGACTGAATCCATCTTTTACATTGAGCTGAATTCGCTTACAATGACCATTATCATGAATGAATGGGATGAATCCAAAAATGTCTACTCCTTCAGCATTCCCTTCCTCTAGGATCCTATTTTCAATCCACTATCTGGAATTTCCTGGTTTCTTTTTATGTCCAAGTAAAAGACAATCTGTTTAAGGTGTCTAGTCATTACAAGGCCTTTGCAAATAAAAAGAGAAAGGTAGTACCCAAAATGAATCCAGGAGACAGAGCATGGTTGTCAATCTGTCATCTTCAGTTGAAAGTACCAGTTATGAAACTCACGACTCCATTCATTGGACCTTTTAAAATCTTTTAAGTGATTAACCATGTGGTTTCCAATTGGAGCTACCAAGATTATTATAAATTCTCAATGGTCTTCATATTTAATTTATTAAGGACACTGGTGGTTATCAGTTCCCTTTGTACCATCATTCTTTTACTCTCATGTTGGTACTAAAGAAAGAGGAATTAGAAATCAACAAGATTCCAAGTTGTCCTGTAGTACTTCCTTACTGATTAGAAAAACTTTGGTCCAGAAGAATGCTCTTGGACAAAGTCTGCAGATGTACATGTACTAAGAACCTCACTTATACTCCATGTTAATTGTAGAGTTTATCAGGATTATTTTGACTATCATTGTGCTTAGTAATAAGAGTGTGCACCTGCATTCTTTGTTCCCAGGAAGTATACAAACAGGCAAGGTGCTCTCAGAAGTCAAACAGATACATACATAGAAACACACATAGGTGTGACAAGTGCTTCTAAAGCAGACCACACAAAACATCACAGCATATCACAAGGTCTATGACATTAAAAGTAAATGTGTTGACCTGCAGTACACTTATAACAGACAGACACAGAGAAGGAAAGACAAACAAAGTCTTAGTGGGTAATCACACTGAGTAAACTCAATTGATGCAGATACAGTAATCTCAGTATAACCCTGGGCTGGTTGCCCTACTGGTAAAATAAAAAAGAATCTCTAAATGCCAGAGTAATCGAACAATATAAGAGATGGGAAAGGTAGCTAAAATATGTGTGGATGAAATAAGATAAAAAAAAGTCAAACAACACTCAGATTAAAAGAAAAACACCTACTCACAATAATAATTGAACAATATATATCAAAATGAGCAAATAATCTGCCTCTCAAGGTCAATGATTGTACTGTAGAAAAAAATTACTAAATTAAATAAGGCAGCGTGGATGGTGTACTGGTTAGCATTACTGCCTAAAGCACTGAGGTCATGGGTTTGATTCCCACCATGGCCCTTACTGTGTAGAGTTTGTAAACTCTCTTTTGTATATTCTCTCTGTGCTTGAGTGGGTTTGCGTGTTCAGTATATCCCAGGTTTGTGCATACCACATTTAATTTGTGAGTCACAAGTAAAGCAGAAGTATAAACATTATTTAGTATATCCCAGGTATGAGCATGCCATTTTGTTCTCAAAAGACTCTTTTTAGCAGATAATGCATATTTGCAGTATTTCCCAGATTTTAGCCTCTGTTTGGCCGCCCCCCCCCGGCCGCCTACTAAACGGGGCGAGCTGTCAATCACCATCGACAGCTGCCCCGTTTGTAGCGAGCACCGGAGCGAAATAATTTCTCTCTCGCTCCGGGGCTTGCTCACGTGCAGTGCGGCCACTGCGCGTGTGTAGGGCACAACATCGACAAGCTTGCAAGCGCTCAAGCACTTGCAAGTGGGTCTGAATGAGACCCTTAGTCAGCACAGATACAGTCACACTTAGTCAACAAACACATACACACACAGTCACACTTAGTCAGCACACAGTCACACTTAGTCACACACACACACATACAGTCACACTTAGGCCCTGATTCAGAGCCGGACGCTCTGACAGAGCGCTCGCTCTGAATCAGGACCGACCCTTCTACTTTTTGGAGCGGCCTCCTGGCCGCTCGCATAGCTGTGGGAGACCACCCACAGCTATAGCGAGCGGCCAAAATGATGGTCGCGATGGTCAAGACCATCGCGACCATTGGGCTTGCGATGAGACCCTTGCGGTAGGGTCTCACTGCCGCAAGCCCTAGAGTGCTTTTGGCTCTATCATGGGAACGCCTTCGTCTGGGCAACCACACCCCCGGCACGCCCACCAAAGGGGGCGTGCTGTCAATCACCATCAACAGCACGCCCCCTTTGGTGCGAGACCCATAACGACGGCTTGGCCGTCGTTATTCGGGTCTCATGTATGCGCACGTCGTGCGCATGCACACTTGGGCAACATCGACCCGCTTGCGAGCCCTCAGCGCTCGTGAGCAGGTCTGAATCAGGCCCTTAGTCAGCCAACATATAGTCACACTTAGTCAACACACACATACACACACAGTCACACTTAGGACCTCATTCAGAGCTGCTCACAAAATGTGAGCACTCGCTCTGAATGAGGGCGGCCGCATTTTTATTTTTACGACGGCCTCCTGGCCGCTTGCTAAGCTGTGGGTTGCCACCCACAGCTTTAGCAAGTGACCAGGAGATGGTCGCGATGGTTTGGGGCTTGCGACGAGACCCTTGAGGTAGGGTCTCGTCTACTGCAAGCCCTAGAGAGCTTTTGGCTCTAACAGAGCTGGATGCTCTCCACTGACATCATGTCAGCGGGGCCGCCCCCAAATGGCAGGCGTTCGCATGGGAATACCTCCGTTTGGCCAGCCACCCCCCCGGCCCGCCTACCAAACGGGGCAAGCTGTCGATTACCATCGACAGCCGCCCCTTTGTAGCAAGCCCCAGAGCGAGAGAATCTCTCTCTTGCTCCGGGGCTTGCGCATGCGCAGTGCGGCAGCTGCACGTGCACAGGGCACAACATTGACCCGCTTGCGAGCGCTCAAGCGCTTGTGAGCTGGTCTGAATGAGATCCTTAGTCAGCACATGCACACACACACATACAGTCACACTTAGTCAGCACACATACAGTCACACTTAGCACGCACACAGTCACACTTAGGGCCTTATTCAGACCCAATCGTGAGCGCTGATCGCTCGCAACCAGGTCGATGGTGGCCCAGAGCGCATGCGCACGACGGAGCCGGCTCTGTCATGTGCATGCGCGAGACCTGGATAGCGACGGGCAATCCATCACTCCGGGTCTCATACCAAAGGCGGCGTGCTGTTGATGTTGAGTGACAGCATGCCTCCTTTGGTTTGCGGGCCGGGGGGGTGGCTGCCCAGATGGAGGCGTTCCCATGAGAATGCCTACCATCTGGGGGCGGCCCCACTGACATCACAAGTGATGTCAGTGGGAGAGCTTTCGGCTCTGAGCCGAAAGCTCTCTGGGGCTTGCGGCAATGAGACCCTACTACAAGGGTCTCGGCGCAAGCCCAATGGTCACGATGGTCTTGACCATCGCGACCATCTTCCTGGCCGCTCGCTATAGCTGTGGGTGGTCACTCAAAGCTATGTGAGCAGCCAGGAGGCCGTTCTAAAAAAAAAAAGACCGGACCTGATTCAGAGCAAGCGCTCTGTCAGAGCAACCGGCTCTGAATCAGGGCCTTAGTCAGCACACACAGTCACACTTAGGCAGCACACACACAGTCACACTTAGCACACACACATACAATCACACTTAGTCAGCACACACACATACAGTCACACTTAGTCAGCACACACATATTTTAAATAACAAAACAACACAAAGTTTCTGCCACTGTGACACCATTCACTTACCTGGTATGGGTGTAGAAGACAGGAAGAAGGCACTCCTCATCTCTGTCCTCTCTCCTCGGTGGGTGTGATAAAACATTTATTCTATCATTCTTATTCAGCTCCTCTTTAGGCTCTTTCCACTCCCCCGATAGACCACGCCCCCTTTTTCATTCTCCAGCCTCTTGGAATTGTGGGTAGGGAAACCTGGCTCCCCATTGGTCGACAGCGGCCATCTTTTTGTAGCCTGATATGGGGGCAGCCATTTTGTGTTAGCCTCTGTTACTTGAATTGGCTCTCTCTCTCTGGGCAGCAGCACGGGAGCCGTAGTATCGCATCCTCTGCCTGCCTGCCAGTGCCTGCCGGCCCTGACACACTAGAATTGTACCGGCCTGGGGGACAGATGGCACGCTGCCCCCCGGCCCAACCTGCCACTGGATGGAGAAACGCAGGCGTGCCTGTCCGTTTGAATGCTGTTATATGGGGTGCATAAATTAGCCACTGCGATGGCATACGCAGCTTGAGAGCTCTCTGTGTGCGACAAGACTTGCAATTTCTGCGATGGGAGAGACCTGCTTTAATTGTGCGTGACGGGCCAATGTACTTAGATGGTACTGATGTATACACAGGACTGCAAGGTATTACGTATGTGAGAAAGCAGCAGTGGGTATCTCTATGCTGGCAGAGCTGTGGCAGGCATTAGCAAATTTTCGCAGCTGCATTGCGCGCGATTATGCAGTTGTGATCCATACTGAATCAGGTACATAGAACACTAATCACATAGTGTACTAGTGCTTATCAAATAATATGTTTTGCCTTGTGTCAAAGTTGTGGTATACAGATGTGTCCTCACACATTTAGCCTCAATACGACATGTGGTGCAAAATGCCTGACACGAGTGACTCGCCAGGTCCCATGCAACTCTGCTAGCATCAGGCCTCTTTTTTGCTTCTGTTTTGCCAATAATTGGTCAGTCAGTCAGGAGCCGGTCACATGCATACATTGCTAATGTAAGTGTATGGTCCGGATGCTGGGGGATTTTTTTGCCAAGACCCGGGATGCTCTGGAGAGTATAGGATCTTTTTTCACAGGTACCCTTAATTGATTTCTACTTGGAGAAGTGGACCAAACGTCGGGCAGTAGGTAAGTATGTGTGAGTGAGGTAGGTGAATGTAATAAAGTTATACTTTCTACAGTGTGTGGGTTGTGGTTTTTTAACTTTTTTTTTACAACGGGTGTACGGGTTCCATAAGTGCCAAAGGGCAGGCATGCTGGCACCTGTGGTTCCACGGTAAAAACAATAGATTCCTACTATTTACACTGCTATTACCCCTGTACCCACAGCCCAGGGGTACGGGGAAGAGCACCGGGCTACAGACTAAGCCTGGGTGCTCGGGATAGGGGAAACCCACCTCCCCTGAGATCCTTGGTTTGGGCTGACCGGCTTGGGGTGATAATGCGCTTGACCCGGTGATAGGGTCCCCTTGCAGTGGCATTACACCCTGGCCGGATTTGAGTCCGGTGCTGGTTTTAAAAATAGGGGGAACCCTACCCATTTTTTCCCCCAATTTTTAAAACCAGGACAGGCTCAGAAGCCCAGTGCTGATTCCTAAAACATAGGGTAAACCTACTAGTTTTTTACCCCGTAATTTTAGGAACAAGGACTGGCTGAGCAGTCCTTGGCTGGTTAAGCTTTTTTTGGAGGGACCCTACATCAGTTTTTTTTAAATATTAATCTTTTTTTACAGGTACAACACACAAGCAGCCTTCACATATCTCACTGATATGTGTAGGTGAGAGTTTGGCAGAGAAAAAACACTGCAAACTCGGATGAGTAATCTCTATCTAAACTTGCTACTCGGGGGACATATCTCGATCTACTTCACCATCGGCCAACTTGGTCACAGCTAAATTCACTTCTTAGTAAATTTGTGAGTTTCAGATGCATCAAATCATCTGAGTTTCGGCAATGCAAATCGAGTTGAAAAAATAAAAACATGATCATACTAGATTTTTGTTTTGGATCTGTATCTCCTTGTGTTTTGGATCTGGATTTGGTTTTGCCAAAACCACCCCTTGCATGTTTTGGTTTTGGATCTGTATTTTTTTTCAAAAACTGATAAAAAAAGCTAAAATCACAGAATTAGTTTTATTTGTTGTTCTTACAGTATTATTAACCTCAATAACATTAATTTACACTCGTTTCCAGTCAGTTTTGACCACCTCAAAGTTCACAATATTGTTTCATTTGGTTTAGGCCCAACATTTGCACCAATCTAGCTGGCTGACTAAGCTAAGCGGCAGCAGTGGGCGGCACAAACACGTGGCAGTTCAAATGCCAACATGGCACATAAGGAAACATATGTTTTCATTAATCAAGAGGCCTGAGGGAGTTGGTATGTAGTTGAAGGCAGGGACAGGAAGGGTTGATTGGTAGTAAATTTAAGTTCATTTTTTGATTCCGAAACAAAGGGAAGAGCATGGGTGAACAATATGTCCCATGTTTTGCCGACAAAATCAACAAGGTGGTTCAGAATATTTTTTTTTAATTAAAGGAGCATGCAGGAGATGCTGTCTGTGGCCATAAACATTTCTGGACATTTTTGGCATTCAGCAACTGCATGTCAAAGATTACAGCAGCAGCGGCAGTTCAACTTCCAACATGGCACATCAGGAAACAAATGTTTTTATTATTCAAGAGACCTGAAGGAGTTGGAGTATGTATGTAGTTGAAGGCAGGGAAAGGAAGATTTGATTAGTAGTAAATTTAATTAAATTTTTTGATTCTGAAGCAAATTTATGAGGGAGGAGGGGAGGCATTTACAAAAAATATTTTACTCATTCACATCAGTCCTTGCCCCAGAAGACTCCTTGAGTGCTATGCCTGCTGCTGCTGGTAGTGGATTTTCATCCCAGAAGGAGACCAGGAAGACTAGTAGTAGTACTTTAAAAAACAATTGACTGTTAAACAATCGTTTGTAAGGGGGGAGCAAGTATGACAGCAGTCACCCCATTGCATAGCAGATCACTGACGCCATAACATCTATGCTGGTATTAGCTGTGCGTCCAATATCCACTAATAATTCAGTGGGTTTTAGACAGTTAATTGAGGTCCAGTGTGCCCGCTACCAAATTTCATCAAGATTCCACTTCACTAGAAAAGCAATTCCCAACCTGTACACGGACATTAAAAAAAAAAAAAACATTAGTGGCATCCAAAATGCAGTTGAACTCACTGTCCACTTAACCACAGATATGTGGACAAGCAAAACAGAGCAAACACAAGATTTAAGATATAAGGTTTAAGTCTTTTTCCCAATGGACACAGATCTGAAGAGATACAAAGAGCTGTTGGTAAGCAAATTGTCAGCTCAAGTGGCACATGATGCAGTGATGGCTTCTCCTTCAGTTTCTCCTGCAACTGCATCTGCCAAGAAAAAACAAAACTTTCCCAAAAGACCCACTGGTGATGCAGATGAGTCAACACAAAACACAAAACTTTTTGGATGGATGCGCTGCAGATGATGTAACAGGGAGGGGATCTCTAGATGGTTAAGGTTCCTACAGTACCTCTATTTACTCAATGTACAGATGACTTTACAATTGTTGTCCGGATTTGGGTAGATATAATTCCACACATAAGAAGTGGATTTTTTTGTCTTGTGCCCAGGCATGACAATGGACTTTTCTTATCATGGGTAATAACTGTTTCTTTCACTGGTGCCTGATTTACACAAACAACATCCTTATCAACAACATCCTTATTAGCATCAGCTATACAGATATCCTACTTATCCTGGTACACTTCCATAGAAGCATCCTCAATTTCTATGTCAGCATGTTCACTTGTGCTTACATCATCATAAGAGGCAGAACCACCAGTCATAATTTAAGGTCAAGGCCTTAGCCTTTCCTTGCCACTTCATGTGGTGAAAGGCATATTGACAATTGTATGCCTTTATGCAGCTAACTTTCCCTTTTATTTTTTTTCTTTACCACTATAAAAGATTTGTTCTTGATTTTAGATGCCCTGACTTAAGCCCTGTATGTCCTTGGGCATCGGCTTTAGTAGATGATGTAGATGGATTAGTATCATCATGACTGGTTGTACTGGCAGCAGCCCCAGCACTAGTATGTGGTTCCTGCTCTCCTCTCAACTGATCATTCTCCATATCAACAAACACAAATGAAGTGGGGTACAGCACACATGTCAACTTGCACCAATCTTAAATATTACATTGCGGTATCAATGACCTACAATGTCACAAGACTTTTTATGAATAAGAAAAGAATAATACACTGCGCTACCACTTATTGTCACAAGATTATTTATGAATAAGAATAACACACTGTGATACCACTTACAGTGTCACAAGATTATATATGAATAAGAATAACATGCTGCAATACCACTTCGTGTCACAAACATTTTTATGAATAAGAAAAGAATAACACATGGTGCTACCACTTAGTGTCACAAGATTTTTATGAATAAGAAAAGAATAACACACTGGGTTACCACTTAGTGTCACAAGATTTTTTATTAATAAGAAAATAATAACACACTGCTCTGCCACTTACAGTGATGTCATTATGTTTTATATATAACACATGTTATTTGCACTTTGTTGTGGTCTTGTAGTCGGCGTGTAGACTAATCATTTATTCACTATTGAGATAAGAAGTGAAAAGTTGAATATTAGACTGCACTACCACTTACAATGTTACAAGACTTTTTATGAAAAAGAAAAGAATAACACAGCGCTGCCACTTACAGTAATGTCATTATGTTTTAAATACAGTATAACACATGTTAGTTAGCACTTTCTTGTGGTCTTGTAATCAGCATGTAGACTAATCATTTATTCACGATTGAGGAAAGAAGTGAAAAGTTGAATGTTAGACTGCGCTACCACTTACAGTGTCACAAGTATTTTTATGAGTAAAACACTGCACTGCCACTTACAGTGTCACAATATTTTTTATGAATTAGAATAACATGCTGCGCTATGACTTATAGTGTCACAATACGTGGACAATAAACTGTGGTCTGGCCGGCAGTGTCACCAAACAATAATAGCGCAGCTAAGTTGCTAACGCACACACACACACAAAAAAAAGCACTTTTATTCTTTTGGACACTGGGGAAGAGCACCCCTGAATGAGGCAGCAGCCCTTTGATGAACAGCACAGACAGCACCCCATTTTTATGGACAACAAAGCACCCCTGCCAAGTACAGACAAACCACCTGCAGAGTCACAAATACGTGGACAATAAACTGTGGCGGTGTCACTGAACAATAATAGCACAGCTAAGTTGCTAATGCACACACAAAAAAAAAAATACTGTATCTTTTTTTGTGGATTGATATTAATTTAATTTCACTTTTATTTTTTTTACACTGGGGAAGAGCACCCCTGAATGAGGCAGCAGCCCCTTGATGAACAACACAGACAGCACCCATTTTTTATAGACAACAAAGCACCCCTGCTGAGTGTGGATGGACCACCTGCAGAGTCACAAATACGTGGACGATAAACTGCGGAAGTGCCACCGAACAATAATAGCGTAGCTAAGTTGCTAATGCACACACACAAAAAAAGTAATTTTATTTTTTTTTTACACTGGGGAAGAGCAATTCCCTGGATAACACAGTACCCCTTTATGGACTGCAGCCCTAGCCTGATGGACAGGACAACACAGTAGCAGCCACAGTTTATTGACAGGACAAGTGACACAGCAGCTGCAGCACCCACTGAAGGAAGCCCCCCTTTATATACTGCAGCCTAAGCCCCTTTATGGACAACACAGCAGCAGCCTTCAAGCCAAGACCCCAACTGGACACACACACTGAGTGACTGACTACATCTGCTAGGTTCTCTCACTACAGCCAGAGTGAAAATGGCGCAGAACGCGGGGACCATTACAGAATCCAAAAACCCGTAAGAATCCGACAGCGGGAGGATGGCATTTTTTGCCTCGGTTTCGGATCTGAGTCAGGCAGGAAAACCCGAGCCTAGCTCGGTTCTTGTCTTGGATCTGGAAGTTCGCGTGGGTCCGGTTCTCAGAGAACCGAACCCGCTCATCTCTAGTAAATTTGCCCCTATGTCTGTATACAAAGCACAATGGAACTTGGCATGGAAAAAAATCCACAGCTGCTGCAATGTAGCAATTTCTATACTCATATCAAATGAATTAGCGCATTGTCCTGGTGCATCCTAGTCGCATTGCAATTAAGGCACATTTTTGGCAAAAAGATGCCTGGCGCTACCAGAGTCATGTGTGACATGACGTGCCAAGAGATGCTGTTTCACGTGACTGCAGCAATGATGTGTGTGGACACATGTGCAGTTAAAGTGGAGTGGAGCACTTATAAGTCACTGTCTCTGCTGTTACCTGTTATATAAAGTAGTTAACAGGGAATGAGAGAGCAGACACAATGGCTCTCAGAACATAGGGCCTGATTCAGGTTGAATCGCAAGGCTGTGTTCGTAGCAGTCAGCCATGTAGTTAGCATTCTGTGCATGCGTATAAGACGCAGTGTACATGCGCGAACCAGGCACTGCAATCGGCAATGCGATTGCAGGCAGTACACAGACCCATTACCCAGTGATTGACAGGAAGTGCCGATTGTGGGTGGTGTCGGAGGTTGGTTGTGCGAACGCAGGCTTGTTAGTGCGTTTGAATGCCATTGCAAGGGCATGCATAAATTATCCACAGCGAACCCATACGCAGCCTGAGTACTTACTGCATGCAGGAAGTTTAGCATTACCTGCTGGAGGGTCAGGTCAACCACTATCACTATTCTATATCTTGGTCCGATGGTTCTCAATTCTACTGATGTTTTTGCTATGTTGCACATTATTACGGTTGTGAGTGAATGTAAGGAGGCGTCTTTATGAAGTGCTGGGATTCTTCATATTATGGTGCGGTGGCAGTGTGTATGCATTCATTAGCATATTTTCCCAGCGGCCGGATGCTTGCGATTGCAGAATAGCGATCCGAGCAGAATCAGGCCATAGATAGAAGCAGAACCTGTTGTTAGGGTACTTCCACGTGTGTCTGCCCTGTTGCAACTGCAGCGCAGGACAGTACTCCACGGGTACCACAAATGAGAATGCTGCCGAGTAGATAAGACAGATTCACAGACTTGCAAGCAGCAGTAAAAAAAGCAACTTGAACCGGACAAGAATCAAAGGAGGAGAGCTGCACTGAACTCATGCTGAAGGTATGCAGACTGGATACTAGCAGTAGCAATATCCTGCAGAGTGGATGAGACAAATTCATAGGCAACAGTGAAGAAGCAGCTTGCAGAGTCCAGTGCAGGTTCAGACAGTGGATCGGAGACAGGAGGTGCACATTGTGGAGTGAGCATACAAAGGAGTAATTTTCCACATTGTTCTGATGGTGTGCACATAGCAGGTGCAGCTTTAAGTAGGGCACTCTTGAAGTGGATAGGAAGAAGCAGTTATGTGAGCTCAGCAAACAGATAGTGAATGATGTTAGTGTTCAGCTAATCAGAACCATCATGGTTGCGCTCTTGCACCTTGTGCTGACATCACCCTGAAACGGGATGGCTCACCTTAAAGAAGCACCATCAGACAGGGTATGAAAGACTAAGGGTCGGTACACACTTGTACGATATCGACCCGATTTGGGCAAATCGGAACAACAAATTGGGCATATCGTGCTGTGTGCATGCCCAACTGCGCACTCCCGTGGCTCTCATGCGATGTCGTGTGATGGGTCGTGCTGCACGGCCAATCACACAATATTGCATGAGAGGCTGTACATATTAATGGACGACGGAACAGCGATTGCTCCGTCGTTCATTAAATATTTTAATTGTGTACTGGCAATCTCCTTTGGAGTGGGGCGAAAGGAAATCGCCCCTTTTATCGGCACGATTGCCGAATATACAAGTCTGGTGTAGCTGGCCTGATTCCCTGATTTGTGACACCCCCTACTTGCTTAAAGGTATAGTTGGCCCTTGCAAGTTTTTGTTATCTCACACTTGCCGTTGATAAGGGATAGTTAGCCTAAGCCAGGTGTTCTTTCTTCCATGACAAACATTTACTAAATAAGGGAAAAAGAACATATTAGAACACCACATTGTTGTGTTATGTCTTTATTTTATATACATTTTACTGAGTTAAAGGTATAGTAATTTTTACATTATCTGATGATAGGAATTTTAATATAAAATACATTTCCATACTAGAGAGTTTTGTTTTTTTCATATGTTCACAATCAGGTATGCAGGGTAAGTACAGTATTTCTGTAACATATGCTTTCATATTAATTACAGTACTGAGAATGAAATGATTTATCTATGGCAGAAGATAAAATATTTATTATCTAAAAAATCCTATTTTATCTGATATTTTAAAATAGATTTGATTTATCATGTTACTTTAAACCTTAGCATGAAATGACAACTGGTACAAGCTTACAATAGTTCCCAATCTTCCACTCAAATGCTTGTTAATTATTTATGAAGTGACAATTTACTTATAGCTTTCATACAGATGTGTCCTCATTCACCATTACCACAGTTATGCCAAAAATACCCTATCAGTGCGCCAGGTCCCATGTAACCCGGATGCGCCAAAGGTTTTATTCTTTCAAAATGTGCATCAATACATCGGCGGCGGCTTCCTTTTAAGTCAAGCTCCAATGTGCTTCATCTGCGACTTTGTACATGTTTAAAACTAATTTCTGTGCAGTTAATGCTGCAGCCCGTTGTTTCTAGAACAGATTGAATGGTATTTTACTATGTCACAATATGAATAAGACGCATATTTAAAGAAAAGTTGTAACATCATACCGCTTGGCGCGGCTCTGTCATTTCGCACCATATGGCGTATTGAGGCTTGGTGTAGGAGGACACATCTGCATTTCATGTGTCTCTAAGTAAAACTATATGATGAGTCATGTCTATATAAGAATACATTCTTGTGTTCATTATTATTTTGCTTTTTGTAGTGGATTGTTGCCAAACTGTTTTTTCTCTGAAAAGCAGGGCGTCTTCTGCATGTCTGTTCTTTGCACCAATGAGTTGCACGCAATCTGCATGAAGTGCCAGTGTTCACATAGTTGAGTGATGTTTTTTGCAACTGCGCATGTGCAATTAATGCTGAGAACCCACACACGCCTGTTGTGCTCAGAGTGTATGCTCAAAGGTGCTGTTGCAATTGATTGGTTTCAGAAATGTTGTAGAGAAGTGGTAGGTGTTCCTAGGCAGTGACAGGGAAGTAGCTATTAGTGCTCGCAAAAATGGTCCATTTAATGGGCGTATTATGGGAGTGTAGAAGGTATATCATTGCAAGCCGCTGTATTCACAGAAACAGCTGCAAACAGAGGAGGCCTACTCAGATGGAGAAACTGCACCTGCCGTAGGGCTGATGCAAGTTTATATGGTGTGACTAATGGTGGCATAAAAGGACACACCATTATAGCATGTACAAACACTAAAAGTGGACATCACAGACCTTACACATTAAGCTGCATGAATGTACACAATTTGCATAAACTCGTAGAAGGATGACCCCTGAATAGACACTGTTGTGTGCGCTTTTGTTGTGCTACTCAGAGTCAGATTCTGTGTGTCTGTATCTAATTTTGAGAGGTAGATCAGGGGAGTGGGAAGATCTGATATGGCATTTAAAGGGCATGTAGGGTGGACTAATTGTTTGTGGGGAGGTTTGAGGTGCATTTAAGGGGAATGTGGGAAAGTCTCTGGGCATGTGAGATGATCTGATGGGCATTTAAGGGTCATGTTCGTTGGTCTTTTGACAGGTGTGAAGGCCTGAGGGGCATTTAAGGGGATTGTAGGGCTGTCTGATGGTATGTAGGGAGGTCTTATGGCCTTTAGGAGGCATGTGGGGAGGTCAGTAGGCATCTGACTAGATCTGATAGGGATCTAAAGGACATGTAAGATAAACTGATTATATGTGTTGAGGTCTCAGGGGAACTAAAGAGTATGCGACAAGTCTGAGAGCATGGGGGCTGATCCAAAGAGCATTTAAAGGGCAAGATTTGGGTGTTATTTTGGCTTGTGGAGAGATATGATGGACACTTTAAATAATCACCTCTCTCTCTTTTGGGGAGCTATATCAAACCTTAGATAGATAAAGTAGCGTAGTTGCTCATTTGCAACCAATCAGCTTCTAACTATCATTTATCTAGCAAAAATAAAATAACATTAGAAGATGATAAGTTGCTAATGGAAACTTTTATCTCTCTTCAAGGTTTTAAAAATCTCCCTCAATCTCCTCTCACTCCACTTTCTGTAATTAATCTTCCATCCCAGCATGCAGGTGTCCAAAAGCTGCCTAAACCTTATCACGTCCAAAACAGAACTTTTCATATTACCTCCTAACAGAATCACCACCTAGACTTGAATGTACCTCGCTGTTAACAATACCAAAATTTCCAAGCCTTCTGCCTTGGGTTAATTCTTATTTCACCGTCAGTGACTAAGTGATTATTCTGCCTTGGTGTAACTCTTATTCCACCCTCAGTAGCTAGGTGGCTACTCTTCCTTGGTGTAACCCTTATTCCACTCTCAGTGGCTAAGAGATTATTCTGCCTTTGTGTAAACCTTATTTTACCCTCAGTGGCTAGGTGTTTACTCTGCCTTGGTGTAACCTTTATTCTATCCTCAGTGACTAAGTGATTTTGCTTCCTTGGTGTAACACTTATTCTAACCTTAGAGGCTCGGTGATTATTCTGCCTCAGTGTAACCCTTATTCCACCCTCAGTGACTAGGTGATTATTCTGCCTTGATATAACCCTTATTCCACCCTCAGTGACTAAGTGATTATTCTGCCTTGGATTAAAAATGAATTCACCCTCAGTGACTAAATGATTATTCTGCCTTGGTGTAACACTTTTTCCACCTTCAGTGGCTAGGTGATTACTCTGCCTTGGTGTAACTTTTATTCCACCCATAGGGCCGTGTTCAATTAGTGGCTAAAACGGCCAATTTTTTATGGTGAAAACGGACATTTTCACCAAAAAACAGGCGAAAACGGCAACAGGCAGAAAAAAAAATGGAGAAAAGATTTCTCCATCCCAGACCAGGCGAGTAAAAAATGCAAAATCCCAATTTTGAGCTAAAAATGTGGGGATTTCTTTCAGAACCCTTTGGACACCCCCCTAGTTATAAATAACCGTACTTTGATGAAAAACAACCGCGCAAATTTTGGGCAAAAAAAAAAACCATTGAAAAAAGATAGAAATCAATTTTTCTTCCAGGAAATTACTGTTCCACTTAAATTGGGGGTATGTTAAAATGGGTGCAAGTATATTTTCATGTCGTAAAAGCAAAATTTTAAAACCATTAAAAATACACCTGCTGCGACGATGTGCGATGTTTAAAACACTTGATGCATCCATACCGCCCATCAAAAAATCAGACCCAATACTTTAAAACCATTTTCAACTATTTTTTTTTTTTGCTTAAATTTGCACGTTTTTTGCCAAAGTACACAATTTACAAAACATTTTTCAGGTAATTTATTATTATGGGGGGTGTCCAAAGGGTTCTGAAAGAAATCCCAACATTTGTAGCCAAAAATAGGGATTCTTAATTTTTTTCCGCCTGGTTAGGGATGGAGAAAACTTTTTCCAGTTTTTTTTGCCTATTGCCATTTTCACCTGTTTTTTGTGAAAATGTCGCCTTTTTATGCAAAAAATGGGCATTTTCTCCAATGGCGATAAAAACAGCCATTTTCGCCGCTAATTGAATATGGCCCTTAGTGACTAAGTTATTAGAATGTAAGCTACTATGAGTAGGGCCCTCTACCCTCTTATGCTTCTCCTTACTCTACCTTCATCTACTTCTTACTCTCTACCAGGGCACCTAACACTTGGTTGCTTTGCATTGTTGCTTATCTGGGTATTATGGTTGCGAATGTAGCAATGTATATTATCCATGTCCTCTAATGTATTGTATTGTACTGTACTGTACTTTACTGTAAGTCACTGGAAATCAATCTATTTGTTTATGTACTTTGTAAGGCACTGCGGAACACTTGTGGCGCCATATATATATACGATAATAATAATAATAATAATAATAATAATAATAATAATAATTATTATTATTATTATTATTATTATTATTCTGCCTTGGTGTAACTCTTATTCCACCCTCAGTGACTAAGATATTTCTCTGCCTTGGTGCAACTCTTATTCTACCCTCAGTGACTAAGTGATTTTGCTGCCTCAGTGTAACACTTATTATAACCTCAGTGGCTAGGGGATTATTCTGCCTTGAGGTAACACTTATTCCACCCTCAGTGACTAAGGGCTCTATTTACTACAATCTGCATTTGTAATGTAGATTGTAGTGTGATATTACAGACTGAATTCGCATTGCGATTCACAGAGATTTACTACAAATCCCTTGCAGGGACAGAGCTTGTGATAAAGCTCTGTCCGTGCGAATCCCCTCTGGAGCCTTATCACGGTATTTTCGCAAAAAATACTGTGACAAGTGCCCCGTGCATGCGCCGACTGGCTGCCGCTGCTACTCCCCCTGTCACAAAACCCCACCCCGTCGCTAAGCACTGCCCCCCATGATCACGGACCCGCCCTTCCTCCCCCCGTTACCCCCCTCCCTTGATTACACTTAAATGCAGTTATCTGGCCTCCGGTGATGTCCTCTGTCGCTCCGGTCAGCTGACATCCCATACTGCACTGGGACCCTGTCAGGTGACGACCGGGCCGCAGTGCAGTATGGGAGACCAGCTGACTGGAGTGAGGACATCACCGGAGCCCCGAACTCTGGTCCACGGACTCAGGTAAGTTTGATTTTTTTTTTTACTTTTTTTTAAACTTTTTTTTACAGTGAGTCAGCATGTAGTCTGTGGACCACAAAGCTGATTACTGGGGCCGGCTCCGGGCTCTGCTCTGCCTGTTATAGCAGAGCAGGAGTCCGGTAACTGGGGGAGACCCTGGATAAAGCCACCTCCAGGTGGCGTTATTATCACAGGGCATTCCCCGGTATTTTTTCACATTTTATTTTTAGTAGCTTTGGCCAGATCACATTTCCCATTACAATTATGGGAAATGCGATCTGCTTACTAAAAATAAGTGATAATTAGGGGTTGGATTAGAATTTTACGAATTCTACTCCAATTGCCCTTTAGTAACGGTAGGTGATACTAAAATAATGTGAAAAAGGTGTTAAAACACCCTTTTTCACATTATTTTAGTAAAAATAATGTTAATAAATAGAGCCATAAGTGATTATTCTGCCTCGGCATAACCATTATTTCACCCTCAGTGACTAAATAATTGTTTTGCCTTGGTTTAACTCTTATTCAACCTTCAGTGGCTAGGTGATTATTCTGCCTCAGTGTAACCCTCATTCCACCCTCAGTGACTAAGTGATTATTCTGCCTTTGTTTAACCCTTATTCCACACTCAGTGGCTAGGTAATTTCTTTGCCTTGGTGTAACCCTTATTTCACTGTCAGTGGCTAGGTGATTATTCTGCCTTGGTGTAACCCTTATTTCACCATCAGTGGCTAGGGGATTATTCTGCTTTGGTATAACTCTTATTCCACCCTCAGCGACAAGGTGATTACTCTGACTTGGTGTTATCCTTATTTCACCATCAGTGGCTAGGTGATTATTCTGCCTTGGTGTAACTCTTGTTTCACCCTCAGTGGCTAGGTGATTATTCTGCCTTGGTATGACTGTTATTCCACCCTCAGTGGCTAGGTGATTATTCTGCCTTGCTATAACTCTTATTCCACCCTCAGTGGCTAGGTGGTTATTCTGCCGTGGTGTAACCCTTATTCCACCCTTAGGGGTATATTTACTAAAGTGTGGGTTTTTATGAGTGGAGATGTTGCCCATAGCAACCAATCAGATTCTAGTTATTATCTTCTAGAAGTTAATTGTTAAGTAGAATCTGCTATGGGCAACATCTCCACTTCTAAAAACCAGCACTTTAGTAAATATACCCATTAGTGGCTAGGTAATTTTTCTGCCTTGGTGTAACCCTTATTCCACCCTCAGTAACTAGGGGGTCTATTTACTACGCAGTGTTAGGAGACAGAGTGAAAAGTGATAACAAAGTGATAAGGTGCCAGCCAATCAGCTCCCAACTGTCATTTTTCAAACACAGCCTGTGAGATAGTAATTGGGAGCTAATTGGCTGGCACCTTATCACTTTCTTATCACTTTTCACTCTGTCTCCTAACACTGCTTAGTAAATAGACCCCTAGGTGATTATTCTGCCTTGGTGTAACTCTTATTCCACCCTCAGTGGCTTGGTTGATTACTATGCTAAACTTTTCACACCCTGTGAACCTTTGAAAGTGAATCTGGCTCTTGACTGCGTTTTGCTATAGTATTACCCTCCTGTCTGCTAAATACTTGATCTGTTGTGTTCCAAACTTTAATTTGTTATTGGAGTACCTGTCTGCTGGACAGTCTGACCATGTGCAAAATACTTTAAGATAGGTGATCTGCAAGCCTTTTACTGTAATTGTTGTTATTGCTGAACTACTAATGTCATATTTGAAAGAGAGTCTGCCATTAGAGTTTAACTTAGGAAACAAGGGTTAATGTGTTTTTGTTATCTGTGTTGTGCAGTATAGTGAACAGCTGTCTCTAAGGCCACTTCCCAATATTAGGACCACTGAATATACGACAGACCCAAGTGATATAGGAGGGGTGACCACTCCAACCCTAAAAAAATAAATTTGGAAAAAAAACCTAAGTGCTAGTAGAGGGGGGATTTCACCTCCTCCACAGCTAACAACCAGTATCCACACTGCATGCAAAAATTTAAAATGTATTTGCACCCTTTGTATTGCAAAAAGTCCAGGTGCTAAATTATTTGTTTTTTATGTTTTGCTAGCAACTCAGAATCAGCCCCTATATTGTTAGTGAATTAAAAAATTATACTATTATGATAAAATAAATCCAACCATAGTAACAAGTAAAAAAGCAGTAAGCACATTACATTTGTAACTTTTCCTGATGATATACTAACATTAACATCTGGAAGTTTGTTGGACTTGAGAATGTCATTCTACAACTTAACCCCCATAAAGCTACAAACTGAGACTCTTGCACAGTACACAAAGTACAGCAGAAATAGCTTATCAATTATTTAGCTCATTTGAAACTCACAAAATTACTTCTGCCTGCAAATACATCGTAATTCTGTTAGGGAACTTTGCTTTTTGACAGCTCAACATCTACGTGTTGATATTCTAAGACTAAGATGAAGAACATAATTAAGAGAATATATGATGACTGGCTGTGGGTTTTCGATTAATTAGCTACATGTCAATATTTTTATCAATATCCGATTAACAAATGACACATTGCACAAGGAATGGTATTGATTCATGAGTTGTCTGTACATAAACTGAAGCTGCTTTGCTAAATGAGAAATCTGACAAAATAATAGCTTCTGAGCACTTTTCATCTTGATAAAAAACATAAAAGTCAGCCAACATATACTTCATTTTGAAATAGTGCCATTTTATTTATTAGACTTTTGGCTATTAAAAAGAAGTATTTAATTCACAAATAATTAATGTTAGACTACAAGCTGAAAAATAATATTTTTACTCTGTGACAATAAGATTCACAAAGACTTTCTTGAAGTATGATAATTTACTTTGCTACTGATTTTTTGTCTGCCATCATGCATTTCTATTTTTGTAATTTCAGCTAGTGGTACAGAATTTACTATGGATTATCATACCAACAGTGGCGTCACAAGAGGGGTGCATACTTCCCACTTTATATGGGTAACTAAGCATCTCTTGGTGCGCAACAGAATCTTGGCCCTCCCAAGGCAGATTTATTAGTGTTCCTAATCAGGGCCGGATTATAGGCTGGGAGGAAGGGGCAGTCACCCCAGGGCCCCCACACATAGACCCACTCCCCACACACTGTCCCCTGCCCATGGTCACTACTACTTACTAAAACCCATTCATCTGTCTCTGCTGCTGTCCTCCTCGGCAGGTCAGCTGTTCCCTTACATCGGCCACTGAGGAGCTGCCTTCACGAAAGTCACAGTCTCATGAGATTATGGCGTTAAATCTCATGAGACTATAACAGGTCAGACCAGAGCCCAGGTTGCCTGTAGTGTGTGCGAGGTATACCGGGACTTCCATTACCATGGGGTGTGATGCTGAGGTACCACCAGTCATAACCAGGGAATTGGTATGATATCTCAGTGGCTGAATAGCCCTCGGTTCAAATACAGATGCCGGAAGCCTGATTGTCCAGGATCCTGACAGGAGCAGTTAGTACCCTAACCCTCCCTCTCTCCACCCCCTAACCCTAACCCTCCCTTGGTGGTGCCTAACACTAACGTCCCCAAGGGGTGCCTTGCCCTAATCTCCCCACGTTAGTGCTTAACCCTATCTCCCCTTTCCCGCACCCTAAACCTAACCCTTCCCGGGGTGTGCCTAACCCTAACCTCCCCATCCCCAGGCTAAGTATCATACTTATCCATCTTCTTAACTTCAGGATGGTGGGGGTTGAGAATGATGCCAACATCGGTATCCCAATCCTCTTCTAGATATCGTAGTCGGTATTAAGCCGGGAGTTGGGATTCCAGCGTCAGTATATCGACACCCGTGATCCCGTCCACCGGCATATTAAACGTATACCATAACAAGCAGTGAGCTGACAGGCAGGTATTCCGATGTCTATATACTGTAATATATACAGTATATAATATATATATATATATATATATATACACACACACATTTGAACCAGAAATACAAGTTCATTATATTTGCTATGAAATGTAAAACACTGGAATATTAGGATTATATATAATATAATATATAGAGTATATTGTTATTATTATTATTATTAGCATTTATTTATATGGCGCCACAAGTGTTCCGCAGCGCCTTACAAAGTACAAAAACAAATTGTATACAAGTGACTTACAGAACAATACAATACAGGACATGGATAATATATATTGCTACATTAGTGACCATATCACCCAGATAAGCAACAGAGCATAAGCAACCAAGTGTTAGGTGCCCTAGTGGTGAGTAAGAAGTAAATGACACTATAGTAAGGAGAAGCACAAGAGGGTAGATGGCCCTGCTCGTGAGAGCTTACATTCTAAAAAGGTGGGGGAAGACAAACTGGGTTGACACAGATGGAGTAGATGGGGACGAATGAGCATGTAGCAAGGAGTTAGAATGATAGCTGGAAGGCTTTGATGAAGTAGTGGGTCTTGAGAGCCCGTTTGAAGGATTGCAAACAGGTGGAGAGTCTGATGCGGAGTGGGAGAGAGTTCCAGAGGTGGGGAGCAGTGCGGGCAAAATCTTGGAGGCGGGAGTGGGAGGAAGTAATCAGCTGGCATGAAAGGCAGCGTGCATTAGTTGAGCGAAGAGGGCGGAGAGGGGCGTGAAGGGAGATGAGATCAGAGATGTATATGGGAGAAGATTGGGTGAGGGCTTTGTGAGCGAGCGTGAGAACCTTAAATTGGACTCTGAAAGGGAAGGGGAGCCAGTGTAGGGCTTGTAAGAGAGGGGAGGCAGATACAGAATGTTTGGAGAGGAAGATAAGCCGTGCAGCAGCATTGAGGACAGACTGGAGAGGAGAGAGATGGGATTTGGGGAGGCCAGATAGGAGGAGGTTACAATAGTCCAATCTGGAGATGATCAGTGAGTGTATGAGGGTTTTAGTAGCATCCTGGGTGAGATAGGGTCTGATCTTAGAAATATTTTTGAGATGGAATATAGAATCAAATATCAGGTGACACTCAGATAATAAATAGAAGAAATGACACAGAGAACCCGCAAAGTCAATTCGAATGCAGAATTTTCATCAGGACAAATAAACATACACAAACCACTTACCTATATAGACCCATCACCAAGTACACCCAAAGTGCAGCTCTATGTCTCTGTGCAGCCTCCGTCAGCGTGCATGCGGCTCCCCGTTGCTTCCGCATGACGTCAGCTGCCAGAGCCTGGTTGCTAAGAAACGTGTGTAAACAAAGCTTTACTCCAGCACATGAAACACTATGCATATAAGTGAACAAATATTCATATTTGTTCACTTATATGCAAAGTGTTTCATGTGCTGCATTTTAATTGAGACGTCGACTTGATTTAGACCGTGGGGTTTCTGTGTAATTTTTTCTATTCATTGTCTGAGTGCTGCCTGATATTTGATTCTATTTTATCTTGCGGAGGAAGGCGCCGACATACTGTAAGCTGAAATTTGTTAAGTTCAGTGCCGAGTACCTGGATTTCCTATATATATATATATATATATATATATATATATATATATAAACTTTGATAATTTTGCTGATAGGGGCACCTACAAGTTTGTTGCCCAGGGGCCCCTATAGACCTTAACCCAGCCCTGTTCCTAATTACAAATGATATTACCTTGCAGTGCAGCTCACCTCGTGATTCTTACTTAACAGATTCAGTCCTGTTGTAGTATGGATAAAGATTGAGGGGGAGAGTTTGGGGATATGTCACCTTCCTCCCTTCTCTATCTCCCATACACCCAAAAACCATAAGCAAAATTCCCATCACCACATTATTTCACACACACTAACAATTAGATATCATGCTAATAGACTCTGGGCCTAATTCATTATGGATCACAACTGCAACAGCGTTTGCAAATCGGTTGATGGTGCGTACTGCAAATGTATCGCAGTGCGCATGTGTGAGTTAGCATTATGATCATTCTGCGAATACGCACGTAGAGAAAGCCATCACAGAGTGAGTGACAGAAGGCCAGCGATTGGGGGTGGTGACAGGGGAGTGGTCGGAAAAACGCAGGCGTGCCTGTCCATTTGAACGCCGTTACTTGGGTGTGCATAAATCAGCCACTGCGACTGCATACGCAGCTTGAGTACTCACTGCATGCGACGAGGTTAGCAATTTCTGAGTAAAGTCAGACCTGCTGTAATTGTACATGAGGGGCCGATGTTACTTGATGTTGCTGGTGTATATGCTGGACTGCAAGGTATTATGGATGTGAGATAGCGTTACTGGGCGGTGGTAGTCATCTCTATGCTGGCTTTGTGACGACTTTGCAATTGCATTAATTTGCATATTTTCATAGCAGACCTGCGTGCATTATCGCAGCCGAGATCGCAATAGCGATCCATAGTAAATCAGGCCCTGTATGTGTTCTCCTCTCAATCTTTAACAATCATCCTCCCTTAAAACACCCACAGAAAAAAAGGGGGACAATTTCACAGTATAACTGGAAACTGATATCCTGGTGCTAAATGGGTACAAATTGAAATACCACTGGATATGTTAATGCTGCAAGTTCAATTAACCAGTACTATTCTGGCAAAACTATTACTACAAACTAAAAACTTCCAATGAACTGCCCAAAAACCTTTAGTTAATATCTATAATATGTTGGATTGACACAAGACTTCCTTTAGTATATAAATAATTTAATACACATCTCATATATACATATAACACATAACACAAAACATCAAAATTACTTATATTCAGTATGTTGGGTAGTATTTTAAGATAGTTTGGTATCAAACTAATAACATCTGAACATTGAAGATGATTAGATCTTGGATACAAAGTAGATACTTATTTGCTCATTATCCTTGTGGTGGATGACTCAAAAAGAACTACGGGCAGTGTGAGTACTGGATTTAACCAATAAATTACAGCGTACCGCACTATCCCGCTATTTGTCCATTGGATGTATTGAGGCGAGAGGGATTGCAGACCTCTTACCTAACAGTATATTAAGAACTCTGTTTATTGTTAACATCCTAAAGACATCAAGCTGATATTGGGAATTCCGTTATCATTTTATATCCAGCTGGAAAGCCTAAGTTAATAACACCATCTATTAAAGGCTCTTATTAAGAGACATTGGGGCAGATGTATGAAGCTCTGGAAAGTGATAAAGTGCAGAGTGATAAACGACCAACCAATCAGCTCACAACTGTCATGTTACAGGCTGTGTTTGAAAAATGACAGGTGGGAGCGGATTGGTTGGTCATTTATCACTCTGCACTTTATCACTTTCCACAGCTTCATACATCTGCCCCATTGTTACTAACTCTAATTGCAACATTCAGCTGGTGAGCAAATAAGTATCTACTTTGTATCCAAGATCTAATCATCTTCAATGTTCAGATGTTACTAGTTTGATACCAAACTATCTTAAAATACTACCCAACATACTGAATATAAGTAATTTTGATATGTTTTGTGTTAAGTGTTATATGTATATATGAGATGTGTATTAAATTATTTTTATACTAAAGGAAGCTTTGTGTCAATCCAACATATTATAGATATTAACTAAAGGTTTTTGCGCAGTTCATTGCCACTTTAAAACAACCCCAATTTTCTACCAAGTTTAAAACTGGCCTCTTTCTGTCCCTGGTTGCCATATGGCATACTGTATGTCATTTAAATGATTTGACTTCAAATGCTTTCTTTCCTTCCCTTTCATGAATTCAATCCAAAAATGGGAACCCGAGATACAATTTTTTTTCCATGTTCTTATTTTCCACTCTCTCTATTCTGAGCTGACCATTCTAAATTTTGATTCTTATGAACTTGCATGGAAGGCTGACCTGGGTATGCATCTAGACTAAGATGACTGGATGGAAATCAGGGAAAATGTTGGATACAGTTCAAGCTGTGCAAGAATAAAGGTGAATTCTTACAAATTTCTGTATAGATGGTACTACTATATGTACCCACAAGACTTGCTGAGACGCACTTAGATTTCACTGACCAATGTTGAAAAAGGTTCCAATCATCCAGTGTTATTCCTTCACATTTGTGCAGGTGTCCAAAACTATTTTGGTTCTGGCGAGATGCACAAAATTAGATTTTTGCGATTCTCAAAGGTCAGCATTCCCATGAGCCCCAAATTCTTCCTTCTTCTCCTTGCAGTCCTGTCAGCTATACAAACTCAAAACAAATTAATCAGACATACTTGAGAGATTTTATAATAGGTCCCAAATCACGGAACCGGCATGATTTTGTCAAGTTTGTTGCCAAATTTAAAGTGATAATCAATTATAAAACAAAACCAAGTGATATTTAGACAAAACACACCTAAAACAAATCCAAAGACCGCAGTTTAAGAAGTTAATATGAAAAAGACAGATTTCATATTTTCTATCTAATAGCATCCAATATAATTTTCTGAAACCAACATATTCAAGTTTGTACACATCACTGACAGTTTGAGTTGTCACCCTCATCACTGCTGGATGGTAAATCCAATGGCTTGGAGATAAAACCAGGAGCCAACCACTTCCCCAAGCTGGATGAGCGAAGGGGCAGGATCCCACCAGCACCAATATACAGTACTCCTAAACTTGTCCACTTTATTTGATATATTTATGGGCAATTTTTAAGCAATTTTATTAATTTTTTTATTATACTTTATCTGATTTGATTTCAATTATTTTTAGCAAAACACTCAAAGATGAAAGAAAATTAACAGAGTTCCAATTTGTTCTTTTATACACTACAGTCAATGCTTTTAGCATGAATATCTTTCAGTGCAAGTCTCAATTCTTGTCCTTTATTCATATACTCCTGTCACAAATATTTCAAGCACATCGGTCAGGTAAAGAGAAAATAATAATGCAATCTGTATTACTATTTTGAAATGTGCATCATATTAGTTTTATATTTTCAGAATAATAAAATGACTGATGAAGATTTTTGTCTAAATAATTTTTATTTATAACACGTTTTTGTCAAGATGATTAAATATAGAGTTTTCCAGGAGAAAATAATCTCACAATATCTTTGCTAATTTTTACCTGTTTGGAGGGAGATATCTGCTTGACATTTTTAAAGTGCCGCTTTAGCTCTTTTGCAAACAGAATGCTAAAATGTCTATCAAAAAATCTATGGGGCATCTAGTCTCCACAGAGATTGTGTGCAGTAGTTTTTTGTATTATTTATGGGGGTTTCAGCATATTTCCTAAATATATCCTTGTTTTAGGTTTCTGCGGATGCACCTGCATGTGCTAAGCGTGTGCATTGTTCCATGTGCCCTGCATAAACTCATTCATAATAAGCCTCAGTCAGCATTTATCTAATAACAAACACAACATAGGTCATTATCATTCCCAATAATAAACAAAGAACACAGGAATGTACCTAAATAATGTTGACGGCAAACATTTGTTTGAAACATCAATTTTGCAAGCAGCACATATGCATTCATATTTATTAATTAAATTAAATGTCTTCAAAATTTAAATTAAACCTCACCAACAAAATTAAAAACATTTCAACAGTAATTTATCTCTTAAACCTTGCATTCTTCTGATTTTTGTTTGTATTCTTTACATTACAAAATAAACTGTTCTCATCAACTGTGCTTATAAAAAAGCAGAGTATGATATCTGCTTAAAAACAAAGTCGGATATCTTTGCTGCTGCACCTAAAGAGATGGCTGGGTGAAAATATCTTTCATTGATATTGCCCAGTTTTTCAAGACATAGGGGCAGATGTATGAAGGTCTGTGAAGTGATAAAGTGGAGAGTGATAAACGACCAGCCAATCAGCTACCAACTGACATTTTTCAAACACAGCCTTTAACATGACAGTAGGGAGCTGAGTGGCTGGACGGTTATCACTCTGCACTTTATCACTCTCCAGAGCTTCATACATCTGCACCATATTAACATACATTTTTCATAAGTAGATCTTTGCTCTTCTTCATGTTTTGATCTTTTTTCTTCTTCATTGCAACACAGAAGCTTCATTTTGATACCTCTCCAGCAACTGGGCTTTATGCACATTACATACAGATGTGTCAACAAAATACATCTTACCTCCATGCGCTACAAGTCACGTTAAACATAATGCATGAGCGCCGTGCGACTTGGTAGTGCCGAGCATCTTTTAGTGCGACTACTTACCATTAAATGCAGCTTATTCAAAAAAGCGATGTAGCATGCCTATATTCTGTGTGCAACTGCTGGTGTATCTGCTTGTGAAATGCTACGTTATAGTGTCAGCAGCTATGCTACTGTAATGTAGCATTTTGCATGCAGATACACCCGCAGACACACACAGCTAATAGTAGAGATGAAATCCAAACCCCCCTAGTCCCCCCGATCAGAGGCGAGAACCGAGTCAGGCTCGGATTTTCCCACCTGACTCGGACCTGAAATCGAGGCAAAACATCATCATACCGCTGTCGGATCTCGCAGGTTTTGAATTCTATAAAAGGTCACCGCGTCGGTGACATTTTTCACTCCAGCTGTGGACAGTGAAGAGGGAGGGTGGAAGGTGTGCTGCTGTTGTCCATAGGGGCTGTGTCCACTCCAAAGTCCATAGGGGCTGGCTGGGCTGTGTTGTGCAGTGTCCCATAAAGGCTGTAGTCCTAAAGGGGTGCTGTAGTGTTGTCCAGGGGGTGCTCTGCCCATTAAGGGTGCTCCCCAAAGTGCAAAAAAAAAACAATTCTTTTTTTTCTGTTTGTGTGCGCTGTAGCCGCACGTGCATCAACAAAGTAGCAGCAATAGGGAACGATCAAGAACCACTTCTTCCTAGTGCTGAAGCTGCTGGCACTAGTCATGATATAGACGATGAAATGCCATCAACATTGTCTGCCAAGGTCGATGCCCAATGTCATAGTAGAGGGCATATAAAATCCCAAATGGCAAAGTTCAGGAAAAAGACCTCAAAATATAAATTTAAATCGTCTGAGGAGAAACATAAACTTGCCAAGATGCAGTTTACGACACAAAGTGGCAAGGAACGGCTAAGGTCCTCCCTATGTTTATGACTTTGGTTCAGCTTCACATGATGATGGAAGCCCTCCTCCCGCTACAAAAATCAAACGAGTTAAGCTGGCAAAAGCACAGCAAAGAACTGTGCTTTTTAATTTTAAGAAGATATCACAAATCCCCATGGAGAGTCCAAGTGTGGCGATGGTTGCGATACCTGCCCTTCCCAACACTGAACAGGAGGAGGTGGCTCTTTCCACCATTTGCACGCCCTCTGCAAGTGCTGGAAGGAGAACCCACAGTCCACTTGCTGATATTCAAATTGAAGATGTCACTGTTGAAGTACAACAGGATGGGGATATTGGTGTAAGTGGCGCTGAGGAGGAAATTGACGAGGAGGATTCTGATGGTGAGGTGGTTTGTTTAAATCAGGCACTGGGGGAGACAGTTGTTGTCCGTGGGATGAAAAAGCCCATCACGGTCATGCCTGGGCAGAAGACCAAACATTCCACCTCTTTGGTCTGGAAATATTTCTATCCAAATCTGGACTACAACTGTCTTGCCATATGTACCATATGTAAAGGTGGAATAAGTAGGGGTGGGGACGTTAACCACCTAGGAACATCCTCCCTTATACGTCACTTGCAGTGCATTCATAAAAAGTTACTGTCAAGTTCAGAAACTGTGGCTAAGACCATAAGCAGTCCAGGGACACCTGAATCCCTCTATCCTGTTGTATCCAAGCACCTGCAAACCACATGGTCAATTCCCTCTGGAGGATCCTGCATTGCTATGCCAACTGCTGCTGCTGCTGTTGCTGCTGGGTGTCATTCATCATCCCATAGAGGAAATAGGAACACCACTACTTCTTTTACTAAGCAATTGACCCTCCAAAAGTCCTTAGCGAGGAGGATGAAGTATGACAGCCGTCATCCTGAAGCAAAGTGGATAACTGAGGCCTTGACAGCTAGGTTGGTGTTAGACGTGTGTCTGGTATCCACCAATGGTGCAGTGGGATTTAGACAATTGATGGAGGTAGTGTGTCCCCGGTACCAAATCCCATCTAGATTCCACTTCACTAGGCAGGCGATACAGAGAATGTACAGAGATGTCAGAAAAATTGTCCTCAGTGTCCTAATAATGCGGTTGTACCCAATGTCCACTTAGCCACAGACATGTGGACAAGTGGAACAGGGCAGACTAAAGACTATATGACTGTGACAGCCCACTGGGTAGATGTATGGCCTTATGCAGCAACAACAGCAGCGTCACCAGTAGCAGCATCTCAGAAAAGTCAGCTCGCTCCAAGGCAGGCTATGCTGTGTATCACCAGTTTCGGTAAGAGGCACACCACCGACAACCTCTTAGAGAAACTGAGGGAAATCATTGCCCAATGGCTTACCCCACGTAGACTCTCCTGGGGATTTGTGATATCTGACATTTGTGATATCTGACAAAGCCACCAATATTGTGTGGGCATTACATCTGGGCAAATTCCAGCACATCCCATGTTTTGCTCACACAATAAATTTGGTGGTGCAGAATTTTCTGAAAAATGACAGGGGCGTGCAGGAGATGCTTTGGGTGGCCCAACAAATTTCTGCCCACTTTCGCCATTCAGCGACTGCGTGCCATAGACTGGAGTTCCATCAAACACTCTTGAACCTGCCCCGCCATCACCTGAAGGAAGAGGTTGTGACGTGGTGGAACTCAACCCTCTATATGCTTCAGAGGCTGGAGGAGCAGCAAAAGGCCATTCAAGCCTATACATCCATCTATGACATAGGCAAAGGAGGGGTATGCACCTGACTCAAGTGCAGTGGAGAATGATATCTGTGTTGTGCAAGGTTCTCCAGCCCTTCGAACTTGCCACACGTGAAGTCAGTTCAGACACTGCCAGCTTGAGTCAGGTCATTCCCATCATCAGGCTTTTGCAGAAGCAGCTGAATAAAGTGAAAGAGGAACTAAGATGGAACAATTCCGCTCAGCATGTGGGACTTGTGGATGAAGCCCTTCATTCGCTTTGCCAGGATTCGAGGGTGGTCAATCTGTTGAAATCAGACCACTACATTTTGGCCACTACATTTTGGCCACTGGTTTAAAGCCTACATGGGGTCTCTCATTCCAGCCGACACAAGCCTGCTGACCTGCTGGTGAAAACACTGTCAGCTGAAGCAGAACGTGACACGTCAACAGCTCCTTCTTCATTTTTTCCAGCAACTGGGGTTGCCAGGAAACAACTTAGGTATCCTAAACAACCCTCTGGCGGTAATTCAGGGCAGACAGGACCAAGTTTTGACATCTGGTCCGGACTGAAGTACCTTGCAACAATTTCTGACATGTCTACTGTCACTGCATATGATACTGTTACCATTGACAGAATGGCGGAGGATTACATCCGTGACAACATTCAAGTAGGCATGTCAGACAGTCCATACCTGTACTGGCAGGAAAAAGAGGCAATTTGGAGACCCCTGTACAAACTGGCTCTATTTTACCTAAGTTGCCCCCCCTCCAGTGTGTACTCCGAAAGAGTGTTTAGTGCAGCCGGGAACCTTGTCAGCAAAAGGCGTAGGAAGTTGCTGTTCATCAAAATGAATTATCAATTCTTCTAGGGAGACCAGCCTCCAGAAAGTACAGAGGGACTTGTGGTAGTGGATTCCAGTGGGGACAAATTAATACTCTGTGAGATTGAGGATGTACACAACACTGAATAGGGTGAGGAATTGGTGGATGAGGAGGATGAGGATGACATCTTGCCTCCATAGTGACCCATTTGGGTGCCCAAATGGCACTTTTGGCAATCGCGCACAGCACTTTGGTCGGGGGTAGCCATCTTACACAGCTAAACCCGACCTCTATGGGCATGATCAGAGTGATAATCGGCATCAATTGAATAGTGCCCCGCGATCTCCCATCACTTTAGACGGAAGATCGGTCACGCTAAAACAATTTAATTCCACCTTTGTGTCTCTGGATTAAGGGGGCGGAGAAATTTACCTTATAGTGTAAGGTTGATTTTCAGGGGGTTTTGAGTACTGTAGTTCTACAGTATCTGAAATTTTTTTTGTTTTACATGGTTGGTTTTGGTAATGTTTCAAGTTGGCAGTATCATAATGTAATCATTATTGTTTATATATTTGTAACCACTGTATGTGTACTATTTTGTATTGGGGTAGAATATAATGCCATCTAATAATCTTCTAACTTTACTCATCTGCATTACATGTACGCAAAATACCAACATAAAACTTTTAACAGAATAATGCATTTTATTACAAGAATTTTATAAAATGAAATACACAATGAAGGGGAGGCTATGAGACACAGTGAGTGAGGCTGAGGGATAGTGGTTGGCTAAGGGACACAGAGAGAGAGGCAGGAGACATAGTGGGGGAGGCTGAGAGATACAAGGGAGGAAGTTGGAAAGACAGGAGGCTGCAGAAACACGAGGACAGAATGCTTACAACAAAAGGTGACAAGAGGCTGGGATGACAGGGAGTGATGGGATAGAAGGCTGGGTAGACAGGAGGCTGGTGTGACAGTGCCTGAGGCTGAAATGACAGGGCAGGGGGCAGGAAACTTGAAAGACAGGGGGCAGAAGGCTCTTAAGACAAGATGCTGGTGAGACAAGAGGCAGGAGGCTGGGAAGGATGCAGGGGCAGGAGGTGACACAGGGTGCATGAGTCTGGATGAACCTCTGTTGTATGATGATGACATTGGTTATATTCCAACACAAACAGGAATCTTCCAGACCATGTTATCTCCTAGATGAATAGTGTATATTGACTGAAGACATTGTGTGCCCAGGGAGGATCAGTTTCTTCAGGGGTTCTTTGTTGCAGAGAAAACACCACATAGGTAAGGTGTATTTGAAATTGAATGGAGAGGAATGCTCCCAGAGTGACAAAAAATGGGTGGCACATGGCCCAATTTTTTTTGCACAGAGTACCACTATGTAATTTTTTCTATGTACACCATGTGAGGTTCTGAACTTGTTGTGGACCCGGGGTGGTGATAGGAGCAGACACAGAAGCAGACTTAAATGAAAAAGTGGAGTTTTTAATAAGTGACTTAGAAGACATGGGAATGGCAAATGAAAAAGTCCAGGTATAGCACTAAAGTGCACTTGATAACTGTAGTGGGGGTTAATGAGAAAATGTCCAGATAGTGACAGGCGGGAACAGTCCAGATACATGTATGGTGAGCTGAAAACAGAATGCAGGTATGATGAGCTGTAACTAAATGCAGGCTTGATGAGCTGTAAGTGAATGCAGGTTTGGTGAGCTGTAACTGATGCAGACAGAGGTAGTGAAGTCCAGCTGGGAGTGAAACAAAGCAAGGTGCAGGGAAACAGCAGGTTCAGGTACACAGGCAGGTAAGAAGGTATATGGAGGGTGCAGGGTAAGTACAGCAGGTTGGAGCAGGCAAGGTTCAGGCTAGGAGCATATACAAGCAGGCAGATAAGGCACAGGTACTCTCTCTCAGCCGCAGCTGAGAAACACGTTGCACTGGCAAAGGAAGGAAGGCTCTGGACCTTCCTAAATACTCAGTGCCATGCTGTGACTGGCTGGAATGAGCACATGACCTACCAGGATTGGACAGCTGGAAATCACATGGCCGCAGGCAAGATGGCGGCGCCCATGCCAACGGAATGGAAACACTGCCAAACCTCACCAGGCCTAGTGACAATGTGCCCGCACAGAACCACGCGCAACCAATGCCCCTCGCCAAACACCACCACCGCTGCCAGAGACCCCCGCCAT
Source organism: Taudactylus pleione (assembly GCA_031769625.1). Lineage (NCBI taxonomy): Eukaryota > Metazoa > Chordata > Amphibia > Anura > Myobatrachidae > Taudactylus > Taudactylus pleione. The sequence goes on from JAUIMM010000115.1 coordinate 8,201,031, forward strand.
AACGACCTCACAGGTAATACCCGGTGACTACCATGCCGAGAAACCCTGGCCATGACACACCATTGCCTACCACCCACTTCTTGCCTGCAGCCAATCCCCTGCCCTCTGGTGGTATATACATTTGGCAGTCAATTGAATAACTACCAGATTATTATCTGGATCCAATGATTCTCTAAATTCTCATATGAATCTTTGTGCATGACCTTGGCTATGACAGTGATGTAGCCAGCTTTTGTCTTTGAGTTGAAGTGAATATAGAAAAATAGGCTCCCCAGGCCAAGGTGTTCCCATGTACCCCTTATAATGCTCACCAGATCCCCCCACATGCCGCTCTTCTGAATATCCTGTACTGTGCTCCCTCTCATCTGTATGTACAATATTGTGCTCCTTTGATCTGGATTTTGCTCCCTCCCATCTATACAGTATATCCTGTATTGTGCTGCCTCTCACTTGTTTTATCTGTATTATGTTCTATATCCCTGTGCCCTTCCCCTCTCTTTGTCCATGTGTCCTGGTGTGCACACTTCCCCACTTCTATATTTTTGTTTTGTGCCCCCACTCCTCCATCTGTATGTTCTGTACTTTGCCGCCCCCACACGTTTCATATTGTTACCTCTCTTTTCACATATATTTTAACCCTTTTTCAACACTTACTAATTAGTCTTACACTTCTATACTTTACACTTCACTGTCACCCTTCTACCTTTTTTCGTGTGATGCCCTGCGGGAACCCTGGGCTGGATGTGTTTCTGGGTGCCCTGCACCCCGGAAGTGAACCCCTAATATGTTTATTCATATGTGTTTATAATATTAATATTATTTAAACTCAATAAAAAGCAACATTGGACTCATCAACTGTGTCAGTATTGAGCGCTTCACATTTTTTATTCTCTTTCTACAATTTGGTGAGGTGCAGAACCCACTTATGAGCTGACACAGACACAGGCATAAATTTGAAGCAGCTTTTTCGCCTCTGCTGGCGAAATCCCGCTTTCACCTACATCACCAGTTTGAAGGCAAAAACTTTTCGCGCACGTGCCCGCTATATCCCCGTATTCAATTTGAAAGTAGGCGAAATCGGGAACAGGCGAAACTTGTGATAGGCAAAAAAAACTGTATTTTTCTGGAAATAGTTATAGGACCCTCCTAAAGATGTCCAGATCAGGGGGATCACTATGGGTACCCCCGTCTTTGCCTGCAAAAGAAAGGCGGATTTTTAAATAGCCATGGCAGTTTTTTTTTTCCGACTTTGAAGAAGTGATGCAGAAGAGCACTTAGCTTTTTTTTTTTTTTTAAAGTGGTTCCATCAAATTTGGGGTACATGAAAATGGGTACTAGCATATTTTTAAGTCCCTAAACACATTTTTTTAAATTCTGCAAATATGCACCTGCCGCCGCTATTTGAAACCCTGACTTCCTTCAGAAGATAACAATGGGGGTACCCATAATGATACCCTATGTCTACACATGTTTAGGGGGGTCCCTGTAATAGTTCCTGAAAATTCCCATTGTGTTTTACCTGTAAAAAAATGGGTTAAAAAAAAATGACAAAGGGTACCCACATTTTTATCTCGTGAAGGAAGTCGGGGTTTCTAATAGCCACAGCAGGTGCATAAATGCGGCTTTGAATAAGGTGATGCAGAAGAGCAGTTAGAAGTTTTTTTAGGGAAAAATAACTATGCCCAGCAAATTTGGGGTACTTGAAAATGGGATTCAGCATATTTTAAAGTTGCTAAAGTGAGTTGAAAAAATCATGAAAAACCCACCTGCCGCAAGCAGCTGCAATGAGAAAAACACCTGGGGCATACTTGGGGACCCCCCAGAGTCAAGTACGCTAGTTTTTAACTTTGTCCCCCCATTTTTTTTGGCCCCTAAATTCAAAGGACCCCTATTCTGCACTTTTTTCTGCCTGCTATTCACAGGCGATACTTTTTTGCCTATTACATTGCATTCACTTTCTGCCTAGGCGGAAAGTCTTCCAAAGTGAATACGGGTAAAAGCCAAACAGGTGAAAATGATGTCATCGGCGAAAAGTTTTCGTCGAAAACAGGTGAAAACGGCTTTTTGCCGCAAATTGAATACGGGCCACAGTTGGGATCAGGAGTTATCGACAGCGCACCAGTCATTTTTCTTTAATATATACAGATGTAGGCGTCACTTCAGATGCATACAGTTCCGCATGTAGGTAAATATAAACATTTCTTCTGTGCACTTCTAGCTCTGCCTCAGCCCCTTAATATATTCTTTATTTTCTCTACTGCTTCTCTGTATGTAACATGACCATTAGGTTTCAAGGTTTACTGCATATGATTTTTTTCATTTTTGTTTATATATTATGTTAAATAAATAAACATATATAGTGAACAATGCAGTAATGTCTTCTGTAGACAATGTTAAAAAGCAAACTGAATTGCTTGGTAAGAGATATTCTAGCTAAAAGTAAAAAGGCACTTTGCAATTGGCGCATGTACATAAGAGTGCTGGTAATATATTATATATTTACATCTTCCCCAAAACTTGTTTCTTGTCCCAGGGCCCAGGCTAATCCTATTTTTATTTTCTCTATTTTCTCTATCTTGCTTTCATTTGTATTAGCCACAATTTACTATATAGCATCTGTTGCATCTCACTCAACACATGATAACATCTCCTACAATGTCTTTAGTGAAGCAGATCTACAATAACCATTCTGTGTTTCTTCTTATTGGAGCACAAATTGAAAGTCTTAGTTAAGGAGGTGCCATACACAAACATAGGTGCATTTATTTTAATATGACAATTTGTCAATTGGCTGTTTCCTGTGCAAATGTATCTCTACAGGGATCTGAAAATAAAGCTGTGTAACTTACACCAGTTTGCTGATCACTGTTGCTCTGGAAACTGTAGCCATTCTAGAATTTCAGCAAATGATAACAGTGCTAATGTCAGAACAGAGGGAATGGTTTTCTGTATACAAGACTTTTGACTATAGGATCGAAGCCTGCTCTTTCTACTCGTCTACTTACTGAATATCCTCCAAAATCACGAATATGAGTAAATTGTAATGTAAGTGTCATTTTAATAATATATACATTATGTTATAGGCATCAGAACAGAGTTTCCACCACCAAATTGTAAATGTTTTTAGGAACTGCTACTTTTTTCTCAAAAGATGTCAGTTAGATCAGTCAACCCTGATTTTAGTAGTACAACTTAAAGTGTAGAGAGATAACAGAAATGTACAAATGGAATCATATTTTTATTTCATTTCAAAGTGGTGTTTAGCAATTACTGTAGTTCTTTGTTTAGTAATTTTAATGTATTACTTCTTTATTTAAGATATAATCAATTACACATGTTATAATCCTATACTATATTTTATATGTTCAGTAATATGATAAACAAATGTACAAAATCTGAATTTATTAATTATGTTATAATGACATTAATAGTTCAGAATAACAGCATATTTTGAATATTATAATATACATTTATCAAATATGATTTGATGGAACTTTTTATATTAAATACAATTTGATTATATATGAAAGATGCACATCTTTATTAATGGTATTATGTGCTTCAAGACTTATAGCAGTATAAGAATGGAAAACTCAGAAATAGTTCTTCCTTTGAAATGAGTTTCATTATTTCAGAGTTCAGACAAAGATCTAGATAAATATATGGTTTTTAAGATCTTATCTGAAATAAGTATTAGTCTAGTAACATTATTTGTTAATATTTTCCATTTAAAATGACTGTAATAATATATAAATATCCCCAAACTGTACTTTTATCAAAAATTAGGCCTGTTCAGGATTTGATCTGTGAATATTATTCTAATTATTATTTTTTTAATTATTTTAGTTATTCACAAATAACCTGAATCTTCTGTCTACCTTATCTGGTAAATTTTAGCTTTTTATTGTGCTTGTGATTTGCTTTACCTACACTCATCCTGTTCTGATGGATCATAATGTCATCCTGGTTCTGATGGATCATAATGTCATCCTGGTTCTGATGGATCATAATGTAGAATGGAATTATGTAAATTCATGAGCTTTGAAAAACCCACTTAAATAAATTAGAAATGAGCGGGTCCGGTTCTCTGAGAACTCAGCTCGAGTTTTCCCACCTAACACGGATCCCAAAACTAGGCAAAACATCATCATACCGCTGTCGGATTCTGGTGGGTTTTGGATTGTATATAAATCCCTCCTGACAGTGATCGGAGCTATTTGCTTGCTGAGTCTTGGGTTGTCAGGGCTGTACTTCATCTAAGGGAGGCTGTGTTGTCTAATACAGGGGTGTGAAGTGCTGGGCTGTGTTGTCCAATACATGGGTGTGCTGTGCCTGGCTGTGTTGTCCAATACAGGGGTGTGCTGCCCTAGGCTGTGTTGCCCAATACAGGGGTGTGCTGCTGTACAGTGTTGTCCAATACAGGGGTGTGCTGTGTTGGGCTGTGTTGTCCAATACAGGGGTGTGCTGGGCTGGGCTGTGTTGTCCAATCCAGACAGGGTGTGCTGTGCTCTGTCCAGGGTTGTGCTGTCCATCTAGTGTGCTGTCCGTCCATGGGCTGTAAAAAAAAAAGTAACAAAGTTTTTTAAAAATTATAAAAATAAGTTAAAAAAGTTTCAATTTTTTTGCTGTACCCCACTCTGTGATGCTGTATGCTGTACTCCCATCCCCCCCAGTGTATCTAAAACACTGTGACGCTGCTGGCCATATTGCGAGTGATGCTGGAGGCTCATCATATTGCAGTGTATAATTCATAAAGTATTGTGAGTGACTCTGTTGGTCAGTAATACCGCAGTGTCATATTATTCATACAAGTATTGTGACACTAAGTGGAAACACAGTGTAATATTAAAAAATATTGTGACACTGTAAGTGGTAGCGCAGTGTATTCATACATTTTTTGTGACACTATAAGTGGTAGCACTGTGTATTCATAAAAACTATTATGACACTAAGTGGAAATGCAGTGTAGTATTCCACACATATTGTGACACTGTAAGTGGTAGCACAGTGTATTGATAAATAATATTGTGACACTAAGTGGAAATGCAGTGTAATATTCAACACATAATGTGACACTGTAAGCGAAAATGCAGTTTAATATTCCACACATATTGTGACACTATAAGCGTATTGTATTCATACATTTTTTTGTGAAACTGTAAGTGGTAGCACAGTGTATTCATAAATAATATTGTGACACTGTAAGTGGAAAGTAAGTGTAATATTAAACACATATTGTGACACTGTAAGTGGTAGTGCAGTGTATTCATACATTTTTTTGTGACAATAAGTGGTAGCACAGTGTATTCATAAAAACTGATGTGACACTGTAAGGTGAAAATGCAGTGTAATATTCAATGTGTATTATAACACTGTAAGTGGTAGTGCAGCTTATTCATCAAAAATATTGTGACACTGTGTGAAAACGCAGGGTAATATTCAACATGTATCATGACACTGTAAGTAGTAGCGCAGTGTATTCATAAAATATTTTGTGACACTGTAAGTGGTAGCGCAGTATACACATAAAAAATATTGTGACGCTGTAGATCATTGATAATATTTAAATTGGTACAAATTGATGTGTGTGTTATACCCTACTTCATTTGTGTTTGTTGATATGGAGAACAATGAGAGGAGACAAGGAATCACATACTAGTGCTGGAGCTGCTGCCAGTGCCACCAGTCATGATGATACTAGTCCGTCTACATCATCTACTAAAGCCGATGCCGAAGGGCATCTAAAATCAAAGAACCAATCTTTTACAGTAATAAAGAATAAAACATCAAAGGGAAAGTTAGTTGCAAAAAGACATAATATTGGCAATATGCCTTCTACCACATGAAGTGGCAAGGAAAGGCTAAGGCCTTGACCTTTATTTATGACTGGTGGTTCTGCCTCTTATGATGATGTAAGACCTTCTCCCTGTAGATATTTTAAAAAAATTAAAATCTGTCACAAATCCCTGAGGAGAGTCTAAATGTATCTGTGGGTGCCATGTGTAAGCCTGAACTTTCCAAAACTGTACTCGAAGAGGAGCCTCCTTACACCACTTGTGCATCCTCTGCAAATGTGGGGATGAGCAGCAAAAGTCAAAATACTGACATAAAAATCAAGGGTGCTTCTGTGGCAGTGTAGCAGGATAAGTAGGTTATTTTTGTAGCTGATGCTAATAAGGATGTTGTTGATGAGGATGCTGATGATGAGGATGTTGTTGATGAGGATGTTGTTTGCTTAAATCAGGCCCCAGTGGAAACAGTTGTTGCCAATGATAAGGAAGCCCATTGTCATGCCGGGGCAAAAACAGCAAAATTAACTTCTTATGTGTGGAATAATTTCTACCGAAATCCGGTAAACAATTTTCAAGCAATTTGAACACATTGTCATGCCAGAGTAAATAGAGGTAGGGACCTTAACTACCTAGGAATCTGCTCCCTGTTATGTCATCTACAGCGCATCCATCTAAAGTGTCTGCAAAATTCAGAAACTTCAGCTAAAAAAGTAACAACAATCAGTCCAACGTCAGATAGCTCCCGTCCCTCTGCTAGATCCAAGCACCTGGCATCTTCACCACCAACACCTTCATCAACAATATCCTCAGTCATTATCGGAAGTAGTCCTGCATCAAATTTGATAAGGCTAACTCAGTCCTCCCCTATCCTGCTGCTGCTGGGAGTGGATCTTCACCCCAGAAGGGGACCAAGAAGACTACTGGTAGTAGTTAAAAAAAAAAATTGACTCTTAAACAATCCTTGCAAAGGGGAGCAAGTATGACAGCAATCATACAGTTGCACAGCAGATCATCAATGATGCTATAACATCTATGCTGGTATTAGATGTGCATCCGATATCCGCCATTAGTGCAGTTGGTTTTAGACAGTTAATTGAGGTCCTGTGTCCCCGCTACCAAATCCCTTCTAGGTTCCACTTCACTAGAAAAGAAATTCCCAATTTTGTACAGGATGTTAAAAAAAACTTAATTAGTGTCCTCCAAAATGTCGTTGTACCCACTGTCCATTTAACCACAGATATGTGGACAAGTGGAACAGGGCAAATGCAAGATTAAATGACTAACAGCCCACTGGGTGGGTGTATTGCCTTCAGTGGCACCAACAGTAGCAGCAATATCTAAGAAACAGCAGCTCGTTCAAAGGCAGGCTACTCTGTGTTTCACCAATTTCACTAAGAGGCATACCGCTGACAACATCTTAGAATAACTCAGAGAAGTCATTGCAAAATGGTTTACTCTGCTTAGACCCTCCATAGAATTTGTGGTTTCAGACAACACCACCAATATTGTGAGAGCATTACAGCAGGGTGAACTCCAATACATGCCGTGTTTTGTTTACACAATCAACTTGGTTGTGCAACTTTTTTTTAAAATGACAACATCATGCAAGAGCTGCTCTCTGTGGCCCGCAAAATTTGTGGACATTTTCACTATTCAGCAGGTGCATGTAGAAGATTGTAGCACCTGCAAGAAATGTTGAATTTGCCCTGTCACCAGCTGAAGCAAGAGGTAGTTACAAGGTGGAACTTCACCCTTTATATGCTTCAGCAGATGGAGGAACAGCAAAAGCCATCCAAAGCTACAGAATGAACTATGACATAGGAAGAGGAGGGGAAATGTACCTTACTCAAGCTCAGTGCAAAATACTTTCCATGTTGTGCAAAGTGCTGAAACCCTTCAAAGTAGTCACTTGTGAAGTGAGTTCAGACACTGCCAGCTTGAGTCAGGTAATTCCCCTAATTAGACTGTTGGAAAAACAACTTGAGAAACTGAAGGTGGTGCTAAAACAAGCATCTCCGCTAAGTATGTCGGACTTGTAGATCAAGTCCTTTATTTACCTTTTTGATAAAGCAAAATGCCGTGAAATGCGTTAAAGGATTTACAGATAGTGTCTACCACTTTGACACCTACTGCATTGCATTAAACCCTCTGGATTTGTCCTACACTTGTGGACTTCATTTGCTCCAATTTGGCCTCCATCAACGCTGGGTCTGCAGTGTACTCCACAGCACCTCCCAGTCACAGCTCCCTCCGATTCATCAACCTGACATTGCATTACGAGTCTGGAGAGGTTATTACTGCAGCCGGGAGGCAGTTAACAATAGCGGGGTCTTGGCTAGTGGTGGGAGCAGCAATCCCACTGCGCTGCTGGAACGGACCTGCTGATAGCTGCTTATCCCAGACACGATTGGTGTTTTACTACTCCTCCAACACTCACCATACTGTTTGCCATTTATTTGGAGCTTCGTCCTATGGAAATAACTTGCAAGCCATTTTATGGTTTTAATCTAACACTGATTTCATCTTGGATACTATTTATCACCAACATCCCTTGGAGTGAGGCTATTTCTCATTGTATAGATACTGTTACCAAATTGTATCCTATTCACCTGTATTACTTGTGGATATTCAGCACACACCATTTATGATTTAGATATCTTACATCCTAGATTGTTTATATCTTGTTCTGTGTGACTGGTACCCTTTCCATATCATTGCCTTATTTATATACATTAAAAGTACATTTTCATACCTATGATTATCAGTGGCATTTTGTGTTTATAGTGCCTTTTCCATCTACCTTTTTCCTGTATTTTCTGGCATTTTTGTGCTGTTTGGGAGTGTTGGCATTACTCCCAGGTGGTGGGCAGCTATCTACACAATTGGACATTTGTTATTTGTCTGTTGAGGTTCACTTCTTCCTGGCGCTTGGTTACTTTTTCTTTTTAGTATATAGAATAATGGTCTAGTGCAACTTAAGTAAGTGGCAGGAACTTTAAAAGATGGTTTGCTGCTGCTCTGGAGGATGTCTGACCTCATCCAGTAAGAGACAATATATAAGTATTTACCAGGTGCTGCGCACAACCTCTATACTAAATTGTGTATAGTGTTGAATGTAAATGAATATGAATAGACAGAATAGTGTTAGAGAAATGGTATTTAATTGAAAATCTACAATTGTTAATTGTTAAAATACCAGAAAAGAAGTATACTAGTGTGTCTTGTTGTGTACACACACGTAAAAAAGTACTGGTGTACCCACACTACCAACTTAACCACTTCTGGGGTATTGAAATATTCAATTAGTCAGCATAAAAAACTGCTGCCAAACTTGAATGGATTGCCAATGTCAATAAACGATGAATGAAAATAAACAAAAAAAAAAAAAAAAAAGAAAAATGATTGGTTTTGTAAGCAAAATGAATAAATGAATAAATAAATCACATGTGCCATATAACCACCAGTACCATATCACTGTAAGTATGTATGGATGTCAGTAGTCTAGATGTGAGAGATCTAGCGGCGTCCCACTAGTCTCAATGTGAATACCTTGAATAATGTTCTAAGCAAGATATACCGCTGCCCGGGGTGAGTCTAATCGCAATCCGGGGACAGCTAGCTTGGGCCGGCAGCGGGATCACTCTGAGCTGCGGCGCACTGTGCCGCGCGAGCACGGATACTGCCCCTGTTACCAGGGACAGGGCCGGGGACGCGCTCGAGTGCACCAGCAAGCGAGGGAGGTGCCGACTGTCCTGGCTCTGACCCGGGCTGGGGGCCTTGGACGCTGCCCTAGGCAGAGGATACTTACCCGGATGGGCTCAGCTAACTGTCCTACTCCTTCTTCCTATTCTGTTGTGAGCTCGTGGCGGTCTTCTCTTTCTTGCCGGTTGTTGACGTTTGTTGATGCAGTGGTGGGTGGATATAGGTGATTCGGCATAGAGGTGAAGTTTTCTCAGGGTGTCCAACTCCAACGCATTTCAACCTTTTCAGTCTTCCTCTGGGAGCATGCTGTCAGTCTGTGTAGTTCACGGATCTTAAATGCAGCTGTCTTCCTTGTGATTGGTTTGTGAAATGACGTCATCATGTCCTAATTGGCCCAGAATTCCTGTGGTATGCAGATGGCTCGTGCTCACCCAAATTGTTTATAAGTTACCATGGTGATTAGTCAGACGTCTTGTGCTTGCTTATGGTCGTGGACAGGATAGTTATTCTCCTCCTTACTAACAACTCTCAATTAGTGGAGTGTATTAAGTATAGTGAAAGGTAACTTGATAGCATGAACCGCTTGAGCTAAGGATTAATCTGTTACGTATAGGTTGTGTCAAAGCAATGTCATGAACGTGATTCCCATACACATACTTATGTGGTGCTGGATAGGTCAATCCCTGCTAATCCGTTCAACTAGGTATTTTGATACTAATTGGGATTTTTGTTTTTCCGGAGTGACCATGTGACTACTGATGCCTTAGGTTGCTTAGCAACCATACGCACTGGGGAGAGACACTAATGTTTACTCTCGGATATTATTTGGGCTTTCTGGTATGATCATGTGACTACTAATGCCTTTGGCTGCTTAGCAACCATACGCAGTGGGGAGAGACACTAACTTTAACTCTTGATAATTATGGCCATAGGAACTTGCAGCTGCCGTCCTGAGTATGAGGAGTTGGAAATAATTCAGCTGCACTGGATAATTTTAAGGATTTTAATTAATTTTTATCTCCCGTTACAGGACAAGCTAGATCTGACTAACTTACCCACAACAAAGTCAAAAAGACTTTTTGGTGTACACAACGCCACATGTCCTGCCCATCTTCTTGACTGGCTGGAAGTCTTGGACATCTAGGCTGAAGCTGTCAATTGATACTATTTGGGAATGTTTTCCGGAGTGACCATGTGACTACCGATGCCTTTGGTTGCTTAGCAACCATACGCACTGGGGAGAGACACTAATGTTTACTCTTGGATATTATCTGGGTTTTCCGGAATGACCATGTGACTATAAATGCCTTTGGTTGCCTAGCAACCATATGTGGTGGGGAGATATACTAATTTTCACTCTTGATAATTATGACCATAGGAACTTGCAGCAGCCGTCCTGAGCATTAGGAGTAGTAAATAACTCAGCTGCATTGGCTATTTTTACAGATTTCATTTTTTATCCTTCATCTCCCATTACGGGACAAGCTATAATTGATTAACTTACCCACAACAAAGCTTGAAAAGACTTTGTGGTGTACACAACGTCACATGTCCTGCCCATCCCTTTGATTGGCTTGGAGTCTCTGACATCCAGGGAACTGGCTGCGTAACTCGGCAGCAGAGACGCAGGTTTCTCTAATTACATACTATATAAATGTGCATAGAAGTTCACCTGACACACTCAAGATCGTGATCAAGCCTAAGGGGTGAAACGCGCGTTGGCCCATATGGAAGCCGGGGTCTGCGCAAACCGGCTCCCTATTATACACATATGCATAGCTAATCTCCATTAATGGAAGAGACAGGTATTTGCTTTCTCTTCCTTCACTATCTCTCCCTAAGAGGTATTGAGGTTTGTCCTCAGTAAGGGAATCAGTTCCCCATACCTCGATAAAGGAGCCTTAGACTGTCCCTCCAAGTACCTCCTTCTGGATACTGTTTCTGAGGTATTCACTGCCAAAGGCAAATACCCAGTCAGGATCATAGAGGACTGGAATGGAAGAGTTTCCTTTTAATTTTCATATCTTAAGTTTATTACCTTTTCCCCACTAATGAAAACAACTGTGGAGGGATATCTCTAAGGTTAAACTGTATTTAATGGAATGGAGTGAATATATATGGCTATATATGGTAGATATCATGCTACTTAATGTCTGTTTATCAATTATTATCACCCTTATTTTAGGTCTCCCGAGGGAGATTATTTTGTAGAATACACATTCCAGGAATAGATACGATTTATACTCTATTGCATTACTACTGTCATTGTACCTTTCTTTCTGTACTCTCATCAGCTCTGTATCTTGGAGCTGACAGCAGATGCAGGGAATCCAATTTATCACATATATTGGAGTAAGGAACTCTCACTGATTATCCAATGTTGACGGACAAATAACCAGAAGCAGATTTCTATTCCTATTTTATATATGTGCTTTTCATGACTGACTGTATACTATCCTTTGAGAAGGAGTGAGGCATGCAGGACTTGTTTATCAATATTACTGCAGTTCCCTGCTAAATGTTTAAATAGTCTTTAATGTGTACCTTACATTGCATGCTTATTTGACTCCTTATGCTTACAGAGATTTAGTATACCAAAATCATTTTTTCAATCCTACCTGGTCACTTAAACCAGGGAAAATAAACAATTGTGACCTATCCTTGTGCAGTATATGAATTTCTCTACTTGAATTCTGACAGTACTGGAATATATTTAAATGTGTAACAATCTCTTTATATGTATATGTCTTTGTTTGTCCATTATATGATGACTTTTATAGTTATATTTAGGTTATTTTTAGGATAGAAGTGTATTAAAAGTTATGTTTTAAATTGAATATATCAGGAAAAGTGTGCCCCCAAACAAAGAGTCTTCTTTACCGTTTCCCTTGTGCTTATGATTTTTTCTCTGACTCATGGGGAGCACCGCCGAACAAAAATATGCATAAGTAATGGGTCTGATGACCTGATTAAATTAATATTATCGGTAACCAAAATTTGTTTTGTCATAAAAGAAATGTTCTGTGAACACACCTGTGCACTGACCATCCTCGACATGTGTTGTTCAACTAGGCATGTCAGATAGTCCGTTTCACTACTGGCAGGAAAAAAATGCAATTTGGAGGCCCTTGCACAAATGGGCTTTGCTTTACTTGAGCTGCCCACCCTCCAGTGTGTACTCCAAAAGAGTTTTCAGCACAGCTGGGAGCCTTGTCAGTGCTCGGCGTAAGAGGCACTTTCCTCAAAATGTGGAAAAGATGATGTTCATCAAAATGAACTATAAATTTCATGAGGAAGACCTTTACCGCCAATTACATCCAAAAATTACAGAGGCATCTGAGGCTGTAATGGTTGATTCCAGTGGGGACAAATTAATATTGTGTGTAGATGATGTACACACTGATGAGGGTGAGGATTAGGATGATGATGGCAACAACATCTTGCCTCTATAAAGCCAGTTTGTGCATGGAGAGACCATTGCCAGCGGCCCGCCCAAAAAAACCCAATCGCTTCAGCCACAATTGGCATTCCCTGTTGCTGAAGTGATTGATTTGTTAAACTGTGCATGTCCTGTTTACTATATACAACATATGGGTGGGTGGAAGGGCCCAAGGACAATTCCATCTTGCACCACTTTTCTTTGCATTATGTGCTGTTTGGGGCATTGCTGCCTGACATTTTTAATTTTATCATTTATTAAACTGCCATCCTGTTTACCACTGCAGTGCCATGTTGGAAGCTGAACTGCTACATGTTAGTGCCACCCACTGTTGTCACTTAGCTTATTCAGCCAGCTAGCTCATTGCAACCTTTTGGCCTAAACTGGATGAAATCAATATTGTGAGCTGTGAGGAGGTCAAAATTGACTGGCAATGACTGGAAATAAATATTATTGAGGTTAATAATACTGTAGGAACAAAAACAGGCCCAAAATATGTGATTTCAGCTGTATTTATGATTTTCTAGGAAAAAATCCAGATCCAAAACCAAAACACGCAAGGGTGATTTTGTAAAACAAACTCCAGATCCAAAACCTTGAAGGAGATACAGGTCCAAAACCAAAACCAAAACCAAAACATGGGGATCAGCGCAAATCCCTAAAATAAATACACTGCATATTAGTTTGTTACTTGCTACCAGGTAGTGCAATGTTCCATTTGAAATAATGTACAGTGTAATGTTTTAAACATATTTTTGTTGATTTTTTTTACTAAATCTACTAGAAAAGAAATGTATTTTGTTTCATGTATACCTCCAAAAAAGAGGTAATGGGTTAAAATTAGAAACTACAGTATCACATATCAAAAAAATATTTAATACTTCACTGTGAGGGTATTGCAATTCTGCAAATATTGTAATTCTGTAATTCTGAATTCATATATCCTTACCCCATTAAACTAAAATGCAGTAAAATAGTAAGTAATGACTGTAACTTGAACTAGTGAAACAGTGGGTTATATGGCATCTTAGTAATTTGCAACACTGTAGTGTATAAATGGGAAAACCTGGGTATCCAGAAATAATTATGTTGTTTCAAATCAAATTATATTGTACAGTAATTCAGTAATGGATACATGGATATTCAGAGAGGAAGAGGACCAATCAGAAGTTGCAATACACTCCTGATCACCAACAAAGCAACACACAGCCAAATTTTATTGTGAATAATTTTCACAAAATGTAAAAATTTAAATTTGTTGTCATGCTCTGAAATAACTGTCCGTTGCCAATTCTTACTTGACTGCTGAGTGGAGACTGAAAATTTTAACCTGATGTGCAGCTGAGTGGTGTAATACATGGTCTAAGAGGATTAATAAGTATCCCACACATGTGGTTATACTAATAATACAATATTGAAAATGCTGGTGACACCATTTCCTTATTTTATGTGCACTATATATTTCAGTGGAGGGATTGGGAATACCTCTGTTGGAATTTGGAAACTTTTACTGTACACTGTTCACTTGGCTTCCTTTGTGTGCATGCTTAGTAGGTAGCCCACTTTCATAAATGTGTCCTCAAATAAAGCTATTAAACCCAATCACACATGTTTAAATATCTGTTAATGAAGCAATATAAGTCTGTTTACAAAGAAGGTGTCACAACCTGGCACTAGGGATACTTCTGTTGAGCTCGAGAATTGGTTGTTAGGATAGAGATAAAACAAGTGATGAGGTGACAGCTGTGGCCAAACTCAGGTTTGGCTAGACCTGCCCAAAGGTGCAGAGTCTAACTCGCTTGGTGGTTTTCTCCAGTGACCCCTCCAAGTGGGATTTGGTTTTCACCACACCAAGTGAGCAGGTCGCGGCCCTCTGGACAGGTACCTGGGAATGACTGAAGACTGTAAAAAAAATACTGAAACCACTAATACTGGGAACATGTGGAATAACACAAGGATACTGGGAATTAAATAACACTGGAATAGAACTGAAATGGAATGACACTCGAAACACTAGGAAGGGATGATCCAGAGAGAGACTTGTACAGGAAGACACAGGGAATATAGCCACAAAGGTGTACTTGGAACACACAAAAGTTCTTTACACTAACTAGGATCTGAGTAGTGAGTACACAGAAGTGTGCTTGAGTTGCACTGGAGGTGTGGATACGAACCTGTACTTATATTCGGGTAGTGAGTACATAGAAGTGTGTTTGAGATGCACTGAAGGTGCAGACACGGATGTACTGAGATCCGAGTAGTGAGTACACAGAAGTGTGCTTGAGATGCACTGGAGGTGTGGATACGGACTTGTACTGATATTCGGGTAGTGAGTACACAGAAGTGTGCTTGAGATGCACTGGAGGTGTGGATACGGACTTGTACTGATATTCGGGTAGTGAGTACACAGAAGTGTGCTTGAGATGCACTGGAGGTGTGGATACGGACTTGTACTGATATTCGGGTAGTGAGTACACAGAAGTGTGCTTGAGATGCACTGAAGGTGTGGATACAGACTTGTACTGGGATCCGGGTAGTGATTACACAGAGGTTTTCTTGAGACGCACTGGAGGTACAGAGACAGAGACACAGGTAATGGATGCACGTAGAAGCACTAGAAAAATACTTAGTGAAAGACCAGAAATCCAGATGGGGACTTGCACTGAGAAACACAGGAAAACAATGTTAGATGAAACTCTAGTAATCAGCTTCACAGCTGAAATGTGTAACAGGGAATTCAGCTTGAGGTCTGAACAGCACACTTGAGAGAGTATTGCTGGAAGTCGCTGGAACACTGGAGACATGAAGTAATGAAGATATTAAGGATGTCATGGAGGAACAGCAGCATTCTGTCATACAGCGAAGTTGAGCAGGCCACTTCCTGTTGCAGGAGTCAGACTGAAATACCTCTAGGCAGTTGGTCATTGGATCATCAAATCAGCTGAGAGACTGCAGGACTACCATTGGAGGAGACTGATCTGGTGAGAAGAACTAACATGGCTGCGCCCATGATCGCCACCACGGGAACCAGGACACACGTATGGAAGACCTAGCAGACCCAGGGGAGAGTCCTCATCCATAACTCACTACTTACACCAGGCATCTGAATGCATCAGTGCCCTTGTGCGCCAGTTCAGCGTATAGTAAAGGCCAATCCCAGGACGCATCCTGACAGAAGGAACTACTCTGTTCTAACTTTTCTTGCTATGGAAACTGCATATGCAAAAATCATCAGGAATAACAAAAACATACTACACTTACTGATCCTATATAGACACCACCACAGAGTGACATACAGCTTCCAGTGTGGGACTGCACCCCTGGCCGGCCGCTCGGAATGATGATGTCATCGGGATAGGACCAATCCACCTGACTGCGCGTCAGTGTAACATGTGACCAAACCCATCACCTCTAAAAATAAAAATGTTGCAAAACATTGTAATAGTACAAATATAATGCTACACAATATCATAAGCACATAATCACATAATATTCTGATATTATATAGCTAATTTGCACAATATATAGTAAAATTCCTAGACTGCATTAAAGCCAGATGTACTGACATCAGATTAAAAAAAAGAACTAAGACATACAGTTGCACTGACTAGCCACACAGTTGTACTAACATCAGTTTACATAGGACAAGTACCAATCAATGGGCATTTAAGAAAAACACTACAGACCATTAAGATTTACAGTATATAATTTTACTATCCATTTGGTTTCACATTGGAGAAGTGCTTTAGACCTATTCCCACCATATACAAGTGGAGGTACATACTCGATCATTGGTATTTTAAAGTGGCTTGGCTGTGAGCCAACTCACAAAAGTGCCTAGCCACTGGTATCAATATTCAAAACTGATCTAATTGCAGAGCAGTGGGTGGCTATTCGCTCTTTACAGTACCTCTCGGTCTTCCCAATATACGACAGCCCACAAGGACATATGATCTGATATACAACAAATTTACTGTTGCATGTTAGATGGTGACAGATCTTATGTTTCTTACACCAGTATGGTGGTAAAAAGAATCACCTGATATTAGATACCCACAGTGCAGGTGTATATAAAACAACCATTCTTTTGCGACAAAAAATGGCTTGCAGTAGATTTGTTTAAACCACTTAATCCGTTTTGACAATATAGTCTCGAAATCTTTTACCACGCTTATCGCAAAGCATCAATCTGTATTGGATAGATTTAGCTGCCCATCCGCCTGCAGAATGGGCCATCATTTTTTTGATTCCTTATTAATCATAGCACTATTCTAATTAAATTTATTCACCCATGGGATGTAATCTTTATTATTCTTTTTATAAGACTTATTTAGGAGGGTAGCCCATCCAATTTGAGTACTCGCTGTTTTGTGTGTTCCAAGTTTGTGAAATCATATCCCCTATCCAAAAAATTTTTTATAACCTCATCCATTTGTTTCAGTGCTTCTTCAGGATCACTGTTGGTCAGCTTTACCTATAGTAATTGAGAGTATGGAAGACCCATTTAAAGGGAATTAGGATGGTGACTAACCCTAGCTAACAGAGTATTTCTGTCTATACCTTTGGCAAATATGGATGTCCGTACACCACTCCCTTGCCTTGTAATTTGAACATCCAAATAATTGATTTCTACATCACTGATGTCATATGTGATTTTTATTGGACCCTGCTTGACAATATAGTTCTGAATCGACAAGATCAAAGATGCTTTAGTGCCCTGCCAAAATAAGAGCAAGTCATCTACAGTATATACTGTGTATACAAAAATACATTATCTGTTTTACCAGGTTCTGTGAAGAAAACATAATTTTCAAAGCCAATCATAAACATACTGGCCAGTGATGAGGCCACACTGGACCCCATAGCACATCTATTTAACTGGAAGTAGATCTTGCTAAAAAGGATAAAAATCTTGGTTTAACATCATATGCAAAAGATCCAGAATCAGTCGCAGGTCTGGATCAATAAACCGAGGATGATCTTGCAAAATGGTCTTCACTGCAGCCAGCCTTGGTCTTGTGGTATCACCATGTACAGGCTACAGACATCAATAGTATACATCCAACAGGTGTCAGCTAGAGGAGCCAAATCTACTATTTTTTTAGAAGAGTGGAAGTGTACAAAAGAAATCGTGGCTGTCTCTGTATAAGTTGGAACAATGACCCCTGGCTGAGAGAAAAGGTCTGCCAGGCAGGGTTGACCAAACCTTTGCGAATTTTTGGTAGAGTGGAAAGTGAAGTTGCATATGAATATATATATATATATATATATATATATATTGTGATAGGATCATTGGTAAAGTGGTCTGTGGCAGGTACATTTGTCCCAGATTCCTGTCTTATGTGTTTTAAACCCCCAGGAGAAAGTCTGCAGTATAGCAGGCTTGAGTTTTGGCTTTTTGAAAAGCCAGTTTGGAACCTGGGGGTTGTGGGTGAGAGGAGAGGGAGGGCTCCACCCATGGCCACTCCAGGTTTTGGATCTTGCAGCCTGGTAACAGGCTTGTTAAGGTTTCCACCTGAGAGTGGCCAATATAAGCCTAGTGTGTTGAGGGCTGATTGTCTCACCTGGGAGAGCAGGCAGGGAGTTTGCTCAGAGACACTTGGAAAACCTATTTGTGAGTACTGTGCTGTGCCTTGTTGCTGGTGAGGGCATTAGGCCCTGCCAGGTTCTGGTAGTGAGGGAACTACCTGTGAAGTTAGTGCCCCGACAGGGCTAGAGTTATGTTTTGTTTCCTTTATGTTATTTCGGACATTGCACAATAAAGACTGGCGCCGACCAGCTTGTACTCGAATCCAGTCTGGCGTACTGTTTCCCAGCTGCTGTGTGTGTAAGGAAGGAGTCCTCTAACCAGGAGAGGGACCCCCTAACCTGACTGTGTCACAATATATATATATATATATATATATATCCAATAGTGGCACTTGCAGGGCTAGTCATCCAGGATACAGACGGTGTACTAACACCAAATCATCAACCTGTATACACGTGTCAGGTCAACGTTTCATTTTTATTGTAAAAATTTCTTCAGGACTTCCTGAAGAAATTTTGTAATATAAATGAAATATTGACCTGACACATGTGTATACAGGTTAATGATTTGGTGTTAGTACACCGTCTGTATCCTGGATGACTAGCCCTGCGAGTGCCACTATTGGATTTGGATTGATTGTATCTTGTGGCTGGAGGCACCGAGGCAAGCTGTGATTTTATTTCAATTGAGCGCCGGCCTGCTCTGTTTGTTATATATATATATATATATATATATACATAAAACATGGGCAGCACTCCACCTCAAATAATTAAACAAGAAAAGTCTGGTGTGGAGTCTTCCTGTAATAGTAAAGACCACCCTCCCAAAAAAATAAAATAAAAAATAATCTTCTTTCTTGAGCTGATGTAGTCTACCTCAGAAAAAAAGTAGCAGAAAATCCCTATAAAATTACCCCTTGTGTTCCCCAGTATTCCACTTGAAATGATGAATGGTACATGCTTGTGTTTGGCTTGCTGATAAAGGGTAATTTTTTTTTATTTGAAATTGGCCTAATAATGGCAAACTGAATTTATAAGGTTGCAGAGATATCTACTGTCTGGCCCTTACCCTGCCAGTTGAAACATTCTTCTGAGTTGCCATATTTGAAATTATTAGCTCTGTGCAGAATGGATTCAAACACAATGCATTGAGATTCAATGAATCGTGGAAAGTCTTGTTTTTTTTCCACAGTCACTGCATAGAAACCTGTGATATCAATACATGTTATACTTTCATCACAAGGACTATATTTTAAAGTGATTCTTTGGAATCGACAAAAGTCCATACAAATTATTTCTGGGAGACACAATAAAATTTTTTAATAAAGCATGTAGACACATTTATTTCACCCTTGCTAGAATTATTATACATCTTGTTCCAAGTTGACACTTCCCTTTAACAAGTTTCTGAGTATCCTCATAAAAAACACAAGTATTTCTATTAACTGTATGCACAGGTAATTGGCTCAGTTAATTGAAATACCTATTTAAACAGCACAACATTATCATTTTAACACATTAAATACATTAAAAATTTTCTAATGCAGTTATTATGTTCAGCTTAAAGATATAATTTTATGCACTGGGTTAAAAAATTATATCTAGACTACAATTTAGTAGATTTTATCATACCATAATACATTTAATTTTTTGAGAGGATGATAACAAGAAAATATTTTGATAAATACATTAAGACATGGCACCGGCATACAACAATGTTTCTATCAATTAAATGTTTATTTTACTATATACTTAAAAATGAGTCTCAAATAATACACAAACAGCAGAAAAAATTCTTGTTAAACTGTTTTTGTATTAGTTTGTTAAGTTAGTGATGAAATCTATTAATTAAATGCCACATGAATGTAAAATATTAAATAGTATGTTATTGTCCTATGTTATCTTCTGTTATTTTAATGTATGCAGATAATTAAGTAAAATAATTATTTAAAAAAATAATCTACAAATATTTTTAGTCTACACTTTCAATTCAGAAGTGACAAATCCACTCTCATCTCCTTGTGATTGTTATGAGATAGACTAGGAGGCATTGAGTGAGATCTTTGAGAATAGGGACTGGGCAGAAAACAGAAAGCATTCTGCCTATTCAATTTGTATTAGAATCAATGAGAATGTTTATAATTATTTGTATAGATGATATAATTCGCAAATTCAGGTAAAAAATGGTATATTAAGACTCATCAGATAGACATTGGAGAGGTTGCTGATTCTTTTACATATTGTGGTGTTGCTAAAAACTCTCTGGATTCTGGCTAGAGGACAACAATTAAATATCCTTAGCCCTCCAAATTGTCATCTCTATGACTCCCAATTTTTTTTATTCTTCCCCACAGAGCCCCAATGTCATCCCATCACAAGTACAAACAGATACAACATATATTCTGCTTCCAGTTGACATCTAGCCGATAACTGGAAATAAACATTAATTTAAATCTACCATTAACAGGATTTGGTATGTCCATAATATGGTGTACAAGACTAGTGTAATTAAAATTAAATTAAAATTTATTCCAGATCATTTAATAAAATATGGGATCCTTATACATAATTTAGAAAGACTGCTCTCCGCTCATGTAACCCAAGTGTTTTTCCTGAACCAATCCACATAATTAAAATTTGTCAACTGTGAAGTAAACTCATGTTAATTTCTAGCCTCATTTTTATTGTGCCTTGCTGATTCAAGTATGCCTTTCCTTGTATTTCATTGTATATCCATTGACCTTCATTAAACATTTGGTTTAAGATAATATTAAACTTTTTAATCGCAAAATGTTTATGATGTAATCTGATTTTATAAATATATATATATATATATCTATATGTAAAACAAAAGGTGAGAACACAGCACCTCATAGTGTAATAATCATATGATTATATGTGGAATATAGAAATAATAATAAAAATGCCCATACCAAATAGATTATAATAATGCGCATATAACCAATAGCTCCTTAGTCTCTGTAACAAAGTTCTCCACATCAACAATGATCAGTCAGGAGGTGCTAGTCCATCATAGCCCTGTATTTGTTTATGAATTCAGTAGACATAAAGAGAGAAACAATACTCTCATGGTGCAGTATCATAAACATTTATTACATACAACGTATAAAATAAGTAAAATTGCAATTGCAATCAATAAATTGTAAAAATGCTTATCTCGGTATTCCAAGCTGGGGAGGGTCACTATGCCACGATATCCTCTATGTGTTTCATGAGGACGAAGTCCAGCCAGTGTGAGCGTAAGGGACAAAACGCATAGAGGACATCGTGGCATAGTGACCCTCCCCAGCTTGGATGGACTAGCACCTTCTGAGTGATCATTGTTGAAGTAGAGAACTTCATTACAGAGACTAAGGAGCTATTGGTTATATGCACATTATTATAACCTATTTGGTACGGGCATTTTTATTATTATTTCTATACCCCACATATAATCATATTATTATTACACTATGAGGCGCTGTGTTCTCACCCTTTGTTTTACATAAACCATTTGGGAACCTGCAACAACGATCCTATTGGAGAACATATAGCAGCCACCATACTTTGGGAAGTGTTTTTGTGGAAGGACTTGCCATATATATATGTTTGGACATTCAGAAATCTAGGGTGGAGCGCTATTTTTTAGTACCCTTGTTAATAAATATATATATGTATATTTATATATATATATATATATATATATATATATATAGTATTTTAGAATTGTTTTGATTTCACCATAACATTTAAATTCAAGATAACATAAGCTCTATTATGTATCAATGGCACACTTAATACATTTACATTATTCTTTATTTACTCATATTTACTTCATTTCAACCAATTGGCAATTCAATTGTTAATCGTTTATAGGCAATTGTCCCTTTGTACATATACAAACAGGAGCAAACATATCAATAACAATGGCATAGTTGACTGAAAGTCAGGCATTTAAAAATGTTAAGGATGACACGCAGATGCTTGGCTAATACTCTCTAAGAATGATCCAAACTGGAGATTGTCCTTAGGCTATGTATAGTTAAAACAACTACAATGCAAATCTTACTGTGCCCTATCCATAACCTCTGAATGACTTGGGATTGTCATGGCTCCAGGGCCTTCAACAAGTATTCTATGCTTTTCTGACAACAGTATGTTTTCCCTGTAGCTTAGGGTATTTTTAGCAACATATATACAAACCTATATACATTATCTGGAAATTTTAGATACTTCTAAAATGTGTTATAATGAAACTTCTTTTCATTTTTTAATAATCATTTTATCCAATATTAACTTCAAATTAATAAAATGACATGAGTATAGGCACAAAACACTATTAAAAAAATAACATAGACTTTACGATAGACTTATTCAAAAAACAAGCAGATGTACCTGGTTTTACCCGGGTAGATCTTAGATATTTCCATTTCCATCTAATCTCTCTAGTAACATATTAATCCTTCACCTCTATAGTAAGACATATTCCCTTCCAACACCCCATAGTAACACATTTAAAATTCTCTTCCCTCACCTGTGTAGTAGCACATTTTCCTCTCTCACCTCTGTAGTAACACTTTCTATTCCCTTACTATTCAAATAGGGGAGCCACACCAACTGCCAGTGATGTTTGTCAGCACTTGGGATGACAGTTGGTGTTTGAATATTCAACTGTGCTGCAGCCATGATGAGACAGTAAATCAGGACATTGCACAGAGGGAGGAAACATTTTAACCCTTTTCACCCCTTAGGAGATGAATTTTGAAAAATCCCACCTTAGTGGGTACCTATCGTGTTTCCCCGATAATAAGACACTGTCTTACTTTATTTTTTGGTAAAAAAATCACCATAGGGCTTATTTTCGGGGTAGGTCTTATTTTAGTTAACATTGACAGCTGTGCCCCTTATACAGGCCCCCTTGTAGAAGTGCCCCTTATGCAGCCCCCCTGTAGCAGTGTCCCTTATGCAGCCTCCCTTGTACAGTGGCAGTGCCGCTTATGCAGGCCCCCACCTGTAGCAGTATCCCTTATGCAGCCTCCCTTGTACGGTAGCAGTGCCGCTTATGCAGGCCACCCTGTAGCAGTGTCCCTTATTGCAGTGCAAGCCCCCCTGTAATTGATCCCTCACCCACCAGTACAGTATGGTACTTACCTGACTCGCTGCCATCCGGGATGTCCCTCTCACTTGCAGGCTGACTGGATCTAACATGATCCAGCAGGCGCGGCCGATCCTTAGCGCACCTGTGACGTCACGGGTGACGCTGGCCTTTGAAGCGTTCCTAGCTGAAAATGGGGATTTTGTTTGGTCTTATTTTCGGGGTAGGGCTTATTTTGGACCTGGTTTCAAAAGTAAGGGTAAGGCATATGTTTGGGGTAGGTCTTATTATCGGGGAAACACGGTACATCACAGAAGAAATATACTTCCCGATTTCCATATTTCTAGGTCCAGGGGTTTGTACTGTGCATTGATGAGTCAAGACATTTATATATATATTTATATATATATATATATATATTAGCTGATATACCTGGTTTCACCAAGGTAGACCTTAGATATTTACTGTTTCCATCTCACCACTCCAGTAACATATTAATCCTTCACCTCTATAGTAATTTATCACTGCTATAGTAAGAGATAACCCTCCCTCTCCTGTGTATTAACACATTCCATTCCCTCACACCTGTAGTGACACATTATCTTTGTTCACCTCTGTAGTGACACATTTCCCTATCTTGCCCATGTTTTAACACATTTGACATTCCCCTCCCTTACCTGTGATGAAATACAATACCTCCCTATCACCTTTAGTAACACACTACCCTCACTCACACCTATAACTTATTCCCCTCCCTCACCTCTGCAGTAACACAATGCCTTCTTTCATTATTCAAATAGAGGACCAACACCGACTACCAGTGATGTTTGGTAGCACTTGGGATGACAGTTGGTGTTTCAATTCCGAACTGTGCTGTAGCCACAATGAGTCAGTCAGGCAGGACACTGTACAGGGGGAGGAAACATTTTATCCATTTTCACCTCCTTAGGAGTCAAATTTCCAAAAAATACTTCTTAGTGGGCACCTACATCATGGAAGGTACATACTTTCCAATTTTCTGGTCTCTAGGTCCAGGGGTTTGAGCTGGGCATTGATGAGTCAGTGAGTCAGTCAGTCAGGACATTTGGGCCCCCATTTTTCAAAGAGGGTTATGTCCTCATTTCTGGATTTAACAAACAGCGGTAAGCTACGAGTACTGCTGTTTGTCACAGCATCATTCTCACATTATTTAGATGGAGAGAGCGATGCTGTCCCCACTGACAACAATGGGGACCTGGTGCTGCCCTGGCTTCAGCAAAGCATTCCAGGCACTGCTGGGTCCCCATGTCATACACATGAACAGACAGACCATCATGCATGTGCATTACACTGGAGCCCCATTGCTGGCAGCGTTAAGCTGTCAGCAGCCCAACAAAGGACCTTGCACAGGAGGAAGACTTCACTGGATTTCATGGGACCTCACCAGAGGGGTAAGTATTAGTAAATACCAGTGGATTTTTCATTTGTATAACATGGAAGTGATGGCAAGCTGAGTATTTTGTACACCTGTGGAATCCTTACCTCCTGAACAATGGTTGAATAATGACACAGATGAGTGGGTGAGCATGAGTTTGAAATTCATAAATTAGAACAGTACTTCTCTACATATTTCTTTCAAAGTAAGTAAAATCACATCTCATATATCCCAGAAAAAAATATTCAAACATTCAGAAGTGGGAGAAGGATGTCAGAATGAAAGAAACACGTTTGAAATGATAAACTGATCATTGCCTCAAATTAATGTATGCAAGCTGGAAACAGTTTGAGGTGTGAAAACAAAATATAGACAATTACAGTCAGGTACATAATTATTGGGACATTGACAGAATTTTCAGATTTTGGCCTCTATTCACCACTACAATGGCTTTGAAATGAAACAAACAAGATGTGCTTTAACTGCAGACTTTCAGATTTAATTTGAGGGTAATTACATCCAAATCAGGTGAACGGTGTAGGAATTAAAACGGTTTCTATATGTGCCTCCCACTTTTTAAGGGGCCAAAAGTAATGGGACAAACTAAACAATCCTAAATCTAACTTTCACTTTTTAATACTTTGTTGTAAATCCTTTGCAGGCAATTACAGCCTGAAGTCTGGAACGCATAGACATCACTAGATGCTGGGTTTCATCCCTGGAGATGCTCTGCCAGGCCTCTACTGCAAATGTCTTCAGTTCCTATAAACAAAAGAATTTTAGAAAATAATACGTGCGCAATTAGCAGGCCCTCCGATAATTGCTCTAATCTTTCTATTTTCCTTGCAATTGTTATCTCATATTCCTTATATTCAGGTGGCTCCTCAAAAGGAATAATCAGCTCTTTATACTCACAGATTTTTTTATCCAATTCAATCAAAGTATTTTTCCTTTCCTCTATAATAAGGGACATGAGTTCAAAAGAGCAATTATTCAAAATCGATTGCCATTTCCTCTGGAAATGATCTGTGGCATTGGTAAAACTCGATATCTTATGAATCTTAAGACCTTTCGGTATTAATTGATGGGCTATATATTTTTCCAATGCTACTACTTCCCACCATATTTTTGTTTCCTTAATCAAAGTGCTTTCAATTTTATGCATTACATTATCCAAATCTTCGTCTACCAAAACAGTTTCATTATTATCTGTTGAAAATAAAGAATCTAATTTTTGTGCTCTCTCTTCTCTTAATCTGAACATAGCTGCATGGTTAAATTCAATAGGTGAAAAGAATCAATAAACAAAAGAAGTTTAGAAAATAACACGTGCGCAATTAGCAGCCCCTCTGACTCCTCAATGCAAAAAAAGTGTCACCATACACTTTACAATAAATACAATCAAAAAATATCACCAAGTGTGTCCAGGAGGCGCTCCTACTAATGTAAAATAGAAATTCTCGATTCAAATGTCTCTCGGTATATCCGTCCACCAGAATTTCTTTATTCCCCGGATAATCACCTCAAAGAACAGATAATGAAATCAAAGTGTAATATTTAGAGTACTGATGAATTAATTTAAATAATTATGATATTCAATTACCCCAAGAATTGGTCTACCGATTAGAGTAGACAATCAGGCACTGTCAAGGATAATCCTTACGACATAGACTGCAATCTCCTGTAGTTACTTCCAAGGTTCAGGGTTCCAAAACCATCCACAGGATATACAAAGCATAAAGAAAAGCTCCAATAGTGTATTAACGTTTTATTTATACAGACACCATACAACATAAAAATCAAGTTAAGATGGACCCTTACCAAATGTAATGGTCTACTAGTGTGACAAAGAAGACAGATCTTACTTTTTGAAACAAAGGTGAAAGAAGCCCAGGCGTCCCCAAGAGTCACCAACCATCCACCAGCTAAGGTCCAGAAAATATCCTAATCACCTCTTTCCCAACGTGTTTCGATACATGAAAGTGTGTATCTTTCTCATGGCATAAGGTAAGAGGTAAAAAGACCCACTTTTATACAGCTTCTAATAACATTCACAGTAACACCTAATTCCAGACATAGATTTGCTAATTGCTAAAATCCTATAGTAAAAACCAAAACTCCAGTCCATAATCGGTCCCACCGCATGTTCCTCACAACCCTATTAGAGATTGGCAGGTGTAAATCCATGTGTTTTCATTTGAAGAATTGCTGATATACAGGAACAGAACGCGTCCGAGCATTTCTGGTATTCACCGGAAGTTCATCCGTGCATCCTCTGATCGACTTCTCCACCCGGAAGTCACCTGACATTGCGGCGGGTACTAATGATGTCTTGCCCCTTTCGTCAGCTTCTCCACCCGGAAGTCACCTAACGTTATGGCGGGTACTGATGACGTGTTTGTACATTCCGTCTAGCGGCCCTTACTTTCGGATTAGTCCCAAGTATAATTAATATTACAGGGGTCGTCTCACGTTGCGGAGGGTACTGATGATGTGTTGTACATTCCGTCTAGCGGCCATATCAGTTCCCCATGTGATCAACACTACGTAGATTATGTGGCAACCATCTTAGAGAAGGGCATAATTACAATAAAATAGAAGATATTAAAAAGATATACATTAAACACTTAAAAAATATATATAAAAATTAAAAACCAATAAAATATATATTATTGATATTAGCACCTACAAGAACCATTTAAGTTCAAAATCTTTAATAAGACCAGAAGGTATTAAGGTTTTAAAATTGAAAATAAAGTGCATTTCACTCTTAGCCAATAATTGTGCAACATCATTTGACCTTATTCCCTTATTCACCTTTTTCAACCCATAAAAATTACTAATATGTGCAACATTACAATCATGTACATTCTTAAAGTGCTGTGATAGTGCATGTGTTTCAACCCCTCATCGAATATTGCGGAGATGCTCGCTAATTCGAACCTTTAGTGGGCGACTGGTTCTACCAATGTAGAATTTTTTGCATGAACACTCTATTCCATATATAATGTTGCATGAATGATAGGTAATAAACTCCTTAATGGCACATTTTTTTCCATTGATTATAACCTCTTCCTTTTTCTTACTGAAATTATTAGGGATATTTTTACAGCCCATACACATACCACATCTATGAAAACCAATAGTAAGATTAGACTTATTATTAGATTGAGGGGCATGGTAACTCTTAACAAGTTTAGATTTTAGGTTCGGGGCTTTCCTAAATATGCAAACTGGAGCATCGGGCAAGTCATCTCCAATGACAGGATCTTTTTTAAGTAAATTCCAGTGTTTTTTCAATATTTTTTAACTGAATGATGTTGAGACGTAAAGTTAGTGATGAAAGCCCATTTCAAATTATCCCCACTTTTAGATTTTTCCCCTACTTTGTCTCTTAGCAAATGGGTTCTATCTAATCTAGACACCTTTTCCAAGGAATCATTCACCTCTCCTACATTATATCCACATGATGTGAAACCATTCCTCATTTCCTTTGCTTGTTCTAAGAATACATTATGGTCCGAACAATTGCATTTTACTCTTTTAAATTGACCTGTTGGAATAGACTCAAGCCAATTTTTGTGATGGCAACTATTTATATTAATATACGATCTTGAGTCAGTTGGCTTGATGAATTTTTTTGTCTTCACTTGATCTCCATCAACATAAATAGTTAAGTCCAAGAAATCAACATTGGTTTTACTTATTTTAAAACTCAAATTGATATTTTGATTGTTTATATTAAGGAAAGTATAGAAATCATTTAAAACCTCACGGTCCCCCTTCCAAATAAATAAAATGTCATCAATATATCTCACCATGCTACCAGGTTCGCTCAATGGGGGTTGTTGTTCCAAACATAATCTTCTTCCCATAATCCCATGAAGATATTTGCATATCCTGGGGCAAACCTGGTACCCATGGCGGTACCCTGTTTCTGAATAAAAAATTCATCTTTAAAAATAAAATAATTATTTGTGAGGATAAAACGTATACCTTCTATAATAAAATCCTGTAATCCACTTTCAAGGCACTTTTCTTAAGAGCCCAAAGTGCAGCATCAATTCCCTGCTCATGTTTGATAATTGTATACAAGGAACTGACATCTGCTGTTACTAAATATAATTCATCATTCCATGTAATATCTTTTAACAAATTGAGGACATCTCTAGTATCCTTTAAATGAGAAGGGTTCATTAAAACTAGCGGTTGGAGGAAGGAGTCTATAAATTGTGACAATGAAGATGTTAGAGGGTCCACCCCGGAAATAATAGGTCTTCCTGGGGGTTTTTCCAAATTCTTATGAATTTTAGGCAGAACGTAGATTGTTGGAATTACAGAGTTTTCTTTATACAGAAATTTATATTCTGATTCAGTAATTATCCCTTTTTTATTATATTTATCTAGGATCTCCTTCAATTGTAATATAAGTCTCTTTGTCGGATTCCCTCGTAATTTTCCATAAGTATCTACGTCTCCTAACTGTTTGTATATCTCAGCTTCATAATCCTCTGTTCTTAAAAGTACAACTCCTCCCCCCTTATCTGCTGGTTTAATTACCAGCTTTGTATCTGATTTTAATGATTTAAGTGCCTTTCTCTCTTTATAGGTAAGATTCTTTTTAATTTTACTTGTATCAAGTTCTTCCAAATCTTCCTTCACAAGATTACTAAAAGTCTCTAAAAAATTCCCTTTTAGGTAAGATGGATAAAATGAGGATTTTGGTCTAAATGATGATTTAATCCCTGCAGGGTCATTATCGTCCTCCCCAACATTTAATTTAAATAATTTTTTTAAGGTCAATTTCCTAATGAACTTCTGGGTATCCACATACAAGTCAAATTGGTCAACTTTAGTAGAGGGGGCATATTTCAAACCCCTTTCCAATAATGATCTCTCTTCTAATAATACATGATCGCTTAGATTAAAAATCATCACCTTCTTCTCATCTTTTGAGGTACTAGCCAATTGATTAGAGCTATCTTCTGTTCTTCTCTCTAAATCTCTTTCTTATAAGACTTTTTACGATTTTTCTTATTTTGATTTTTAATCTTAGACTTGCCACTTCTCTTACCCCCCCTAGTCCCCCTTGATCTATATGGTATTAACGGTATGGATTCCTCTCTATCTTGTCAAAAAAAAACGGTGAATAATTATTTTTACCTAAAATGGAAAATCTATTAAAACTTCTTTCTGGCATTCTCCTATTGGAGCCAGATGGTTGTTGCCATCTCTATGGAATCCTATCAAAATGTTCATTACTTCTCCATTCTGATTGTTGTTGCCATCTCTCTACATTCCTATCAGGATATTTATTACTTCTCCATTCTGGGATTCTAAAGTTCCTGTTTTCCTCATTGTATGGTCTATGATGGTCTGATTTTTTTGGAAATTTAGAATACTTTTCTAAAAAATTTTTGGGGTATAAATCATTCCTTGGAATAGATCGTAAAGGTGGCGTCTGACGAAAAGAGACTTCCCTTTTTTGTTTATCTAATAAATGGTCCCCTGAGTATATTTCTTGTATTCCCATATATTCCCCATTATGTTTTTTATCCCTAAGGAACTTCTGATTCTTCTTCTCAATTAATAATTGCTCTAATCTTTCTTTTTTCCTTGCAATTGTTATCTCATATTCCTTATATTCAGGTGGCTCCTCAAAAGGAATAATCAGCTCTTTATACTCACAGATTTTTTTATCCAATTCAATCAAAGTATTTTTCCTTTCCTCTATAATAAGGGACATGAGTTCAAAAGAGCAATTATTCAAAATCGATTGCCATTTCCTCTGGAAATGATCTGTGGCATTGGTAAAACTCGATATCTTATGAATCTTAAGACCTTTCAGTATTAATTGATGGGCTATATATTTTTCCAATGCTACTACTTCCCACCAAATTTTTGTTTCCTTAATCAAAGTGCTTTCAATTTTATGCATTACATTATCCAAATCTTCGTCAACTAAAACAGTTTCACTATTATCTGTTGAAAATAAAGAATCTAATTTTTGTGCTCTCTCTTCTCTTAATCTGAACATAGCTGCACGGTTAAATTCAATAGGTGAAAAGAATAAATAAACAAAAGAATTTTAGAAAATAACACGTGCGCAATTATCAGCCCCTCATACTCCTCAATGCAAAAAAAGTGTCACCATACACTTTACAATAAATATAATAAAAAAATATCACCAAGTGTGTCCAGGAGGCGCTCCTACTAATGTAAAATAGAAATTCTCGATTCAAATGCCTCTCGGTATATCCGTCCACCAGAATTTCTTTATTCCCCGGATAATCACCTCAAAGAACAGATAATGAAATCATAGTGTAATATTTAGAGTACTGATGAATTAATTTAAATAATTATGATATTCAATTACCCCAAGAATTGGTCTACCAATTAGAGTAGACAATCAGGCACTGTCAAGGATAATCCTTACGACATAGACTGCAATCTCCTGTAGTTACTTCCAAGGTTCAGGGTTCCAAAACCATCCCACAGGATATACAAAGCATAAAGAAAAGCTCCAATAGTGTATTAACGTTTTATTTATACAGACACCATACAACATAAAAATCAAGTTAAGATGGACCCTTACCAAGTGTAATGGTCTACTAGTGTGACAAAGAAGACAGATCTTACTTTTTGAAACATAGGTGAAAGAAGCCCGGGCGTCCCCAAGAGTCACCAACCATCCACCAGGTAAGGTCCAGAAAATATCCAAATCACCTCTTTTCCAACGCGGTTCGATACATGAAAGTGTGTATCTTTCTCAAGGCATAAGGTAAGAGGTAAAAAACCCCACTTTTATACAGCTTCTAATAACATTCACAGTAACACCTAATTCCAGACATAGATTTGCTAATTGCTACGGAACGTACAAACACGTCATCAGTACCCGCCATAACGTTAAAGCACATCTTTTTTGTTTCATTTCAAAGACATTTTGGTGGTGAATAGAGGCCAAAATATCAAAATTCTGACAATGTCCTAATATTTATGCACCTGACTGTGTATATATATATATATATATATATATAAAGGGTGAAAGCAAAAAATGTACAACATATTTGAGGAAACTTCTGCAACAGTGTTGGGAAGATCCTTCTGAACAGTATTCTATTTCCATTGTAGAAAGAATACTGTAAGTGTGGTTAACTGTTAAATCTGCAAAGATAGCTACTTTGATTAAATTTAGATTATATTTTGGTAAACAAAACAATTCTATAGGCGGGATGTAATAGAGATCGAGTCTGCTGGAGTTGCGGGATGCAGACTGATCTTGATCATTTTTTATAGGTGCAGTCATTTACAAGGCATACCCAGTTCAGCTTTGCCTTGTAAATGACTGCAACTTTATAAAAACGATCAAGATCAGTCTGCATCCCACACGTCCGGCAGACTCGATCTCTATTACATCCCACCCTTAGATTGCTTGTTTGTTCCCCAATAGTTTATTTGTTCTTTGCCTTCATTTCAGAATATGTGGGGACATGAAACTGTGGATTCACATTATATATTGCTCAGTACAGAGGTTCCCAAGCTCCCCCATTACAGTCATAGACATGCGCAGAGGCTGGCACAGAAGGTGCAGCGATGAATCCTCCCTTTAGCTGGATCATGGACTACCGATCTTCCCTGCCTCCTGCACATAAACTATTTGCCTGGCCACCCAGGCTTTAAGGATATCCATGCACAGGTGACTTATTAGTACCTCAGTCAATTCGATGTAACCATCTCGACTCAAGTATGGATATCACTAAAACCTGGACTGTAATGTTATAAATTCAATTGAGCAGTCTGTCAAACATGCATTCTCCAGTATTTTATTCTTTCTAGAGCCAATTTCAGATGGGTAAAGTGTACACCACATATACTATAATCAAATCAAATTAGTCAGAAAGAAAACATCATAAACACTAGCAATTACAATCATGTCCTCCTTAATCATTTACTGAAAGTAGGTCAATTATTGCATAAAGTATTTTAATCCAGTTGTTCATGTTTTGCTTTTTTTTTTTTATAAAACTTGATTATTAGTAAGGTGGCAAGAAATTGATAGGAATATAGCATTATTTTTGATGCTTACTATGAATGCGTCACATGATTGATTTTCTTTTAATTGCTCCAGTTCACCATATCTTATATTGCAGTATCAGGTCAAGATTTAGATTACAGTGGCTTAATAAAATTACATGCATTTTATAGAGATGTGCACAAACCCATGTGTTTTGGTTCTAAATCATTGTTGTATTTTGGTTAAAGCACCCTCAAGTGTTTTGGTTCGGTTTTGGTTTTGGATTTCTTTAATAATTGATAAAAACAGCAAAAATCATGTAACTTGGACCTGTTTTTATTCCTATAGTAGTATTAACATCAATAATATTAATTTCCTACCATTTCCTGTCAATTTTGACCACCTTACAGTACCTGTGACTTCAAGGGAGGGACTTACATACAATCCAAAACATATGAGATCTGGTTTTTAGATACAAGTTTCGAAATTGGCGAGAAGACACGAGTCGGGACTGGGTTCTACTCGGAACCCTAAAGTTCAGGTGTGTTCAATTTTCAGCAGATCTGAAAATGGTAAACAAAGGTGCCAGAAAAGAAGGGTGCAGTAATATATAATAAAAATGGATAATACATGAACACGACCGTATATGCCTTTGTATTGCATGACATTTCATTTTATAATTATTTCATTTCCTTTTCTTTGTTTCTTAAACAGGATGTGCAAATCATCTGAAAAGCAAAACAACAAAAAATATGGACACTTTAGTAAGTAATTAGTATATTTAGAAAAAGTATGCAATTTGTATATTCATTGGATAGTGTAGACAGAATGGTACGTTAGCTTATACATATATAGACTTCTTTGCTACAACAATTAGAAATGATTAATTGATGCCATAGAAAATGCGGTTGTAAAGCTATCAAAATAACAAAAGTTCCTTCAGTAATTAAGGGAATTCTCATGATCCATGTAAAACCACAACAAACTGTATACTGTTTCTATTTTTTGTTAGCTTTATAAACATAGGCCCAGATATTTGCATACAGCTTTTAGCCTATGGCAGAAAAAGTGACACTGTACTAAACTGTGAGGCTCATTAAATTTCAAGAAAGGGTAGGAGTAGAATAAGTAGTGTAATTGTTTCTTTTTAGAGGCCGTGAGACCTCTCCTGTTGTGAATTACACATGGTTTTGCCCTTTGACCTAGGAAAGCTCAGCAATGCTCGGTAGAGCTCCTAAAGCTGTGGTGAAAGGTCCTATCAGTGACATGCTGGAACATTATATGTCACGTGAGATGTGTGCCAACAAACATATTAAACTACATTAATTTCTATAGAGGCCTAGTTTAAGACAACCTTTACTTCATTTAACTTACTATTAGCATGTTGATACATTTTTATAGAAAATGCAAATATGGACAACTCTATCCAAAACCTCAGCAATAATCATTTCTATCCTTAGCCCATATGGTTTATATTCAACAAATTATTAAATAGAGTTCATAGTATATATATATATAGCAATAAAAACTAGCTATTTTAAGTATTGCTGACATTACTGGTGGCAAAGAGATTAAATAATCGTACCTTGGTGTTTTGAATATGTCTTTTGGTGATAAAATTATTTTTACTGTAAATA
Organism: Taudactylus pleione; assembly: GCA_031769625.1. Taxonomy (NCBI): domain Eukaryota; kingdom Metazoa; phylum Chordata; class Amphibia; order Anura; family Myobatrachidae; genus Taudactylus; species Taudactylus pleione. The sequence continues at coordinate 8,235,653 of JAUIMM010000115.1, forward strand.
TGACTGTTAAATATGGCAAGAATATCATTGAATCGAAATACCCTTTTTACTACTTGATTGTACTATTAATAATCATTGCTATTTCACTTCAAAGGTAAATCTGAAATCATTAAATCCTTAATTCTTTCCATTGAAGTGCTGGACACCGTTTTCAAAATTTATACTTAGTATTTTTAAGGTCGGCAAAATATGTTTTTTTTTACTTTTCATTTATTTATTTGGCAGGGGTGGGGAGTGGGGTTGGAGGTTTCCATATAGCAGATACCCTATTTTCTGCATTTGTTAATTACAAACAAATATTCAAAATAGCAAATCTGAAAATACAGTGACACATGTTATAGACTGTTTTGCAATTTTCTTTTTATTTTACATGAGGAGTATGGAATAAAAACATAATATTGCTATGCAGTTCAGAAGCTGTTTAAAGAACCCTCTTTTCTAACCTCCGAAATAATAACCATACCAATTACTATAATTAAATTGTTTTCAAAATTAGAATATGTTAACCTCTGAATTCAATGCTCCAGTGATGACATTAATATAAGGTATTTAAATTTTATGTTGATAAAAAAAGTGAAATAAATATTATTCCAGTAATGTTTTTATACTAGTGTGCAATTTGTAAGAAGTTTTTCTAAATGAAACAATTGACTTTTAATTTAATATATTATTGATAATTTCTATCTATCTATCTACATGATTATATATATATATATATATATATATATATATATATATATATGTCTATATGTAGCACAGGCTTGCACTCAGACTCACCATGCTTCCTGATGAAATTCCTTGATTGAAACATTGAAATAATTAAGTACAGAGGGTTCTCTAAACCCAATTTTTTGCTGCTTTCTTGGGGAGTGCCGCCGCAACTTTGTTTGATTATATATATATTATATCGAACAATTTTAGCAAATGTATTGCTCAATAATACCATTAATACCACTAATACTGTTACAACTTCAACTTTTAATATCAATGACATACTGATATACAGAACACCAATTATAACATCCATAATACATTTAGTTTATATTTGCTGCATATATATATATATATATATATATATATATATATTAGTTTTAATCCACAGTACTGTATAAAATAACTGCTGTGTGTTTTAAGTTGCATTTGTAAAATAAATCACTGATGAAAACACAATTTGAATAAAGAATAGCGATATATAAATTACATTTACTAATTTTTGCTTACCGACAAATCACCGCTCAGATTGTTCAGGGCATTGACTGTGTAGGTGTTTAGAATTATGCCAGTATTCCAACTAAAGCCCAAAGGTGAGACCACAAAAGTAAGACCACAGCTTCTGAGCTAGGTTGCTAATGTTAGGAACAGTTGTTCATAATAAAGAAGCCTTATTTAATTTCATGGAAGAGACATAAGATGCCAGTATGTGTATGTATAAGGAGGTATGCATTTTCTAAAATGAACTAAAACTCTGTCACTCCAAAGTTGCTCTTCTCCTTGACTCCCAGCTAGCACAGGGACTGCTGTCTGGAAACAGTAACTTTAACTTTATCTGTGTGGCTGCTGATGAGGTCTGTCTGTGTGATCCTCATAAATAGATAAGGGTAGAGAGACAGCTCAGAGCATGGCTTGTTTACAGCAGGACAGAAGAAAACAGTTAGACATAAATGAGGGCTGACGGTTTCATGAAGCACATTTGGTTGATCACAGATTCAATCTGACTGCCCTGAACTGAGCGATGATCCGTACAGTATGCAAAATTCACTTCCTTGCTGGTCTGTGCCCACCAGCCTCCCAGCAGCCCCTCAGCCATGGCTTTGAGTAGAACCAGAACTGAACACAGCATTGTTTTACCCAATTCCTTTTGACAACAATCACATTCTTTTAAAAACTTCATAGGTTCTACTTGTCACTGGTTATAAATTAGTTCTTTTCTTGGTTGCAGCTATTGCTCTTCTCATAGAGAATTTTTTTCTGTGTCAAATCAGACTCAGGCGGGATTTCAGGCATTAATATACAAAATATAAAAATAACTTGGTTGTTTAATATTAATATTGCAACTTGTTATACAAGAATCCCTTTATGCACTGGCTATCACCTGTTACTAATGAATTAAATATTGTGAACAGTTTTATGTTTATACATTTTTACAGATGGCACCCATACAAATAGCTACAACAGAACATGTGATGAGGAGTAATAGCAAACCTTTTGGCATCCATTTTGCATTGAATATATGGAATATAGATACTGTATATTTTCTTTATAAATATTCTATTTTTATTAATACAGATTTCTTTCAAAGGGACAGACCACAATTTTTAATTTCAGTGCCTACCCTCCTACCTGTGTATGTTAGCAGCACCTATGGTTTTATCTGTAAAACCTTTTGGTTTTGCCAAGACTAGGAAATTAGTATGTATACAAAGACATACACCTCAGCAATATATACACTGCGCACTGCAAGTTCCTCAACTTGTTCATAAAAAAAACACCAGGATCACTTTCATGTAGGGTTATAACTATGTATTTGAAAGCCCCATAGCAAAAGTGTGTAAGGGCCCCTATGTACCACCCAATGATGAAAATTGTATATAACACATGTAACTTTGACAAGGAAAATGGGTCTCTTAAGCTCTGGGCCCCATAGCAGCTGCAGCCCTTGCACCTATGGTAGTTATGCCCATACTTTCATGCATTCATACATTTAACAGATGTGAAGCAACCAATCCCTCCACAGTAAATCCCGGTCACATGATAAAAAGAAAGCCTACTATGATACAATGTAAACAACGTCTCTGATGGTATGTCTATCCCAATGTCATCGCTGTTATGTGACCATGTCCACAAGACTTAATTTCTTCCGTTGTCCATAGGTAGGGCATAATTCCCTCCCTCTCTATAGTCGCCAATGGATATGCGCCGAGTCCCATAATTTAAAAGGACGGCGGGCAGGCGGTCCTGTCCATGACATGTGATTGCAGATGCCTCCGTCTCATTGGGTGAAAGTACGTAGCTGGGCCATCTCCATGGAAACCTCTGTAAATGGAAGTGGTTTCATCTCACAATATCAATAATAGCAAAGGTAATAAAGTCCAATAACACCAAGAATCCTCTGTGTGTATTCATTGTAGATATCTGGCTAACTTGGCATGTCACTTCCATCATGCGCTGTTCGTATGAACCTTGCCGTATTCCACAAATGCTTACAGTCAGCACCATATTCCTCAATTTATTATATGGAATCAGTAATTGACAATATATCTATGGACTTTCATCTGAACTAGGTTGTTACTTTCATATACAAATAAAAACACAGAAGTGGCGCTAAAAGCCTATTTCTGCACAGTTCTATTGGAAAAAAATGCATTCCTTGTTAAAAAAAAAAAAAAAGCTGTGTGGTTATTTACCCTTAAAAATTATTTTTTCCTATTTATTATTCACATACAGTACTTAAAATGCATACATCATAAACAGCAATTCAGAAAAGAATGCTTATATAGCTAAATATAGCATATCCAAACTTATCAGTATTCTAAACCTTTGAAACCCATACACATGCTAAAATCTTGACACAAAGTAATGGTAAAGTTACTGTTTGAGTAGAATCAATATTGCCTACAAGCTGGCAATATGGTTACCAGAAATCACACGAAGAGTTCAGTGTGGATTATGCCTCATAGAGTCACCTGGTTATACCTGGATATCCAAAGTAGATAAGCTGAGCCCACTGTAGATATAAAATTGGTTGACTTGTAAATAAATGTTTTGGTGAGATATTGTCCCCTACTGTAGGAAGGAACTCCATAGATGAATGGTTCTACAGCTTATTAAATACTAATAAATACTTCAAAGAAACCACTTCAACTCAAAATATGACTTCAAGCCACCTGGTATCAGAGTGTCAATATCATAAATATACTTAATTTCACATCTGCCTTTGACTTGTTTGATAACTGCGAAGCTTCTGATACATGCTGTGGAGCAATTATGCACTTTTTTAAAATGTTGAGAAAAGGCATGACTCTCCAGACCTTACAGTCCTAATATGTTCGCCCATGCAAACTTTGAGGGGGTCTGTTGTCCGGCTAATATAAAATTAGTCACATGAATTATATAAACCACATTTTAAGGGCGGATTGGCCATAAACCTCACCGGGAGTTTTCCCGGTGGGTCGGACTGTTTTGAGGCCATCTGGCAGTTGCAAAAATTTATTTTTCTGTTTAATTAAATTTTTTGAATATATGTGACCATGCGCTGATCAGGAGCCGGCCCTGGTATATAAGAGGCTGAATAGTGTGGTTGACCCCTCCCCAGGGACCAGCATCCTATGGCTGTGCTTCCCCGATCAGTTAGCCCACCCCTTCCTCATACCCTACTTGCTATACAGTGTGTGTAAGACATTACTGCACTAGCTGGTGGTGTGCTCTCCTCCTCCCTCTATATACCTGAGTAAGGACTGGCATGAGGTGGAGCAGCCGCTGCCGGGGACCGGATGAGGACCTACTACTCTGCTGCCAGGGACTAGAGCTGTTCTGTTTCCAGGGACTGAAGGAAGAGCTACTACTCTGCTGCTGGGGACTGGAGCTGCTCTTCTGCCAGGGACTGGCGGAGAAGCTACTACTCTGCTGCCAGGGAACTGAGCTTCTCTGCTGGTGGGGATTGGAGGAGGAGCTACTACTCTGCTGCCGGGGACCAGAGCTGCTCTGTTGTCAGGGATTTGAGCTGATGGGCACTTGAGCTGTCCTGCCCTGACTAGGAGCTTAAGTTCGCCGGCAGCAGCGGAGGGAGATCAGGTTACTGCATAGAGAGTACATAGAGCCTGTAACCCACCGTCCAGATTCAGCATGTCTGTGTATAAACTGTAGCCCTGGGGGAGTGATACTTCTATACCTGTAACTCTGTCCAGTCTGATCCCAGGTGGCACTGGTTGCACTGGTCACACACTGGGTCTATAATACACAGCACCTGAGTATACTGATGCGTAAAATGGTCAACTGTCTATACTGGTCATATAGTGGGGGCAATAATACCCAGCACCTGCCTGTACTGGTCACAAAGCACCTGTTTATGCTGGTCACATACTGTGCTCAGTAATACACCACACTTGTCACATACCGGGGTCAGTAATACACCGCATCTGTCACATACAAGGGTCACAAGACAGAGAAAGAAAAAAACAGTATTCCTATTATGGGGCACTCACATGACTAAATAACTCAGTTAACAATTTATAAATGGTCATAGGACCTGATTCAGTACGGATCACAACTGCGATCGCAATAATGATTACGCACGCAGTCTCAATGCATAGATATGCTAATCTCTGCAATCGCTATGCCATTGCAGCACAACATAAGGATGCCCACTTTACCTTACAAACATCCGTAAAACTTAGCAAGACTGCAAAACCATCGGTAACAGTAAGTACAATCGCAGCCTCACGCACACTTGCACAAGCTCTGACCTTACTCAGGAATTGCTAACCTCATTGCACTCAGTTAAAGCCCGAGCTGCATATGGCATCACAGTGACTAAATTATGCACGCCCGTGCAACGGCGTTCAAACGCACTAGCACACCTGCGTTTCACCCAGTAACCCCCCTGTCACCACCCGCAATAGGTACTTCCTGTCAATCACTCTGCGATGGGCCTGCGTAATCACTGCAATTGCTGTCCTGTTCGCAGTGGTGTGTTCACGCATGTGCACAGCGATGCATACGCATGCGCAGAACGCAACAAACGGCCTATTGCATGTGTAATCGCAGTTGCGATCGCTGCTGTATCAGGCCCATAGGCTGGTGATCTGTATGAAGTAAATGGCCAATTATAATAAAATATAACTTTTATTGAGTCTTTAAAATAACAAGCATGCCAGGGACACACATTTAAAATATGAATTATGTGAATAAAATTCAATAAAAATTGTATGTTGTCATAATTCCTTGCTTTTTATTGGTGTTATTTTTTTGCACGTATTATATTTCATACACCCATTATTCTATATGTGTTACAATATAACACATATAGAATAACTGATTCTTCTAATGGGTAGTTATTAGAGGGTGATTGGGATATTATTTATTTCTTCCTGTTGTTAATTGGATAAATAATACTTAGGGGTATATCTACTAAAGTGCGGGTTTTTAGAAGTGGAGATGTTGCCCATATCAACCAATCAAATTCTACTTAACATTTATCTAGCACCTTCTAGAAGATAATAGCTCAAATCTGATAGGTTGCTATGGCCAACATCTCCACTTCTAAAAACCTGCACTTTATTAAATATACCCCTTAGTGTTATTAACAACATGAAGAAATATATAATATATAAAATCTGAATCACCCTTTAATAACTTGGTGCATATCCATTTGAGCCTATGGAGAGGGAAGAAAGTCATGCCCCACCTACGGACAATAGAAGAAATTAAGACTTGTGGACGCGGTCATGTGACAGTGATGTGTTTGGGATAGACATAACATCAGAGACTTTTATGTTTACATTGTATCTTAGTAACGGCTTTCTTTTTATCATGTGACCAGGATTTACTGTGGAGGGATTGGTTGTTTGTGCGTAGGATAGACAGATATTTTCTGTTTAGAATAGATAGATTTCACTGGAACCCACTGCTGATTGGTGGGAAGGGGTAATTAAGGGAAAACAGTGAGGGGACATACCTACATGATCACTTTGACTTTAAAAAGACCTGAGTGCGGGTCGAAACATGTCAGCATCATATTGTGCTGTCCTGAGGTGGTGGAGGTGGACATTTATCGGCTATGGTTGGAAATCCAAATAGTATTCCCAGAACTCTATTAGAAATTAGAATTCAAATGCAATAGAGCTAGCAACCTTTTGGTTGCCAATTGTGCTAAAAGCCCTGCTGGTAATTATTTCCATTTCTTCCCTTTTGGGGATGTCCACAACTTTTAAATGTTCATTGTCACTATACACCAATGTTTTATTGTTTGTGATTAAAAACAGTGTTACAATACTTCTTCCTCCTTCTATTTTCATTTGTATGTGATTCATATCCATGATTTATCCATGAAACTGATAAGGACATACTAATAAGGGGGATTGTGATCGGTTCACCTGGAGGAAATTGATCGTTATTTGTGGAGGATCATTATACACACATACACACCATCACTGGAAAAAGAACAATACTATATTTTTCTATTTCTATATTAGTAAATAGACTATAAACATTTAAAATAACATTGTTACTATGATCCCTAGGTCATAACTATTTAATCCATTAAAAAAGTTATTTTTTTAGAAAATTGATACATAGCACCTTCATCCACTTGCCTGTGCAATTGTTTGTTAGATAAGTATATTTGGGGGTACTAAGATGGGGGTGGGGCTGGTGAAAAGCACAATATCCATAACTTACTGATGAGGCGGAACCATGTCCCCAAGACTATACATTCATATCCCATTTGGCATGCACCCCTGCATTGCAGGAGTGCACTACTTGTAAAATGAATGCCTGTCAGGTCACAGCCTCGACCGCCTTAAAAATACACCTACACAGCAGTAGATCTCATTTTGACTCCACAATATAAGAAAATAAAATGTTAATACTGGTAAAGGAGTGAATATTTTTATAGCCACTATTGCTCAAATATTCAGCATGTAATACACTAACCCCAGAATCATACCATAATAGAATTAATGTCCATACAAATAACCCCAATGTAAAAAAATAACTCCACTGTCCAGCATAATAATAACAATGCCCCTACTTAAAGACTCAATGACACTAATAACTGTAATACCCAAGATAATATTGGCAAGCATGCAATTATATCACTAATACCAGCAAAAATTGTCCTAAAGTCCCACAGTTGTACAGTGTATACATTGAGTCAGAATGGTCACACTAACAGCTACACTATTGTCTGTATTGTATAAGTCTTAATGCTACACATAATAGTTTGAATGTACATAAGAGACCAGTGTGCAGTTGTCCTAAACTGATCTGATTAGATTATGGGTTGAAGCAGTGCAGATTTTTTGCATAGGTGTAACTGGCACACACAGCGGGGGTTTCTGAGTACTTCCTGTTGGACTGATTTCTGGCTGTGGGTTTGGCTCATGTTCGGAGCCACACGCCATAGTGGCATAATGCCATGATTCACTGGTCGATGAACCTATGCTAGGTGCAGACCATCAGTCCAATGTGACCAATTCAGTGTCTTTGTATGCAATCGCTATCAGCAAGAAGTCCATGTCACTCCAATAACACGCCCACACTACATTATATCATTATATCGGCATCTGATTTGCCAACCCCATGTAACCACCCAGGAATGTAAAAAACATTTCTAATACACTTGTGCGTACTGTACGTCTGAATCTTTACTGAAACTCTGTATGAACACCATTGGGAAGCATAAGCGGTGCAACTCAAACGCATGTGCAGAGGAAAAACTTGCACAAGAGAAAAATAAAACACATTGGCCACCACATTATCCCCCATTTGGTACCATTTGTATCAGTAATATATTTTATTTAGGATAAGTGTATTCAGAAAGATTACTCTGCCGTAGCCAAATACTTCTAAATCTACCTGTTAAAAATAGTCTCCATTCTCATACCCTCTATGTCTCTCCAGCCTCATCCCCTTTTGCATCTCTCCAGCCTCATCCCTTTCTGCATCTTTCCAGCCTCATCCTCTTCTGCGTCTCTCCAGCCTCATCCCCTTCTACGTCTCTTCAGCCTCATCCACTTCTACGTCTCTCCAGCCTCATCCCCTTCTACGTCTCTTCAGCCTCATTCACTTCTATGTCTCTTCAGCCTCATCCAGTTCTACGTCTCTTCAGCCTCATCCCCTTCTGCGTCTCTTCAGCCTCATCCCCTTCTGTGTCTCTTCAGCCTCATCCCCTTCTGCGTCTCTTCAGCCTCACCCCCTTCTGTGTCTCACCAACCTCATCCTCTCTATGTCTCTCCAGCACTATCCTCTCTGCAACTCTCCAGCGCTGTCCTACCTGCATCTCTCCAGCACTATCCTACCTGTGTCTCTCCAGCACTATCCTCTCTGCAACTCTCCAGCGCTCTCCCACCTGCATCTCTCCATCGATATCCTACCTGTGTCTCTCCAGTGCTATACTACCCGCGGCTCTCCAGCACCATCCCCCATGTCTCTCTCTTTCTATTAAATATATTATACGGATATATATTTCTAACACTGCATACAGTGTATATATATATATATATATTTATATATACCTCACTCCATCTAATCAATGTACATGTAATTTATACTGTTTCACTGTATATTATATTTTAAAAAAATCACAAAGCTACTTATATACTGTATATATAATCTCACAATGTACCTCTGATTTATATACTGTATACAGTGACAGTCAGTAAAGTTAGATGTACATTGTGAGAATATTTATACTGTATATAGCTTTGTGATTTTATATATATATATATATATGTATATATATATATTAGATATAATATACAGTGTAAAAGTAAAAATGACATGTACATTTCAAGTCACATGTACATTTATGAGTGGATGATTTAAATGTATATAAATATATAAAACCACTTCTCACTCAGATCATCATCTCATCAATGTACATGTAAGTTGTAATGTACATGTAATTTTTACTTTTACATATAATCATCACACAATATATATACACTATCTAACTTTTACTGTCAGACTGTCAGACACTGTGCCTGTGTGACCCAGTCAGTTTTTATTACTGCCAGTGACAGTCTAAAGTCATCTCTTACCGCCTTCTCCTCCCCTGTTGCTGAAGTGCTGAGTGTTGCCCCTGAGATAGGGGAGGGGCAGGGCCGAGCTGTCAGCTGGATGTGGAGCCATGAGGAGGCTCCACAATGTGGCCGGGAATGCACAGCAGCTTCCCCTCGGCCATTTACCTCCTCTTCACAGAGAGCTTCTGCACATGCGCAGAAGCTGCTTCTGGAACCCGAACGGGGAAAGCTGCTGATTGGAGCTGAGCTCCCATCAAACGGCAGCCGGCCCCGCAGCAAAGTCAATCAGCCTGGCAGCAAGCCACATAGGGGAGGATGGAGCCGACCCAGCGGGAACTCTCCCGAGTTTCCGACAGCCCAGTCCGCCCCTGTTACTACTTATACTGTAGGTTGTGAAGAATCCCAAAATATTATAGGCCTGACTCAAAGATGAATGCTAACTGTATGCAATGCCAAAAAGTTCAGATAAACAACTATGTATGTGTATGCACAATTGTGCTGGCAAGAGAAAACCATGGGTGTTCCTGGGTGGTGACTGGGAGGTGGCCTGAAATATCTGTTGTGTTATGGGAGTTTCAGGGGTGTGTCAGTGAAAGTGGCTGCGTTCTCAGTCACAGAGTTGTAGCCACAGAGGACATGTTTATAAGGAGTTCAGATTGAGACACTGTCATAGGTAGGTGCAAGTGTTGATGCTGGAGTGTCTTAAAACATTGATAATGTTCCACCATACATCACTGCTGAAAGTGTACATTCTATCACACTAGGGGAAGGCTGAAACTAGTATTTGCATATTATATTGGATGATGCCCTCTGTACAGATGTGTCCTCATACACCTAGCGTCAATCCTTTAATGCAGGTTGGATCAGTAATGCATGCAGGAGGCTTTACGTCTCCTACTTCATTAACATATTACAGCTATTGTAGCTGATCACATGTTAGCAGCTACTATAGCATATCAGTCCTCTGCTTATTCACTTCCTCAGTCATTGTTTCCAAGCAAAATTTGTGTAAAGACAGTTCTCCATGAAGCGCAATTTAGAAAGCCGCTACTCTCCACCTCACTGTAACAAATTGTCACTGTCTCCCCCCAACCAACTGCCATTTGTCATTCCAACTGTCACTTTACCTTACCACCCATCTGCTCATGAGATCTGTGGCTCTTAACACCTTTTCTCTTACTTGCCTATGTCATGTTATGATTTTTCTTTCCCCTGGGGTGTTGAGTAATACCATGTCCCACATGAGTGAAGAGTTGCTGGGTGATTGGCATTGTACCTTATATGTGGATTAGTGGTAGGTGCCTAATATCTGTCAGATGAGGCTTTCATGGGCATGGCAGAGCTTTATGAGTAATATGAATTTACAGGCCATTGGATAAACCAAAAGTTGGAGACCCTGGATATGGTGAGAATACTATTGTGCATGTAGACAAGAGATGAGTAGCTTGTGACAGACCACTTTTCTGATACTAGGAGATTTTATGGCTATGCTCTCCTCTGAGGTTGAGGGATGGCAAGCCATTAAGGGCTACAGTTTGTGAGGCCCAGGCATGTACCTTGCATACAGTTTAACTGAGTATTGGAATTATGAGTAACTGGGTTCTTGCTGAGGAATCTGGAGTAGATGAAACATATGAAGCCAAACCACGTTGGTTTTGCCTTTAATCTAACTGCTGCTTTAAATCTAGTGAAAATTTCACCAGAATTTCACTGGCTCCCACAAATCGCAGGCTATCACATTTGGCCTATGATGTGAATTTCCATATAAACACATAGTTAGTGGAGCCCTGAGGCTAAAGAGGAAGCAAGTCATAATAAAAAATGGGGCATGGCAGGATATGTATGAATAGTGTGGGGTGCACACTGCAATAATGCAGCCGATTTGGTCAGCACACACACTCACCAATCAGCCACTGGGCGGGCATTTAAATTTGCCCACCCAGTTATGATGTTATTGTCCCTGGTTTCAGATATATCTCATCTGCTGTGCTGCATGGCTGATGCAATATATCTGTGAATGTTTACATTGTGTGTACACAAAAGCCAATTCACTGAACTATATATCGTAAATTGGCTGTACAATATTTTGTGCAGTGTATACACAGCATAATAGTGTCTGAAAATCACACTGCACTAATAGCCTAATGCAAGAGAATATGAACACTTTCAATATAGAGGATATGTAAACAGGTGAATGCTGAAGGTTGCAGACAAAACTTTGAGCTAGAAATAATGGTACACTGGTTAGCAGGATATTCAAACCACAAGACATAGGATCAGAATAGCTGGATCATAGCAGAACAAAGTTCATGGGAAGACAGTGAACGACCATGAAAGTACCTAGTGAGGGTCAGAAATATAAAGTCAGGGAAGAAGGAGCAGGTGATCAAACAAAAGAAGGAGAGGTGTTCCTACTAGAGATGTGTGGGCTCGGTTTCCTGAAAACCATGCCCACCCGAACTTCCCCGATCTGAGTGATTGTTTCCACCTTGTTTGGATTCCAAATTGAGGCAAAATGTCATCATCCCAGTGTTGGATTCTCATGGGTTTTGGATTCTACATACTGTAAGTTCCTCTTGCGGTAATTCAGGTGCCATTTCACACTGACTCCAGTCTAGGCTGACATGTCCAGTGGATGCTGTGCTTTTTTCTCTCCACCTCCAGTTGCTGATGCTGTGCTGTGTCCACTCTAGTCCCTGTGTCTAGTGGCTGTGACACTGCAACGTAATATTTTGCATGCAGAAACAGCCACAGCTGCAGACAGCATATAGGCATACCACATATCATTTTATTCAGCAGAAGCTGCTTGTGCATCCAATGCATATCAATGTGCAACTAAGACAAATATGAAAGGAAAAAGTTGTTGTTTGTAATAAGTCTGTGCACTGTCCCCCAGTGCATGTTGTTCACGTACATAAGTATAAAAGGGAAAAGGGATAAGGGAAAACTTTTGCACTAGTAGTTATTTAAGTTCACGTACATATACTGTAATTGTTGTGACTGAGCTGCACATTTAAAAAAGTGGAAAATTAATAAATAACTTCTACTATTGTTGTTTGTAGTTGTAATACATCTGGGTGTTCCTTGATAAGCTCAATAATATGGATAATGATAATTTGAGAGAAGAGCAGAAGCAGCAAACGAATGCTAGCACTGCAGCTGCTGCCAACAGTCATTATGATGAACCCAATACTAATCCTATGTGTCAGGGCATTTGAAATCCAAAAATCAATGTTACAGTATTAAAGAAAAAAACACCTCTAATAAAGAGAATGTTTATTGTATAAAATATAAAATTGCCAACATGCCATTCACCACACACAATGACAAAGAAAGGCTCAGGCCTTGGTCTTTATTTTTGAGTGGTGGTTCTGCAACTGCTGTCAGCAAGGCATCTTCTTCTGTCTCTCATGATGACGATGCTAGCCCTTCTCACTGTGTGTTTAGAAATGTCACAAATCTTTGAGGAGAGTATACCCAGGGAGAGTCTAAGTGTGTCTGTGAGTTCTATTTGTAAGAATGACCTTTCTGGACTTGTAGAGAAGCCTCCTTCCTCCATTTCTGCACCCTTTTCCAATGTGGGAATGAGCATTCTTAAGTCAAGAAGTTGCTGACCTAGACATTGAGGAAGCTATGGTATAAGTGCAACAGGATAAGGGGAATATTTCTGCAGCTGACGCAGGCACTAATGAGAATGTTGATAATGAGCATGTTGATGATATTCTTTGTGTAAGTGAGGCACCAGTGGAGGCAGTTCTTGCCCATTTTCATGACTGGTCATAATACAAAAAAATCCACCTCTTATAAGTGGAAGTTTTTTTACCCAAACCCAGACAACAATTGTCTTGCCTTTTGTAGCATTTGTAAAGCCACAGTAAGCAGAGGTAGTCATTTAACTATCTAGGAACTTCCTTCCAGAGCCTGCATGAAAAGTTTTTGTCAAAATCAGAAACTTATATTAAAAAAGTAACAACAAGCAGTACAGTGTCAGCTAGTTCTATTCTCTCATTTAAATCCAAGTACCAGCGATCTCCACAACTAACACCTTCATCATCAATATCCACAATCATGATTGGAACTAGACTTGCATCCAATTTGATAAGGCCTCCCCTTTCCAGGATTCCTTAGAAGAAACCTTGACCATTAGGCCTGTTGCTGCTGCTGCTGCTAGGCATGGATCTTCATCCCAGAAGGGGACCAATAAGACTACTAGTAGTAGTAGTTAAAAAAAAACAATTGACTGTTAAGCAATCCTTTGATAGATGTTGCAAGTATGACAGCTGTCACCCAGTCGCATCAGTGGATCATAAATACATTGACAGCTATGTTAGTATTAGAAGGTGAAATAATAGAAATTGAGGATGATAGTGTGGAGGAAGTGCAACAGGAGGATGAGGGTGATATTTTTGTACTATCTGATGCTAATGAGGATGTTGATGATGATGTTATTTGTGTAAATCTGCCACCAGTGGCAGCATTTCTTGCTCATGATAGAAAGAAAGCCATTGCCATACCTGGGCATAAGACCAAAAATGCCACCCCTTGGGTGTGGAATATTTTCACCCAAATCCTAGCAACATTTGTGAAGACATCTGTACCATTTGTGAAGCTAAAGTTAGTAGAGGTAGGGATGTTAACCATCTAGGAACTTGCTCCCTATTACATCATTTGCAGCAAGTTCATGTAATTTATTTCACAACATTATAATAATTTGTAAAATATTAACGAGCAGTCCAATATCAGCTCCCAGCAGTTTGGACCAGCACATGCAAAAATATTGTTTTGTAGTGGCCCAAACAAACCAAGGACTTCAGCCTCAAAAGTGTCAGTACTTGTTGCTAAAGTGCTTGGTGTGTTAAACTGTGCATGTCCTTTTTAATATACAACATAAAGGTGAGTGGGAGGGCCAAAGGACAATTCCATCTTGCACCACATTTCTATTCATAATGGGCTGTATTTTTGGGGGGCATTGGGGACTGTCTTTTTTGCATAGGTACACATTTTTATTGGTTATTGCTCTAATATCTGTACATTACTTGACATTTTAAATAAACTAATAATATTAATAATAATAATAATAATAATAATTATAATAATAACAATAACAATACAATGTTAATAGCCAAGGATTCCTGACAAGGGTTAGAGAAAGCGTCATATTAGGGCATATTAGGAGGCTGACCTTCTGGCCATACTACCCTCCTCATAAATTTTCTTCATCAATCAACCAATTAAATGAACTAACTAATCAATCTTTTCTTACTTTACCTGCTTTACACTACATATATACTCCACCTGTATTTCCCTGCACTGCCCAAAAAGCATCTGATCTGGTTGATGAAAACATTCTATAGCATCATATAGTTTATATTAACTTCCATCATGTCTGCCACTGCAGTTCCACTCTGTTTCCCAGATGTGTCATGTTTGAAGTTGAACTACCATGTCTTTGTGCCGTCCACTGCTGTAGCTTAGCTTATTCAGCCAACTAGCTTGGTGCAACCTTTTGTCCTAAACTGGATAAAAACAATATTGTGAACTGTGAGGTGGTCAAAATTGATTGGAAATGACTGGAAATGTAATGTTATTGAGGTTAATAATACTGTAGGAACAAAAACTGGTCCAAATTATGTGATTTTAGCTGTTTTTTATCATTTTTAAAAAAAAAATACAGATCTAAAACCAAAACATGTGAGGGTTGTTTTGCAAAACCAGAACCAAAACCAAAACATGAAAGTCAATCCAAATCCAAAACCAATACATGAGGGTTGGCGCACATCTCTAGTTCCTACAGGTGAAGTGCAAATGTCCAAAGTTCACAAGAGCAGCACCTCTGATAAAACAGAGGTTCAGTGCTGTAGTGCTAACTCAAAATACAAAACAAGTCCTGACAAGAATAGGCAGATCTACAACATAGACTGGATGGAGGTGTCAAATTCTGGCGAGACTGTTGATGCTGGGTACAGCATAATCGGGCTAGACTAAGGGATGCTGTAAGGCACAGGACCTGATTCAGAGGTGCATGCTAACTGCATGCGATGTCAATGTTTGTGCAGTTTAGTGATTATTTGCTATTGCGCATGTGCAAAATATTTTGAAAACCCCTACAGTGCATGTGTTAAGCTGAGTGTAAGCGCAAATGCGCTGTTCTATACAGGACTGCTGGTATCAGAACTGGCAAGGTAAAACCATGGGAGTACCTGTGCTATGACTGGGAGCTGCCCTAAGTGAATGCATACTCAAATGTTTATTCCATTGACCAATAAACTTCATATTATGGGTTTGTTGGCTATTGGTCACTTCAATTATCTTCCTATTTCTCATATCTTCTTGGGCATCTGCTTGTTGGGCATTGAAAATATGAGCAGCACAGATTCACCCTCCACAGAGATCTTTCATTTCAGTTTCTGTTTAGCTGTTTTACCTGCTTCACGCCTTGTAGAGTGAGACAACTTCACTTCCTCACAAACAAATTCAGCTGCATTGCAAGTTCCATCCTGGTTGCATAAATGCGCTGTTTCACATACAGGAGTATTACTCTTCAGAAGCCTGTCAATATTAACTTTATTTAAGGCTTTGCTTTTCACTGCAAAATTGTGTAATCTGGTCACATTCACATCACTCTAATCACATGGCGGCACCATAGTCTCATCCTTGGAAGCCATCAATATCTTTGTAGGCTTCTGTATATCTTGTACCTTGGCCATATCTTGACCTTGTACAAACAGCAATTACCAACTGTACTGTATTTATCAGCTCCACAGCACCAACTTTATACACAGCTTTATTATCTGGAACTGTAATCCTTTGGGATGACTTCACTCCTTCTGACATAATGGGAAGCTAAATGTCCCTGAATGGTATCTCAGCCACTTTTACAACACAGTATTTTAGGGAGTTTCCCAACTTTTATACTTTGGCCCCATGATGCACACAGGCACATTTAATTAGGACATCTCCATTGTCCAACTTGTTTTCCTCTTCTGCTTTTCCCACTTCCACATGGCACTTTTCCAGATTTGCAGTGAGCTGAACATCCAACTGGGTAATTTTTCCTACTGCGAATTCCAACTTGTCTTGATTCTGCAGAAGATGGCTCTCCATATCTTCAAATTCAACAAGTCTCAACTTTTGTTTTGCTATTTCAGACTCTGGCACTTTTGCTTTACATTCAAGCTTTTGTTCTTGGACACTACTTTTCACTTGAAGATCATACAACTGTTGCTGTGCACTGGATAGACACTTATCAAGGTTCACATTCTTTCCTTGCAAATTTGCAATCACAGCACGTGCATTGTTTTTCTGTCAGCCAGATACTGTGAATTTTCTCTAGCTGTAGAATAGTTGGATTGGAGTGACTGTATATGCTCCTTAAAACTTGCTTCAAGGCAGACAACGTCCCGGTCTTTTGCCTCACATTTTTCTCCCACTGAGCGTGAGTCTGCAGCATCTGGAGATATTTCTCTCTTTCTCCAAAGTATTCACAAAGTTTCTCAGTCAGAGAACCTCTCTCTAATTCACACTCTTCAAAAAGAGTCTTTTCCATTTAACACCAGATATAAATCCACAATTTTTACTTGTGTGTGCTCTGCATCACTGATGTCCATTTATACATTATTTTAATTCTTCCACTTCCATCTGAAGTTCCAAACACCTTTGACACAATTCAATAATGTCTTGTTTTGCAAAAAGCACCTCATTCTCCTGCTCTTTTCCCAACAACACTTTATTCTTTCTGGGAAGCACATCATTTTCACACTTTTTAATAAATTTTAAAGCTTCAGCCTCCTCAAGGCATTCAGACATAAATTCTGCTTCAGCCTCCTCAAGGCATTCAGACATAACTTCTAATTGGTGGTCTGTCTCTTTAAGAGCCTTCATTTCCAACTCTCTTGTTTTCCTCTTTATATATTTTCAAAGAGTAAAGTTCCCTCCGTAATGTCTTTTCAGCTTGCTCATTCAAATTTATCTCATCAGCCAACTGTTCCTTTAAGTCATCTATCTGCCCATCACAATGGGTATTACATTCATTCAAAATGTTATGCATATGGTCTAATTTTTCTGGCTGATATAGTCCTCTCCTGTTGGACATTTCACCATACACTGACCACACGCTGCAAGTTTTACTCTGCTTTGGCATTTTAGATATTGGTTTCTCTGGACCATCACTTTGCAACATCGAATTACCACAGAAGATTTCAAACAACTCTAAATCACAACCATGCAACACACTTGCTTTACTTACAGACTGTAGGCTCCAGTCCTGGATTTATTTTCTAGTTTGAAAGTGATCACTTGTAGGCATCAGATCCCTTTTGAGAACATATTTATTTTTATTTCTAATATTTATCAGTACACAGCATAAACACAGGAACAGCTTTTCTTTTCACTGTATCACACTTTGTTTTCAAAAGTATGCCTAGCACAGCAATACATTTTACTTGACACTGCAGTTGTAGAACTATAATTACTAGTATGCAGGGCCGGACTGGGACTAAAAATAGGCCCTGGCATTTAAAGCACATAGGCCCACCTCATGTCAGCATCTGTCTCCTCCCACTTAGCTTATGCCATTACAAATATAATTAATATTAGAACATGCAAGTGTACATCAATCTCTGTATTAAAATACACATACAGAGCTGAGAGCTCACCCTGCAGGGGACTCAAACATGTGCCATAGTCAGAGATTTGGGATGGTAAGTAATAGAGATCGAGTTTGCCGGAGGTGCAAGATGCCGGCTGATCTCGATCATTTTTTTAAAGTTGCAATCATTTACAAGGGAAACCTGAACTGGTTTTGCCTTGTAAATGATTGCAACTTTAAAAAAACGATCGAGATCAGCTGGCATCCCGCACCTTCGGCAAACTTGATCTCTAGTACATGCTGCCCTTGGTTGGTTCTGTTAGTTAAAGCTGGCACTTCATTGATGCAAGTCACACCTGTGAACCTGCTGGATGACCTGGAAAACATAAACTGTGGGTCGGATTCAATTACAGGCGATATTATTGCATCTTTTCATGTAAAAATGGAGAAAACTTTTCTACATTTTGAGAAATGGGGAAATATTAGCAAAATCTCTATTTTTGGGTAAAAATGTGGTGATTTCTTACAAAACCCTTTGGACAGTTCCCCTAATCATACTTTAGTGGAAAAAAAATTGTAAGTTGCGTAGTTTGGCGAAAAATGACCGCTGAAAATGTTTTTTCTTTTTTAAATGCGTTTAACGTATTGGGTCTGGTATTTCGGAGAGCCATAAAGATGCGCCAAGTGTTTTAAACATCGCACGTGGCTGGCACATGTGTGTTTTTAGTGCTTTCAAAAAACCACCTGCTCCAGCCAAGTGTGATGTTTAAAATACTTGGTACATCCTTATGATCCTCCGAAATATCAGACCCAATACGTTAAACACATTTTTCATGAAAAAAAATTTTTTCACCAAAGTACGCAACTTCCAAATTTTTTTTCCGCTAAAGTATCATTAGGGGGGCTGTCCAAAGGGTTCTGTAAGAAATCCCCACATTTTTAACCAAAAATAGGTTTTTTACAAATTTTTTTGCCAGCCCTAGGCTGGAGAAAAGATTTCTCAATTTTTTAGGTGGAAAACGGATGTTTTTTAGCCGTCTGTGAAGTCGGCCCGCAAAATTGGCTGGTCGATTTCGCCTCTATTTGAATTCCCCCCCTGTGTTGGGTTCTGAGGACCGAGTTTGAGAACCACTGGTGTAGGTCACACACAGATAAAAGGTGAAGGAATTTTCCCAATTGACAAAGCTCTAGCTTAGCAGTTGTAGAGGATTAGATGGTGATCACTGTAGGAATTTTTTAGAACAGAAACTGGAATGTTGAACATAGATGTGCACATCTGTGCACCCCAAAGCAGAGCCGTAACTCCACATTCTGTTGCTTTGTGTACATAAAGAGCATTGGTGTCCCCATCCACAATTGAAGTAGGGACAGACAGCGGCAAAGGGAGAATGCATAATGCAGGTGCACGGCAGAAAAATCTGGTGTGGTCTCACTGCAAAGGGGCGTGATCACACAATAGTACCTCCAATTCAAATGATGCCACCCATTAGTGCCCCTTCATCACATTACACCCATACTTGTCAAATCTCCCTCATTGTCAAGGGAGACTCCCTGAAACAGAAGTAATCTCCCTGACTCCCTGAAGATTCTAGTAATCTCCCCCATTATGTAGCTGTTATATACTTGGGAAAAACAAATCATAGATATATACATTCAAATGGGATTATCAGTGCCATTTCCCTGCATTTGGTTATAAGGCACAATGATCCTTATATGATATAGTTAGCATCCCGGCATTTGGGATGCCGACGGTCTAAATATCAGGACCCCAGTATCAGTATTCCGTATGCCAGCATCCCGTAGGTGAGTATCGCCATTTAGGGGAGGGTTAGGGTTAGGCACTGGGGGGAGGTTAGGTTTAGGCACTGGGGAGGGAGGTTAGGTTTAGGCACCGGGGAGGGATTGTTTGGTTTAGGGTGCGGGGAGGGGGAGGTTAGGTTTAGGCACAGGGAAGGGTAGAAGTTAAGGTTATATTTACCTTGTTTTCTTATGGGTGTCAGGATGCTGCTGCTGGTATTCTGACAAGCGGCATCCCGACCGCCGGCAATTCATACGCAGCCCAATCCATATGGCTACATGCATTTTCATATAAGGTTTCTTGTGGCCACTTATATGGAACCACTTGTTAAACGCAATACTTGTAGATGTTACTAACTCCTTTATGGCTAATTAACATTTGGATGTAAGAGATTATTATGACACACCTCTCAGATGTAGCAGTAATCGTTCACTTTAACACTGCACTCATAGGTGTAGTTTTCACAATCTTCCTGAAATGCTTTTTCAGAAGTAGGCAAGTATGATTACACCGCACAAGTAGTGTCAGTGTCCCTTCACAATACACCACACAGTAGTGCCCCTTATCCACGTTTCACCACTCAGTAGTGCCCATTAACATTACATCAAACAGAGCCCATTCACATTATGCCACACAGTAGTACTCCTTATACACATTATGCCACAGAGTAGTAGTGCCCCTTATACAGTATGCCACACAGTAATGCCCCACACAATAGTAGTGCCCCTGATGTTATTAGCCAATCAGACAATACATTGTTATGATAGGAGAGCTAGCCTATAACACAATAAAACGAAGTCTTGCAAACAGTGAACCACATACGAAATTCATCTGACCCTCAGGCTACAGCGAACTGACGCCATCTTCAAATGGATTGGTGAATCTAACAGCATAGCATCCCCCCATAGTAACTTATGGGGGTTGTGACTGCAGGAGGGAATGGAGCAATAAGATTAACCCCTATGTATGACACTATTCTTATTGTACAATAAAGCATATGTATTTAAATTGGCACTTTTATTTCTAATGAAAATTATTTTATGTTACTGTATATTCTTTAATGTGCAGTAATGTCATATGCAAAATCTTATAAAATCACATACATGTCCCAAACGGGTGCGATACAGGATGCCAGTGCTCAGAATCCCAAAGCCGGAATTCCGAATAGGTGAGAATGCCGACAGCTGCAGGTAAGTATCCTGTGTCAGGATTCCGGCATCGGCATCCTGATCACTGGGATTCCAACTAAATCCTGTCCCAAACATACAATATTCTTCACACAATATGCAAATATTAAAATAAATTATAGCCACTATATTTGAGGAAAAAAACGAAACTTAGATAATATCTTGTTATAAAAGTCCAATAAATGTCCAGCTTCCCCCGGGGTTTCCCTAGACTATAAAAGTAGGGGTTACATATTTTTTTATCCAGCTGTTAAGTTAGCCCCTCAATGTCTTTAGAGCTTTGTAATTAAAGCTGCCTTTATTCTCACTAATACACAAATGTCAGTGGCTGGACTTTCTAATTTGGGGAAACTAACTTCTACACTAAAGGCGCACATCCACTAGGCAATATTAATGAGCGATTACACGCTTACGATATTGTAATTGTGCAATCGCTCATTAATCGTACACAAATCGTGTACTCTAATGACGAAAACGACCAGCGATGCGTTGGTCGTTTCCGACATCAATCATTGCCTGAACATGCCAGTCAATCTGCCGATAACGACAGATTGACCAGGTTCGGGGATGACAGAGGGTGCCTACACTGAACAACTAGGCACTGCAGGAGATGGGGAACAACAGTACGATTACGATTTCGTAATCGTACCGTCTTCCCTGGGTTGCATAGTGGATATGCATCTTTAGGAGTGCCAAAATCTAAATGCCCTTTACCAGAACCGTAACTAGACATTTTGATGCCCTGTGCAAGAAAGAGTATCGGTGCCCACTGACCTCCGCCCTCCCTCCCGCAAGCTGCTCCTACAATGCTCACTCAATAAAGTTCAGAAAATGGATTGTTTTTACCATATTAAGGAATAATCTAACATCTACTCTTGTAGCACATCACTTTGTAATAAGCTGATACCATTTATTAAAAAATAATTAATAACCCCCCCCACACACACATCAGATGTATATGAACAGAATACAGAGTGAGGGGTTATCAGTCCTGCAATGGCAGAAAAAAAGGGGGCATATATATAAACCCCTGCATGGAGAGATCCATCTTTCTCTCTCTGGTTCTCATTAGAAGCTGCCAAAGGCAGCAGAAGGGAGGGGGCACAGAGCAGAAAGCAGATGGATAGATGGACCCTGGGGTGTCAAGGGAGGGGGCTGCCTTAATTAATGGGGGGGTAAGTGGTGGCCGCATTGTTCCCAGTTAAGGTGGCAGTGACACTGTGCTGGATAGGATGGGGAGGCAGATGGGGTTGGAGAAGAGGGGTGCTGGGATGATTGTGGGGGCACTGACTGTGCTGGCTGGATCACTGGAGGGGACTAGGTGGCAGGCAGTGAGATAGGGGCAGTAGGCTGTTTAGGGAGGAAAGGGGGGACAATCTGGGCTGGGTGGGAGACACTGGGATTGGGGTCAGTGAGATGGTGGGGGACACTGGAATGGGTAGAGAGGGGGCACTGGGCTGGACATGGGTGAGACACTGGGATGGGGGTCAGTGAGATGGCGGGGGACACTGGAATGGGGAGAGAGGGGGCATTGGGCTGGACATGGGTGAGCCACTGGGATGGGCGTCAGTGAGATGGCGGTGGACACTGGAATGGGGAGAGGGGGGCACTGGGCTGGACATGGGGAAGACACTGGGATTGGAGGGCAGTTAGATGGGGTAGCATGGGGCTGGGAGGATCAGAACACTGACCTGGTGTTCCAGTACCCCACACTTCAGCTCCAGCACCGTGGCACATACAATGACAGCAGCTTACACAGGCACTCGGGAGGCGGAGTCACAAGAAGTGGTAGGCTGTGGCTGCTATCCTATTCAGAGCTGGGCGCCGCGCATCGCCTGTAAGCAGCAGATGCCCAGTACCAGCAGATAGACAGATTGAGGTAAGTGGCCGTGTAAAGACGTCACTACGTCATGACGTGGCCGCACATAACACTGGGCAGCCCTACACATTGCCAGCTCACAGGAGCTGGCTGAATAGCATTACACCCAGTGCAGATTCTAAATGCCCCCACAGTGTTTCTCACACAGAGGTACTGGGCGAATGATGATGTCATGACGCGGCCGCAAATAGTAAACATACGAACACTTGCTGAGCATGGCGCCGCCCGGGAGGCGGTGCTGCAGTGTCGGGTATGTCTGCGCTTGGCCGGACCGGCCCATTTGGCCATCGGCCCTTCTGGCATTTGCCAGAAGTGCCAGATGGCCAGTCTGGCCTTTCTAGTATGTATCACAGCAACTGTCCCTTTAATTGCTTTTGCAAAAGGAATCTGCTACACTCCACCTTGATGAGGCAGATTTAAAACATTTATTTATTTTCTTTCTCTCTTCAGCTGAAACACACCTGACTTTAAAGAACCAGAGAAACACATTTGGTGCTTTCAGCCAGATAAACACATTTAATTTTCTTTAACCCTTTCTCTGCTGCAACAAATTTCACAAACACTTGCTTTTATTTTTAGACATGCTTCAATAACTGTGTAAACATTTATTTCTCTCCAAGAACAAAGTGTACACTTTAACACTTATGATTTCACACACTGGCACTTTTAGTAACCTTTTTATCATGTTTTTGCACATTTGTAGAGAATTTGTACTGTTCAAACAACACTTCAAACAGGCTGTTTGTTTCCTCCTTCCCGGGTTTTATTGATATAAGTCCTGTCTTGTTGTCTCCATTCTGCTGTGCATCTACTATTTCTGCATATATATCTTGTGTAGATCTGATTGCCTGCATTTTGCATCATATTGTGAAGACCTGGGGTAATTAGTTTGGGGTCAGTGATGCAGTGTCTAGGTGCTTAAATGAGGGTTCACACACAGCTTTGCAGTTTTAAACAAACACAATGGAGCTTTACTTTCAGCATTCAGGAACAAAATAATAAATGAATTAGCCCCCATGCAGGCACTACCTCACTTCTTCAACCCTGACTATAATGGGCATCTAATCTGCAAACATAGCACAGTCTCTTGTAGTCCTGTCTCTCACAGACACTGTATAGTCATACAATGACTCTTTTGGTCCTCCCTGCCCTATGCTAGTATGGACACTGGCCTCTTGGCCTGCAGCTTCAAGGCCCATTTGGCTGGCTTCGTTGCTACAACCTCACATAATCACAGTCAGAGATTTGTAATTCTCCCTGTCTCTTTGCAGGGATGGAAGGCAGGTCTGGACGCTGGCCTCCTGGTCCCCACTGGCCTCCAGGCACACTGGGCTCTATAGCTGCCACAGCCCAACTTGAAATTTCTCCTCTGACAGCCTGACTTGTCTGCCTCACTTCTCCTTGGACTGACTCCACTCGGCAGCCCTTAGGTGTGGTCACACTTTTTCTTCCATGTTTGGGCAGATTCCTCAATTCCCATACATTATCCATGGCTCACTATTGCCCTCTATGCTGGTATTGCCACACTAACTATTTAAATATATTCCTACTTGCAACCTTATTTTAAAGGCTGTAGCTATGGGTGGCAACTGGATGGTTAAAATGCATGTGTACATACCCATCTCATGGGAGTGTCATGAGTGTGCATTGATTTGTTAACCCACATTCACAGTCTTGCTAATATTTCTCTTTTCATTTACCTCATTAGTAGTATTCTGTATTTCTGGTTTATTGGCATAGTAAAAGGGTTTTTTTATATCTAGACTTGCCATACAATCCCTTTAAACCGGGACACTCATGAATTACACAGGTTCTGTGGCTGATTGAAACCAGGTGAAATGCAGGCTTGAAGTCAGCCGGCCATAGAATCTGTGTAAATCATGAGTGTTCCGGTTTAAAGGGATAGTATGCTAAGCCTATTTATAGCTACTTATTTAATATGAAATAAGCATTTTGCATCCTTAACTGCTGCAGGGATTTTTTTTTCTACCTATAGGGTGGGGTTGGCAATGCCCCCTGTTAGCACCTATATTTACTCTTTGCTCCCCTGCACTTCAAAACCTGGTTAGGCCACTGACTATACATTTGAGGAAAACAACTACAACAAAATAGTATGCCTGTTCATCCCTGTGTCTCAATGTCACCTTGTTATATGTGGTTAAATAAACATGAAATCTGGTTAAACTGTATCACGTGTGGACTAACCATCACCTGCACCTTTGCTCACAGCTCACTTAACATCCTTTACACACAGAGCCCAGTGTACACTCAGTGTACTGTCTATGATTATATACATATTTTGACATCATACAATCTATCA
Source organism: Taudactylus pleione (assembly GCA_031769625.1). Classification (NCBI taxonomy): domain Eukaryota; kingdom Metazoa; phylum Chordata; class Amphibia; order Anura; family Myobatrachidae; genus Taudactylus; species Taudactylus pleione. The sequence continues at coordinate 8,261,164 of JAUIMM010000115.1, forward strand.
AGTTACCTACACCAGTGTTCTTTCCTGGTCACTGCCAATGAGTATGATGCCCAGACGCACTCTGTTATATTTTACTAATAGTGTTAATAGCAACCAATATTATACAGACAATATACAGATGTGTCCTCGTACACTGTTGCGCAAGTCACAAATAACAGCCCCACCCTCAGTGTTCCAGGTCCCAGGAAACTCAACTGCATCAAGAATCTTTATTGCTTAAAATGTGTCTTATTCACATAAATAAAACAACTGGGAGCAAAAACGACATTGCTAGCTTGCACTGATCAATTTAAAGTGTTTATATATACCTTTGTATATTTGTGTGGGACTGAGTCTGAGGCCCTCATTCAGAGGCGGTCGGAGGATGCAATCGGTCGCTCAGAAACTGGGCGGCCGCTTGCATCCTCACTGGCCGCCTCTGTTTCGGTCGTTAGGCTGTGGGTTTACACCCACAGCTCTAACGGCCGCTAGGATGATGGTATCGCGACCATCGGGGCTTACGACGAGACCCTAGGGTAGGGTCTCACTTGTCGTAAGCCCCGGAGAGCTTCTGGCTCTGACAGAGCCGGAAGCTCTCCACTGACATCACTAGTGATGTCAGTGGGGCCTCCCCCAAATGGCAGGCATTCCCATGGGAACGCCTCCATTTGGGCTGCCACCCCCCGGCCCGCCATCCAAACGGGGCGAGCTGTCAATCAACATCGACAGCTCGCCCCCTTTGGAAAGAGACCCGCTATGACCGGCGCTGTCGGTCGTAGCGGGTCTCACGCATGCGCACGAAGGAGCCGGCTCCCTCGTGCGCATGAGCACTGGACAAACATCGAGGCGGCCGTGCGGTCGTAGACCGTATAGCCGCCTCTGAATGAAGCCCTGAATTTGTATAAGATGGGCTCCGATGTGAGTGGATGTGGCTTTCTTCTCATGCCAAGCAGGGCTGTCTTAACAGCATTGTAGGCCCTGGGCAAAGCAATGGACTGGAGCCCCTACCTACCCATTCACGAGAATAAAAATGTAAATGGACAATAAAATGAAACCTTTATATTTATTGGTACTTTCAACAAAATCATAAAGAAATTATGTAAAGTGAGGATTATGGACTCCACATATATTTCCTCTTCTCCAGCTTGCAGTGTAGTTCTTGCTCTGCACTGCAGCTGTTAATAAAGTATGGAGGAGCTCCTGAAAGGGGGGATCTGGGGGGACGTGCTCCCACTCTTTAATACAACTTTGCGGGTGCAGACTGGAGGCAGGTAGAGAATGTTGCCAGGCCCCTCTGATTGTGTGTAAATAATTCGCAATCAGAGTGGCCAGGGAGCATTTTTCTCTGCCTGTCTCTCAGCTGGCTGTCTTATTCAGGGAGAAAGTGGCCGTACACTTCATGTAGATGCCCCCTGACCCATCCTGCCCCTGCTCAAAGGCCGCTGGAATCATGGGGCCTGGGCAGCTAAAGTTCCATTGTGCTTCACCTGTGACTGTGTATGTGTTTAAATCTAATTTCTGAGTGGTTAAAGTTGCAGCCAACATCTCTAGTACACTGTGAGGGGTGTTTCACTGCATCTCAGAGTGTTTCATATGTGCCAGGCGTCTTGCGCCATATGGCGTATAGATAGATGCTAGGTGTATGAGGACACATCTGTACATAGGAATCTTATTTGTTGCATTGCCTTGTGTACTGTACCTCAGGAAGTGGGGATATGGAAATATCAATAGGGCTTTACTTAGGCAGGACCAAATCCCGAGATCCCCTAATATTTCCATAGCACCACTTAAAATTAATGACAGTGACCTGGACCTAATGCCCAGGGACACATACCAGAGGCATGGGCTCTCTGCCCAGTTAACAAGCACCACAGGCCTGAGGCATGACTGGGCCAATGGGCCTAGTGTCCAACAACCCTGGTGGTCCAGGAAGTATTAAATAAGTGAAGGTGGCCGAATCTGCCTACCATAGTGCTGGGAGAGACAGTGAGGAGCTTTGTTTAGGTCTTTTCCTTTGCACCACTGCAGCACTCTCTGGTTCTCAGCATCCTGCTTCTCAGCTTTTTGCTGCTGGCCTGTCCTCACACCTCCCCTCCCCACAGCACTCACTTTTTCTCAAACCTGCCTTCCCTCAATGCAGCACTAACCTCAACTTAAATCACTGCAGAACTCACCTCTCCTCACTGCAGCACTCACCTTTCCTCACACCTCACTGCAGTACTCACCTGCCTCATTGCATCACTCACCTCTCCTCACTGCAGCATTCACCTCTCCTAAAACCACCACTCACCTCTACTCACACCTCCTCTCCCCTCACAGCAGCACTCACCTCTGCTCTTACCTCCCCACCCTACAGCACTTACCTCACCACAGTACACAGTTACCTCTCCTCATCCCCCTCACTGTAGCATTCACCTCTCCCCTCCCATATGCAACACTCACCTCCCCTTCCTTCCGCAGCACTCCCCTCCCCGCAGCTCTCAACTCACTGCATTGCTCTCTCCCCCTCAGGGTCCCCCGCTGCATTTTAACATGGCGCCAGCTGTGCTGATGACAGCTAATTAAGGGCGGCCACTCAGCCACCCCTGATTGGCTGCCGGTCCATGAGACGTGCTTGGCTTGCGGTCAGTGCCAAATTCAAAATGCCGCTGGTTGCTCCTGATTGACCAGTGCAGCTGGCTCCAAATTTATACAAATGGCACTGGGGCAGTGATAGTCCCAGTGCCGGGTATTGAAGAGAAGTGCCGGTGTGACATACCATTTCATATCAGCATACTTCCAGCATTGTATATTTTGCGGAATGCACAAAAATTGGGATTGGGGCATTTTCTGTGACATAATTGCTATCTATGTTTGTTTGGCTTATTTATCTGTGCCAAACAATGCCTTGTGTTTTTCATGTAATCTTTTCTACATATCAAGTATTCTATTTATTGCCTATAAATTATTTTTATTATAATTACTATTATTATTATTATTATTATTATTATTTTAATCCACTATGTTTAGTGAATACAAATAATATTCTATGGCAAAGCCATATCCAGATAAGCATAAAACACATCTAGATTTGCACACATTCTTATGTGACTAGCTTTCCTTTGTTCTGTCTCCTCTGGTTTTGAAGCTGGTTTTCCAGCCTTGTGTAAAGGTACACTACATTAGTTTGTAAATTTGTGCCCGGCATTGCCGCCCATATTCAGGTTTGCGGTTCCCATTTTCCAAAATTTTGGACACCTTGGTGCTAAATGTATATATAATATGTATTATAAAATAATACACAATATTAGTCACAGAAAATATCCTACCTCTAAAATTAAACTTACATTTGTGTGAGGCTATTATAGACTTATGTATTTTTTGCATTCTAAATAGATGGATTAAATGTACCTTAAATGTTGATTTATTTTTAACTTGATTAATCGTCAAATGCATGTTAGCTTTTCTAATTTTTACTAATTGTATTTATTAGTAATATCATATTACAGAAATGCAAGATGTTCACTTGCTTATTCACAGTCACATTTGTAAATTTAAACACATTTAAAGAATATTGTGGAGATCTGTTAAGAAAATCACAAATTAACTTAAATCATGAGCAGAATCCTACTTAATTTATGAATGGCTTTTCAAATGTGCTTGGAAAATGCATCAAAAGTTTGCAAATGTAAAGCTGTAAAATTAAAAGGAAGGATTTGATAATAACCATGGTAACAATATAATCTCCTGGAGGAGTTCTTCATTCTGTATATACTATTTAGTTTAACAGTAGGTTGAGCATCCTCTTGAAAGTACACAAGTGATTTAGGACATTTAACAGACATGAAAAAGCTCTATGGGGCATATTGACAGGCATAAGTAAAAAATTCATGATACTGTCCAGATTTCAATCATTGCAAACTTCCTGTTGGAGGCTAGGTGAGGGCAGGGAATGAGGTGACACAGATTTTTAAAAAAGGGCAGGTTTATCCTGTCTACTTGCATGCTCCCGAACTGCTGCTCACTGGGATCTGGGCTGGAGACGCTCCGTGATTGTGGTAGGATAATATTGCCTGGGACCAAGTTATTCTTCCCCAAGTCGGCTTTATTAGCCTCTGATTAGTTGTTACTGGACAATATATACCTCTACTAAAACCACATTTGAGAGACATGTCCTACCATGATTTATATTCTAGACTATCTCCTTATTCTCTGGATCTGAATCAAGTGCTGGACTTTATCAACACATTCATGGCATATACATTTAATTAATCCGTGAATAGTTATTTTGTATTTTTATGGGACACTGTTGCTATTGAGTCACCACTATATACTTAGTATCATTTTTCACTGCCTAAGAATTATTATCAAGGCATCTTTATTATAGAACTGAGATCTATTGTGGTTGATTATTAGAACCATGTTGCAATAACAGATGTACTATTTGTGCTTAGACTAATTGGCTGCTATATAGGATTTAAACCTATTTATCTATTATTGTAACACAAATTACTTGTTTTAATAAATTTATGCGATAATTATATTTATGTGTATATGTATGTTGTTTTGACAGAGACACACCACCGCAGTATTTTTGTTTTATTGTACATTTTTGAGGTTGTCATACCTTTTTTTATACTGCTGCAGGGTGCCTCTAACCCAGGGGTTACCAACCACGGTCCTCAAGGCACACTAACAGTCCAGGTTTTAGGGATAGCCATACTTGAGCACAAGTGACTTAATTAGTACCAGAGTTGTTTTGATTTAACCATCTGTGCTCAATCATGGATATAACTAAAACCAGGACTGTTAGTGTGCCTTGAGGACCAAGGTTGGGAATCACTGCTCTAACCTAACAGATTCCCACAGTATTTATATATCCAGTAGCAGGACAAGGATATTTTGGCACTTGTAGTGGTTATCTTTTGAAAAACAGAGAGGGTCAGATCCCCAAGCAGCACACGACCCATGGTCTTGGACTACAGATGCACCCGCTATATGTCACTGCCATGATTTATTTAATCACAGGTACTATACATTCAGAATAAACATAATTTAGAATAGAGATCGTTGTTGCTAATGGATATTTACTCATATTGCTTATTGTGAACAGTGGATGGATTCTATATTCTATTTTGGTCATAGTCTACTTAGCATTCACTTTTATAGATTTGTGTACTTCCATACATAATGATCATGGTTTTGAGTGATGTTAATTATATATTCAGCATTTGGCACGTTGCTTGAGATGGACATGCCATGATAAAAGTAAGCACTAATGCATCGCCAACCAAGTATTGATCAGAGTTAGCTAAAGAGAAATGTCTGAGAATTCACAGAATAGCATATAAAATGTACATAACTTTGTATAACTGATAGAAATATAGTAGATATTTAAAAAAACATGAAGATTGTTTTACTGTCATATTTATAAATATAAGTATTTTCATTGACCTTCATATGCCATTTCTTTTAACTTTACTTATCCTCTTTATTTAATTCTTCCACTCATGTTGTTCAATTAGTGTTTGACCCCTTCAGCAGAGATGTAAATTAAATGACATTTCAATGCCATCCCATATTTAAAATTCTGTGTTAGTTGTGGATCATAAATGATGATCTTCGTTCTTTAGCTAATTTATTCATTTAACAATTTCCCTCCAGAAGTTCCAGCAGAAGGCTCCGAAGCAAACTAAGCAGAATAAATCCAAGTCGGCTGAATTTCTGATGGGTGAGCCTTGCTTGATGAGTTATTGCTCATAATTTGTGTAAGGATTAATTAACTAATTACAGACAAATGGCTGTGGGCGAAATTTTGCTCCTGCTTGTCATGGTGCAATTTGTAATTATTTTAATCATTTATTCTCTTTTTGGGGGGAGAGTTAATTTTAACCTAATTCTGTTTTGGCGACATTTGAGGATGATACACTCCAATCTTTCAGCAATGGCATTACTCGAAGGAATGTTCTTCTTGTCATTGAAATGCTTTTCGCAATGATATGCTCTTGTGACCTCTATGTTTTGTGCAGTCAGAGAAGAGAAGGCAGAAGCAGAAGGCATTGAAAATCCACTTTTTAACATCATCAGCACAGATATTTCAGATTATCAATCTTCAGGGGAGAACAATATTAGATATGACAAGTTGGATAGCACCCTTATAACTCACCAAAAAAACCTCATGCAACAAGCCCATGCTGAACCAAGAGGTGAGACTTCACGTTTAATTATACTCACTATGAATGACAGTGGCTGAATTTCTAATTTAACCTATGTTATCCGAGGCCAAAGTTATACATTCCATTCATGCAAGTTAGATAGTGAACAACAGAGGACCTTTGAGTCATTTGCTTAGCATAACAGTTCTGGATTTCTGGTATTGGCCAATAAATGGTACCTGTAAGGTTGGCAATTGCTGCCTTTTCTCTCTAAGTATAATAAAATACAGCACACTATACAGGTACAGTATCTAATACACACTACAGTGATGTTTGGTGCTGCAAATGAACTAAATGACCATTAAAACAAAATAACTGAAAATTTTAGAAAATAATATTTAGGAAGTATAATAATAAGTTCACCTTTTCCTAATAAATCAAAATCAGTTTCAAATGTATTTATAACAATGTCATGTTATGTATAAAAGTATAAAAGTGACTTAATTTAACTATAACATGTGCAAAAAGTCTTCGTGCTTAAAATGATGTGTAAATAACAATATGCAAGGTAACTGGATCTGAACAGAGGAAACCAATCCAAGTTTCACTTCTGTAATGCAATTAAAACATTGAGCATTTTTAATAGTCAGGACTTTTTTGTGTTAACCATCTTCTTAAAAGCACTTTTTAAAAGATCTTTGAATTGTTTAGGATAAAATTAAATCTATTAAAATTATTACAAAAAAAAAAGACTCAATGTTACTTTGATTCTAAAGCTACATCTCAATTATTCATGTTAGTTAAATATATATTAAATATACATTACATGTCAATTTAATTATGACATTTTCTGACAGTGTTGTTTAGTGTGTTTCACAAATAGACAGCAGTAAAGTTATAGTAGTTAATGTAATAATAGTCACAGTGCAGTGAATGTTGTAGTAAACTGATTGGCCATTGGTTGTTTCTATCCCTGCCAACTTCAAAGCTGCTTAATCTAGTGACACATACTGTAAACAGCAATCATCTACAAATGTCTCCTGCCTCAAATGTGTATTACAAATACAATTACATTGGAACTGTTTATAGAATTGTGAGTGGATGCCAGTTGTTATACAACTTTAATTTCATGCCCTTACTAACCACGCACACGTTCGCTTTACAACAGCTTCTAAGTAGATTAATTAATTAAATTACATTTTAAAGGGGTCTTTGCCTAGGATCAGAGCAGCTTGTTGTGTGCAGTGTCCATCTCCTTCTTGTCCATTCACACCTTGTCTATTAGCCAATCAGATCAGTGGAATATTCATAACAGTAGGAGATGAGTGGACGAATCTTGGGAGAGACATTGAGGTGACCACTAGTGGGATTAAGTTAGTGAAGATTGGGCTCTATGAGACAGGGGCAGTATAATGATGTAACATGCTATACTGTCATAAATCTCCAATACCTGTAAGTGTCATGGCTAATTTGGAACTTATTTGTGTATATGTTTGAACAAGAATCAAAAGGGCAAAAGTCTAGAACGGTGAAAAATGAATGTACAATAATGTAAAGCAGCAGTTAAAACTGTAAGGAGGGAAGTATAATATGCATTTTAATTCTGCATAAAAAATCATACATATTTTGTATTTAAACTTATTGCCTCTCCAGTGGCGAAACAGCCACTTAACAAATTCATTCACTCATTAATGTGTCCCTTTAAATTGTCTATTAAAAACAAATAGCTACATAGTTTAACAAAATTTCAAGATCAAATCTTTGTTTATGTTATATAGTGAATCAAAGTTATATACAACTTTTTTCTTTAATGTCAAAAGAAAAAACTTTTGCTATGCTGCCAAAATGCAAGTTGAAAGAAATTAATGTACTTTTTATAACAATTAGTATAATTCTAGCAGAGATTAAATAATAATTCCTCCAAAAACAGAAATACCTGTTTTGTGTGGAATGTTTTTAAATGAACCCTAGTCCAACAATTTCTGACACACTCTCCTTGCTCTTCATGATCAGAAGCAGAAAGGCATCAAGGGACAGTGGTTGGAACCTTGACATCCTGCTCATTTCTGCTGATCCTTTTCTCCTGCAAGCCTACAGTACGTGGGCAGCGTCTGTATGCAACCTGTAGTAACCTGCAGAAGTAAAGGGATCAGTACAAGTTGGAATATGGGCATCCAGTGGATATCCTGTACACCAGATCCCAGGTAAACAAGCTTTGGAGACAGGTGTTAGTTAAGAACATACTGTATTATTCAAACTAAGGCCAAGATTTATCAACTAGAGATATTCTTGTTATCACTCGTTACTAATCTTAAATAGTGCTCCAGCAGTTGAAGCATCTTTAACATATTTATTGAATTATTTTGCTGGGTACACACCAAAGCGACACAGAAACTGACCGGCTACTGCACAGATCAAGCTGCCGATTTGGTAAGCTTTACACACTTACCAATTGGCCGCTAGAAATGTTTGGCCAGACATAACAACTGGGTGGGCACTTAAATTTTCATGCGCAGTTGGAATGTCAGTGTTGGGATTCCTGCGGCAAGTGTACGGGCGGTTGCCCGTACACACATGCAGATGGTGTATCTGCATGAACTATTGTCATCGACTGTGCTGCAGGGTCAACCTGACATATCTGTGAATTACATCGCATATGCACTAGTGATATATTGTTCGTTGACCGTACAAACGATATATCGACAATTGTGTACCCAGCTTTAGGCCTGTAAAGTTTTTTAACTAATAATTATTTTTAATATATATTTGTTGAACATAGTGTTACGAAATGTTTCTTACATAATTGCATTCTTTCACTATCGGTCTTGTGGCTATTCTCCTCCTATGAATTAGTTTATTTAAAAAAACCTGGAAGAACTTTTTAGGTTTCTATTAACAAATCAATATAGGCCAGGAGCTAATAAAGAAACATAACTTAATATACATTTGTGTCACCAATTTCTGTGTGGCCTCACTGTCTGCATATTCTTCGTGGTGTCTTTGCCTATCTGTCTTGGGTGTATACCTACAAGAACTTAAGATCAAGATGAGTTGAGAGAAGGTCAAGGTTGTTAAAGTGAGATTCTGTGGGCAGCAAACCCAGTTTATAATCTACTACCTGTGTGTTACAATTGCATCTTTCTGTGAGAAAATTGAAAAATACAATATTTATACTTACAGTATACTGTACATGTGGCCAACCACGTGGCCAGCTGGGTGGCTGGTCATCATCTTGCTGTTATAATGTTCTGTCTATTTTTATATGGAGGCCTGAGGTTGTAGTTACATCTGCCCCAATGTGCATCTGGCCCTGTTGGTCATGTCCTTATTAAGCAAATGCGCTCTCAGTGCACGTTCAGGAGCACGTATCAAACCTTTGAGAGAAATAAAGAGATTGTCCATAGCAACCAATCAGCTTTTAACTGTCATTTTATAGACTGTGCTAGATAAATGACAGTTAGAAGCTGATTGGTTGCTATGGGCAACTTTTCCATTTTATCTCCCCAAGGGGTCTATTTACTAAGCAGTGTTAGGAGACATAGTGAAAAGTGATAAGGAAGTGATAAGGTGCCAGCCAATCAGCTCCTAACTGCCATCTCACAGGCTGTGTTTGAAAAATGACAGTTGGGAGCTGATTGGCTGGCACCTTATCACTTCCTTATCATTTTTTACTCTGTCTCCTAACACTGCTTAATAAATAGACCCCCAAGGCTTGATCCTGTACATCTTCCCCGTAGATTATATTCACCATACTTATTGCTCTTTTGAGAAAAGAATTACAATAGTAGGTATTACAAATTAATAATAACCAAACTCATCAACAAATAAAATATCAAATAATATAATTCATGCTTTGAAACAGCATTCAATATATTTCAGGGATTGTTAAAAGTTAAATTAAAATGTCTATTCGTTCACGTCTGTGCTTGATACCCTAGCTGCTTATGCTTTGCTTATCTTGTGTTGTGACACTTACATTTGGTATATAAGCATTAAGTGAAAGCAGCAAAGAAAATAAATTAGCTCAATATTGCACATAGGCATGCGTGCTTCACTGAGACAGAAGGCAAGGGAACCATTAGGTTTTATAGGCTCCTAATTTTCCTCTTTCCAAAAATCCACTTGCAAGATCCTTGACATGCTATTTAAGTGGTGACCTCTGTAGCAGTATTTGCTTTCAGTGTTTCTTGTACAGTGCTAGATTTGATGAAGTGTTCTTTATGTACTCCTTGGAAGTAATCATGCATTCTGGCAAATATCCAGGAACTTTTCCCTCAAGAACATTTGATACAGAGTGTGTTTATGTGGTTTACATGTTCACCTTTGCCACAACACTGTCATAATAGGGGACACACATTGGGTTTCTGCGCAACAAAACTCTGGCTGTAACAGTGCTAGTTCTGTTTCAGCTAGAGAGCTTTTTAAGATACTTTTGCATTCATTTTATCACTTCAGAAATTAATTCTACTAGACCAATGTGTATATGAAAAACATTTCACAAACACTTCGTTATAGATTTGTTTGCTGAAAATTAATATATGATATAAGGAAACACATATTTTATCCTATTTCAAATATAAAATTATGACATTTGCACTCTGTAAAATGTGTTAGCCACTATTTAATTTGTTTTACTACTACATATGTGTTCTCATGGGATGCGGTTAATTACCACCGCCCGGAATGCCAACTGCCGAAATCCCGACGCCAGAAGGCTGACCCGGGACTAATGATAGCCATCAAAATGCAGACACCCAGCATCCCGAATGAGGTAAGCCGAGGATAGTTAGGTTGTAGCCGCAAGGGGAGGGTTAGTTTTAGACACCCCTGTGACTGATGGTTAGGCATCCCCCAGGTTGGTTAGGCTAGGGGAAGGGGGGTTAAGGTTAGGCACCCCCAATGGGGGGATTAGGGCTAGGGACCTGGGAGGTCAAATAAAGAAAAAGGGAAGGGGAAGAAAGGAGAACTCACCACACAGGTAACAATAACACCATAATGTCAAGTCTAAATTGAAAGTTATTATAGATAATAATCAATCAAAGCTTGAAAGATAAGGGGGGCGCTATCTCCACAATATTACCATAAACACATGTGTGTAAGTTTATAGAAGTTGTGGTGGTGCTGCTCAGAGTGAACGGATACAGAACATAAAAAATGGAAAAGGTCCAAGGACCAAATCCAAGACTCTATAGTAGAGCACTCTTATAGCTAATCAGTATAAATAAAATATAACTTTGAATGAATATTGTATATAAAATTGGACTTACATAACATACAAACACTGAACATTATAAAGAAAGGGAGTGTGAGGGAGAAACGTATTTATCCCTGTGAAGACGGCGAAATATAAAGACAATACAACACACATTCACAAAAAATATACAATGCTAGATAGTATTGGTGCGACAAAGACAGTGTTTAAAATACACCCAGGTCATATAAATGTTCAAGGATTAATAATCAAATATTTAAAGAGATACAAAGTTATCATTTGGACAAGCTTATCCCATAAAGAAAATCTCTGGGAATAATCATAATAGACGTCAGATCCTGTAAATGGATCAAATAGTATAGAGAGATATATAGTACAGAAAGAAGAAAATGGAGGGGTATAAGAAAACCTGATCTTCACAGAGTTCTGCTGCTTGCCATTATGCTATTGCAGAGAATGGGAAGTGAGAGACCCGTGTATCACAGTAACCCCACGAAGTTAAAGTAAGATCACGACCCTGTAGCAGGCATTCATTTCAATCCCCTACTTTTCATACTAAAATAGCATTGGACAAATGAGGGGGGAAGTGACTGGGCTGCAGGTGGGAGGTAAAAAGAAAATGAGATCAAAGTATACCTTTAGTTTATTATTAGCCTTAAACAGCCACAGGGAAAGGTTAAATTATAGCGGCATTTTTACCATATAGTATAGAAAGACAAAAGTATGGGGTGTCAAGAACCCGTTCTGTCAGCAAGTTCTGCTGCTTCCCATCTTGCAATAAGCAGAGGCTGGGAAGTGAGAGACTTGTGCTTCACAGTAGCCCCATGAAAAAATATAGTCAATATCAAACCCCTTTAGCAGACATTCATTTCTACCCCTTTATTGTCTTGCTAATTATCATAGGACAAAAGAAAAAGGGGGAAATTACTTGGCTGCAGGTGGGGAGAAATAGGAGTGTACACAGAAGAGTATACCCTTTGCTAGTACCAATATATAATCATGTGAAATGGTACTTAATCTTTTTATACATACTGGATTTCATATCCTATGTGTTGTAAATGAATAAAGTGGCAACTTGTCAACAATAAATAATTTCCAAAGATGATTATATGGGCTAATTCTGAAACTAGTGGTATAAATTGACATATATATCTCTTGTCTATTATGAGAGATCTAACCTGATAGCTTATCAATAAATTATATCATACAGTGTTTTTGATATAATGCTCATAAATCGGCAGAGACCCTGAAAGTATGATATAAAATTCACATTATCAATTTTATATATATAGTCTGGCAATGTTGATTTCACAGGGGCTGCATCTAAAGTATATGAGCCATATACGCTGCATAAAAAAGATCTCCAATTAAAGTTAAATAATTAAATCCCAAAGAAAACCTGGGTGTAGGGGTGTCCTACATTGTGCACATGCAGGGCTCCCTGGGGACCGACGCGTGTTTCGCCTGCGTGGCTTGATCACGGAAGGAGTCAGCTACAAGTGAATTGAAAAATACCACTCATTTTTCAGAGTGAGTGGACCAATATGAAAGCTGTACAGGAAGACTGGCATTTGTCTCAGCCAGTCCCCGATGAGCTATTAGCTATTCTTCATTTTTATTTCCTTTATAAACTTACTGTTATATATAGTTAATTGATATTGCTGTAGCTAATTATTTAGGTACATAGCCACATTGCTATTTAGCTGGGAAACCTATAAGACCAGCTTATGAATATTGTTGGTCTGACATATCTTTTAAGAATGAGATCGACCTGTAATATAGCATATGGAATTGGGCTATAGTTTTACGATATGATAAGATGCGCTATAACACTGTAGTAATTTTAGTCATCACGATCTCTCACATTCTTATTTCACTTGTTTTAGGTGCTGGTTAACCTGTCAATTGATTTATTCCCGATTATTCTATTTCTTTAAGTAGATTTAATATTATAATTTCTAAGTGTTCACCTATTCACCTTGATTTTTAATTATTACTATGTTTCTTTTGCGTCCTGACGTTGCTACCCTCCCTATCATTCCACATTCATATACTTTACATTGATATCTCTTATAGAGATTACGTGTACGTGTGCCCCGTTGAGCATAATATGCAGCCGGTTAGAGTATGAAGTCATCTATACTTCTCTCCTAGGTACGGGACTAGCCGCTCATTACAAGCAATTAACACAGCTGTATGAGCCTCTGCTGTTTACTCCGCCTCTGCTACCTGATTGGGCTATCTTGCTCGTAATTGAGCTCGTCGGGGACTGGCTGAGACAAATGCCAGTCTTCCTGTACAGCTTTCATATTGGTCCACTCACTCTAAAAAACGAGAGGTATTTTTCAATTAATTTGTAACTGACTCCTTCCGTGATCAAGCCACGCAGGCGAAATGCGCGTCGGTCCCCAGGGTGCCCGGCATGTGCACAATGTAGGATACCCCTACACCCAGGTTTTCTTTGGGATTTAATTATTTAACTTTACTTGGAGATCTTTTTTATGCAGCGTATATGGTTCATATACTTTAAATGCAGCCCCTGTGAAATCAACATTGCCAGACTATATATATAAAATTGATAATGTGAATTTTATATCATGCTTTCAGGGTCTCTGCTGATTTATGAGCATTATATCAAAAACACTGTATGATATAATTTATTGACAAGCTATCAGGTTAGATCTCTCATAATAGACAAGAGATATATATGTCAATTTATACCACTAGTTTTAGAATTAGCCCATATAATAATCTTTGGAAATTATTTATTGTTGACAAGTTGCCACTTTATTCATTTACAACATATAGGATATGAAATCCAGTATGTATAAAAAGATTAAGTACCATTTCACATGATTATATATTTGTACTAGCAAAGGGTATACTCTGCTCTGTACACTCCTATCTCTCCCCACCTGCAGCCGAGTAATTTCCCCCTTTTTCTTTTGTCCTATGCTGATTAGCAAGACAATAAAGGGGTAGAAATGAATGTCTGCTAAAGGGTTTTGATATTGACTATATTTTTTCATGGGGCTACTGTGAAGCACAAGTCTCTCACTTCCCAGCCTCTGCTTATTGCAAGATGGGAAGCAGCAGAACTTGCTGTCAGAACGGGTTCTTGACACCCCATACTTTTGTCTTTCTATACTATATGGTAAAAATGCCGCTATAATTTAACCTTTCCCTGTGGCTGTTTAAGGCTAATAATAAACTAAAGGTATACTTTGATCTCATTTTCTTTTCACCTCCCACCTGCAGCCCAGTAACTTCCCCCCTCATTTATCCAATGCTATTTTAGTATGAAAAGTAGGGGATTGAAATGAATGCTTGCTACAGGGTCGTGATCTTACTTTAACTTCGTGGGGTTACTGTGATACACGGGTCTCTCACTTCCCATTCTCTGCAATAGCATAATGGCAAGCAGCAGAACTCTGTGATGGATCAGGTTTTCTTATACCCCTCCATTTTCTTCTTTCTATACTATATGGTATCTCTCTATACTATTTGATCCATTTACAGGATCTGACGTTTATTGTGATTATTCCCAGAGATTTTCTTTATGGGATAAGCTTGTCCAAATTATAACTTTGTATCTCTTTAAATATTTGATTATTAATCCTTGAACATTTATATGACCTGGGTGTATTTTATACACTGTCTTTGTCGCACCAATACTATCTAGTATTGTATATTTTTTGTGAATGTGTGTTGTATTGTCATTATATTTCGCCGTCTTCACAGGGATAAATACGTTTCTCCCTCACACTCCCTTTCTTTATAATTTTCAGTGTTTGTATGTTATGTAAGTCCAATTTTATATACAATATTCATTAAAAGTTATATTTTATTTATATTGATTAGCTATAAGAGTGCTCCACTATAGAGTCTTGGATTTGGTCCTTGGACCTTTTCCCTTTTTTGTGTTTTTTACCCCCCTGGGAGGGTTAGGTTTAGGGTGTGGTAAGGGGTTGGTTAGGTTTAGGCACCCCCGGGGGGGACTTCGTTTTAGGCGCCACCCCTGGAGTTTTAGGTTATGCACCACCAAGGGAGGGTTAGGAGGGGAGTGGGGAGGGTTAGAGTACTTACCGGCCGCTGTCGGGATGTCCTCCCTTCGGACTTCCGGTATCAGTATGAGAAATGGCAGCTATTCAGCCATTGGTATTTCATACCAATTCTGTCCTCATACATCATTGCTGCAGTCACTCCAAACAGCCCCTCTCAGTGCGCCAGGTCCTGAATGACACTGATAGCGCTGTGTGTCTTTTTTGTCAAAAAACAAATCTTAGTCACAATGTGATACAGATATGATGCACCAGGAGACTGCGCTGATTAATTTGATATGCAACACTTGTGTTTCTGTGTGCAACCGAACCTCTAAACTATAATCAAAATGCTATGTGGCTTTTCTCCATGCCAGATTCCGTTGTGCTTCATTTACAGACTCAGTTGCAAACAGAGATAAAAGTAACACATATCAAATTAATCTGCGCCATCTCCTGGTACGTCCTAGTACCTGGTTGCTATGGGTAACTGTTAGGGGGTTCTTTCTTCTTGTGCTTCATTCTGTTGTTTGTATCTATTTGTACCTGCCGGCAATTGCCAGTTTAAACCTAATATATTTGAAGCAAATTTTAGATTTTTCATTAAATAACCTCAGGTTATACGTAATATATATATATATATATATATATATATATATATATACATACATCAGAGCCATAACTAGACTTTTTGGTGCCCTGTGCCAGAAAGAGCATTGGCGCCCCCATCATTTTTCAAAGGGACATAATGCACCCAAAAAAGAGCAATGGCTTCATGGGAAGGGCCACGGAAGAGACAGGGGAGGCCAAGAGATTCTGGGGATGAAATAAGAGGAAACTACAAGCAAGAATGATAATAAACAGAAATTTGACAGGCCCAAACAGCGCCCCCTGACCTGTGGTGCCCTGTGCGATGGCACCGGCCGCACTACCCTAACTACGGCCCTAACATACATATGAACATCGCAAAGTGTTAACCAGAATTATATACCTTTTAAATAATTTGGATCATTTCATTTGAATAGCAGTATTGCACACAAGATGTGATAAAGTAAAGTATTTTAATATTCATCAAGTCAATTCTCATATAACAGTATTAATTAAATCAATGCTAATACAACAGTATTTAAACTTAACAATATTAGTCAAAATACAATATAAGATATAGAGACGATAGAGAGATAGGGGAGAGAGAATGAGAGAGAAGAAATGTAAGATGACTGCTGAGAAAGCATATTATTCAAGATGGCTGCTGAGAGAGCATGGGGAGAGTGTGCTGGGGTTGGTATGGCCCATGTCCTATTGTCTAAATCTCATTGTCCCTAGACAAAACTCCATTTTGAATGTCAGAAAACTCACATAATGTTGTAACTCTGTAAATCATGTATCCATTAATGATCATAATTATAATAATAACAAACCTATTCGAACTATACAATACCAAAACTATGATAGTATTATAACTATGATCACAATACCAGTAATTCACAACTTCCATTGAATCAAGCTCATGGTTCAAGGCCCATATCACAAAAAGGAACAACACATGGAACCAAACCTATTGTTTAAATCACATGGTGGTTGCTATATTACCAACCTACAGCAGACAGCATGTATGTATATCCCAGCCAGTCATCCATATAATAGACAAAGACTCCAATATGAACATTACTCTATTTAACAAAACAGACTAGATCACACTATATCATCCACTGTATGCTAACACCAATCAATTACAAATACAGTACCATAGTTCTGTTTTACAGAATATTACAAAAACTCCACTACAAATCTCTTTCCTGCATGTTGCTCATTAAACAATACTTTCTTTACCAAATACAAGTATAAACAGACTATTGTACACTACAGCATATGCTACATTACAGACTCACCCATATACCCATATAGTAACACATCACTACATTATTAAATGTTATTGTACACTACAGCATATGCTACATTACAGACTCACCCATATACCCATATAGTAACACATCACTACATTATTAAATGTTATTGTACACTACAGCATATGCTACATTACAGACTCACCCATATACCCATATAGTAACACATCACCACATTATTAAATGTTATTGTACACTACAGCAAATGCTACATTACAGACTCACCCATATACCCATATAGTAACCCATCGCTACATTATTAAATGTTATTGTACACTACAGCATATGCTACATTACAGACTCACACATATACCCATATAGTAACAAATCACTACATTATTAAATGTTAACAGTAACACCGAATTATGAATTCCTTTACCAAACAACAAACTTACTACAAATACCCATATAGGCTAAAAACAGATTAACACCAACTTGCTACAGACACACTACTTGTACAGACATTACATTAACTACTTAACCATAAGCCATATCCAGATATTTGACTAAAGTTATGTCCTTTATCCATTAAATATTTCTATCTAGTCAGATACTTAGCATAGTTTGAGAATATATCTCCAGGCCTCCTGGGGACTGAAGCTGCATTCTTCCAGCCTTCTGAGACGTTGGCTCTCCTCTGTGAGCAGGGCCGCCATCAGGGGGGGACAGCCAGTACTCCAGTACCAGGCCCGACAGCTGAGGGGGCCCGGCAGCAGGCAGAGTCAATTGATACATTTTTTCACTAATACAAAGCAGCGCAAGTTACTAGCGCAGGCCGGAGTTATATGAATGACTCATCACAGAGCTAAACTGTGTGTGATGAGTCATTCATTAATTAACTCAGCCAGCACTAGCAGCACACCAACTAGTGCTGTTAGATGATGGATTCCCCAGCACTGCAGACCTGTGATCGACGTTGGAGCCTGGACTCCCTGGAGGTCAGGTGTTTTGTCAGGCACATACTC
This sequence comes from Taudactylus pleione, assembly GCA_031769625.1. Lineage (NCBI taxonomy): Eukaryota > Metazoa > Chordata > Amphibia > Anura > Myobatrachidae > Taudactylus > Taudactylus pleione. The sequence goes on from JAUIMM010000115.1 coordinate 8,279,401, forward strand.
ACACAGCCCAGGAAGAAGAATGTTGCAGACACACCACAGTAAGTACTCCTTTCTTCTTGTGTCTGTAAGCTCTATGTTCCCTCCCTACCACCTTGATGTCTGTCTGTCCCTGTCTCTCTCCCCTATCTGTACTCTGTATTTTTCTCTACATTATGTAGCTTAGTATGTGTGCTTCTGCCCCTCGCACCTCTTCCACCCCACCCCATGAGTGCTTCCGCCTCCCATTCCACATCCCATTTCCCCTTTCACGCTTCCTATATGTGCCTTTGCCCCCTTCTACCCCCATGTGTGTCTGTGCCTAACACTACACTCCACATGTGTGTCTCTGTCTGACACTACACTCCCCATATGTGTCTGTGCCTGACACTACACACCCCATGTGTGCCTCTGCCCCCTTCTACCCCTATGTGTCTCTGCCTGACACCACACTCCCCATGTGTGCCTCTGCCCCCTTCTACCCCCATGTGTGTCTCTGCCTGACACCACACTCCCCATGTGTGCCTCTACCCCTTCTACTCCTATGTGTCTCTGCCTGATACCACACTCCCCATGTGTGCCGCTGCCCCTTCTACCCCCATGTGTGTGATGGCCAAATGGGCCGCTTTGGCTGAGCCAGGCTTACCTGGCAGTACACCCTCCCGGGCAGTGCCTTGCTCAGCAAGCAGATGTCACAAATGTGCGGCCGCGACCAAGCACCACGGCAATGGGGGCAGTGGGAATCTTGGCCCCCGCTATGGAGATAGTGTACTGCATGGGAGGCAGAGCCGCAAGAGGAGCTGAGGCACAGTACACAGCATTCAGAGGAGGCGCACTTCTGGGTTCCATGCTGCTAATGAAACCCGGGCATCAGCTACACAGTGCAGGGGACTGCATATGGTGACTCTGCACACTCCAGAGGTATCTCTCTCTGCCATCTCTGCCATTAATTTCCTTCTGTCTCTGATCTCACCTTATTCCTCCTCTTACTCTCTCTTCAATCTCCCCTTATTTTTCTCTCTCTCTTTTCTGTTTCCCCCTATTCCCCTCTTATCTCCCCCTATTCCTTAACTGTGCTGCCTGCCCTTATTCCTCCTGTCTTCATTCTCCCCCTATTACTACCCTCTATCTCCCATCGGAATCAGTAAGATTTACCGTCGGCTGCATGGCCAGTGGTTCAAATCTCGACATCGTCTGCCCGGCAAGAGTGAAAATGCCGATTGTCAAAAGGTAAGTGTTTCCTAACCCTCTCCCCCCCTAACCCTAACCCTTCCTTAGGGGTGCCTAACCCTAACCCCCGCCACCTAAACCTAACCCTCCCGTAGGGGGTGCCATACCCTAACCTCCCCCTAGGGGTGCCTAACCCTAGCCCCCCTTCTCCTAACCTGACCCTAACCTCCCAGAGGGGTGCCTAACCCTAAGTCCCCCCTGTGAGCCCTAAACCTAACCCTGCACCCCCCCGCCCCGCGGCTGTCCGCACTCGGCATCCCTTCTACCAGGATGCTGGGCGCGGGTCTCCCGGCGTAGATAAACTGAAAGGCATCGAGATCTTGATGCCTGTCATTTAACCCTTCCCGGGATTAAGCAGTCGGGAGGCCGGCTGTTGGCATTGCATCCGCCGGCTTCCCGACTGCTTCCCCTCCCATCTCCCCCTATTCCTCCTCTCTCCCAGCTCCCCCTCTTTCTCCTATTGGCTCAATTCAATGCAACGCGTATTGAATAGTGCCAGGAATGAGCTCCCAGAGCTATTAAATTCTGCACGTTGTTAGGTCGGAGATTGCCCTTCTCTCACCCCTTGCACCTTAAACAGGGTGTTTAGTCGTGAGAACGGGCATTCTCCAAATAAACTTCCCGGCGCGATGCTGTTTTCGCCACGCTAAGGGTAGAAAACAGCATTGCTTGCATCCCAGGAGCTATGCAAGAAGAAATCCTTAGTCGGGCTTAGCAGCGTTCTGAATTGAATAACTTCGGGAGCTCATTACAGGCGCTATTCAATTTGCGTTGAATTGAATCGAGCCCAATGTCTCTCTCAGCTTACCCTATTCTTTCTCTCTCTCTCTCTCTCTCCCAGCTTGCACTCTTTCTCCTTTGACTCTCCTGTCTCCCCCTCTCTCTCCCAGCTTCCCCTCTTTCTCCTATGTCTTTCCCATCTCCCCCTATTTCTCCTCTCTCTCCCATCTCCCCCTATTCCTTCTCTCTTTCCCAGGTTCCCCTCTTTCTCCTATATCTCTCCCGTCTCCCCCTATTCCTATCCTCTATCTCCCAGCTTCCCCTATTTCTCATATGTCTCTCCTGGCTTCCACTCTTGCTTCTCTCTCTCCCAGCTTCCCCTCTTTCTCCTATGTGTCTCCCAGCTTCCCCTATTCCTCCTCTCTCCCAGCTACCCCTCTTTATCCTATGTCTCTCCCGTCTCCCCATTCCTATCCTCTATCTCCCAGCTTCCCCTCTTTCTCATATGTCGCTCCCGGATTCCCCTATCCCTCCTCTCTCTCCCAGCTTCCCCTCTTTCCCCTACATCTCTCCCATCTCCACCTATTCCTCCTCTCTCTCCCAGCTTCCCCTCTTTCTCCTTTGTCTCTCCCGGCTTCCCTTATTCCTCCTCTCTCTCCCAGCTTCCCCTCTTTCTCCAATGTCTCTCCCGTCTCCTCCTCTTCCTCCTCTCTCTCCCAGCTTCCCCTCTTGCTCCTATGTCTCTCCCATCTCCCCCTATTTCTCCTCTCTCTCCCGTCTTTCCCAATTTCTTCTCTCTCTCCCGGCTCACCCTATTTCTCCTATGTCTCTCTAGCTTCCACAATTCCTCCTCTCTTTCTATCGGCTCAACCTGTTCCTTCACTTTCTCGTGACTCTCCTTATTTCTGCTCTCTCCCAGTTCAACCTAAACCTTCTCTTTCTCTCCTGGCTCTCCCTATTTCTTCTCTCTCTCTTCCCACTCCCCATATTTCTCCTATGTCTCTCCTGGCTCCCCATGTTCTCTCTCTACCCCTGTTCCTCCTATTCCTCCTGTCTCCTGGCTCTCCCTAATTCTCCTATGTTTGGTCCCCTCTTTCCTTCTCTCTCCCCAGCTGCCCAAATTCCTCCTCTCTTTTTTTTCTCCTGGCTCCCCCTTTCCTCCTTTTTCCTGTCTCCCTCTATTCCTTTTTAGTATGTTGCTATTTCAAACCTGCAGATCCATGTAGTATTAATATTGTATACAATATATTGTTTATAATATTTGTTATGGGCAAATATTCATGTTTGTGTATGTAAATAATGGACACTATTGTGTGATGTAACGTGAAAAAGGGACACATATGTAATGTGAAAAAGGGAAACTACTGTGTGTCATAACATGAAAAAGGGACACTACTGTCTGACGAAAGGTGAGAAAGGGCACTACTGTGTGATGTAACATGAATAAGGGACACTACTGTGCAGTGTAGTATGATGAAGGGATACTACCATGTGGTGTAACGTGACTATGGGGCACTACCGTGTGACGTAATGTGAAAAAGGGACACTACAGTGTGTATGGAATGTGAAAGAGACACTACTGTGTGGCGTACCGTGAAAAATTAGGTGGCTACGCCCCTTCCCAGCAAGACCACACCTGAATTTTTTTCCGCGTGCCTTTGGCACGTGCTCTCCGTGCTGCCCCTGGATGGCGGCACACATACTCTTTTGTCAAAATGTGTAGTTGCGGCTCTGCTTTGGTGTGCACAGATGTGTCCTCTGCGTTCAGCACCCCTTCCCTAAAAAGTCCTACAGTGAACACTATCTAATTTTCTACAGCTGCTAAACTAGGGCTTGGGAAAATGCCCTCCCCTTTCTTTTGTGTATGACCTACACCAGTGAAGTGCAGCTTTACCTATAGATATCTGTCCAATCTGTCTGGTGGGAAGGAAAATCTGGTCCATTTTCCAGCATCTGGGAGCAAATTTCTATTGTTATTTGCTCCCATACATTCCCAGATTTTCCTTCCCACCAAATGGATTGGACAGATATATCTATAGGTGTGTACACAGCTTAACAGAACCAACACAATACCAAATGTTTGACTCCCCTGCAGGATGTGCTCTGTTGTATGTATTTTAATAGAGAATGATGTGTACTTGTCTTTTGTTCTGATATTAATTATATATGTAAGAGCATAGACTAAGAAGTGGGAGGGGTCAGGAATAGTAAGGGGAGGAGTCTATGCCAGGAGCCAGATGCTGATGCAAGGTGGGTCTGTGTGCTCTTTAAATGCCAGGGCCTATTTTTAGTCCCAGTCCGGCCCTGCCCATGTGTGTCTCTGCCTGACACCACACTCCCCATGTGTGCCTCTGCCCCCTTCTACCCCTATGTGTCTCTGCCTGACACCACACTCCCCATGTGTGCCTCTGCCCCCTTCTACCCCCATGTGTGTCTCTGCCTGACACCACACTCCCCATGTGTGCCTCTGCCCCCTTCTACCCCTATGTGTCTCTGCCTGACACCACACTCCCCATGTGTGCCTCTGCCCCTTCTACCCCCAAGTGTGTCTCTGCCTAAAACCACACTCCCCATATGTGTGCCTCTGCCCCCTTTCTACCCCTATGTGTCTCTGCCTGGCACTACACTCCCCATGTGTGCCTATGAACTCTTTCCATACCTTTTGAGTGCCTGTTCCCCTCATCCACTCCACTTATGGGACATTATCCCATATTTCTCCCCATCCCATCTGTTCTCCTTCTTTCTTCTCCTATATGCCCTCACCATTCACTTTCCTCTTATGCCACACCTTTCTACCCCCTCATCTTCCACTTCTCCACTCTTTGGGCCTGATTCAGAGCCGCTCGTAAGCGGCCGCTCGTTCGTTCTGAGCGATGTTTGCCCAACTGCGCATGCGTACGGATCGTAAAACGCATGCGCGAACCAGTCAGTGCGGCCGAAAATCATTTGTTCGCTAAATAGCGAATGCCTGCTAATATGAGTGACAGGAGGAGGCGTATGTGGGTGGTAACAGGGGAAGGTGCTTGAAAACGGGGAGTGGAGATCAGAACGCAGGCGTGCTTAAAGGTCAAAACGGGCGTTTTATGGGTGTGCATAATTAATACAGCAGCGTCACTGACCACGTCACTGGGTTATTTTATAGTCAGAACTGCTCGCAAATTTGTGGTAGGAAAAACCAACCACAAGAATAGCGAGCTGTTCATACGCTGGTCGATGTATTCGATTAATCTAATAAATAGCGGACATGATGTAGGATGCGAGCGGCCAGGGGGCGTAGTTATCCAAGAAACGACCGCAAGTTTTGTTCGCTCGTTCAGACATAGAGGCGTGAACAGACCGCAAAGAGCGAACGGTTCATTTGAATAGCCACCCCTTTCTTTGGAACGAACGACCGCAAATAGCGACCGGCTCTGAATCAGGCCCTTTGTCTTTCCATCCTAATGTTTTGAATGAACTACATAGAACCATTGCCGTTGGCTGGTGATCAGAAAATGCATGGAAGAGGGGAAGCGCAACCAAGTTCAACACCACATAATTGAATCTAAGGATGGCAGGTAAGTTCAATTCTCACTCGGCACTCTACGCCACACCTTTGAGACCAACAGGCTTTGGAAGGGAGGGGGGCCCTGCATGATACACTTGTACTGGGCCCCATGATTCCTGATGGCGGCCCTGCCTGTGAGTGTTCTTCTGAGAGTCTTCCTGTGTCTGTCTGTGTCCTCAGTGTGAATGCCATACTCCTCCCCCTCACCTGTGAGGTCGTGCCTATATAAGGAATCCCAAACCTTATTATGTTATGTAGGGTCTCAGACAGGAAGTGGTCTATATGTGTGAATTGCTAAGGCTCTAGCTAGAGGTTGATTGATATGTAAATAACCCTGATAGACAGGTTTCTGGGCCCTCTCTGGAATAAGTGATTACATTTATATATATTGGTTTTAATACATACACTGTTACAATAACACCTCCACTTCTGTAAACCCACACTTTAGTAAATATACCCCTTAGAGTGAATAATTCACTTTTAATATATAGCTTTATAATTTCAACCAAGAATAATATATGGCAAAGTCAAATTTGGCAAGTCATCCTTATGAGTAATGGAAAATAGGGCAGAAAAGCTCTTGAACTAAAATCAGATATTTGTACAGCACTAGGCCACTGTGCCATCCACTGTACCACTGTGTCATCCTGCTGATTAAAATTAAAAAAACAACACAATCTACAAAAATGGAAATAAACTCGATAAACATATTTTTTTAGCACAGATATATTGGGGGAGATGTATGAAGCTCAGAAGTAGTATCAGCGCACGTTATGAGCACTGATACCGCTGCTCCCCGATGTATGATCGCGGGTTGAGCAGAAAATGACAGGCATTATCGGCGCTGCTATTTACAAGATATCAGCGCCGATAGCCTGGATCATGTATGAATGGTCAGATCGCCTGACCGTTCGGCCCGCTGTAGCTGTCACTATCGACAGCTGCAGCCTGGCGCTGCCCTACCCGACAGCAGGGACAGTGCTGTCCCTGCTGCGGCAGCTGCCGGCTCCATGCTGCTCGCGGGATTCTCGCGATACTTGAGAGACCCCACACATGCTCATTGGAGACAGCCGGGACTGAGACACAGTGCATCAGCACTAAGCTGATGCGCTGCCATCTCTAGCGGGTAGCGCCGGAGGGGGGAGTTAACGCTCCCCCTCTCCGGCCGATGAGATGTTTATACATCTCATCGGTAGTGCTTCCTGCTTCGCCTCAGTAAAGAGGCGAAGCAGGAAGCATTATAGTGGCATGTTAAGTGCCACTATAATACATCTACCCCATTGAGAATTGCGTTTTACTTAGAGCATCAAAACTGAAGCAAATATTGGGGAGATTTAATTACATTTGGAACAATCACTGGCAAATATGGGCTTTCTGCAGTAATGTTTTATTCTGTGCTCAAATACAAAAACAATATTTTATTTAGTGGGACCTGGTATTCTTATGAGTCAAGGATGGAAACTAGAAATTATTGAAATTGTATTCAATTTCAAAGTAATCAAGTTTCACGGAACACCAGGCAAAATGTGCCCAGTTCCAGAAATACAGGAACTGATGAAGAGCTAGCATAGGGTATCTTGCATAAAAATTCACTGCACATGCTAATAACAATGATGCACATGTAAGCACTAATGTAGATTTGTGTAACTGATCTTTACGCTTGCCTAGACCTTGAGAGGTGGAATGGGGTGGGGACAGGGCATCCTAATGTAGGCCAAGTAAACTGAAGTGGCAATAGTTATGAGATAGCAGTATGTAAAGGTAATGGTTGGGGGAATCACCAAACTGTGACATCTTAGAAATACCCAGACCTGCATCAGTTGTAATCTGACAGTCTATGAGTGAGTTTGAACAACAACTAGGTTGCTTATGGCAAGACCACATAAATGATCAGGTTTGGAACAGGGCATGATAGTAGGTGCCCGATGGATGGGACATTCCATTTCTGAATTTGTGCGTACATTCAACATTCCTCGATCTACTGTATGAGCATGTTTATGCATAATGGTTTTTGTGGGTGTTTGCTCACAAGAAGGGGAGTGGTTTCTGTTGTATTAGAGAGGTCTTTGTAGTGTAATTGATAACTAATAACATAAGTGATTGTTAGTAGTGGCGGATATTACCTAGAGGCAGCGGGGCTGCAGTCCTCTCAGTAAAATCAGCCATTTAAGTGAGCCAGTGCAGCTACACTGTGACTGAAGTTGGCTTCCAATTGGAAATACCACCTGCTAGTCATACACAGGATAGGCAGCCCCAGGGGGAGGTGTCTCCTGCCCCTGGGACTGCCAGTCTAGGTTGCAATCAGCAGAAAACAGCTTCCAGTGAAAGCCGCTGCTCTGCCTTTTGGGCGGCCCTATACAGGTTCTTGGGGATGCAGTCAATGCAGCCCCCAGAAGCCAGTGTTATGCACGGTGCCTCTGCCCCCGCTCATGCGCTGGAACTGTAAGCAGCAGCCCCTCTCAGGTAAGAGGGCAGGAGCCACTGCTGATTGCTAGTCATTAAAGAACTGGTTTAAAACATTGGTGCAAGTGATACATACAGTATTCTGAAAAGGGGCGTGTTTTCCCTTGTTTATCTGTTTTTACTCCAATTTCCTTTCTGCCTGTGTTTCAATCTCATATGCCTGAAGCAAATATTCTATTTTTATAATTTACTTGAAAGGTTATAATATACCTTTAAATCATTAGGATAATTTAATTTAATAAAACATTGCAGACCAGATGTACTAAAGTAAGTGTGTATATATATATTATATATACACACAATTGATTATTCATAAAGTTCACATACAGTACAGTATATCAAAAAAACAGTATTAGTCAAATACAATGTAAGATTGAGGGGTCTATTTACTAAGCAGTGTTAGGAGACAAAGTGAAAGGAGATAAGGTGCCAGCCAATCAGCACCCAACTGTCATTTTTCAAACACAACCTGTGAAATGGCTGTTAGGAGCTGATTGGCTGGTACCTTATCTCATTTCACTTTGTATCCTAACACTGCTTAGTAAATAGACCCCATAGAGAGATAAATAAGATATAGAGAGATAAAGAGAAAGACAGATGTAGCGTTAGTGTGGGGGGAGTGATGAGGTGTGGGGGAAGAGATGACACGTTTCTTTGTTTCCAAACCTCATTGTCCAAATCTAAACCTCCATTTTGTATGGCAACTCCCATGATACTGTACTACAATCTCTGAAATGCCTACCTACAACACTGATATCAGCCAATGATCATAACTATGATACTATACAAACTTATACAGACATTCCTTGCAATACTATTATAAATATACAAACTGGATATCATAAGCCAATTGTTGCCAAAACATGATAATAGGGAAAAATTATCTTTAATACTCTCGGCAGATACGATATCTATTAGTGAGATGTGGAGCTCATCTCACCTTAAAGATATTTTTGGTAAAAGGGGCATCATTGTTCTCCAAGTTCCAAAATGGTTGTCATTCTCACACACCACAACTGTGTGATATATTCAGGTAAACACTGCATTATATAGTATTCCAGAATGCATAAACTATAACATTGTACAAAACATATAATCTGATTCCAATATCCAGCTTTTCCATCTTAATACAACACATACAACACAATCCTATCAAAATACAGCCAGTATTCACAAACCTATGCATCCCAGGTCATGTTATTGTTCAGCACATGGTTACATGGAAGTCTGGGAGGATGAAAGAGCACATGAAATCAGCCATCTTGTAACATAAACAAAATGTAAAAGGGGGAGGGGAGAACAGCATGGATTCCTCTGTGTAGGTCACACGGTGGCGGCCATATTAACAAACTACAGACTCCATTCCAAATGGTTATTACCTCATCTCCCATGACAATAAACCTATTTGAACTATACAATTGCATCTATCCCTATTACATGGATTAAACCCTAGGATTATAACTATGATAGTATATCACAATTGATTAATAATCTATGGAAGATATGATCTATTGTAAATTAAAATGAGAGCCACATACAAAAATAATGTTAAACTATTATTCAAAATAGTTAAGACGTAATAACATTGTTAATAAAATATAATGGGGCTCATGTAGAGTTGGGTACATATAGGGCTGAAACTTTTCTTACTGTTAGCCAGGGCAAAGCTTGGCATTCCCTCCAGTACATAGTAGACACAATCTACCTATATGAATGCCATATAATGCACAAAACATCACAGTGTCCAACATACAATACAGAGAGCATCAGTGACTGTCATACAATACAGAGGACGTGATTCAGATCTGGGAATAGAGGGCCTGATTCAGAGCCGAACGCTCTGACCAGAGCACTCACTCTGAATCAGGGCCCTCCTCCATGAAAATGGAGCGTCCTCCTGGACGCTCGCATAGCTGTGGGTGACCACCCACAGCTTATGCGAGCGTCCATGATGATGGTCGCGATGGTCAAGACCATCGCAACCATCGGGCTTGCGACGGAGACCCTGCAGTAGGGTCTCGCTGCCGCAAGCCCAGGAGTGATTTTGGCTCTATCAGAGCCAAAATCACTCCCACTGACATCACTAGTGATGTCAGTGGGGCCGGCTTCAGACGGTAGGCGTTCCCATGGAAACGCCTCCGTCTGGCAGCCACGGCCCCGGCACGCCCACCAAAGGGGGCATGCTGTCAATCAACATCGACAGCACGCCCCCTTTGGTGCGAGACCCAGAGCGACGGAGAGCCCGTCGCTATCCGGGTCTCACGCTTGCGCACGACGGAGCTCCCTCCGTCGTGCGCATGCGCAGTGGGGCAACATCGACCCGCTTGCGAGCGTCCTGCGCTCGCGAGCGGGTCTGAATGACCCCCAGAGTGAGAAAAAGCAAGAACAATAACTGTGCATCTTGGTATAGCCATGCTGCACTGCAGGTGGGACAGATTTAAAATATGCACAGAGGATTAGATTTGGGAGGGATGTGCCCACATTTCAGTGTAAATATAAAACTGTCCAGCATTTGTGGGATACATGCAAATGCAGCCAGTATTTACCCCAAATGCAAACAAAATTAAAAATTGTACCCCTTGCATTGCATCATTGTGCGCCGACCCCCGTGTTTTGGTTTTGGATCTGGATCTCCCCTGGTTTTGGATCTGGATTGGTTTTGCCAAAACCTCACCTCCGTGTTTTGTTTCCGTGTTTTGGTTTTGGATCTGGATTTTTTTTTTAAAAATTAAAAAAAAAACAGCTAAAATCACATAAAATGGGACTTTTATTGTTCCTACAGTATTAATAACCTCAACAACATTTATTTCCAATCATTTCCAGTAAATTTTGACCACCTCACAGCTCACAATATTAATTTGTTCATCTATTTTAGGCCCAAAATTTGCACCAAGATAGCTGGCTGACTAAGCTAAGCTGCAGCATTGGGTGGCACAAACACATGGCAGTTCAACTTCAAGCATGGCACATCAGGAAACACTTTTATTATTCAAGAGAGGCCGGAGGGAGTTGGAATATGTATGTAGTTGAAGGTAGGGCAGGGACAGGAAGGGTTGATTGGTAGTAATTTTAATTTTGTTTTTTGATTCAAAAGAAAATTTATGAGGGAAAAGGGGAGGGGAGGAGGCATTTACAGAAAAAATTTGATACAGTACATTTACATCAGTCATAGCCACAGAAGAATCCTTGAGCATGGCTGCTGCTGCTTCTGGGAGTTGATTTTCTCATCCCAGAAGGGGACCAGTACGAGTGCTTTCCAAAAAAAACTAAACAATTGACTTAAATAATGCTTTGCAAACCTTCTATAAAAGCATTTCCGAACCTGTACAGGGACATAAAAAAAACATAGTAAGTTAGTGGCCTCAAAGTGCCACTTAACCAACACAGATATGTGGACAAGCGTAAGATCTATGATTTAAGGGTAGGGGTAGCCAACCCTGGTCCTCGAGAGCTACCAACAGTGAATGTTTTTCAGGTCTCCTCAGAGAATCAAAACTATATTAATTAACTTCACCTGTGGATCTTTCTAAATGTTTTGGTGAGTAATGAATACACCTGTGCACCAGCTCGGTCATCTGGAAAACGTGAACTCTCAAGGACCGAAGTTGGCTACCCCTGATTTAAGGCCTTACGTTGTGTCTTTCTTGAGAATTCTGTGCCTGCTTCTGTGGCTAGGAGTGGATTTTCATCCCAGAAGGGGACCATGAAGAGTGCTTCCAAAAAACAATTGACTTAAATAATCCTTTGCAAACCTTCTGCATTTTCCATACTGTACAGGGACATTAAAAAAAACAGACTTGGTTAGTGGCCTTCAAACTGCCATTGTTACCACTGTCCACTTAACCATATGAGATATGTGAACAAGTGGAGCAGAGCATTAAATGCAACATTTCAGATTTAAGGTTTAAGTCTTACATTGTGTCTTTGTTGGGAATTCTTTCTTGAGCGCAATGTCTGCTTGCTGAGAGTGGATTTTTTTCATCCCAGAAGGGGACCAGGAAGTGTGCTTTCCAAAAATAAATAAACAAATGACTTAAATAATCCTTTGCAAACCTTTTGTTCTGTAAAGGAATTTCCCAACCTTTACAGGGACATTAAAAAAACAGAGTTAGTTAGTGGCCTTCAAATTGCCATTGTTCCCACTGTCCACTTCTTAGATATGTGCATATGATGTTAGAATGTAGAAGGCTAAAAATTGGGTGTACTACACATGGCTGATTGATCAACCATGGTGACTGGATTAGTGTCAGAAGGAAGAGGAGGCTGTAAACTGGGTGTCATGTTATGAGTTGGCCATATGGGGTATGTTGGTGTTAAAGGATCAGGCTGGTTATCATTATAATTTATCAGTGGACACATTATTATTGTTATAGTTGTTATTTTGGGTTGCCATCTCCTGAAGGGTGTTTACCAACAGACAGATACTACCTACCTATCAGCTCAGGCATAGATACTTCCTGAGGAACAGAGCTCTGTTCTCTGGAGGGAAGCCAAATAGGTGGGAGCCCCTGTTTCAACATCTGAAGCTCTTATCTCTCCACATCATCTATTATAGATGAAAAAAGAAATGTAATCAAGGACTTCTAGCTCCTCTTTCTTTACCCTGCTCACTCTTTTTGGACAGGAAGTCCAGGATGGATGATTTGGAAGAAGAAGGCCTAGCAACAGATGGGGATGGTCATTATCAAGACCTGGTCCCCCCAGGGGGTGTAGACTGGGAGGTATTGTTTGGCATGCAGGCAGCGCAATAACAAAGGCCTCCATGTTGTCTGTGCTTACTATTCCATATTTCAGTTTGCGATTCAGGTAAGAATAAAGTTGGCTACAGTACACAGTGACAGAATCACTGGATGTCTTAGTGCATTCAGGCCAAATACAATCCATGAATTCCCAGACAGATTCCGGACAGATTAATCCTTTGCTTGTAATAATCTTTGGTAATTCCTGGCAAAGGTGGGTGTTATAGCCAGACACTTTAAAGGCTGTAACTTTGAACTGCTTTATAGAAAACATGTGAATGAAACCTTTCCAAGTTGCAGAACATGATGGAGAAATCCCTTGAAGTTCAGCACCTAGAGCATCTTTTTTCATGTTCTCTGAGGCCTCTCCTGACTGTGAAGAAAGATTTTCCACACTGTAGTCTTCCATTGTGACTTTGTGATGGTGATTTCAATGTTGTCCACTGGCTGAGATCCATCTCATCTGAGGGTTGGGTTTTCCCCAAGCAAATGAGACAATTCACATCCAGAAGGTGACTCTTATGTTTAGCTGTGGTTTCAGTCTCTCTTTTGGCAGAATGTGCACAATCTTGGTCTTGGGGGCACCATGATGAATCAGACAGATTCTCCATGGTAAACATCTGATCTGGTGTTGTATCTATTTCTATTAAACCTTTGTGTGTGAGTTTAGTCATCTGCTGCTTGTGGTGGAGCTCTTTTTCTGCTTTCTAAATAATCTCCAGACACAACATAAAACTTAGGACCTCATTCAGAGTTGGTTGCAAGCACTGATGTTTTGGATCTGCGCATGCCAGCGGCTGCACTGCATGTGCGCAAGCCCCTGAGCGAGAGAGAAACTCTCCCGCTTGAGGGCTCATTACAAAAGGGGCGGCTGTCGATGTTGATCGACAGCTTTCCCAGCTTTGTAGGTGGGGCAGGGGGGTGGTTACACAAACGGAGGTGTTCCTAACGGAACGCTTGCTGTTTTGTGGGCGGCCGCACTGACATCAGCACTGCTTGATCAGGTCAGAAAGCTCCCTGGGATTTGCGGTTGCCGAGACCCAACCTTAGGGTCTCTTCGCAAGCCCCGATGGTCGCATTGGTCTTGACCATCACGACCATCAACCTGGTCGGTCGCTAAGCTGTGGGTGGTAACCCACAGCTTAGCTAGCAACCAGGAGGCCGCACAAAAAAAAAGAAGCGCCCGCCCTCATTCAGAGAGAGCAATTGCTTCTTGCGACCACCTCTGAATGAGGGCCTTAAACCTTAGAATTAAATGTTGCATTTAATGCTCTGTTCCGCTTGTTCTAATAACACACTATAACACACTAGACTTATAATCTTTGCTTTTGTTTACATTTTTGAATAGAACAGTTTTAGAATTTAGGATGTATGCTCTATATAGGTTTGTAAATAAATATAGTTTTAGTTTTTTAGAGCATATAACTTTATAAGCTGTTAGGATAACATTTCTACTATGTTTAAGATTAAAAAAAAACTTTTTGAAACCCAATAACTTAATAAAAAAGTTTTCATTGCAATATTCATACAGCCCCATGACAGACAGCAGCACAGCACCCCTGCGCAGCTATGCCGATGTCAGGTGTGGCTAACATGCACACAATAAAAATTGTTTATTATTTTGGGCACCAGCCCCTCAACAGATAGGAGCACAGCACCCCTGCGCACCTATGCCAATGACAGTGACAGCCACTTTCAATGCCAAAGACAAAAAAAGACAATATATATATTTTTTTTCAGCTCCAGAACTTGGGCCCAGAGCACAGATTGATCATGACTGGAGTCGGGCAGCACTAGGTTGCAACTTGCATTGCTGGCTGAATCTTGTGCAGTTAAGCCTAACACGCGAACACACAGACAGTAAAAGATCATAAAAAGACAATTGACTTTATTTTTTTTTATGCTTCAGAACTTTGGCCCAGAGCAGCCACTGGAGTCGGGCAGCACTAGGTTGTAAATTGCATTGCAGGCTGGATACACGCACACACCGACAGTTAAAGTAAAAGATAAAAAAAAGACAATTTATTTTTAGTTTTTTATGCTACAGAACTTTGGCCCAGAGCAGCGATTGATCATGACTGGAGTCGGGCAGCACTAGGTTGCAAGTTGCATTGCTGGCTGGATACACTCACACATACAGACAGTAAAAGATTAAAAAAATGCATTTTATTTTTATTTTTTTTATGCTCCAGAACTTGGGCAGAGAGAAGCGATTGATCACGACTGGAGTCGGGCAGCACTAGGTTGCACGTTGCCTTGCTGGCTGGATACATGCACACACACAGACAGTTAAAGTTAAAGATTAAAAAAAAGACAATTTATTTGTATTTTTTTTTATGCTCTAGAACTTGGGCCCAGAGCACCGATTTATAACGACTGGAGTCAGGCAGCACTAGGTTGCAACTTGCATTGCTGGCTGGATCTTGTGCAGTTAAGCCTAACACGCACACGCACACAGAAAAATATTACACTAAAAGACACTTTTATTTTATTTATTTTTTACAATATTTTTTTTTTCGGGAGTCCAGAACTTGGGCCCAGATGGACGCAGCACCAGCCCAGATGTATTCTGCACCAGCCCAGATGGACACAGCAGACAGTAGAGCACCAGCCCAGACTGGATCCACACTGCCGCACCCCAGGACACAGCAGACAGCAGAGCACCAGCCCAGAATGGATCAGCAGTGCACCAGCCCAGGACACAGCAGACAGCACAGCACCACACTCCCAGCCCTACACTACCCACCCTCCCTGTTCAGTCTCCACAGCCAGAGTGAAATGGCATCCACCGTGTGGTCCCTATATACTACATTGATCTTAGAGACGTAAGCTCGTGAACCGCGAGAATTCCGACTCTATGTTTTTGCCTCGGTTTCGAGATCCGAGTCAGGTGGTAAACTCCAAGCCTGCTTGGATCTGACTCGAATCTGCAAAATTCGGATGGGCTCGGTTCTCTGAGAACCAAACCCGCTCATCCCTAATTGTAATGGGGTACCTGGTGTGGGGGAAGGCTGGGATGTTTTAGAGCTTGGCAAAATATTTGCGGAATGTGGTGGCTGTATATTACATTTCTAATTTTTAATGAAGTGAATGAAACAAGAGGATCTCTGATCACACTCAGGACCTTATTCAGAGGCGGCCGTACGGTCTACGACCGCACGGCCGCCTCAATGTTTTGCCAGTGCGCATGCGCATGTGTGAGACCCGCTACGACCGACAGCGCTGATCTTTTTCCAAAGGGGGCGAGCTGTCGATGTTGATTGACAGCTCGCCCCATTTGGAAGGCGGGCTGGGGGGGTGGCAGCCCAAATGGAGGTGTTCCCATGGGAACGCCTGCCGTTTGGGGGAGGCCCCACTGACATCACTAGTGATGTCAGTAGAGAGATTCCGGCTCTGACAGAGCCAGAAGCTCTCCGGGGCTTACGACAAGTGAGATCCTACTCTAGGGTCTCGTTGTAAGCCCCGATGGTCGCGATGGTCTCTGACCATCGCGACTATCACCCGAGCGGTCATTAGAGCTGTGGGTGTTAACCCACAGCCTAACGACCGCAACAGAGGCGGGCGGTCAGGATGCAAGTGGCCGCCCAGTTTCTGAGCAACCGCTTGCATCCTCCGACCGCCTCTGAATGAGGCCCTCAGTGCCCTAGCCAGCATTCTACCCAGTTTATTACCAAACATAGAGACAACTTTACTTTGTCAATTAGCTATTTATTTAAAATCAATCTCATCTCCGCCAACTGATGTTAAGCCTTGTACAATATGTCTGATAATGAGGATAGGATAGTTTCTTAAGGCATTATTATGACCCATCTTAAATTTATTTAAGTTGAATGCATTTACTCCTAACTACACATTTATTTTAATCTATAGTCTGATACAACTATGATGTATGTAAATGCTCAACAACTGTTTTATTATTTGTCTTTTTTGGTGATCATTCTGGTAGATGTAATTGTAATAATTTAGTAATGCATATCTATTGTATTCTTCGAGCTTACCATGGAATTCACTGATATATGAAGTTAATGAACTACTGTATATATGAACTTAAAATACAGACTCAGATTAACATTTGTCTAGTACAAGTAGAATACTTTGGTGGCTAAGTATAAGTGGAACAACTTCAAGAGGCCCATTTACAATATAAAAACAAAGGGTCTGATTCAGACCCACTCGCGAGCGGCTGCCCGCTCGCAAGTGGGTCGATGTTCTGGACTGAGCATGCGCACGACGGAGGGAGCTCCGTCGTGCGCATGCGCCAGACGCGACGAGCGAAGGAAAGTCCTTTGCTCGTTGTGTCCGATCAAACGGGGCATGCTGTCAATGTTGATTGACAGCACGCCCCCTTTGGTAGGCGTGCCGGGGGCGTGCCTCCCTGACGGGGGCGTTCTCATGGGAACTCCTCCCGTCAGAAGCCGGCCCACTGACATCACTAGTGATGTCAGTGGGAGTGATTTTGGCTCTGATAGAGCCAAAATCACTCCGGAGCTTGCGGTTGAAAACCTCAACCGCAGGCTCCGGCTCGCAATTTCGATGGTCGCGATGGTCTCGACCATCGCGGCCATCAAAATGCACGCTCGTATAGCCTGTGGGTGGTGACCCACAGCTATACGAGCGTCCAGAAGGACTCTCCATTTTCATGGAGGCCGGCCCTCATTCAGAGTGTGCGCTCTGCTCAGAGCGTACGGCTCTGAATGAGGGCCAAAATTTTGCAGCTTATACCTAAAAAACCCTTATTTTCGGGGGGTTACGTGGTCACTTCTCTCCCAGCACATTGAAGGGATGGACTTGTTTTGGAGGCCCTGTCCCTGCATGTACTTTTTGTTACATCCAGGCAGTATGACCGCATCCAGATATGCCATGAAAGCTAAGATCACGCCCAGATTGCATTGCAAATGCGATTATGAATAAATGGGCCACCAAATGTTTTATGATTTATTTTACAGTGCTAGTTTAGCTATTTTACACGACTTATTTGGCAATAACTTCGTTTGTAAGAATGTTTAGTACAGTCACAGTGGCGGTACTTATGGTTTGAGTAGGCTCCCAAAAGAGGGAGATGTATCAAGCCATAGAGAGAGATAAAGTGGAGAAGCTGTGCAAAGCAACCAGGGCCAGTTCTAGACCAAGTGTAGCTCAATCCAAAATGCCCTACACTAAATTACTAACGCCTCAATACCATACTCTATATTACTGACTTCTATATACCCAACACTACATTACTGACCACTCTATACCCTACACTACATTACTGACTACTATATAGCCTACACTATATTACTGACTACTCTATACCCAACACTACATTACTGACTACTCTATACCCAACACTACATTACTGACCACTCTATACCCAACACTACATTACTGACTACTCTATACCCAACACTATATTACTGACCACTCTATATCCTACACTACATTACTGACTACTCTATACCCAACACTACATTACTGACCACTCTATACCCTACACTACATTACTGACTACTCTATACCCTACACTACATTACTGACTACTCTATACCCAACACTACATTACTGACTACTCTATACCCTACACTACATTACTGACACTATATACCCTACACTATATTACTGACTACTCTATACCAAACACTACATTTACTGAATACTCTATACCCAACACTACATTACTGACTACTCTATACCCAACACTACATTACTGACCACTCTATACCCTACACTACATTACTGACTACTCTATACCCTACACTACATTAATGACTACTCTATACCCAACACTACATTACTGACTACTCTGTACCCTACACTATATTACTGACCCCTCTATACCCAACACTACATTACTGACTACTCTATACCCTACACTATATTACTGACTACTCTATACCCTACACTATATTAATTACCCCTCTACACCCTACACTATATTACTGACTACTCTATACCCTACACTACATAACTGACTACTCTATACCCAACACTACATTACTGACCACTCTATACCCTACACTGTATTACTAAATATATACTCTATACTACATTACTGACTACTCTAAACCCTACACTACAATACTGACCTCTCTATACCCAGTAATATATTACTGACCCATCTATACCCTACACTACATTACTGACCCCTATATACGCTACACTAGATTACTTACCTCTCTACACCCTATACCACATGACTGACCCCTCCATACACTACACTACATTACTGACCCCTCTATACCCTACACTATAATACTGACCCCTCTATACCCAACACTGTATAGCAGACCCCTCTTTACCCTACACTACATTACTAATCCCCATATACCCTACATTACATTACTGACATCGCTATAACCTACACTATAATACTGATCCATCTATACCCTACACTGTATAGCAGACCCCTCTTTGCCCTACACTAAATTACTGACACTTCTATACCCTATACTATATTACTGACACCTCTATGTCCAACACTATATTACTGACCCTTTCATACCCTACACTTAATTACTGACTGTCACTATATTACTGACACTACATTACATTACTGACCTCCGTATACCCTACACTACATTACTGACCCCTCTATACCCTACACTGTATTACTGACCCCTCTATACCATACAATAAATTACTGACCCATTATACCCTACACTATATTACTGACCCCTCTATATCCTACACTATATTACTGACCACAATATACCATACACTATTTTACTGACCCCTCTATACCCAACACTATATTACTGACCCCTCTATACCCTACACTAAATTACATTACTGACCCCTCTATGACATACACTACATTACTGACCTCCATATACCCTACACTACATTATTGACCCCTCTATACCCTACACTATATTACATTACTGACCCCTCTATACCCTACACTACATTACTGACCTCCGTATACCCTACACTACATTACTGACCCCTCTATACCCTACACTGTATTACTGACCCCTCTATACCATACAATAAATTACTGACCCATTATACCCTACACTATATTACTGACCCCTCTATACCCTACACTATATTACTGACCACAATATACCCTACACTATTTTACTGACCCCTCTATACCCAACACTTTTTTACTGACCCCTCTATACCCTACACTATAATACTGACAACTCTATACACTACACTACATTACTGACCCCTCTATACCTTACACTCTATTACTGACTACTCTATACCCTACACTATATTACTGACTTCTCTAAACCCAACATTTCATTTCTGACCTCTCTATACCCAACACTATATTACTGACCCTCTATACCCAACACTATATTACTGACCCATCTGTACCCTACACTATATTACTGAACTCTCTATATCCTACACTATATTACTGACCCATCTATACCCTACACTACATTACTGACCCATCTATACCCTACACTATATTACTGACCCCTCTATACCAAACACTACATTACTAACCCCTCTATGCCCAACACTATATTACTGACCCCTCTATACCAAACACTACATTACTAACCCCTCTATGCCCAACACTATATTACTGTCCACTCTATACCCTAAACTATATTATTGACCTCTCTATACCCAGTAATATATTACTGACCCATCTATACCCTACACTACATTACTGACCCCTATATACGTTACACTAGATTACATACCTCTCTACACCCTATACCACAGCACTGACCCCTCCATACACTACACTACATTACTGACCCCTCTATACCCTACACTATAATACTGACCCCTCTATACCCAACACTGTATAGCAGACCCCTCTTTACCCTACACTACATTACTAATCCCCATATACCCTACACTACATTACTGACGCCTCTATACCCTACACTATAATACTGATCCATCTATACCCTACACTGTATAGCAGACCCCTCTTTGCCCTACACTAAATTACTGACATTTCTATACCCTATACTATATTACTGACACCTCTATACCCAACACTATATTACTGACCCCTATATACCCTACACTTAATTACTGACTGTCACTATATTACTGACACTACATTACATTACTGACCTCTGTATACCCTATACTACATTACTGACCCCTATATACCCTACACTGTATTACTGACCCCTCTATACCATACAATAAATTACTGACCCATTATACCCTACACTATATTACTGACCCCTCTATACCCTCCACTATATTACTGACCACAATATACCCTACACTATTTTACTGACCCCTCTATACCCAACACTATATTACTGACCCCTCTATACCCTACACTATATTACATTACTGACCCCTCTATACCCTACACTAATTTACTGACCTCCGTATACCCTACACTACATTACTGACCCCTCTATACCCTACTCTGTATTACTGACCCCAATATACCATACAATAAATTACTGACCCATTATACCCTACACTATATTACTGACCCCTCTATACCCTCCACTATATTACTGACCACAATATACCCTACACTATTTTACTGACCCCTCTATACCCAACACTATTTTACTGACCCCTCTATACCCAACACTACATTACATTACTGACCCCTCTATTCCCTACTCTACATTACTGACCCCTCTATACCCTCCACTACATTACTGACCTCCGTATACCCTACACTACATTACTGACCCCTCTATACCCTATACTACA
Organism: Taudactylus pleione; assembly: GCA_031769625.1. Taxonomy (NCBI): domain Eukaryota; kingdom Metazoa; phylum Chordata; class Amphibia; order Anura; family Myobatrachidae; genus Taudactylus; species Taudactylus pleione. The sequence continues at coordinate 8,300,713 of JAUIMM010000115.1, forward strand.
TCACTGACCCCACTATACCCTACACTATAATACTGACAACTCTATACACTACACTACATTACTGACCCCTCTATACCCTATACTACATCACTGACCCCACTATACCCAACACTATAATACTGACAACTCTATACACTACACTACATTACTGACCCCTCTATACCTTACACTCTATTACTGACTACTCTAAACCCTACACTATATTACTGACTTCTCTATACCCAACATTTCATTTCTGACCTCTCTATACCCAACACTATATTAGTGACCCCTCTGTACCCTACACTATATTACTGAACCCTCTATATCCTACACTATATTACTGACCCATCTATACCCTACACTACATTACAGACCCATCTATACCCTACACTATATTCCTGACCCCTCTATACCAAACACTACATTACTAACCTCTCTATACCCAACACTATATTACTTACCACTCTATACCCTAAACTATATTATTGACCTCTCTATACCCAGTAATATATTACTGACCCATCTATACCCTACACTACATTACTGACCCCTATATACGCTACACTAGATTACTTACCTCTCTACACCCTATACCACATCACTGACCCCTCCATACACTACACTACATTACTGACCCCTCTATACCCTACACTATAATACTGACCCCTCTATACCTTACACTGTATAGCAGACCCCTCTTTACCCTACACTACATTACTAATCCCCATATACACTACACTACATTACTGACGCCTCTATGCCCTTCACTATAATACTGATCCATCTATACCCTACACTGTATAGCAGACCTCTCTTTGCCCTACACTAAATTACTGACCCTTCTATACCCTATACTATATTACTGACACCTCTATACCCAACACTATATTACTGACCCCTATATACCCTACACTTAATTACTGACTGTCACTATATTACTGACACTACATTACATTACTTACCTCCGTATACCCTACACTACATTACTGACACCTCTATACGCTACACTATATTACATTACTGACCCCTCTATGCCATACACTACATTACTGACCTCTGTATACCCTACACTACATTACTGACCCCTCTATACCCTACACTGTATTACTGACCCCTCTATACCATACAATAAATTACTGACCCATTATACCCTACACTATATTACTGACCCCTCTTTACCCTACACTATATTACTGACCACAATATACCCTACACTATTTTACTGACCCCTCTATACCCAACACTATTTTACTGACCCCTCTATACCCAACACTATTTTACTGATCCCTCTATACCCAACACTACATTACATTACTGACCCCTCTATTCCCTACTCTACATTACTGACCCCTCTATACCCTCCACTACATTACTGACCTCCGTATACCCTACACTACATTACTGACCCCTCTATACCCTATACTACATCACTGACCCCACTATACCCTACACTATAATACTGACAACTCTATACACTACACTACCTTACTGACCCCTCTATACCCTATACTACATCACTGACCCCACTATACCCAACACTATAATACTGACAACTCTATACACTACACTACATTACTGACCCCTCTATACCTTACACTCTATTACTGACTACTCTATACCCTACACTATATTACTGACTTCTCTATACCCAACATTTCATTTATGACCTCTCTATACCCAACACTATATTACTAACCCCTCTTTACTCTACACTACATTACAGACCCCTCTATACTCTACAGTACATTACTGACCCCTCTATACCCTACACTATAATACTAACAATGCTATATCCTACACTACATTACTGACCCATCTATACCCTACACTACTTCACTGATCCCACTATACCCTACACTATAATACTGACAACTCTATACACTACACTACATTACTGACCCCTCTATACCCTATACTACATCACTGACCCCACTATACCCAACACTATAATACTGACAACTCTATACACTACACTACATTACTGACCCCTCTATACCTTACACTCTATTACTGACTAATCTATACCCTACACTATATTACTGTCTTCTCTATACCCAACATTTCATTTCTGACCTCTCTATACCCAACACTATATTACTGACCCACTATACCCAACACTATATTACTGACCCCTCTGTACCCTACACTATATTACTGAACCCTCTATATCCTACACTATATTACTGACCCATCTATACCCTACACTACATTACTGACCCATCTATACCCTACACTATATTCCTGACCCCTCTATACCAAACACTACATTACTAACCCCTCTATACCCAACACTATATTACTGACCACTCTATACCCTAAACTATATTATTGACCTCTCTATACCCAGTAATATATTACTGACCCATCTATACCCTACACTACATTACTGACCCCTATATACGCTTCACTAGATTACTTACCTCTCTACACCCTATACCACATCACTGACCCCTCCATACACTACACTACATTACTGACCCCTCTATACCCTACACTATAATACTGACCCCTCTATACCTTACGCTGTATAGCAGACCCCTCTTTACCCTACACTACATTACTAATCCCCATATACCCTACACTACATTACTGACGCCTCTATACCCTACACTATAATACTGATCCATCTATACCCTACACTGTATAGCAGACCCCTCTTTGCCCTACACTAAATTACTGACCCTTCTATACCCTATACTATATTACTGACACCTCTATACCCAACACTATATTACTGACCCCTATATACCCTACACTTAATTACTGACTGTCACTATATTACTGACACTACATTACATTACTGACCTCCGTATACCCTACACTACATTACTGACCCCTCTATACCCTACACTGTATTACTGACCCCTCTATACCATACAATAAATTACTGACCCATTATACCCTACACTATATTACTGACCCCTCTATATCCTACACTATATTACTGACCACAATATACCATACACTATTTTACTGACCCCTCTATACCCAACACTATATTACTGACCCCTCTGTACCCTACACTATATTACATTACTGACCCCTCTATACCCTACACTACATTACTGACCTCCGTATACCCTACACTACATTACTGACCCCTCTATACCCTACACTGTATTACTGACCCCTCTATACCATACAATAAATTACTGACCCATTATACCCTACACTATATTACTGACCCCTCTATACCCGACACTATTTTACTGACCACAATATACCCTACACTATTTTACTGACCCCTCTATACCCTACACTACATTACATTACTGACCCCTCTATTCCCTACACTACATTACTGACCCCTCTATTCCCTACACTACATTACTGACCCCTCTATTCCCTACACTACATTACTGACCTCCATATACCCTACACTACATCACTGACCCCTCTATACCCTATACTACATCACTGACCCCACTATACCCTACACTATAATACTGACAACTCTATACACTACACTACATTTCTGACCCCTCTATACCCTATACTACATCACTGACCCCACTATACCCAACACTATAATACTGACAACTCTATACACTACACTACATTACTGACCCCTCTATACCTTACACTCTATTACTGACTACTCTATACCCTACACTATATTACTGACTTCTCTATACCTAACATTTCATTTCTGACCTCTCTATACCCAACACTATATTACTAACCCCTCTTTACTCTACACTACATTACTGACCCCTCTATACTCTACAGTACATTACTGACCCCTCTATACCCTACACTATAATACTAACAATGCTATATCCTTCACTACATTACTGACCCATCTATACCCTATACTACTTCACTGACCCCTCTATACCCTATACTACATTACTGACCCCTCTATACCCTACACTATAATACTGACCCCTCTATATCCTACACTGTATAACTGACCCCTCTATACCCTACACTACATTACTGACTTTTCTATGCCCAACACTACATCACTGACCCCTCTATATCCAACACTACATTAATGACCCCTATATACCCTAGACTGTATAACTGACCCCTCTATTCCCTTCACTACATTTCTGACTTCTCTATCCCCAACTCTACATTACTAACCCCTTTGTACCTTACACTACGTTAATGACCCCTCTATACCCTACACTATATAACTGATCCCTCTGCACCCTGCAATACATTACTGACCCCTCTATAACCTACAATATATTACTGACCCCTCTATACCCTACAATACTATACCTATGCTGAGTGGGGCTTGGCTGAGCTACATTACCCTGGGCAATGGCCCTGTCAGCTTGAACCTTGATTCGTCCCTGGTAGCAGCCAATCAGCATGTAACTAATTTTTCTAGCACAGTCTTCGAAATGACAGTTAGATGCTGATTGGCTGCTTTGAGCAACTACTTCACTTTATCTCTCTTCAAAGCTTGATACATCTCAACGTCAGGCCTATGGAATTTCCCGTGATTAGTGATCCCATGTGGACTTTTTTACCCATGACAGTACCCTTTATTATGATTGTCTTGGGCTTTACATATGGTAATTTCAAAAGCTGCCACCTTGTTATCAAAATGTATTTTAAAGACCTATGCCAAATAATAGATGATCGGGGTGCAATTTCTCAAGCATTTTGTTGCAACAATTGCCCCAAAAATCTCAAGAAAAAATGCACTTTTGATGCCTATATAAACGTGCCCAATGTAGAGTTATTGGTAAAACTGTTGCCCAATAGAAGCAGTAATAAATGTGTGGACATTCTTCTTAAGAAACATATAGAAAAATATCTGTCAAAGCACAAAGTGAGTGATTATCTTGCTGTACTCCACTTACTAGCAAATGGCCAGTGGCCACTTCTCCAAGCAAAAGGACCCACATAGGCAGTGTGACTTACATCCAGCTCCTAGAAAAGGTGCTAACAGTCTTTGCATGATGTTTTGTTTGCAATCCAACAATTTACTATAAACCACATACAATTTAGTATGAATAACCACACATTGGCTGCAGTTTTATACAAAGCATGCTCAGCCCCCTTTTGTCAAACTTAATGTTTCCTACACCTAAACCTTCCACAACAAATGATCTATAGAATAATAAAAACTGCATCAAAATCTGTCTACTGGTTCTCAAGATTAGCTCAAACAAACCGGCAGGCACCTATAAGGAAACATTTTTTTCATTGACTTGCTTCTCTAAAATTGTCACTGATTGTCTCACTTTTGTCACACAATAATGTCTCATACACCTAAATCTTCCTAATGCTCTAGTGAAACCTGCATCAAAATCAGTCCAGTGGTTCTCGAGATAAGCTTGAAAAAAACAGACAGGTGCCTACATGGGACTTTACGTGGCCCTTTTGCATGTCACGGCAAAACTAAATCTTTTTGTGTTGACGCCACAAGGGAAAATGACTAATGTCGTCTAAAAGGCAATCTTATAGGACATTGGTTAAAAAAGACTATCGAAGAAAATTCAAAATTGTTCCCATGTGAAGCCGGGGCAGGTCGCTAGCATATATATATATATATATATATAGAAAAGACACAATCTGCCGGCACTCAAAAGAATAAAGGGACAACTCGCTCCGGTGCATCCAGTAGCAAAAACAATATCCAGAAGGAGAAAGAACTGGCACTCGGAGACAGCAACAAGGAAAAACGATGTATATTCTCTTCTAACGTTTTCGAGGTTACCACCCCGTCGTCAGGACACAATACATACAGCAACAAACAACACTTACCCCACCGTTAAATACCCCACCTGTGGCCAGCTTCCATCACCGTGCACCGCGGTCGTCGGCTCCTCCCACCGGATAGTGGGAGCTTGGACTGAGCTGGAGCGCATTTGGCCGGCTGGTGGAACGCAAGCCTGCTGTTCCCATGGTAACGGCTGCAAGGCGTCCCAGAAGTTCGGTGATGACTGTATCCGGTGGGAGGAGCCGACGACCGCGGTGCACGGTGATGGAAGCTGGCCACAGGTGGGGTATTTAACGGTGGGGTAAGTGTTGTTTGTTGCTGTATGTATTGTGTCCTGACGACGGGGTGGTAACCTCGAAAACGTTAGAAGAGAATATACATCGTTTTTCCTTGTTGCTGTCTCCAAGTGCCAGTTCTTTCTCCTTCTGGATATATATATATATATATATATATATATATATACATATACACTATATATATCTATAGCTATATGCTCAAATCTCATAAAATTTATTAAAAATACATTTATTCATACAACATATTTAGTGCTATGAAAACTGTGTGGTGTCTCTCAATCTATATAGGTAACATTCAAGGGAGCATACCAATACACATCTCAATTGGTTTATATCTCAGTCAAAATTGAAATATTACAGGGAGCATGTTGGAAATATATATTGATCACACTATCAATATTCTGCTGGTAATCTGAAATATGGATGTAAATAGATTCAGTGTTAGTAAAGGTAAGTCCCATATTCAAAATATTCCGGTGCTCTCATCTGAGACTTGGTTCATCCACTTATCCAGCATTGCCACTGATTGCTGTTAAGTGATCCACATACTCTGGTGGTTCAGCGACTCCTTCATTGTTCATCACTGCCCTCTCCACAAGCCAGCAGATATACCGGTCTGTGCAGTTGGAGGCAGACTCACAACCTACCCACTCTCCCTGGGGGACGAGCTGCTGTCTAAGCCATCTAAGCCGTAAATTCCCGCTGACGAACTGTGGAAGCACCCCATATACAGAGATACAGAGGACCGGCTGAAACGCTGATTTAACCATCTTTTGTGAGTAATTCATTTTGCGGTGATATTATACTGCCCGCATGGAACATTTTGAATATGGGATTTAACTTTACTAACACAGAACATCCATATTTCTGGTTTCTGGACATTTACTATAGATTTTTACTATTTTGGGGTTCATCATGTTATTTTACTATATTACATCTATAGGAGAACGAATCACCATTAGACAGATTACCAGCAGAATATTGATAGTGTGATCAATATATATTTCCAACATGCTCCCTGTAATATTTCAATTTTGACTGAGATATAAACCAATTGAGATGTGTAGTGGTATGCTCCCTTGAATGTTACTTATATAGATTGAGATACACCACACAGTTTTCATAGCACTAAATATGTTGTAAGAAATGTATTTTTAATTAATTTTATGAGATTTGAGCATTTTATCCTTTTCAAACCAAGCGCCTCAATTAATTTCTTTATTGTGTATCTTTTAGTAGGATTCGCAGATCCTACTTATTGAGGCAGCTATTTTGAAAGGTATAGTGACCACATGGGAGGCACACCTACCACTGTTATATATATATATATATATATATATATAATAAATCCCTTGTAGCCGCCACTCTCAAATGATGCACAAAACAGCCACGGTGCTCACCCCCAGAAAATTTACAAGAAGGCAATTAGAGCTGCACTCGCTGGTCTTATTCAATGTCAATAAATAAGGAGACACAGTCCTTATCATGGACTGTGTGTCCTCAGTTATTGAAATTGAATAAGACCAGCGAGTGCCGCTCTAATTGCCTTTATATATATATATATATATATATATATATAACAACAGAACCAAAAGTTTGCCCAGCAGGATAAACTAAGGGAACCAGCACACCACCATAGATATTTCAATAGAGCATGTTTGATTTCATATAAAAAAACACATAAAAAGCCATCATCAGTGAACAAGAATTAGTACTCATCCATAACTGGAGACTTCAAACAGTGTATTGAAGGATAAGAACCGGCCATCCCGATGGGCCGTTTCAGCACATATAGCCTTTTTCAAGGGTCAGCCTTAGTAGGAGGGAGGAACATTTAACTAATAAACCTAAAAAAGAGGTGGTAGACAGGATGTTATTCCCTACTACTTATTCATTATCTTCTGGCTTTATCCGTAAACCTATACTAAAGTATTGGTACATCTTACAGGTCGATCCAATCATTAGGAACAACTGTATTCATCCCCCGTTGTTCTGCTATAGGAGAAGACGCTATTTAAAAGAACGTCTTGTCTACTCTGATATTAGCCCAGGGGTCAGCACTAACTCTAATTGGTTGTCCCTACAAATTGGGGCACACAAATGCGCTAAATGTGTGAATTGTCATTGTTTATTAACTGGAGACAAATTTTGCCATCCCGTTATGGGCAGGACAATTTTATTTGAAACATTGAATGACATGCGAGTTCAAATATGTTGTGTATGTGATCCTATGCCCATGTAACAAACTCTATGTGGGCAAAACTATCTGCATGTTAAAGGAAAGAATTGACATGCATAGGTGTTCTATAAAAAAAGCCACTAACAGTATTGACACCAGCACAAAACCTGTGGCCAAACACTTTATTACTTGTGGACATATGATTAAAGATTTCAGATTTATGCCAGTGGACCATATACCACCCTCACGTAGAGGGGGTGATAGACATCATCTATTGTTACAACGTGAATGCGAATGGATATATAAACTAAATGCAATGTCCCCAGCTGGTCTCAATGAGGAATTACTATTTACTCCATTTATTTGAATGATATTCCCTTATCTAGTCTGATTCATGTTACTTACTGAATTTTTGCCATCTTTGAATGTTTTCTGTAACTATTTTGTGTAACTACTTTGGTTATTATGAATTTAACATGTGTCCTGGCAGCGCTCATTTAGAACATTGATGATGTTCTCATTATCATATATTGGCTTGGTTATACTGTCACTCTATTTACAATTAACTTCTATTACTCTATGTTCATTTTTTATTTTAGTGTTTATCTATGTATATTGTATTGTCCCCTGATATATGATATAGGCATCCTGTTGTTATCTAGAATAGTATTAATTTAGATAAGTTGACATAATTAGCAATTGACTCTTGATGTCTGAAATTATATAATGCGCTAATGTCTTTAATAATATGAATATACTTATTTAGAAGAAGTTACAATATCTAGATATGATTTATACATCGTAGATGCGATCGATATTGGGGAAGAGTATTTTATGTGTAATCTGTTTAGTATGATGTCTGTCCCAGTTTGTGTATGTGCTGTTGTCTTGACTACTGGTTAACTCCACCCTGAGTGAGCCTAGACACTCCCCTTGCTCCTGTTGTAGGCGATGCTGGGTTCCGTCTGACCGGATGTTGACAAGCGGCGATCCCTTCGCGTCACTTCCGGTTCAGCAGAACCTTCAATGAGTCCTCCGGGAACAATGGTGTGTATATTGGTTCCTGGCGGGTGATGATTTCCGGTGATGGCACCTGACGACCGCGCGTGCACTGACAGGTGAGTGCAATGTTTATTGATTACCTGTGCTATATTAAGCCTTACCACACAGTACATTACTAAGGCTGACCCTTGAAAAAGGCTATATGTGCCGAAATGGCCCGTCGGGATGGCCGGTTCTTATCCTTGAATACACTGTATGAAGTCTCCAGTTATGGATGAGTACTAATTCTTGTTCACTGATGATGGCTTTCTATGTGTTTTTTTCTATTAAATTAAATATGCTCCATTGAAATATCTATGGTGGTGTGTTGGTTCCCTTAGTTTATCCTGCTGGGCAAACTTTTGGTTCTGTTGTAGGACTTATTATAACCTGGCACCCACACAATTTACCTTCTTTTAAAAGTGTGCGTGACCTGATACTTGGATCTATATATATATATATATATATATATATATATATATATATCAGGTTCACAAAGGTCCGGCTCTCCCTCTAAAGCAGTAATGGGTCAGGCGCCCGCACAGAGATCAGTAGTATACTCCACCAGTTGATGAGGCACTCCTGGCTCAAAACAATCACAATCACGGTGTGTAATTGATGTCTTCATGATGGGACCAGTCCAGTCCGATCAGAGCGTCATCTACATGCCTCCCATCACCATAACAACACTGTAACCAAGAATCATATTGCAAAAACTATAAATAGTAATGGGATTTGTTATATATTAACAATTGGAGTTGAGCTATAAATTATCACTTAAGCAAATAAACAGCAATATACATTAATTGAGAATGATCACATATTAAGGCAATCACTACTGCACGGCTACAATACTGCGGTAAATGGTTGTCAAGGAACCTTGGCTTACCTAAAACAGAGGAACTATAATAGTATAGTAACAATAATGAGATAAAGATACTAATGAGATAAAGATAGGACTGAGTACATTTACAGGAAACTATTTAACCCAGGTATTCATTAAGTCCCCTAGGGGCTAAAGTTCCCAATCTATTTATCCACTCGGTTTCACGTTGCATCAGTTTCAATGGTGGATTGCCACCTCTGATAGAGCTGGGTATATGATTTATCACACAAGTGCCACCACTGATGGCCTTTCTTTTTGTGGACAGATGTGCGGCCATCCTCTCCTTGAAGGCACGCTCGGTCTTCCTGATATACGATAATTCACACAGGCATATGATTTGGTAGACTACATATTTGGTACTGCATGTGAGGCGATGTCTTATTTTATAAGCTTTGCCTGTATGGGGATTATAGAATGTATCACCTGATAGTAAATATCTACAGGTCGTGCATGCACACTTAATACATCCCTTTTTCATTCTTAAAAAATTAGTATTGCTATTGCCTCTTTTAGTAATGTCAGTTTTCACCAATATGTCCCTTAGGTTACGATTGCGGGTATAGCATGGCATCAATCTCGAATCCTGAAGGTAACTCCTTATCAGTCTGTATAATCGGCCATAATCTTTTGGCTGTTTTATTGATGCAGCTGCTTGCCGGGTTGTACATTGTTAACATCCTGGTCAAGCATGCTTGTAATTCGAAAATTGTGGTTCAAATGATGATTTTGTTTGAATTTTCTTAGCAAAATACATTTACAGACATGCTTGACCAGGATGTTAACAATGTTCTTAAACAGCTTCCTATTCAGAGATACAATCTCAATAGAGAAGAAAGGCAAGTGTTGATAAACCAATCTAAGAATGACAACTTCTATATATACCTAGAAGTCTTACAATTAGACTAACCGCTATGGGAACTGTATCAATTTGCCTTCATGACCTTCTTGATCTACACAAGAGCTAAGCTCAATATATCTTCCTTGGTTTTGTTTACACCCAGCATTTTTACTTTCTTTTTATGTTTTTTTTCTGTGTTTTTTTTTTGCCTTGTATTACCTATATAAGCATGTCCTAGTGCTTGGTTATACTTAATTTGCTCATTAGCATATAAAGGGGAAAATTCAATTAGGTGTGAAATAGTGTAAACTTAACATTGGCAATATTTTTGTACAGTTTGCGTGTTTTGGTGCTATATTTTCATGTCTTTTGTCTATGCATGCTCCCGTTTTCACACTATCCAATTACAAAAGACGCGAAAATGCATTTGCACGAAAACTGTTCATGGAGTGACAGGTGAAGTAAAATCTGTCTGTACCCTTAAAATAGGTAACTGACATAGGAAATGATTTTAGAAGTGTATTAGTGACCCTAGTAAAAGTTTTTAGGGGTTCTTAAATTGCATCAGATACTTGAGCTGTTTTGTTTATATTTGCATATGAGTGGAAAAATGATTAAAAGCTTTTAAGCTTTTAAAATGTTTGGGACAAAATAACTGCTGCTATTAAATATGGGATACATTAAAATGGGTGCAAGTATATTTTTGAGTAAAAAAGTGCACTTTTAAAAAAAATGTAAAATACACCTGGTGCAGCCACCTGCAATGTTTAAAACACATGTCCCATCCATACAATCCCCCAAAATACTAGGCTCACCACTTTAAACCCATTTTCCAACACTTTTTTTGTGACCCCAAAATTTACATGTCATTATTGGCCAAATTGAGGTAATTAGAAAATTATTTTGCATAATTTATCATTAGGTGGAGTGTTCAAAGGGTTCTGAACCAAGTCCCCACATTTTTTCACACATGCGAACACTTCGGAAATAGGATTGCCTAATATGCATCAAAAGTTTGGACACACCTTCTCATTCAATGGTTTTTGTTTATTTAAATTATTTTCAACATAGTAAATTAATACTGAAGACATCAAAACTATGAAAGAACACATGTGGCATTATTTTGTAAACAAAAAAGTGTTTTTGCACACTCTTGGCATTCTCTCAATCAGCTTCATGAGTAGTCTCCTGGAATGGTTTTGAATTAACAGGTGTGCCTTGTCAAGAGTCAATCTGTGGAATTACTTGCATTCTTAATGTGTTTGAGGTCATCAGTTGTGTTGTGCAGAGGTAGGGTTAGTACACAGTGGACACCACAATTTGACTACTGTTGTAATCCATATTATGGCACCAACCACTCAACTCAGTAAAGAGAAACGACAGTCCATCATTACTTTAAGACATGAAGGTCAGTCGATACAGAAAATTTCAAGCACTTTGAATGTGTCCTCAAGTGCAGTTGCAAAAACCATCAATCGCTATGATGAAACTGGCTCTCATGAGGACCGCCCTGCTGCAGAGGATAAGTTCATTAGAGTTAGCAGCCTCAGAAACCGCTACTTAACAGCACCTCAGATTAGAGACCACATAAAGTCTTCACAGAGTTTAAGTAGCAGACAAATCTCAACTTCAACTGTTCAGAGGAGCCAAAAAAGAGAATAATAAAAAGCGCTGCTGATTGGAGACCCTTTAGCTTAATAATAATATATACAATTTAATGTCACAAACAAATGGCCATATATAAGCACACAAAAATACAAGACAATGTACATAAATGACAGTATATAAAATTGTTTTCTAAAATATCAGGTCAATATCTGAGCATTTAGTTATAGAGCAGCCACAAGATATAGCAGGTTGCCAACACCTCCACATATGTTGCTGTATTGTGGAAGTGAATAATATACATATAAATAATACACATAAAACAGCTCCACAGACCACTGGGTGTTCCTCTGGCTTATGTCCCAGAAAAATAACACTTCAAGGTTCCAAGTGTATTTAATCTATACCATTTTGTTGGGTCAAGGACCAATTGTGTAGCAGTACTTTTTGCCCTTGACGGTTGAGAGAAACTTGATCATAAATATGTGTAAACACACGGTCTCATATGTTTTCTGTCCCTTTAATAGTTGAAAAATTTCTCATGGAAAGATAGGGATCTTCCCATCACCCTTAATGGGATAGACTGTCCAGCCAGGTAAACATAATATCAGCTATCATTCATCCGCTTTGTATGCAGAAATAATTGGCAAAAGTCTTATTGTTGCACAGATAACGGTATTCACTGAAAGTTGTTTTTAGTACGATTACTCACAGTAAAGCTGATCCAACAGAGCACCCTGTATTGATGGATAATAATGTGGAGCTGGAGTCTGTAATGCGTTTCCCCACCTTGTGGTATACCTCAGCGGCTTCCTCAGACAGAATGACTCCATTTCCATTCTAAATGTTATTTTATAGCACCTTGATTGGATGTTAAGTGATTAAACTGAAGCAACTGTGTCAACTGTGTAAATCGTGGTCTCAAGCCCCGCCCCTTCCAGTTTTTGCCTTCCACGTGACATCACTTGTGTGTTCCAGCTGCCATTTTTATTTAGTTGTTTATTTTTTTATGCTACTTCCTGTTCTATGATCCACATGTGATCATTTATGTGTTCCAGCAGCCATTTTGCTCAGCTGTAACTCATATTTTTACTTTCTAAGAGCACAGAATCTGCTCCTTTTCATAATTGAGGTCTGGCTGGTAACATTTGTGCATTCCAGCAGCTATGATCCAATATTAGTACTACTGATGAATAACTTATCACCTGAGTGGAGACTGGTATAATAATTCAGTCATCTTTAAACCAAAATATACATATATAAATCTCTAAGAGAAAGAGATTACTAGCTCAGATACCTGAATATGCCACATTTAAAATAATAATCCGCAATAACCTATAAAATATAGTGTGTGTGTTTTAGTGTTTGTTCAGTGGAGACTGCGTGAATCAGGCCTTCATGGTCATATTGCTGCGAAGAAGCCACTACTGAGGATGAACAACAAGAAGAAGAGAATTGTTTGGGCCAAGAAACACAAGGAATTGACATCAGACCAGTGGAAATCTATACTTTGGTCTGATGAGTCCAAATTTGAGATTTTTGGTTCCAACCACCGTGTCTTTGTGAAACGCAGAGAAGGTGAGCGGATGGTTTCTGCATGTGTGGTTCCTACTGTGAAGCATGGAGGAGGAGGTGTGATGGTGTGGGGGTGCTTTGCTGGTGACACTGCTGGTGATTTATTCAAAATTCAAGGCACACTTATCCAGGATGGCTACTACAGCATTCTGAAGCACCATGCCATCCCATCTGGTATGCACTTAAAGGGACCATCATTTGTTTTTCAACAAGACAATGATCCCAAACACACCTCCTGGCTATAAAAGGGCTACCTGACCAAGAAGGAAAGTGATGGAGTGCTGCGCCAGATGACCTGGCCTCCACAATCACCTGACCTAAACCCAATTGAGCTGGTTTGGGATGAGTTGGACCGCAGAGTGAAGGAAAAGCAGCTAACAAGTGCTTAGCACCTCTGGGAACTCCTTCAAGACTGTTGGAAAACCATTCCAGGAGACTACCTCATGAAGCTATTGAGAGAAAGCCAAGAGTGTGCAAAGCTGTCATCAAAGCAAAAGGGAGCTTCTTTGAGGAATCTAAAATCTAAAACAAATTTTGCTATATTTAACACTTTTTTGTTTACAACATAATTCCATACGTGTTCTTTCATAGTTTTGATGTCTTCAGTATTAATCTATTATGTTGAAAATAATTTAAATAGACAAAAACCATTGAATGAGAAGGTGTGTCCAAACTTTTGACTGGTACTGTATATATATACTGTATATATATATATATATATATATATATATGGTGTGTCATCCATGAGAGTATCTGAAGAATAAATTATTTATTATGAAAATATTTCTTCTTTTTTTGGACATCGGTGAGATGTCTGGTTCGATTTCTCAGAATTTTGCAGCATAAGAATCATAATTTGTTTATTTTTGTGTATAACACAGAAACACCTTTGAAGCGTTGTATTTAAAATGTAATTATAAGCAACAGTGAGACAACAATTATACTTGTTTGACAGTCCTCTTAACATATTTACAGTGCAATTTAGCTAGATGAAAATTCCACATGGACCTATTAAATTTAAATATGTTCATGTGTTTTCAAAGCAGAATATGAATGATTAGCGCTCAACTTTTAATTCTAAGCTATTAACAAATTACCTTTGGCAATGTGCAATTGGCTTCAAATAATCATAGAGTACTATACTTGTAAACCCCTAAAGGCTTTGTCATAGATTACTTCACTTTTTAATCCTTCATAGTATTTTTCCCTAGGTATGAAATATTAGAAGCTAGAAATAATGTAATCATTGGAATTAATTGTTTAAGGCCACATTTTGGGCTGCTTATGCACACAGTGTATAATCCTTCATACTAGACATAATCCTTAAAGCTGCAGGGCCCATAGAATTGCTGTGCCTATAATCCAAAGTGTTCAATAATTCTCACCTCCACTGTAACAGTGCAGTAAAATGTGATGAAGCTCACCTGACAGATTGTGGCCTCGTCTGACATTTGCAGGAGCTGCATTCCACAACTCAAGTCTAATAGTTACAATAAAGTAAAATCAGTGAAACAAAAGGTTTAAACTTTTACTGTGATAATTCATGTGGATAATCAATGAAATGTATAGGACAGCTAAACAGTTTTGCAACAGTAATTTGCCAGGAAAATATAAAAATTATTACTAATAATGAAAATTACATTCTACTTACATTTTAAATATGCTAATAGTAAATTTTGGACTATCTTAAATAACAAATTTACATTTAGTGGAGTTACTGTCAATTAAATAAACCCCACACTTAAATTTGTAACTCGGAAACAGGGCTGAGACTGGTAATGCTGGAGACCAGAATGGGACCAGTGATGCTGGAGACCGGACTGCTGAAAAGGATGAAAGTTGATTGCATCAGGGTGGCTTAGAGAAGGATCCAGCTGTAAAGTAGTTGCTGTAACTGGGTAAAAACAGCAATATGGGAATTGCTCAAATTTGCAGAATGGAGTATCAAGTGTATTAACAGTGGTGGAAACTGCTCAGTTTATGCAGATACCAGAGCCAGGAATCTCTCCTGAAGACTAGTTGAACTGGCAAAGCAAAGGTGCCTAAGAAAGGTTTATATAGGACTCACTGCACTTGGATTGAACATAGAAGTCACATGAGAAGTAAGTCTTCGTGAGTGGCTGCAATGGTGTCAGCTGACTTCAGGCAATTTGGCTGCCCCCATGCAACAGGAACATATTACTGAAATGGAATAACCAGGAACATCCTGAGATGACTGGTCTGTGGAGACAGACAGTCAGAAAAGCAACAATGGTGACTGAGTTAGTAGAGTCTAAAATCTCGGAGCGTGGCAGAACCAGGTTACTGTAAATTGTGTTTGTTTTCTCTGCAATGCTGTTGGCAAAATAAGCACACTGAAAAGCCACCCACTGCTCTCAAAAATATACATGGAACAGCTTCTATAATGCTTTATCATAGCTTATAGAGATATAGCCGCACTTCAATCTTCCTGAACCAGGAGCTGCAACACTGTACAGTACATCAACCGCCTGTATTATAGATGAGTCTATAAGACCTGTGTTCACATGCAGCTTTCCAGTCTCTCTGCCACATTTTATTATATGAATAAATGTGATCCTTTTAAAAGTATAAAGTTTAGATAGTCCAGAACCCAAAAACATAATTTTAATGTACACTGATCTGTACGGTTTGTAATTAATTTATCAATGTTTACAATGTTAACACTGACAATAAGGTGACGAAATTGCCAACATATTAATTATGTGATTTAAATCATTCTACCTGTGTCAGCATTAGAACTTTAAACATGCTTTACCACCATGGTATAATTATAATGCCTACATCAGAGGTTCTCCACTCCAGTCCCAAAGTACCACCAACAGGTCATGTTTTGTGGATTTCTTTAATTATGCACAGGTGATTTAATCTATTTTACTGGGTCAGTAATTATCCAACCCATTTCCACAGAGGTTTGGGATTCAATCTCAAATTACCTTTAATGGTCTCTAAACATTCAGTCTTTGGTAAGAAAGGCACAGCAACACCTATTCTTTCAAAGACAGATGTGGATGATAGGTATCGGTAAAGAATCCCTTTTAAATTTCTACAGATGCATTGTTGAGAGTGTTTTGTCCTATGGTTTGGTTTGGTAACTGTAAAGCTTCCGAGCGCAGATCTCTTGAGTGAGTGGTTAGTACAGCTGGTCATAGATCAGTCCGAAGGAGCCATGCATTCGGGAACTCTATGAGAGGAGGATTTTAAGGAAGGCTTAGGCAGCAGCGTCACTTACTTTGGGGACACCCAGTGTGGCAGTGTGTTCTCATGTGTTGGAAGAGCACGTGCTAGGGGGCGTGGCCTCACTCTGCAAAGCCACAATCCCTTAAGAGTGCTAATCTTGGGGGCGTGACTGGATGTCACATCCCCTGTTCTCTGCATACACAGTGGGCTTGCCTTACCCAGCACTCCGGAAGCTGCTGGGGGCAGCCCCCAGCCTCTCCCTACCTGCTGTGTGGCTGTTTGGTGACACCATCCGATGGGCTCATACCAAAATAGCAGAGCAGCTCTGCTACTTTGGTCTCATCCCCTCAGATGGTGTCACCCGGTGTGGCTGGCACCCCCCCTAATGATGCCAGTGTGCATAGGTCATACATGAGTTATCTGAACCTGATTTCCCCGCCAAATTCAGATTTTTCCCACCAAATTTCTGGTCTCAGAATGAGGCAAAACATCATCTTTCATGGACTTTTGGCGGAAAAATACAAACTAATCCCAGCCTGCACATCTCCAATCTGAACTACAATTTGCTTCATAGATCGGCATCAAATAGATGACTCAGGACTGTTCTGAGTCGTACAGATGTGTCTACATACATCTATCTTCCGTGCGCTACCAGTTGAATTACACATAACGTGTGAGTGCCGTGAGACTTGGTAGCACCTAACATAATTTGGTGAATTTTTTCCTTTTAATGCATCTTATTCTCTTATGATGGAAATAGAATGCATAAGCAGATTCTCCCGATTAAAATATGTGCCATGCTTATGTTCTGTGTGCGACTGTGGGTGTATCTGTATGTGAAATGCTACATTATAACAGGCTCAGAGTGTCTCATTCACACCCGCTCGTGAGCGCAGGATGCTTGCAAGTGGGTCGATGGTACCCAAATGCGCATGCGCACGATGGAGGGAGCTCCATCGAGCGCATGCGCAAAACCCGGATAGCGACAGCCAAGCTGTCGCTCAAGATCTCGCACCAAAGGGGGCATGCTGTCGATGGTGATTGACAGCATGCCCCCTTTGGTGGGCGTGCCAGGGGCGTGGCTGCCAGATGGAGGTGTTCCCATGGGAACGCCTACCGTCTGGGTCCGGCCCCACTGACATCACTAGTGATGTCAGTGGGAGTGATTTTGGCTCTGATAGAGCCAAAATCACTCCAGGACTTGCGGCAGCGAGACCCTACCGCAGGGTCTCGTCGGAAGCCCGATGGTCGTGATGGTCTTGACCATCGCGACCATCATCATGGACGCTCGCATAAGCTGTGGGTGGTAACCCACAGCTATGCGAGCGTCCAAAAGGCCGCTCCAAATTTAAATAGGATGGCCCTGATTCAGAGCGAGCGCTCTGGTCAGAGCATCCAGCTCTGAATCAGGGCCAGAATGCGATGGCATTGAGTAGAATTGAATGATGGTGGGGGATAGTGGTGAGCCATACATTGAGCTCAGTGGGATTGAATAGTAATGAGTGATGTTGGGGGGAGGTGGTGAAGGGACTTGGGTGGCCTAACACAGAGAGGAAAGTGCAGAGTACTGTATTTTAAAGTATTGAACCTGAACTTATCTCTCTTTATGAAAAACTTCCTGTACATCATACGTAGGGCCCTGTAATGTGTACAATACAATGTCTACTGTATGGCGGAAATGCCAGGTGGTGGGAAGTGCAGAGCAATGTATTGATTTCGGCAGAGTTCCTTAAGAGTATTGAACTTGAATTGCCCTGTATTTATTTAATGCAGGTTGTGCATCTTCTGGCCAACACAGATATGTATCTTTTATAAATGACAGAACTCACACATCATATGATTTAGTCTTTATTTAATCTTATAGTGAAGATTTAAAAAGAAAAAAATACTGATGTCCAAAATGACATTGTCCCTTTCCGGGCCTCTAACCCGAGGTGCCCACTCTGTAAGGCACTCACTGTAACCACTCGCCCACACATGCCAGCCATAACGAGAGCCACACCTGTTGTGTATGTGATGTTACGTGTACAGCAGGTAAAGTGTACAGTACTGTACAATGTCAATAGCAGTTTATAGTCTAATGAAGATGGATGTCATAATATGGAGATGAAGTGATGAGGAGAGTGCTGAGCAATGCATAAAGTTGAGCAGAGTACTTTAAAAGTATTGAACCTGAAATGATTTGTCTTTATTGAAAATTGCCCGTGTGTCTTTAACCATGCATAGTTACACCATGTAGCGACAGTGTACAGTACAGATGGCCTGTAATGAGTACAATATAATGTCTATAGCAGTTTAGTCTTGACACAAAATGATCATTTCATGCACGAGGAGAGACTGTTTAGACTGCCTGAACGTGATTGGCCAGCCTCTAACAGATTACTGTCCACTGCTACAGTATTGTATTCAGTACTGTAGTTTTCATCCATTGAGCATTCACCACCCAGCGGTTAAACTATGTACTGCATGGTATGTAGTCTTTTGTGGCATACAGCCATGCCATAATGTGCATATCTGCCATATATTGTATTGACATGCCGCAGCAGGGAAGCCAGAATGCCATGCTATGAGCATAGATTTAGCAGGACACATCTGTAGCTAGAATCTGATTGGTTGCTATGGGCAACATCTCCACTTCTAAAAATCCACACTTTAGTAAATACAGTAAACCCCTAGCTTTCTTTTTCTGATTCAATTTTAAAAATCAAATCAAATATCTGTTTGCCAAATCCAAGATGTGATCATTAAAGAGGATAAAAATACACTGGTGATGTATGAGCTAAGATAATGATTTGCTATTACATGGTACAGTTCCAAACGTGAACACATGTGACTGGGGCTTGTGTCTATCATAATACAAAACAATTTAAAAATAACTTGATGAAGTACTCAAAGAAGTGAATCAGCCATTGCAGTATGTCGAATTGAGAGACTATTCAAAGAAGATTTTCAGATGATTACTGACCAAAGTGTTAATTGCAATCCATCTTTATTTTTAAAAGTTTTGATTGATAATTGGCTCATAGTGTAAGTACTAAACAAAACCAGGACACATTTGAGTAGGCTCTGGTCAATACAAAATAGATGTTCCAGAACATTTTACTTTTCCATTTAGTGTAAGAAAATACACCTTTTTTGTAACAATACTTGTGGTTTCATGTACTGTACAGCATATCCACAATAAGGGAATTATTAATTGTTTCAAGTCTGTCATGTTTTAAAAGGAATTCAACTAAAAAGTAAACTTAACAAATAGTTTTTTGTGTAGTTCTCTTAGATAAAAAATATTTTACTTAACATGGGCTTCAGTGTTATCCTAAACCGTGAGCCCCCTGAAGGCTTCAGTGGTCCATTGCCGCTATCCTTTCTCTTACTACCATTTGCCTGATTTAAAAAAACACAGCATTTTGTTGATGCCCTACTCCATGATTTTTCAATGATAAATACTCTACGTACTGGACTTGACTATCCAACATAGGGGCATATTCAATTAGACGCAAAAAGTTCTGTACTTTTCGCATGCCGGACTTTTCGGCGACATCGCTGGTTTTCCATGCGAAAAAGTATTGCACGCTTATCCCAATAATCAATTAGAAATCGTCAAAAACGGGACCCGGCGAAACACAAAAAGGCAAAAAGTGCTGGAAATCAGCCTGACACCCCCCAAAAGATGCACTAACATTGTGAATCATGGTAGAAGTCCCCAAATAGCCTTGCTGAAGCTATTTGGGGTACTTAAATGCTCTCATTAGCTGCTAAATAGCGTCTTTGTACAAGTGGTGAAGAATAGCATTTACAGGTTTTTTTGGTGAAAATAACTAGTCCCAGCAAATTTGGGGTACATGAAAATGGGTGCAAGCATAGTTAAAAATTGCAAAAGTGAGGTTTTAAATAACATGAAAAACACACCTTCAGCAAGCACCTGCAATAAAAAAAAACCTCCCCCATACTTGCAGACCCCCCCAAAGTCTATTTTGCTAGTTTTTAAATTTGTACCCCAACTTGGTACTTTTTTGCCCCTTTTTCAAAGTCATTTTTTGGGGTGTTATTTTAATTTTTTTAGTATTTTTTTTACGCAGTCTACCTTCGGGGACCTGGCCTAAGGGTGCAGGGTGTTTCCCCCACCTTTGCACCCCAAAACCGCAATTCTGCACTTGTTTTCAATAGCTATTCATAGGCAAAACTTTTCCCCCGTGTATATTGCATTGCACTTTTGCACCGGCGAAAAGGCATCACAATTGAATACGGGGATAAGTTTCCGCTGGCAAAATGACTTCACCAGGGAAACTTTTTTTGCAGAAAACAGCTTTTCGCCGCTAATTGAATACTGCCCATAGTGGGATATTGGGTTTAAACAAAAAATGTAATTGTATGTATCCAGCAAATACAGATTTAAGCTGATATTATATACCCTATGGTTTTGACTACCAACATATGGGCTAGTAAATGTATAGCATCAAAGTGGCTTGTGCTAGAGGAAAACAATTACATTGAATGTAGTGGAATAGCTCTTTTATTGCAGTACATAAGACTTTGATTACATACTGCCAAGATTCATACCAACCTAGTAGTTGTTGACAGATAAAGTAGAAAAAAATGAAACTCATTTATTTCTCTTTATTGAGACCTCAAGGTAAAGCAGATTTTCAGTCCTTGTACTTACTACAATGATAGAACAAAGACTGACAGCTAAAATGTGCCAGTCCAGAAATATAAATTAAACCCAGCTTCTTATCAAGGTTTCATTTAGTCTTTGAGAAAAGGAACTACTGCTTGCATTATTGTTTCACCCTCCCCCATGAGTTGGTCTAAATAACTGCACCTCTATCACTTGTTAACCCTTTATTTTATTTTTTGGCTAAAGGGGGCGAGCTTGTGTAAGATTGTGCTTATAGCTGTATTGGGTCTTCTTTACTCCAAGAGGATCTGTATGAATTCACCACTTAGGAGGACCAGATATGCAGAGATGATTACAGATGAGCATACTGCCAGACCACATATGTGTGTTGAAAGCTCCAACACCTATGGTTACATACAATGTACTTTATATACATTTTAGCAAATAGGTGCAACTTTACTATTTGTGAAAGAGAGGAACTTTTACTTGTTGCCATTAAAGTTATCACTTTTATCATGTTTGATATTTTTATTCCATGTAGTAAGTAGGAAAAGTTTATGCCAGTGATATATATTTAAATTTCTCAGTATAAACCCTTTAAAGTGGATTACAGTTAATACTTGTCATGAAAGTGTGGCTGGAAGTAACATTTATAGATATTAACAATTAAATTTTGAAGCTTTGACAAAAAAAAACAAGAATAATATAAATGTGTGTGCACGTGATTTTGTTACAGTAAATGTGTTTTTGGAAAAGAACAAGTTGTCTTATGTACACATGGCAGAGAGTAAATCTGCCTTTATTTGCTCTTCACAGGATACACAAGATACCTTAACTCGTCAATGAATGAGGAATTAAACCCAATGAAATGTGGGCTGGAGAAGAGTACACAAGAACAGATTGAATTAAGTATGTCAGTTTTTCTTATTAATTGTGTGACCTACATTTTATAGGCTTTCAGAACCTTAAAAAAAACATAAACCAGAAATGATGAAAAAACTTTCTAGAGACAATAAAAAAGCAAAACTGTCCTGTGGAATACTCACCTAATTCTGCATTTGGGTGCAAAAATTAGCATTTTTCCCTCTGCGGAATTTGGCCTTAAGTGTTCTGTGCCCACAACACAGAGTAGAATGAATTAACAACATCATCCCCAAATGCTATTTATCTACTATATAAAAGCAAAAATTTGTCTTTCTGTCTTTCTATACAAATCCACAGTTTACAAGATACGATTGTGAAATTTTACATACGAGCGTATTAAAACACGGTGGAGGCAACTAAAAAAATTTGAAATTTAAATTAATTACTGTTAATTTAAAATTAATGAAAAACCACAAGTTTTGTATAGCATTCGCCCTCTACAGGTCAGGTACGGAACTACAAAAGGATTTAGCTTATCTACTATTTTTTCTTTTCTATCTTCTCTACTATATCAAAGTGTAAATTTGTCCTTCTGTACTCCTGTCTTTCTATACAAATACAAAGTTTAAAAGCGAAGATCGTGACATTTTACATATGAGCGTATTAAAACACGGCGGAGGCAACTAAAAAACCTTTCAATCGAACTTAATTACTGTTATTTTATAACTATTTTAAAACCACAATTTTTGCTGGATGCTCATTGTAGGTCCTCACAGCATATGGGTAGGGCCTCGGAGCAAGCTTTTTGTGTTGTCATGTTTTGTCATGATCTTAATGTTTATTATCGAAGAGAGCTTTAGCAGGCTTTGCCAGCATTCTCAGCTCTCTGACTATACCAAATTACGCAACAACATTTACTTCTTTCTTCCAACTGTGTCAAAATGATGACTTTGCAAGGACCCTGCTGTACTGTGAGCTGCCAAAATATTACACATGGAATGCTTCTCCCAAAGTTTTTATGCACAGAAAACAGGGAGTTGCTGTAGATGGTCATCCTGGTATCAGAGCAACACAAGCTCTTGGCCGTGTTTACACTGTACATCCTACAAGTTTTGAATGCTTTTATCTCCGAAGTTTGCTTTACACCGTTACAGGCCCTACTTCCTTCGAAGACCTAAGGACCGTTGATAGGGAAGTTTGTCACACTTTTTGTGAGGCCTGCCTAAGGAGAGGTTGGTTGAAGGATGATGTGTAAACAAACATTCTTAAAATCCCAAGCAATACCGAGTACTCCAGCTAGTAGACTACAAATTAAGTGAAATGCTGAAATTTTCAAAAACAGGGCCTGATTTAGAGCCGCTCGCGCTGTGCGTTCACAAGCGGCCCGATGTTCTGCATACGCGCATGCGCACGCTTCATTCTGCACATGCACAAACTACAGACTGCGATCGCAACCCTCTCGCTCGCCCAGCAAAGGCAGCCCAGGGTAATGAGTGACAGGAAAGGCCGTTTGAGGGTGGTAACAGCAGCAGGACACTAATAACGGGGAGTTGGAGATGTGAACGCAGGCATGCCTGAGTGTTTCAATGCCATTTTAGAGGTGTGCATAATTAATAGGCAGCGTCGGAGTACACGTGACTTGCCTTTTTTTTTACAATTATTTCCTCGCAATGCTTGCGGTAGGGTAAAGCAACCGCAAGCACTGCGTTAGCATCCAATGGTGCTCGATGTACCAATGTTTTAATATGCTTCCTGGGGATGACGTGTGCTGCTGGGTGGCTCTGCCTGTGAATTGGGCATAAGCTCAGACAAAGTGGCCACTCGCTAAGACATGGTGATATTTCTGTCATTAGGAACACCTCATATAAAATAAATAATATTTAAAAATGACCCCTCTATTGGCCCACACTGTTTCCCATCATTATTTTGCAGCAGTTACTTATTGAAGTTAAAATAGTAGGAAATACATGTTGAACATATCTGAATATCTGTGGTGTATATATCATTAGTGCTGGGTGTGGAGTGCCCATGGGTCCAAGATGGCCCCGCACCGCACACCCTGCAACCAGGAACACAAATTAATCACTATGGCTGCCTGTGTGGAGCCCTCCCACTCCCTCTATACTCATGCAGCTGTGCCATCTTCCCAGTGAAATGTTTGAAAATATGGCTCCACACAGGAACTACCAAAGACTATGACAATGTGCCACAGTCGTTTTCTAAATATATCACCAGAAAGATGGAGCTGCAGAAAACAGCTCCTAAAATTCTCCTGCTGTATTTATAAAACAGGCTACAGCATTAAAAATTAGTTCAAGATGCATATTAGATAAACATATAGCTGCAGGTAAGGTGTAGCTAGAATATATATAGATATATTTACAGTATGTATATATATATATATATATATATATATATATACATATAGTCAGGTGCATAAATATTGGGACATTTACAGAATTTTCATATTTTGGCCTCTATTTACCACCACAATGGCTTTGAAATGAATGAAACAAGATGTTCTTTAACTGCAGACTTTCAGATTTAATTTTAGGGTAATTACATCCAAATCAGGTGAACGGTGTAGGAATTACAATGGTTTCTATAAGTGCCTCCCACTTTTTAAGGGGCCAAAAGTAATGGGACTATCAACTCAAAAGCTATTTCATGGACAGGGGCTATTCCCTCGTAATTTCATTATCAATTAAGCAGGTAAAAGGTCTGGAGTTGATTCTAGGTGTGACATTTGCATTTGGAATCAGTTGCTGTTGACTCTCAATATGAGATCCAAAGAGCTGTCACTATCAGTGAAGCAAGCCATCATTATCCTGAAAAATCAAAACAAACCCATCAAAGAGATAGCAAAAACATTAGGTGTGGCCAAATCAACTGTTTGGAACATTCTTAAAAAGAAAGAACGCACCGGAGAGCTCAGCAACACCAAAAGACCCGGAAGACCACGGAAAACAACTGTGGTGGATAACAGAAGAATTATTTCCCTGGTGAAGAAAAACCCCTTCACAACAGTTGGCCAAATCAAGAACACTCTCCAGTAGGTAGGTGTATATGTGTCAAAGTCAACAATCAAGAGAAGACTTCACAAGAGTGAATATAGAGGGTTCACTACAAGATGTAAACCATTGGTGAGCCACAAAAACAGGAAGACCAGATTAGAGTTTGCCAAACAACATCTAAAAAAACCATTACAGTTCTGGAACAACATCCTATGGACAGATGAGACAAAGATCAACTTGTACCAGAGTGATGGGAAGAGAAGAGTATGGAGAAGGAAAGGAACTGCTCATGATCCAAAACATACCACCTCATCAGTGAAGCACGGTGGTGGTAGTGTCATGGCGTGGGCATGTATGGCCGCCAATGGAACTGGTTCCCTTGTATTTATCCCCTGACCTGAATCTGATTGAGCATGCATTTCACTCGATGAAGACAAAACTGAAGGGAAAATGCCCCAAGAACAAGCAGGAACTGAAGACATTTGCAGTAGAGGCCTGGCAGAGCATCACCAGGGATGAAACCCAGCGTCTGGTGATGTCTATGCATTCCAGACTTCAGGCTGTAATTGCCTGCAAAGGATTTGCAACAAAGTATTAAAAAGTGAAAGTTAGATTTAGGATTGTTTAGTTTGTCCCATTACTTTTGGCCCCTTAAAAAGTGGGAGGCACATATAGAAACCATTGTAATTCCTACACCGTTCACCTGATTTGGATGTAATTACCCTCAAATTAAATCTGAAAGTCTGCAGTTAAAGCACATCTTGTTTGTTTCATTTCAAAGCCATTGTGGTGGTGAATAGAGGCCAAAATATGAAAATTCTGTCAATGTCCCAATATTTATGCACCTGACTGTATATATATATATATATATATATATATATATTTAAGGATAGTGCATGGATTAGTTCCCCAGCTATTTGTTGTGTAAATAAAACAGTGTCGTCAATACAGTGTAAAATATGAATCCAATATGAATAGTGGAAACACAAATACTTTCAGTAAAGGTTTAGCAGCCGGACAAACACAATCAGAAAAGAGGTTTGGAAAGAACATGCGCCTAATAGTGTGGTCATTCAAATTAATGTGCAAATGCTCAGATAGAAAATGTGCATACCAAATAGAAAATCTTTAAAGCTTATCTGAATTTCAATGGGAGAAACTACCAGAAATTTATGACATGATGAATTTATACACATGAAAAGTACTACACAATATTATTTATTTTATCAGGCTCAATTTGAGCTCCTCCTCTATCTCATCTTAGTGAGCTTCTTCATTGAAATTCAGATAAGCTTTAAAGATTCTCTATTTGGTACGCACATTTTTAATTCGAGCGCTATCACTTAAATTTAAATTATTACACTATCAGGCGCATTTTCTTTACAAACCTCTTTACATATATATATATATATATATATATATATTAAAAAAAAAATTATATATATATATATATATATATATATATATATACAGATATATATTTGGCCGGCTGGACCTGTATATTCTATTCTGCAATCTAATTATATGTTGCAATGTTTCAGAGTATCTATAAATTGTAATTGTGTATGTGATTTTTGGGTTTGTTATCTTCTCAATCAAGGGTAGACACACCTGCTGCTGTATAACTGCAAATTCCAGCATGCCCTGACACAGCAAAACTGGCAAGGCATGCTGGCCAGGGCCGGATTAATAATGGGGCGGGTGGAGCTACAGCTCCAGGCCCCCTATGGAAACAGGCCCTTAGTGCAACCAGGAGAAAAAAAAATTCTCCTTTCTCCACCAACATGACTGCAATGACCTGTTCAATCCCCTCCCTGCAAGCCGATCCGAAGCCCAGTTACGCTACCCTCCTCCTTTACCACCGGGTGCTGCTAAGCTCCGCCCCCTGGTCCATCCGCAATTACGCTCTACCCTCCTCCCTTACTACCGAGTGCTGTCCAAAGCTCCGCCCCATGCAGCCCAAAGCTCCACCCCTGTCCTGCTAAGCTCCGCCCCCTGGTTCAACCGCAATTGTGTCCCTGTGTGACACCAAAACTTCGGTAATGTTATGCCCTGCTCTTCAGACTCCCTGTTGTTGCAGAGATTCAAATGTCCTACCAAGCAGTGGTGACTGAGTGACGTGTTGTGCTGCCTCTCATTGGGTTCTCTGGTCTAGGCTCCAGCTCCACCATCCAAAAGCACCTGGTGACAACAACTTTACAGTAATGTACTTTTAGAGGAGAGCAGAATATCAGGACAGGTAAGAGATGGGGGATGTACAGTATGAGCTGCAACAAGTGATTCTCAGTTGAGTGTGCTCCTATAATAGGCAAACTAGAAAAAGGTATGTGTAGCTTGTGCTCATAAATAACATATAGAGAGTGCTCGGTGTGTCAGAGGTAACACTGCTCCTTAGTATGCCCCTTCATGGCAATGAAACAGACAGAAATAACCCCCCCCCAAAAAAAAAAAAAAAAAACACGTTTGCTTCTGTGTGTGTACCTGTGCTCATGTGTGCTATATATATAATGAAACGGTCAAAATGCCAACAGGTTAAGGTTAGGTTAAGGCTGTGGGAGGGGGGTTAGGTTTAGGCGTAGAGTTCGTGGTTAGGTTAGGGTTACTTACCTCTAGCAGTTGGTATTATAACATGGTCGGGATGCTGGAATTGGGATTTTGAGTGCCGGGATCCTGAGTGCCAGCATACCATATGCATTTGTGTAATAGTCGGCCAGAGTGCCAGCCATCTATTCATGATATATATTATAGTGGTTATAGCTCTCCCAGCAGCTTGCTATCTAATTTATCCAATACCAGGGGCCATAGTGTGTGGTTATGATGTCCTATGTACTTTGTGGTGGTCAATGGAGTGTATTCTGGAGTGGAGTTCTCTGTATTGTATGGCTCTCATTGTTCTCTGTAATGTAGTGGCGATCACTTGTGTATATGGCGGACACTAATATTTGAGGTTCTCAAACTCGGTCCTCAGGACCCCACACAGGTCACGTTTTCCAGGTCACCCAGCAGGAGCACAGGTGTATTCATTACTCACTGACACATTTTAAATGTTCCACTGACTGTGCTAATTATTTCACTTGTGATCCTGTGAGGAGACCTGGAAAACATGCACTGTTTGGGGTTCTGAGGACCGAGTTTGAGAACCTGTGCTCTATATTATATGGTGATCACTGCAATGCTCTCTGTATTATATTGCAGTCACTGTGATGTTCTCTGTGACAGTATTTTTATTTTTCCAACTACAAAGTAGAAATGAGACCCCCAAACCAGCTCACATATGCAGATCTGTAAAGCAGTAAGTTAATCTTTACCGCCCTGGTACATTAGTGCCATTGTACTGTAGCAATTTAGTTATTTTAAAATGCAACAGCTAAGGCAGTACATTAATTAATTTACTGCAGTGGCTAGGGATGTTGGATGAACACTCATAGAAATATGTCAATTATCAGTGTACAATTTTGGATTATTTTACTTTTTTTTAAATTATTCTAAAAAATTCTAGCACTCAGAGAAAGACAGACAATACCGTTCACAAAAAAAACAATTTTTAACTTGTTATAACTCCACTATAAATGTGGTTAAAGGTAGGCACCAGTTATAACCTCCATGGAGATAGCCATGACACAGGCCCCTCCTCCTCTGTTGACCACACCCACAAGTACTGGCCACCTCACCCCCCCAACATCACTAGTCACACAGCCGAAGCACCTGTCACCCCCCCTACCCCCTTCAGCGGCACACAATAGGCCCTTCATACATTTCAGCTCCAGGCCCATGTGGACGTTAATCTGGCCCTGATGCTGGCAGGTATAGTTCCACAACAGCTGGAATGCCACAGTTTGCCTACCCCTGTACTAGATGATAGTTTCCTGTCTAGCTTATATAAATAAAAATACTGTGATGGTAATTTACAAACGGCAAAACATGCACAAAAACTCAGCTATAATATTTGTGAAAATCAGCCTGTTTAACTAATGTGTAATCTCTTTATGGCTTCCATATTCATGTTATATTTTTGTAGTAAAAAACTGCTTGGCTGAGCCTTATTTATGATAAATTCATGAAGAGGGGACAGAGGGACTATATTGTCTGAATGTGCCACTATTGAAAATGTAATTGAATTTATTGCATTGGCCAAGTATACCTTAAGGTGTACATTTCTGTATACAGTAAAGTGCATCTGCATGGGCATCTCCCTGAAAGTACAGGACGAGGCCCAAACTCTGCAACCTTCGGGGACATGGGAAAATAATGTCTTTGTAGAGAGAAAATGCTATGCACCCTCTTGAAAAAATTAGAAGGTCCACCTATTTACACTTCTCTTCTCTCCTTAAATCTTTAAATCTTATTTAAATAATCTCCATCACCCCACAAGGGAATACAGGTTGAGTCTCCCATATCCAAAATGCTTGGGACCAGGGGAATTTTGGATAACGGAATAGTCAGTATTTTGGAATATTTGCCGATCATAATGAAATATCTTGGGAATGGGACCCAAATATACACACATAATGCATTTATGTGTTATATATACCTTATACACACAGTCTGCAGGTCATTTTATACAATATTTTCAATAATTTTGTGGCTCAAGCATAGTTTGTATAAGGTGTATATGAAACATAAATTAATTTCATGTATGTACACAGACAGTCTGAAGGTAATTTTATACAATATTTTTAAAAATTTGTGCCTTAGACAAAGTTTGTGTACATTGAACCATCAAAAATGAAAGGTTTCCTTACCTCAGTCATGCTAAAATAATTCTGTATTTCGGAATATTCCGTATTTCGGAATATTTAGATATGGGATACTCAACCTGTATATATTTCTTTGCAACTAATAAACACCTGC
Organism: Taudactylus pleione; assembly: GCA_031769625.1. NCBI lineage: Eukaryota > Metazoa > Chordata > Amphibia > Anura > Myobatrachidae > Taudactylus > Taudactylus pleione. Next base: position 8,331,343 of record JAUIMM010000115.1, read on the forward strand.
ATCTGTCAAGTAGTAAGATGCTCATTTTCCTGCAGATGCCCACATTTTTATGTGCAAACTATATGTTTCTCAAATCAGATACATTTCAGTAAAAACAGGTGCAAGCGAAATTTGCACTGCAGGAACTACACTTTGTGGGCTTTCATATATGTCACTTTAAGGTTAGTTTACATTTTATTTGAAACAAGTCAAAAGTCAAATAACATTTGAAATTCATTGTAAAGAAAAAAATCAAATCACCATATTTTTCTTGTCCTCAACACAATCTTTTTCTTTTTGCTACTGTATGCAAATGTTTTATGGGGGTGATAATTACATTTCTTCTTAAGGGCTTTTTTTTAATAAGTATATTTATTTATTTTATTTTTTTGTACCTAAAAAAAATAGCACTTAACAAGTAGGAGTGTGGCAAGGTTACCGATAATGACAGTTACTCTTATTTATTATACAACTCAAAATTTCTACATTGATGTAATAATAAGTTGTGTTTGTGAAACATTGTATTTTACCTGTTTTCTTCACAACCAAGCCTAAAGAGGCTTAATGCACATATGTTTATATTTCCTCATTATCACTTTTATAGACCCTAATTGAGCTATTTTCTCATTCTTCTTATAGTCTTCATTTGGTTCGAGGAAAGATTGGTTTTCAAATGTATTTTCCAACTATAAAATGTCTTTCTTTGCTTTATAAATATACTAGCTGATGTAACCAGTTTCACCCATGTGGACCTTAGCTATTTACTGTTTCCATTTCAACCACACATTAATCCTACTGTACACTTCTAAATTAATGCACACTCTCCCACACTGCTATAGTAAGACATTATCCTGCCTCACCTGTATACTAACACATTCTTCTCCCTCACCTCTGTAGTAACACATTATTTTCGCTCACCTCCCTCGTCCGTAGTGTAACACATTTGACATTCCCCTCCCTTACCTGTGTTGTAACACATTCCCTTCCCTCACCCCATAGTAACAAATTTGACATTCCCCTCTTTCAACTGTATAGTAACACATTCCCCTCCCTCACCTCTATAACAACACATTCCCCTGCCTCATCTGTGTAGCAACACATTCCCCTCCTTCACCTGTGTAGTAACACATTCCCATACCTCACCTGTGTAGTAACACATTCCCCTCCCTCATCCTTATAGTAACACATTCCCCTCTCACTGCTGCTGTAACACATTTTTCTCTTTTACCTCTATAGTAAACCATTCCCTTCCCTCACTATTCAAATAGGGGAGCCACACCAACTGCCAGTGATGTTTGGCAGCACTTGGGGTAACAGTTGGTGTATGAATATTGACTGTGTTGCAGCCACAATGAGTCAGTCAGTCAGGACATTGCACAGGGAAAGGAAACATTTTAGCCCTTTTCACACCTTTAGGTTGTCCTTCTGGAAGGTTCTCCTCTCTCCACAGAGGAATGCTGTAGCTCTGACAGAGTGACCATCGGGTTCTTGGTCACCTCCCTGACTAGGGCCCTTCTCCCCCAATCGTTCAGTTTAGACGGCCAGCCAACTCTAGGAAGAGTCCTGGTGGTTCCGAACTTCTTCCATTTATGGATGATGGAGGCCACTGTGCTCATTGGCACCTTCAAAGCAGCAGATATTTTTCTGTACCCTTCCCCAGATTTATGCCTCGAGACAATACTGTCTCGGAGGTCTACAGACAATTCCTTGGACTTTATGCTTGGTTTGGGCTCTGACATACACAGTCAAGTGTGGGACCTTATATAGACAGGTGTATGCCTTTCAAATTCATGTTTAATCAACTGAATTTACCACAGGTGGACTCCAATTAAGCTGTAGGAACATCTCAAGGATGATCAGTGGAAATAGGATGCACCCTGAGCTCAATTTTGAGCTTCACGACAAAGGCCATGAATACTTATGTACACGTGATTTCTTAGTGTTTTTTTTTTAATAAATTTGCAAAAATCTCAAAAAAACTTTTTACATGGTTGTCATTATGGAGTATTGTGTGCAGAATTTTTGGAACAAAAAATAATCTATTCTATTTTGGAATAAGGCTGTAACATGACAAAATGTGGAAAAAGTGAAGCGTTGTGAATACTTTCCGGATGCACTGTAACTAGCACCTTCTAGAAGATAAAAGCTAGAATCTGATTGGTTTCCATGGGCAACATCTCCACTTCTAAAAACTCTCACTTTAGTAAATATACCTCTTAATTTCTACAAAAATAGGTGAAAATCTTAATTTTCACCAACTTTTGTCGAAATTACGTGATGATGAATAGAGTCTCGGGTGTGAGATATGTGTAAAATGCTTAATGTATTTCATATGCCACCGGCACTGTTTCTGTGCTTTTGAACAGGTTAGTTACTAGTTCTTCCTCTAGTTCCTCTAAGGTGGAAATTACAGTACTTTTTAGTACCAGTATTTGTAGCCAGTGGTCTCTGTGATGGGAGATAGATATCAATTGTATGCTTACGCCTCAGCAATGGGAGAACATACATTGTAATTCCTTTCACATTTGTAAGTGTTGCACAGAATGTTATTTTGGATACAACAAGTAGGTCTTATTAAAAGGAATACAAACACCAGAAGAATTGTGAAATAATTTTATTTCATATTATTTGATAGTAATTGAATTATTATTATTTTTACCAAATTTTCACCACTATATTTGAAGGCTGCACATGTCTGTAAATTGCTAATGAATTTGCCATTATGGTATTAATATTATTTTATCCCTAATACACTTACAGTATAGCTCACATTAATAGAACAGTTCCTTGTTCATCAACTGTGAGGATAAGACTACACAGTGGTTAAGAGGGTTTATTAAGCTGTCTGGAAAATATATAGATACATTTTAAACAATTAAGTCAAATTTTTTATCTACTTTAGAATGGATGTTATTATGTATGTTTTTTAATGGATTATATTAAATGTTATATTTAAATTTCCAAGATTGCCCCAACAAAGAGTCTCTCTTTTTTCTTACTAGTTTTCTTTACATTTCTAAGTGTGCAAACCATATTGAAATGCATGTGAAATCGCTCCAAAGACTGTACCTTACCCCAGTTAAATTCCATAAAATGTGTCTGTCCTCTTCAAAAAAAAATTCTGCTGTTGGGGATATCTTATATATATTATGGGATAACTATGTTATGCATTCTCTTTGTCAAAAGTATCTTACCATCCATGTTTATCCGAGTTCCTGTAACTCCAGACCCAGCTTTTATTTTTTTGCATTGGTACTTACTTTCTATTCCTAAATCTGAACATTATTTAGTGGGTTAGATTCTATTAGCAGTTAGAGCTGCTTTAGCTCAAATCTGGAAAACTCCTAACCCTCTTTTTTAAGGTCACCTCTAAAATACAATTTAATTTTGAAATAAAAACTTTTCAAGTCCCATATTCTACTGTGCATCAGCTTCATGCCTTGTTATGAACTGTTTTTCATGGCATTTATATGTTATGGATGGTGAGAGAGATATTACTCTCAAATAACTTTGTGACTTTGCTGTTAATGATGATAACTTCATTGAATCTGCACAATGAGCTGTTTTTTGGGGGGCTTTTTGTCTTTTTTTTTTAAAGGTAAGGGGATAATCTTTTCTATCCCTTTTATTGATTGTATAGTTAACTGGTTATATTGTATCTCTGCTATAAATCCTTTTATTATGTAAAAAAGAAAAACTTTTCAAGTTCCATATTCTACTGTGCATCAGCTTCATGCCTTGTTATGAACTGGTTTTCATGGGATTTATATGTTATGGATGGTGAGAGAGATATTACTCTCAAATAACTTTGTGACTTTGCTGTTTATGATAATAAATTCATTGAATCTGCACAATGAGCTGTTTTTTTGTGTTTTTTTTGTCTTTTTTGTGTGGGGGGGTGGAAAGGTAAGAGGATTATCTATTCTATCCCTTTTATTGATTGTATAGTTAACTGATTATTTTGTATCTCTGCTATAAATCCTTTTGTTATGTAATTTTCTCTTTGTATTTGTTTTGTACCTTTCCTCGCCCCTTTTATTCTTTCTGTACTCCTCCCTTATTATTGCAAAATCTTTACTAAAAAAAGCAACATTGTACAACCAAAACAATAATATGCCCTTTGTGAAAATTATGCAGCAAATTATATTTTCTCATAATTAATACATTTTTGAGGAGAAGCGCTTTATACCAGGGAAGAGGTATATTGTGGCCTATGCTTGTATGATGAGGCCGATGTGAATGATCGCCTATGAAAATGGCAACTGTGGAAGCTGTGACTGTACTGGTGAGGGTTGTACATGGAGGTCTGTTCATATTGTTGTTGTTGCCTCATAGGATCATATCATTGTGTGTCGCCCCACCTCCCCATGACTTTCCATAATAAGGACTTCATAAATCAGACATGCAGCATGCTCCCTGATTTTTAGATATGTTCTCATCAGTTTAGCAGCAACATTAATTGCAATTGCATCAAACTCAACCATAGTGGTGGACATTACATGCGATGGGTAGAAGGAGGTCTACCAATGGATCACTTTGTCTTCCATCATGGACTGTTTTCCTGAGTCTTTGCTGCAAACTGCTATCACTGTGAACTTGTCTGTGTATGCAGACACTTAAGCATCACACCTTCACCCTCCCATAACACACACATATGAGGGACCATTTTTGCACTTCTGAACACCCATCTTTCAGTGAGTGCCCACTAAGTCCATCACATATTCAATACATTTCTGATAACGTCCATCTCAATAAGAACTGCACATCTATGCATACTGTACACACAGTGGAATGCATGTCCCGTAGAGTTTATAGGGATCTTTTTGCATGCACAGAAGGAAAAAAAAACCCTCCACTCCGTGCACATGGGCATAGTGTACAACTCTGAATCAGGCACTAAATCTCCAAAGTTTTTTCTCTATTTACTATGTCATCATGGACCACTGCGGAGCCAGATGCTGCATGAACCTCTTTATCCAGCGTATGCAGTTACTCTCTTGGTAACTCCTGATCCAAAAGTCAAAAAGGTTATAATATCACAGACGTGGCTGCACCAGATCTTACTAATTTCAAAAAGTTTTGTGCTCATTCTTAAAGATGGTGCGTGTATAAAAAATATATATTTTTTACCCTTGATATATATTTTCTACCCTATCAGGACAATATGACTTTGACACCTCCATAAGGACAATGTCTTTTTTTTTTTTTTAAATCAGAAATGCTTCATCCTTCCATAAACAAGATAAGCCCTATAGCAATACATTCATTTTAAAAATGGGCGATGTTTGCACCTGCCATGCTGTTATATAAGGGAATAATGTATAATAAGCACTACAAAAGTTCTCTCCCTGCAGGGTAGAAATAGTGGTGGGTAGTAATGCAATTACAATTTTGTTTTTTTACTAATTCAGTGCTCAGAATCTATTCCCTGCATGCAGCTGCTTGTGCTCAGTCTCAGCGATACATGGGCTACTCTGTAGTAAGTCCAAGCAGACTACAATGGCAGGGGGTAGGGCATTTACTACAAGCCCAGAAACACCTGCACAGAGAGGAAATGATGGGGGGTCGGCCACTGCAACCTGCACACTTGAAGATGTCTCCCATTAATTATCAGGTCTTATAAACATGCTGGACGATTTTGCATGTCTGACAGACCAATAATTAACTAGTCGGTCAAACCAATACACTGTCCAATTATGTGGATCATCCACTGATGATCAGTGTATTGGACAGATAATTGGACAGTGTATGCCCAGCATTACTTGTTACATATGCCCAGGGGTGTAGAGAGCCCTGCCGGGCCCAGGTGCAGATGGGGGCTTGGCCTAATCGCAGGAGGCATGACCACGCCCCCTTGAGAAAAAAATACACATTTGCAGCGCCACAAAGCGGCGCTGTGCACTGGGGAGGGGGGGCGCTGTGAGCCCCTCAGCACAGAGCAAAGCCAGGGAGGGGCGCGATCAGTGTGATCGCACCACCCCACAGGCATAGGAGACTGCTGTGGCTGTTGCTCAACAGCCACGAGCAGTCTCCCACTGTAGCTCAGCACAAGCTGTGTGCTGGGCTGCTGTGTGGGATGGGGGGGCAACACTGGACCCGGGCCCCCGCCGGGGCCCTCAGGAAGCCCAGGCCTGGGTAAATAGTCCCCCCCTCTCCACGCCCCTGCATATGCCTAACACCAAGGTGCTTTGCTCTGTGTGCATTCATTGTAGAATGGACTTAACACACAGTACACACAGGGATGCTGGTTCATGTCGACCCCAATGTGTTCTTTAATTGGTGCATGTTATCTGGATCTGTAGAAAATTATGTGTGTGCAGGTGTTGATATTGCTGAGTTTTATAGACACACACCAGTGGATGACTGAAACTATGAACAGCCCAGTTACTTAACCAGTGGTATTGGTTTATTGATAGATATAGAAGGTAGAGTCATACTCATTGTTACATGTACACTGGTAATAGAGTGGAGTGGGGTTCTATACTGTCAGTATAGAGTGTATGCTGCAAATGGGTAGTGAATGCTGCAAATGGGCAGTGGTGCAGGAATCTTAAACAGACATACAGGTATTAACTAGGTATCCCATAGGATCTAAGAAGGAGACTTCTGTCATTCTCTCAAAGTAAAGACTAGATGTCCCCTGCACATGCTCAGTAGTGATCATGACGGCCATCTTGGGACAGGACATGGAGCCTCCCTGGAGGGACAGGAAGACTTGAGTATGCGCAGTAGCACACTCCTCTTTCAACAGGATCCCTACTCTGAATAACTTTATCATCTCATCCTACAGATATTCAGTTGAATCCAGTTGAATTTGTGGAATATTTCCAGAACTTACTTACCTTTGTAGCATGAAGCATTATCTGTCTTAAAAAGTTCATTTAATGAACTGATACATTGCTGTCTTTAAGCCAATCAGTGTTGTTAATATATAAAATGTGATTCATTTAATTGCTCTACTTGTATTAAGTTACCCAATGTATATCACGCAAGCACATCCCGACAATTGAGTGGTCAGTTGCAATGGAAGAGCTAGTATGTCTAATGAGCCAGATACTTAATGTACATTGTTTTATAGTAATATAACGCTGTCTTTTTTAAGCTGTAAATAGTTCATAGAGCTCATCATTCTCTGAGATTTTATTCGAATTTTGTTGTGGTTACTTCAAATGTCATGTTTATTTTAAGGATATGAGCATGTAGTATTGTATTATTCAGTGTTTAATTCCTACTTCCTTTTACTCATTTAGATGTCTAATCATGTCACTCTAGGGATTTAGCTGACTGGCAGTATAATGACTGTGCTTTGTGTGACTTCATTATGTTCGGGAAGAAACCCGTTTTCCTTATTTTTACAATTTCTTTAAAGTGACTTTTAATCATAAGGACAGTTGGCAAAAATGTCAAGTTACAGCCTTCTTACCTGTGTGAAGAAAGACTACTTTATTGTTTGAAAGATGAGATTATTATTTTGTATATGTTTCTCAGACATGTCATGTAACTTTGTTTTTAAAATGTTGCCTCTGTTTTAGTGCCTATGAAACCAAAAGAAATTTTTTTTCATGATGATCTGATACAACTTCTGGATGAAGATGAAAGTGATTGTGGTGATTTGCAAGGTATGGTATCAACTAATATCACATTCACTTGAAAATGTACAAGTAAAGAAATAATAAAATATTAAATATGGCAAGAGAGGATACTCTTTCTGGGGCACACTTTAAACATTAAATTATATTAGGATTGTTAATTCAAAATATAACTTTTATTACATGCCCATTAAATAGTGACAGTTTAACATGTGGTATGTAAGTCACCTGATCTTGTTATAAAAAACAATGAAAGATAGTTAAAAATGATGATACTAAAGAGAGTATCTCCAAGGAATTATGAGAGTGTGTATTCAACTTCATACAAATGGAAAGTATGCATTTTTTATTCCGTTGAAGAATATTAGGAGACAATATGATGTTAATCCCAGATACATTTAATAGTTGGCAGTAATTGCTAAATATAAAATTCTGATATTACTGTAGTTCTGGAAGGACAAGGTCATGTAACTAGATATGATATGTCAAATAATTTATAATAAGTCTAGTTTTTAAGATCAATAATTATCATTTATGAACACAATACTTGATTTTAGTAGAACAGCTCGTAGAGGATCAACAACCACCATAAATTGTTAATACTTAAAGTGGATGTAAATTGCTAACCTCTTTTGTTAGCATGGGGTGTCCGAGACATTAGCAAGATGCTTAAAAATAAGTTATGTTTCATTGCAACAATTAATATATGTATGCATTTCAACAATAGAGGATTCAATGGACAGGCAGTCTATACAAGAAAACTTGCAAGATAATGCATGTTTTAACAATTATGAATATCATCTTCTGTGTAGACAAGTAGCAAAGATCAGCATCAACAAAAAATATGAATATGAAATAAATAAATTCACCTTTGATTACAGTATATGTATAATTTTTACACATTTCATGGAAATACACAATGCATAACCATCATCCAACATGCTGTATAAATTGCACAATAACCTTTGCATTGTCATGAGTAATATAATGTGCCATCTCTATAAAAGTTCTACAGTTTATAAATCACTATATGTGTATAGAACCATAAAATACTTAGGTGCCTTCCTTCGTCTGCTGTCAGCTGTTGTATTGAATAGGGGATGATAGAGCAGTAGAGCTATATCATTGCTGTATGGAAAAGAAGCAGAAACAGTAGCTGCTGATTATTTCCTATTGGGAGTTAGGTGACATTTAGTGCCAAATGGTAGTTTAAAGGTCATATGATAAATGGGCACACCACTAGAAGAAAGAGTGTCACCTGCGATATGTGCCATGGTGATGTGTAGTTCATGGTCAGACCTGTGCTGGACAGAGGTTCCAGATCAGGTGAATGGAACCCAGAAATGGATTGATCCATGGTAGCTATTGTGATTAAGCCTTTATGGTGAAATGTGTGTCAATCCATTTCTGGGTTCCAGTCAGCTGATCTAGCACCTCTGTCTGGCACAAGTATGACCATGATCTACACATCACTGTGACACACATTGCAAGTAACACTCTTCCTTGGAAATCCATTGCCATTTCCCCGGGATTCCCTGATTTCACTGGTGGTTACAGAGGTATGTATGAATTGTGGCTGCAGCATGTGCAAAAATGTGACTGTGACTTGCCCTCTAATAAATACCTATCTGCAATTACATTTCTCAATTATACAGTAATAAATAGTAAAATGTATGTATATATATATATATACATATATATATATATATATATATATATAGTGGATGGAAATAAGAGGGTTTGCAGAAATGAAACACTTAGTAATCTGACCTAGTCAAATTAGATTCGTAACTGGCTAGTAAGGAAAATTAAGAGGGGTGTGGTATAGTTGTGAACCTCACTAGGATCTCCTTTGTGGAGGGATGATACTCTTGTCAGTCAAGGGCTTCTCATACCTTCCTATTGTCCAATATAAATGAAGGACAATGATAGAAGGCAACAAATTAAATTTTTCTAAAAACATCTCATATGTGTTTTTATTAGTGCTACCTGACATCCAAGTAGACATAACAAAAATGAGCAAATAAGAGTAAACATTTCAGGGCAGATCAATGTTCCTTTCTTCAGGGCAATATGATGTACAGTACTTGCAGGACTGCCTGAAATGTTTGTTCTTTTTATGATGTCTACCCGGATATCTAGTAGCACTAATAAAAAGCTAATTTGAGCTGGGTTTTTTCTTATTGAATGTATTGGCATGTAGGCTTGTTCTTTATTGATATTGTTAATATATATTGGTATTTAATAATACACATTTGTACATTAGAAAACCATGGAACAAGTAAAGATTTGTGAAAGGGAAAATGGACATCAAAATATATTTTACAGTTTATATATCAATATTGTGATGAGAGTAAATAAAACCAGACTGGACTTCTGATATCTTAGATGGTCAAAATTGCTACAGCTACTTAGTCCTTCAACCCTTGCCATGATCAGAGCTATCCTTATGTGAATCCATTGGAAACAGCCACTGAGCACAGCATGGTTCTAGCAGGGAAGTGGTTCAAGAGAAATCCTATTGCCAGATGCAACCAAAGCTTTATGGATTGATACTGATGAAGAGGGAGCCAGGTGAAGTCCTAGTAAAGAATTGAGGGCAAAGAATTAGATGCTATATATTCATTGCTATGAACTAGATCAAATTAATGTATTAACTGAGTGGTGGGAAAGTTGCCATAGTGGAGTCTTATCTGGACACGTAAGATTGACCTCCGCAAGGGCTACAGTACAGTCATGGATGCAGAGCAGAAGACCCAGGGACATAAATATTTATCCGTACTTCCCAGTAGTGACAGTGGTCTCAGCCCAGTGATTAAACATGGGCAGATTGGTGAGGGCTGGAGGCCTGTGCAACTCACAGTTTCAGCATTCCCTCCTATATATATTGCTGAAAGACTTGATATGAAAGAGACAGAGGATGGAGGGGAAGAAGATGTTAATATTATTGGTGGCAGTGACACACTAGTCACACACTATGAGGCATCAATAAATCAAATAGAATTTAAGGCCTACCTCGGTTGGAACAAATAGCCAGTCCCTAGTGAAGATGTGATTAGAAATGTCTCTAATAAAGCAGATTGGTAGAGTGACGTTGTAGACATTGTTTACTGTAGGTACAATAAGTGGAAGATAGTCCACTTGATGGGAGCATAAACAGGGAAGGAGCTTGGTGGACTCTAGCAGTGAAATTAAGGGAACCAAAGGAAGAGAAGGTTATATGTATGTTTTGAAGAAAGGCTTGGGCTCCACCTGAAACATTAAGTTACAAATATATTGGAGCGATTAGTATGTGGAAAAATTAATCCACATGACATCTGCAAACTGGTTCAAGTATTTAGCACTTTTGCAGTTTTGGATGCCATCTTTAAGGAAATTAGGTAAATAAAACCCTGCTTGACTTGTTTTAGTTATATGGATTGTTTTGGGGAGACTTTAAGGGCTTTCTGGTGTTAGACCTGTAATATGATGGGAAGTTCAAATTGAAGGTATCACTTAGGATTGATGAGTGGGATAAAACAGAGATCAGCCTATGGATGAGGGTGTGATTTACTGTAAAGGGTTGATAATAGTAATTTCCAGGGGCTCCTAGCACTTCAGACACAGAAGGGTTTCAAGGGGAATAAAGATGAGAGAATATTAGAAGTTTAATGAGGGATAATGTAAGTGGTATCACTTGTGCAAAGTTCGGAATGAATCCTCAACTATCTGCTAGATAGTGTTTCTAAAGGGTAAAACAGGGCACCCCCCCAGGAAGATTAGGTTTAGGGTGCGAGGGGGGGTTAGGTTTAGGCACTCCAGGGGGGAGGTTAGGGTTAGACACTAGGGGGCAGGTTAGGGTTAGGCACCCCTAAGGGAGGATTAGGGTTAGGGAGGGAGATGGGAGGGTTAGGATACTTACCACTGGGCATTGGGATCTCCTACTGCTGGCCTTCCACTGACGGTATTTGAACCGGCGGCTGTTGAGCCATTGGTATTTATATCCCATCCACATATGTGGAAGGAAAAGGGGGGTTTTGTGCATACTTTTACGGTAGATGGTGTAATGGTAGATTGGGTTGCGGCAGTACTGTAGGACAAATAGTAATGCACTTTTTGAACTGTTCACAATAGTTTTATGGGCTGGAACTATGGAGTAAAAGTCAGTTTGTGCTCATTGTGATAACATGAGTGTGGTGATGAAAATTAACAATATATTTTCTTTCCTGCCCCTGTCCACTTCCCTGTATCCAGTTCCACTGTGTTTAATGTTAAGTAATATGTTTAAAGGTTAAGCATATACTGAAGTGGCCAATGTGGTAGATAAATGCACACCGCTTCTCCTGCCAACTAATTACTTCCTCCCACTCTCGTCTCCAAGATTTTGCACGTTCTGCTCCTTACCTCTGGAACTCTCTCTCTCACCCCATCACACTATCCACCACTCTACAAATCTTCAAATGGGCTCTCAAGACCCACTACTTAATCAAAGCCTTCCAGCTCTCATCCTAATCCACTGCTACATGCTCTTTCCTCCCTTGTCTACCCCATATGTGTCATCCCTGTTTGTCTGCCTCTCCTGATTAGAATGTAAGCTCTCACAAGCAGGGTCCTCTACCCTCTTGTGCTTCTCCTTACTTATACTTTCATCTACTCTTTACTACCCACTAGGGCACCCAACACTTTATTTGCTTGTGCCCTGTTGTTTATTTCAGTATTTTGATCACTAATACAGCAATGTATATAATATAAGACAAAAAATTGAATAGTTCACAAGCGCTGTCTGTAAATGGTCTTTAAATTGAATAAAGTGTTTTTTTCACACCCTTTAGAAAAGCAGTTGAAACCTTCCTTATATCAATGGATCTTCTGTCTGGGGCAGTCATAGGCCTACAATTTGGACAGAACTTCACCTAGAGTGAAACTAAACCATTCCTTGAAAGGTTTCTTTAATTTCTCACTCCACTCTCTCTCATTCCTTACATGCACTGGTTCCTTCCACCAATATATGGCATGTGGACTGAGACTCACCTCTAAGCCCTTTGTTTCGTGCACATAAAGGATCTAATAGAAGACTGTCTCTGCCTCATAAAAAATGGAAAAGCTTTCCAATGGTGAACAATGTGTTTTTTCCATAAAAATCCAAAAAAGACATAAAAAATTAAATAAAAACATTCCAATAATCGTACTGAACAGGTAATTGTGGGCCACAAACACACAAGATACTCCTTACATGAACCCGGAAAGGTGATCTCAGCTGATGTGTAAATAGTAGCCAGATGGAAAACAAACACTACTCTGTCAGGCATAAAAAGTCCCCCACCATGTATATAATGTACATAAACCTTGTGCTTGTCCTGCACTGTATTGTACTGTAAGTCACTGGTTTCAGTTATTTATGTACTACATTGTATCATACTGTAAGTCACTGATTCCACAATATGTGTGTTTGTCTCAACCACACCTAGCTTGGATATATTTTATGTTTAAGTTTCAAGGAATCAACAATACTAAATTCAACAACATCAGATTAATATTACAAAATATATGGATACCTCCACCACATCCTCATATAGGGCCCGATTCTGAGTAATGAGCAAAGCAAAAGAGAGTAAGAAACTTTCTACCTTGGTAAAACCATGTTGCAGTTGGGACAGATTTAAAATATGCAGAGAAATGCTGTCCAGCAATTATGAGCTACATGCAAAAGCAGCTAGTATTTACCCTGCATGCAAAAAATACTGTAGATGTTTTCGTGCCCATTGCATTGTAAAATGGTACATTCCTGATACAAAGTTACTGTACTTACTTTTTTGCTTTCCTCCCAACTCAGAATCAGGCCCGTAGTCTGTATCTTATAATACCACTGATCAACATTTCATTAAGGATGTGCTTCAGTACCACTAAGCTTGATTGCAGACCAATTTCTAACACTGAAGAACAAAGAAGTTTCAGAAATTATGTTTCTTAAATTAAATCACTACTTCTTTGTTATGATTTAATTAAAACCAGTGAATCTCATATCACGGGGTCCAATTACAATCAGTAACATATTAACATATTATTAAAAATAAAGTAGTAAATAGAAAAGAAATATGTGATTAAACATTTTCTGATTGATACCACTTTTGGTTTTTCCATAATTATGAAACACAGAAAAAATAATTCTCTTTATATAGTTTAAAATAGAAACAATTGATGGATAACCAATGGTTGCACAAAGCAGCCTTATCTGTATCATAACCCAAAGTGAATGTCAACACATTCAAACAGAACAAACAAAAAAGTAGGAAATTACTTAGTCTCAGATACTGGTGTACATATAACAAATATTATTTCACAGGAGCTTATAATGACACTATTTAATTAAATATATATGTTCCTAATGGACGGTCGGAGTTCTTTTTTGATTTAAGCATAATGTCCAATCCTGTTCATCTGTTTCATATTTTCCTTGTTTAGCATAAAACAGAATGGAAAAATATATATGTGTAGTATGTTCATAAACTTCAAAATAAAGCTCCACCTCATGAACCAAATGTAAGAGTAGTGATGAACCCTCAGATAGAAAGCGTAGAGGTCACACTACAGATGTGTCCACATATATCTATTCTCTGTGCACTACAAGTCACGTTACACATAACGCACGAGTGCCCTGTGACTTGGTAGCGCTGAGCGTCATTCTTCTTTTCAAATGCATCTTATTCACACAGTAATGCAAATAGGATGCACAAAAAGGCTCTGCTGATTAAAATGATATGTGGTATGCCTAAATTCTGAGTGTCACTATGGGTGTATCTGCATGCAAAATACATTACAGTGTCAGCGAAGATACTGGCACCAGCACTGCTGATTCTGGAAAATGGAATCAGTGGTGCTGGACTGGTGCATACAGTGCAGAGAGACTACTGCCCACTGCACGCACTCACCCACCATCCGTCTCCTGCAGCCACACAGTGACAATCTAGCAGCCTGTGACCAGTGTTAGACCATGCCATCCAGCAAAACAGGGCATGGCTATGAAGCAGCAGGGGTCACCATATAATCAACCTTAACCCCGGTGGCCCTGTCCAAACCTGGGTGTTGATCATATCAAGGACCAAAAATGCCACCTCTTTTGTGTGGAATTATTTTTATCAAAATCCTGATAACATTTATCAAGCCATCTGTACCGTTTGTGAAGCAAAAGTAAGTAGGGGCAGGGACATTAACCATCTAGGAACCTCCTCCCTGTTACTTAATTTGCAACTAGTCCATGCAAAGTTTTTGGAAAAATCTGAAAAATCTGGTAAAATAATAACAAGCAGTCAAACATCAGCTAGGTCCCAGCTCCCAGCTATATCCCAGCTCATGCAATCTCCACCGCCAACCCCTTCATCATCAATCTCCTCATTAATGATCAGAGGTAGTCCTCCTGCATTCAATTTGTGAAGGCTAACTGATTCCTCCCCTGTCCAGCAGCATCTAACTCACAATGTCAGCTCAATGTCACAGGCAGGCTCCTCTCTGTATCACTGGCTTCACTAAGAGGCACACTGGTGTCAACCTGTTAGTAAAACTCATAGATGTCATAACAAATGGCTTACCCTGCTAGGTCTCTCCTCAGGATTTGTCATTTCCATTAAAGCATGTAACATTGTGAGAGCATTGCAACTGGGTGAAGTTGAACACATGCCATTTTTTTAATAAATGAAAGGGGCATGCAGGTGATGCTGTCTGTGGACAGAACATTTTCTGGACATTTTCAACATTCAGCAACCACTTGTAGAAGATTGCAGCATCTGCAAGAACAGTTCAATTTGCCATGCCACCAACTGAAGCAAGATGTAGTGACCAAGTAGAATTCCACCAATTATATTCTTCAGCAAATGGAGGAACAACAACAAGCAGTTCAAACCTACACAACAAGCCATGACATAGGGAGAGGAGGAGAAGAATATTCTGTTTTATGTAAGCTACTAAAACTATTTGAAGTAGTAACTAATGAAGTGAGTTCAGACACTGCAAGTGTAAGTCAGGTGATTCGCTTAATAACACTACTGAAAAAAATCTAGAGAAACAGAAAAAGGAGATGAAAAAAATATTCCGCTAAGTATGTTGGACTTGTAGATCAAGTTCTTCATTTACTTCCAGGACCAAAGAGTTGTCATGATCTTACAATTGATTACTACATTTTTGCAATCATACTTCATACTAGGTTTAAGTCATAAGTAATATCTTTCTTTCCAACTGACACAGATCTTAAGAGATGCAAAGAGCTTGTTGCCAGCAAGTTGTCTGCTCAAATTGCACAGGACACTACAATGTCTCCTGCTTCAGTTCATCCTGAAAGTACTGCTGTCAGGAAAAAAAATACTTTTTCCAAGAGACCCACTGGGGGTGTGGAGTCAACTCAGCACACCAAAGTGAAACACCAGTTTGACATCTAGTCAGGCATAAAATAATTGCCCACAATTATTGACACCTCTAGAGTGATTCAATCTGATACACTAGGTTGGTGGAGAAATATTTTAATGACAATGTACAAATTAGCATGTCACAAAGTCCTTTTGATTACTTGGAGGAAAAAAAGGCAATTTGGAGCCCTTTGTACAAACTACTTTTGTAGCACCCTCCAGTGTGAACTCAGAAATA
Organism: Taudactylus pleione; assembly: GCA_031769625.1. Taxonomy (NCBI): domain Eukaryota; kingdom Metazoa; phylum Chordata; class Amphibia; order Anura; family Myobatrachidae; genus Taudactylus; species Taudactylus pleione. Next base: position 8,347,524 of record JAUIMM010000115.1, read on the forward strand.
ATGTTTAGCACAGCAAACCTTGTGAGCAATTAGTGTATGAGGTTAACTTCTCAAAATGTTTAAAAACTCATGTTCATAAAAATTAACTACAAATTCTATGAAGAAGACCTTTGCTGCCAATTATGGTGTATTCCAGTGGAGATTAGCTAATATTGTGTGATGATGATGTAAACACTGTTGAGGGTGAGGAGGATAAGGATGACAATAAAATGTTTCCAATGAAAGCATGATTAACCATGCTGGTAGCCACCTTAAGCCCATTGGTATTTTTTTTGTGGGGGCCCAATGAAACCAAGCACTTCAGCCACAAAGTGGCAGCCCCTGTTGTGGAACTGCTTGGTTTATTAAACTGTGCAGGTTCTTTTTAATATATGACATAAGGGTGGTGGCAGGGCCTGAGGAAAATTCCATTGTGGACTGCTTTTCTTTTTATTAGGGGCAGTTTGGGGGCTGTCACAATCAGGCTATGCTGACCCTCTGCCAAGGTCTTGGAAGATGTGGACCCAGGTTGGGAAGTTAACAGGAGGTGAGGGGCCAGGATAAATGACTTTCTCATCCACAAGTACCAGATGATGGCTAGACTTGACCAAAGGTGTGGAGTCTAACTTACTGGGAGGTGTTCACCAGTGACCCCGCCAAGCAGGATTTGGGTTTAAGCTGCACCCAGCAAACAGGTCACAGCCCTTTGGTCATTTATCTAACACAAATGGGAAATGAAAGAACACTATCACAGGGAAAGCAAGGAAAAAGATACTGGAAGTTTGTACTGGGGTGATGTATCGAGTATGCACTCTGTTGATCCAGACACAAGGCTGAAACAGGAAAATGGCACTAGGAGATTGTACTTGGATGACATACTATGTACATATGCTGTGGCTTCAGACGTAGAACTGGCAAAGGAGAATGATATGATGAGATGGTATTTGGATGACGTACTAAGTACACACACTGTGGCTTCAGATGCAGAACTGGCACAGGAGAATGATATGAAGAGATGGTACTTGGATGACATACTAAGTAAACACACTGTGGCTTCAGATGCAGAACTGGCACAGAAGCTAACTCTAGGAGATTGTACTCAGAAGACATACTGAGTACCATGGATAAACACTAGGAAAAAGTCACTAGAAGCAATGGAGCTTGGGTCCTGGAACGTTGCAACAACAAGTCTTCACTGGAAGTAATGACATTGTACAGGCAACTTCCTGTTGTCCAGAGCCCAGTTAAATAACCTAAGGTAGCAGTACATTGGTGGTTAGTGTCAGCTTACAGCAACCAATTCTACCATTGGGTAATCAGGATATAGTCGAAATACTGGGTTTGGGATGCGCTTCTGGATCGTGGTGGTGTTGTGGGATACAGGGGCTTGGATGATGGAGGGGGAAGGTGTGAGGACAGAAAAGGAGGGAGGGGGGAGAGAGAGAGAGAGAGAGAGAGGGGGGGGGTCCAGGTGTGGATGGTGCTGCACCGTACAGTAGGGGTACCTGATCCTACTATTGGATAGATATGGTAAGATTGGAGGGTACGTGCACTACTTGGTTGTGTGTGGTTTGTGTGTATTGGTGGTGAGAGGGAGGTGGGAAAATACGGGGGGAGGTTGGGGGAAGCAGATGGCTGTGTGTTGTGGTGGATGTGTTGTGGTAGAACAGAAATACTGGAGGCTGGATGGATGGTGGAAGAAACAAATACATTTATTTGTATCTGTGTGTGCACATAGAGGGTGGTAGTTGCTCAGTAGGAGGCACAGTGCTCCTGGAAGATAAATGTCTCTTAGATGGTTCGTGGCAGCACACACTGCCCAGTTGTTGGTGACTTGGGGTGACAGGGCATATCCACAGTGTGGGGAGTAGGGTCAACCCTTTCAGGGGGCTCCTTGACATGTGGTCCTGACTACTGCATGCTTCCCTGCTGGACCTATGATCGACAGACTTCTGAACTGGGATGCCCTGTTTTAGGTGATATGGGGTGCTCCCACTTTGTGGCATCCCGCACTGGTGAGGAGAATGGGTGCTGACCTACCGGTAGGTGCCCAGGTCCGGTGGTGTGGAATCAGTTCTTCTCAAAGTCCTGTTTGATGCCACGGTGAGGGACGTGCACTGTTTCAGTGGCTCACATCCATGGATGCAGTGCAGGTGAAACCTGTGCTGCATGCGGTGGTGTGATGAGCGTGTGCAGCGCTGTCATTTCACAGAGGCTGGTGCAGGTGTGAGTGGGGACCAGCATCTGGTTAAGCGCCACTGCTGCCATTCAGGTAACCAGATTGGGGCAGATGTAGATGCAGGTGGGTTCAAGATGGGTAGGTGTCTGGGTGAATCCCCTCTATTTTTTTCCCTCCTCCCTCTCCCCACCAATACTCACACACACAACCAAGGAGCACACGTACCCTCCAATCTTACCTAATCAGGATATAGACTGTCATGGCTGCATCCATGATGGTAACCACAGCATAGAGCGAGCGCATGGATGTCTTAGCAGACCCCAGGTATAATCCTCAACACGTCACTTGCTGCTGCACCTGGTGTCTGCCCGCTCGGGAGGTCAGTGGAAGCCAGCACTGAGGTGAAAAATGGCTAATCCTAGGCCGCAACCTGACAGAGGCATTGGTGATGGTCTTTTTGCATAGACAACATTATTATTGGTTATTGCTCTAACATATAACTAATTTGCAACAAATTTTTAACTAAAAATAATGTGGTGCCTCACAAAATATAAAATAAACATATTCATGGAGCATATTTAGTATTATAAAGTAATATGAACAAGAAAATACAAGGCCATGTAGCAATTATATATATATTTTTTTAATTAATCAATCATTCTTTTTTTTACCTGTCTTCCACTACATACTCCACCTCCATTTTCCTATACTGCCCTCAGGCCTCTGAGCTACTTCCCCTCATACTCACACTCTCTTCTGCACCTCATAAATGTACTACAGGGGTGTTAACCAATTAGGAAGGAGGTAAGAGGGGGGATAATATGGCCAGTTTCTCTTGCAACCCTTGTCAGGAATCCTTGGCTCTATTAACAATAACAATTGTATTCTTTTGTGGCCTTTTCTCAGTTGTCAAAAAGCAGATCTTGCAAGGCCTCAAAATAAATTTTCTTAATCAATCAACCAATGCTTTACCTGCTTTCTACATACTCCACTTCCATTTCCATATACTGTCCTAGGTCCTCTAATCTAGTGCTTGATTCTTAGTTTCTATGGGGTTATATAGTTTATTAAACTGCCATCCTTTCTTCCACTGCTATGCCGCAATGCAACTTAGATGCATTTTTTGCAAAATAGGTGCCAAGTGCTAGTATTAGTAGCACAGGACCTGGTGGCACACTCACACCAGGCAAGTAGCAGTGCGTAGCGTATTGAAACTAGATGTATGAGGAGACATCTGTAGATGTGCTATATGCTTTTAAACTGTAATGTGTTTTTGCTCCTGCTCTGTTGCTTAATTTAGCCAGCCAAACTTTGGCTAATACTGGAGATCAATTTTGAGAGTTGTGAGGTGGTCAAAATTGACTAGAATTTAATGTTATTGAGGTTAAAAATACTGTAGGAGCAAAAACAGGCCCAAATTACTGTACATGACTTCAGATGTTTTTATCAATTAAAAAAAAAAAAAAATACATGATGGCTTTGGCAAAACCAAAACACGATGATGAATTAGAACCAAAACTAAATCATTAGGGTCTGTGCAAATCTCTAATAAAAACCTTTTGATGCTACTGTTGTAAGACTGGATGTTGAGGGGAGTGCACTTGCATCAAGCTTGGATTTTAAATTAGGTGCTTTTCTATATATCTGTATTGGTTTATCAGGAATAGATGAACTGATCACTGGGTCTTTTTTAAGTTAATTCCAGTGTTTCTTTATAATCTTTTCTATATCTCTATGTTGCTTTAATACTCTCTAATAAAAGCCCACTGGTACTTTTCATCTTTTTTCCGGTCTCCATTAGATGTAAGTAAATATTTCCTATCGATCTTTTCTATTGTAGACATGGTGTCATCCACTTTCTCATGGTTATATCCAAATGCTTTAATTTTCTTACCCATCTCCTCAGCCTGAGTGAGAACCACCTCTTTTTTGCTAGTTTCTTTTGTGTCTCTTAAATTGACCATTGACCATTGGGTATGGAATTAATCCAGCTATCTTGATTACAGCTGGTCACCCTGATGTAAGTACTTAAGTCTGTGGGCTTAGTGTACTGTTTTGTATGGATAATGTCAGCCTTGATATATACCTTGATAAGAAATGAATGGTGTTTTCCTCTGTCTCAAGAAAAAATATAATTCTCCAATTTTTAATATTGAGCCAGTGACATAATTCTTCCAGACTCTGTTTCCTATATTTCCAAATAAAGAAGATGTCATCTATATATCTTGAATAGGTCACCAGGTCTGCTCCAAATACATTGCCAGTCCAATTGGTGTCGAGCTTCCATTGACCCATGTAAATGTTGGCAGCAGTTTGGAGCACACCTAGTGTCCATTGCAGCTCCTTCTGAGGAAAAAATAATCTTTAAATATGAAGAAGGTATTGGATAGTATAAAATGTATGTACTCCAACAAAGCATTTTTAAAAACTTTTGGAATCTCTGAACATTCTAGAAAATATTTAATATACTATTCCTAACTTGTAATCTATTATCATGTAAAGGGAGCTAACATCAACCATGTCTAAAACATAACCTCAATCCCATGTTATTTTCTCCAAGATGGGATTTATTGTGTATAACTAAATTAATTTTGGGAGGTTGGCTGTGATGGATTTCACTCCAGAAATGATTGGTCTACAAGGTGGGAGGTTAACAATTTTATTAACTTTATGTAGTAAATAAATAACTGAAGTGGTAGTATTTTCATTATAGGTAACACTTTCTTCTTTTTCTGCAATAGTTCATTTCTTCATGTATTTCTCAACAAATTGTTGTAGATTCACTGATTTGGAATTATTTGGATCTCCTCTCAGTTTTTTTAGTTGTTTATATAGTACATCTCTTCTTCATAATCTGAACATCAAAGATTATGTACATTTTATCAAATAGTAAAGAGTTTATAATGTTTTTATTATGATGCCACTTCCGGTCACTGTTTGATTGGTGTACTCAGTAATAAATACCAAATGTTCTCACACATGTCTTGAAAAATTCTCCCATTGAGCCGAAATGCATCGACAAGCAGGAAGTGTGAGCTGCAATTTATTTACACCTGGGGTATGCTGAATTAACACATCTTTTGACTGTCCAGATTCTAATTTTTAAGTGTTGTTTTCACAACTTCAGGTCCAATCTGTGGTTGTTTTTTAACCCTTTTTTATTATTTGCATCTACTTTGTGATATGTTTTATCGATGTATCCCAACTATAGGTTTTATGTTTTAAATACATTTTAATCACCTATTTTTGTGGAATTTATTCCCATGGCCCCATTTTCTATCTGGATAGAACAAGTGGAAATGATTACAGAAATCTTGATATGATCAATACCAAGTGTTTATCATGCGTTTGGTATGCCATACATCTGTATATCTAAGATACATTGATATACTTATTAACTCTTTAAACTGAGTAAGTGGAGTATGCATTATCCTTCCTCTGGTGTGAACTTTATATGGTGTGGGATCATGCATAGAGGAGATAAAATATACCTATATGGGCATGCCACATTGTGCTATATTGTGAGTGTGGTACACACTTTCTATATCAACAAGTGTGTCCTCCACTATTTCTATCTGAGGGTTTATCACTAATTTTACATCTAGTTCATGAGGTGGAGCTTGATTTTAAAGTTTATAAACTTACTACAAATATTCTACACATATATATATGTTTCATTCTGTTTTATGTTAAACAAGGAAAACACAAAACAGATTAACAGGATTTAATACAATGCTTAAACCAAAGAAGGACACTGACCATCCAGTAAGGAACAAATATATTTAATTGAATATTTAGAGTGTGTTTATAAGCTCCTGTGAAATCATTTTTGTTATATAGTCTGTACACCAATATCTAAGACTAAGGGGCCTATATAGCAAGCAGTTTGATACATAAAAATATGCAGAAACTGCAGTTTCTGCATAATTTTATATATTGCTCCTATGTACTAAAAGCACAATGCAGGATATTTCACAGAAATCTCCGGCAAAGTGCTAATTATTATCAATTGGGACTACGATCTGACCCTTGTGTACTAAAGTACAAAAAGCAACGCTTTTCGGAGTTTAGCCCCAGTAGTTTATACCATCTTCAGATGGTGTAAATTGCTTTGATCCTATGGGGGCTCCAGGTGCAGGAGAGAGATCTTTCGATCTCTCTCTCACAGCCCCTTGCCAGCTCCGGAAGCTGACACTGTGCGCACTTACCCCATAAAAATCTTTTACTTCTGCACAAGAGTTCCACAATTTGCAGAGGATAGAACTTGCAGGGACAGCAGTTACTACAACCAATGTCCCTGCAAGTTCCCATTTGTACATAGGGGTGTATTTTCATTAAAAATTAAAATATCCCCTGCAAGTGGGACTGATCTTTACCATGACTATTGATACATAGAACCCTAAGTCATTTCCCACTTTTTCATCTGTATCTTTATATAGTTTATTTGTTGCCCCACTGTTTCCATGGAAAAAAAAAAAATTTTTCAATTGTTTTGTTTGGTTTATATAATATTTTCCATATAATATATATAATTCTCAATTGAGGATCTGATGCTATATAGTTCACTTACAAGAGTGTGACACTCAGGCTAGAATGGATGTTAATTTAGCGACTATTCAAATTAGATAGGTAAACATAGATCAATCCCACCATAAATTTTAAGGGACCTATGTATCAAGCAAATCAATTTAAGCAGAAACTGCAATTTCTGGAAAATTTTATGAATTGTTCCTATTTACTAACGGCACAATGCAGGGGATTTCACAGAAATCTCCAGCAAAGTGCTAATTAGCACTTCAGATTGCAGTCCCCATTATTATCAATGGAGACTACAATCTGACCCCTATGTAATAAACTCCAAAAAGTGAAGCTGTTTGGAGTTTAGCCCTGGTAGTATACACCATCTTCAGATGGTGTAAACTACTGTAAGCCTATAGAGGCTCCAGGTGCAGGAGAAATATCTTTTGATCTCTCACTCGCAGCACACATGGCTCTGGAAGCTGAAACTGTGCACATGCGCAGTTTCAGTTTACCCTGGAGAAGTCTTTTACTTCTGTGAAAGAACTCTACAATTTGCCTGGGATATAACTTTCAGGGACAATGGTTACCGCAACCACTTTCTTTGCAAGTTCCCCTTTGAACATAGTGAGGGTATTTTCATTAACAATGAAAATATTCCTGGCAATATAAATAGATAATAATCGCGGCTGGTTTGTGAATATTAGTACATAGGCCCTAATTCTCAAGGATCTTTCACTCTTTCTCATGATTTAGGCTCTAAAACTTTGAAACTACAGCAGTTTACATTGGCTGCTCATTTGTTCATGGCTATTCAATGTAGAATCCTAAATTTGACAAACCAATTCCATCAAGAATTGTATTTCTCAGAGATTTGTCCCACACCTTAGAAACTAAGCAATAGTGGAGAAGTACATATAGCTATCTCACTTTAGCTGGCTTTCCTCAGCCACACCTAATGGCCTCTATCCCTGCCCATTCAGTAATCTATTAGTTAACAATTATTACTGTAGATTAACTTTCTATTATATTGTGCAATATAAAGTATGCATATTTCATATTTAGAGTATCTGCGTGTCATTGTTATATTATATGTTAATGACTATTATTTTTATCTGCCATACTAAGCAGAAAATAAATATTACTGTTTTAATACAATTAACAATAGGTATTGATTGAGATTGAGTGTCACACGCCAAATCCAGCACCCTGTTACCAGGTTTGCCTATGTCACTTTGCTGCCCTCCTTGGCCTTGCTGGCCATTTGTGGCACCCACGTAGTGTTCAGGCACTCATCTGTTATTGTAGGTGGCATTCTCCTCCCATGGGCACCGCCATCTTGGATTTGGTCACATGACCAGCCTGCCAACCAGTTTCTACCAACTTCAGTTACATGTTTTGACAAGTCAATCAGTGTCCAGAACATTCTATTTAAGACAGGAACTGTGTACAGCAAATTAACAACAATTTAACTTTCTCAGAAAAATAATACACTGGCTCTTGGTTTAATTCCTGCTCCAGTATTTGCTCCACAGAAATCTGTTTTAGTGTGTTCCAGTAAACCTATCCTCAGCATTTGCTTCTCAGCATTCTGCCTCAGTGTGTTTCAGCATACCTGCTTTAGTATTTGCTTATCAGCATTCTGCCTTAGTGTGCTCTAGAACTCATGCTTCAGTAATTGCTTCACAGCATTCTACCTTAATGTGTTCCAGGAAACCTGCTTCAGTATTGATTCACAGCATATATCACTGCACTCTTCTCCATTAGTGCTCCAGCACCCAGTAACAAAATGTCCTGCAGTCTACTTCAGTAGTGCTCCCAGTACTCAGTTCCAGTGAATAGCAATCTGCACCAAGTTATCCTACATACTACCACAGCCACATGCTATCCTGCTAGCCTCCATCTTTTCTCAATATCTATCCTTACCGTTTCTGTAGCATCAGTCCTCTTCTACTGTTAGTGGACTAATTGAAGAATAGCATTGTTAGGCTACCCAGATTCACTCACACTCTAGCACATACAGCTGGCTCAAGGGGCTCTGACCCAAATCAACAAACTCCTTGGGTATATTTAGTAAAGTGAGAGTTTTTAGAAGTGGAGATCTTGCCAATAGCAACCAATCCAATTCTAGCTCTGTTATCTTCTAGAAAGTGCTAGTTAAATGTTAAGTACAATCTGACTGGTTGCTATGGCAACATCTCCATTTCTGAAAAAATTTCACTTTAGTAAATATACCCCCTTTTGCTGTGACATTGAATTTGTATTAATATTTTATAGATGAGTAGAATGCCGTTCATCAACTGTAACTAACAAAAAAAGTGGAATGCATAATGTATATTGGGAAACTGGAGGTTTATGTTTCCACTGGTCAATAGTTTGTTTCACTTCAAAATCCATGACCATCCAATTACAATTAATTTAGTTGTTTCCATCCAATATCTCTGGTGTTCTACATTGCATCACCTTTAATGATCATTTACTATGTAGCTTAGTTATCTTACCTTTTTACTGTAATAGGTCATTAGTAATTCTATAACAGCAATCAGTCTTCTCATGGCAGGGAGGGGGCTAAATTCAACATTGAAATATGCTATTAAAAATATGGAATTCAAAGTTATACTTAGGTGAGTAGTAATTCATTATTAGCAATTACCTCCTTGATGACAGCGAGGCTAAACTTAATGATGAATTTATGGTACCACAAACCAAAATTTCTGAGTTTCAATTGAACAAATATTAGTTGTGATGTCACATTCATAGCCATCCAATCACAATTAGAGGACATATGTTATTATATAGTTTGTTTTATAATTTATTTTATTTTATAGCAATACTAGCATTTAAATGCAACTTCACTCACATGGATGAAGCAAGCAGATGCTTACAGGAAATTGCAGGCACTTGATTTGAAAAGGAAAATTGTGTGGGATAAGGGTTATACATGGTACAAACACAGTCTCACCTGCACCAGATCTCATTAGAATCTGTGCCTCAATTAGGTTACTCTGTAGAGCAGTGACTTTAAGTCAGGTTCCGTTACATAACTTGTGTGGAGTAAAATTCTGCATAAGCATTATCAGAACACCAACATTTAGTGCAATGCTGTGTGCTGGAAGTCCAGCTGCACTATCTTGTAGATCTCAAATCCATTGCTACTTAACTTACAGTAACAGTAAAAGGTTACAAGTAACATGAGCAGGGACTCTATGATATGTATCTTCATGCACCATCTACTGGATTGACATGTATACTGCAACTTCATGAGTCAAGATAAGCTGTCTGATTAGTGCTTAATATATAGGTGGATTTTCCTGCAAAATATATATTGTGATCTATATATTTATATACATTATGTATACTTATATAACTATATGACTGTTTGCATTCGGGGTGTGCAATATATGTATATATTTTATATATAAATTTATATACATAATGTATTTTTTTAATTGAGGAGCCTGTGCAAATTCCAATAAAAATATTTTATGCAATGTAAGGTATAGTTAAGGTTATTTATATAAAAGGTTATACAGAGTTATACATATGTTATTATAGTTATCTAATGCTACGTTTTTTCTTCATATCAATAAATCAATAATAAAAAAAAAATGTGGTGAATTACAGGTATGTCCTCATATGAGTAAAATTAGCAGCAGAAGTGACACTGCCTGGTCATGATGCCTAATGAAAGGGATGTACATTCTCTCACTAAAGGGGAGATGTACTTCGCTCTGGAAAGTGATACATTGGAAAGTAAAAAAACTACCAGCTACTCAGATCCTAACTGTCATGTTACAGGCTGTATTTGAAAAATGACAGTTAGGAGCTGATTGGTTGGTAGTTTGTCACTCTCCAATTTATCTCTTTCCAGTGCTAAGTACACCTGCCCCTTAGGGCCCTATTTACTACAATCTGCATTTAAAATGTGGTTGTAGTGTGATATTTCCAACTAAATTCGCATTGCAAATTTAGGAAATATCACATGGATGTACTAACATCTGCATGCAGGGACAGAGCTTGCGATAAAACTCTGTCCCTGTGAATCCTGTCTGCACACTTCTTGATTCACAAAATTTAATTTTATCTGAATTCCACTCCAATTGCCCTTTAATAAATTCATGTGATACTAAAATAATGTGAGAAAGTTGCGAATACTCCCATTTTAAATGGGCACAAAAATTTGTGAAGTTGTGTATTAAGCAAATGTATCAGAGGGGGAGAATGGGAGGTTAGGAGAGAGAGAGACTGACAGTGAGAGACACACAGAGAGAGAGGGTGAGATGTAGAGATAGAGATGTAGAGAGAGAGGGATAGAGAGAGATAGGTAGAGAGAGTGATAGATGGGAGAGAGATAGATATGTAGAGGAAGAGAGATAGAGAGATATGTAGACAGAGAAAGGGAGAGAGATAAAGAGAGAGCGAGGGGTAGAGAGAGAGGTAGAGAGAGAGATAGGGAGAGAGAGAATTCAAATTTGTTTAAGTTAAATATAGTTACATCTATTCAATTTATTGTATTAATATGCGCATGATAAAGATAGTTCATTTTTTCAAATGTAAAAGAATGTTAAGGAGTATATTTTAAGTTTACATAGTAAACTTACATAATGATTTTATTTTATGTACATAAAATTATATGAAATGTTAATGTAGATTTTCTTTTCCCTAGTCTTAGCTAAAGCTGGAATAGTTTCTGCTTTTACTTCTGAACAGACTGATACACTTAGCAGTACTGGTGACTCCCTCCCAAAAGATGAGGCAGTTCCATGCTATATTGAAGAGTTTGAGAAGGATGCTCAGGATGACATAATCGTACTTGGCAGCCTTTCACAGAAACAGGTCAGAGTTAAACAAATATTTCAATAATCTCATTGTTAGCATTACTTTCCATTACTTTTCAGATTTGCTTGCCAGACTTGAACACATACATTATGGCCCACTGACCACTAGTATTCTTAATAAGGATAAAACATTAATGTTTGCAATTTATTCCAGATCAGTGGGTCTTTGTAGACATAACAACACATGTCGGAATATTTGAAGTATTTTTTTATTTCTATCACCAGCCATCACAATTGTTATATTTCAGGTTAAATATATATATATATATATATATATATATATATACTCAAAATTATTGAAAATTAGCCTGTTAAAATTATTTGAGATTTAGTTGCAAATATACATTTATATATGTTCACTCTTTTCTAATACATGTTTTCATGAAATTAGAATATAAACTTATTTCAAGAAATTTACAGCACATCTTTAACAATTTTTTATTCAACATGAATGTTCGCAAGATCTGATACTTAAGAAATATATATTTGCTAGGTTGCAAAGTTATTAAATATTTAATAATTGATCCACTACATAAATTGTTTTGTTTTTTTAAACCTCAATCTAAAGTTTGGGTCTCTGGTCATTCCAACTGAAAATATTCTAATTGGTAACAGGACATATGAGGGAAAAAGAAAAAAAAACCAGAAATGAACACAAATCAGATGTTTGAGAAATTAGAGTCTATGTGAGCCACATGTCTCTATGTTATCTGTTAAAAGAGAGAGAACTGGTGATGGAGAAGTGAATCTGCTTTGTAGTCTTTGTATGCTGACCATTTTCATAGCAGTAAATTAATTGCCCAAAAGACCCTACATTTATATAAACTGCACTGACAATTTTTACAAAAGTACCGCAAATCATCTTGTCCTATGCTAGGTGTGAACTTGTATAGAACAAGTACCTTATTAGCTTTGATTGTTTTATTGGAAAGTTTACCTTCCTTTTGGGCTCCAACAATGCAACTTTCCTTTTAGGGTACCTCAAGATTCACTGTGGCTCTTGCATGTGAAATATGAACCCAAATAAAGCTATAAATATGAAGTTATTGGGTACTATAATCAGCCAATTAGTATATTTTAGATGACAGTGTTGAGTTATATTCCTTCTTTCAAACAATCTGGATATAATTAGAGATGTGCTTGAACCCATGTGTTTTGGTTCTAATTCACAATTGTGTTTTGGTTTTGGTCTTGGCAAAACCACCCCAAGTGTTTTGGTTCGGATTCGGTTTTGGTTCTGTTTTGGATTCCTTATAAACTGCTAAAAAAATGCTAAAAAAAATCATTAAAAACAGCTAAAATCATGTAATTTGGACCTGTTTACATGCAATCCAAAACCTGAGTTCTGTTTTTAGATCTGAATTCCAAACTGACAGCAGAACCAAGTTGGGACTCGGTTCGACTCAGAACCCCAAAGTGATTCTGAACTGGGACTCAATTCGACTCGGAACTCCTAAGTTTGAGTGTGTTCATATTTCAGGAAAACAAACCACACATCTCTTGATATAATGTCCCTAGTTTAAACATCTAGTGCATTTCTTGTTTACATAGATGTCTGAATCTATCTCTCCTCTTGTGGTGCTCACAACCTGTTCTAATCCTACTATCCTAATTGTATCTACTTCATGATTGTGGTAGATTGAAAAACGCAGTGGAATACTACTGTATGCGTAGATATTTGATTCAGAATGTCCCACATATTGTTTGTGGCAGCTACACTCTAACATGTAAATAACATAATTCAAATTACAATTAATACATTCGTTAATAGAATGTGTTCTATATAGAGAACATGCTAAAACCATGGAGACTGTATTAAAAATATGTTTGCATGTGATACATGAAGTTTCTCTGCAAAGAAAACAACCATAAGGTTTCAGAGGGAGCCAGTTGAGAGGGTTGGTTGTCAAAGGTTTTTCAAAATGTGGGGGGTCTATAATAACTGGGGGCTAGATAATTGCCCAAAAGTTTCCCTTTTTATGTATAAAGAAAGGTTGTGGAGGTAGAAGTTGTTTCAAAACTGAATCTTGTTGTAAAATGGTATAATTTTTACTAACAAATTTCCTGATTTGATGAGAAGAGGTATTGAATTTAGGAATAAATGGAAAATCTGTTGAAGTGTTATGTTGCGGATGTTTACTGTTGGTGGTAAGAAGGGAAGATCCATCTGTCTCACTACATTGAGGACTGTCTATTTAAACTTCTGGATAGCCTCTCTGTATAAACTGCTCTTTCATAGAGAGTGCTTAGCACATGAAGGTATCTTGGGAACTGCAATTGTGTTTCAGATGCATAAACTGCCCTTTCAGGATATTGCTTTTCCAAGGTCTATAATGAGAGCTTTGGTAATGAATATAAATACCAGTATCTACTGATTTTTTTACAATTATAAGTTATAATCTGTCCATTTTGAATTTCAAGGGTTGCAGAAAAAAGGTTAGTGGAGGTTGTGCTATAAGTGTGGGTGAATTTTAAACTAAAAGTGTTGGTATTCAGAGAATTACCAAAAGACTGTGCTGTGACTAGGTCCCAAACCCAAATAATAAATACATCATCAATAAAATGGCCATAGAGCACTAAATTCACTCCAAAACTGTTGTCCCAGACATGCCATGATTCAAGGTTGCCCATGGATAGCTTGGCGTAGCTGGGTGTAAATAATGTGCCCATGGTCAATCCCATCACCTGTGAGTAGTATGTTATAGAGAAAAGATAATAAATTACAATCACTGAACATGCATCTAACATAATACATGTGTGTTACTTTGATTGTGGTGCAATGTACTTTGTGATTACATGTTTATATAATCAATGTGATTTTATTTATATTACACTCTCATCTGTTAGCTGCTAGCAATAGGATATCACGAGTTATCTTTTGCTAACTTATAGATATTAACAACTTTTGGACAGTGAACAAAGATAACTAAATAACAAGATTACAATAACACACACAATTCAAGAATTGACTTATTTGTCTATTTTCCATAGAGGTAGCTTTGATTGCTCTAAAACTATTTTGATAGTTATTCACTAATGGAGCATACACACGGTCAGATTTGTCAGACTTGTCAGATTTGTCAGATGAACGATTAAACGATTTGAATGATTTTACCAAAGTTTTGAACGATTTGAACGGTTTGAACGATTGAACGATTTTTGACTGCATTAAAATTAATGGAATCGTCCAAGTCTGACTGCAAACACATCAGATGTCAGAAATCGTTATCTGACCATCGGGAACGCGCATCGTTGATCGTCCATCGTTCAGGTATGTCAGATATGTCAGATTTTCCTTCAGATATGAACGACTGAATGATTTTTAAATCGTTATCGTTCATATCTGAAGGAAAAATCTGACCATGTGTATGCACCATTAGGCTAATTTCTAATTAATAATATTCTTTTTTTTTGAAGAGCATGTAACAATTGGAAATGTGTGTTGTACTGTATATCCTTGATTTGTGCAGCATTATTCATTTCCTGGCTTCTGTAGCTATATTAATAACAGGCTCCTGGCCAAGCATTATTTCACATAACTTTAGTCTATCACCTCACAAAGGGGAATAAGAATTGAGGTAAAGAAAGTGTCATGCAAGAGTATATACTGTGGCCTATGACATAACATAAAGGAAGCTTAGGGTGGGATTGTTGTGCTTGTCTACATCATATAACAGTACAGCACCACAGACAAGAGAAAAGACAGTGCTCACATTTAGTTTGCTAAATTACATGTACATGACAAGAATGTTGAAGTTTTCTTGCATTTATGGTTAAATACAAAAATATTGCCTTTGTCTTTTTAAATCTAATTTTAATTTAATGCAACAAACATTGCTGTAAATAAAAATTGCACATTAATTCAATTACGTGCGAATTAACTGTGATGCCCAAGATGCGCTTTTGCCACAAATACTCCTTGCAAATTGCAATACGTGATCTCTACTACCGTAGGTGCTGCATAGTAGATCACTGATATCACCAGCGTCCCCATCATTTAATTGACCCCTATAAACACTAATTCAACTACAAAAAATTTAAGTAGAATATTTATCTTGACCATGGATTCACAAACATTTTGTATTTAGGTCTTGCCTGCTATATTTCCACATTTCGTCTTTTTGACGTCTTCAGTTTTTTATTGTGTTTTATTGTTAAAGGTTGAAAGATAATCATCTTATGATTGTTATTTTCACAATGCATGAGTTCCAATCCACATGCAATTAAAATAAAAATTGTAAACATTTCTATCAAAAGCAGATTGGTTACTTTTTTCCTTTTGTTTCAAATTACTTTGGGGTGAATTAATATTTGTAATATTTGTTAGCAGGTGTCAACTTGCATTTAACTTTTTACTGTTGTAAAAGTTTATCACTATTCAATAATACATATATTGTCAAAGTCAAATAATTGAATACGATCGCTCACAATTATTATCTGATGATCTAATCGTCTATGGTCTGATGATGCGTTTCCACGATGCTACTTTGTGTCGCACAATTCGATGCGCTAAACTGCATATTCACAAACACACATACACTGATGCACATAACGCACACACATGTAAATATATACTGTATATACTTTTATATGCGGATGCTCGTATGCGTACACACATACTTACACATGGACGCTCATTTGTATATAGTTGCTATTTCAATACACACACGCACATATGTGGATGCATATGTGCAAGATGGTTCCCACACATTATAGTTAATAACCAGTGTTATTTAAGGTATTTTCAGCTATGATGTAATATGTACTTAAGTGAGATCTAAGGTTTAGAACATAGTGGACATGTCATGTTTGGTATCACACTAAATCCCTCTTTATTTGCAGACTCCCGTTCCTATCGGCAAAGGAGTTGCATCTTGCATCCGCTAGTTATGGATGATAGGGATTTATTGCATAGAATGTTATTATTAGTATGCAGCATTGTAGCTAGTATTAACCAGTTGTACACAAAGAGACCGTTGGAGAACTGAGACATGCCCCTGATGACAACGTATGAATCCACCAATGACCAGACAATCCAGAAGCAAGAACCAATGGAAACCTGTAAACTAGTTCCTTTATTAACATAGAACTCTGTAAGGTATATAAACTGTGTCCTGATCCCAGTGTTCAGACATTCTCATTGATGATCATAGATTTCTGGATTGAAGACTGTATACTGTAACCAGTGCGCATGTGTATGTATCGGCTTGTACTATTTATTGATTGCTTTTTACTCTAGTTGTTAAATCTTTCACCATGTTACTTTTTCTTTACATAAATAACTTTTTGTGATTTGGAACCACACGATTGGACTGGAAAGTAATTCTTTTTTAAGTGACTTGCAGTGCTAAATAGCGACTATAAGGAATCAATAGATGGGGGCTCGGGCTTGAGGTCACGCTACTGGAAATTACTCAAAGCGATGACTGGATTTCGATTCCTCAAAAAAGGGTGGATGAGTCACATATTGGTAAGAACACAATGTGTTTTAAACCTGTTTTGTACTCAGTGTTGTGAAATCGAATATCTGTTCTTTGGTTGATCTAAGGAGCACTGATTAGAACCCAGGGACAAGAGAGAAAAGTCTGTTTCTTTTATTGTCACTTTACGCTGCAATAGGCGATTCGCAAATAGCGTATGCGTCTTCCCTGCAATACTGTACATGTTTAAGCAATCATATTGATAGATAGTCTTGTATCACTTGTTAAAACCTCTGAATAGATATTGTCATGGAGGGAAAGCATTTTTCTGGCCAGAAAACAAAGGTATATGAATGTGAACATATGCTTGTGATGTGAAAAGGGGAAAAGAAAAACTAAAAAGGTTTTTTCTTCACTGTCAAAGAGAGAGACAGGAGAGACTCGGTAGGTGTCTGACGAGGCATGACTACTACCGAGTAGGTATACACAGCAGGTATACTGAGCGAGAAAATGAAGGTGCTTTTCTCTGCCAAACCCCCAATAGTAATCGCAAAGTCCATTGATAAGTGGTAGTGTCTCTGGGCAATGCGATCGGACCGCATGGTAGTGTAAACCGTGATTGTGACTTGGGGGTCGTGGGAGGAAATCCTTGGAAAGGGTAAGTGTTATTGGAATACTTAAATTCTACCAGTGGAGAGTAACTCAATGTAGGAAGCTTGATAGCTTGGTAAGTTGAAGTTGTACGGAAAGCAGAACAATTGCATAGGCTATCTTCTGTTCCCTCGTTGTGCACGCTAACAGATTAATGCTTAGCAGTCGGCGGTGCACAATGGGTTGAAGTGAGTGGACGCATCTTATTTAATTCATCCAATGCCGAAATCAAGATGACCCAAGAATGTATGAAACCCTTTCCTAAAGTTGGCAGTTTTGATTCAGAGGTACTGAGTAATGTTAGAGATAACATATGTTTAGTCAAATCTTTGAAAAAGAGAGTAAAGCATAATGATTGTTTTAAAGTTGTGGCAACATGATGGGAACATGTGGCATGGTGGTATATGTGCATCACAAAGCAGCATACTCACACCGCAAGGCAGCGTGCACACGCCACAAAGTAGCGTGTTCATGCCACAAAATGGCGCACACACATGGCATAGTTGCACGCCGCAAAACAGTGTACTCATGCCGCAAAGCAAGACGCCACCCGGTAGCATACCCACGCTGCAAGGTAGCATCACTGTGCATAAAAGAGACAGCGCAAGCACACCTCGGCCTCTATGAGAGTACAGCCCATACTAAAATTAATTAAAAAATCGTAATAAGTAACTTGTATCCTGATTTAAGTCCCCTCAAGGAAAATGTTTTGGTAGAAGATGATGAACCTACTATAATTTCAGCCATTACACATGCTGTTAATATATTAGATGTTCCACAGAGAGGAATGGCAGCGATCCAACCAGTAGGGCCAGCAGCTGAAATGGGTAAGACTAGTGGAGACCATACTAGGAGAGGTAATCCTGAACAAAGTGATGTGGTAGGTGCACATCCTGTCCGTACAAATGCAGTTCCCAATGGGAAACTGGACAAAGATGGTATATTCCCATAAGGAATGTAGAAATGCATTGTCCATGGACGAGAGCAGAATTACATTCAATTATGTCAGATTTTCCAGACCCTAGGAAAGAGTTAGCCAAATGCCAGAAATTCATTAAAGATTTAGGTAATGCTCATGAGCCAACTAATAAGGATTGGCGAGTCGTGTTAAAGGCCTGTCTCCCCTCCAATACTGATGTGCAGACGTTTGTTAAGGATTGTGTATTGGAGGAGGATGAACCCTTAACTGATGAAGATAATCAGGCAAATATAAAACGTATAATAACACAATTAGCTATATATTTCCCAGTGGTAGTTAACTGGAGTAATATCATCACTATTAAACAAAAGGATACTGAATCTGCATCAGATAATTTTGCCCGAGCACTGCTAGCAATAACCCAGTACACTGGGATAGCAGATATAAAGGATGATGTACACCACAGGGAAGTAGCTGTTATGGTACTTATGGACGGTCTCAAAGACAATCTAAAAACCAGAGTACAAACCTCTCTACCTAACTGGAGAGGGATTACTGTAGATGCACTTAGAGAGTCAGCCATAGAACATGACAAGAACATTGGCAGGAAGAAAGAGGCACTGAATGAGAAGTTAATGGCAGTGAGCATTCAGACTCTAGAGGGATCACATACACAGTCACAGTCTTACGACACATAACAGCAACGGGGTAATACAGTAAAGTGTTATAATTGTAATAAAGTAGGACACATGAGAAGGGATTGTAAATTGAGAAATCAGGGGCCACTTAGGAAGGAAACACCAGGTGCACTCAGAGAGGGCACTCACAAGATTAATGAAATTTCCAATGGTCACCCGCTCACATGGTGACAGCCAATGCTCTGCTGGAGGATGATAGTCAGTGCTAGGGGTCAGGTCATACCTGTAGTCTACAGCCAATCAGGTTAACTGATAATACTAGGGAAGAACCTACAATGACAGTTGATATATATGGTACTAAACACACTTTTCTTGTAGATACAGTGGTGACCAGATCTGTGATAACTTCTCCATTTAATTTACAGGTTACCAACAAGAACATAGCAGCAGTGGGAGTAAAGGGGAGGGAACAGCATTACCCTCTAACCTGATATGCAGATGTTACTATTGCAAACCAAGCACTCCTTTCTCCTGGCAGCGGCGGCTCCTGCTAACCTGCTGGGAAGGGATTTTCTGTGTAAAATGGGATGTGTTATATACTGTACCCCTGATGGTATATTCCTAGATATACCGGAAAAGGTTGTGCATGAGGTACAGGATATCTTGGATACACCGCAAAGGTTAATGTTATACTCTGCCGTTATAGAACAAAGTCTGTCTCAGGTAAAATAAATGTTATTACAAATACCAGGTTCCCTCTGGATCAAAGATGGACAGGACGCTAGATTGATGACAAATGTATCTCCTGTAATGGTAAATTTGAAGAGTGGTAGGCAGGCTCCAAAAATCCCTCAGTACCCATTAAAGCCAGAGGTTGATCTAGGGATGTATCCCATAATAGAAAGGTTGTTGCAACAGGGGATTTTAATTCATACAGCTAGTACAGCCAATAGTCCAATTTTTCCAGTGAAGAAGGCTGGGGGGAGGGGCTATAGATTAGTACAGGATCTTAGGGGTGTTAACAAAGTTGTTGAGAGCCAATTGCCCATAGTGCCCAATCCTGCTGTCATCCTCATGCTAATTCCACTGTCTGCAACCCACTTCACTGTCATTGATCTATGTTCTGCATTTTTCTCTGTTCCTCTTCACCCTGACTGTCAATATCTGTTTGCATTTTCCTACAGAGGGGTACAATATACATGGACACAATTTCCCCAGGGTTTCATAGATAGCCCCAGTATTTTCTCTCAGGTGTTACATTACTGTTTGCAATCTTTTCAAACAAGCAATGGGTCTGTCCTCATCAAGTATGTAGATGATTTGTTGTTGTGCTCTGATTCATTTATGTCATGTTTAAATGATAATAAACTGTTACTTCATCTCTCACAAACAGGGCACAAGGTTGCAAGGGACAAATTACAGCCATGCGAGATTAAGGTTAAATACTTGGGACACTTTCTAACCCAGAGACTACGACACTTGACAACTGATAGAATACAGGCCATACAGACCATGACACTGCCGCAAAACCAGCAGCAAATCTGTACCTTCTTGGGCATGTGTTGATACTGCAGGACGTGGATCCCAGGTTTTTCTATTTTGGCTTTACTATTGCAGGAATTAGTTTCATCCTCAAAACCTGACTGTGTCATACACACTGAGTATACAGAGCAGGCTTTCCTTAACCTTAAGGATAGTCTGACAAGAGCATCTGCCCTGGGAATACCAGATTATGAAAAACCCTTTGAGTTATTTTGTACGTAGGCTGATGGCTGCGCAGCAGGTGTCCTCAAAGGACCCCTGATAGCGATCCAGCTACCAAAGGCAGTAGCATTCATCAAATGTAAAGCCTACACATGCAAAGAAGACCCAATGTCAATGGGCAATAACAGAGCAGATGAAGCTGCCAAATGGGCAGCAGGGTTACGCATAAATTTAACAACTGATAAAGTGATGTTCTTCCAGTCAATAGACACGCAGAAATTAATTGATCTGAAATTTCTTATGTTCAGGTTGTTTGACAGACCGGTGGGAAGGTCTGTATCAGGTGTTGATGACAAGTACCACATTGTTGAAGGTAGGGGAAAGAGATACCTGGGTCCATTCCACTCACTGCAGAAAGGTCAACCACCCGAAGGCGATACAAGTCAGAGTTGAGACAGATAATGTGTAACTGTCGATTGCGAGCCTCTTCCAGGAGAGCTAGAGATTGCAGTGAGACACCAGAGCTAGAGGTGTGTGCAGACCACTATTCCAGCAATGGAGTGGCGGGCTGGGTTTGTGTTTTTGCTTCCTTCCAGGGTTCTCCTCATCCTTATTTGTTTTGGGATTTCCTGTTTCTGTGATGGAGGACAGATGACGGAGAGGGAGGCCGACCGTTATGTCAATGGAGTGGGGACGGGAGAGAGAGCGATAAAATAATCAGTGCGGTATATGGTCAAATTCAGTACAGGAATTGTTAAGAGATATGTTACCCATGTAAGTCAGAGACAGTGTGATTGGTTATTGCCTGAGGAATACTTTATTTGCGAGGACTGTGGATCCCTAGTCAATGAGAAATGCATCCAATGATGCCAGTCCAAGAGTAATCTGTATGTGGGCGGGCATCCTTTAGAGGATTTCCATTCCTTAGTAGGTAAGGTCTCAAACCATACTGAATGTTGGATGTGCTCACAAGTACCTCAAGGACATAGTAATTCAGGATTAGTGCCATACCCATTAAAGTTAGCAGAAGTACTTGAATTACATGGGGGAGGAACTGTGGACAAGAAATTTAATATATCTAGACCCCCTAGTCTTAAGCTCCACCAGTACCATGTAGATAGATCCCTGGTATGCTTAAATGTCACAAATTTCATAAAACCAGGAAATTGGGAGGTGACCAGGAACAATCAGACAATGACCCTTTCACACTGAGCAGATAATGAGCCTATCGATTCTGAACTTGTACACAGCCAGAAACGTGTACCAGTCAAATGAGAGCAATAGGAGCAGGATCCTTTATTAGAATAATGTGTTTGATGATAATGATGCATTCTATTACTTACATTCTCCCAGATGATGTGTATTTTATATGTGGAATGAAAGCGTACAAGTGGCTCTCTCCGAGTTCTGAAGGCTTATATTATCTTGGAAGGGTGGTACCAGAAATTATGACCCTTACACATGATGAAATGATTGGTATCCATAAGACCGCACCACCTCCATACATACACACACAGTATGAACATTGTGACAAAAGAAATATTATACCTGGTGAAGAACATATAGCCACACAGTTGATTAGTGAAACAACTGGCTTCCAAATTTTGGTAGTATTAGATCCCACCAGGATCACTCGGGGAACTTTACATTTTAGATATATCCAAGACTTGGCTAAATTAATAGACAACATCACCGAGATGTATGATGACTCTTTCAAGTATACTGGTAAGGAGCTACAGGCTTACAAACAGGAATTGGTACAACATAGGCTACTATTCAACTACCTGACAGCTGTAACTGGTGGGTATTGTGTGACTTTGGCCACCCAATTTGGTGTCAAGTGCTGCACATACAATACCAATAATACTAATGACCCCAAAGTGGTGATAGACCTTAAAATGGATGAAATCCTACAACTGAAGTGGGAGTTTCAGAAGTACCATAATACTTTGCTGTATGAGACAGAGGTATAGGTAGAGAAATGGTTCTCTTGGTTAAACCATGGAAAATGGTTCACCAGTCTGGGAGAGTGGGCACAGGAGATGGTTGCTAGTATAGGTAAGCTCCTTATTCTTATACTTGTTGTCATCTTAGTAATTGGCTTATGTGTCAGATGTGTTCTTACCGTGGTAAAAAGTGGAAAATGTAACACCAGGATAAATCACGAAAATGAAATTATGATGGTGGTGAATGGTGGTGGTATAGGTACTAAGGTTAATAAAGAACTGCATTACAATCCTGAAATTGAGTATGCCATCAGATAAAGGACATGTGAATAGGCTTGGTCATGTATGATAAAATATTGCAAAATGTTCCATTAAACATCCTAGATAATGTAGTCTCAGTTCCCCCAAACTTCCTTTATAGGTTCAATGAGGTCCCACATCTTACCAATGGTCCCCTATAGATCCACTGAGTGCATATAGGGGTTGTTTTACCCTCTCTGGAAATGCATTATTGACAGTTAAATGACCAAATTGTGTCACACCATCTAAAACATTGAATAATAATTTATTATGCATGACTAAGTAGGTAAAGAATAGAAGGTGATAGTTTATGTTTGCTATCAAAGGGTGGACTGTCAAAGTCTAATAATTGAATACGATCGCTAACAATTATTATCTGATGATCTAATCATCTATGGTCTGTTGATGCATTTCCATGATGATGCTTTGCATCGCACAATCCGATGCGCTAAACTGCGTATTCACAAACACACATACACTGATGCACATAATGCACACACATATAAATGTATATATACTTATATACGCAGATGCTCATATGCATATGCACATACTTACACATGGAAGCTCATTTGTATATAGTTGCTATTTCAACCCACAGATTCACATATGGAAGCATATGTGCAAGATGGTTCCCACACATTATAGTTAATAACCAGTGTTATTTAAGGTATTTTCAGCTAATAATTATGATGTAATATGTACTTAAGTGAGATCTAAGATTTAGAACATAGTGGACATGTCATGTTTGGTATCACACTAAATCCCTGTTTATTTGGAGACTCCCATTCCTATCGGCAAAGGAGTTGCATCTTGCGTCCGCTAGTTATGGATTATAGGGATTTATTGCATAGAATGTTATTATTAGTATGCAGTGTTGTAGCTAGTATTAACCAGTTGTTTGGTGGGAAACTACACATAGAGACCGTTGGAGAACTGAGACATGCCCCTGATGACAACGTATGAATCCACCAATGACCAGACAATCCAGAAGCAAGAACCAACGGAAACCTGTAAACTGGTTGCTTTATTAACATAGAAATCTGTAAGGTATATAAATTGCGTCCCGATCCCAGTGTTCAGACATCCTCTTTGATGATCACAGACTTCTGGATTGATGACTGTATACTGGGACCAGTGCGCATGTGTATATATCGGATTGTACTATTATTGATTGCTTTTTACTCTAGTTGTTAAATCTTTCACCGTGTTACTTTTTCTTTACATAAATAACTTTTTGTGCTTTGGAACCACACGATTAGACTGGAAAGCAATTCTTTCTTAAGCAACTTGCAGCGCTAAATAGCGACTATTAGGAATCAGTTATATATATATACAGTATATATATATATATATAGGAAGAAAGTATGCAAGCACATCCATTATGCAGATCATGTATATAATAGCCTGTTATCTACATGATTTGAAATACAATCATTCTTTGCTTTATCAAAACCCGGAGTGCCGCTGTATTTTTTCATCTATCCAAACATGCATCAGAGGGCACCCAGGTATGGAGTACTAACGGTGTATACAAGTGCCGGGTTATTGTTTCATAACATATATATATATCAAATCTGATGGTGCAGCACTCATGGTATACGAAGAATAGAATATACCGACACATGAAGATAATTTCAACGTTTCAATCTATATTAGATTTTCACCAGGAATTTTCCTGATGAAAATCTAATATAGATTGAAACGTTGAAATTATCTTCACGTGTCTGTATATTCTATTCTTCGTATACCCTGAGTGCTACACCATCAGATTTGATATTGGTTTTGTCTTGTGCCGGCACCGGGTTAAGTTACATTTGTTGATGAGTGCCGGACCATTGTTGGCTTATATATATATATATATATATATATATATATATACACATTTTGTCTTTTTATATTGTTTTTTCTTGTGTTAAGTGAGCATACTCAAGTCCTTTCTGTGTAGTTATATAAATATTCCTTTTTTATGTTTTTGATGTGTGTGTCATACATTAAGGTATTGTTATTGTGTTTCATGCATTTTAGGACTTAAAGTGTCAAGAGAAAGTTTTCCAGAATGGAAGAAAAAAGCTTTATGGAAGATCTAGCAACAAAAAGTAGGCAGATTTATAACAGTAGTCAGATTTAGAAAAAGTACGCACATTTTTCTAGACATACAGTATAAAACTGTCTAATATACAGTATTCAGAAAGGTTTGTGAGCCTATTACATTATCTTTTTACAGCCAACATTTCATATCTTAGGTTCATTTTGTTTTTCCCACAGTAATGTTCCGTATTGAATTCTTGTTATTTCCTTTAATATTACAAAAGACAATTGCTGTACTACAGTAGAGAATGGTATATTTTAGGGTTGTCCAATTGACAACCCTTAGTTTACAAGTGATCCTCCTAAGCTTTCTTGTGGACCCCAATCTCTGACATCATCAATATACTCCAATGTATGAAATAATTTATCTATCAGAATGTTCATAGTTATTTTATGCGATGAGTGACCTTATTAAATATACCATAATGCAAAAATCATTTACTCTAGTAATGACCGAATAATAATTGGGAATGTAACATCTGACAGTGTCCATCTGATATTCTAATGCCTTTAGATTAGGGATGTGCAGGCTTGGTTCTACTCGGTTCCGTTCGGTTTTTTTTACCAAATCTTATTGGCTATCCAAAACTCATGACAGCTGATACCCAATAAGATTCGGTAAAAAAATATGAACGGAACCGAGTAGAACCGAGCCTGCACATCCCTACTTTAGATGGGTACACACTGCACAGATATATGTGCAGATAGAGTGATCTGCAGATATATCTGCAGATGATGATTGTTCATAAACACTGAATGACCATCATCTGTTCATGGCCGTGGGTCCCGCTGCCTGGGGGGCGTGTCCTGTCCCCCTCTCTGCTGACTCTGTTGCATGTGTACATATATATCTGTCATCGGCTGTGCAGCACAGCTGAAGCAATATGTCTGTAAACAACGTCGTTCACAGACATATTGCTGGTACACACTGGCCGACGGGCATCAGATATATTGGGCAATCAATTGAACGCCCAATATATCTGTCAGTGTGTACCCAGCTTTAGATAATGCTTACTGCAAGTTTGCATTTTGTATCTTAAATTGCCGTGTGATGAGAACATAGGTTTTGTATGTTCTGCTATATTCTGCTCTGATACTTTGCAAACATCAAAGAGAAGTATTGCACCAGTCCATAAAATTCCTATCTTTCCATTTATAGTGAGTAGTGGATCCAGGAGGTTCTAATAAATCATTTTTAATTTTTTTAAGAATATATTTATTTACCCAATTCTTACTAATCAGATTCATATATTGATGGTCCTTCTACATAATTCTTACAATTGAAATTATACTACAGAAACATTTTGATATCAGTTTCTATTTCTACAGCATCTCTTAATGGCTTTTATTGAGCAAAACAAAACAAAAATTGCACTGTAAATCCAACAGCAATTGCATTTCATTTGTGCTCTGTATGATTATTTTGCTTCCTGTGACTGATACAGAACAGAAAGCCAGTTGTTGAATGCAGCAAATGCCCACAAAGAAGAAATTCTAGCCAAGCTTGGCAACATCTCTGAAGTAAATAATGGATTAAATAGAGCAGCAGGCCTTTGCTGGAAGGTGAGATCCTACATGAATGTTCTGTTGCTGATTCTAAATGACCTGATCAATTCTATTGATTTTTTTTCCAGTGCAGGTTTGCTTTTTTGGTTCATTATTTTATAAAGTTAGTGATTTAAGTGTATTGTATTTGCTTTTCTACACACAATACAGTAACACTTAAGCAGGCTGTCTGATGCTATTAACTAGGAATAATTTGAGCTTGGCTTTAGTCTGTCAGGGCTGGCCAAAGAATATCTTTCAGTAGAACAAGAGCCAGCTGTGTCACCATGCAAATGAGACAGAGTTGGTATGTGTTGAATTCCCTATCTTCTTTTTTCTGCTCATCTGACACTCGCTTTGAGGAAGGTTGTAAATGTAAGAAAGATTGTGGTTTAATTCCTCAGCCTGGCATTTCTGCCCCCCAGTCACTATTCGATTATCTTCTAAATTGCTGTGTTTCGGAGAGATAAAGAGTTTTTATGGCTTGCTCACTTGAAGCAACTAGGGAAACCAGAAAGCGGATAACTAACTGGGCATACTCAGTAATTTCACTAGGAAATTACAAATTCTTTGTTTGCATGACATTTCCAAAATTACTTTTGCTGAGGAATCTAAAATTTAAAATGTCACATTTGGCATGCTGAGCTTGGGAAATATATTTCAATATAAAATTCATAAAGGCTTTCTAATTTAGAACGTTCTTAATAACCAAGTCTGTTTGCATCAATAATCCTGCCTTGAGGTTTCCAAAAGATATTTTATACACTTTACGATTCAGTTACTTAAAAAAGTATTACTTTTATAGTTTCACAACTGAAACAGCAATCCCATGTACAGTGTGTATATATATATATTTATACTTATAACTTATTTTCTTAACTTTTTTATTTGATTCCAGAAATGCTATTTTCTTACGATAATGTTTTCTGCTTCATGGTAAACTCGTGGCACAATTAGGTATACATTGTTTCTTTGTTCTCTAGCTTTGAATTAATCTTATTTTGGTATATGTTTTCCTTTTCTGGGCACCATATTATATATAGACTTAAATGTATCTGTATCCATTAAAGATTGTTTAGTAATTGTAGACAAACATAATGTAATTTTAAGTTTTAGATGTTTATTCCAGCTTGAATTTTTCTGCAGTACACATGCACACAATACTTACTAGCCTCAATTTGCAACATATTAAGTAAAAATAAGTGTATAAAAAAGCTGTAGTCATATTAGTATATTATTTATCAACAGTTATTAATGTAATGCATACAGTATATATTATGCAGATCTTTATGTTTAGTCATTCACATCAGATTAAGAATGGGGCAGATGGGACTACAGCTCCTGGCCTCCAAATAAATATTGGCTTAAAATCATGACAGAATGATGATGATGACCAGCCACCAGCTGACCACACAGTTTTCCATAAATCATATGTTTTCAAATTGTGTTTATATTTCCCTCACACAATTAGGCAATTTTTCTACATTTATGTATGTAGTGAGAAATTGGGGCTGATAGTTTATGTGCCCTCACAGCACTGATCACACCTACACAGCACTGGTCACACATCCTACTTCTCTCCCAATAGACCCTTGTACATTTTCAGCCCTAGGCCCTTAATCCTGCCCTAGCTTGCAATATCCATATATCCATATATCCCATCCACATGGACAAACATACACATTAGGCAAAGGTCAAATGGGATGCCAGCAGTCAAAATCCTGGAAGGGTCGGATTGCCAGCTCCAGCATCCCAACAACTGACATCTGGGTGATAAGTATTAGGGTTAGGTTTAGGGTTAGGCACTAGGGGGAGGGTAAAGATGCTGGGGAGGGGGCAGAGATAGGTTTAGGCTGCAGGGGGGAGGGTTTGGTATTGGGGTAGGGTTAGGAATAGGGTTAGATACTTATTCCGGCATCAGGATTCTGTGAGTTGGTATTCTGTGTGCCGGTATCCCGTACCCAACCCGGTCAAATTGTATAAGGGACAATGGAGCATGGCTAACGTGTCTGAATACCCTATGGGTAGACTATAATTTGTATGCAGTATATGTTTCTTAAAGCCGCTATACACTGGATGAGATTTTACCTAAACCACAGATGAATAAATAATGTGATTATGTTTAAAAATTGTATCTGATTGAATGCAGAGAACACCTCACATGATGTATTAATCATATATATATATATATATATATATATATATATATATCTATATATACCATAACTTTCAATATATGCAGAGCAGATAGCATTACTGACAAGAGTTCATGTGAATAACACAATTCTATCACTTTAACATTTCTTTAGTTGTACTTTATTTGATAATATAATGGATTGCTTTTCAACTGTACAATATTTGTGTAAGTTGCAGTAAGCTGTTTATACAGCTGTTTATATAAGTATTAAAGATAGTTTGATATTTAAATAATAAGACTTACTTTAATAAGAAGCCTTTTTATCAAGCTGTTTATAAACAAGGGTAACGTTTTGTTAATATTTATTTCATTTAGCGTGGATTGTCAGATAGACCGCAACCTATTCAGATTCTGTTAAAATGTTTACGGGGAGTTAAAGACAAGATCCCCAAGGGCCACTATGTTCTGAAAATTTCACTGCTCAGTCGTCCAGGAGGACATGCTCTCCATTGGTCCAAAGTCAAGGATCACCTGTGGGCTGAAACAACTTTGCCAGTATACCACAAGGGTCGATTCTATGATGTGGAGATAAATGTAAATCACGTTGTACATACAGTAAGTTTATACTTTCTGACATAAGCGATTTTATTGAAATGACATTGATGGAGTGGTCTGATCTCTGTGTACATGCTTGGTAAGGACACTTCAAACAGTATAGCAAGGAAGCATATTGCAATATTTAGGGTTTCAAAAACACAAAGGTTTAAAGATTGTTTTTGAGCCATATAAAAAGTTTTGCAGTTTTATTTTAAATCACGTAAAGATATCTCCTATCCTAGATTCTTTAACCTAACTTTTTATAAGTATGTTTATAATACTTTGTTTGCACTGGTATTAAGCACTACTATTATTTCAACTATATTACTTTATCAATGTGCGGTGATGGGGGTTTGAAATCACCGCACATCACCTGCAATTTTGCCCTCTAAACAGCAGGCTTTATTGTCCAGTGGTTTGGAGGATAAAACCCCAAATCATCAGCGGTGTGTGGAGATGTGTAGTGATTTAAAACTAATAAACTACATGCTGTTTTTGAGACACCATTACCATTCTAGAGAAGCCTGAGCCAAAGTTAAATAGCATTGGCTTCTTCCTAATAACCCTGGATGTGAGTAACTTGCTTGTAAAAAAGAAAAATATGCCCCCTATACTTTATAAAAACTAACGTGTGCCCCCTTTCTTTTGATAAAGTCTATATTTGTTTCTCATGAATAAAAAATAACATATATGTATGTGCTCTCCTTATCTATTTAAAGTAATATTAGTGCCCTCATATGAATTATGATGAATATGTGCCCCCTGATTTTTTTTTAATATTATTAGTGCTCCCTTATGATTTAAAATGAATATTAATAGCCCTTTTAATTTATTATTATTTATTAAGTACCGCTTTCTATACTGTACAATATTATTATTAGCGGGCTCTTACCAGTGCCCTTCCCAATTAATTTAACATAATATTACTGACATCTTTATTTTTAATCATATTCAGTACAACAATTTAATATCTAATATTGATATTTAATGTAGGTCCCATATATTCCATAGTGTTGTGGTAATTACTTGTTTTTCTAATTTGTATCTTCTTAATCTAACATAGTCCAATGAGTAAAAAAAAATATTAAATATACCGTGCCATACATCTTCTCAAGTAAGTGCTATTTTGGATATGCAGTCAATCAGGAGCAGTCTGTCACTTTTTACAAAAAGATCAGGATGGAACTTTGCAGTTTTGCAACAATATTCTAGTGGTATGATACAAAATATTATTGTGTGACTTGTGCTTCCAGACTCAGCTGCTGGGGTCCAACCCAAGGAATACAAACCCTTATTCAAGTACACAAACAAAACAGTAGAGGGAAATCCACCAAGCGCTGATAAATGTAATATTTCTCTTGTATAGGAGAGAAAAAGACAAAATAAGAACAAATGATGCATATATGACAAAAGACAAAATAAGAACAAATGATGCATATATGATGACAATCTTTGTGTAAAGCGGAGGTTTCTTATGCCAGGAGTGTTGCTCAGCTCGAATAGGTGAAAGACATGCACATAAAAGTATCTTTAGGGTTTTCGTTGGCTTCTAGGTTACACTGATAGTTGTACTGGAAAGTCTCATGATCCACATCAAAGAAGGGGAAAACCTCCAAAATAACCATAGAAAAAATGACCTCTCATCGTTTAAAAAAGTAGGAACAATTCACTGATATGAACAAATACCATAAACAAAAAAATGTACTATAATAAGCCCCCTTGGGGAATGTCTGCATACCAGATGAGGCATAAAAGGTAGGCACTGTAAACAGCATGAGGGGATAGTTGTTGTACCCCGGTGAATCAACTTCAGACGTCATCAAGTGGTTATCCCCTTTAGGTCCAATCTGGCAGTAATCCTCTCCAAACCAACGCGTTTCAGAAATACCTTCCTTTTTCAAGTGGTTTGGCTTTATTAAATATAAACAGATGACAAGTTACTACTCGATAAAATTATCCACTGTTGTATTATGCACTTAGTTACAAAGACAATCAATGCCATTAGGTTACAGTGAAATAGAAAAAGCTACAAGTCATAATTAGCAATTTCCATAATAAATGTATTTTCTTTAAAATATATATTTATTTATTAACTCTAAGTAGTATATTTGTGAACAGGATTTATTTTTACCTTAAAATTATATTGCTTTTCATGTCACTGTTATCACTCACTCTTTTAATTTTTATTGGAAGACGGCATATTATTCTCCCCTATTTCAACAAAATGTTGTAACTATAATATATACTACTTACTTTAATCTAATTTTCATATGCCAGATCACGTCAGTCACCATTCTTGCTCTGACACATCCTTACCTCCACTCTGTCTGGTCCTTCTAGATAGATAGATAGATAGATAGAAAGATAAAAGATAGATAGACAAGCTTGCCATATCATCGTTTATATTTAGGACACATATGAAGTGCACAGATCATAATCAACCACATAACCTGTGTAATGCACACCATTAAAGGGATAATATGGCAAATATATATATATATATATATATATATATATATATATGCATACATACATAACATAAATGGTCCGGCTCTCCCTGTAGAAATAGGAACAACCTGCACAGATAAATAAAGTATATACTTCCCAAATGGTGCAGCACTCTTGGATTTAAGAATATCACTCTGACAGCGGCATGTACAGCAATGTTCCGTGCATTGTTTATTTATGCCGCACTTTCATCAGGATCTGAAGAAAGTTCTGCATAAATAAACAAGGCACTGAAACATTGCTGTAAATGCTGCTGTCAGAGTGATATTCTTAAATCCATGAATGCTGCACCATTTGGGAAGTATATATACAGTCAGGTCCATAAATATTGGGACATTGACAGAATTTTCATATTTTGTCCTCTATTCACCACCACAATGACTTTGAAATGAAACAAACAAGATGTGATTTAACTGCAGATTTTCAGATTTAATTTGAGGGTAATTACATCCAAATCAGGTGAACGGTGTAGAAATTACAACAGTTTCTATATGTGCCTCCCACTTTTTAAGGGGTCAAAAGTAATGGGACAAACTAAACAATCCTAAATCTAACTTTCACTTTTTAATACTTTGTTGGAAATCCTTTGCAGGCAATTACAGCCTGAAGTCTGGAATGCATAGACATCACCAGACGCTGGGTTTGATCCCTGGTGATGCTCTGCCAGGCATCTACTGCAAATGTCTTCAGTTCCTGCTTGTTCTTGGGGCATTTTCCCTTCAGTTTTGTCTTCATCAAGTGAAATGCATGCTCTATCGGATTCAGGTCAGGGGATTGACTTGGCCTTTGCATAACATTCCACTTTTTAGCCTTAAAAAACTCCTTGGTTGCTTATGCAGTATGCTTCGGGTCATTGTCCATCTGCACTGTGAAGCGCCGTCCAATGAGTTCTGAAGTATTTGACTGAATATGAGCATATAATATTGCCCGAAACACTTCAGAATTCATTCTGCTGCTTTTGTCAGCAGTCACATCATCAATAAATACAAGGGAACCAGTTCCATTGGCAGCCATACATGCCCACGCCATGACACTACCACCACCATGCTTCACTGATGAGGTGGTATGTTTTGGATCATGAGCAGTTCCTTTGCTTCTCTTCTCTTCCCATCACTCTGGTACAAGTTGATCTTTGTCTCATCTGTCCATAGGATGTTGTTCCAGAACTGTAATGGCTTTTTTAGATGTTGTTTGGCAAACTCTAATCTGGTCTTCCTGTTTTTGTGGCTCACCAATGGTTTGCATCTTGTGGTGAACCCTCTATATTCACTCTTGTGAAGTCTTCTCTTGATTGTTGACTTTGACACATATACATCTACCTCCTGGAGAGTGTTCTTGATTTGGCCAACTGTTGTGAAAGGTTTTTTTATTCACCAGGGAAATAATTCTTTTGTCATCCACCACAGTTGTTTTCCGTGGTCTTCTGGGTCTTTTGGTGTTGCTGAGCTCTCCGGTGCATTCTTTATTTTTAAGAATGTTCCAAACAGTTGATTTGGCCACACCTAATGTTTTTGCTATCGCTCTGATGGGTTTGTTTTGATTTTTCAGCCTAATGATGGCTTGCTTCACTTAAAGTGACAGCTCTTTGGATCTCATATTGAGAGTTGATAGCAACTGATTCCAAATGCAAATGTCACACCTAGAATCAACTCCAGACCTTTTACCTGCTTAACTGATAATGAAATAACGAGGGAATAGCTCACACCTGTCCATGAAATAGCTTTTGAGTTGATAGTCCCATTACTTTTGGCCCCTTAAAAAGTGGGAGGCACATATTGAAACTGTTGTAATTCCTATACCGTTCACCCGATTTGGATGTAATTACCCTCAAATTAAATCTGAAAGTCTGCAGTTAAAGCACATCTTGTTTGTTTCATTTCAAAACCATTGTGGTGGTGAATAGAGGCCAAAATCTGAAAATTCTGTCAATGTCCCAATATTTATGGACCTGACGGTATATATATACTTTATATATATATATTTTGTGGTTACGTGTTTTGTTAAAGTACAATTTTATTACTAAATGTGTAACTAACAGTACTCCAAAGCAACAATCAGTTTTGCATGGAACAAATTCCATTAATAAAAGGTGTTGACCACCAAAATTAACCAATTTTGAATAATCTCGAAATTCATAATAATTATCTCAACATCAGTGACATTTATATATAAGATTTCACAAATTTCCACAGCCATGAACAGTTAGAATGACAAATCCTACAAAATACAATACATTCATAAAAATAGAACAAGTATATAGAAGGTTGACCTAGGAACTACTGATGTCAAACAGAGGGGAAATTGGGCACTGGTCATGTGCACTTACAATACAAAGGAAGAAGGTAATGCTGAGACATTAGTAGCTAGTAGGATTCAGAGTAGATATGGGACTGTACTGCACAGTGGTGTATCTATAATGGATGCAGTGTGTGCGAGGCTAATGGGCCCCGGAGTCCAGGGGGACCCCGCACTGCACATCCTGCACCCATATTATTTTAAACTCACCGGTCCATTGTCCCATGTCGGGTGGCAGTGCTGCTCAGAAATAGTAATTAAGAGAGTAAAGACAAGAATGTGCTATAAGTAGGAACATTTATAGATGTAGAAAGTAGAACTGGAGAGGACAGTGCTACAAAGGCAAAGGAAGGAAAAGTGTCCAGGAAAAGAGGATGGTCAACTGTATGAAATTCAACAGAGTGATTAAGGATTATGAGTAAGGATAAGTGATTGTTAATCTTTGATGTGAGTATATTGTTTAATGAGGGTAGTCC
The DNA here is from genome assembly GCA_031769625.1 of Taudactylus pleione. NCBI lineage: Eukaryota > Metazoa > Chordata > Amphibia > Anura > Myobatrachidae > Taudactylus > Taudactylus pleione. Next base: position 8,382,265 of record JAUIMM010000115.1, read on the forward strand.
CAGTAAAGTGTAAAGGACAGTGTTTTGAATCCCATTCCCAGTAGCTGATAACCCCTATACAGAACATATGGTATAGGATGTTTTTTCACCATTAACAGCTACCTGATGGTGCTTGAGAGTTGCTGCAAAGAGGAATTGGCGAAACTGCCCAAAGATAGGTGTGCCAAGCTTGTGGCATCATATTCAAAAACACTTCAGGCTGTAATTGCTGCAAAGGTGCATCAACAAAGTATTGAGCAAAGGCTGTGAATACTTATATACATGTTATTTCTTAGTTTTTTTAATTTAATTAAATTTGCAAAAACCTCAAAAAAAACTTTTTACACGTTTTCATTATGGGGTATTGTGTGTAGAATTTTGAGGACAAAAATTAATTTATTCCATTTTAGAATAAGGCTGTAACATAACAAAATGTGGAAAAAGTGAAGCGCTGTGAATACTTTCCGGATACACTGTATACCTAACTTTCACCAGCATGGAAATAATGGCAATGAGTGTATTTATGTAGATCCTTGCCAATCACTTGTTGGGTAGAAACCATGTGATTAGGAACTACTGACTGATCAGCTGCTAGATAAGAAGCAGTAATGAGTCTTGATAGAGCTGAGAATTCAGTTGCAATGTGAAATCCTCATTTGCAGCTCAAAAAGCAAGGTCAATATGTTTGCTAAGCAACTTCCAGTACACAGAGACCCAACAGCATACTCTTTAATGAATTCTGAGACAACACATAACTGACAGAAGCGTAGATGCAGTGAGTTCAGCAGGGTTTAGGTGGCAAGAAGTGGGTCATATGATTGTACAAAAGTTGCTCAAGTAGTTTGATAAAAAAGGGAGGAGAAAAATGGGGGGATTTAGTTGAAGAGGTTACATTAGGATATTAGAGATGAGTGCATTTGAAGATGAAAGGAAGAGAGTCAGTAAAGAGGAAGAGGTTCAACAGGTGAGCTACATAAAGGCAAACTTTTGGTGAGAGAGCACAGTAGTTTGGAAGGGATGAGAAAGAGAGGTCAAGTTGAGGGATAATATAGATTTATTGACACATACAGTAGTGGTCATTTTGTTTTCTAAAATCAGGTGTCATCATTTTGAGCAGTGAGAGAAGGTGCAGTGGTGCAGAGAAGTGAGTTGCATATGGCAAAGAAGAAACCAATGTTAGTGAATTGAATTGATATTCAGGAGTTAATGTAGGTGTGTTTGGCGAGTGAGTGTTATGGAAAAATTTGTAGTGGAGATCTAGAGACAATGTGTGGTGTCTGATGCAGCCTAGTGTAGTGTAGTGTTTAAGAAATATTAATCCCACTGTATCTGCTGTCACAAAACATCTTTTGTATAATTCCTCCTTTGATCTTTCTTACTGAACTTAATCTTCCACCTGTGTGAGTACTACCATGATCTTGTTTTCCATTGCTTCTGTTCCAAATCTATGTTTTTTTTCTAACTTTGTGTGTGCATAAGTCACACAATGGGGTACATTTACTAAAGTGAGAGTCTTTAGAAGTGGAGATGTTGCCCCTAGCAACCAATCAGATTATAGCTATTATCTTCTAGTAGGTGCTAGTTAAATTTTAAGTAGAATCTGATTGGTTGCTATGGGCAACATCTCCACTTCTAAAAACTCTCACTTTAATAAATATGCACCAAATGTGTCTGAAAATTAGTGTGCGCATTCCTGCATCCAGCGCAAACAAAGACCAGCATGAAGTAGGTGGTTCTGGATGTCATCAATATCTGCTGAGCAGCTATTTCAGACGGTGTCATGGGATTGACATGGGCATATATGTACATCTCCATGAGAGTTGTGCGCATGGATGAGGGATGCCTGTTTCAGATGGATCTCTTGCATAGGGCTGGTGCAGATAGATCTCTTAGCATAGGGCTGGTGCAAGTGCTGATCCGAATTATAACAGCTGTATCTGCAGATACTAGAACAGTGGGTGGGATAGGCTTGCACTTTCAAATGCACAGATTTCTGAATTAATTCCACTGATTGTTGCATTAGCATATGAAAGTACAATCTTCACCTGATCTTCTTGTTATTTTCACTAAAACAACTGCTCTTTTCTATACCTACCATATTTTTCCCTGATCTGGCTGCCACTTTTTCAACCCAAGACAATACAGCCTCAGCCACAACATTTAGTCTCTGAAGAACCAAACCTGAATTGGTGCACAACGAATAATATAGGCTCACCAACTGCAAGTAATCCCACATTATTGAGCACCACTGGAGGAAATCTAGCTAATACAATTCCATTGTTTCATCATATAACAATGCCTTTTCATTGCCAAGCAAACATATTGTACTTCCCTTCTCTAATAGCCATCCAATCTTCTGATCATTGGCACAATTTTGCAACTGGCTTCACTGTCTACTTGGTTACTCCCTACTAGAATATCTACTATCGGGCTTCCATCCCAAACATTCCACCAATACTGCACTCACAAAACTGATCAATGATCCATTTACAATATAGCAAAATCACTTCTCCATGTTTATTCTCCTGGACCTCACTGCTCTACTGTATTGAACATTGTTGATCATAATCATCTCCTGTAATATTATTTACTTCACAGACAGTTCTTTCCTGGTAATTGTCCTACCTATAAAAACTCTTTTAGTGTTTCTAATTCTGACACATCCTCCACAAGGTTCTGTTCTTAGCCTTCTATTTTCCTTATTGTACACCTCTTCTCTTGGTGATCTCTCACCTCTTCATATGTCTCTTTTTCTGCTATCTCACATAGATTTCCCAATGCTACATAAAGCAAATTATGTCCAAAGCTTTTTATCAACACCTTCCCTTTAATCTTACTCACAATCAATGACACCACAATTTCCTCATTTACCCAAGCCTGCTGCTTTGGTGTTACATTTGAATTAGCTCTATGTTTATTCATAACATTCAGTGTCACTCTGTTTGGTTGTCTACTCCTTTGAAATATTGCCAGACTACAGTATGCCTTTTTCTTACCCTAGATGCAGCCAAAAAGCTTAACCATTCTCTCATCATTTCCCATCTGGACTACTGCCACTTCATCTTATCTAGCAGTACCCTATCTATCCCTGCTTCAACCCATCTTAAATACTGCAATAAAAATTATATTCTGGCAATCCTTATACTGGCTCATTGTGTACCCAATAATCCAATTCAAATTACTCTCTCTATCACTCATATGTCCTCAACAACATACCTTAATACAACTTAAACTTAATTTTAATATGCTATCCCACTCACCCACTTTGATCTGATATACATCCCACAAAGGTGTGGGCATGGGGTGTGCTCAGACACAACCTAATGTTGGCTGGGGCTCTATGACTTTTTATTTTTTAGAACAGTTTTGCTCTTTGCAGCACCAGCACTATAGTTCCAGTGGTCTCCATCCAAGGGGGTTTCAGTGGTCAGCTAATGCCCATCATTTGATGTGTGCCCCTGACCCCACATCTCTCTTCCTCCACTGAGATGCAAGCATTCTCTATCTCCTCAGAAAAAGCAAATTATGTCTACCAGTTTTTTGCTCACTCTCTGGCCCTGATTCAGAGCCGGACACTCTGAAAGAGCGCTCGCTCTGGATCAGGGCAGTTTTTTTTATTTTTGGAGCGGCCTCCTGGCCGCTCGCATAGCTGTGGGTGACCACCCACAGCTATAGCGAGCGGCCATGATGATGGTCGTGATGGTCAAGACCATCCCGACCATCAGGCTTGCGACGAGACCCTTGTGGTAGGGTCTTGTGGCCGCAAGCCCCAGAGAGATTTCGGCTCTAACAGAGCCAGAATCTCTCCACAGACATCACTCGTGATGTCAGTGGGGCGCCCCCAAACGGCAGGCGTTCACATGGGAATGCCACTGTTTGGGCAGACACCCCCCCCCCGGCCCACCCACCAAAGGGGGTGAGCTGTCACTCAACATCGACAGCTCGCCCCCTTTGTTGCAAGACCCGGAGCGAAAGAGTGCCCATCGTGCGCATGTGCTCTGGGCCACCATCGACCTGATTGCGAGCGCTCAGCGCTTGTGACCGGGTCTGAATTAGGCCCTCTGTGTTATTCTTTCACACATTCTTCCCTATTTGTCCTAATTTACCTATTTGTGCCAAGTTCTCTGCATTTATTCTATCTGTGCAAGTCTCCCAGCCCTTCTCCTATCTGTGCTATACTATATGTCAGTTGAGCTCATCCTAATGAGATGTGCAGTACTCTAAATGCCTATAACCAGTGCTATTTTTCAGCAGGAACCAGCAGGAGATTAGTTCCTGAAACTCTTATTAACTGACGTAATATCCTGGGCCAAAATGTATTTTTTCCATAAGATAAGTTTTATTTTACAGTCGCTTTTGAGTGCCTTCTTTTCTAAATAATATATATATATTTATGTATGTGTATATATTAGGGATGTGCAGGCTCGGATAGGTTCGAGTTTGCACGTGGAGTTCGGATTTTTCCCTCCAAAAAAACGGAACTCAGAAAGAGGCAAAACGTCATCTTGCATGGACGAACATCATCATTCCTGGACTTTTGTCCAGGAATGATGATGTTCGTCCATGTAAGATGACGTTTTGCCTCTTTCTGAGTTCAGTTTTTTTGGAGGGAAAAATCCAAACTCCACGTGCAAACTCGAACCTATCCGAGCCTGCACATCCCTAGTATATATATATATATATATATATATATAAAATTGTTTTTCTATAGCTCCACCTCCAGTAACTCTACCCACTGTTCCTGAACCTATTTTACCAGAAAAATAGCCCTGCCTATAACCAACCACTTCTGAATATATGAGTTCTCCTCTGCCACTGCCTAATTTTGCATTTCCATAGCATGCTTAAATAAGTTCTCACACAGTCTTCAATTCTTGACTCTCTCTCTGAAAAGTCATCTCTTTATTCGTGCTTACTCTGCTGCTACCTACATTATAATAACTAAAGGTGTCTGTGTATGAGGCAAGATTGAGGAAGACTGCAAGGAGGTTGCGGTCTGAGAGAGTAAAAAGTTGAAAAAGCCTGAGATGGTGCTGAATTGGCAGCAGTGAGTTGTACTACTAATGTGCAAGTATTGCGCTAATCTTATAATATATTTATGATAAAGAACTATTTCAAAACACACATGTTATAGTTATTTAATATGGCTGTAAGATTTATTCAACAGAAGCATTACGTTTTTTATATATAAAAAGCATCTGCTTTCATTAACATACAATTGACTAACAGCTTTGTGTATCCAGATACAACTTACCCATTTTCATTATCTCATCTGGAGTTGACTGATATTGGAACACTATGTGCTGTAAGTTGAATACTCCTTCTTATACTAAGGATTTACAATAGCACTTCATATGTGAAATCAGTACCTCTACATCAGGGGTGGGGAACCATTTTTCTGCTGAGGGCTATTTTGATATATATAATTATTTGCGGGCCTGGTGCAGGCCATGCCCCCTCTGTGTGATGTCACATGGGGCGGGCCCACAATTGCCAGTGATTACAGCAATGCCCGAAGCATCCTGAGGATGCTCCGGGGAGTTGTAAGGGCAGTGGTGTGACCGTCTGAAGCATCCTAAAGATGCTCCAGGTGGCACTGCTGCATAGATTTTGGCTGCAGGGTGCCATTCTAGTCACCATACTAGCTAGATGAGGCAAGCAGAAAAAAGCTTTGAGGGCCAGACCAAATGATTCCTATATGGCCCCCATGATTCATATAGGCCCCCATCCCTGCTCTATATGGACTGATCTAGTATAGGACTGGTAATACTGAATAACGGATATTCTGGTAAAGACCACACAGAAGTCTCTGTGTATGTATTGTATATATGTACATATTACCATTCACTCTGGAGCGGCAATACAGTTTCAACTTGTATTATAATACATTTACCTCTGCATTTATCTGAATTCTTTTATGTTTTATATATATTAGTGAAATATATCATATATTAGCTAATTGTATCTTAAAGTAAGCAACTGCTTTTTATATATAAAAAACTGAATGTTTTTGTTGAATAAATATTGCAGTCATATTAATTAACCATAGCATGCGTGTTTTGACATGAGTGTTTTTCAGCCTAAATAAATATATGATTAGCGCAACACTTGCACATTTACTAGTATTTTGGATGTAAGTTCCCTTTTTGGTAAATTTACATGAGTTTTATGTGTGACCACAGGCACATTGAAGTGTTTACTGCTATTTATACATATATTCAGCACAGACTTTTTAATATTTAATATAGAATTTATTATCACCTGAATAATAGTAATCTTGTTCATTTTTAGCAGTGAGTTGTACACAGCTCTGTGGCCCTGATTCAGAGCCGGTCGCTCTGACAGAGCGTTTGCTATGAATCAGGGCCGGTCAATTTTTTTTTTTAGAACGGCCTCCTGGAACAGAGCCAGAATCTTTCCACTGACATCACTTGTGATGTCAGTGGGGTCAGACCCAAACAGTAGGCGTTCACATTGGAACGCCTCCGTCTGGGCAGCCACCCCCCGGCCCGCCCACCAAAGGGGGCGTGCTGTCACTCAACATCGACAGCAAGCCCCCTTTGGTGCGAGACCCGGAGCAACGGTTTACCCTTCACTATCCGGGTCTTGCGCATGCGCACGATGGAGCTAGCTCCATCGTGCGCATGCGCTCTGGGCCACCATCGGCCCGGTAGCGAGCGTCATCACTTGCAACTGGGTCTGAATCAGGCCCTGTATCTACATTTACAGGCACCTGGTGCCGGCCACTCCCCCTTTGCAGGACATCACATGGAGGGGGCAGGGCCATGATCACCGTTAATCAGTGCAATGCCCGGAGCATATGCTCTGGGGTGCTTCAAGGGCAGTGGTGTGCACATCTGTAGAATCCTAAGGACGCTGCAGGCGGCACTGTTACAGAGGTTCTGGCAGCAGGGTGCAGTTACAGCCACCCTGCTATCCAGATGCAGGGAACATGGGTGAGCAGCGGTGCCACCCACAGAGCTCTGCGCTCCACTCGCACACCTCTAGTTATGGTCCTGCTTGTACAAAACTGCATTTTGTCATGATTTACATTAATCTGTGGTTACACACAGCACAGGAAAATCTGGTGATTTGAAAAACAAAATCACTTTTGATATGTAGTGATTTCAATCCTGCTGGGATCAATTCCTCCTTTAATGATGTGCATACTGTGAGTTATTGCCAGAATATATTTCCTGGTATTTTTTTCCCTCCATTGTGAATATTTGTACCTGCAAAATCAAGCAAGGTTTCCTAACAATTTTCTGAAAATTTCATTTGTGGGGATAAATGCATATGTTAATGTAGGGTTAATATTGCTGAATTAAGTATTTTTTTTTTATTACTTTGAGGGATCTTGCATTTTTTAGTGTGCATACGAGTGAGTTGGTGAGATAATATAATTATGAATAATAATAATAATAATAATAATAATAATAATAATAATCATAAACATTTTATATATGAATGGGATAAAGGGAAAAAATGGTATGTAATCATCTTTAGAAATGCTGTTTTGTATATATTCAGTACTGTAGTGTTAACATTTTTTACTTGGTTTTTATGAGAATAAACAGCAGCTTTCTAATATTACATTCTAATTTTCATATTATGAATATTTTTTTTACTTGGTTTTTATGAGAATAAACAGCAGCTTTCTAATATTACATTTTAATTTTCATATTATGAATACATTTTTAATTTCTTAGTTTAAGAAAAAAACAAAAAAACAAACAAACAAACAAACAAAAACAAAAAATATATATATATATATGTATATATATATATATATATATATTTATATACACAGTATATATGCTTGGTTGTAAGCCTCTGGCTGCTGGTTATTCAGATAACTAGCAAAGCCCATGTACAGTATATAGGTCAGGAAATAGAAGATCCTAATTTTCATTATGGATTGTTGTAGACAGAAACAATATTTTAGTATTTGATGGATACTCAGAATAATCTAAGAAGTCTTCATATGTTACATTTATTCCAGGTTCTCTATGTAAATCAAGCCTGTGATCTATTATTCATTATAAAAAGGGCACCACACTTTTATAATATTATAAATGATGTGCAAATGGTGTGAAAAATTTAGTGCCCTTTCTCGCAGTTTTAAGAACACTTATCATGCAGTCAATAGGTGTACAGCTATTTCATCTCAGAGTTTAAAATATAGTATTCTCTCAAAATTAATGTGATTAAATTTTTATGCTTGAAGGAAGAAAAAAAAACTTGATTTTATTTTTTATTTAAGGCCTCTTTAATACTTCAGAAGGTAAAGTATTATAGAATGGACCGATTCTAAAATGTATGGAGAATGGGATTCATATGCTTGTCACTATTAGTCATGCCCACATTTCCTTTCCTAGAAGAGCTTTCTGCAAACTACATATATCAGAAATTGATTAACATGACCTGAGGTATTCATTTTTGAAAGATGATGAGACCGCTACTTCCTAAGAGGTTATTTTCTGTATGTCAGCATCCGTTTGAGAATGAAAATGATTTTAATAAGCACCACATACAGTACATTGCTGTTGTAACAAAAAAAAAACTAGAGCAGAAACTTTACCGTATATTTAAAACTGTTTTGCTAAATTTACACCTTATTTTGAATTTGGCTGCATGTTACGTTTCATATTTAGGTGTTCCCAGTCCTACACCCGGCACACCACAGAGCAGAATTTAAGAACTCTCGTCGTCGTCGTCGTCGTCCTCCTCCTCCTCCTCCTCCTCATCATCATCATCATCATCAGTCTATGCAATTCACAAAATACAAATTTAGTTATACAATGTAGAATGGTAAACAGCAGAATGACAAAGTAAAATTAGATCTCAAATATTATATTACCAAAACTTCACAACTCCAAAAAATGGGTTCTTTTGGCGCAAAACTAAAATTATGTAAATTTTCACTCATCTCTGTTTGTAGAAATACATAGTTGCACAGTGGTTAGAATTGCTGCCTTACAGCATTGGGGCCAGTTTTCTATCTCTACTAGAGCTCCATTTGTGTGGAGTTTATGTGTTCACTCCATGCTAGTGTGGGCTTCCTCCGGCTGTGTCCCTATTTTTGTGCGGTACTAGATACTAATTTGAATGTAAAAATAGAAGGAAAAGAAAAGCATTGTAGGACAATGTTGAAAATAAAAGTCAAGTATGCTAGTTGTCATTCACTACAGGTGGTGAATATGTGGGTTTGTTAATTGCCTCCATTCGTTATTGGAAGTAACAAATTCACATAATCACCACTGATAGTAAATGGCAGAATGCTTTTGGGAACAATTAACATACAAAGTATAAAGAGAGGCACAGGTTAGGAAATTATGAAACACCCCATGATGAAGTCACATTTTGGTGATTAAATGCACTGGTAATTCTTGAATAGGAGGTTTGTATTTGAATGCAGGTTCAGTCTGCATGCTAGCAGTTGAGAAGCTGGGAAATTCTGATAAAAAAATAATGGTACAGTTCAGTGGTATGGTGATTTATGTATCATTTGCCAATAACAAGTTACTTAAATTATTTATTACCACACAACCCTCACTTGTGCACAAACCATGATACTGTAGCAAAACTTCAGGAGACCACTGAACACAGTGAAATAATTGGTGTGCAACATTACTGCACCTAAATGTTTGCAATACTAGAGTCTATGAAGAAACAAATGTAGTGCAATTATGTATGCTTTTGGAGGTGATGAGATTGTGAGTGTATTGTTTGAGTTGATTTGGAGGCACAAGTCAATATGGTTACTATTACAGTGGAATTTTTGAGACATGTTGGACATTGGTGTTTTAGTTATTAGTCTGTTGGACTTTTGAGTTCTGAATCTAGAACTCATATTAGACATATCCTTTTTTTACACCTACCATAAAGACTATCTTCTGTATGACAATTTATATTCTACATAAGTGGAAATAAAAAGCCATACAGCTATCAATTAACATTACCAAACTGCACACATGTCATTCTGTTACTGCAACATAATTTCTGTTGCTATGCATTGTGTATGAGGCAGGACAACTCAATTTGAATAAACCTTAGAGAGTGAACTTGAAACAGAGGAAGTCAGTGTGACCTCTCCCAGAGGTGCTCAAAAGATCAAGAGTGCTTTTGGAGAAAACAAGTCAGTATATAGTGCAAGGTTGGGGAAGGGACTATAGAAGACTGATGGAAGTAGCTATGGCAGCAGAGTCAAGGGTAATGGAGAAAACATGGAGAAAGCTTGGTCAGTGCATGTGAGGGTATTAATGGCGTAGAGAAGCGAGTCTAGAAAGTACAAAGATGCTGGGTTAAAGGACATCAACATTCCACTTAGCATGACATGGACAAAATGACATCTTTGACTGTGAAAGATGATATTTTGCCTCATTATAAGATCTGAACTTGACAGGAAGATCTGAGCCGAAACTGACTGCTCCACTATAAACCTATAAGTATGCATGCAATACTGGAATTCCATATGGAAAGTGCAAACAACAAGAAGAGGTATAAGATAGACTTCTGTGGTAAATCTTTAGGGTTTATCCAAAATAGTGTATACATGGACATGTGGGGGGAGGAGTATCTGTGCCACTTTAATGGTAGAAAATCAGATTATTTTGCTGCATTACAGAGAAAGAAAGAAGTCCAGAATCCTCTCTGAGCAAAATGTTGGAAGGTGAATTCTCTCTTTGGTGCAGGTGAACCAAAAAAGATTTAAAATATCATAGTGTGACCTGTGTAAAACATAGATTAGTTTTACTATAATGGAAGGGTACTCACCAACTAATGTAGGCGTACACTTTGTGAGATGGTTTCTCCAATGAGATAGTAGTTCTGTGTTCAGCTAGGCTGCGACTTGCATACTTGTCAGGAATTCAAAAAGAATCTTGCAGCATAAAATAAATCTCTCTGGCTGGTGAGAAAGCTAATATAGCTACTGCACCTTTCCTGGCTCAGTATCTAAAATAATGTTTAAAAAAATTCCACCAAGTTCGGTTCTTAGAAATAGGCAAAATATCATCTGTCACGGAAAAAGATGACGCTTTTGAACTTGACGGGAACATCCGAGGAAAAACCAAACTGTTCATTTCTACTTTAAAGACCTGTCCAACTGAATGATGTCCCCATGGAACAATACTGTATTTTCCCAAGGCCTCGACCCAACAGCATTCAAACATTGCATGAAGCATACTGTAAAATTCCTACTCTACATTGCATCCCTTAACCTTTTCCCCAAGGTCTCTTAGCTCCTTCACTGCTTTGAACACCTATCCAATTCCATTTATCAAAACCTATAAATTAGCCATGTCTATACTGTTAATATTAAAACCTGAGTAACTCTATAGCCCTCCAGCTTTAATGATATCTGCTTGTGCAGATCTTCCACTAATGGCCTTTTCTCCATCTCTTACTCATTGCTCACTAGTCATGTACAACCTGATAAGGAATTGTCACCAGCAGGTGGACATTGGGTAGATGTTTGATCTGTAGCTAAGAGGTAGATTTACTAAAGTTTCTAAAAATTAAAACTGGAAGTGTAGCCTATAGCAATCAATCAGATTCTAACTATAATTTCTCTATTGCAGTCTATAAAATGATAGACACAATCTGATTGGATGCTATGAATAACACCACCACTTGTCTGTTTTAGCAGCTTTAGTAAATCTACCTCTAAGTCTTCAATATGTGCATGTTTTAAAAAATATAATTCAAACTATTGTTATGGTGGTACTTGGTACCATCCTGGCTCCATGCTATTTATGTAACCTCATCTGGCCTTTGCTGGTAGGAATGCTTTGCTGCACCCTGTCTCATACTGTATGGGGTTGTATCAAAGTAAGAAGGGTTTTGGCAGAAAATCTGTGATATAGTTCATGCTATAATTCAATGGGGTCTTCTTTTCTGCCATACACAGAAACTAATAGATCATTAGTTTGCCTAATAGCATTCAACTAGGTGGATCCCTCACAATTTGTGCTCTTATCAACAAAGTTTGGCATATTTACAAGTTTGAACATATCACCCTTGACCATTTCAATCAATTCCTCTGTATTTGGAGAGCCTAGTCAGCACACTATGAGCCTCCCTTTACCCCCCCACACATAAAAAAGATCTCACTTTTCTTCCAGGCTCTTCATTTCCTTTCCTTTTTTCCCTTCAACTTTTCTTTTTCTTCCTTGTTATAACATCACCATGTTTCCTCTTCCTACAACTCTTAATGGTGTACTTATGGGGCTTATAGGGTGTATAGCAAACATTTTACATTTCTGTATTCTACATATTCTCAGTTATTATAGTAAGTTATGTGAAGTACAATATTTGGCTTGTTAATATTTGAACTTGTTGCTATAGGATGGTCAGTGATACATGTTTTTACTCTTGATGTATCTACTGTAAATTCTAGATTTAAAGATACAAGCACAGAAACATAAGTAATGCTGCGTACACACGGTACGATAAGCTGTCACATTTTTACAATAACGATAACAATCCTATCATTATCATTAAAATCTGACAGTTTCTGGCCTCTGCAAACGACCATACCATGATCGATGCGCGGCCACGTATGGTCATTATCGACCAACTACCATCATCTGTGCAAGCAGTCACACCTTGTCGATATCGACCAGGTTATCCTGCTTACTATAGGGACCCACAAACTACATTATAGTCATTAAGGAATTACTGCATGTGTTGGATAAACATTCCAACACATGCAGGACGATCAGACAATGATTGTCTGATCGTTATCTGATCATTGCCATTGTGCCGTGTGTATGCAGCATTAGAGTATTAACACAATATTGAGCTTACACCAAAGTAGCAACTTTATGTTTAACTTTTGAATTCAGTTTAAGGGTTACTGGCATAAACGTCATACTGCTAATTAGTTACCTTCACACATTGTACCATACCTCTATTCACTGCATATCATAACCAGTTCAATTTCACTAAACACTAATACTGTATCTAAAAATGGCTAGCAATGCATCCTGAGATTACTTAAAGTTCTGTGCATTATAGAGATGAACTGAGCACTGTTGCTTATGAAAAACCTTACAATGATGATTGAAATATTTTTAGTAGCAGTATTAATCCTATTATTATAAGAATATAATGTAAAATATAATACATTGCTTACTGGGTCACAGCAACTGACAAGCTACAGGTTAGCAAAGCCTTCAATTCTTTAAACGGTATGAAGAAAGTGAAAACCATGGAGGTAATGTCATTACATGCTCATTAGAAATACTAGATTTGCTACCTAAAAGGTGAAACATTTAATTTAGTGATACTGAGCTGCAATGTCAAAGATAGAGACATTATTGATAAAAAGAGAGGTGGGTTGGGCTAAATGCAAAGTGCTAAACATGGTCTGTATTAAACTGAATGTTACAATGATGAACCAATGTATTTAAGGTTAGTATGAGGACACCGGAGGTCAGGCTGACTAGTAAGTCGGGGAGGCATTTTCCTCCTAGACATGAATCTGTGATAACCGCAATGCCAATGGTATAATATCAGAACTGGGCACACATATGGAATGAAGTAGAAGTATGGGCCTTGAATTACAAATCCATGTGATCTCTTCAGTTGGGGCAGGCTAAACATGGCAATAGCTATTATATAATGAGAAAACTGTTTTGGCATGACATTTAGGCATACAAAATCATAGCAAAATTAGCCTGCCTTGATTCACCCAAATGTTACCCCTATCTGCCCATAAACACCCATCTAGGGTAAACCCACACCTCACTCAAACTGCAATTCACAACTCTTGTAACAAAATCGGGACAGCTAGGGGTGCGACACAGTACATTTTTACACAAGAAGCATAATTGGAAGAGAGAGCAACTATGCAATTACCTACGATAAAGCAGATCTAGATTTATATGCAATAGCTTGCGAGTTGCAGAGAGTGGCAAGATGTACTGTACTGTAGCTGCTAGATTTTTTATAAAGGCAAAACCAGGCTAGTATTGCCTTAAAACAAATTGCAGATTTAAATCTGTTGGCTTCATTGTGGAAATCTCACAGCTTCCTGCAACTTGCAGGCTATTATATTGGTCCAGAGGTGAAATATCTCTATATACTCACTCCTTCACATTCACCATGCACATAAGCATATATTTTACATAACCATTATATTATATAACAATAATATATGAGGTAACGCATTCCCTGCTGTGACAATATACAGTATTCTTTATATTGCATAAGTTTTCCTAATAAGCACTGAAGTGAAGACATCAGAACCAATAATAATGGATGACATCAAACACTAGCTTTTATACAGGAGATTATACATATATTAACAATACTTAGGTATTATATTATATTATTATTACCTTTGTATTATATTTGGAACAGGCTTGCCACCTGAATTTATTTTTCTCTGTCTTTCTTTTTATTCACCCTTTCTTTTCCCTCCTCTCCTCTCCGGTGTCTCTCTTTCTCTTCTCATTCCCTGTCTCCATGTTTCTCTTCTCCCTCCTTTTTTGCTGGCTCAATCTGTCTCTCTTCCCACATCACCTCCTCCCTTCACCTCTCCTGGGAGTAAATTTACTAAACTACGAGTTTTTAGAAGTTGAGATGTTGCCCATAGCAACCAATCAGATTGTATGTAACATTTAACTAGACCATTCTAGAAGATAATAGCTAGAATCTGTTGGTTGCTATGAACAACATCTCCACTTCTAAAAACTCTCACTTTAGATAATATATCCCCAGGTATTTGGATCAGTTAATTGCAAAATGAGACTCACTCATGGCCACAGCTAAGCCTCAGCCTCCACAGCCTTCACACCACATGTCCCTGGGGTGTTTGGCTGGATCAGTCGGAACAAGGAGGCATTTTGTATTTTCTTTTCTTTTTTTTTACTTGAGTCTGGAGTCCTGAACAAATTATCATCAGGTGCTTACTGTGCACGTTAAGGCCCATATGTTTGCGCATATGTTAACATGCTGATGTAATCTTAATCAGTATTTAGTTTTATTATATAGATAAACCACCCATGCTGTACTTAATGGAGGAATACAGTAAAAATATGAATATCATTGCCTATAGTCAAATCATAGTTTTATTTTATCAGCATGATTTGTTTTTGTTTTATTCCACACTCAATAACTACTGTTTTAATTATCGTTTATTTTACTGTGAAATGTCTCATAAAACACCATCATTTTATGATGTTTGTTTATCAATCCATATATTTTTAATTGTTTTATTTCAGGATTAACTAATGCCATTGGTAGATAATCTATGTATTTCATTAACCTAGCTAGCCAAAAAGACCTTAGTTTAATGAAAAATATACGTTGTGACTAATTTGAGTAAAATGCTCTTAGCCTTTCTTCTGGTGGTTTTAGAAAAAAAAATATGTCTGGCTTAAATGAAATCTGATACTGTTAATGGCTTAATAGCAGCCGCCACAGGGCTATGGACCTATTCAACAGATGCTTCTGTTTTAGCCTGTATCAATATAATGCCTATGAATATATTTTCATAATGTATGTAATACAGTATACAACCTCATAATAATGGAGAAATAGTTGTTACTTCTTTCTATATTTTGTTGCTGTACTAAATATGCATTGATAAATCTCAAATGCAAAACAGACCTGTATAACCTGACTAATTACTAAGACACGAATAGAGAAAAAAACAAAACACAACTTTTAAACTTTAAATAAGCTTTTTGCACTCATGTATATTATGACCATATACCTGCATTAATTGATTCCTGATGTCTCAGAGAACCACTGGATTTTGAAAGTGAATGTACATTTTTTTTTACATTATTAATAAATGAAAGGGCAAATGAAGCCATTTTAGAAGTTTGAGATATAAAGCATGATAAAAATTGAGTGATTGTCACAAGTAATGCTGGGACCTATGACAAAAACGCTTTTTGAATTTTCTTTGATGTGTGTGGCTCTCTTCTTTAATAATTTTACAGCTGGATAGATCTGGATAGAGCTCTCAGCTTGCATTAATTACTGAATAGCGCTTTCCTGTTTACATTCTTTATAGCTGCTGCCCACTGAAAAGAAAATAAAGTCTGGAATGACTCTGCTCCTTGAACTATACCTACTGCACGGAAAAGATACTTACATTGATCGAGCAGTGGGATGGGGTATTTTCCCACTTTGTGACAACAACTTAAATGTTTTAGAAGGCAAGTTTAAATGCCCATTCTTGAGAGGCCATTATGACTCAAGGATTGACCGCTTTAATAAAATTGAAGATCTTATCATGACAGATTTGGACCACTGGCTGTGTAACTTATATTTTCAGGTATGAGGATTTTTTTTTATATTTGAGGTTGTTTTTTAAACATTACATGTAAAAAGCTATCACATAGTAAATATAACCTTTTGAATTATCAAAGGTGGCCAGTACTGCTAATAATCTTTTCTGGTTCTGGGTCATGCCCAAGTGTGTGGGGTGTGTGGCTTTGGTCTTGGACCATTGGAAATACATAAAGTTGCACCTACTGGTCTCCCATTGGCCCCCAGACAGACTGCCTGAAGATTTCTAATCTTGGGGGATGTTTAAGTTTGGGTTGCTGCTAAACTCACATATCTTGTTCAAGGCCTTCTCTGCACAATGAATGCTCTGAGCCTAATAAAATGCTTTTTCTCAACAATGCAAAAATGTTTTCACACACTTGGGGGTACAATTACTAAAGTGAGAGTTATTACAAGTGGAGCAGTTGCCCATAGCAACCAATCAGATTCTAGCTATAACTTCTAGAAGGTGCTAGTTGAATGTGAAGTAGAATCTGATTGGTTGCTATGGGCAACATCTCCACTTCTAAAAACTCTCACTTTAGTATATATACCCCTTAGTATCCTTTTCCGGAATGGGTTAGTCTTTGGCATAGTGATAAACCCTCTTACTTGGTCAGACCATGAAACAATCTTGATCTTAGTCATGGTCAATCCAAATAGAATTGGGAAGGGCTATGGAGATGAGCAGGTGTCTAGATCAAACCTTTCTTGTTCATTACTATAATAGTGATATGACTGCAAACTATTGTAACACCCCGGGGTTGGTGGGTGTATGTAGGTTAGGGATAGGTATCACAGATATGTTGTGGCTTAGTGACAGACCCTTTCCCGTTGGTATTTTACCCATACCTATTTTGATGTGATCTGGACAGAGAGGTAAAGAAGATTGATACGTACACAGGAATTTAGTCAACGGCAGCTTCCGTTGAGAGAGAGTGTATATTTTTAATGCTAAAACTTGAAAAGGTTATCTCGCTCAATTCAACAAGACAATATAAAAACAACAGAAAACAGTGCAATAGGCATAATCCATGCTACAGCTCACAGTACAAAGGAGTACTCAATCTTTACTCTGGTCTAATTCAACAATAAGAATAAATTAATTACTCAATATGCACTCTGGTTCAAAGGGACAACAATAAAAAACATGGCTGCTAAAATCGAATAATTGTGTAACTGTAAAGTTTGTTGAACTGTCAAATAGTGGTTAGTCTGAATAGAATTATGCTACCCAAAAACCTATAGAGGGAATACCCTCGACCCACTGTTCAAATGACGCTGGGCCTGATTCAGCAAGGAACGCACAGATGCAGCCCCGGCCGCTGCGAGAATATGGTAATGAATTCATATGCACGACAATCGCAGCAGACTAAGCAGACGCCCAGCATCACTTCTCTTTACTTGCGTCCTCTATACCTGGCAAGACAGCAGAAACATTGGTAACATCGAGAACCATCGGACCATACGCACAATAGTGGTTGACCTGACCCTCCCACAGACATAGCGAGACTTCCTGTGTGCAAATAGACCTCAGGCTGCATCTGCCACTGCAAGGGCTTCATTATGCATGCCCCTGAAACACCGTCCAAATACACAGGCATGCCTGTATTTGCCCGACCACTCCCCTATGCCACCACCCACAAACGGCACTTCCTGTCAATCACTTGACCACCCACAGCTATAGCGAGCGGCCAGGAAGATGGTCGAGATGGTCAAGACCATCGGGCTTGCGACGAGACCCTTGTGGTAGAGTCTCGTTGCCGCAAGCCCCAGAGAGATTTCGGCTCTAACAGAGCCAAAATCTCTCCCACTGACATCACTCGTGATGTCAGCAGGGGCCACCCCCAAATGGAGGCTTTCACATGGGAACGCCTCCATTTGGGCAGCCACTCCCCCGGCCCACCCACCAAAGGGGGTGTGCTGTCACTCAACATCAACAGCACGCCACCTTTGGTATGAGACTTGGAGCGACGGTTTGCCCATCGCTATCCGGGTCTCGTGCATGTGCACAACGGAGCCGGCTCCATCGTACGCATGCGCACTGGGCCACCATCAACCTGCTTTTGAGCGCATGGCGCTCGCGAGCGGGTCTGAATCAGGCCCGGTATACGGAACTTGTTCAAATTTCAAATATGCCTCCCGGTTCTCTTCTGTAATGTTTGCTGGGTGGTGTGTATCAATAGAAAAATGGAGTTCACCACAATGAGAAAAGTCTCACACTGCAGGACTTTTCAGGCCTCACTTAAGCTGTTCACACCTGCGCCTATCTCTGCGAGGCATGCTTGTCACCACAAAATGGGCGCGGTGTCCGCACCCACTCTCAGCTCTGGCGGTGTCTGCTCCCAGCTGCGGTGTCTCACGCCTGCTCTGCCGGCTCTGCACGACTTCAGCCTGTTAACACCCATGTCTCGCATCCGTCTCCACCATTACCACTCACGCTCTCAGGCACTCTCTGCTCCACTCACAGCACCTGCTTTCAGTTATGGCATTGGCTCCCACATCACTCACTTGTCAGATTTGGGGTCTAGATTTTGGGAAGAACTCAGGGTGAGAGGCCTGGATACAAGAACTCCCCGTCCACAGACCTTGGACGTTGGCGAGACCTGGTCAATGGTGCGGAATCTAACCTGCAAGGAGGTGTTCGCCAGTGACCCCTCCAATCGGGATATTGGCTTTGCTGCACCCTGCAGGCAGGTCGCGGTCCTTTGACCAGGTATCCAGTATCCATAGGAATAGAGACTCGAGATGTCAGTGGCCCACGGAGAGTGCCTAACCAAGGCACTGTTACACAGAGAGATGATACTTGAGAGTATTCCTGGAATGAAGTACTGATGCACTTTAGCAAAAATGGTTGACACTAGAGAGGTATTAGCAGTAATACTGAGAGGTTCACTGGAATCACACCTTAAGAGGTACACTGGGAGTGACACTTGAGAAGACACGTGTGGACGCCCTTTGTCACGCGGAATGGCACTAGAGGAATACACCAGAAATGCTGTGCAGATGAACTTTAGCACCACAGGTTAACTCACAAGGGATACACAGGGAGATGGCGTATGGACTCACTTTGCACTGCGGGGTGGCACATGAGGGAAACACAAGGAGAGGCATGCTGACGCAGTTTAGCACCACAGGTAAGACACAAAAGATACACAGGGAGATGGCGTGTGGACGCACTTCTGCAACACTGGGTGGCACAGGTGATATATATATACAGGCTAGGATGTAATTGCTCTGTAACTCACAGGAGACACTGGTAACTTAATGCACAGGCAAGGATGTTGTTGGTCGCACTTCTGATCACTGGGAAACACTAGAACTTAGGCACACAGGCAGAGAGGTAATTAGTACTGCTGCTCACAGGGAACACTTGTAGCTAGTAACAACGAAAAGACTGCACAGTGGTGCAGTTGTGAGAAACACAGGATAACCTTGTAGTTTGCAATCACAGGAACAGCATGCACAGGCAGGGATGTATTAGCACTGCTGCTCACTGAAAAATACTGGTACTTAGGCACACAGGCAGAGATGTAGATTGCACTGCTGCTCACTGGAAAACACTGGAACTAAGCTAAGAATCCAAGGGAGCCTGGAACAGACCTCAACTAGAACACTAGGGGGTACATTTACTATAGTGAGAGTTTTAGAAGTGAGTTTTAAAAGTGATGTTGCCCATAGCAACCAATCAGATTCTACTTAACATTTAAGTAGCACATTCTAGAAGATAATAGCTAGAATCTGATTGGTTGCTATGGGCAACATCACTTTTAAAACTCACTTCTAAAAACTATCACTTTAGTAAATTTACCCCTAGGAGTGGCAATTGTTGATCAGGCAACTTCCTGGAGTTCTGGAGGTGGATTTATACCCAGGGGTAGCAGATAATTGGAGCACAGCGTCAGCTACCATTGGTTAGGAGGACTGTCACATGAGAAGAACTGTCATGGTGGCGCCCGTGATGGGAACTCCAATCCCAACACACATAGCCAACCATGGAAGTCCGCAGAAAGCACCTCAGGATGAATACTCAGCATCTCGTCCATCACTGCACCAGACATCTGACCACAAGGAAGTCAGGGGAAGCCGGCACGGAGGTTAGAGATAGCCGATCCTAGGCTGAACCCTGACATCACTCTTCTTCTCACAAGGCTTTCACTTGCTCCTCTGCTTCTCAGCCAATCGGAACTTGCCACCTCACTTCTTAGAACATGTGACGGACTCTGGTTTAAACATTTAACTCTCACTTTGCCAGCAAAACTATGCAATGAGGAAATTCCAGCACAGTCTTCCCAAACAGCCAGCATATACAAATTTTGGGGTACCACATTCCTTCCCTCTGGAAGCATGCATGTCCTCATGCATTGGTGGTTCTCCTAGAAATAGGCCTAAATATGGGTCAAAGCACTTCTCAAAGCTTGACATGCTCTATCAGCTCAACATGACAACAAAATGCTAAATTTTCAAAATCCAAAAATATAAAAGACTTTCAATCAATATCACAAGGATTATGTATTCAACTGGTTAGATAGCATTTATCTGTACCTAGTCGGAGGTATTCCTCTCATACTTCTCTCTGAACTTCTCAAAGGGGGGTCATACACATTCTCCTCTGCCTCCTCTTGTTCTTTTGATTTTTATGGTTCTGGTTCTGAGTGAATAGGGTTTACAGCTATAGGCAGAATTGCACATATTGCACAGGAGGTCCAGGGGGTCAATTGGGACAATCTGTTGAGGAATAGTTGGCTTTTCTGTAATCCGAGGCATTGCGCCCTTTGAATTCTCATCAATATACTCTGGACATAACTTCAACTGATCTCTGTGAACTAAACTATGCAGTAAGCCATCTTCTCTTGAAATCTGATAAACAGCCACATCACCTTGAGGGGTACCAGTTTGACGGTATGGCTTGGGTTCCCATTGATAATCAAGTTTACTGACACAATTATGCTTTTTCTTAAGTACCCTTGCTCCTAGTGGTATCAGATCTGCTTGAGCCCTCACATTATAATTCTCATCCTGTCTCTGTCGTGCAAGTTCCATGTGCTGGTTTACTTGACCCTGTGACAATCGCAATCTTCTCTTGCATTCAGTTACCCAGTTTGCTTCTATGAATGGTTCTTGATCTAATTTGGATGGCAATCCTAAAAGGACATCAACTGGTAGTCTGTCTTGTCTTCCAAACATTAAGCAGTATGGCATGTAGTCTGTTGAACCATGAACAGTGTTATTCTAAATTAATACAAGTTCAGCTAATGGAGTAGGCCATTCTGAACGTTGCTGTGGAGGTATAGTTCTTAGAAGATTAATTAGCACTTGGTTGGTTCTTTCACATAATCCATTCCCTTGAGGGTGGAACGCAGTAGTCTGTAACTTCTTGCATTCATACAATTCACATAATTCTTGGAAAAGATTAGAAATGAAGGCTGATCCTTGAACTGTCAAGATCTTGGCAGGGTACCCATAGGGTTGGACAAAAGCCCTCCAAAATATTTCAGCCATGGTCTTTGCTGTCAAGTCTTTCACAGGTAATGATACAGTGAACTTTGTGCAATGATCCACAATGGTGATTGCATAAAGATATCCTTTGCAACTCTTATCTAGCTTGAAATGGTCACTGGTGACTAGCTCCATAGGCTGCTGACTTACAATAGGGTGAAATGGTGCTCTTTGGGTATTCGGCTGAGGATGACGTAAAACACAGGCCTCACAATGGTTACCCCAATCTTCAATGCTTTTTCTCAAATTTACCCAATAAAATCGTCTACTTAGACTTGCCTCTGTCTTCTGATGACCAAAATGACCTGAATGGTCATGGTAAGCATGTAACAGGGTTTTAACTTTAGAACTAGATATCATGATCTGTGGTACTAACTGGTGGGTTTGCGGATCAATGCTTCTTCTCATAAGAATATTTTGTTTTACGGGTAAACGATTTCTCTGACGCCATAACTTTAAGAGCTCTGGCTTTGCATTTCATAGCTCCTGTTGCGTCATTTCTACTTGATTCACAATCATCCAAATCAACTGCCTAAACACTGGATGTTAATCTTGTGATTTCTGCCAATCTACTTCCATTCTCTTCTTTTCCGTCCTGTCCGGGGTTACTGCTCTCATGGTAAGGGAATTCTGAGCTGCCTCAATGTCAGGTTTATGGAAAGATGGCTATTCTAGCTTATCTTCTCCTTCTGGCTCTTCTGCTCTGGGTACTCTCAATAGGGCATCAGCATTTTGGTTGGTCTTTCCAGACTGATATTTTTTTGTAAACTGGTACTTCACCAGTCAGGATGACCACTGTTGCTCTAGGTCTCCAAATTTAGCAGTGGCAAGGTGTGCCAGGGGGTTGCAATCTGTAAAAGCCACAAAGGAAGTTGCTGTCAGGTATCCCTTGAATTTTTCTGTCACTGACCATACTAGCGCCAAAAATTTCAACTTAAATGTGCTATAGTTGATGTCGTTGCATTCAGTTTTTTTAAGGCTTCAACTATTGTAGGCAATCACCCATTCAGAGTCTCCTTGTGCTTACCCCAGGACAGTACCTAGCCCTTGGTTGCTGGCATCGGTATATAAGCAGAATAGCTTTGTGTAGATGGGATAGGCCAGTAAAGGTGCCTGAATCAGGGCCTCCTTCAATTGATTGAATGCTGCCTCTTGACAGTCAGTCCAAGCTACAGAGATGTAGAGAAGCCGCACACAAGTGGCTTTGCAATTCCATCCTGTGAAAATGCAAATGCAGCAGGGGGTATCTGACACCTCCTTGCTACATCTGCGATTCCAGTGCTGCTTTCGAGGTTACCTCTTTGGTCAGGCTGTGGTAGCTGAAGAATACTGCAGCCTGGCCGGGTCCTGTCAGCCTGCGAGGCCAGGAAGTCTGTGTCCATCGATGGAAATCCTGACCTTGCCACTACTGGAGAACGGGGGAGATGCTCCCTCATTTTTGTGAACACAGGCCACCCCTGTAATGCCCTGCAAATACCTCTGCCTGTCAATTAGGCAGAGGCATACTGTGGCCTGCATACAATTTCATAGGACCTGTTCTGCTCATGTGCTGATCAGGAATCTGTACTGTACTTAGGACACAGACTATACTTTTAGTTGGAATACTTTGCACAGAGCAGTTACTGGAAAGTGTATTTAAAGTAACTTTTACTAGTCAGGACCAAGATCTGCCAAGGGGCAGCATGGAATATACTTACATTCTGGTCCTATAGTAGACTGCATGGGAACACCTGAGAGAACAGAAGACTATTGTTTTCAAACTCGGATGGGGGTGGGCTAGTGATAAATTATTGTGTCATCCATTTCCATTCAATTCTCCTATTTCTCATCCCCCTTCTAATGTTTGTTGGGGGAGTTTCATGTTGGGATTAGTGTGTGGTTGCATTAATGTTGTTTGGGACTCATGTTGCAGAGGAATAAAGATATAAGGATGAGGGGATAGGTGTGTGGGGTTTTAAGAATATGTGAGGACTGGTGTTTAGAGTTTTTAATGCAAATGCTGTTAATTTAACCTCCCCCTACCCTCTGATACTTACCTTTGAGATGTCGGCGGTCAGGATTCTGTAGGCAGGATCCTTACTGCTGTCAGGATTCTGGCACTGGTATTTTGACCGTCGGCATTCTGTCTACCGAGATGCTGGCTACCTTCCATTAAATATGAATACTATTTATGGGGTCATTCACATTGCCTCTTTCAAGGTGAACACAGAACACTTTTTCTTGTGGAGGAGATAGTTGGAGGGCTGCCTAGTGATAGACATGCCCCTATGTAGTATTTTGTTCCATGGGAGAATGTAGAGCACTTTTTCTTGTAGCATTTGGTTAAGAAAAAATTGGAACACTTGTTTGGCTTAACATATTATGAGAAAATGAAAGTTAATCCTGACTTCTTGAGAAACACATGACTATTGTAGGTAACAGATTGAGGTAAGATGAACACTTTAATGGAAAAGTTTTGAATGCCATTTTATCTCATATTTTTAGATACTAAAACTGCCGCTATACATAAATGAGCAAAATGAATACGACATATTTATTCAGCTACCAGCAGAATTTCTTACATATTCCAGTCATAATGAGAAGAAGATCGGCAATGAAGAAGACCTACAAAAGCCGCTCAGAGGAAATGATTGCACACAATCAAGTCACACCCAGGAAGCCCAATCTAGTCTTTTTTTCACTTATTCGCAAGGTACCATATTATTTTAATTCTGAAAAATCATTATTTCTCAGACTTTATTTTAAAAACAATTTTGTAACAATATGATTATGCTTTGATTTAATTAACTATAATATAATTTGATACAAAGACCACTTTATCCAACAGATTTAAACAATACTAAAATGCTGTCTATTTGGGGATGCTGGATGATGTGATCAGTTGTTGTAAAATGTGATAGCACATGTAGCCTGCTGATTATAATAGGACACATTTGTGATCTTAATTTTACTGTTTGTCCTATTCTGTAAATGTTATTAACTTAAAGATCAATAGTATTAATTGTGTTATAAAACCAGGACTTAGTCACTCATACCCAGTCCAGCGGTGCTTTATGAAGGTAGGACATTCTGTTCCAGGGCGATGTCATTTCATTAGTAAAGGTCATTGGCACAGACATGTTGGTTCTGATCAGCTGAGCACCAGGATCCAGTCACTAACTGTCTGCTGTGCTCCTAGCTGCACCTGCCATTAGCATACCATTGGAACAATGTGGAACAATACTCCTCTGTGTGCTCACTCAGCAGTGTGTATCCCCTGTCTCCGATCCACTGCCTGAAACTGATACTGTATTCTCTCCCTTACCCTGTGTACACGCTAATCAAGTACCAAAACTGCCTCCCCTCACTGCTACTTACCACCTCTTAGTGACTTATCTACCTTCACCCCATGTTCTTGTCCTACCTACTGTAGTCTGTCATTTTATTGTTTTACTTTGTTCCCAGATAAGCAAATTTATAAGGTGCTACAGAAATGTTGTAAAAAAAGATAGTAATAATAATAGTAAAGTTACTAAAATGGAATATTGCTGATATGTTCATTTGAGGAGAAGAATTATATCAGTCCCTAACAACCAGGTTTAAAAATTCTCTATATAATACTTACCCACTCCTGAGAAATGTATTAGTTTGATATAGATGAGTATTCAGTATTTACATAGTTGCTTAGAGTGATTCCACTGTGGACAAAGGCTATGATAGACCCTAGATTGCCCCATGGTCTCTATACTGCTCTTCGGGAAATATATTTTGTCACAATTAATGCTAATTCATAAATGTTCATTTGCCAGTTTAACTATGTATTAGATATATGCATTGACCCTCAAATGTTATGGTTTTTGATTTCTGTAAAATTGATAAAAACAGCTATAAACACCTAAATCATGTAATTTGGACCTGCTTACATGAAATCCAATTGGGTTTTTAAATCAGAGTTCCAAAATTACAACAGACTTGTGCCAGGACTAGGTTCGACTTGAAATCCCAAAAGTGATCTGAGCCGGGACTTGGTTCGACTAGAAGACCCAAAGTTTGGGTGTGTTATTTTTTTATGAAAACCAAACCGCATACAGTATCTCTATGTAGTCATTTAGACCGGAGGTAATATAGAACAGTATGCCAGAGGGATCAAGACACCATAGTTCCTCAATTTAGCTATGGTGTCCCTTTCACTACAGTAAACTCAATGAGTCATTGAGTGCTGTCTATGCAATCCAATTGTGACTCTAATTACTCTAGTTTGACCTTAACCCAGTTTCCATATCACTTTAATGGTGTACTGTTTAACCTCAAGTTACCTTCTGCTTGACTCACCTGTCCTAACTTTCATTTAGTACTGTGTAATTGTTCTAGTTTCACCTGCAATGAGACTCCCTAAATTATTTTGTGCTAATCTTCCTTTTCCTAATGGAAGAAGCTACATAAAGTCTTGGTAACTGCTCATGTTAACTTTCTGCATTCTTAATTCTGCTAGGTTAACATTTTCTTTTAGTGAACTGTATCATTTAATGTCACCTTATCACATACTGCCCAAATTATTTTAAAGTATCATGCTTCCTAAATTAAAAAAATGTACTTGTAATTTTGTTCTCCATGTAAATTATAACAAAAATATAGTCTACCAACTGCTGCAGTAATTACTGCAGTGCTCTTAATAAATACATTTGGATGCCTGCCCTATATAATGACATCCTGGCTGGAAGTGTGCATTCACTTTGAAGATACTTTCTGCATGTCATGATTGTAGGGCAAATTATTTGAGATTAACTGTGCAAGGTCAATTAATATGAAGCATATGCAATTTTCTTATTGAACAATATCAAGACTAACATGTATAGATCTTGTAAAACGACTCAACCTCTCCATGAATTTGTTTCATTAGGACTTTCTAAATATATTTTGACAGCATCTTAATATCCCCCATGTGTTTGTTCTGAAATATATAAGCAAAAGCTATGCCGATTTTACCAATGATATGTAGCTGAGAGATTTAATAATGGGTAAACAAACACAACATGTGGTAATCCATTTCAAATTAAAAGTTTATTAAATGCTTGCTTGATGACTTTCCGGCTATTTACAATTAGAGGAGGGAACCCTGAGGGAGTTGAAAACACAGTTAAAATCATTGCTTCAGCAGTTCAATGAAAAAAATGTTTCTGATGCTTTCAAAATTGCATATACAGTACAGTATATTATACGCAACAACTTTCAGTAGTGACGGGTACTGTGAAATTAGTAAGAAAGTATACATTGCACTTAGATTACACATGAAACAATTGTCATGTGATATATGTTTTCCATAGTATTTCTCCTATCGTTCAAAACAGACAAACACAGACATTCTAAGGAACAAACAGATCTATAACAAAATGTTTGTATATGAAGCATAAGGCAGCTGCTGTCTTTAGGAGAAAGGTGCTGCTCAGTGACTGACAACTGGAAAGACTTGCACTGTGTTGATTGGTTGATTCATACGTAGGGGCAGTGCCAGTAATTTAACAGCAACTCAGGCTTCACTGTTTGACCTGGATCACATCTCATTAGGGAGTCCATTCATCATCACTTAATTTCTAGAAAAGCAGGTGAAAATGAATATTTTCACCTGCTTGTCGAAATTACGTTTTCGGCCACTCATCAAAAAGGTAATGCAGGATATATCACAGATATCTCCTGCTTACCTTTCTCTCCCGGAATGGCCCGCTGTCCCCATATTCTAGTATCACAGATATCTCCAGCTTATCTTTCTCTCCCTGAATGGCCCCCTGTCCCAATATACTAGTATCACAGATATCTCCTACTGACCTTTCTCTCCCGGAATGGCCCCCTGTCCCCATACACTAGTATCACAGATATCTCCTGCTTACCTTTCTCTCCCGGAATGGCCCGCTGTCCCCATATTCTAGTATCACAGATATCTCCAGCTTACCTTTCTCTCCCTGAATGGCCCCCTGTCCCCATATACTAGTATCACAGATATCTCCTACTGACCTTTCTCTCCCGGAATGGCCCCCTGTCCCCATACACTAGTATCACAGATATCTCCTGCTTACCTTTCTCTCCCGGAATGGCCCGCTGTCCCCATATTCTAGTATCACAGATATCTCCAGCTTACCTTTCTCTCCCTGAATGGCCCGCTGTCCCCATATACTAGTATCACAGATATCTCCTACTGACCTTTCTCTCCCGGAATGGCCCCCTGTCCCCATACACTAGTATCACAGATATCTCCTGCTTACTTTTCTCTCCTGGAATGGCCCGCTGTCCCCATACACTAGTATCACAGATATCTCCTGCTTAACTTCTTCTCCCGGAATGGCCCACTGTCCCCATACTCTAGTATTGGGACAGAATTCATCAAGCAATATTTTCAGAGATTGCAATATTGCAATATACAATATTTTCAGAGATTGCCTGCGGGAACATTCGCCATCTTCATATGACATTTTGCTCCCGCACTCGCCGCTCACCCTGCTCCTTCCCTATGGGATCCTTTTGGATCCCTCCTTTCCTGTCCAGCTCCTTCTACCAGATGCATGGGCTTTTGTGCACATGCTTTACCTGTAGGTCATGCAGGCACACTAGTGTCACTGCTCCAAAAGGAGCCCTAGGACATTATCCTAAACATGTAGACAGAAGTTGCTTTGATGGAGTAGAAATTGTATTTGTCAAAACTTGGAGAGAGATAAAATTGTGAGAGATAAAGTAGTAACCGATCAGCCTCCAACTTACATTTTACTGGCTGTGTTTGAAAAATGACAGTTAGGAGCTGATTGGTTGGTACTTTGTCTCTCACAATTTTATCTCTCTCTGAAAAGTTCAGTTCTTAGTTGTCCATTAACCTGACTTTTAACAGCTTTTTTTTTATAATAAATAAAAAAATACTGCTTGTTGAAATAGTTCTTCACCCAGCACTAAAAGCAGTAAAAGACAATTTGTTTTATTAATATTATTTATTTGCAAGATACCACAAATTCCGCTGCACCACGTAGTGAGAAATAGCATAGGATCAACATGCAAATTATAAAACAAAAGGCAAAATACAACACAAAGGCAAAAATACAGTACATTAAGGAGCATAAATGTTTGAATAACAAGAAATAAGCATAATAATGTACATAAGGCATAATTGGCAACAAATATTACTAACAAATGTCGACCATAACATGCATGAAGTGGAAGTTCAGAAGAAGATAGTGTCACACTTAACCCCAGTTACTGGGTCCGGCGGTATCACATAACTGCCCTCTGTGCCCTCACTGGTCACTTCTGGCATTCTTGAGACCTGCACAAGGCACTACTGCTGTGTGCCTGGTGTTTTCCCTCCTGGCAGTTTGCGTCCCGGCAGTTCATGGGCATGGTCATATTGGATTTTTCCACATTACTGCTGTCAAGCTCATTGTTAGAACAACTCTCTTCTCCCTGAGAACAAGCTCCTGGCTGCAGTGGCTTCCAGTTCTGTGCCAGTTTTTGCATCTGCCTCCAGTGTCCTGCATTCTAATGCATACTAATTCAGACTCTATAACCATCTACCTGTATATAAGGACTTCCTGCATCATTTCAGTCTGCATTCAACTAAAACATCTACCATCTGGGCCATTCTGCACTTCACATCTATTCCAGCATGTGTCCCACTACTCGTTGGTGCATCTGTCTATCAGAACTGTGAAACACTCCAGTGTTATCATCTCCTGCAGCCTGACACCTGCATTATAGGAACTTTTCTGTGGACATATCTACCTCCTCTCTATGCTTACTATAGTACTCAGTCCAGCTTCAAGAGACTATACCTGTCATTCTTCCGTATCTTAGCTCCTATATGTTGAACCTTTCTAATTTGGCAACATTGGCTCCTGACCAATAAGGTGCACATACATAACCACATCTGGCCTATGTACCAAGCTACTGTACTCAATCTAGGCTGTAAACATATATGAAATTCTGCTCTATGACTGGCCTACATCATTCAGCCGGCTGAAGATATTTATGTATTACACAGTTTGTAATACAACAGGGCTTTTTTAACTGTAAAACGTTATACTGAAAGAGGTTATAGAATACCTGTTAAGAGTCAAGCATGGTTCAGTCCCACCACTTGCCAACAGAGCTTTACATATATATTCTTTCACATTTGTTTCTTACTCTTAAATTTTAAATTAGATTTGACAAGGCTGAAGTACTAAGACATGGCGCATCCAGGGTGATTCTGCTTGACATGTTTCTTAGTGCTTTTTAAGCATAGAAACATGTGGAAGGAATTGTTCTTTTACATTTCACAGCTTGTCATTTCCTTCACAGGACAACCCTTGGCCTCTCAAAGAGAACCTAATGTTCACAAGGAATTTATTCCCAGTACTACGAAGGATACGGAAACACAGCTTAATGTAATGAAAGAAAAGGAGAGGAATATTTTAAAAGAAACTCAAGCAAAACTACACAAGACAAGTTTGACACAAATTGTTCAGGTTTGGTGCTTGCGTTATACTGTAATTTGTGATTTGTTGTACTTGAAGTTCTAGAGATAACAATATGTTTTCTTAGGTGGAAGAGACATCCAAAGAAAGTACGATGAGACATATAAGAAGAAAAAAGTGCAAGAAAGGTAAATATAAGAAAATCTGCATTTATGTTTTAAGTTCTTCTAGACTAAAGAAAAGCATGCACAATTGCATACTATGGGGGAGATATATCAACCCTTGAAGAAAGATACAGTTGAGAAGTTGCACAAAGCAACCAATCAGTTTCTAATGATCATTTATCTAACACAGTCTATGAAATGACAGAAGCTGATTGACTGCTTTTTGCAACTTCTCCATTTTGTCTCTCTTCAAGGGTTGATACATCTCCCCTTATGTACCAAATTGCTGGTGTAGCAAGTGTTGATTTCTCTTGGTAATTCCTGTGATGTGTTTTGTCTTAATCTTTGAGGATTTGTCAAAGACTTGCTTCGAAATAAGAAATTGGTAAATCCTATGCCCACTATAACAGACACGCACATACATGATTTTTAATTGGATTAAGATCTGGACATTAATTTAGATGATTGTAGAATATTTACCTTGTTGCATTTAAACATGCTAGTGTTGCTTTGGTCTCATGCTTAGGATTAATTCCTGATGAAAAATGAGCTTTCTCTCATCAAGCTTTAGTTTTGTAGCAGATTGAAGTAGGTTTTCTTGTTGTATATATTGGTATTTTGCACTATCTAACAGTCCTTCAGTTTCAGCAAGATGCCACATCCCTGCTGAGGAAAAGCATCCCACAACATGCTGAGGAATGGACAGTGTTAGGTTTGTGCCACAAATAGCATTTTGAATTGGTACCAAAAGCTACATTTTTTCTCATCTTACCACAAAAGCTTATCCCACATTTTTCTGGGTCACTGATGTTTTCAGGCAAACTCTAGACATGGGTTTTCTTCATTAATGGCTTCGTTCTAGCCATCCTCCCATACATGCCATTTGTATAGAGAACTCATAATATGGTTGACTCCCCTCTAGTCTCAGCCATTGAACTCTATAGAACCTTCAAATATATAATTGGCCTCTCTGTGGCTTAATAGCCTCCCTGTGGCTTCCTTGACAAGTCTCCTACTTGCTCTAATGCTGATATTTGAGTGAAGTCTAAGTCTAGGCAGTGTCTGGGTGGTATGATGCAGTTCCATTTTCTCACAATTGATTCAACAGGGATCACTGGGATATCCAAGCACTTGGTTATAATTTTCTACTTTTTTCCTATATTGTGCCTATAACTTTATCTTTAATGTTTTTTTTAGAATACTGTACTCTTTGGTCTTCAGTTTCACAACTTTTCTCCAGATTACAACCAATGTCAATGTCAGGTATAAACTTATTTAAAGGCAATTTGTAGGGTAATATATTTCATCTGTGTAAACTTGGATTTTACACAGTAGATGGTTTGAATACTTAAGCTGTGGTACCCTGAAAAATGTATTAGATGTTACAGTGTTGAATAAAATAGATGCATTGTTACCTGGTTGCAGTGGGTTATTAGGATTCCACCGCTAGCATTGCTTTCAGCAGCACTTTTATTAGCTCCTGACCCCACACCACAGCAGAGTGACAAGGGTTATCCCCCAGAAACAGTAAATCTACAACTAGATTGGATGCAATCGAATAGGGAATTTATTTCTAATGACCTCACATGAAGCTCTAGTGGTCAATTGAATAATATTGATAAATGGCAAAGTTAAAATATAAAATATAAGTTATGGCAAATTCAATATCACATTAACATACAGTATGCATATACTGTATTTTGTACTAATAATAACTAAATATAAGAGTTAATGGGCTATCCACAAATCCTAGAAACCAACTATAATTTACAGATCTATACAATAACTAGATATTTACAGAGGCTTTTAGCACACCATGAATACTATTTGAACTTAATGGCTGTCTCTTTAAATGACTGAGGGTCTTTTAACCTAAGTGACCATATTAAGGAAATTATGCAATATACATGTAGTTCTTTAAGTTACTTGAAGTGTTGTGACCCGGGTCACATTTCGATATTTCTTGGGCTCTTACTTTCAGAGTGTGTGCAATATGTATCACACAAAAGTGAGTGCTAATGTGTAAATAGAAATCCAAATAGAATGCAGCTTTTCCTCTGGAGGGTCGAAACAGCATATACTTTATCAGGATTTACACTCTGCAAGGAACTTCAAATCTCACTGGTCTCCTTTACTGTAGCTTGGCTCTCTGAATACAACTGTAGCTTGACATTGGATCTTACATGCAGCTCTTCTGTGTATCTTGCTTATATACCTCTTACTGCTGTACCACTTTGGGTGGGATGTACTAAGCATCACATTTATGACTCAGAAGTACCTCTGTGCAT
Source organism: Taudactylus pleione (assembly GCA_031769625.1). Taxonomy (NCBI): domain Eukaryota; kingdom Metazoa; phylum Chordata; class Amphibia; order Anura; family Myobatrachidae; genus Taudactylus; species Taudactylus pleione. The sequence goes on from JAUIMM010000115.1 coordinate 8,414,893, forward strand.
GCATTGTGTGATGTGCGCACCATAGAGGACACTGCGAGGGATTCCATTAGATCCCTCTCAGTGCAGGATGTGAAAAGAAGCCTATAGACTTCCATTGGTCAATGCCATCTAAATCTTACTTTTTTATTGCCTGCGCCACTTTTATCCATGCATTATTTGTTTGTCAGGTGGATAGCTAAATCTATTGACAGCATTGAATAAACAGTTCCATAAAATAGGTAACTCACAGTACTTCAAGGGCTTTATGGTACTTCAATAGGGTATTCCCTTTCAATTCAATTCAGCTGGCTGAATCTATTTATAGATGTAGATGTTTCCATCTACATTGCAAATTTTCCTTTTCACCCCATAGAGGTGCACAGGAAAACTTGTCATGCTAGCATTACTGTAACTGGATGATATGTGCACAGCCTGGCATTGTAGCTCAGTGCCAGCAATTAAATCCCCCCTGTGAATTAAGATTTGGTATTAAAAAATAACTCTGATGTCACCAGAGTTACACAACTTTGAATTATCAAATCAAGTCTCCATCTCTTCTTAAGTTTGGTCATTATTATTACTCTAACCTTAAAAATGTATCCCATGTATGATAACACATCTGTTTGCACATGGTGAATTTGTATACAAATTTGCAAGTTAAAAGTCATAAGGCAATGGTTCTAGATGGTATTTATGGAAGAAAGGAAGCTTTTGAATATTTTCTAGTGTCTCTTTACAATATTTGTTCCAAAAGTATGTCTACTATAGTAACAATTCATTAAAATATAACAGTAAGAACATTGATTGCAGGAAAGGGGAGAATTAAATAAATATTCACAAAGGTTGTGATGTTTGGGCTAATTCACAAATATTTATCTAGATCAATAATTTACAAAATTGTTAACATTGCCCTAGATAGGCAAAGATCAATCACATGATTAAAACTACATTCTAAATAACTTGTTATGCTCTTACAGCACATTTTTATTTGAACTTTATGCTTTATGTTTATGACTATTACTACAGAGCACTGTGCCTTTTTCCACTTGTTTATTTGGTGTCCCTGCAGTTTACACATTAGTGCCCTTCTGTTCTATAAATTAACTTTTGTTCATAGCTACTGTACAACTTGCATGCCCAGCTCCTCTCATTCCCACAACAGTGACAGATTCCTCTTCTCAGTGGTGTTGAAAACCTGTACCCAGTTCCCCACGTAACACACAACCCATGTAGCCAAAATAATTCAAGCACATATTCAATTTCTTTACACAATAAATTGCACATATCAAATGTCAAGCATGTGATGTATGTGAATATAATATTTCTGGTGTATTAAAATGTATGAAAATCTAATTGTACCACAACATACAGTAGGTAGATAGCTGAGAAGTATTTGCAGTGCCCACATCCAACATCAAACTGAAACCCAGATTAAGGGCTACTATATAAATTAATATAGGTATATATTTAGATTGTTGACATTCACAATGTTGACATGGTCTGAATGTTGACATTGACAGAATGTCTACATACAATATGTTGGCCTTCACAATATCAACAATGACAGAATGTCAGCATGGGGATGTGCTCAGCATCTCGACAGTCAGGATGCCAAAGGTCACAATATGAACAGCGGCAACCCAGTTGTCAGAATCCTGACATATTTTGGAGGTAAGTATTAGGGTCAGGGGGGATTTAGGGTTAGGGGGAGAATTAGGGTTATGCACTAAGGGTAGGTTTAGAGTAAGGTTGTGGGAGGGATGGGTTAGGGGAAGGGTTATAATACTTACAGAAATCTGTTGGGATTCTGACTGTCACGATGCCGCTGTCAGTATTCTGACCATCGGCATCCTGACCATCGGGGTCCCGTACCCAATCCGTCAACATGACATAATGTCAACATTGTGAATGTTGACAGTTGGCATGTCGACTATGCAGATTTCCATTGCAGAGGTGAGTATAAATGTAGACAATGTTCCAATGTTATTCGGAATGTCGATTTAGAACAAGTTGAGATTCTGAATATTGACATATTTTACCAAACCCTGAATATGCTTTCTCTGCCATTTCTAAAACTGCATGAGCCCTTGTGATAACTCAGTTTTGCATGGAGGCATTGAAGGCACAAAACAAGACCCATTATAAACACAAGAAAATACTTAGGGGTATATTTACTAAAGTGCAGGTTTTTAGAAGTGGAGATGTTGCCCATAGCAACCTATCAGATTCTAGCTATTAACTTCAAGAAGGTGCTAGATAAATGTTAAGTAGAATTTGATTGGTTGATATGGGCAACATCTCCACTTCTAAAAACCCGCACTTTAGTAAATATACCCCTAAGTATTATTTATCCAATTAACAACAGGATGAAATAAATAATATCCCAATCACCCTAATAACTACCCATTGGAAGAATCAGTTATTTTATATTTGTTATATTGTAACTATATGGGTGTATGAAATATAATAAGTGGCAAAAAATATAACACCAATAAAAAGCAAGGTATTGTGACAATATACAATTTTTATTGAATTTTATTCACATAATTCATATTTTAAATGTGTGTCCCTGGCATGCTTGTTTTTTTAAAGACTCAATAAAAGTTATATTTTATTACAATTGGCCATTTACTTCATACAGATCACCAGATTATGGGCCTGATACAGCAGCGATCACAACTGCAATCACACATGCAGTCGGCCGTTTGTTGCGTTCTGCGCATGCGTATGCATCGCTGTGCGTGAGTCTGAACACACCACTGTGAACAGGACTACGATTTCAGTGATTACGCAGGCCCATCGCAGAGTGGTTGACAGGAAGTACCTTATGGGGGTGGTGACGTGGGGGGTTACTGGGTGCGCAGGTGTGCTAGTGTGTTTGAAAGCCATTGCTCGGGCATGCATAAATTAGCCACTGTGATGCCATATGCAGCTTGAGCTTTCACTGCGCGCAATGAGGTTAGCAATTCCTGAGTAAGGTCAGAGCTTGTGCAAGTGTGCGTGAGGCTGCGATTGTACTTAATATTACCGATGGTAAAAACTCATAAAAAGAAAATGTAATCTCACAAAAAATTAAATACAATACATTTTTAAAAAATGCACAAAAATGACTTTGAAAATACAGTAAATATTAACTAAAAGTAGAAATATCACAATATAAACATTCAAAGGTACCTGTTTCATAAGAAATTCATTAAAGGTAAAAAAAAAAGATCACCAAGCAAATAAGTGTAAGGGGTAAAGAGATGTTGCCCATAGCAACCAATCAGATTCTAGCTATTATCTTCTAGAAAGTGCTAGATAAATGTTAAGTAGAATCTGATTGGTTGCTATGGACAACATCTCCACTTCTAAAAACTCACACTTTAGTGAATATACCCTATAGGGGGGATTCAATTGTTTTTTTGGGTGCCCAAAGTAATAGATGCCAATCAGAGAAATTCAATTGTTACTCTTATGGGGCGTCCATTACTTTTGACGTGCTCAAAAGGACCTGGTTTGGCTGAACAAAGCAATTGAACAACTGAATTCTCCCCTTAAAGTCTACCAAGTTGTAGCATTAGTTTGCATAGGCAGAGGGAAGACATTTGGCTGAGTAAAGGTATTTCTCAAAGAGTAGGAGCACCGATGTCCCTTCTACTGAAGATTCAGACAGAAGCAAGATTTCAGTTTGTGTAGGTAGACTACTGAGATACCATAAAGGAGTTGAGAGAAAACATTTTCAGGTGCAGAGGGGTGCACAATAATTTCCACTCTGCAAAGTGACTTGCATTTTACATCATCACAGAGTTGGTGGAGATTGTTTTTATACTTTAATGACATTTTCTGTAACACATAGAAATTAGGTTACAAAAGATATTAAAATACAAACAATTATTATTATTATTCAAAATAATTTTTCAGGAAACACTCTCAAGTTATATTGACACTTAATCATTGATGGTGACTGCAAAGGCATAGTGCAAAATACTCTTTGCTGAAAATAAGCGCTTCAATTTGTGTTAGTGTGTTGCTGTTGTGATGTTTTCTACCATAGAGAATGGGTTTGTGGGGAAATATTGCAGTATTTTCATAGGATGGAAGAAGTTGGGTGTAGCAAATCATGTTAAGTGCGGACTACGTGTTGGGACCCATGTAAACTTGATATTTAGTTTTGCAAATCAAGATTATTAAAATGAGAAAAATTGTTTTACAGTGCCAACTTTACAGAAGGGTTCTCAGAAATTGTGCCATATGTAAGGGTGAGAGTAAACTCTAAGACTTTTTAAACTCGACCAATGAAATAGAGTCGAAGAACATGCAAAATCGCAGGCTTTTAGACCCAAAAACTCTCAAGATTGCGAGTAGCGAGTTTGTTTCTTGAAACGCACACACTTAGCAGCGAAGCGCGCTCCTGAGAATTTTCCAGTCCAATTAAAAATCCCTATTCACACTACTTACAGCAGAGGGGTGTGAGTTGACTGCCAAATGAGATTTGCGAGAAATGCATGAACATGTGGGGAGATCATCCTGGACCCCCCATAATGAATAATTTAATTAGCAGGACTGTAAAGAAGGCTGTTTGTGGGCATTAGGAAGGTACTGTAGGTTTTTAAATAGTGTCAAATGGCTGATTTGTGGGTTTTTTTTAAATGCAAGAAAATGACAAAAAACAAACTTCTTTCATTTAAACTCAAATTAATTAAATGAAAAATGCAAAAAAAGTAGGAAAAAGGTTGATTTGGGGTACTTTGAGGGCACCTTGAAAAATAAAAAAAATATATAAAAACAATTATTCTTCAACTAAAAAATTATTGTAATTAGATTTGGGGTGCCTAAACTAATGAAAAACTTTGATTTGGGGGTAATTTGAGGAATTTTTTTTTACCCCAAAAAATGACATGTAATTATTGGACTAATTAAGCTAATTGGAAACTTCTAAATGCCTAATTAGTCATTTAGGGGGTGTCCAAGTGGTTCAGCACAGTATCCCAACATTTTAACATTAAAATAAATATTTTCCTTTCCATCTCTCACCCTCAGGGAGGTGCGACTGGAAAGTTATGAATTCAGTCTGACTGATTCAGTGCGAGTTTAACTACAGTATGATCCCATCCCATCGATATGTGTGTCCCTGCATTTGGTACTTGTAGGAGCTGTGGAATATAATGGCACACTATAAATGAATGTTATTAATAATTACAACAATAATGATAAGAAATTATATAGTGGAAGGTAAAGAGTCCACAAACAAACCACAGTAAGAATATGAGGATCCTGTTCAAATTATGGAGGAACATCGTTATGGCAAACATCGTTATGGCAAAATATATGTATGTATATATATATATATATATATATATATATATATATATATATACAGGTTGATTCTCCCAAATCCAAAATGCTTGGGTCCAGGGGTAGTTTGGATATCGGAATATTCCGTTGTTTGGAATATTTGTATACCATAACGAAATATCTTGGGAAGGGGTACCAAATCTAAACACAGAATGCATTTATGTTCTATATACACCTTATACATACAGCCTGCAGGTCATTTTATACAATATTTTTAATAATTTTGTGTGTCAAAATATACACAAAGCCTGAAGGTTATTTTATACTATATTTTAATAATTGTGTGCTTTAAACAAAGTTTGTGTTCATTGAACCATCAAAAGCAAAGTTTTCACTTTCTCAGTCATGCTAAAAATGTTCCATATTTCGGAATATTTGTATATGGGTGACTCAACCTGTATGTGTGTATATATATATATATATATCAACCACAGAGTACCCGGCACTCAATCTGTATAGGCAATGCTCCGGTGCCCTTCCAAACAGGGGAAATGTATCAGGTAGATGAACGGAAGGCACTCAGTGAGACTCCATAAATTAACCACAAGGAAGCAACTGTGCTGAGAGTCAACGTATCAGTGTATTGACACTTTTAAAAGTGTCAATACACTGAAACGTTGACTCTCAGCACAGTTGCTTCCTTGTGGTTCATTTATGGAGTCTCACTGAGTTCCTTCCATTCATCTACCTGATATATATATATATATGTATATGCATATATATATAAGCAGGCGCTCATATTACCACTTGCTGCAATGTGTTTAAATTTTTCAGTCCAGCACACTTTTTTCCACTTTTAGGGTCTGAAGCACTAGACTCTTTAGATTAGAGTCGCTGCTCCCCTTTATAAGTCTCCTGGAATCCACAGGGTAAGATATATATATATATATATATATATATATATATATATTCTGTTGAAATATAAACAAAAGGGGGCGCTCCATAGTGCATAAAAGATTTATTTCGTAAAAACACGCAGTCAAATATCAACCTCTGCTGTGTACATTCGTACCATTTAACTCACGGAGTGGACTGGTTACCACTTGGCATTATATTAAATCCCAGACAATCACCATCACATGGTCCTTCTCCACCAGGGATGAGCCACATACCGGACACCTCTCTCCAGAGCAGGCAGCACGCTTCTCCTCCTCAGGACAAGGAATCGACCTCCGGGACACGTGATGGATGCGTCAGCAAGCCACGCTCTAACACATTATTAGTATACAAAGAGAAAAATCCCACTGTAAACAAACAACTAAATTGTCCATTTGTTACCCAATATAGTAGTTCTGAAAAAGAACTTAGACGAATCTTGAGTAAGAACTGGCATAAACTGAGAATTAGATCTAGTACTTGAAGAATATTTACCTGATCGTCCAAACAGTTTACAAAACAGCAATAAAATTTAAATCTATTATATCCAAGAGTCATTTAGACCCTAACAGGACAAATGATAGTCAAAGGGGATTTTTTTTCAGGTATAAAGGTTTTTTTTCCATGTGGTAACTGTAAAATTTGCCCATTGGGAGAAAAGAGTCCTCAGATTTTGAAGGGATCAAATATGAGTAAATTAAATTCCATTCAATCATTTATTAATTGTAATACTACTAATGTGGTCTATCAGTTACTTTATCCTTGTGGACTTAAATATATAGGGAAAACAAAACGGATATTGAAGCCTCCAATTTTGGAAAATTGCAGAAATATTAAAAATGGGGTTACAAATTACAGTATTCCAAGACACTTTAGAAAGTTTCATAAAGATAACCCGGAAGGTCTAAAATTTAAGGGGATGGAGATTGTTCCCCAAAACAAAAGAGGGGGAGATAGAGACAAGGCCCTGCTTAAAAGTGAAACCTTTTGGATACTAACATTAAATACTCTTGCACCAGCAGGACTGAATGAAGGGTTTGAGATTACACCTTTCATAGAAAATAGTTAATAGAGTAGAATAAGGGTGCATTCCCCTATGTGTTCTTCTCACCCTTAAGATCTGTATCTGTATATTTAGTCTTGTATATATAATCTATGAATCTATATGTAATTGGATTTCTGTCCTCATTATATATTTTGTATATAGACTAGAAATGCTTTAAGTTACCTGAGGGAGGGCTGAGTATATTTATAATATGACCATCAGGATGACCTGTCTATGTCTTAAAATGTACTAAAATATTTCAAAATTAGATCTACAGTATGCACCTTGTTACGGTAATAAAAGATAAAATAATGACATAATGTTTAGTTAGCTAAAACTTGATTCTTAATATTATTATTTACAATCATTATTGAAAATAATTTTAAATGGAGATTTGATATGGTCATTTTCCTTAAAAATGATAGTTTATGATAATCTATCTGGATAAGATACTGAAAAGATAAGAACAAATTTGCTCAAGTAAAAATGATCATCAATGTTTTTTAAGAAACAAGGGTAACATCGATGTTGGTGATGCTTTGTTGTCATGTACTAATTCCCTGGATTGTTTTTAAACATTGTGTTGTAATCATCCAAAGTATATATTGTATAGATGGAAATGTCTGTATAATTTTAGAAATGTATTGCTTTTTTGTGCACCATCGATGTTTGTATGTACCATCAATGTTATTTTGTGATGCTATGTTGCATTATATTTTGCACTTTTACTTTATTATATGTATGGTGAAGGTTGCAACCATTCAAAGTGTATATTTTATTGATGGAAATGTCTGTATAATTGAAATGTATTGCACCTTCGATGTTTGTATGTATCATTGATGTTGTTTTGTAACATTTTATTTTGAAATTTATTGTATTTTATGCACGGCGATTAGTGCACATGGAACTCACTAAATGTACACTCTAAAAACTGAGATTTGCTATATCTAGAAGTGGATGCAGATGACTGCATAACCACTTACTACATCATTGAGTGATTAACTATAAGATGTGTGTGCTGCTATTGCAGAAGTTTTAATTAGGTAGTTAAGAATTATTAAACACCTGTCCCAAGGTTAGTCAGGAAGTATAAAGAGAAACTTTATGTAAATTAGTTGTATAGTGATTGGCTAAAAGCGTCCTTATATACTCCTTGTTTGCGTCATGCAAGCCAGCCCTCTGCCAAAATGATTGACGAAACACATTAGGGCGTGGCTTGCTGACACATCCATAATGTGTCCCGGAGTCCCGAAGGTTGGGTCCTTGTCCAGAGGTGGAGAGGCGTGCTGCCTGCTATGGAGAGAGGTGTATGGTACGTGGCTCATTCCTGGTGGAGAAGGACCATCTGATGGTGATTGCCTGGGATTTAATATAATGCCAAGTGGTAACCAGTCCACTCCGTGAGTTAAATGGTACGAATGTACACAGCAGAGATTGATATTTGACTGCGTGTTTTTACAAAATAAATCCTTTATGCACTATGGAGTGCCCCCTTTTTCTTTATATTTCAACAGAATATATATATATATATATATATATTGTCAAAGTCAAATAATTGGGTATGGTCACTTTACAATTATTATCTGACGATATAGTCGTCTATAGTCTGATGGCGAGTTATTAGGACGCAACTTTGTGTCGGTGCAATCCAATGCGCACAAATGCAAACGCACACATGTATTCACATACACACACATACACAGACGCACATATGCGAATTCCACACACAGACACACATATGCGAATGCATACATATAAGATGGTTCCCACACATTATAGATAATAGAGTTATTAAAGGTATTGTTAGCTAATAATTATGATGTAAGATGTACTTAAAAGAGATCTAAGGTTCAGAATACAGTGGACATGTCATGTTTGGTGTCATACTAAATCCCTGTTTATTTGCAGACATCCTTTTCTATCGGCAAAGAAGTCGCATCATGCATCTGCTAGTTATGGATGATAGGTAGTTATTGAATAAAATGTTATTACTTGGATGCAGTGTTGTAGCCAGTTTTAACCAGTTCTTCGGCGGTAAACTACACAATGTGCCTGTTGGAAGACTGAGCCATACCCATGATGCCACCGTATGAACTGACCATTGACCAAATTGACCAGAAGCAACTCTGAAACCTGTAAGGTATATAGGCTTGTGTCCTGACCCCAGTGTACAGACATCTTCTTTGCGACCACAGACTACTGGACTGAATGACTGTATACTGGGACCAGTGTGCACGCGTATGTATCAGCTGTACTATTGTTTATTTTATTGCTTTTTACTCTAATTGTTAAACTTACATCGTGTCACCCCTTTTACATAAATAACTTTTTGTGCTTTGGAACCACATGATTAGACTGGAAAGCAATTCTTTCTTAAGCGACTAGCAGCATAAAACAGCAACAGAACGGCATTCATAATATATATCTCTATATATATATATATAAATATATATCTATATATATATATATATAAAATATAGTATAGACATATAAATGGGTTTTTACATTTCTTTAGAATTATTTGACACTTTGTTTACACAAGGAAATTTAACATTCTTATTTCCAGGACTCAAATAACTTTTCTTGAGTAGAAAAAAAAATAAATACCTTTTTAATACTTTTCTATGTATGCAAAGTAGGGTGGCACTCCACAGACTTTTGCAGAATTAAATAACCATCACTCATTAGATTACTTTTTTCTCCAACATTTTTGTCACACTTTAATGACTTTCATCATGGAAGTAAAACTAAGACATCTTACCATTAATAAAACACAATGTAGTCACCAGAGCGCACAAAAAACAAGGACATAGAGTTAGAATAGTAAATGCTGCCACTATATACTCATATACAATGTGACAAAAACTTCAACAAAAAGTGTGTAATAAGAATCTCTGTGGACTATCTCCGTAGTCACAATAGGAGGGTTGCTTCGTTGTGTTCAGAAAACTTTTTTCATGAAGGTCTCCTTAATCCCATGTCACTCACGTGCACATAAAAGAAAGGAAAAAGAAAAGGACCTTCCTGGTGTATTACCATTTATTAACGTAAAACATGTAAATGCAAGACATATAAAATCCACCGTATTTTGATAAAAATCAAGGCGTACCGTAAAGTGGGGGTGTAGACAAAGTACACCAAAAGCGCTATAGGGGTCCTTCCTGAGAAACAGGAACAGAGAGTCCCAAAATGATCTGCAGTGTCTTTGAAAAGAGCTTCACTTCCTGGATCAGACCTTGAACTGGAACACCAACGCGTTTCAACTGTAATTTCAGTCTTTTTCAAGGTGTAAAGAATGGTGGAGTGAAGTCCATATATATACCCTCCCTAGAGATCTCATTGGTTGATTCAACATTAATCAAAATGTACACAAATAATATTGGAAAATGGTAAAATCCACATACAATACATAAAAGACCTTATAAATATGTGCATAGAGAACAATAAACATAATTAAAACTTAGAGGCAATGTATAACGCTAAAACGGAACGCGGAAGTGGCTAGCTTCCGGTAAGTGATGACATGCATGCGTCACTTCCTGTCCATGTGAGGCGGGTGTGTAGTGAACCTTATTTCATCCGGTCCGGAGTGACACGCAAACGTCACTTCCGGTATCGTAAAAGGTAAATGCGCATCACAATAAAGGACTTGATTCCCGCTACTACCCCCAATAAAAGGTTCAATACTAGTAGCATATAAGTGTTATCAGGGGTGTGTGCACAAAAAGAAAAGCCATTTGTGAATAGCTAAAAGCTTCGTGTGAAAAGAGGCCCTTTCCGCCATCTTGGATCAGGGGAAATAAATGCAAACTTTTTTTTAAGAATATAAAATCCTAAAAAATTAAAACTAGTAAATTAAAAAAGGATAATGACAATAAGAATACATTTGTCATAAAAACCATTTTAGCTCAAAGTCTGTGTTAAGACCATTGGGTTTGAGAGTATTAAAATCAAATATATATTTCATTTCTACCTGAGCCAAACGTGCTTCCTGATCTTTCTTTCTCCAATGGTTACACACCTGCTTAATTCCAATCATTTGTTTAATATTTCCAATTGAGTTGTTATGCATTTCTTTAAAATGAGCAGATAAAGAATGGTTTTCAAAGCCCTTTCTGATATTTCTGAGGTGTTCTGACCATCTGTCTTTTAGGCAGCGGCTTGTCCGTCCAATATACCACAAACTACATGTACACTCTATTAAATAGATACAATTTTTTGTAGTACAATTTATAAAATCTGGTATAGGGTGGGATTCCCCAGTTTTAGAATAAAAATTTTCAATTTTTGTAGTTTGTTTAGTAAAAGATCTACATACTAGGCATGTTCCACAGCGATGGAACCCTTTGGTTTTCACCCTTCCTGTTCTTTTAGGCGGGATGGCACTTTTAACAATTTTGTTCTTAATGTTAGGTGCCTTCCTATAAACAAACTTGGGTTTAGGAGGAATTACTGATTTTAAAACAGGATCCCGAGTGAGTAAGTTCCAATGTCTCCGAATTATTTTTTCAAATTCTTTGTGTTGGACATTAAAAGAAGTAATAAAGGGTAACTTAAAGGAATCTGAAGTATTCTCTTGAGAACCCATCGGTTTTAGTAGTGTTTCCCTGTCTACATTGATCATATTTTCTATATGTTCATCCATTTCTTTATCAGTATATCCTTTAGCGATGAATCTATTTTTATATGTATCGATTTGATCTTGGAAAACTTTCACATCCGTACAATTTCTTCTTATCCTTCTGACCTGACCTTTCGGGATATTTCTAAGCCAATTCATGTGGTGATTACTTTTACAATCTATATAGGCGTTGCAATCCGTAGCTTTAGAATAGTTACGGGTTTTGAGAATATTATTCTCCACATAAAAAGTAAGATCCAGAAAGTTTACTTCCACCTTACTAGAATTATAAATTAATTCAATATTAAAGGTGTTTGGTTCCAAGGTTCTTTTAAAGGATTCTAATGTAATTTCATCTCCCTTCCATATGAACCAAATGTCGTCTATGTATCTATACCAATAGACTATATTCTCCAAAAAAGGATTATTATTCCAGATAAACATTGTTTCCCAGAACCCCATGAAGAGGTTGGCATACGAGGGTGCAAACCGAGTGCCCATGGCCGTTCCTCTCGTTTGCATGTAATAATTTCCTAAATAACAGAAAAAATTATTCTTCAAAATGAATTCAATGCCCTCCTCAAGAAAACTTATTTTTTCTGTTGCTAACTCTCCCCTTTTCAAAAAATAATCGACAGCCTCTAGGCCCTTATTATGGTCAATGATAGTGTAGAGACTTTTGACGTCGGCAGTCACTAACAGAAAATCTTCATCCCATATAATGTCTTTGGTCTTATTTAGTATGTCAGAAGTATCTTTAATATAAGACCTAAGTTTAAGTACTTCCGGTTGTAGGTGGTGATCAACAAAGTGAGATAGATTAGCCGTTATCGAGTTCGTCCCTGCTACAATTGGACGTCCTGGTGGATTACAAAGATCCTTATGTATCTTCTGGAGAATGTAGAATACTGGAATAGTAGGTGGTGAGATGACCATATATTGCATTTCATGGTCTGTGATAGTACCTGAATCCTTATACCTTGCTAGTAGATTTAATAAGAGTTTCTCAATTCTATCACTAGGATTGTTTTTAAGTAGCTTGTAAGTGTCTGTGTCATTCAGCTGTCTCATTACCTCTGTATTGTAATTACTGGTGTCCATAATCACTATACTCCCACCTTTGTCAGCTGGCTTTATGACAATCTCTGGGTTATTTCCTAGATCTTTGAGGGCCTTTCTTTCCTTATATGTAAGATTGTCCCTTTCATAAGGCTTCTTTTTCATTTTTATACCCTCTAAATCCATACTGACTGCCCTCGTAAAGCTGTCAACAAAACACCCACGGTTAAAGGTGGGATTAAAAGTGGATCTAGGATTGAATAACTCTCTTTCACTCTTCCCTTCGGTATTCGTACTGAGGAAGTATTTTTTAATGGACAATTTTCTGACAAATTTTTGTAGGTCAAGATAGGTACCAAATTTATCAAGTTGATTATTTGGGGCAAATTTTAACCCCTTTGCCAATACAGAATTTTCTTCCTTAGTAAGTATATGAGTACTTAAATTGAAAACTTTCATACATGTTTCTTCCTCTATAGGATCCTGATTAGTGACCGGAAGACATTTTTTCTCTTTTTTCTTGCCCCCCCTGCAACCCCGTGAAGATTTAGTTTTGTGTTTTCTGGGTTTTCTTATTAATTCCAATTCCTTCTCCTTCTGTTCCTGTCTAAAAAATCACATTTGTTCATATGTTGAAATCTATTGTAGGTGGGTAGGGGACTTCTTGATCTTCTTCCATCATTTATATGCCACTCGTCTTTGATATATAAGGAATCCCTAGAAGTACTTCTTGGACGACGTCTATAAGAGTTCTGAAACCTAGGAAGACGTTTTTCATATCTATTATTTTTCTTTTGTCCTTGATAATGTGTCCTGGAACTGGACGGATATTCCCATTCGTCCTTTCTGAAACTGACTCTTCTTGGTTTAATGTTCTCTCTACGGTCTCTCCTCTGATACCTTTCTTCTCATTGTACCTCCTCAGAGAAGCTTTCTTCTAGGTCATCTATGTCGCAAGTACAATCGTCATCATATGAATTAGACTGTCCCTTTTTACTGGGAGTATCTATATTGCTTTCTTCATTCTGACGAGAGTGGTCAGTTCTAGTGTGGATCTTTGTATTCATATTTAACTCTTTAAGATCTCTCTTAAATTTTCTCTGTTTACGGAGAATAATTTATTTTTCTTTCCTTACAATTCTACTTTCCATTTGTCTTTCTCTATGAATATAATCTTCTGATTCCCTATATGGTGTAAGTACTGTGGTTAGGTGATTGATTTTTTCTTCCAAAGTTGATAAATCCTTTTTTCTTTGTTGTATAATTAATTGCATTAATGAAACTGAACAATCTTCTAATATTTTATTCCATCTTTCATAAAATTCATTATCCATATTCCTAGAGGTAGATTTTTTCTGTATCGTTAAACCCCTAGGTATAATCTGATGGGAAATGTAGTTCTCAAGTGTAACTACCTCCCACCAGGTTTTACTCTCTTGAATTAAAATGTTCTCTAAATTGCACATATTAAGGTCTAAATCCTCTTCTGTAGTATCCAAATGGTCATCTATAAAATCATTGGTCTTAAAAATAGTATTAATTAGTAGCTTTCGCTGATCCCTATATCCTAGCATGATGCAGCGGACCCGTATGTAGGGAAAACAAGTATACAGAAGAGGATTTGTGGGTGGGTGTTTTGTTGACAGCTTTACGAGGGCAGTCAGTATGGATTTAGAGGGTATAAAAATGAAAAAGAAGCCTTATGAAAGGGACAATCTTACATATAAGGAAAGAAAGGCCCTCAAAGATCTAGGAAATAACCCAGAGATTGTCATAAAGCCAGCTGACAAAGGTGGGAGTATAGTGATTATGGACACCAGTAATTACAATACAGAGGTGATGAGACAGCTGAATGACACAGACACTTACAAGCTACTTAAAAACAATCCTAGTGATAGAATTGAGAAACTCTTATTAAATCTACTAGCAAGGTATAAGGATTCAGGTACTATCACAGACCATGAAATGCAATATATGGTCATCTCACCACCTACTATTCCAGTATTCTACATTCTCCAGAAGATACATAAGGATCTTTGTAATCCACCAGGATGTCCAATTGTAGCAGGAACGAACTCGATAACGGCTAATCTATCTCACTTTGTTGATCACCACCTACAACCGGAAGTACTTAAACTTAGGTCTTATATTAAAGATACTTCTGACATACTAAATAAGACCAAAGACATCATATGGGATGAAGATTTTCTGTTAGTGACTGCCGACGTCAAAAGTCTCTACACTATCATTGACCATAATAAGGGCCTAGAGGCTGTCGATTATTTTTTGAAAAGGGGAGAGTTAGCAACAGAAAAAATAAATTTCTTGAGGAGGGCATTGAATTCATTTTGAAGAATAATTTTTTCTGTTATTTAGGAAATTATTACATGCAAACGAGAGGAACGGCCATGGGCACTCGGTTTGTGCCCTCATATGCCAACCTCTTCATGGGGTTCTGGGAAACAATGTTTATCTGGAATAATAATCCTTTTTTGGAGAATATAGTCTATTGGTATAGATACATAGACGACATTTGGTTCATATGGAAGGGAGATGAAATTACATTAGAATCCTTTAAAAAAACCTTGGAACCAAACACCTTTAATATTGAATTAATTTATAATTCTAGTAAGGTGGAAGTAAACTTTCTGGATCTTACTTTTTATGTGGAGAATAATATTCTCAAAACCCGTAAATATTCTAAAGCTACGGATTGCAACGCCTATATAGATTGTAAAAGTAATCACCACATGAATTGGCTTAGAAATATCCTGAAAGGTCAGGTCAGAAGGATAAGAAGAAATTGTATGGATGTGAAAGTTTTCCAAGATCAAATCGATACATATAAAAATAGATTCATCGCTAAAGGATATACTGATAAAGAAATGGATGAACATATAGAAAATATGATCAATGTAGACAGGGAAACACTACTAAAACCGATGGGTTCTCAAGAGAATACTTCAGATTCCTTTAAGTTACCCTTTATTACTTCTTTTAATGTCCAACACAAAGAATTTGAAAAAATAATTCGGAGACATTGGAACTTACTCACTCGGGATCCTGTTTTAAAATCAGTAATTTCTCCTAAACCCAAGTTTGTTTATAGGAAGGCACCTAACATTAAGAACAAAATTGTTAAAAGTGCCATCCCGCCTAAAAGAACAGGAAGGGTGAAAACCAAAGGGTTCCATCGCTGTGGAACATGCCTAGTATGTAGATCTTTTACTAAACAAACTACAAAAATTGAAAATTTTTATTCTAAAACTGGGGAATCCCACCCTATACCAGATTTTATAACTTGTACTACAAAAAATTGTATCTATTTAATAGAGTGTACTTGTAGTTTGTGGTATATTGGACGGATAAGCCGCTGCCTAAAAGACAGATGGTCAGAACACCTCTGAAATATCAAAAAGGGCTTTGAAAACCACTCTTTATCTGCTCATTTTAAAGAAATGCATAACAACTCAATTGGAAATATTAAACAAATGATAGGCATTAGGCAGGTGTGTAACCAATGGAGAAAGAAAGATCAGGAAGCACGTTTGGCTCAGGTAGAAATGAAATATATATTTGATTTTAATACTCTCAAACCCAATGGTCTTAACACAGACTTTGAGCTAAAATGGTTTTTATGACAAATGTATTTTTATTGTCATTATCCTTTTTTAATTTACTAGTTTTAATTTTTTAGGATTTTATATTCTTAAAAAAAATGTTTGCATTTATTTTCCCTGATCCAAGATGGCGGAAAGGGCCTCTTTTCACATGAAGCTTTTAGCTATTCACAAATGGCTTTTCTTTTTGTGCACACACCCCTGATAACACTTATATGCTACTAGTATTGAACCTTTTATTGGGGGTAGTAGCGGGAATCAAGTCCTTTATTGTGATGCGCATTTACCTTTTACGATACCGGAAGTGACGTTTGCGTGTCACTCTGGACCGGATGAAATAAGGTTCACTACACACCCGCCTCACATGGACAGGAAGTGACGCATGCGTGTCATCACTTACCGGAAGCTAGCCACTTCCGCGTTCCGTTTTAGCGTTATACATTGCCTCTAAGTTTTAATTATGTTTATTGTTCTCTATGCACATATTTATAAGGTCTTTTATGTATTGTATGTGGATTTTACCATATTCCAATATTATTTGTGTACATTTTGATTAATGTTGAATCAACCAATGAGATCTCTAGGGAGGGTATATATATTGACTTCACTCTACCATTCTTTACACCTTGAAAAAGACTGAAATTACAGTTGAAACGTGTTGGTGTTCCAGTTCAAGGTCTGATCCAGGAAGTGAAGCTCTTTTCAAAGACACTGCAGATCGTTTTGGGACTCTCTGTTCCTGTTTCTCAGGAAGGACCCCTATAGCGCTTTTGGTGTACTTTGTCTACACCCCCACTTTACGGTACGCCTTGATTTTTATCAAAATACGGTGGATTTTATATGTCTTGCATTTACATGTTTTACGTTAATAAATGGTAATACACCAGGAAGGTCCCTTTCTTTTTCCTTTCTTTTATGTGCACGTGAGTGACATGGGATTAAGGAGACCTTCATGAAAAAAGTTTTCTGAACACAACGAAGCAACCCTCCTATTGTGACTACGGAGATAGTCCACAGAGACTCTTATTACACACTTTTTGTTGAAGTTTTTGTCACATTGTATATGAGTATATAGTGGCAGCATTTACTATTCTAACTCTATGTCCTTGTTTTTTGTGCGCTCTGGTGACTACATTGTGTTTTATATATCTCTTTTGGGGTAATATTAGGGATTACCTTTTGCCATCAGTAGCTGCCTACTGTGAAGCGCAGATCCATATATTTTTATTGTTTATCTTACCATTAATATTATTGATTCCTGTCAGTCACTATTTAGTGCTGCAAGTCACTTAAGTGCAAATTGCTTTCCAGTCCAATCATGTGGTTCCAAAGCACAAAAAGTTATTTATGTGAAAGGCATAACACGATGTAAGATTTAACAATTAGAGTAAAAAGCAATGAAAATAGTACAGCCCGATACATACGCATGCGTACTGGTCCTGTATACAGTCATCAATCCAGAAGTCTGCGGTTGCAAGAAAATGTGTGTACACTGAGGTCAGGACACAGCCTATATACCTTATATACCTTATAGGTTTCAGAGTTAACAAAGGGACAAATTGACAGGTTCTTATTGGTTCTTGCTTCTGGTCAATCTGGTCATTGGTCACTTCATGTGGTGTCATCAGGGATATGGCTCAATCCTCCAACAGTCACATTGAGTAGTTCCCTGCTGAAGAACTGGTTAAAACTGGCTACAACACTGCATACAAGTAATAACATTCTATTTAATAATTCCCTATCATCCAAAACTAGCGGACGCATGATGCAACTTCTTTGCCGATAGAAATGGATGTCTGCAAATAAACAGGGATTTAGTATGATACCAAACATGACATGTCCACTATATTCTGAACCTTAGATATCTTTTAAGTACATCTTACACCATAATTATTAGCTAACAAATACCTTTAATAACTCTGATTATTAACTATAATGTGTGGGAACCGTTTTATATGTATGCATTCACATATGTGCGTCTGTGTTTTGAAATAGCAAATGTGCGTCTGTGTGTATGTACGTGAATATATACAGATGAGCATTCATGTGTAAGTATGTGAATACGCATATGAGTGTCTGTGTGTGTGTGTATATATATATATATATATATGTGTGCATTATGGGTCTCATTCAGACCCGCTTGCAAGCGCTGAGCGCTCGCAAGCGGGTCGATGTTGAGGCCCTGAGCACGCGCAGCGGCCACACTGCACGTGTGCAAGCCCCGGAGCGAGAGAGAAATTCTCTCACTCTGGGGCTTACTACAAAAGGGGCGGCTGTCGATGGTGATCGACAGCTCGCACCGTTTTGTAGGTGGGGTGGGGGGGTGGCTGGCCAAATAGAGGCATTCCCGAAGGAATGCCTGCCATTTGGGGGCAGCCCCACTGACTTCACTCGTGATGTAGGTGGTGAGCTTCCGGCTCTATTAGAGCCGAAAGCTCACTCGGGCTTGCGGCAGATGAGACCCTACCACAAGGGTCTCGTCACAAGCTCCGATGGTCGTGATGGTCTTGACCATCACGACCATCAACCTGGCCACTCGCTAAAGCTGTGGGTGGTCACCCACAGCTTAGCAAGCGGCCAGGAGGCCGGATTTCAATGAGGAAGCTGCCGCCCTCATTCATAGCGAGCTCTCACATTTTGCGAGCGGCTCTGAATGAGGTCCTATGTGTGTCAGTGTATGTGTATTGTGGATTCGCATTTGTGTGCATTGGATTGCACCGATGCAAAGTAGCATCCTAGTAATACGTCATCCGACCATAGACTACTATATCGTCAGATAATAATTGTACAGCGATCATATCCAATTATTTTACTTTGACAGTATCTTTACATAGCACCATGTGAGGTTCCACTGGTGGTCTCTTCATGACTTTTGGGTGCATCCGTGGTTACCTGATACACATGTCAGGGGTCAGAAGGCTAGCATGGTAACTATATAAAGTAATAGTCAATTAATTCTGTAAAAGTCTGTAGAGTGCTGCACTACTTTGCAATTATTATGTGGACCGAGACTGCAGGTTCCAGGCTCTAGAAGGACACCATGGCAAGTTGGTATTAAAGTGTAATTCCATGAATTTAAATGAAATACAGTTTGGAGTGTAATTAAATGAGTGCAGAGCATGTATGATTTTTTTTATTGAAATTGTGTGTTCACATACTTCAGGCATCGCAGATAGTTGAGTGCCATGGTTTAAAGACTATTGTTTTTATGTTTATACTCTTGGGTGTACAGTCACAATTTATGAGTCCGAAGGCCAAGTGTGTTTAACCACACAAGGGGTGCTTATATCAGTGCGCAGGTAATAAATCTATCTTATAAAATGCCCCCTGCTTGTGATGAAATAGTTCTAAGTGGAGATATTGTAGTGTGAAACAGATACAGAATAGGAGATAAAAAATTGTTCAGAATAGGATGTTTAATTTGAATTATTTTTAAAGAATAAACATTTAACTGGATAACAGTGTGAGTGAATAAAACAGTTGATTTTTTTCTGTCAGAAATGTATATTTCTGTCAGTAAGGCAGTGATGTGCTACTTTTCTCCGAGTGATTTCTCTATGAATGATGTTATTGTTTACACTTGTGTAGTGACAGTTGAAAGTAGTTCAGCCATGGTGTAATGCTGGGAGGTGCGCTGTCACTGGGATATAATGCACAGTCATGTGATTTAGTGTGTCCAATCATGTTAGTGAGATTCCTGTCATTTTACCACAGCATTTGAGATATATATATATATATATATATATATATATATACACATACATACACATAGATAAAAAGTGTAATAGTCTATTTTGAAATATGCCAGGTAATATTTGTTTTAAAGTTAGATAACTGTAACTATGATAAGAACACATTTGGCTCTATTACACTCCCATATATGGTATGTATCACTTTTTTCTATTTAGTGGAAAATTAAATTGTCATTACACTTACTTTGTCTTGAATGTTTGAGTCTACTCTACTTCATATTAAACTGTATGACTGGACAAACTTGACACCTTTGACATTTCAGAAAAGTCAAAAGAAATACCCTGTATTTCAACTTTGACATGATTTATTAATGTCACATACAGAAAGTCTCTTGTTTTTCATATGACTCTTGCCATAGAAACTTTTTGTGAGACCTATTGTTGATCGACAAGCAATTTGGTGCTTTCCAATTTATTATAACAAAGAAATGTGGCTTGGCCAAATGTCAATTTTACTGATCATATTTTCTATTCCTTTGTTCATGGGAAAAAAAGCTTATTTAATTCATCATTTGAAGAAGCCTGCTACAATTGAACAAAAAAAAGCAAATTGTAGTCTCTGCAGTGCTTTTCTGATTGCTAGTCTCCATTAACTATTCTAAGAATAACTTATAGGTTTAATTCATGAAGCACAAGAAAAATTATATCATCTATGGATTTTTCATAGTTATTGTATCACTTTATTATATCACTCTGCCTGACTGAAGAAAAAAAAAAGAGAATACTTTCGTCTTGCAAGCTTTACATGGATCAGGCTGAGGTTTACTTAATTAGAACCTTCAGGCAATAAAGGAACCCTTTTTTTAAATTCTGTGAATCTTAATATGCTAAATAATGCAAAGCTTCAACTCTTGAAGCATGAGACACACATCTGGCAGCTTAACATTTAAATTACAGAATAAAAAAACACCAGTGTTAGTTCTCATACAAGAAAAAAAATGGGATATGAATTTAAAACAAAATTACATTTATTAAAAAACTGTGGGTCTTTTTGAAGATTGTACATATTTTTCCCATCACTTGATCATTCTTTTTATTATTGTGCTTATATGGGTTCAAAGTATGTCTATTTAAAATATTGATTGATTGTGAATATATTTCAAACATATTCATTTTGATAATTTATTTTGTTGCTCAGTAGATATGATATCATTGATGCACTCAATGGCCTGTGTTTTTTTTAAGGTGATATTTTGGTCATTTAATACAGATAAAGTTATTATGACACGTAGTTGTTTTGTATAACTGGCACAAATGTCTTAGCAATAAATATAAGTGGAGGGTGTCCTACTGCAAATCAGAGCTAGCACACATGAATACTGCATGAAGGTGTCATACTAACTGACTTGCACCTACTGTATTGCAGTGTTATTAAATGATTCCTGAATCCATCAATCACACACAACCAGAATTTCAAGGATTGATTAAAGACAATAAAAAATAAATATAGGCACTTTTTTTAATTACTATTTAATCCCACCTAACACAGTACTCACATACCATGTGTTTGTTTGCATCACATGCAGCCCATTGTTGTAATGCTATTTTCCTTTTTTTTCCTTTATGCTCAAATACTGCATAGTAAGATTGTATTGAATTCAGATGTTAAATATATTGTTTCTACTGTTTCTCGCAATGGTCAATAAATCTGCAGCATCTGGGAACTGGGAGCAAGCTTGCAGAAGGAGATCTGCACATGTGCAGTACAGATACTTTGAGTTTGCATACAACTCTGAATTAGCCCCTAAGTGCAGGTTTGCAGCCTATATTACCCAACATGCATGATTTTGTGTTGAGGAACAAGATCATTTATTGTACTTCTGAGGATAGAAATTTCTTATTTTGGTATTATTATTATTATTATTATTATTATTATTATTATTATTATTATTATTATTATTATTATTATTGGAGTTGATTAGGACCTAAGATCTTCTTCACAAAACAACTGAATTATAGACATCATAGTACATTGCATTCAGTTAAGCACATTCACACTGTAGGCACAATTCTACAAAAGGAAATAATTAACATTTTTGTTCTGCGTTAGTCTAGCCCAGAATAACTTTTTGCATTTTTTTTTGCTCTCCAATCCAAATATTATATTATTATTTTTTTTTAGAATAGATTGGGTTTTCTTTCAGAGCCATAGTTAACTACATTTAATTTTATGTTATGGATCTTACAAAAGAAATAATGGGGGTAAAACATTTTTTGAGAGATTCTTCCATTTTTTTTGTTTTCAGCGTTACTTTTTTTTTGTATACCATGTGTTACCAAGCCATAAAGTACCATATATTTGGATGTCATAGCTCCTGCTTTAATACTAGCTTGTTAGTCTTTGTAATAGACTTACTGTAGATCACATTTTCCATTTATGTAACACTGGTGATAACGTCACTAATATTTAGTGTTTGTCACTAACGGATCATTGTGGCACATGGGAATACTGTAGATAAATATTTTTTAAACTTCTTTCCTTGAGTCTAATTAGCAGTTTGTGAGACTGTTACTTTCTGGCTCACTGAAGTTCCAAGCTGCTGCAAACAGAACTGTGGGAAGCGCCTAAGTTTAGGGCAGGCACCCACATGAAACCTATGTTGATGGCAGTAAAAGACATATATGAGTCTCAAGCAACCAGTGTTTTAAGGGTAAAAAGGAAACATAACATTTAATTAGCGGATAGCTTTAAAGTGATAATATGCAAGACTTTGAAGTGACATTTTTACATTGTGCACATTTTCATCTCAGCCAGTAACCAAATAAATAGTTGTATGAAGACTCTGCACAATGCAAAACTAAAGGTGTGTGTATATGTGCATGCAGCCGTACACTTTTTTAATAGTAATAAATTCATTTTATAGACATTTGGCTGCTTTATTGCTG
The DNA here is from genome assembly GCA_031769625.1 of Taudactylus pleione. Lineage (NCBI taxonomy): Eukaryota > Metazoa > Chordata > Amphibia > Anura > Myobatrachidae > Taudactylus > Taudactylus pleione. Next base: position 8,438,068 of record JAUIMM010000115.1, read on the forward strand.
TCTCATAATATACTGTGTTATAGACGATAATCCAGTGAGTCTGCTGATAGGCCCTTGTGACACTGAGAAAGTAATTTGTAATGTCCTGAGCACAAAACTTGTGTAATGAATTAAAATATGTATGTCCATGATGAATCACTGTACGTATATTATTACATAATGTTAAGTAAGCAATTGTTTTCATTTTATTATAATAAAATATATATAAAAAACTAAGCATACAAATTGCTAGAAAATGCAGAAATAATAAAATGTAGACAGAAAAATGGGATGACTTGAAAGCAGTCCTAAGTTATCTCTTAAGATGTTCAATACATACAGTTTGACAATTTTCATGATCTCTCTGTGACTTGTAACTTTCTAATAATTAATTAATGGGGAAAAAAAAGAAACAAGGATCAGAGACATGGGAAAGAGATTCTGCTATTCTTCGCTATCCCCTGATTGCATTGGAAGCAGGGTTAATAGTAGGGGTGTGCACCGGCCACTCTTCGTGTTTTGTGTTTTGGTTTTGGATCTGGATCTTTCTTCGTGTTTTGGATCTGGATTGGTTTTTTCCAAAACCACCCTTCCATGTTTTGGGTTCTGGGTTTTGTGTTTTGGATCTGTATTTTTTTTAAAAAAAGAATAAAACAGCTAAAATCACAGAATGTGTTGGTTTTTCTGCTCCTATGCTATTATTAACCTCAATAACCTTAATTTCCATTCATTTCCAGTCTATTCTGAACACCTCACACCTCACAATAATGTTTTTATGTCCAAAAGGCTATGCTAAGCGACACGAGTGGGCGGCACAAACACGTGGCCCATCTAGGAGTAGCACTGCAGTGGCAGACAGGATGGCAATTTGAAAAACTAGTCCCAAAACAGTACATAATGCAAAGAAAAAAAAGAGGTGCAAGATGGTATTGTCCTTGGGCCCTCCCACCCACCCTTATGTTGTATAAACAGGACATGCAAACTTTAACAAACCAATCATTTCAGCGCCAGGGTCTGCCACACGACTGTGGCTGAAATGATTGGTTCGTTTGGGCCCCCACAAAACAAGCTGGCAATTAATCTGTCCCTGCACAATCTGCCTCTATGGAGGCAAGATGTCGTCCTCATCCTCCTCATCCACCAATTCCTCACCCTCTTCAGTGTTGTGTACATCCTCATCCTCACAGACTATTAACTCATCCCCACTGGAATCCACCACCACAGGTCCCACTGGTCTCCCTGGAAGACTTGATAATTCATTTTTATGAACATCATCTTCTCCACATTTTCTGGAAGCAACCTCCTACGCCTTTTGCTGACAAGGTTCCCGGCTGCACTAAACACTCTTTCGGAGTATACACTGGAGGGGGGGCAACTCAGGTAAAATAGAGCCAGTTTGTACAGGGGCCTCCAAATTGCCTCTTTTTCCTGCCAGTACATGCCTACTTGGATACTGTCACCGATGTAATCCTTTAACAGACAGACACACGTTTGTCGCTGCTTTGAGGATTCAGGTGCAGCTACAGCCCACACAATTCACAAAGACAGAAAAAAAAGAATTTTTTATTTTTTGTGGAGCGCACTTTGAGGGTTACACCACCCTTTAACAGACAGATGCATGCTTGTCGCTGTTGCTTTGAGGATGCAGGTGCAGCTACTGCGCATACATTTCACACACAAACACAGAAAAAAAGATTATTTTATTTTGGTTGGAGCGCACTTTGGGGGTTACACCACCCTTTGACAGACAGACACACGCTTGTCGCTGCTGCTTTGAGGATGCAGGTGCAGCTACAGCCCACACAATTCACAAAGACAGAAAAAAAAGATTTTTTTTATTGTTTGTGGAGCGCACTTTGAGGGTTACACCACCCTTTAACAGACAGACGCACATTTGTCGCTGTTGCTTTGAGGATGCAGTAGCGGCTACTGCGCATATATTTCACACAAAAACACATAAAAAAAGATTATTTTATTTTTTGTGGAGCGCACTTTGGGGGTTACACCACCCTTTGACAGACAGACGCATGCTTGTCGCTGCTGCTTTGAGGATGCAGGTGCGGCTACAGCCCACACAATTCACAAAGACAGAAAAAAAAAAAGAAGAATTTTTTTATTGTTTGTGGAGCGCACTTTGAGGGTTACACCACCATTTAACAGACAGACGCATGCTTGTCGCTGCTGCTTTGAGGATGCAGGTGGAATCTAGATGGGATTTGGAACCGGGGACACACTACCTCCATCAATTGTCTAAATCCCACTGCACTAATGGCGGATACTGGACGCACGTCTAACACCAACATAGCAGTCAAGGCCTCAGTTGTACGTTTTGCTTCAGGATGACTGCTGTCGTACTTCATCCTCCTCACTAGGGACTGTTGGAGGGTCAATTGTTTAGTAATAATAGTGGTGTTCCCACTTCCTCTCTGGGATGATGAACAACTCCCAGCAGCAGCAACAGCACTAGGAGGAAGTGGTTCTTGATCTTTCCCTATTTTATTTTTATCGGAGAAAGTTTGGTCCTCCATTTATGTTGTATTGATATATACGTGCGGCTAAGGCACACACAAACACAGAAAATAATTTTTTATTTTTGTTGGACACTATTGCACTTTGTGGGTTACACCACCCTTTAAGAAATGAGCCAGCCGGCCCTTTACTTATGGGACACAGGCGCACGCTTGGCGCTGCTCCTTTGTTGATCCACTTGCAGCCACAGTGCACACAATTCACAAACACAGAAAATATTTTTTTATTTTGTTTGGAGTGCCCTTTGGGGGTTATAGCACCCTTTAACAGACAAGCCAGCCGGCCCTTTACTTATGGGACACAGGCGCACGCTTGGCGCTGCTCCTTTGTTGATCCACTTGCAGCCACAGTGCACACAATTCACAAACACAGAAAATATATTTTTATTTTGTTTGGAGTGTACTTTGTATTTTTATTTTGTTTGGAGTGTACTTTGGGGGTTACAGGACCCTTTAACGGACAAGCCAGCCGGCCCTTTACTTATGGGACACAGTCGCACGCTTGGCACTGCTCCTTTGTTGATGCACGTGCAGCCACAGTGCACACAATTCACAAACACAGAAAAAAAAAATATTTTTTTGCACTTGGACGGAGCACCCCTGATGGACAGAGCACCCCCTGGACAACACTACAGCACCCCTTTAGGACTGGGACACTGCACAGGACTTTGGAGTGGACAAAGCCCCTATGGACAACGGACTGCACAACACAGTCCAGCCAGCCCCTATGGACTTTGGAGGAGTGGACACAGCCCCTATGGACATCAGCAGCACAGCGCAGCACAGCACAACACTACACTGCACTACACTACACTACACTACACAGCCGAGCCAGCCCTAACTCCCACCCTCCCTCTTCACTGTCCACAGCCAATTGAGAAAATTGCGTCGACGCGGGTACCTTATATAGAATCCAAAACCCGCGAGACATGGAAGGCGGGATGATGGTGTTTTGCCTCGATTTCAGATCCGAGTCAGGTGGGAAAAGTTGAGCCTGGCTCAGATCGGCCTCGGATCGGGGGGGCTCGGGGGTGTTCGGATTTCAGAAATCCGAACCCGCTCACCCCTAGTTAATAGTAATAAAATAGTTAATACAGTAATATAGTTTGTTACAGGTGGACTACAAGTCCTTGGCAGCCTACCCTACACTTGTGGACTATACCTGTAGTTTGCCTGTAAAGAAATTTTTTTAATAAAAAATGTGCTCAAACACCGATTGGTAATCCTTTATTGGGGGGGGGGAATAAATAATTTAAATAAATTTCATGCTTACCAAATGCTGTGATGGGCTCTTCTTCAGTTAATGTAGGCATGCATAAGTCTTGGGAAAAAAAAAAGAGCAACAAATCCCATGGACACGCACTGTACATGTTGTACATTGTGTACAGTGCTGCCGAGAAATTACAGGTCACTATCGGACACTGTTTTAGGATTGAGTAATGTGGAAGTGCTGATTGGCTGAGAGCGGATTGGTTGCTATGATAGTGTCCATTCTTAGCCAATCAGTGCTTCCCCATTCATTCCTATGAATACCAGCCCTGTCCGAGAGGTCTGGGGCTAGTTACTGGTTTGGGGGTGTAGCGGGTAAGTTCAGATGACCAATGGGAGACTGAATGCAAGCAGAAAAGGTTTTTATTCCAGGCTTGAAAAGGTAGTCAGTGTAATGACTTCTTACATAAGGCAATCAGTTAAGGAACAATAATTCAGCTTACATGAGACAGCAGTTCAAACAAGCAGAGTATTCCCTGCACAGTCATGGTTTAGATTGTCCAGCATAGAGAGAGCTGCTAAAGTTGCAACCTCTCCCTGATATTTTCCACTGACTAACTAAACTTACCAGGTTTTTATACCATAGTTGGTCTTAATTGAGGTAAGGGTGTGGTTCCTCCCTGGCTACAGGAGGTTAACTCTTTCCTCAGAATGTGGGAGAGACCCACTCTGTCACATACCTACTCGTTAAAGGGCGAACCTAAATCATCCGCAGCGGGAAGCCTGACTCTTCAGCCCAGTTCGGGACAAAAAAATCTGCATTCGTATGTAGACATCATGGTCTGTGCCAGACTTCAAAAGAAAAAGGCTGGAGAGCCTGGTACCACCTTGTCAGTCTTGCATTAAAATTTTTCATAGACTGTAACCATTTTAGTGGTGCATGATCAGTAACCACAGTAAACATGGTCCCACAAAAATAATATCCAATGATTCAAGAGTCCATTTTATAGCAAGGCATTCTTTTTCTATTACAAAATACCTAGCCTCAAGTGGGAACAACTTTCTAATAAGATATAGAATAGGGTGTTTAATGCCATCAAACTCCTTACACAAAACTGCCCCTAAGCCCACATCTGATGAGTATGTTTGTACAACAAAAGGCTTGGTAAAATCTGGAGACTTTAAAACTGGCCTTTACACAAAAGATGTTTACTTTTGGTAAATGCAAACTGACAGTCCCTAGACCACTCAAGTTTATTTGGAGCAGAATTTTTCAAAGGGAACCACTAAGGTAGAAAATTTAGGCAAAAACGTCCTATAATATCCTACTAAACTGAAGAAGGACCTTAACTCTTTCTTGGTAGTCGGAACTGGGGCATCAGCTAGTGCCAGTACCTTACTCACAAGTGGCTTCAGACACCCCCTGCCCAACACATACCCTAAGTACTTGGTTTAATTTTTACCTAGAACACATTTATTAAAATTAGCAGTTAAACCTGCCATTCTCAAAGACTAAAAAACAACCCTAAGCCTATTAACATGGGCATTCCAATGCTGACTATAAATGACAATATCGTCCAAGGGTTGCTGCAGGCACCTGTTCCTCCAGCCTAACCCTAACCCTCCCGGGGGGGTGCCTAACCCTAAGTCCCCCCGGGTGCCCTAAACCTAACCCTCCCCCCCACGGCTGTCCACTCACGGCGCCCGGCATCCCTTTGGTCGGTATGCTGGGCGCCGGTCTCCCGGCATCAGGAAAATGTCAGGCATCTACATCTAGACACCCGGCATTTCACCCTTGCTGGGATATGATAGTCAGGAAGCCGGCTGTCTATTAAGGTATTAAGGCAGCTGGTTTCCCGATTGTATACCAACCAAGGACACCCACCCACACGTAGTTTGACAATCTTTCCCCTGATTATCAAAGGGACCATGATAACAGGAAAGGCCCAAACATCTCCATGCACACAACAGATGTGGACTAGTTCATGGGTTAACAACAACTCTGGGGACAACAAATTTCTTTGTATCAGCATAGTAGCAGAACCAGAGTCCACCAAGCCCTCGATCAGTCTCTTTTTGACTTGTACACGTACCTGTATTCAAGGCAGAAGAGGGCAGGTCTCTATAGCTGTAAAGACACTGGAAAAAGAGCAATCCATCTGTGGACACACTCATTCTTGATGCCCACCTTGGCCACATGAGGAACACACTTGAGCTGCAGTTTTTGGGGAAGTCCTCCACTCTGGACCTCCAACTTCTGGAAAAAGGGTGGCCATCACCTTCCCCATAGAATGACTTCTGGGCCAAAACCCTCTTAACGTTTAAGAGAAGGGGCAAAGCTGTGGGCCTCAATATCCCCCGGAGCCATTGCCTGCGAGGGGAACTGGTGCCTATCCAAATCCATACATGGAGAATCCTTATCCTGAGTCCACACCCACTGTGGAGACAGAAAGGGAGACTCTGGCGTAATTAAAGAAGAAAAGTTCTCCATACCATCCTGCACCAGCAAGGCATTTCCACCAGCCTGACAGTGGGGTCCAAATTCTCAACTCGATGCAGCTGGTCCCTCCAAGCAACTTGGTTAGGGAGAAGTGCAACAAACTGTTCCAAAGTGACCAAATCTACAAGCTGGGTGTAATTATGTAGGTCCGGCTGCAGCCATTTAACTGCGTGGTTGACCAGTTTCTGGGTCAGGACGTGTGGCCTTCCATTAGGATATTCGGACTCAGGCCTGAATTTCCACTGGTATGCTTCTGGATAGAGGCCAAACTGATCCACTATGGCAGCCTTCACTCGGTCACATATTTTTGCATCTTCTAGGGAGAGGGTGGCGTATGCAGCTTGGGGCTCCCCTGGTAGCAGTGGGGCAATCCTTATGATCCAGGAATCTTTGGGCCATGCTTGCAAGGTAGCAACCCTTTTAAAAGTGGTAAGAAAAGCCTCCATGTCATCTGATGCTGCATTTTGGGGAGTACTGGAGCAGTTACCATTGCTTGCTTATGTTTAAAAAAGTCCAACATTTGTTGCAATATGGCTTCCATGGTGGTTTCTTTAGGATCCCTGGCACATGATCCACTTCATCCCACTTCTGACATGTAGTGGGTAAGTTCAAACGACCAATGGGAGACTAGGATGATGCAAACAAGTAAGCTTTTTATTCCAGACTTAAAAAGAGAGTCAGTGTAATGACTTCTTACATAAGGCATACACAGTTCAGGAACAATAATTAATCTTACATGAGACAGCAGTTCAAACGAGCAGAGTATTCCCAGCACATGTATGGTTCAGATTGTCCAGCATAGAGAGAGCTGCTAAAGGTGCAACCTCTCCATCACATTTTCTACTGCCTACTAAAATTACCAGGTTTTTATACCTTAGCTGATCTTAATTGAGGTAAGGGTGTGGTTCCTCCCTGGCTACAGGGAGGTTAACCCTTTCCTCAGAATGTGGGAGAGACCCACTCTGTCACAGGGGGACTCCATGCTTTTTTAATTTTAACACTTTGTTACCATTAACTTTTAAATTAACAAAGCCTGCACAGATCATAGTGATGGCAAACTTTAAAGCTGAGTCATTACCTAAATGGCAGAACATAAATGTTTGCCCCTTTAAAAAAATTTCAGAGCAAATGAGTGCGAGTAGGGGGACCAGTCAATAATTGTAGTCTGCATGTTTGTTCATCCTGGCCAAAAACACTACACCCCTTTCCAAGAGCATCAAACAGTTATGGTTTCCACCTGGGGCTTTGAGAAGAAGCATGGAACTCTGAGAAATATGGCTGAATGGATCACCCCAAGGCTGGAGAGTGAAAGGAATATAAAGGTAGTAGGTGGTGATGCAGCTTTAATAAATTTAATTTAAACTATTAGTAATATAGAAATTAACATCATAAACAAACATTCGTTTTAATCCTAATCTGACTACTCATATAAAAATGTGAACACTGAAAACTTCAAAAATAAAGTTTCAGACTGTCACTGTTCTAACTATAGTAACTGGGTGTGCCAGAATCAGCAGTAAATCAGCATTAAACAAATTGGAACTCCCTTGATAAAATATAAAACAACTATTTACTGTACACGTATGAAACACAGACCAGATGTTTTTAGCTTAATGAACAAACTGTTGATATGATGGGCACATAAATGTTTTAGAATGTAGTAATTTTCTGTCCCAGCAATGGCATCAATTTTCTGTCTACACAAAGGCCGAAGCATACAAAGGGTCTATGTTGACATAAAATGATGTCAGTTTGCTCAAATTTGCACTGAGCATACCCATAAGGAGAATGAATGTATATATGCCAAGGTAAACTTTTACTTATCTGGCACTTGTGCCTCCTAACAACTGGAGATGTGGAACAAGGTGGGAGGGGAATGGATATGCAGTAGCGTAAGAGCATGTTGAGGATATGCAGCCGATGTAAACCGTTAGGAAGCATATCTTTTGCTCCTGCTAAAGGACAGATGCAAATATACTGTAAGAATGATGTCTGGCATAAAGCATCCATATACACTGCTAATATGGAGTGAAAAACATCACAAGTTCTGTCAAGCCTTGTTCATGGACTCAAATACGTTATCTTGTATTATGCTCTCTGTTTTGGTACTTTATGCCTACTTTGTGGCCAACTCTGCATTAACCCAATATGTGGCGATAAACTCACAGAGAAAGCATCAGAACTCTAAAATATATATGTATGTGTGTGTCATATCTGTACATGCTTGATGTTATATTTTATCAAGGGCATTCTAGTTTGAGTCATGTTGATGTGCTGCTGTCTCTGATGCACCCTGTGCTGTAGGAACACTTCTTATCTCAATCACTATTCAATTACCTCTCTAGTGATGATGTTTGCATTTGAGTGCATAGAATTATGTCTATGTTCTGTTTATAGAATGGAACATCCTCCCATTCAACAGCCTCCTGTTCTTCTGGGATAACTACACTAACTTTAATGTGTGGTGGTGTCAAACTCTAAACAGTAATTTCTTCTATTGAATCCATCTCCTCACTAGCTCTCATTGCCATCTGCAGCACATTTTCATAATGCATCTTCACCATTCCCTCATCTTCAACGGGAACCATTTCTCTCATTATACTCAGACACTTTTTGTCTCCATCCACTTATTCTATGTGGAACAGACAATCTTCTGAAGTGGTCGACATCTCTCATGTCCACCATAGCCTCTTGTGGAAGAGCGCAATGTTGGTGAGAGTGAAAGCCAGAGGAAGTAACTGCATCATCCAGCAGCCCCTCCCATTTCTTCTTTACAACTCTCCTCACAAGTGACATTCTTCATCTTTTTGGTATTGTATACCCATGACACATCTGGCACACTTGTCTAGGCCAAGTCATGCGTACACCAGTAGATGGGGATACAATCGGGAAGCCAGCTGACATTATACCAACAGCCGGCTTCCCAACTGTCATATCCCAGCGAGGGTGAAATGACCAGCATCGAGATGTAGACACCGCTCATTTTACCGACGTCGGGAGACTGGCGCCCAGCATCCCGATCAAACAGCTGTGGGGGGAGGGTTTGGTTTAGGGCTCCCGGGGGGGGACTTAGGGTTAGGCACCCCCCAGGAGGTTAAGGTTAGGCTAGGGGGAGGGAGGGTTAGGGTTAGGCATCCCTGGGGGGAGGTTAGGGTTAGGCACCCCCCCGGAGAACTTCGGTTTAGGCAGCAAAGAAGGGGGGGTTAGGTTTAGGCACATAGAGGGAATATTAGGGTTAGGCACTTGGGGGGAGGTTAGGGTTAGGCACTCCTAAGGGAGGGTTAGGGTTAGGGGGGTAGGTTAGGTTAGTTAGTACTTACCTGGGGACGATCAGGATTTCCAGGGCTATTGGGCTGCCACTGCCGGGATCTCTTCCTCTGTCGCCCTGACGCTGCCGGGATTTGAACTGCTGGCCATGCAGCCGGTGGTATTACAGTAGATGTGCCTGAACTCTTCCAACAGAATGAAATCCAGGACTTCCTCACTTTACATTACTAACAGTGCTGCATTAACAGCTTTCCAGATTCCACTTCCATCTTTTGCAGATAAGGATATCTTCTCTGGAGACCCTGGCCAGATGAATTTAACACCTGTGGTCTATCATCTAACCGACTTTTCATCTCCATTTCATTGGCTTTCATTATAATTGGGGAAGTCAAAATGCCTTGGTGTGTGGAGCTGTGTCTTCCCTAATATTAGGTGGACATATAGAACTTGACATGACTGAAAGCACATCCCCAAATTTCCATCTGCTGTATGTTTGTGACAGGCACCTAACATCTGAAATCTGGAAGGCACCCACGCTCACCTTAGGTGGGGAACTGTTCCTGTATTTGAATGTTAATAACCTGAAAATAAACGGTTATTAAATTTTTTTATAATTTCTTTCATTTTAAGGAATTACACTTCTGACTTTGGAACTGTGGAGGAAAGAAGTGATCTAAGGATATATACCGGTAGTTTTTCTTGCATGTTGTTGAAGCAATAAATTCTGGTGTAAAAGAAACTATTAAAGCAGAGAACTACAGTACTTGTCTTTATTGAAAAACACATCAGCATTTTATTTTCTTTCTTTGGAGGGATTGGTGAAAATTCCAGAGAGAGGAAGTGAACTTGTGATATTACCAGTATCTTCAAATAAGTTCTTTAAAGATTTGCATTTTTAAAGATTTATTGATCAAACAAGTGAGGATAAGAACTTCTATTTGTTTTTAATGACATTCCACAACCGATGGACCTGTCCATCCATAATCTTCCAGTCTTCATCTCATGGACAACCTTGGGTCACATGTTGCAGGCTCAAAAATACTGTAGCTGGTTATTTCCCTTATACTGCTGTTTGGTTCCCTATAAAGCAGCACCTGCTGCAACATTTGGGTGATCTCTTCAGGGGACATTTATTCCTCTTCAGTGTACACTACCACCTAGGATTATTCTCAGGAGCACTCTCAGACAAAGTGTCAGTGGTACAGTATTCTGGTAATACATAAAAATGTAATTGAGGGCCTGAGTCAGCAATGTACGCAATATTTATATAAATCTCTAATGGCGAGAGATTTGCGCATGCACTAATTTTGCACTGTTCTGCAAGATCGCATGTATTGCCCCCAAGCTACAGCATGATTGACATGTTGCAGCCATTTGGGGTATGGCGTGGCAAAGGCTAGCATTCCCAAAAATGAGGATGTGTCTGCCCTGTTTTTGAGGTGAGCCAAGAGCAGTATCTGCATCGTCTGGTGCAGCTTCACTGGCCCCAGCAGTGTAAAAACACCAGCCATACTAAGTAACCTGAGGATTACTCAGATGGCTGATATTCATGTAGATGATCCGATGCTGCATCTATGGACACAGCAGCAGATCAGAAAAGCTGACAAGAGGCATCTATTTATTCAAGATGGCTCCTGTGTCATTTTCACATTATTGCACAGCCGCTGCATACAATGGGCCAGATTCATTACTGATCGCAGCTGCGATTATGCACGCAATCATCCAATTGTTGCATTCTGCGCATGCATATGCATCAAAGTGCATGAACCAGCCACTGCGATTGGGACTCCAATCACATTGACTACACAGACCCGTCGCAGAGTGATTAATAGGAAGTGCCATTTGTGGGAGGTGATGGGGAGTGGTCGGCAAAATGCAGGAGTGCCAGTGCATTTGAACGCCGTTGCATGGGCTTGCATAAATTATCCACTGTGATGCCATACGCAGCTTGAGTCCTCATAGCGTGAGATGAGGTTAGCAATTTCTGAATAATATCAGAACTTGTGCAAGAGTGCATAAGGCTATGATGGTACTCGATGTTACCGATGGTTTCTCAGTCTTGTGAAGGCTTACAGATGTGTGTGAGGTAAAGGGGGCATCCTTATGTTATGCTGCAACGGCATAGCGATCACAGTGGATTAGCATACTATCGCAGTGAGACTGCGTGGGTAATCGCTATTGCAATCGCAGTTGCGATCCGTAATGAAGCAGGCCCAGAGTCACAGAAGATGTGCAATAGCATCCATATCTGAATCAGACCTTGAGACTGAATCAGGCCATGTCTAGCAAATCAAGGAATCCAGTGAAATTTGGAGTTGCCATGGATTGAACCCCAGCATGCACAAAACTTTACTGATTTCACAATAAGCTATTATGCAAAGTTGGACATAAAATAGGCTTAAATAACTCTCAATAAAAAGCTCATGCGAAATAGCTTATTTCCACCCATAAGCAGAGCTCAAGATGATTTCCAGTCTGCAACAGTAGCATTTGCATCTGGTATACCCCAGTGAAACATCATAGAGAATAACAATCCACTTGCATTTATGTTGTAAAGAATTTATGTTATGTGTGACAAAGGGAATTTATTAGCAATTAAACTGCTAAAGCCTCGTAATATGGCAGAAACTAATACTGGGAAATATTGTTATGGTAAATGTGTGTGTGTTGGAGGGATGTTGTCCCAAATTGGAACAGGTGAAATATGAATGTGTGAGTAAGAAGAAAATAAAGGTGAAAATAAACAGTTTAAATACAACTACAGTCTATGACACTGTAATGTAGCATTTTGCATGCAGATACACCCGCAGTCACACACAGAAAATAGGCACGCCACATATCATTTTAATCAGCAGGAGCTGCTTTGTGAATAAGACACATTTGAAGGCAAAAAGTTTTGTGAAAGTCGCTCGACACTACCAAGTCACACCATGGCATGGCATGACTAGAAGGGCTGTTTAACGTGAATAGAAGTAAGATGTATGTGGACATATCTATATCTATATTCAGAAGACCATTTTCCTATGTGAGGACACATAATACATAATTTCACTGACAGACTGTGGTTGTTTATAAATTGTACGTTATTCATCTTTATTATCTTCTTACCTTTACATTTACATTTTGCCTGTTCCAATCTGGGACATACAACCAACTTTTTCCCCTCTACATACTGTATGTAAGGAAAATGCCAGTCAGACTTTTTCATGTCCCAGACTGCTCTGGATCTTTTAACAACCACATGGACTGCTATTGTGGCGCTGCCTCTTTTTGTTTCAATTGTACTAAAAGTCTTCACACCCTACACACCTTTAGGACACTATCAATAATTTATTTATTATTTGCTTAATTATATTGTACGCACATAGGGCCTGCTTCAGTGATGGATGGATTTGCAGAGATGCACACAAGCGGCTGTGCAATTCCGTCCATCTCAGAAGTAGGTGTCATACACCTCCTTGCTGCATTTATGATACCAGTCTGTGACCGATGGTTGCTACTTTAGTCAGACTGCAGGAGCTGTAGCTTCCTGCAGCATGACCAGGTGCTGGTCACTTAGTAGGCCAGGAATCTGTGGCTACCGATGCAGACCCTGGCCTCATCCATCCGGGAAATGGGACCAGGATTGCCCCCAAATGCTGCAGCATGTCATTCGTGCTGTGGCTTGAGGGTGTCTGCAAGAGGGATCACAGGACCCATTCTGCACATGCACAGAATGGGTCCTGGACAGGCGCAGACCCTATCGAAGATGTACATTAAGCATCGGATTAATGTACATCTATGAATCAGGCCCATATTCTGCAGTTATTATTTTGTTGTTCACTTCAATCCCTGCCCAGTGGAGCACTCAATCTATATTGCCTATAACATGCACACACATATAAACTAGATTTTACTTTTTTCAGAATCCAATTAACATTCCACTATGTTTTTGGATTGTGAGATGGTGGGGATGTAGTATCAGGAGTAAACCCATGCAAACATGGGGAGAGCATATGAATTCCACACATTTAGGGCCTTGGTGGGGATCAAACACAAGGTATAAAGAGTGTGAGGCAGTAATGCTAACCATTACGCCAATCATACTGCCCAATTATCTGACATTTCATTATCTTAACATATATAATTTACCATAGGGACATTTATCACAGAATTATATTTAAAGTAGCTCTAATAAAATTTCTTTATGAACAGCCGTTAAAGTTGGTATTAATTTGCTATACAAAATGAATAAAACAGATACTTAAAATACAATGCGTCTAATTGGTCAGCACTTGTATTCATCCAAGTCAGTGACTTAAAATGTCAGATAAAATGTTAAAGATATATTACAGCTTCCACTAACCAATAAATAAATACATAATTTTCTGGGCACACTGAATTGTTCTGAATATTTTGTATTGTTTGGTCTGACAGTACTAATATAATTCCAGTGCAACATTTTCCTTGTTTAAGTTCTTCTATAAATCTGATAATTTGAATATAAATGAGAAATCAGATACACACATTTTATATTGGCTTAAATTTAGCAAATCAGTTCAAGAAACATAATTGTAAGCCTACCACATTTTTTGTAATATTTTCTAACATACAGTTATCTATCAGTGTAAGCTAGATAAAGTGTTAATTCATATTATCATGCAGTATATGCAGTCATCATGTAAATCTCATTTCTTCACATTACAAATGAAATCCTACACTACATGCAAAAGAAAGGAGTAACCAAATATTTGTTTTATTCTGACAGTAAGTTGTTTTGACAACCCTTTTTCTAGTGTTCTGCATGCATTATTAAAATGTTAATATAGAGTTTATTTTTCTGACATACCTACACAGTGTTCTGGGGCATGTTTAATCACTTATAATATTTAAAATCCAACATTAATCTGGTTAATTTAATAACATAAAATAAAATTGTAATAAGCAATTAGATCTAATAAATGACAAGATTTCATGAAATCTGCTGTTGTTTATAAACTATTTGGACACTTGTTAAATTATTTGCATCCATAACAACACATTTTAACAACATTCCTGAAAAAAGTTCAGACCATACAGTATGTGATTAAAATCATTCCAAATTCTTTAGATGTGACCTGTTTCTATGTTCATGCTCATTTAGTCTAATTACTTGTCAAACAATACATAATGCACAACAACAGATTCACTGTAAATAAAACAATGGACAAACATTCTAAACAATATAATGTACAGACCTGCAATTAACCTGATTGTCAAAATTACCATTGACAATGAATACATAATTTAGAGAGAAAAAAAAGATAGCGATTATAATTAAGACTGCAAAATAAAAAATGTATCATTAAGCTTTAATTAAACCCTAATTTCTTAACACATTGGGAGGATGTTTTAGCCACTATGTTCATTCAAAGCTGTATATACATGTGCAATCCTACTGCTAATAGCATAATCTTATTATGTTCCACCCTGTATATTGCAACACTATGCTAAGTATTGTACTCGGGTGTGGTATGTTAGGTCAACATGATACTGTCGACATGGTCAAAATGTCAACACACAGCATGTCAACATACTTAACATGTTGACGGCGCCTATCATGACATGTCGACATGATAGAATGTCGGCCTAATGTCCCTGGTGGCCCAGCAGTCACTTAACTGGTCCCAGCGGTTGCAGTGGCTACAGCATTTTCTTTCAGGTCCCTGTGGCTGTGTAACAGGCAGTTGTGGTCAGGCACCTGAGGAAAGGCATTCCAGTAAGTATTCCGTCCCTATCCCTTATCCTTACCTGTAACCCTAACCCTCCCCCTAGTGCCTATTCCTAAACCCCCCTCCCCTCAGCCTAACTCTAACCTCCCCCATAGTCTGACCCTAAGCATTCTGTGCATGTTACATTTCACATGTGAGATTCAACATGTTGAACCATATTTACAGTCTACTGTCAACATTTTGGTATTTACATTATGAATGTCAAAAAATTGTCCATGTCGACCATGTAACCAGGTCCCATCTACTCACCATACTAATAAGTCGGTTAAAGTTTTAACCACCTATTGAGTACATACTGTATGTGAGGTTTTGTTTTGTAAGTGTATATATTTTAGAAGTTATCAGGATTTTTTTCATTTGCGTTTTGTCTATAGCATATTAAACTGGTTGAAGATAAGCCATAATAATTGGATATAATTTGGGGGCTCTGATACTATTTTTATGGGTTGCTTCAAAATGAAACCTATGTGCATTTGTATAACTCTCATACAAAATGCACTAGAGTCATGCAAAAAAGAGAAAATATTTTATAGCTGCGGAAGATAGTACAGGTATCCAAATATTCCGAAATACGGAATATTCCGAAATATGGAGTTTTTTTTGGCTTGACTGAGATAATGAAACCTTTGATTTCTGATGGTTCAATATACACAAACTTTGTCTAAGGCACAAATTATTGAAAATATTGTATAAAATTACCTTCAGGCAGTGTGTATAGTGTGTATATGAAACATAACTGAATTTTATGTATGTACACAAACTTTGTTTGAGCCACAAAATTATTGAAAATATTGTATAAAATTACCTGCAGGCTGTGTGTATGAGGTGTATATAACAATTAAATGCATTCTGTGTGTATATTTGGGTTCCATTCCCAATATATTTTATTATGATGTGCAAATATTCCAAAATATGGAATATTCCATTATCTAAAATACCCCTGGTCCCAAGGATTTTGGATATTGGACACTCAACCTGTATATTAATATGTAATTTTTATAGATTTTTAAAACCATTTACTTTCAACTTTTCAATTCATTTAATTTACTTAAAACATTATTTTTCTCCTGCTGAGTTAAACATAAGCCACTGATCCAGTTTTCACCAACACTAAATCATTATTGTATCCATTATCTAATGCACGCTGACATACAGTACCATTTAGCTTTAGATCTCTGTTACTACTAGTGATCTATTATTGTTTTGGTATTGTAGATTAGAGAACTTAGATTGTGACTGACATACAGTATCTACCATTCTCTTCAGAAGCAACATGATGATGTCACTATGACTTCATCAGGCTAATATAGCAGCTCCACAGTTTGCATATCAGGTAAAAAAAAGAAATAAATGTAAATGTTTTTTAAGCTGTTGAAGTATCAAAGCAGCATTTACCCTAATACATTCAAAATGCTTTTGTAACCACGGGCTAATATTTTTCCAAAAACCTTTCAGAAACTGCCAGGGTTTATTTTATGAGTGAATTTGGTCCAGAAATATATTTATAACTTATCCAACACAAATTTATATAAAAAATAATTGTTTTCTTTAAACACATTAATATTGATTTTAAACATATTGGTCATTGATTTATCAGACTGTCGATGATCATCAAGGCATTGCAACTTTGCAATTCTCTAACAGCTGCTCCTTGTATACAGGTATACACTCTGGGGCTGAGAGTGCTTCATTTAAATTTCACCAGCAGCTGCTCCTCACTGCTGCTGCTGGGTGGGAGGTCCTACCTTGCTGACCAATCAGCAGTGATTGACAGCATGGCAGACACTGGGGGAGGTTTCAGGGATGCAGAGGGGTCAGCAGGTCTTCCTGCCATTGACAACTGCTGGCAGATTATCTGTGTACTTCTCTGATTCTTCGCATTGTTTGCGACTATGTCAGGTAAAGCACAGCCTGGCATGGTCGCAATTGATGGGACCATACAAGGCAAGTGGTTTACAAATAAATATATGCTGTTCTAGAGGAGACATCAGCCTATATATCTAGCACACAACTAGATAGAATAGAAACCATTTTGACATATGCTTAATTTTCCATATGCTTAATCTTCCACCAAAAGGTGGCATAAAAGTTAATATTAATTTTCTTAATTTTTCTATAGTTCAATTTTAAATTAACTTAAAAAATATAGTGGGTATTTCACAATACAACCATAAAAATAGGATATATATTTTAAATTGCACTATTCAATTTCCATCATATTGGGGGGTATATATTTTCCAGTAATAAATTATTAGCGGACTTAAAAAAGTTCAGTTCAACCGTAAAAACCTGTATAGATATCCAGCACTATTATGGATATAAAAAAATAATAATTTTACTAAGAACAGTGTTAAAAGATGGTAAAAGGTTTAATATATTAGCAGACACCATTACAGAACACAGATATATTTTATTCTTATATCTCTACTTTTCTGCACATTCAAAAAAGAACAGAATAGGTTTCTGTTAATAAGAGATTCAAAAATGTACAAATAGATTGCTTTACATATTTTATAAATTACAATGTATTACTGAGGGTTGTTTTGAGCTTTAAAAATGTAGTAATAATATTATTATTATTATTATTATTAATAGTACTACTACTACTAATAATAATAACAATAATAATAATAATAATAATAATAATGTGTGAACTAATTAGATTACTAGCTAAATCTGTAAATTTTAGGCAAGCTTTGCAAAACTATGTTTGCTGATAAATCTTAATCAGGTTAGGAAAATGTTAAAAAAACAGATGATTCAGGAAAAAAAACTAAAATGCTTGGGTGTGAAATTTACATTTCTAACAAATCACCCCATAAATGCACAAGGCATTCATAAATATACTAGCTGCTTTATAATTGCTTTGGACAGTAATTATTCAATATTTTGTAATATAAAGAGTGTTAAATAGTCCCATAGAAGCAAGCTCTGAGGGTGCTTGAGCTCTCCAACCATTTTTAAAAAGTTGACTCCTGTGATTTTTGATAAATTACCAATGCAGTAAGAAAAAACTGTTTAATGATTATTATAGTTAAAATACATATAAAATGTAGCATTTTGTGCACTCCATGCACTCTTGCCATGACATTTAAGTATAGTAACATAATTATACATATGATACCATTATGAATAATATATTTTTGTGTTTATCTAGTAATGCTTATGATGCTATATTTTGTGCCTTGACAGGAGTTTCTCGGAATAAAATTTCTCCGTACATGGATCAGCAATACAATGTTTTTACATCGAAAGAAGATTTTTCTTTTGACAAAAAGGTAACAATAACAATTAGGTGCATCACACTGTGCACAACG
Organism: Taudactylus pleione; assembly: GCA_031769625.1. Lineage (NCBI taxonomy): Eukaryota > Metazoa > Chordata > Amphibia > Anura > Myobatrachidae > Taudactylus > Taudactylus pleione. Next base: position 8,456,618 of record JAUIMM010000115.1, read on the forward strand.
CTCTATTTCATACAATATAACAATAAAATTCTAACATGCATTTCCAGGCAGTTGGTATTTTGGGCTTCAAAGGTAGTTTTGATGTGCTTGACAAGTCAAAGCAACTGACATTTTGTGAGATCAGCAATACTACTAAACCTTTTATTGCTCCAAACACGCCTTTTCTGTAGCTGCTGAACACATCAGTTAAATTAATCAAAGTCCATACCTTTCTGACAGGCTTTGAAGTAGTAATTGGATAATTATTTTCTTTGCTGATTTGGCTTTGCTGCTACAGTTTTTAGGCTATACATTTAATCTCAACTTGTTCTGATAACAAATGTAAAGAATGCGGAAAATCAAGGGAACTTTAGGTTTGCCTGTACATACCTCCATTTCATAGAGTGTACAGTACAACATTTGAGACACCAACAATACTGTATACAAATGTATTTTTGTAGTATAATCTCAATACTGTTTAGCAATTATCTATTGTCAGGGAATCACATCTATAATGAAATCTATAATTACTTACATAATAAATTAATTAATAACATTATGTTGGAAGTTGTATTTCTATATAACAAATTTTTCATAAGAAGGAAACAATGTCTACAATTTTTGGTTTAATTTAATGTATTGTCTAGTGCTGACAAAGCAATATTTAGAGGCAGGATTGCCTTGAGGAAGGGGTAGAGTTGCCTTCTATAGAGGTGTAACCATGCCCCAGCATGCCATGTTCATGTCTCCTAAAGCTAGAGTATGTGTCCATATTAATGATGGGAGTACCCAGGACAACATATCTTATAATAAGAATGAAGTCATTGTTTTAGAGGCTTGTAATGTTTGTACTCTATCTTGGAGACAAATCAGACACAGTTAAGCACTTGTTAGAGTATTGGGGGGTACTAATTTTTTCTAAATGCTAGCAATTACAACTTTTTTAAATAATATATAATAACTTGCTGTATAGAATTTAACAATTTGGTATGTATTTGGTTTTTGTTTAACTTAATCCATAAATGTATTTGAGATGTTATTTAGGGTTAAAAATAAAGCGAATGAATACTGGGAAGGTTCCACATTGCAGGCTTGAACAAAGCTATTGATGATTACAGGTACACTCTTTCCACTATCCCTCAGTACAATGCCCTATCATTAAAGCATCATTCTGATGGGTAGCAATTGATTTAAATCTACTTGTTGTCACCAATACTACACATGGGCAAATCAAATGTGAATGACTTGTGATTCACAATCTAATTTACAAACAGTGTACATTTATCCAAAATTATCACCCCCAGGAGAATCATGCTGAATGCAATGTAATTAACTTAAAGAAACCAAGCTGCAATCATAAACAAATGTCATATTTGTGCATCCTTATAAAGGGAGCTTACAACTCCTCTGTTTTTCATTCTTAGGGTGAATACACACCAGGATGATATCAGATTGGCCCAAATCGGAATGACAAATTGGTCATATCGTGCAGTGTGTATGCCCAATTTGCGCACTCCCATGGTTGCATGTGATATCATGATTGGCCGTGCTGCATGGCCAATCACACGATATCGCATGTGAGGCTGTACATATTAATGAAGGATGGAACAGTGATCGTTCCGTCTTTCATCAAATCTTTTAAGCGAGACCCGGCAATCATGAGGTGTCCAGGGTGAAGGCAAATCACCCTGAACATCGGCATGATTGCCGGTCGTTTAGGTGTGTATCCAGCCTTACTGACTTGTTATAGAGAAATATGTCTGTGAATGCTATGATTTGTGCTTGCCACATGTGATGGGAGCTTTAAATTACTGGTTACCTGGTCTCCATGTATTCCAAAGTTTAGCTTTGCCTCTGCCCTGTGCACATGTTGTGCAAAGCATCTTTGCCTGGTTTTTGTGTTTTATTTTACTTTCAAACAGTCCAATAGTGATTCACATTCAGTTCAAGTCCTATAGATTTGTGTAGTTTTATTCTTCCATTGAACACCCATATCATACTCATTTAGCTTATCAATTACCAAGGAACAACAATGCCATCTTAACTGTTTTTTTTAATGACTGACACTAATAAAAAACCTTTATCTGTTATTGGCACAATCACATTAGTATATGTATCCCCTCTAGTTAAATGTATTTTTGAATGAAGCCACAAAATCAAGATTATAGTATTGATTGTAAAAAAGGAAAATTAAACAAAACCTTAAAAAATAAGTGTCCTCTGTGGTGGTCAATGATAATTCAACTATAGCTCACATTATAACTGTATATATGAACTTTTTTTGTAAATGTAAGGTCCTTAAGGGTAGGTAATCTGAATGTATTTTGTTATGTTCTTTTGATTTACTATTAAAATTTGGCCCACACAGATCTGTAGGCATTTTAATTACAAACAGGAATCCTGAGGTGACCTGGGGTAGCTTCATTAGTATGTATGTTAACTATGGTATCCTGTGTTTACCAATGACCTGGACAGGACATTGGTAAACAAAGCATTTCATTTATGTCTGCATATAGATGATGTGAGTATGGCTACCTGGCTCCTAGCACCACAGGGACGTATCCAAACAACAGTCTGGTCACAAGGTGTGTATTAACATAAACATGGATCAAAGACCTCACTATTTTTTGTATCTGTTTTGATGTAAAATATATGTTTCTATAACAGCTAGGAGTTCCCAAAATCAAAGAAAAATACCTAAAATCTATATGCTGGACTGGTGTGATTTGAGGGCATGTATCACTTATGATTCAGGAGAAATTAGGTATCTAACTAATCACACATCCCAGAACAGACCTGTTTACATTTATTGTATAGCTAGAAGTTTTGATTGTATGCAAAATTTTGACATGATTTTATGTTCATGATCCATTTTTTTATTCCTGACATCATTTTTTATGCAGAAAAGAGAAAAAGATTCACCAAAACAGCATCTGCAGTTGACAACAAAAGTTGAACCAGCTCATGATAAGCACATAGAAAAGTGCTCCACAAGTACTTCTTATTTGGATGAATTGGAGAAACATCAATTTTCTGTTTGGTAAGATGAGTTTTCATTTATATTGTTTTGAAAGGCAGATTTATTTGTGACTGATTTACACAGCAGAGTATTATGCTAGAACATAAGATAGATTCAGAAGATTAAAATTTAATGAAGACGTAATTCCATGACTATTTAACAATTTCCCCTCTGAAATAACTCCATGCTAGTGGCTTCATTTTGGTCCATGAGGTCACAGCCTCCTCTGCAGCCTTACACAGCCACAGCCATAGATGCAACAAGCACAGATTCAAAAATATGCTCCCCCTCCACCTCCACCTAACTCTTTTTGCAACACTTTCCATAGTCTCTCTTCCATTCATCTAATATGGTCTCCCTATCTTTTTCCCACAAAGTCCATAGTTTCCCACACATACACCTCACACTCAAATGCTATCTTGGAAAAATCAGAATAAATACCTATTTAGCTGAGCACCATGCTCAGCTATTATTAGTAAATAGTAGAAAGTTGGAGAAAAGAGGTTGAGTCTCCAGCTTTAAATTGATATTATGAAATGAATGAGGGTGACCATGTGATCTGATGGGTAAGGTAAGCTTCAAACAATATTTTAAATAAAGAGTCATTTGTGAACTTACAAAAATGCTCCTTCTACTTTATGAAAGTCTCACTCTGCATACATGGTCCTGATTTTTTGATAAGGAACATGGATTTTACATCTGAAAATTGTGAGAGCAACATATCTATAAGCAGATGGGCAGATTCAGACATTCCTTTTCTGACCAAATGCATGACATACGAAAGAAAGATTTCATTTAATTTAAAGAGCAGAGGAGTTGCAGTACATTGTTTAGGGAAGTGTGCAGAGAGCATTTCCTCCTCACAAAATAATTTTTCTTTATACTGTATGTTCTCATGCAAAAGTGTCACTTGTAATAATGACAGCCCAGATGTCCCCTATCATTATTAATGTAACCAATAACTGAGGTTAAATTGAGCAGTATCTTAGGAGAAATGTAAAAGACTGATTGACATGGCTGGAGAGGGGGCTTTGTTTCTACTGTTTCTACCAGACGCATCTCCTGCCCAGTCTGAAAACCCAACAAAAGCTCACACTGGGTGTTTAACAGTGAGACAGTCCTTACCTATTATTTTTGTATTTATTTAAACAGGGGGGAATAAGTTACAGAAAGAAAAAAGGAATGGAAAGGAAAGAAAACACTACAGGGGAATACTAAATATACTGTAATGTACATAAAAATAAGTAAATCAAGATCATGTAATGGGAAATACATGCATTGTTTTGTGTAACTATTGTGTAACTAAACAATATAATGGTATTGGTCAGTAGGTAAATTATAGTAAATTACAGGTATGTGCAACTAAAGGGGAGGACGCTAAGGTGGAGTATTTGCAATCAATAGCCTCTATTTCAATGCTCTATTGTATTTTAGCCTCACTTTTGGATAAAATGCTGAAACTTGACCAATTGTTTAGCCAATAGGATCAAGTTATAATAGGATTAAGTGCACCATTTATGATTCTGAGTAGGTACTTTAGCATTACAAAAAGCTACTCTAAATGATTTGCAGAATAAGAATATACTGTAGATAGTTGTCAATTTGTAGATATTTATAAAAAATATGAGAATTTATATTACACCTAGTTTAAATGTGTGAAAAATGGTATCAGAGTTGCAATATCATAACAGTTATATAAATGAGTAATAAATCTAACTCTGCTCTGCAAGACTTGTACACTTAGATCAGGTATGAGTATCGATAGAGTCATTAAGGAAATTTGTAATGTTGGGAAGGTAAAAACATCTAAGTAGCCAAGCAATCAATTTATAGCCAATCATTTATCACAGGTGAGAAGCAATGAATTAATGGCAAGGGAAGTTCATTTTTTAAGAGGTCTATCTTTGGGGGATACAGGGTGGCAGTTCTAAAGACTGGAATTAAGTCATGTTACTTGTAATTTGTGACATGTAGTTGTGCACTTAGTAAGGTATTTCATCCCTGAATATTTTGCATTTCATAAATTACCGTCATTAATTGTAAATTAAATTAGAGTACACCTGCCATTTTGATAACAAATTACTTATGGATGCTTTATGACACAAGACTTTTGGGTCAATGTAGAAATTTGGTAATTACTTTGTCTAATTGTAAAACAAAATTCCTGTTTAAATATCATTACTTTAAATGTTAATGATAGTTATTCACTGCTGTAGGTGAAATATATTTGTTTTTCTGTGTCTTTGGTCAGTTTTATTTCCAATACTTTATTTGGTTACAGCTATTGTCCCCGGCGCTGTCTGAGTTTTTTTTCCTCTCTTTTTTTATTTCCTCTGTCTATATTTCTTGTTCTTCTCTCCTCTCTCTCTCATTATTTTAGACTTTAGTGTCTCCTAATTCATGAGCCCATCTTCAGTTTTTCCAGTTGTTGTACTTGTAGCATCAACCAGACACTGGCTGCAGTGTGCAATGTGTACCATCACTGTATTGGCCCATGCGCGTGTGTGCGGTGGACCTAGCGAGTATATGCACATGCTTGTATTGTGTTTTTAAACATAATGGAGGCTGAATATATTATATAATTTTTAGGAGCATTTAAGTTTATTATATAGATTATCCTTAGCATTACCTTTTTTTCTTTTCATCTTTACTATTGTACTTTTTGAGACATCCTCACTTTTCCTTCTCTACAGAGTGTTTTTCTTCTCTGTATGTGGCCTGTGCATCCCCGTGTATTTTTCCTTTCTACATTACATTATATGTTATACATTTTATTTTGTGGATAATGTTGTGATGTTATTACTTAATTGTCAGGAGTGTCTCTGTTTTCATTATTAGGTGGGTAAATTTGGGAAATAACATGTATTTGAAAACTGTAGATGTATGTTATGCAGGTACAGTACTCTCTGCAAATAACAGTCATGACAAAGGTAGGAGGGGACAGAGGGCCTGATTCAGAGCCACTCGTAAGCGGCCGCTCGTTCGCTCCGAGTGATGTTCGCACAACTGCGCATGCGTATGGGTTGTAATACGCATGCGCGAACCAGTCATTGCGGTCGGAAACTGTGTGCTCGCAAAATAGCGAATGCCTGCTAATTTGTGTGACAGGATGAGGCGTTTGTGGGTAGTAACAGGGGAAGGTGCTTGAAAACGGGGAGTGGAGATCTGAACGCAGGCGTGCCAAACAGTCAAAATGGGCGTTTTAAGGGTGTGCATAATTAACAAAGCAGCGTCATCGACGACGTCACTTGGTTGTCTTTTAGCCTGAACTGCTCGCATGATTGCGGTAGGAAAATGCTACCACAAGAATAGCGAGCAGTTCATATGCCTTTCGATGTACTCGATTAATCTAATAAATAGCGCAGATGACGTAGGATGCGAGCGGCCAGGGGGCGTTTTTAAAAAAATAGCGAGCGCATGCTTCGTTCGCTCGTTCAGACATAAAGGCGTCAACAGACTGCAAAGAGCGAGCGCTCTATTTAAATATCCGGACCCTTTTTCTGAATGAGCGAGCGCAAATAGCGTCCGGCTCTGAATCAGGCCCAGAGTTCACACCAACTGTCATTATGTGCCAACTTGATGACATCATTTTTTATCAGCAGTAAATTTTATTATACAGAAGTACTAATTTACCTAAAGTAGAGTTACTGCTGTATGATTCATGTATAAAAATTTATTTGTTTAGAAATCATCACCTGTCATTATTTATTGTATTTTCACATAAGGGAGCAGAGCAAGTGCTCTATGGTAAGAAGGATGTATTCTACTTAAGTGTTTGATATGTGACAGACTAATGGTTAAATGTATAAATTGGAGTAGATGTATAGATGATTTTAATTGAAAACAGCTAGGCAATAACTGTAGGGAGAGTTTGTTTTGTAATGTGGGCTAAAGTCAGACTGTTAGGCAATAACTGTAGGTAGGGTATTCATCCTATGGTGAGAACTTAAGTAATGTTCCAAACAAATGGCCAAAAAATAAATGTCTTAGATTAAACTCCAAATAACTAGGTGTCCTTCATCCACTGGTAGGCAAAAACTGTATTCAGGGTGTTCTCAAATGGTCACTAATTGGATTTTGTAGATGAGCTGGTGTTTATCTTTCTGTATATCACCATATGGCTCTTTAGGTCACAGCCTGTGCATACCTTTGGGGTAATATGTGCAGTATCAGGGATGGATGTGGACACTAGCATGTAGATGTTGAATAAGTAAGGTACTTCTCACCAAATAACTTCTGCTGGTCTTCCTTTTCCCACAGGTCTGCACATCTGTTCAGTAGTTGCATGCAAGTATGAGGGCAATATATGTATATATGACAACTGAGAGGATATCAGGTGAAAGTAAAATCTCACATTTATTAGTCAAATTACACTAAGTACATGTAGTATGAGGCTACAGTACTGCAATCAATAAGGTAAAATCAAATAATAAAATTGGATGTATCCTGAGTTGTACCCAATGCGTTTCTTCCCAATCTGGGACTTTTTCAAGGGCATGTGACTTAAAGAGCCATATGGGGATATACAGAAATAGAAACACCAGCTCATCTACAAAATCCAATTAGTGACCATTTGAGAACACCCTGCATACAGTTTTTGCCTACCAGTGGATGAAGGACACCTAGTTATTTGGAGTTTAATCTAAGACATTCATTTTTTGGACATTTGTTTGGAACATTACTTAAGCCCTCACCATAGGACGAATACCCTACCTGCAGTTATTGCCTAACAGTCCGACTTTAGCCCACATTACAAAACAAACACTCTCCCTACAGTTATTGCCTAGCCGTTTTCAATAAAAATAATCTATACATCTACTCCAATTTATATATTTAACCATTATTCTGTCACAAATCAAACACTTAAGTAGAATACATCCTTCTTACCATAGAGCGCTTGCTCTGCTCCCTTATGTAAAATTACTCTATGTTAAGGAGGTTAGGACACATCTTATTGAGTCAGCAGCTAGTGGTATACCCCCACAAAACCTTTCCCCCTCCCCCCCTTTTTTTGCAGAAAAATTCTGTGAGCGCTAACTCTTGTCTTAAAATATTATTTTTTGTATATTGAGTCAATTTTAAGAAGTAAAATAATTCCTAAAATCCAAATAAAAAAATATTTGTGTGGGAAATTAGTAAATGTACTGTATTATAATGACATTAAAGTGTACATGTGAGCCTTTTTAATGATTAATAATTAAGAAAAGTTTCCTTCTTTTGTTGCTTTCTTCTTTTTTCAATTGTAAATGATATCATATCGCGGGAGAGTTTAACAAAAAATAAATATACATATATTCATCCAAAATCCATTCACATTGAAAATACTTTTAGCAATTTCACCACACAACACTAATCTTTTCCCTTCCTTAGACTGAACTCATTTTCTAATTAAGTAACTGAAGAAATGAAGAGTTCTGGATGATTGCCTCATTTCCTAATGCAATTCCTTCGCCGCACATTTAAACAGCACAAATAATTCTAAGGCTCTTTAATTCTGCGAGATTGCATTTGCTTCCTTGCATAAATGTTGTTTTGTGCCTGTTTCCAAAGCTCTGGTCAAAGATAACATACAATCTTAATTAGCTTGTTTTATCACAATAAAAAACTAATTGCATGTACAATTTTTCCATGCTTGTTTTTTTATGTACGTTTACAGTTGTGCTTTAGCTATATACCTGTGTGTTTTCTTTGCATGTATGTTTCAAAATTGGAATCCTGTTTTAATGCTTATTTATAATATAGATGGTCACGGACCTCATGTTTTGGTTTTGGCAAAGACACCCTCAAATATTTTGGTTTTGGCAAAACCACCTTCAATTATTTTGGATCTGTTACGGTTTTGGTATACAGTAGGTGTACTTTTAAAATTCTTAAAGTATTATTAACATCAATAACATTAATTTCCACTCAATTATAACCACCTCACAGCACCTGAAATAACATGTGAGTGACTTAAATGCATTCCAAAATGAGCCAGATCTGTTTTTTAGATCCGATTTCCAAACTTGCAAGAAGATCCGAGTCGAGACCCGGTTCTACTCAGAACCCCAAAGTGATCCGGCGCGGGACTTGTACCTCAAAGTATGGGTATATTCGGGCTTCAGCAAAACAGAACTGCTCATCTCTAATTTAAAGCATTTTAGTTGGTGCATTTGCTAAATAAAATTATTTTGTAGTTTTGTAGTCTACCTTAGACTGCTAAATAATATATCTGAAATAAATAAGAAGCAAGTGCATTCATGAAAGAACACACCAGTTACATAAAACAAGTTAATAACAAATGTAACATGTAAAATAATTTGAAAACTAAAATGTCATTGTGGATTTCTGATTGGCTAGAGAGATATCAACCCACTAGGGTGAGTGGAGGATGCTTCTACTTAGAAAGTTAGATGTCTGCTTCACAATATTGCTGTGTGCCCAAGATTTCTAGTTAATAGTTAGAAAATCCTGAAGAATGTGTATTTGGGATGTAATGAGACAACAAGACTTCTTTAATGGAGATCGTTATAAAAAATGCTACCCCCCACCCCGCAAAAAAAACAAAAACAAAAACAAATAAAACCAGCCACTTAAAGCAGTCCATTCATAAATTTCATGTATATCTATTACTAATTAAAGATACAATTGTTTTATGATGTAACATCTATTAAATGTTGCTCCCTGCTAGGTATTCTGGTCCTACATAATAAGGACTGGTCTTCCCTATCTGTTGTCACTCTGTGGAGACTGTTAGAGAAGTGGGTTTGTAAAAAATTGTACCATTAGATATTACATACTCCCACTGGTTAAATTGTTAATTAAATTAAAAACCTGGATTCAGTGAATGGACATGTTAGTGAACCACAGGACTAGGTGAGTTAATCTATTTTGAGTCAGTAAATCCTGAAAACATGACCTTTTGCATATACTTGAGGGTTGATTTTGAGAACCACTGGCCAAAACTAAGTATTGTACACCATAACAAACCTAAAATGCAATACAGATAGTTGTGTAAATTGAAGTTCTAGTAATTTGTGTGAAAATAAAATATGTATTAATTAACTATTTCCAAAAATGTGATATACACAATGTAATTCACTGTACAAACATACAAAACTGATTTCAACATTTTGTTAACATTTTTCACTAATCTATAACATCAATAATGTAACTTTATATTTCAAGTCACTCTGTTCATGGTAATTAAATATTCTAAAATGTGTATTTATACTGTTTTATCAGATATTAGACATTTTGTTAATTTTACCTTTTTTTTAAATCTTGTATCTTTGTAAAGGGTTAATACCAGTAAAGAGAACAACAGTAATATTATTCTTCAATAAAAACTATAACTTTTTTTTACAACACACCTGTGATTTGACATGGAAACACTAAAGGTGCAGATGCTTCATGTATTCCCTGTTGTGCCTTTCTAAACACCTCCACATATGGTTTGCCTCATGCCTGTGAAACTCTTGTTGTTTATGCCATATAAACAGAACAGATTGATTTTACACCATGGAAAGTCAATGAATTACACTGTGAAGGGAAAAAACAAATTCTACACTACTGTGGTTTGTGGAGTTTCTATCATTAAGGATTGTATCAGCTAAAGGCCAAGGAAGTGTGCTATGTATACAGTGATATAAATGAAGTACTGTAAATGATGGTGATCATATAGTACTATTGGGAATGTGGTTACCCACAGTTTTATTTACACACCACATGTTGAGAAAAATAATAATTTAGGAGTACCACAAAGAACTGACAATTTTAGTTTGATTTAATGGGGCATTCATATTTTCAAATTGTAACTTGATTGGTAACAAATCATTTAACCAAATGTTTGCTTCTGATCTTCTGATTACATACAATGATAAATACACACACCTGTATACAAAACACAGGTAACTACTGTACAAAAAGCTACAATGTAAACAAAATATGTAACATAATGTATAGTTTTAGAACTTAGTAAAGAATTATTGTTGGCAAAATACTCAATATCAGCAATATTATTATTATTATTATTATTATTATTATTATTATTATTATTATTATTTATGCTGCATTTTTCAATTTGGAGCACACACAGTAATAAACTAAAACTGTGTTGAAAGCCTGTTTCCAATCTTGCAATCTTACATAAAGGTGAGATAAAGGTGTAAATTTCCTAACAATATTTTCAACAAATGGTTTTCATTGTGATTGAATTGGGCCTTGGTTAGGAATTTTGCCAACAAATCAAAAAATTATTATCCAGAGTTTATTTGCTTGAGTCATCAGAATTCATAGACATATACAGTCAGGTCCATAAATATTGGGACATTGACAGAATTTTCAGATTTTGGCCTCTATTCATCACCACAATAGCTTTGAAATGAAACAAACAAGATGTGCTTTAACTGCAGACTTTCAGATTTAATTTGAGGGTAATTACATCCAAATCGGGTGAACAGTGTAGGAATTACAACAGTTTCAATATGTGCCTCCCACTTTTTAAGGGGCCAAAAGTAATGGGACTATCAACTCAAAAGCTATTTCATGGACAGGTGTGGGCTATTCCCTCGTTATTTCATTATCAATTAAGCAGGTAAAAGGTCTGGAGTTGATTCTAGGTGTGACATTTGCATTTGGAATCAGTTGCTGTCAACTCTCAATATGAGATCCAAAGAGCTGTCACTATCAGTGAAGCAAGCCATCATTAGGCTGAAAAATCAAAACAAACCCATCAGAGAGATAGCAAAAACATTAGGTGTGGCCAAATCAACTGTTTGGAACATTCTTAAAAAGAAAGAATGCATCGGAGAGCTCAGCAACACCAAAAGACCCGGAAGACCATGGAAAACAACTGTGGTGGATGACAAAATAATTATTTCCCTGGTGAAGAAAAACCCCTTCACAACAGTTGGCCAAATCAAGAACACTCTCCAGGAGGTAGATGTATATGTGTCAAAGTCAACAATCAACAGAAGACTTCACAAGAGTGAATATAGAGGGTTCACCACAAGATGCAAATCATTGGTGAGCCACAAAAACAGGAAGACCAGATTAGAGTTTGCCAAACAACATCTAAAAAAGCCATTAAAGTTCTGGAACAACATCCTATTGACAGATGAGACAAAGATCAACTTGTACCAGAGTGATGGGAAGAGAAGAAAAGGAAAGGAACTACTCATGATCCAAAACATACCACCTCATCAGTGAAGCATGGTGGTGGTAGTGTCATGGCGTGGGCATGTATGGCTGCCAATGGAACTGGTTCCCTTGTATTTATTGATGATGTGACTGCTGACAAAAGCAGCAGAATGAATACTGAAGTGTTTCGGGCAATATTATATGCTCATATTCAGTCAAATGCTTCAGAACTCATTGGACGGTGCTTCACAGTGCAGATGGACAATGACCCGAAGCATACTGCAAAAGCAACCAAAGAGTTTTTTAAGGCTAAAAAGTGGAATGTTATCCAATGGCCAAGTCAATCCCCTGACCTGAATCCGATTGAGCATGCATTTCACTTGATGAAGACAAAACTGAAGGGAAAATGCCCCAAGAACAAGCAGGAACTGAAGACATTTGCAGTAGAGGCCTGGCAGAGCATCACCAGGGATGAAACCCAGCATCTGGTGATGTCTATGCGTTCCAGACTTCAGGCTGTAATTGCCTGCAAAGGATTTGCAACAAAGCATTAAAAAGTAAAAGTTAGATTTAGGATTGTTTAGTTTGTCCCATTACTTTTGGCCCCTTAAAAAGTGTAAGGCACATATAGAAACCATTGTAATTCCTACACCATTCACCTGATTTGGATGTAATTACCCTCAAATTAAATCTGAAAGTCTGCAGTTAAATCACATCTTGTTTGTTTCATTTCAAAGCCATTGTGGAGGTGAATAGAGGACAAAATATGAAAATTCTGTCAATGTCAATTTATGGACCTGACTGTACATTCATCAAAAATTGTATTCTTATATGCTGGGAAAAAGATTGCATATATATATATATATATATATATATATATAATATAAAAACATGCTTGCCTACAAAATACTCTATATAAAAACAAGGTGCCAATTGAGAAAAAATGTTGCCAAGAATTCAAGCAACTATCTAAGATAATATCATTGCACTCTAGATGAAACAACACATAAAATAAGGTCATGGTTTCAGTATGGTTACAGTATTCTTATCAGGACAAAAATAAATAAATATACAAACAACACTAAATACATAGGAAAACACAATAACCCATTACTTAGGGCCTGATTCAGCAAGGATCGCAATTGCGATTACTCGATGTTACCGATGGTTTTGCAGACTTGCAAGGTATTATGGATGTGAGTAAGGGGAATTGGGTGTCCTTATGTTGGGCATAGCGATCACAATCATTAGCAGCTGGTCTGCGTGCCTAATCGCAGCTGCGATCACAGTTGCAATCCATAATGAATCAGGCCCTCAATCAGTAGCCAGAGATATCATGTAGGTTTTTGATCTTGGTGGCTTTGTGACTGGTTAAATTGTGATACACTACTAAAGATCAAAATGATAAAAGTAAACAAGGATAATACATACAAACACAAACAGATACATTAAAAGTATATTCAAATGTCCATTTAAATAGCAAATAGGGGGGCACACATAATTACCGCAGCTGTAGGCAGTGCTGCACATGCGCTGGTTTTACGGATGTAACAGCGCATGTGCAGCACTATTTACAGCTGCGGTAAGGTAGAGTAGATAGGGAAAACTATCTGTTTTCTGAAAAGCTGTAATCGCAAAAATGACAGCTTTTCGAAATAGATAGTTATGGAGAGGAGGAATGATGAATTCCTCCGGTGATTAGGTAGAACTCCATGCGAGTTCTAAACCTAATTACCTCCAGAGAAATTTTAGTTATGATGAATAGGCCCCTAGGTAAGCCATAATTGTGAAAAACTAATCTGTACAATGTTATACATTTTCTTGCAATAGACCACAAGGTAAAGGTGTGCATGTATTAACATCAATTTAAATATCTAACACAATTTATTTAAAGTCAGAATAATTTAGAACTACAACTTCACCCTTTCCCCCATCATCTTAGTAGTAATACAGGTTGAGTCTCCCATATCCAAAATGCTTGGGACCAGGGGCATTTTGGATAACTGAATATTCCGTATTTTGGAATATTTGCATAGCATAATGAAATATCTTGGGAATGGGACCCCAGTATACTCACAGAATGCATTTATGGGTTATATACACCTTATACACACAGCCTGCAAGTAATTTTATACAATATTTTTAATAATTTGTGCCTTAGACAAAGATTGTGTACATTGAACCATCAAAAATCAAAGGTTTAATTGTCTCAGTCATGCCAAAATTATTCCGTATTTTGGTATAATCTGATATGGGAGACTCAACCTGTATTGTAATCAAGAGAAAGTTTATAGTTTTAAGCTTATCAAATGTTTCATTTGGGAGTTTCCATTAGTTCTGTACAAATACGGCAGCACACTGTGATGCAGAACATTAGAAAACATTTCAATGTTAACATTTTCCAGATACAAATTTAGTTAATTTGAAATTAAAGGCATACATATTACATTCCCCAATACTACTACTATTATTCAGACCTTGAAAATACTTAGATTTTAAGGGTTACATTTATTCAAATAATTAATGGGACAAAAAGAAAATTAATTTGACAGCAGTATTATCGCCACAATAAACACGTGATGCTGTTAGAGATTAAAATACATATTTATATTTGCTCGTCAGCATTGGCCACCCCTCTTGGAGGTAGGTAATCCTAAAATGAAGTACAGTAACTCTAATTGAGCTGTCAGATACAGTAGTTTGTTCATTAAGACACTTAAAATATTCACAATGTACATAATGCCTGTTATTATTTGCTGTATCTCGGTCACTGGATTTAAAGAAGTAATAATATGAAATAATTTCAAATACAAAACCAGGCCTGCTTTGTATTCAATGTCAGTGTCCCTTTAAAAAAGCACCACAAGGTATACAGTATTTAACCCATAGTGTGCAGGATCCCGTAAAAGTTTGGGGATGTTTCTAATCTTATAAGTACATTGGTGCCCGTGCAATGATGTTTTATTTGATGTTCATTCAGAACCTCATAAATGGGTTCTTCCAATAACCAGTTTTTAAAAGTGTTTTCTTCTGTGCTGATGAAAAGGATTGTCATGTCATTTATGTGATAAATCTTTGGTTTATTATAAATTTATCTATTATGTTTTGAAGTAATTTGATTAGACAAATTACTTCTGAAAATAATTTAGACTACAGAATTAGACTAGTCTGCCACTATTCCCTGCAAAAATAAGTTTGTATGTAGTATTCACATCAATTTGATGATAACTGTAGCCAGAAATGGTACACTTTTCTGTGTCATGAAATTCTGTTACCATTATTTTAGTCGCTGTACATGCAGATCTATCTCCAAGATAATTATTTTTAACAGTCACTTACTGATTAATATGTTAGGGTTAGATTTTTTTAAAACTTAATATCAAATTCTTTATTTACATGGTAAAACAAACAAACTTCTTAAGATAACTTTGGATACTATAAATCTAACCTTAAAATTGCTAAAAATAATTAAATGGCTTACTATGGTTTTATTTTAGCGGACTGAAATGTTTGTAGCTCTACATGTTACAAATCTCTATGGTCCAGTTTGTGAGCCTCAATAAATGTGTATTGAATATATTTTAACACCAAAAAAAGGTGAGTATCAGGTTAATCCTTCTTTACAGTATGTAGGGAGCTATTTTGGATTTATACACATGATACTGTTATACCTGGAGGTATATGTATTTTAGATAAATATAAATATGAATGATATTATTTTATGCCTTTGCAGTGTATATGTTTTTATATGTGTTTTCAGTATTGTTATCCATTATTTACATCTATCTTTTATTTCTGTTTTATATTTAGCACAATCTGGTTGACCACCAAGAGACCGTGATTGAATATTTATTATAGGGTGCACATTGTGTGACACGTACCTCGGACATACGGTGCATACATAACTGCTATACCACTATCTCTCTTCTCTCCACTTTCTTTGAACTCTCATTGCAAGGAGAACCCCACCCCCCTGCACTGATTTTTACCAACAGGGGGCACCAGAAGATTTATCCACACAAAATCAGATTCAATTGACTTCATCTTTCTTCTTTCAGAAATCCACTCCAATCCCAGTGCCCTCACCCACCTGTTCACTGCCTTTAAGGCACACAGGTGGGAAGCAGAAACTGAGTGGAAAATTGCATGATTTTGATATATTCTTATCTTATTCTTTATATTATTTTATTAAGATAAGATAAGATGTATACCTATGATAATACTGCAGGAACTCTAAAGAGCATACTAGGACTAATGTGCAAAGCAAAACCTACCATCTTTTTGGATTTAATCCTGTACTTTTATATCCTATAATATCATTGCTCATATATTTTGCCTAATCATGATCTTACATTAGTTAGATGCATACTTTTACTATTATGTAAAATACTCTTACTTATAAAATACAGTCATACTACACAGTGATCTGCAGGATGGTTCCCTATCCCTAATTGCTACTATAACTGACATATTGGTTGTTACAAAATATACTTTTTAAGAAATATATTTTTCTTAATGTTCATTTGTTATTACACTTTGTGTTTGGTGGCCAGGATGGCTAAGATGTTTAATACATATCAATAAATGATATATTTTATCATAGTATAACATGTTAAACAGTGCCCCAAAACAAGAGTCTACTCTCTTCTTCATACTTTGTCATATCTTATAATTAGTCAGTCACTTGAGTGATTAACACACAATGGTGTCAGTTGACAATGTTGATTGTGTCAATGTGCCCCGTGGTTGGGGCAGCATGTCCATACAAAATTGAATAACTAAACATAACCTATAATGAAAAAAACTATAATAACCACACAAATGTGAAAAATACAGTGGAAGGTTTAAGGTACAATAAGAAGCAGCTTGCTAGAGGTGATTTTTCTGTCAATCAGTTAATATGTGCCTACTGTATCCAGGACCAGATTAAGAGTTGTGAGAGCCCGGGAAACTAACTTGCTAGGACCCTAACCAATAAAATTCTCAATATGATATACTAGAGATTTTATTAAAAAGTATAATGTGTAAATACTCCCAGCATTGCAAATGTGTTGACAACACTGTAGTGCTCCCTGTTCACAGTACGCCACACATAAACACCAGTTCACTTTATACTGTACGTCATTGCTCCCTATACTGATAATGTAGATATGTGTGGGGACCCCCTGTAGGTATGTATGTGCAGTGGCCCTGGGCGACTGCCCTAGACACGCTGTTGGTAATCCAGCACTGTATGTGTCTGCATCTAGGTCTACCTCACATGAACTTATTGTATTTGGCCTAACTGCCCTCCTCCATCTCTTCCCTTCATCATTCTTCCTTTCCAAGTATGAGGAGTGAGGATAGGATTTATTTAAGGGCTTATAAATAATTTTATGAGTAGGCTGTTGTTCTGATGGGACCCCTGGGAGAGTCGACTTAATTTTTATTTCATTACTATATTTTCTAATGAAGTAGTGGGTGCATGGCTAACGGGTTGGGGATATCACTCACAGTGTGATAGCCAGGCAGCATAAGGAGCTGTGCCTCATGAAGTGAAACAATACTGTGGCTCTTGAATCTGAAAGATGGGCTTAAGCAAATTCTAAACAAGACCAGATTGTCAGGATCTCAATATTTTTCAAAATTACAAAGAAAAACAAATAAAAAGTAAATGTTTTTAATTGTCCAATTGTTTTAATTGTTTTTCTCATTGGAATTTCACGTTTGACCAGATTCCCCTGCATGCATACTCTCAACTTGTCTGATATGTAAATGACTACAAAAGGATATATCCCAGCTACAGTATATCCCATTTTTTTCTGCTGCCCTCTCATTAAATCAGTATAACTTAAGTTGCTATATACAATGTTGTGCTTATTTCATAGATATAAAAAACAAAACACATATATACAGTAAGGCAGACTCACTGGCATTAAAAAGTAAGTGCCACCCCCAGTGTACTATCTTACATTGTTATAATCAATGAGAAGTGCTAGAAACATATAACTCTTACTACAAAAAGTAAACCTAATCAATGTATTGTACAGTTTACAGATGTGTACTCATAAACCTATCCTCAATACACCAATAAGCTGCAAGTTCCTGTGCAACTCTGCTAGCGAATCTTTTTCACCAGAAAATGCAATGAAGATGCACAACAACACTTGTATATCTGTGTGTGACTGAATCTGTTTTACGAAGCAGTGCTCAAAGTTTGCCAGTATGCAATATTATGACATATCAGCACTTCGTTCAAGCACTAGAAATTCTTTCTACTGTTTCAGTAGGGTGGAGGTGTGGTTTGAGTGCCGGCATGTCAGATGGCCAATCAGCAGCCAGCAGCGGGAGGCCGCTGATTTATTCACCAGACATGCTGCAGGAAGCTGTATGGTGGAGCTGGACTGAGCATGGACCATGGGCAGAGCAATGCTGTGGTTGCATTACATGATGCTCCTGCTCAGCCTATGCTGCTCTTGGTGCCCAGGAGATGGGAGCGAGGAGGCAGAGTATGTGACATGCAGCTCTGTGATGAAGCTGGTGAACACCTGGTAAAACGTGATGATGTGAAGTATGACCCAGCTGCTACAAGTACAGTAGTAGTATGTGTGTATGGAGGTAGAGGAATGTGCTATTATTACTATGTTACCCTATTACATATACAGTAGTATGTGGTGTACGGATGGGACATGGAGCAAGAGATTCCATGGTTCCTAAATACTGTATTCATATTCATACTGGCCACTTATAAATATTCCATACCCTCACTTCAAAATTCCAACTTTGACCACTGATATGAAGCGTACGGAACTTGGTGTGGGAAAAAAACCATAGCCACTGCATTGTAGAACGTTGCATATAGATTCAGACTCAGTCGCACATAGATGTCACATATAAAATTATTCAGGTGCGTCTTAGTTGCATTGCATTACATTTTTGAGTGAAAATTATGTGAAAAGATGCTTACCACCAGCAGAGTCTCATGAGACATCTGTATTAGGAGATTGATTCTATTTTATTTTTCACGAGCAGTGAAATAGGTAGATACTTGTGAATCATGGAGATAATGACTAAAAATCTGCAACAATTGGCTTTTATGAGTGTATTTTCTAAACAAAAATAGACAAACATGACATAGTGACATCATGAGTAATTTATAATTTGTTGTTCTCAATTATTACCACTTGCATGTGGTTGGAATCTACCAGATCTTAGTAATGCTTTTTGATGTCATGCTTGTCTGTGTTTTTTTTATAGAAAATTCACTTAGAAAAGCTTATTGATGCAGAATTTTAGTAAAGTTATTCTTTTCATGACTCACAAGTATCTACCTCTTTAACTACTCGTTATCTTATAGTATTGACTAATAAAGGTTACATTTTAATATTTCACTTATTTAACAAAGAGTGCCCCCTCAAAGAGTTTTCTATCTTGGCTTTGCTTCCTTGCAAAACAAACTCAGTATAGTATCTAATTTTCATTCTACCTGTAAATCTCTAATTTATCTATCTACCTATTGTATATACATGCAACTATACTAAATCATACTGCACATTATGGTTTTATGTGTGCAAATATGCACATATAATAGCAAAATAAGGACAGGATGAATAATTGTTAAACATGGGTGCAAGGAGGATCAATGTGAATACAGTAATACATACTTGGGACAGATTGGATATATATCATAATGCTAAGCCAATGCCCTATGGAACTAGCTGGAGTCCGCCAATGTCCTTCCCAAGGACCAATTGCCTAATTCTTTGTGCCTTCCCCACCTACTGCATTCCTCTCAACTCCACCCATGCTCTGCTCTACTCCCTACCATTAATGGTCTTTATATTGTACCATGGGTGGTCTACTACCAGACCTTCATCTCCATAGTGTAGCAAGAGTGGTACAGTATATGTACTGTCTGCACCACTTTGGTACTCAATAACTATGTGCCTTGAGCTCTTTAAACACTCTTACTCATGAGACAGGAGGGAGAATAGAGAAGGGTATAGGATTAGTCAAGGCTGAAGAAGAAGAAAGAGAGAAAAGGAGGAGGAGGAAGATGGAGGAGGTCAAAAGGGAAATAAAGAGGAGGAGGAGAAGGATGAAGGTAGGGAAAGGAGGTTGAAGAGGCTAAAGAGGGACAAAGCAGATAGGTGAAAGTGTGAAAAGGAAGATAAGGAGGATAGAAAAGGAAGGAAGAGGAAAACACCATCCAACAGATCTTGGTTCCCATTGTATGACTGAACTTCAGTGACCACAGTCCATGACAGAAATTGTTGACCTACAGACTGATTCTGTATTGAAGGAAAGAATGAGAAAATCATATGCATTTGAAGCTGGAACAGAAAGCATCTAGATTCAAGTACCTTGGACAGGTAAGTACCTGCATGTATATGTAACTAGGATGGTCTTTATATTTTATTGCAGTCTGGATGATGATCTCTGCATTATATAGCAGTCACTAGAATGCTTTCTGTATTATATTGTGGTCACTATGTTGTTCTCTGTACAGTATGGTAGTCACTGACATACTCTCTGTATTGTTTGACAGTCACAGGGATGCTCTCTGAATTTGATGTTTGTTGCTATGATGCTCTTTGTATTGTGTTTTGGGCACTAGAATACTCTCCATATTACATTAGGATGCTGTAAGTTGGTGATTCTTTTTTACAACGTCTGAGAAAAATACCTTCTCAACTAGACTTTATGTTGTTGATAATGAAAATGTTAATTCATTGGCTTCATCTCACCAAACATTTAACCTGCTCATTAGAATTATTGCTACCTTTCCTTGTTATTAAGGTATCCAATCAATTTTATGGTATTTTTTTTTGCTAGAGTCAAAGTACATTATTATGATCACACAATATTTCAGGCAATGAATGTGCTCATCTTGTGGAAAGCTGGGACTAGTCCACTTGTGTAATGTTGGAATAGGGCTTCAATGAGACAGGGACATTGTGAGGATGAGAATAGGACAAGCAGAAATCCACAGACCTAAAGACAGATGAAAGAGCAATGTCTCCCGCCAGTATAGAGTAATCAGGTGAGGCTAATGTAGGGTGATTATACTGCTAAATGCACCTCTATATGAAATTAAATTCATAAATCCAATTTTTTAAATCTTTTCATTGAATCTGCTCTTACCACCTTCCTCAGTGAAATCCTTTTGAAAATAAAAATGCTGTTGATCTATTTGTAGTGCATGTTCTCTAGTCAACTACTGTATACAGTCATTAGAATTGATAGTCAGACTAATCTTTGTTTTATCTTTAAATATATTAGTACACTTTAATTGTGTCCTCTCTGAGGCAACTTTTAGTAAAGTAGTAAATAGCAAGGCTATCTGTGTATCCTAACAATCTCTAATTCTCCTATTTCTTCTTATACATACAGTCGATGCCCAAAATAGCATTTAGGGGTAAATTTACTTAGGTGAGAGTTTTTAGAAGTGGAGATGTTGCCCATAGCAACCATTCAGATTCTACATAACATTTAACTAGCACCTTCTAGAAGAAAATAACAAGAATCTGATTGGTTGCTATAGGCAACATCTCCACTTCTAAAAACTCTCACTTTAGTAAATGTACCCCTTAGTATGTGGTTTAACCAGTGATATATACAATGGTAAACTTATGTTTTTTTCCTTGTACATCTGTTGTGTTTCTTTTGTTTGTTTTATGTGTTGTCAGGTTTTATTAGCTAGTGCATCAACTGCCTGACACTGAGTGTTGCTACTCCGTATAATATCTACTTATATACCTAAATAATTTTTCATCTCAGATCTCTCCAGTTGTATCGTGTTTTATGTACAAATAGAACAATTGTTACAATCTAGCATCACATCTCCAGAGTGTAGACTTCCTCAGTTAGTAAAGAGTTAAAACTATTGATAAACAGAATGGACATTTTTCATATTTCCTTCTAAATAGATAATACATTCTCTAGTTTACCCCAATCTATATTTTGGTCTGGAATATGAGCCAGAGAATTCTGTAACAACAATGTACATCTGTATCTGATGCTAAGGAGGAGGGTGATTTTTCTTGAGAATAGCTGTCAACAAGTGGATATTAAGAAAGAGTAAAAATGCATTTTAATTAGATGAAACCTGATCTTGCTCATTTGAGTCTAAGGTAATGTATTCAATAGCTTTCAAAACCTAGTGGGCAGAAGCTAATTCTCCGGAGTGTAATTAGGCACACAGTATATGCAAATTGCTAGAAAGTTCAAAAAGAAAAATAAATGCTCATTGGTCTCAAATGTAACTTTTTCACAGATGTGACCTAAATGTATACCCTGCAAAGAAATCTGCACGGAAATGGGGTCTGTCATTTGGAACTTATTTTCTGACCTCTTACATACACATGACATTAGAGAAATTAGGCTGTTGTTTTGATGATAGTAGTGGGTCATGTCTGATCAAACAAAACTAAATTGTTATAACCATGTGGTCTACACTACATTAGGACCTAATCATTAACTCCAGGTTTGTAACTTCTTAGTAACTAGTATAAATGTTTTTTTTTCTTTTTTGCAAAAGGCTTTTTTTAATTGACATTGTTATTTCCCTGTGCCTTCTAGTTAGTAACTGTTGTTAATGGTGGTAGAAGTGTTAAACAAATAAAGGCTAAGTGCTAATACATGCAAATTTAACATCTTCCATTTTTAAAATATTTTCGGACTAACTCGGCACTCGGTACAAAAGTATATTCTAAAAGCTTATGGCAATGGGATAATTTAGGAACAAAAAATATGTAGGCACAGAACATTTTTAAATAAAAAAATGCACCTTCTCAGGTAACAAACACAGATGTGTCCTCATACACTATTGCTCAAGTCCTGGCAAATAGCCCCTCTCAGCACACCAGGTCCTGGGTGACTTTTCTCCCTTAAAATGTACAGTACATCTTATTTACATAAATAAAACAACGTTGAGCGATAAAACTACTTTGCTAGGTTGGTTGATCAATTTGATGTGCGACATTTGTATATCTGGATGGACTGAGGGCCTGATTCAGAGCCGCTCGTAAGCGGCCGCTCGTTCGCTCCGAGCGATGTTCGCCCATCTGCGCATGCGTATGGGTCGTAATGTGCATGCGCCAACCCGTCATTGCAGTCGGAAATTGAGTGCTCGCAAAATAGCGAGTGCCTGCTAATTTGAGTGACAGGATGAGGCGTTTGTGGGTGGTAACAGGGGAAGGTGCTTGAAAATGGGGAGTGGTGATCCGAACGCAGGCGTGCCAAAAGGTCAAAAAGGGCATTTTAAGGGTGTGCATAATTAACAAAGCAGCGTCATCGACCATGTCACTTGGTTGTTTCTTAGCCTGAACTGTTCGCATGATTGCGGTAGGAAAATCCTTCCACAAGCATTGCGAGCAGTTCAGATGCCTTTCGATGTACTTGATTAATCAAATAAATAGCGGAGATGATGTAGGATGCGAGCGGCCAGGGGGCGTCTTTTCAAAATAGCGAGCGCATGTTTCGTTCACTCGCTCAGACATAGAGGCGTCAACAGACCGCAAAGAGCGAACGCTCAATTTAAATAGCCGTCCCCTTTTTCTGAACGAGCGAGCGCAAATAGTGTCCGGCTCTGAATCAGGCCCTGAGTCTGAATCTTTGTACAAAGTGCTGGAATTCAATGGGATTTTTCTCATGGGAAGTTCTGTTGTGGTTCATCTGAAACTTTGTACATGTTTAAAATGAATTCTTACGCTGATAAAGTTGCAGCCCCATGTCTCTATTACACTGTCAGTGGTGTTTTGCTGCATCTGCAATGCAAATCAAATTTAAGAAAAAAGATGGTTCACTACACCTCTTGTAGCATCTTGCTGGGTGTCTCGTGCTGTATGGTGAATAGACGCTAGGGGCAGGATGTACTAAGCATATGGTACATTCTGCCTCTTATTGGGTACGCACCAGCAATATTATCGCTGGTATATACCTAGAAATGAGATTAAAATCACAAATAACAGCTCTACCGAAAAGAGCTGTCTTTAGCAAAAGAGGGACCTCCGGGGTCATGGCCCCAGAAGTCCTTCTTGTGCAAAATGAAGCACGTCGTGAGGGGTGCTGGAAGGTGATCCCATTGGATCCCTCTCAGGGGGAAGGGCTAAAGAAGCCAATCTAAAGATGGTGTTACCCACCAGGTCCAATCTCCAGAATATATCACATTCCGGAACTTGGTACATATGGAAAAGCAGCCAAAACTTAGAAAATGTGGGTTTTAGGAGTTTTGACAACATTTCAGCCTTTAGAACATCTCACCCAGGGTGGTTTATGAGGACACATCCATATATACACTGATGTATTTTCCCTTTTCATCGTTATCCATAGAATGTCAGTGCAGCCAAGAGATTGACTGGGCCCCAATATTTTGGAGGCATACCATGTCCTATTGCAGTGCTTAAAGTGGTCCTGGAGATGTGGTGGAACTCACATACCCCCGACCTTGGTGCTTTCTCAATAAAGGGACAGTGAGCCTTAGGCACGCATCGCAAAAAGGGGTGTGGTCAAAAGAAAGGGATGTGGTCCCAAAAGAAAGGGGTGTGTGGTCTCAAAAGAAAGGGGCATTGTCACACAATAGTATCCCCAATTCAAATTATGCCACATAGGAGCACAATCGTATTCACATTACACAGCACCTAGTGCCCCTGATTCACATTACACCACATAGTAGTGTCCCTTATTCATGTTATGACACACAGTAGTTCCCCTTTTACCCAATGCCCACATTAATGCCCCTTATAGTAGTGCCCCTAATAGTGACAGGGTGAGCACACTCAGTTTGGAGGGTGGGAGCAGTGTACACACACATTGGTGAGGGGGGGGGGCAGTAATAGCAAGATGAACACACAGTGGGGAGGGGAGCATTGGAAGCAGGGTGAACACACACAGTGGGGAGGTGGGCAGTGGGAGCAGGGTGCACACACACAGTGGGGAGGGTGGGCAGTGGGAGCAGGGTGTACACACACAGTGGGCAGAGGGGCAGTGGGAGCAGGGTGTACACACACAGTGGAGAGGGGGCAGAGGGAGCAGGGTGTAAACACACAGTGGGAAGGGGAGGGCAGTGGGAGCAGGATGTACACACACAGTGGGGAGGGGGGCAGTGGGAGCAGGCTGAACACACACAGTGGGGAAGGGGCAGTGGGAGAACACAGAGGTATTTTATAAAATATAAAAATTTCATAATCCTAAACTTCTAGTGTAGCAGGCTATCAGCAGCTCAAACAGACAGTTACCATGCGAACACAGCTTCAGAAGAAAATAAATCCTATCCAGCAGCTATCCTGCTCTGCTCTGCTCTACTCAGTACTCACCTCACACACAGACAGCAGTACTCAGTGAGTGCTGGCTTCAGCATCTGCATGGACGGTCCTCTCAGGGCTGCTCCTCTTAATGCAGAGGGAGAGACTGGCACACAATGACATCATCAAGCTGTATCATTCCCATCTGAAAAGAGGGACTGTCCCCAGACTGGAGGAGGAAGGGCGGGTGGCAGGCCAAATCAATCATCATATACAATTGTAGCACCACCCATGCGCCACATTTATTAATATGGCATGGGCAGTGCTGGTTCCACCTCCAATTAGAACTGATGGAACGCAGTTCCACCCTGTTCTGGCCCACTTTAACCCCTGTCCTATTGGATGCCCTTTGTCAGAGGCTGTGTGTTGAGTGGAAGAGATGTGCCATCTTGGAGTCATGGCTATGGCTCCCTTGAACTCCCAGGCCTACAAGATGGATGCACAGCTGTACACTAGGGAAAGGCTTTAAGCAAGGTACACACTATAAGATTATCTGTCCAATCTGGCTTTTTGGAATGAAAACCTGGAAATGTATGTGAGCAAATGACAATTGACCATTTGTTCCCAAACACTGAAAAACAGACAAAAATGGTTGAAGGTAATGGGGTGAACTGCGTTCATCCAAAATCTGGTGATGGAAGGAAGGGGGTATGGGGGGTGACACAGGGGTGGATGAAGGGAGAGGGTAGGAGATGATGGGGATGGGAGCAGGGAGGAGTGAGAGGGGTGGAGGGGGGTGGGGAGGGTAAAGGATGTGTGTTTGTGTGCGGGAAGGGGATGAAGGAGTGCTGCCCCATCTACAGGATTACCTGATCCTGTTTGGAATGAGATCTGATTAAGAGGGTCAGGTGCACTCTCCTGTGGATGTACGGCTTGGTGTTGTGATTGTGTGTGGGAAGATGGGTAGACATTTTCTGGAGGCTCCTTACTATGTGGTTCTTGAGCAGCAAGACTTCCCTGCTGGGTCTGTGGTCAACAGTCTTGTGAGCAGTCTGAGTATGTATGATGCCAGTAAAGTCAATAATAAGTCCTAATGTTGGCGGCATCCTGCATGATGGTGAGGCAAAGCTCTTACCTACCGGCAGGTGCTTGTGAGGTATACTGATGCAGTTGAAGTGTCTGGAACACTGGTTGTGCAGTACATGTCTCAATAGGGGGTGGGTGTCCTTGGTGCATTGCTAGATCCCACGGGCCAATGGGGTTCTAAGTGCTATTGTCTGATGGTGACGACAGTGTGGTATGGTGGAAATAACCATCCGGCCAGGACCAGATGAGGGTGCCTTTAGCTGATGCTGCTGCTGGCTGGCCTGAGGCTGTGGGTGCCCTTCCTCTCTGTGATTACCTGCACTCCTCATCTATGCTGAGCATGGTGGTGCTTGTGGCTGGGTGCGGTAAACAGGGTTGTGCTCGATCTGGTCCAGTACAGGCTGCCGATTGCTAAGGGTGCTCCTGGCTGCCTGGACTGGTGAGTGCCCTGAGTCACAGTGGGTGCCCATAGTGTTGATGGGGCAGGAACTGCGGGTCTGGTAGCTCTGCGTGCTGTGGTGATAAGCGCTGGATAAGGCTGGATACCAGTGAGGACGTGCCCAAAGTTGAAGGCGGGAATGGGATCTGCAGTAGTGCGGTCTCCGACGTGTTTTGGCTCATGAGCCTTCTTCCAGGAGTTACCAATGTGCTGTGATTATTAAAAAAATCATCAACAAACACTGGAACCTAGTAGGATGAACAACTCACGGAAATACTACCAGCCAAAGCCAAAGTAATATACACAATATCCACAACAAAATAGTCCTCAACCACATCCCACCCCCAGACTTACATAGACCACACTGGACAACATTACAACCACTGAAGGATTCTTCCACTGCAGAACATGTAACAACTGCAGAACCCTTCAGTGCAGAAGCACTAAACCAACCACGACATTCTCATCCATGCAGATAGGCAAAAGATAAAATAAAGGAACATAGCTCTTGCAACACTACCAATGTCTTATACCTCATACAATGCCCCTACAGCAGTCAGTATGTAGGGAGAACAAACAGACCACTCAAAACCAGAATTGCAGAACACTTACTGTAAGTTTCATTGTGATCAAACACATTAAGAAAAACTCGAGAGGTGGTGACCATACCAAAATCCTGAGAACTAAGATGTATTATCACACTACAAACCCTCTTACCTAAGGGACTGAACATAGACAAAAAGATCAAGTCCATCATCATAAAGTAATCACTTCCCCATTAGAAGCATAAGACCCAGCATCTACCCCATCCACCAAACATCATATTCCACCCGCAGTTCCAGTATCCCCTCACATGGCCCAATATCCCCTTCCCCATGCATGCCACCCTATATTGGCATATGGAATGGACCCCTACCCACACTCCTCAACTTCATCCAACACATTAACAATAACGATAGGAAACTCCACTTCAAAACACAATACAGCCAAAATTCTGTCAACTTCATTGACCTGCAAATTTTAATTGAAAGCAAACAAATCCACCCCTGGACTTTCCAGAAACTGGTAGATGTTAATAGCTACATTCTATCAAGTAGTGGTCATCACCACAATTGGCTACACAACATTCTAACAGGGCAGTTCAAACACATCAGACATAATTGCACAAAACTCACAGACTATCTAGAACAAGGGGAGGCACTCAAGCGACCATTCATGAATAAGGCATACAACAGAGATAAACTACAGGAGACCTTCACTAAAAAAGGGGAGGAAGACAGAAGACCACTCCTAGAATACAAACAACATAAAAATCATCATCCAGAGGATCACATCCCCTTCATCACATTGTATAATATCCATGGAACCAATATTAAAAAATTCATCAACAAACACTGGCACCTAGTAGGACAAACAACTCACGGACATACTACCAGCCAAAGCCAAAGTAATATACACAATATCTACAACAAACTAGTCCTCAACCACATCCCACCCCCAGATTTACACAGACCACACTGGACAACATTACAACCACTGAAGGATTCTTCCACTGCAGAACATGTAACAACTGCAGAACCCTTCAGTGCAGAAGCACTAAACCAACCACGACATTCTCATCCATGCAGATAGGCAAAAGATTAAATAAAGGAACATAGCTCTTGCAACACTACCAATGTCTTATACCTCATACAATGCCCCTACAGCAGTCAGTATGTAGGGAGAACAAACAGACCACTCAAAATCAGAATTGCAGAACACTTACTGTAAGTTTCATTGGGATGAAACACATTAAGAAAAACTGGAGAGGTGGTGACCATACCAAAATCCTGAGAACTGAGAATAGATTATCACACTACAAACCCTCTTACCTAAGGGACTGAACATAGACAAAAAGATCAAGTCCATCATCATAAGGTAATCACTTCCCCATTAGAAGCATAAGACCCAGCATCTACCCCATCCATCAAACATCATATTCAACCCGCAGTTCCAGTATCCCATCACATGGCCCAATATCCCCTTCCCCATGCATGCCACACTGTATTGGCAACACTTCCCTGTCCCCTTACATCACACCTCCATCCCCTCACTACATTAACAGCCCTCACACCCCATCATGCCCCCTCACCCATATACTCCCACACCAGCCTCACACAACCCACATATTCTCTTCCCCTTCTTTCCTTACTTAGGCACTGCACCCAACCAATACATGCCAGCCTCCATGTAGTCACTCTCTATTCCCAGTTCCATCCCTGGCTACACAAAGTCCTCCACATTTAACACCCCCATTGCAATGACTCTTTTCCTCACAGACAACTTTCCCTAACAACCCTCTCCCCATCAAATTATACACACCCCAGATTTACACATGCCCTATAGCCGAGGGCATAAACACATTTGCCACACATTACCCTTTCTACAGACCACAGAACCACAGCCCCCTGTCCTTTCTCATACCATACACACCACCTTACCCACCCATTTCCATTCAAAACTACACCCATGTCCAATCAGAACACCCCCACAGACCCTCTCCTCTTCAAACACACACAACATACGGCCCACCTATGACACCCCTTGTTCCCATACTAGATCCACACTTATCCCAGCCATGTAATCCGACCAGCTATACCCACCATTCTGGCCACCTATCTCCAGCTAGTTTACACACACACCTACCCCCTACATTCACTCTGGGAATAATAGATTCCCCCTGACATCTAACAGATCTGCACCATCAGTCATGCCATGCACCTAGACATTGTCATTCTTAACACATCCCCTTCCTCAGACATCCTTTCCACTCACACATACTTTTTCTCCTCCACTTCCCCATCACCCCAGCATTAATGCATGCATCCTATCTCTGGTTCCCTGGTATGTCTTCAACATATCTGTTTGTATTCCACACTGTCCCTCTCCCTTTGGCTGATAGATCACTCAGTGATCCCACACACCAGGTCCGGCCACTCCCACCTATGTATCACACACGAGCACACATACCCTCCACAGCACACCCATGTCTGCCAGCATCAATGAGTCTGATTGGCTACGACACATCATGTAACTGCAGTCAAACCCAGAAGTGCAGCATAACTTGCTGCCACCAGAGCACATTGGTTACCTCCTGGAAGAAGGCTCATGAGCCAAAATGAGCCAGAGACCACGCTACTGCAGATCCCATCCCCACCTTTAACCTTGGACACATCCACACCGGTATCCAGAACTGGTGCTGTGATGCCTTAACCATTGCTTATCACCACAGCATCCAGAGCTACCCAACCTACAGTTTCTGCCCCATCAACACCAAAGGCTCCTACTGCAACTCAGGGCACTCACTGGTCCAGGCAGCAGTGAGCACCCTTAGCAATTGGCAGCCTGTCCTGGAACGGATCAAGCACACCCCTGTTTTCTACACCACCATACTCAGCATAGATGGAGAGTGCAGTTAATCACAGAGGAAGGGCACCCACTGCCTCAGGCCAGCCGGTAGCATAATCAGCAAACATTACCCTCATCTGGTCCTGGGCGGGTGGTTACTTCCATCACACCACACTGTCGTCCCCATCAGGTGGTTGTGCTTAGAATCCCATGGGCCCGCCCCCACCAAGACATGTACTGCACCACCTGTGTTCCTGCAACAGAACCAGCAGTCCACACCAGGATGAAGGAAGCCTTACCTCACTAAGAGACACTTCAGCCGCATCAGAATACCTCACAAGCACCTACTGGTAGGTAAGAGCATGGCCACACCATAGTGCTGGATGCCGCCAACATTAGAACTTATTATTGACTTTACTTGCATCATACATATCCAGACTGCTTACAAGACTGTCGACCAAAGCTCCAGCAGGGAAGATGTGCTGGTCAAGAACTGCATGGTAAGGAGCCCCCTGAAAGATTCTATCCACCTTCCCACCTTGAGCTAGTCATGTACATGCCCCCCCTCCTGTACACCCCCTCCTCCACTTCCTACCAACTTCCCCATCCCCTCTCCTTTGGACCACACCAGAGCAGCATTGTGTCTACTCAATAAACTGTATGGCCCCCCATTTTGTTGTCTGTTTTTTATTCAACACA
This sequence comes from Taudactylus pleione, assembly GCA_031769625.1. Taxonomy (NCBI): domain Eukaryota; kingdom Metazoa; phylum Chordata; class Amphibia; order Anura; family Myobatrachidae; genus Taudactylus; species Taudactylus pleione. The sequence goes on from JAUIMM010000115.1 coordinate 8,487,570, forward strand.
ACACGACTCATTTTACTTATCACAACACCTAGCCCTACACCTACAAGAGAGCGCACCCGACCCCCATAATCAGACAAAAATGGTTGTTCTGACAAAATGGTTAAATCTGTTTCATTAAACCAATTTATCCGAATGACCATTTTGGTCCATTTTCCGGAATTTGAAAGTAAATGGTCGATTGTAATTTGTTCCCATACATTACCAGATTTTCATTCTAATCAGCTAGATTGGACAGATAATCTTATATTGTGTACCTAGCTTTATAGTGGCATTGGCAGAAAAGATGCAGACACCGGTGCGGCTGCATCCGACTTAGAATCAGCCCAATAATGTGTATATTGACAATACAATAGAGCAGCATATATCAGCATTAACAAGTCATTGGTAAATTTTTGTCAGTAATTAATGAAAACTGTATTGTACAAGCTAAATGTTGGAGGAACAACATTAACTTGTAGCCCATGTCTAAGGCTAGAAGTTGTTCCATTCTACATTGTTTATTAATTTGAGTCAAATAATCTTAATAAAGATTGTGAAGCAAGCCATACAGAAGTCGTGACTGTACATCAAAACATTGATTTTAGCCTATTCATCTGATCTGCATTTTATTCAATAGTGGAACAGAAGGCATCTCAGAAGGTGCTTGACTTTCTGAGTCCTATGAGGATTGCAAGGTCTATACATAGGGCCATTTGGCACAATGCTAGAAGAATACAGTACAGCAAATAAATTAAAAAAGTAAAAAGCGTTTCTTTTCTTAGATGAATTACACAACGTGGATGACCACCTATGTAAATGAGTGGGTGTCATGTGTGAGCCTTTGTCAGCCAATAGAGACAGTACAGTGTCAGTACCATATAGGCTTGTCACCACACTGCTTCAAGCCTCCCCTCCTGTATAGTCATGTAACTGTGGAGCAGGGGTCCTGAGATATATATTACAGTACTTCCAAAGAAATTGAAACAGAATGGTGTGATTGACAGATACTGTAGCATGTCCCAATGGATATCTCACCAGATCCAAGCATCCATGATTACAATGTGGGCAACATTTAAAGCAAGTAGTCAATTGGCAGTTACCTGCGAGAAAGCACTACAGGAATACTGTGATTTTGGAGCATGACACATTATCCCTCAGGCATATCACAATAAGTCACATCTTTTCCTCAACAACATCATGTTAAATAAGGAAAATGGTTTTAATAGAGAAACATTTTCTTCAAAACAAAGCTTGCTGTGCACAGTTTATTAAAATAACAGAATGTTAATCTGCAAATGAAACTTTACTGATTTGTAATAATATTCATGTTCCTCTCGTATTCTGATATATATTACATGTGTACAAGGCTGTAGTTATCACATAGATACTGTATGCAAATGGTAAAATTATTATTATTATTATTATTATTATTTTATTATTATTATTATTATTATTATTATTATTATTATTATTATTATCATTATTATTATTATTATTATTTTATTTTTAATTTACATTGTGTTTTATTTGCTATTTGGTCTTTGTCATCCACATTTTTTCCTAATAATTAAGAAGGAAATTTGCGTAAAAGGACATAATCATTATCCCTAAGTTAAGGTTTATTCACTAACAACCCCTAGAACAATATTTTGTAATAATGTGACCCATGATGCACCTTGGTGCTGTATCCGAGTGTGCGTTCATCACACATCTGTATCATGGGCTGTTTTATATGTAACAACATGATTATCTTTTTTAGATTTGCTCTTAATGATCTTAATGATCAAGATAAATCCTATAAGCTATACAGTGAACAATATGATCGATAGATAACAAGCTAAACTATAAATGGTAAAGTTGTGCAGGAAACATTATGTAACTAATAAAAAGTAATTTGGGGGATAAAATCACATGGCAGGATGTGTTCTATTTTCCCTGTAGTCACAAGATGTAGAGAACCAATATTTTCTTTTCTTTGTTTTTTCTACAAAAAAAAAAAAAGCAAAGTGCAGTAATCATAGTCCTAAATCTCTGAAACAACATGTGACTGAGGAGAATATCAAAGGGCTGCTTGATGACATCATACAGTTAGAAATCACAACTTGTTACTTACTTAGGGTAAATGGACAAAGAAGATAATATTAAAGGTCAAATGCTCTAGACTTGTTTGCTTAACATCATCTAATACGTAATTATTTTATCTGGAAACAGAAACATAAACTTCATCCTTTTATTTATTTTTATCTCTGAAAGCTTAACACATAATTATATAGGATATACAGCATTATCCTGTAAATCACATGTGTATCTGATTTATCCGTGGCAATGACCCTGTGTCATTGCACTATATTAAACCTGTTTTACTGATAAACTGTACAGAAAAGGCATCAGCAAATAGTGTTTCACTATTTTCCCCATACACTGTCAATTGGCCGGTACAATAGTGTGTAATCTAATCATCATTAGCCAGTCTGCAATCATTGGGCCTGATGCTGCGCTACCCATACAGTATATTGGACAGAATTTATGTTCATAAAAATTGCAGGGTAAATAGTGTATTTACTTTTGCAGATAGGCTGAGGTGCAGACATTGAATTATGTGTGCTGCTCTGCCCCAGCAGATATGCACTTGGCTAATTTTAAGCACATGTCACATACATTACACATATGTTTGTAATAATTTATTTTGCTTGCAAAATATGCTTTTGCTATTTAAAAAAAACTTAAAAAGACCCTATCTCAGAAGTTCCCAAACGCGGTCCTCAAGGCACCCCAACAATTCAGATTTTAGAGATATCCATGGTGCGTCGATGGATGCAGAGTCCTGGCCTCTTACATGGCCAGCACCTGGTCAGGCTGTGGGAAGCTTCAGCTCCCGCAGCCTGACCATAGAATCAACCACCATGACCATCAGTCACGATAGTTCCGATGGTGATCCCAGCCTGCGGCGTCGGTCACAGTGCTGTGATCGCTTGATCGCTAATGCAGTAAGGAGGTGTCTGACACCTTCTTCTGCATTTGTATCTGAGATGGATGGATTTGCACAGCCACTGTCCATCTTTGAATCAGGCCTCAAGTTTGGTATAGTTTTAAACCAGGAGTCTGAAGATTAATACAGTAATTTCAGGAGCATGTTCATTTTTAATACATTTAATTTTCCTAGCCAAGAGACATTTTAGGTTTCCAGTTTGTATAATAAGAACACAAGGGTGAAATTAAAGATTCAAATTTAGTATGAAAGAGTACAAACATATTGCTAGGTTTTTTCATTTACAGGTATTTTATTTTGGAAGTGTGTCAGGTAAAAGGGCATGCCTTCTTGAGTCCTTCTATAGTACAATGAGGGGATGGCATGTTCAAGACCATGAATTTTGCAAAGTTTATTTTACAGTTTGCCAAATTTTTGAAATTCAAGCAAATGTGGGAGAGATGTAACAGGATAGTTTATTGCACTGTAGCTAACAGATTTTCAGCAAACAAGGCCAGTTTAGGTTCATCAGGGCCAGATTGAATTTGAGGTATTTGGGTTTGCCCTAATTGACCCCACTTGAACATCCATGCAGAGAACAAAATAAGGGTTGATTAGGCGAAGCCTTTTCTGCTACTGTTTAGATGGGGACTGCTTTCAATAAGATTTCGTTATCTCTAACCCTGGCAAAAGGAGATGTGTCATGATCCTATGAAGACCCAATTGTCCCATTCCCATGTGTCCATGCACTCATTCCATAAATCCCCAATCAACTCTATCAAATAACCTTTCAGTATTAGTTGCAGTATTAGTCAATTACCTTAACTTTATTATCTGTTGATTCATACCCAATTATAAACCGTACTTGATCCCCCTAGATTAATTTCGATCTTAGCATAGAGCTTTGTGTCAACTTTAGATAAAAGTTCAAGAGATATACTGGTTTATAGCTTGGACAGAGAAAAGGGTGATTGCTATCCTTGAGCATGACAGTTACCTGGGTCTCCAAGGTCTTCACAGATAACTTTATCATATCTAAGATGCTTGAATTAGAAGAAGAGAAATCTTGTCTCAGAATATTTTATAATATGAGATGGTAAAACCATCACGACCCAGGTTTTATAGGGGGAGATTACTTGTTCAACATCTTGTGTGATGAAGGGTTACTTCATGAAATCCTTATCTGCATGAGGGAGTCTTGGGAAGTCAGCTAGGGTCAGAAAGTCAATAATTTTGCCTATTGAAACAGGGTACCTGTTGTGATAGAAGGATCCAGGGATATTATAGTGAGATATGGATATACATATATATTGTGATTCTCATTGTTAATGAAGTAAATGAATCAAGAGGATCTCTGATCACATTCAGGAAGCTAGCCAGAATTCTACCCAGTTTATTATCAAACATACAGACAATTTTACTTTTTCATTCAGCTTTTTTATTTAAAATCAATCTCATCTCTGCCAACTGATGTTGAGCCTGGTACAATATGTATGATAATGAGGATCTGTGGATAGTTTCTTAAGGCATCAATATGAGCCAGATTTTATTTCTTTAAGTTGAATGCGCTTACTCCTAATTATACAGTACATGTATGTGCCTCTCATACAGAGACATTAGAAACATTTATTGCATTGTTAAGTTCAATAAAGTCTCTAATACTCGTTTCAGACATACAACCTGGGAAATTTCCTGCTCAGACCCGGGAATTTCTCCTGTACAAATTCCCGGGTATTTAGTCGAGACCACCCTTTCACACTACAGCATCTATCAGGGAATTCCCAGGTAGACCCCTTTCAGACAAGTGCAGGTTTTTTTAGTTTTTAATATTACCTGCCTCTCCTCTGCCCTTCTTAGCCTATCCCCTCTCCGGCTGCCGCTGATGATGTCATCATCATGCAGCAGGCAGCCGACAAATCACTACCAGCATTTTATTGTATTAAATTATTTATTTTAAATCTGCCCTGGTGGCCCAGCGGGAGTGTGGGCGGCATGCTGTGACAGAGACCTGCTGGCAGGTGTCCCCAGCATCCAGTGCTGGGTGTGGTGAGCAACAGCGCTGAGCATCCTATAAGACGCTCTGCGCTGCCAGCTCAAAGCAGCAGCGCTGAACATCCGTGCTGCCAACTCAAAGCAGCAACAATGAGCATCCTATAGGACGCTCTGCGCTGCCAACTTAATGTAAAAGCTGCTTGCTGCAGCCCGGGAGTAGTAAATTCCCGGGTAGCACCATTTAGACATAAGCAGGGTAATTTCCCAGGACTTAAGTCCTGGGAAATTCCCTGGTTGATTGAAGGGTCAGCTACCCGGGAACATGTTCCCAGGTAGGTACCTTTCAGACATATGCGGCAACCCAAGAATTTGGCTGAGGCAGTAAGTCTGAAAGAGGTATAATAGATGATTCTAGATGTACCTTAATTGTATGTCTTGTAATAATAAGTTGCTGAGATGCCACTGTTTAAAAGTAGATCATGGCAAGGAGATTGAGGTGAACACAGGTAAAGTGCTTTGCCAAGGTTATAGGCCTATGTTAGGTTCCTGGTGGATGTGCCAATTACTGAAAAATATTAAGTCTATTTTAGAATAGAATAATATAAAAAATATATTCTAGAATATGCTTTACGGAGGTGTGAGAAGAATGTGTAATCACTCCTTGTGGTATTCAATAGTCTCCTGGTGTCATCCACTTGGAATTCATTGAAAATGCATCTTACCTTGCGGTAAAATTTGTTAGCATATCTTGGAACAATATGGAAGTATTTTAATAGTTGTAGTGTCAAAAATATGACTTTGTAATGTTGGTGGGTGAATTGGGTTTATGTAAATTGTGGAAATGATGTGAGCTGGTACTATGTGTGCAGGCAAAATTAGGTGTCAGAGAAAAGAATGGAATGTTATATAGTAATGGTGTTACGGAGCGTGTTAATGGAGTTTAGGTGATTCTTGCAGGCCGTACACTCCATAGATACCTGGTCCACAAAAGCCTTTGTCATCAGGGTGGCTACTGTGTAACAGTTGGATCTCATTCTAGCTGGAAGGATCCTTGAATTGTTTTCAGTAGCAGCATCCTGCAGTATTGTCCAGTCTTCCAACTTTCTCTGGGTCTGTTCTCCACTCACACTTCCTGTATTTTTAGCCTCTGCAGCACTGTGGATGGTTGATATGTCCAGCTGCTGGTGGATCTAATGGTACTGTTATGAGATTTTGCAGCATGTGAAGCAGCTGCTGTCTCCAGTTGCTTCCTGATCATCTCATATGGTGATGCAGGTGGTGGGGATGTAGTGTTTTTTTCCTGGTGGTGACAGTCTGGTCTTGCCTGGATGTCTGGCTATGCATCTCTCTGTGTACCTGCTCTGCTTAGCATAGTGAGCAGCTTCTGTCTCTGGCTGTTTCCTGGTCATGTGGATGGTGAAAGGGGTGGGTGGGTCAAGCAGCCGGTTAATAGTTCAGTGCAATGTCTCTATTGAGGGTATAATAGTCACAAGGGTGCGGAGCTTAATAACATGGTGCCTTGTCTCACGTCTGTCAGGGTGGGTTTCTGGGTACTCAGAAACCCCTCACTGTGTGCCACTGAATATCATTATACTTTCCAACAGAGGTTCTACTTTTACCAGTATGGCACTATAGAATCGCAATTGACCCTCTTTGTGAACAGAAATGATATGGAATGTGAGGCATTGATTGAATATTTGAAATTTCAAAAGAAGAGTTTTGCCCTTATTCAATCTGTGTAAATTCCCACTTCGACCACTGCAACAATAAAGACCACCTCATGATATTAAGCCAGATGCGGCTAGAAATTGGTGCCAGAGGTGGTCAAGTGAGGAGTGACCAGGGTGACAGATGTCATTTACTTGTATGAAATGGCCACAGCTCACTGCTTCCAATGACCTAGAGCTAGGTGTGTCATACAGATAACTGTCGAGCACATAGTCAGTCACCGGCTCAGTGGGTGAAGGAGTCTGTGTCCAGAAGTCACAACTATAGTAAGGCCTCTAAGTGGGCTTAAGTAGCAACAATGAGCCACAAAGAGTGTGCAACTGAGGTGGCAGGACTTTGAAAGGTGGGAGATGGATTTACAATAGACACGAGACCAGTTAAGTAACAAAAGAGTGCCTGCAGGTTGTGGAACTGGCAGTTGTTGATGGTTTGTGTGGGTTAGGGTCATTGTCCTTCTAGGTAAGTGGAGATGCTGGTGGTTAGTGGGTCCCACTTGACTTTGGGAAGCATTTTGGCTTCCAGATAGTGTTGAGTTGTTCCACAGTTGTATGTGAAAATTTGTACTGCTAGTTCATTTCAAGGTGTATGCCCACTTCTCAGTTTGAAAGATCTCCCAAGTAAAATAATTATGTGGCTACATTTTCAGATTGCTAGATACTGCATTTCTGAAAAAGTGCATTCATGCTTATAGCAGTGACAATTGCTCTTAAAAGTGAATATGTAATGCAGCAACACAGATCTGAATACATGGGAAATCTGAAGCCATTTTCAAGCCAGCTATGTGGCCAACTCTGAACCAGGTCCCATATATGTAAATTAGGTTTGAGCAAATGAAAGTCAACTTATTTTGATCTGTGGTGAGGTTTAATTCTAATGCCATCAGTGAAACTTTGTTACCAAATGCTGAATGGAAAGAAATATTACAACAAAACAAGAACTAGAATTTTGTTACATTTGCCCCATTATAAGTATAGATAGCAGAGACAGATTAAGACTGCATGGGGCCCTAGGAAGGTACTGGTTATCCTTTTTTTTCCTTGTATTCCACATTATCACATTACATACATATACACAGAAAGTAATTTTGGATTCAGCACATGCATAATTATGGACTTAATAGTTGTGGGTATAGATAGCTACTCAAGTTAATAGATACCTTTTTCCCCAATTGGAAGAAATGCATTGGGGTGCTGCAATATTACATTGGATTCTTTAATTCTGGATACTTACCTACTGTACTCCTCCATATCATTGTCTCGAGATTGAGATTGTTGAAGTGGTTTTCTTCAAGATAAAACTTTTCATTTTTTTTTATACTACTTACAGAAGAATCTGGCTTGTACCTCTTACCAAAAACACTTTTACTATTCATAATAACAACTTAACTTAACTGTAATAGATAAAAACATGACAGCTTTTCATGGCATTAAAATTGGTCATCAGTTGATTGCTAACATTAGCAGAAGAAGAAAATGGTGCCAATGAGAAGGGTGCTGGCAGATCAATACATAGTTAGGTAATATAACAGGCTCTGCAACCATAATAGCCTTAAGATGTCAGAATTGGGTACCTGCTGTGCAGCACTCATTTTTTGATCTGCCAGACCCTCCTGCTATGACACAGTACAGATAAAAGAATAAAAGGGGAGGGAGCAAGGGAAGGTCATCAGGAAACAAAGAGGCCTCAGTCTCAGCACATCTGAAACATAAAGACTCATAAAACCAAGATCCTCCTCCCCCTAGCTGCCTGATTGGCTAGCCACAATATTTTCTAATATTGTCATAAAATAAGTTTTATTCCAGCCTACAAGCCTAGGCTCTGTGTCAGTGTTAAACCGTATTTCAGTCTTAGACTTCTCTCAGCATTTGTGTTTACATGATTTATTTACTTATTAAATTACCATTTTGTTTTCTAAATACTACACTATGAGTTTATATCTTGTTTCTAATATGACATCTATGGAGTCTGCCTGTGATGGGGCAAAAAATATCCACCAAACAATCAGACACTTGCACAACCTCCATTGATTGGCATTTTTAAAGATCTAGGGCAAAATTTAGAAAGCGGCGGTTTGATGGCGGTTTCTATTCTATTCTAAACCCCGGGGGTTTGGTGGCGGTTTCTATTCTATTCTAAACCCCGGGGGTTTGGTGGTGGTTTTGCAGTGGTTTCTAAATGACAGCCCTGTTCTATTCTATTCTAAAATGTGTTTTGATGGCAGTTTTGCAGCGGGTTTTGGCCTTAGTAAATCTGCAGAAAGCAAAACTGCCACCAAACCACAGTCAAAACACATTTTAGAATAGAATAGAACAGGGCTTTCATTTAGAAACTGCTGCAAAACCGCCACCAAACCGCTGGGGTTTAGAATAGAATAGAAACAGCAGTCAAAGCGCCTCTTAGTAAATATTGCCCTTACTCTTGTACAATGCCTTTATGAATGTGTTTTCAACTGATGTACCCAGTGCACATTTATTTAATTATTTGATGGTACAGTAGTACACTATGTATTTGTTTTCCCCTTTTATCTGTATTCACCGTATTTGAGCACTAAAGGACTCAGGACCCAAAAGTTAACAGTTGGGCATACTTTTTATTATTATTTGTTACACAGAGTTATTTGGTTACTTTGTGGACATTTACCCTTTCGCATTATACAGTTTTGATTCATCTTAACTTGGCGTATTCTTTTGCAGCATATTTATGAAAATATTACAAAATAAAACAAAATATATATATAAAAATTACATGTACATTATTGGATAAATGAGAGGTTAAATTTGCTAAGCAGTTTTGACCATGACATTTAAAATGGAAATAATATTAAATGGTGTATTTTGCATTTAATATGATTGTTGTTTTAAATGTCATGTTCAAAACCACAGAGATTTGGTGACTTACAAAAGCTGCCATTTAGTAAAAGTAGCCTAAGTAGTTTATGATTTTATTTGACACTATTTAATCTTTATGTATATTGGTAAAGGTTAGATTGTAATTTATGGAAATTTGTAACTTTGTAGTTTTTGGCTATATAATGAATTAAACATTTGCCTGGCATGGCAGCATGGGTTATGACTGCAGACAGTTGGGTTCTCTGCTGTGGTCACATATCATGTGTCCACAGACTCTGCTCCTCCCCCTGTCATTTTGATAGACTCACAGAGCCAGAGGAATTTATTTTCTCTTGCTTGAAGGGGCCAGTTTTTGATCTTGGTGGTCAGCATGATTGCCAACATATGTTGTCTTTTGTGGAGTGGTGCACATACAAAAGTGTATTTGTGGGTTACAGCACCCTCTGAGAGCTGTAGAGATACATTTGGCTACTTCTTGCTCAGAGGGGACTGATCGATGCATTCTTAGCTGCATGGTCGAAGCTCTACTGCACTCTGCATAAGAGATGTGCACAGACTGCCGTGTTTTGGTTTTGCCAAAAACACACTCAAAACCACCCTCTAGTATTTTGCTTTTAACTGTAGATCTGGATTTTCTTTAATTGATTTAAACAGCAAAAATCATGTCATTTGGGCCAGATTTTGTTCCTACAGTATTATTAACCTCAGTAACATGCCTTCCCAGTTAATTTTGACCACCTCACAGCTCACACTATTGTTTTTCATTTTCACCCATCTTGGCCAAAGGCTGCAATGAGTTGATTTGCTAAACTAAGTCACAGAGCAGTGGCTCATACACATGGCAGTTTAAAAAGAATATAGCACATCTAGGAAACATAGTGCCACTGCAATGGCAGAGAGGATGGCATGTTAATATAAACTATATGAAGCTATAGAATATTTTCGCTAATCAAGAACTAGATAGGCCCAAGGCCAGAACAGGTAAATGGAGGTAGAGTACTATTTAATGGAAGACAGGTAAAACATTGACTGATTGATTAATTAATTAATTAATAAAATAATGTTAATAATTTAGCTATAAAAAGTTAATCAGAGAAATGTAAAACACTATTACAAATCAAGCATCCAATATACCAATGAGGATCATTGATTGATTGATTAATTGATTGATTGATAACAGAATATAATATTAATGAAAAATAATTTTTCAAATTTAACACGCCATTTAAAAAATAGAATCGAAATGAGATTGATTGATTGATTAATTGATAGATTAGTGTTACTAATTTAACTAAATAGAAATCAAAAACACTACCAAAAAAAACAAGCATCCAAATCCCAATGAGATGGGTTCCTTGGGATTTAAGGCAGAGTAACAGACTAGTTAGATTGAATAATTCATTATTAATTATATGATATGATGGTACTAGTCTGTATCTGCTGAGAAGGCCTATATGCCTGAATGAGAAGCTGATAATTAATGGCATTGCAAGATACAAAAGAACATAAATGCCCCAGTAAAGTACAGTAATATACAGTACACTGCCTGTCAAACACACACAATCTTGGCAAAGACCAAGATAAAAAGAGGTGCACAATGGAATTGTATTTAGGCCCTCCCACCCAGGGGTTAAAATGGGCAGGAATGGATGGTGGAACAGAGTTTCGTCACCTCTAATGGTAGGTGGAACTAGTTCCACCTCCACCAAGTCCCTGCACAGAAGTCCCACAGACAGAGAGTCACTCTATGTCTGCCTAGGAACTCTCAGTTTCTTCAGAGGTCCCTCATTTTAGAGAAACCAGCATATAGGTAAGGAAAGAATCAAGCAAAGGCAATACAAAGGGGTTGCAAAAAAATTATGCATCCAAGTGACATACACTAGTTTGTGGGGACCCCATAAAAAAACTCAGAGGCATGGCAGAAATATAACATGATATAGAATAAATTTTTTTCTTTTTAAGTGATCTAACATTGTAGTCTCATCTGATGGCAGGAGTGCTAAAAAGCATCTAAAATGTATTTTACACTGTCAGCTCTAAAAGCTTCTGGGGTGGGGGGATGGGGGGGAGTAGACGGTGGGGGGAGATAAGTTCCACCACCACTCCAGGACCACTTTAAGCCCTGCTCCAATCCATTCAGTTTTATGTTATATATTAAAAAGGACATGCACAGTTTAACAAACCAAACATTTCAGCGACAGGGACTGACACTTTTGTGGCTGAAGTGCTTGGTTTGTTTGGGCCTCCACAAAACAAGCTACCAATGGGCTTAAGGTGGATCACAGTGTTGTTAATCATGTCTACAGTTAGAAGATGTCATTATCATCCTCATCTTCACCCTCATTAGTGTTGTTAATATCATCTTCACACAATATTAGCTCATCCCCCCTCAAATTTACTATTATAGAAATCTCCATACTTAGTTATAATTGGCAGCAGAGGTCTTCAGTTTTCCACATTTTTATGAAGTATCCACCTATTCCAGTCACTCACAAGGTTCACAGCTGTGCTAAACACTCTGGGCCTGATTCAGAGTGCTGGACGCTCTGACAAGAGCGCTCGCTCTGAATCAGTGCCTTCCTACCTATTATTGGAGCGGCTTCCTGGCCACTTGCATAGCTGTGGGTGACCACCCACAGCTTATGCGAGCGGCCAAAAAGATGGTCGCGATGGTCAAGACCATCGCAACCTTTGGGCTTGTGACAAGACCCTGCAGTAGCATCTCGCTGCCGCAAGCCCAGGAGTGCTTTTGGCTCTATCGGAGCCAAAAGCACTCCCACTGACATCACTAGTGATGTCAGTGGGGCCAGCCCCAGACAGTAGGCGTTCCCAAGGACGCCCCCTTTGGTGCGTCCTTAGACAGCACGCCCCCTTTGGTGCGAGACCCATAGCAATGGCCTGCCCATCGCTATTGAGGTCTTGCGCATGTGCACAATGGAGCTCCCTCCATCGTGCGCATGCACACTAGGGCACCATTGACCCGCTAGTGAGCGCTCAGCGCTCGCCGGCGGGTCAGAATCAGGCCCTCTTTTCGAGTACACGCTAGAGGGTGGGCAGCTTAAGTAAAGTAAAGCTACTTTGTACAGGAGGCTCCAACTTGCCTTTTTATCTCCCAGAATTCAAAAGGACTATGTGACATTCTAATTTATACATTGTTATTAAAATAATCCTCCACCATTCTATGGATATGTACTGTATCAGATTGAGTCACTGTAGAGCTGTCAATAATGTTTGTTAAATTTTTTAAGCCTGACCAGATGTCATAATTGTGTTTCACTCTCGTGTGCTGAGTTGCTCCTCACCAATGGGTCTCTTAAGAAACATCAGTATTTTTCTGGCAGAAGAATTTACAGGAGAAACTGAAGCTGAAGACTTCACCATGTTATGTGTCACTTGGGTTGTAGTGTTTTGGTGAATTTGCTATACCACATTAGTTGGGTTTGCTCTCCTCATAAACTACTCTGATTTTAGGACCAGGAAACTGAACTCTGCTCATCCCGGCAAACATATGTATATTGAGGAGATTTGATTGTACATGGAATGTGTGTTGTTGTTTTGTTTGTCTTTGTTTTTTTAGTCTGCCACCATACTAAAATCATATATTAATTTAATCAAAATGCAAACATAACTTTGATACATTTTTATACATTAGCTTCAGTTATCATGTGTCAATATTTATTTCTATAAAGGTTTATTTCTGTAGGTTGACATTTTTATTAAGGGGATAATGAGGGATATTAACCTTTATGGTGTATAATAATTTTTAATTATTTATGTATTATAACAAAATATATTAAATGACTGCTTCAAACCAATGGGCTACACAATTGCCTATACTGCAAATATTACTACCAAAAGAAATCTAGGAAAGATGGTAATTTTCTGTTCAGTCAACTTTGCCAAACTGAAATGGGTGAAAATTTGTTATTGTTTCTAATTATTTTTGCAGATATGAGACAAATTATTATTATTATTTGTATTATTATTATTATTATTATTATTATTATTATTATTATCATCTTTTATAGAGCAAAACATATTATGTAGTGCTGTACATTGCGGTAATGGCAATACAAATAAATAACATGAAACAAATGAAAAATATTGCACTGTCCAAATTAGATTACAATGCAAGAATTAAAAAGAAAAATACAATGTTACCACCAAAATGATGCTTGATTCTCAACACATATAAATACCTGTTTTTTTTACATAAAATCTAAATATATACTATAAAATATTTACAAAATATTCAAGCAAAATTCCTAGCATCTAATGTGGATATACAGTATATTCAGTCTCTCTAATTATTTTTTTTCAAAAACTTACTTAAGAGCAATATTATAATTGGGATATTGGCTGCCTGACATAGATAACTCAGGTAGAGGTATGTTAACTGAATAAATTACTTGCAGGGTTCCCAGAAATGTCAGTCTTGTACTTTATCACATACACAAAAAAAGTTAGTAAAAACTAGAGATGTGCACTGACCCCCATATTTTGGTTTTTGTTTTGGATCTGTATTAATTTAATGTTTTGGGTTTGTCAAAACTGCCCTCATGGGTTTCAGTTTTAGATCTGTTTTTTTATAAATAACTCCTAAAATCACATAACTTGGGCCTGTTTTTGTTTCTACAGTATTATTAAACTCAGTAACATTAATTTTCAGTCATTTACAGTGAATTTTAACCACTTCACAGCACACTATATTCTTTTTATCCAGTATATGCCAAAAGGTTACACTGAGCTAGCTGGCTGACTAAACTAAGTGATAGCAGTTGGCAGCACAATAAGTGGCAGTTCAATTTCCAACATGGCAAATCTAGGAAACAGAGTGGCACTGCAGTGGCAGACAGGATGGTAGTTTAATATAAACTATATGATGCTAAGGAATGTTTTCATTAATCAAGATCTATATCAGAGGCCCGAGAACAGTAGAGGGAAATAGAGGTGGAGTATGTAGTGGAAGAGAGATTGATTGGTTGATTGATTAATAATTATTTTGTTACTGTGGAAAATGCTTTTAAAACACAAGTACCCAAAATGGATGAACATGGTGCATTAACAATTTTTTGATGGATTCATTGATTAATTAATAATTTAATGATGAAGAAAATTACATTTAAGGCCATAAAAGATTACATTGTCTGTAGGCAAGTATTCCTCAAAAGGGTTGAAAGAGGGTTGAAAGAGAAGCTGAGAATCTTAATAGTTGCTCTGCTAACTCCAAATCAGCCTATCATATACTAAAAAGAGGAGACTGACCTGCTGGCCATATTACCCCCTAATTGGTTTACACACCCATGTAGTACATTTAAAAAAAATGTAAGATGGGCATAAAACATTACATTGTCAGTAGCCAAGGACTCCTCACAAGGGTTGAAAGAGAAATGAAGAATCTTAATAGTTGCACTGCAGAGCAGCTAACTCCAAATCAGCCTATTGTATACTAAAAAGAGGAGACTGACCGGGGAATACAGTGGCTTCACTAAAAACACAAGCCATTCTTCTATTGGGATGGTAACCCCCCCAATTGGGTAACACACCCCTGTAGTACATTTATGAGCACCAGAATGTCTGATAATACACACAATTGTTACATGTTCAATTCACACTGTGTGGAGACACAGCTCTTACATTTATGAGCACCAGAGAGTCTTAATACACACAATAAAATTTTAAATTTGATAAGGAAAAAAAAATTGCCCACCAACTGGAACACACTCTGCAGATATTAAGACGGTGGCCCTTGACCTACTGACCATTAGTGTTCTTAACCACTTCAGTATCACATGCTGAATTTTTTAGAACACACAAATTTTTTTTGATTTTGATAAAAGTAAAACAAGTAAAAAAAAGCTGGCCATCAACTGCAACACACTGAGCTCATACTGCGTGGAGACACAACGCTTATATGGATGTGAACAAAACACACTGGGGGACAGCGCACAAACATAGTACAAACAACAATAGAAGAAATTATTATTGTTTCACTTTTTTTACATTTGCAACTCAGTTGACACTATGTGAAGTCACAGTGCTTATATGTACGTGAGCAAACAACACACTGGGGACAGTGCACACAGGTTGTATAAACAATTTTTTTTTAAACTTATTAATTGTTTTTTTACTTTTTCCACAAATGACAACTGTAGAGTCACACTGCTTATATCACAGTGAGTTATGGACTGTGGAGTCACAGTGCAGCACCACTGTGTGACAGTTAGACTACTAATACTCAGGGGTGTATCTAGGGATCCGAGCGCCCCTGGCAAGGTAATGGACTGGCGCCCCCCTCCCCCCATAATTTCAGGAACTACCCCCAGTAGTAGTCCCCCCTATGCAGTGCCCCCAGTAGTAGTCTACTCTATGCAGTGCCCCCAGTAGTAGTCCACCCTATGCAGTGCCCCAGTAGTAGTCCCCTCTATGCAGTGCCCCCAGTAGTAGTCCACCCTATGCAGTGCCCCCAGTAATAGTCCCCTCTATGCAGTGCTCCCAGTAGTAGTCCACCCTATACAGTGCCCCCAGTAGTAGTCCCCTCTATGCAGTGCCCCCAGTAGTAGTCCCCTTATTCATTGCCTCCAGTAGTAGTCCCCCTATACAGTGCCCCCAGTGGTAGTCCTCCTATACAGTGCCCCCAGTAGTAGTCCCCCTACACAGTGCACCCAGTAGTAGTCCCCCTGTACAGTGCCCCCAGTAGTAGTTCCCCCATACAGTGCCCCCTGTAGTAGTCCCCCCTATACAGTGCCCCAGTAGTAGTACCCCCTATACAGTGCCCCCAGGAGTGGCAATCCCAACATAACGTGCCCCCAGTAGCGGCCACACCCTATACAGTGCCCCCTAGTAGCCACGCTCCCCCACGTGCTGTGTCAGAAAAAAAAACACACAGAAAAAAAGCAACTTACCTGATCTCCGCTCCTGCCGACGTCCGCTGCTGTCCACTCCTCCGGGCCTGCTCACGCTCTGCACTATGGGATGGGAGAGACGTCATGACGTCTCTACTATCACCCGCTGCAGAGGGGAGCTGGAAGATGGAGCTCATGAGTGAGCTGCAGCCGGCTCCCTCCGTGGGTGACGCAGCAGCCAATGAGAGTCTGTCTGACTCTCATTGGCTGGCTGCTTTAACAAACAGACAGCTGCGGCTGTCTGTTTGCAACTGTGTAGGGCAGACCACTCTCACTGTGGTCTGCCCTACATGGGGCCTGGGGGACTAGCAGGTCTAGTTCAAGCCCCTGGGGTAGTCCACCCATTGGCTGCTGGTGCACTGCTGGATAGTGCCCCCCATTTGGCTGGCACCCCTGGCAAGTGCAATCCTAGCCAATGGGTAGATACGCCCCTGCTAATACTATAATAATTCCTGCATAATAAAAAATAATAAACAATGATTTGCTATCTGCCTGTACTGTAAATCTAGCTTGGCCAATATTAACAGTGTTTAACACTAAGGGGACTTGTCTGAACACAGCACAGCAGCAGCCACTGGAGGTATGCAGGCTGGTCACAGAAGCCACTGGAGACAGGGAGTGGATGGACACAGCAGCAGCCACTGGACACAGGGACTGAAGTGGACACAACACAGCCTTAGACACTGGAGGTGGAAAAGGATGACCACAGCACAGCAGCCATTGGATAACTTAGCATAGACTGGAGTCAGTGTGAAATGGCGCCCGAATCCCAGCAGGAGAGACTTGTATAGAATCCAAAACCCGTGAGAATTTGATTTTAGGGTGATGATTTAGAAATCGAGCAAGGCGGGAATACCCAAGCCACCACTCAGATTCACTCAAGTCGAGAAAGCTTGGTGAGCTTAGTTTTCGAAAACCAATCCCGCACATCTCCAGTAAAGAATGTATAACTGCTACAGTCAGCTTGTGTTAATTACGCATTGAGTACCCAATGAAAAATCATAGATGCAGACAGTGTTAGTTAGTTACCATCCCAATAGAAGAATGGCTTGTGTTTTAAGTGAAGCCACTGTATTCTCCAGACAAATAACTGTCATATTATTTGTAGCAAAGCCCATTCCATACCCACTCACTGACACATTTTAGGAGCTTTAAAATTAATGTCCTATAGTGCAGAAAGTTTCTAAACTTTTTTTCCAGACTTGTTTCTCTATCAAGAAATGCTTGTTTTCTCTGAGGATGCAGTATAATACAGTGGAGAACAAGATATTTAATTATTGTTTATTTACATTACAGCACTGTTTTGTTTTTGCAGATATTTTTTTATAATTTTACAATGTGGCACTAAATGCCACAGTGCCATAGGTATGTTGTCATAAGTATGCTGTCATTTGTAGATCTACAAGCATTACAGCATACAAGCAGTTTATGCCTGAAAGTGCTTGGTGAGACAACTAGTAAACCATGTTAAATATTGTTTGTCTTTAAACAAGACTATCCCCAACACTCACTACCCTGGGGTGTTCTGATTAAAACCAGCTCTGTGAACATGTGGCTAACTTGCCTAGGTAAGTGAATCCCATTTTTTTGCCCCAATTGCCTATGGAGTTCAACTAAATCCTAAACAGGGTTGGTCTGTGTCATACACCACTAAGACAGTGGTCTCCTCTTTTCAGTGTGACCAGCCCAGTAATAGTCAAGTGTTGGTAGTTCATTTTGAAGGGGGTGGCCACTCTATTTATTCTTGAATCTTAGCAAGGGTTCTGTATGTTTTATCAATATTAACAATGTAGATAGTGATTATCTAGACTTAATTATGTCAACAGTTACACCATATCAACAGAGTACATGTTACCAAGCACAATTTCGACTCTTAACAGTGACACAAAGTCAACATGGTCAAAATATCAACAGCTAATGTTAACCCTAATGCTGTTCCTAACCATAACATGTCTATTGTCAACATATTGTCCTATGTAGGCATAGCATATGTTGACATTTTAGTTGTGTTGACATTTTGTAGATGTCAGGGGACATAGAATGCAAGTGCACACTGTATGTACTAAGAACAATGATAGAAAAAATAATGCTGATATACTCTACAATTAACATGGAGTATAAGTAAGGTTCTTAGTAAATGTTTGGCCAAAAATGTTTGCCCATTCACCTCATCAAGGTGAACCCCATAAGATGGGTCCCTAGCATCCCTAATACTAACACATTGCATTAAATTTATCCAGGACTTACCTGTAATAGTGCCAATTCTAATATGTAGACAGAAATGTTGTTATGTCTAAAATGAGGGTGTTTGGTCCAAGCCCCCCCCTTATTTTGCAGATGTCATCAGTTGTTGACCTGCTGACTGTATACCCTTATCAGTAACCCACACAGGCAATGAGAGCTAGTGCTTGGTTTACTTTAAGGGTGCTATTTTTTATGCATTATTTATTATTTAAGTATACATTAAAACACTTATCATCTTCATTAAGTTGATGATGATGACTATTAGCTATATCATGCTGCCACATCATGATACACCTAAAGCGAATACATGTTAACACACATGATTTTTAGGAAATGTGCAAGTATAAATAACCACATAATTGTGCAATTTTTGTGGTAAACATTGTTCTTGTCAATTTTTAAATGCAAATGTGTCCTCTTCTAAGTGATGGAATTGGTATGAGCTACCGGCGGACCTAAGTCTGGCGGTTCAAATCCCGATGCCAGAAGACCTGCACTAGAAGATCCCGACAGAATAAGTATTTATACTATCCCTAACCCTCTCCCCCACTAAGCCTCCTTTAGGGGTGCCTAACCCTAACCTTCCCCCTAATGCCTAATCCTAACCTCCCCCATAAGTGCCTAAACTTAAACCCCTCCCTGCACCCTAAACCTAACCCTCCCAGGGGGTGTCTAACCCTAACCTCCCCCAAGGAGTGCCTAACCCTAACCCCCCTTCCCCAAGCCTGACCCTAACCCTAAGTCCAGCCAGGAGCCCATAACCTAACCCTCCCCCCCACGGCTGTCCACACCCGCCGCCTGGCTTACCTACATTCGGAATGCCGGGCATCAGGATCCTGACGTAGGGATCCCGACGTAGGGATAATGATAGGCGTCGGGATTTTGACACTTATCATTAGTCCCTTGTCAGGATATGACAGTTGGGAAGCCGGTGGTCGGAATTTTGACCATCAGCTTCCTAACTACATACCATAAAGGGGTCCCTCTGAGTCTCCCCTCATGACATGACAAGTTGCTGCATTATAGAAATATTTAGTTCAAATATAAAGTCTTCAGTTTTTTCATATATATTATACAGCTCATTAAAGCAAAGAGTTTGATATCTTTTAGTTTTTATTTCATATATTGTATACTATCAGGTCATAAGATGTGTACTCTCAAGTCAAATGTTAAGATTACATTAGTCAAAAATAAGAGTTTAAAGTCAGTGTTGATAACAGAAATGAACTCAAAATTCACCAATTAGACAATATAAGAACCTTCCCGCAGTGAGTGAATGGCTATTACATTTGTATTATTTATGTGATTTATGTTGCCCTTATAATGTCAAGAAATATGTAATTCAGTGTTTCTAATTCATACTAGCCAGATTAAAGGCAATGAGACATATTGCTGCCTTTTTGTCTCCTTAAATGTTATAACAAATACACTTTGCTGCTTTTATAATATGTGACATTTTAGAAGCTTAATTGCCTGCAGTGCAATTACATTTAAGTGCAGTTTCTTTCTTAATTTTAAGTGCGCAGTGTATTAAAGAACTAGGTTGACATTTTCCAGCACTAACACAGTGACTGACAGAAACCGAAAAAAGGAACGACTGGGAAGAAACAACAAACACGTAAAATTTAATACTAAGCATGTTATCAGGCCAGCTGAAATATTGCTTTGGATGCCAAATATAAGGATCATGCATGTTTTGAAATTACTTCCAATGGTGATGTATAAATTGAGTCGAACCAAGTCCAATGGGGAGTAAATAAATGTGTCTGCCAAGTTTCATTCATTTGGTAATAAAGGAATGGCATTAGTTGCAAAATGCTTCTTAAGTGTCACACAGGTAGAACTCTTTTAATTAAAAAGAACAGCATGAACCAGTAGCAGTATGTAATAGGCAACAGTTTGGCTCCACCATCCAAAATAGAGAGGGAGAGCTAAATACACTGTTGTTTACAATTACCTATTCAAATTGTCAACTTATTAGTTCTAAAACTGAGAATGATGATGACCATTTATTATGACTTTTAAGGGTAGATCACTTGTATAAAAGACTACCCTACTCTTTTATGTTCACTTGTATTATTCCACTGAGAACTGTTTTTTATTATGCATGTCACTAAATAAAATGATAGTAGATTTTAAAACTGTTGCTGTTTATTTTGCACTTTGTCAAAGAAATGCAGAAAAAACTTTACACAAAGAATAGGTTACGATTCATATATGAGACACTGCTCTCCATTATGGTTCCATCTGCATTTGTATTAATTCAATATCATTTAAAATTTATAACATAAAAATAGAAAATAGTTGGTTACCATAAGCCATAGGAAAATACCTGAGTTCAAATCTTTTTTTCTTAAATTCTTACTAGAGATGTGCTGGTCTGGATTTCTGAAAACCGAGCACACCCAAATTTAGGCGTTCCGAGTAGAACCAGGTCAAAGTTTAGATTCACTTTTGTGTCCCGGTTTGAACAGAGTCCCAGTTCAGATCTTTTGCCAGTTCAGAACTTGGATTTAATAACCGAATTCAGGTTTTGGATTCTGACTTTTTAGCTGTTTTTATCGATTTTATCAATTTATTATCGACTTTTATTGATTTTTATCCAAAACCAAAACACTTAAGGGTGGTTTTGCAAAACCAAAACACGAAGCTGAATCGAGATCCAAAACCAAAACACAGTGGTCCGCGCACATCTCTAATTCTTTCTAGATCATTTGTAAAATTGTTGACAGATTGAAAAGAATGGGCCCTGATAATGATCAATGTGGTACACCACTAATAACTTTTACCAGTCTTACTATATTCCATTTATAACAACCCTTTGCTGCAGATTAAGTTCAGTGTGCCATCCCTTCTGGAGCATCATGCTATGGAGTGCAAGGAAAAATGGGCAATGTTTCTAACCTGCAAAATCCTGCAGATGCTCATCACACAAGGCTTCTGTAGGACCTCACATTGAATTGGATATCACTCTTTATCTTTTATCCTTTAACCAGAGTTGAGGGGGACAAAGATGAGCCAACACTGGGAACAATAACTAGGGACCTGGCACACCATCAAAATACTAGTTTCATTGTAATTCCACTAACAAAATTCAGTTTTATACTCACCTCCTAAAAAAAATTCTAATTTGTTGACCAATCCTTCATAAAGACATGTTTATACTGTGATATTATTTTTTACATTATAATTTAGAAACAAATCCCTTAAATCTTATTGAATAATTTGCTCACAACTGAAGTCAGGCTCACAGGTCTATATTCTACTGGTTCCATCCTTGTTCCCTTTTTAATAATTGGTTTTATACCTACTTTCATCCCATCTCGTACTACTACTATGTTTATAGAGAAGTCCATAAATGGATGTAAAAGGGTCTATTAGGTACTAATCTACGTCCTTTACCATATGTGGGGGTATGTCACCTGGGCCTGATGCTTTATCTTTTGTTTAGCATAAAATAAATGTGCCTTCTCCTGTTTTAAACAAGTAACATATAAAGGCGTGCATAGACTGTACAACCTTTTTAGTAGTATTTTTTTCTCTTTTGTTAATACAAAAATGAAAACATATTTAAAAAATCAGATTTTTATTCAACAATGCTTCTTACTTTATTATGGCCTAATATTAAACATTTAATTTTCTGTTTATGTGCTTAAACACATTTTTGTGAATATGCTTGATACTCCATTAATCCATTTCAAGCTTTGCTAATAGTCTGCATGTTGCAGTATAGTGTTAAGAGGAGGCAAAGTGCAAAATCAGGTGCAATCGTATTCAAAGATATACAGTATGCTAATTTGTCATGCACTAACTGGATCCAAATTACAATTTAAGATTGAGATATGCTTATATTGGCTAATGTTATATTATTTAAGCATTCTCTTCCTTATGTTGATGTATTTTCTTCCAGCAGCAAACCAATCAAAGAGATGCACATGTATGAAAAGATTGCAAAGCACACGCCTTTTGTAATTTGGGCAGTGTTCTCAGAGCTGGAGATTGGGCAGTGGCGGTCACATGATTTCTGGTCTATTATGTTAATGATGACATTGATGTGGTTTATCAGACTTTATCTGCACTATTGCAGTCAGTGGCTTTTCCTCCAGGCTATAGCCATTCCTGTTTTCAAGTAAGTGGAAATTGCTATGTTTACAGTGCACCTGTCTCAAATCATTCATATTTTCTAAATCAAATATGCTGTATGCAATATAGTTATCTATATATTATCTATATAATATGCTAATTATAGATTTCATAAGGTTTTTTCTACATTTGTTTTAGTTTTTTAATCTGTGGCTCCACTTTTACACTGACACGTCATTCTTATTGCCTGCATTAGATGGATTCAGCATAATTGCTAAAAACAGAAATGATTATGATTATTGCTTGTTAGGAAGATGACCTTGTGGGAGAGAATTATCAAATCTTAGATAGAGATAAAGGGGAGATTTATCAAAGCTTAGATAAAGTGGATAGAGATAAAGTACCAACCAATCGGCTCCTAACTGTTATTTTACAGGTTGTGCAAGACATTTTTGATATTTCATTGATGTCTAATAGTAAATGTCTTTTCTGCAAGTAAAATAAATAGATTAAATATGAGTATAAGTGTATGTGATGTACAGTATGCATGGCATAAGTTTGGCACAACCAAAAGCATAATATATGAATGAGCAACAAAGAAAGTACCAATAAGAGTCAGTAGTGCATTTGCAAACAATCAAAAGAAGCAGTGCACTAGTGCTGGTGACCACTGTGACCATAATTCAGTTTTTGCACATGCTGTTGACAACCCAAAAATAATATGACTTTTTCAGTTGCATGTGTATCTACGTCCCTGTATACATCTAGAGAAAGGAAAAAGAAGAATACCGCGCTGGCAGAAAAAGTAGTGGAGTAAAAATATATATCCCAAGCCATTGGTAGTAATCTGGCAACGATGGCTCTCTGCCTGGCTCACACGTGCAGGAAGCCACCCAGGTAGGAAGGTACTGGGGAGTTGTTGTTGAGCTAGCGTGTGTATAATAAATGCAGCTGCGTCTTAAGAAGAATTCCTCACACCAGCAGTCGGGGTGGCGGGCACTGGATACAAACGTGTTACATGGTATCCAGTAACAGCACAAAACAATGGGCAGCGATGCGTTTCGTCCTGATCCTGGGACTTTTTGAAGCATTCATATTGATTTATCTATTTATTATTTTCATGTTCCAATATTACTATTGTTGCTTTTATTTTTCATTTTTCTTATCAATGTTTATGCATATTTGTTGATTTAAATTACTGAATTTATAATTATTCATATACCTATTTTGGTATCCATGTGTACACTGTACATTTTTTATACTGGTCATTAAATATATATATATATATTTTTACTCCACTACTTTTACTGCCAGCGCGGTATTCTTCTTTTACCTTTCTCTATTTGTGTGGGGTTGCAGTTTTTTTCCCGCTGCAGACGTAGTTCATATGACATTGTGTCTAGGCGCAAAGGTATTTTTGTTGTTTTTTTTGGTTTGTTTCTTTCCCTGTACCTGTATATATCTGTTTGCAATTCTGTGAACCTATCCTTACTGTAATTGGACTACATTGGAACACACTTCCCCCGTTCCTTCTCCGGGTGCATGTGGATGTAAGTCTGCATAGTCACATATAGTGCACTTTCAGAGCATGTGTGGAGCTATTTCACACCAGATGTGTTTTACAAACTGGTGGAATACTCACTCTGCACCAGGCCAATTGTGTCTAAATGAGTTAAAGGGTTAAGAAGTACATAAGATTTTTTTTTTACATTTTCATTAACCTAGATCTTTTTGAGAAATAGTCATTAAATAACTTTGTTATAAATAATTCATGTGGACTGTAATAGGTTACATAGCTTACTGTCCAGGTTTAATAAAGTCCAATTGCTTGCAAGCTTCTAACATGATATCAAGCCATTATGACTGTCTTACCAACTTATGGTCCTCATTTGTACCCTGATTCAACACCTTAATGAGCTGTGGATTTCAGTAAAAAAAATGTCATTCTACACTTTTATTTCACTAGCTGTTATTTCTCTGGCCCGCCTATATTGTACTGTATCCTTCATTTTTCAAATGTTATCCATAAAAACTATTCATGTTAAAAAAAAAAACCTGTAATTATATTTGTTCATACTTTATATATAAGTACATTAATAGATTCATTGGCTAACCTATAGTATTGGAGTTAAGGGAGGAATGTTGATTTTTACAATAAAGTAGAGATGCACAAATCCCTGTGTTTTGGTTCAAATGTTGTGGTTTTTGTTTTGGCAAAACCAACCTCAAATGTTATGGTTTTTGTTTTGGCAAAATCACCTTCAAGTGTTTTGGTTTGGATTTTGTTTTGGCTTTGGATTGCTTTAAAATTGATAAAACAGCTAAAATTATGAAATTTGGACCTGTTTACATGCAATCCAAAACCGAGATTCAGGCCCTCATTCAGAAACACTCACGAGCGGCTGTCCGCTCGCAAGTGGGTCGATGGTCCGCACTCCGCATGCGCACAACAGAGGGAGCTCCGTCGTGCGCATGCGCGAGACATGACGAGCAAAGGACTTTCCTTCGCTCGGAGTGTCTCATCAAAGGGGACATGCTGTCGATGTTGACTGACAGCACGCCCCCTTTGGTGGGCGTGTCGGGGGCGTGCCTGCCAGACGGAGGCGTTCCCAAGGGAACGCCTACCGTCTGAAGCCGGCCCCACTGACATCACTAGTGATGTCAGTGGGAGTGATTTTGGCTCTGATAGAGCCAAAATCACTCCTGGCCTTGCGGTTGAAAAACTCAACCGCAGGCTGTTGCTCGCAGTTTCGATGGTCGCGATGGTCAAGACCATCGCGACCATCATTCTGCACGCTCGTATATGCTGTGGGTGGTGACCCACAGCTATACGAGCGTCCAGGAGGACGCTCCATATTAATGGAGGTGGGCCCTGATTCAGAGCGAGCGCTCTGGTCAGAGCGTCCGGCTCTGAATCAGGGCCTCAGTTTTTAAATCCGAGTTCAGAATTTACAGCAGACCCGAGCCGGGACTAGCTTCTACTTGGAACCTGAAAAGTGACCTGAGTCGGGACTTGATTTGATTTGGAACCTCTAAGTTTGCGTGTGGTTGTTTTACAGGATAACTGAACTGCACATCTCTAAATTAAAGTGCAATAAACTAGGATTGTTTTGTTCATACAACTGTTCATACTTTATGTTATAACCTCATGGTGCTCAATGAAAAACATGTGGCTAGCTCTGCCATGCTTAGTTTACTCCCAATGAAGAGCAATACAAAACAGGTCACATCTAGTGCCTCCCCATAGCATCAATCAATCTGTTTCCTTGTGAGGGTATTTATTAATACAGCCAATAGACACTGCACGATGAGTCTCCTGACCAAGAAAGCACTTTGTATCAATGTATCTTCTCTAATTTGAGTGAAGAATGTATCATAATAAGTGATAAAGTGCACAGTCCAGCATGGCGGCACATCGCTTAGAAATTTAATTGCTCTGTGTGAATTGGTATACTATGCATTTTACAAATCAACGTACAAACAAGTATTTTTTAATATATTATAGAAAACACATAATTATCAAATTCCTAATTATAGAGAGCTAAATAAAAGCAAATCTTATTAATGGTGTGCAACATTAGTCAATCTATGGCATTTAAATTATTTATGTTACAATCATTGATTAATTTTTTTGCAATCTAATTCTAATTTAAAATTAAATATTTTTTTTCCCCACAGGTTTACTTTTTATCCTCATACCGTTGATCTAACCTATCAGTATTCTTTAATGCATACCAGAGAGGAATTATTTATAGTTGCGGTGGGACCTATGTCCTTAAATGTATCCATGCTCCTAATGATTCTTCTAAGATGGAGCTGTCAAATATTGTTTCACTCATTCCCCACTATATTGTCAAAGTTTATCATCGCTCTGGGTCTCTGGACAGTGCTAGACCCTTTGGCTGTATTTATAGTTGATGCACTCCTTGGGGTAAGTCACTAAAATAACTTCTATAATGGCCATTTAAAAAAATATAAAACGTACACTTTCTATTTTTGTGGAGTATAGCTAGAGTTAATAGCACTTGTGTCTGTTGTCAAATATTACTATAATATTACACTACAGTAGCAATATTTGTAATATACATTTATTATATGGGTCATAGGTAAGTGGTACATGTTATAATAATGTTTTTTTAATTCTACAAGATTTTTATGTTGGAAACACATAGCAAATATTAGACTGTACCTGACATTTTTAGAATAGTTTACAAATTTAGACATTTGTAGGTTGTTATGGATTACAGTCCTTGATTTGCCTTTATCTGTGCCACAGTTTTCATAAATTGGTCCTTATATCCTGTACTGCTATGATCTAGTCACTATAGCCACTGTCGTCTTCCGCGATATTTAGTTTTCCAAATTAATATATTTTCTCCAAACTATGCTTAGCAACCTAAAAACTGTAATCTAGAGAAGAGGAGGTTCTTACACATTCTGATAGGAAAGGAGAAACATACTAATCTAGAATTTGCTGTAGGTACCAAAACTGTAATACTGTACATATAATTATAAATAGCTTAATAAAAGTAATCTAATGGTTCCATAAAGTAACATGATACATATGTCTGAAAAAGGTGTGCTCCTACATAAATATACATCACCCAATGTATCTACAGTATGAGAAACCCACTAATAGATTGTTTTTCTTTTAATTTGCTTCTTGCAAATTACCCTCTGTAAAATCCTGTTGATCATCAACATTCCAATTTAACTAAACATAATTATTACTTTGAAATTGTTGGTTACAGATATTCATGTTATTGACATGTGGAAAAAAATATTTTCTTTTGAATATTCTTAAATATATTGGATTTTGACAGGTTAAGCATTGTGCAGGCTTATATTTGTATGTGTTTAAACCAACACATTTGGAAAATAAAAGTTTTTAACATAAGTTAAGGTG
Source organism: Taudactylus pleione (assembly GCA_031769625.1). NCBI lineage: Eukaryota > Metazoa > Chordata > Amphibia > Anura > Myobatrachidae > Taudactylus > Taudactylus pleione. The sequence continues at coordinate 8,515,224 of JAUIMM010000115.1, forward strand.
ACATTGTATTTTGTTGACTATAGCTAGCAGTGCATAATGAAACCGTTTTTTGAATTCTGTGTTTGTTATTCTGTAGTAATATTCAGCTTTTGGGAAACTTCATCCCCCAGACTACCTAACGGGGCATCCTGGACCGCATTGGGAAACTTTGCCCTAAAACACCCTATGGAAATTCTGTTTTCCTTTATCTTAGGCCCCGGTTGTCAGATGTAACTGTACATAAACTGCCGAACTGCTTCTAAATGTATTGGAATTTCCTAAATATTAAATTTAAAAAATAGATTTACAGAAAATCTCAGAATATAGAACAGGTTTGTGCATGTAGACCTATGTCTTTTAAATGCATTTTTGGACTTTCAAAAAAAAATGAAAAAAGCTAATTATTATTTAATGAATATATAACTACAGTAACTTGAATAATGTTTATTATATGATCTATTTTTCAAAAATAGCTCCTTATCTAGCTTGTACAATTTTGCCTAAATGCAGTCCTGTATCCAATAGTATCTGAATCTGTGACATTTAAAAAGAGTATGCAAGTGTAATTACATACATGCTTTTCTCCATGAGCTCATTATTGACCACATTGGACAACATTAACTTGAATTCTACAGCAGAAAAATTGTAGAAATGATTTACTACATAGAACATGTATGTATGCACTTCTGTATATTATCCCCCCTCCTCTCTACAAAGAGAATGCTGTTAATTTTTAACATATAAGCAAGGTAGGGAGTTCTATTTTAAATAAAAATAACATGTTATTACAGGTTGAGTCTCCCATATCTGTACTTTATTTTCCAAAGTGTGACTACTGCCTCCCAAGTGAAAGGTGGAAGAATAGCTGAATGTAACAGTATCAGGTTGGAGTGCAGCAGTAATATTCTATTTAGAATACATAAAATAGTTTAAATAAATAAAAAGTTTTATTTTTCATTTCATAATTTTTCCTATTGTATTGTTACAGAGACTTTCCTACAGCGCAGTGGAGCCCATCGCTGATGCAGCAAAACTCTATTGGCTTTTCTTGCGCACAGAACAGTCTGGCATTCCTGGCATAGTCATCACTTTGCTTATATACACCATGGTTTTCATCATATCCTCCACTGTTCTTTACCTTTATTTCCTGAGGTAAGAAAAGATTGGAGATTCCATTACTATTCCATTTTTGTTTTGATTTCTGTAAAACAAGTACTGTAGTTAGACAGTTGTTAGTAATGGGTCATATTATTACTAGTTACAGGAACTGATTTTTTTTGCTGTATACTAGTTATTTCCACTACATATTAAATGACTATCTTAACCACAATAACTTCTTTGTATAAAACTGTTTTTAGTTTTATGTATTTTTCCTTAACCCATTTACACAAAACAGCATAAATATATGTCCTCTTATGTGGTGCATGGGAAATATTGTTAGTTAAATTCTACTACTGCAAGCTTTGTCTGCATAGAAACCAGGCCTTTATTATTATTATTATCCTTTATTTATATGGCGCCACAAAGGTTCCGCAGCGCCTTACACAGTACATAAATGAGCACACAAGTAAAACAGTTAAAAGTAATACAAAACAATACAGGACAAGGACATGGTTTATAAACATAGCTGCATAACACAAGCAGCAGGACATGAGCAACCAAGTTTCTGGTGCTGTTGTGGGGAGTTAGGAGTAAATTATACTATAAGTAGGGAGAGGAGAAGCACATGAGGGATGAGGGCCCTGCTCGTGAGAGCTTACATTCTAAAGGGGAGGGGCAGACAGAGAGGGGTGACACACATGGGGTAGATAGTGAGGAAGGAGCATGGAGCAGTGGGTTAGGATATGTGCTGTGGAATGTGTGTGTAAAAGATGACCTGATGTAATGTCAAAATTAAGTCCTTCATTCACCTATCTCTATGACAGAAAATAGTTGTCAATTATGTGTTATTTACATGACAGATGTACAAAATAAAGTAGTAGTGTGTTAATTAATGTGTGTTACATTTTATCTAAATACATCCTGATAAAAATGCAGCTATTATGGGATTGTCCTGCCATCCTAATACAGTAGTGACTACTTTAATCCCAGCTGCTGGGTGCTATGCCATGCTCCTGTGAGTGGGTGCATCTCACATACTAGACCCACCCACAAATGGGTGCAGCCATGCCCATCATGATGTGCTCCCACAGGATGTTGCAGTACCCAGGCCCAGAATTTTTCTTGGCAGCCCTGGAGGTGACAGGCAGTGGTGGGGTAACAAGGCCATGGAGGGAGGGAGGTGGCTGAGAGTGGAGGAACAGGAAATGTGGGGGAAAGAAGCAAAGGGATGGAAGGGAGACTGATGAGAGAAAAAAGGGGAAACAGCAAGTGGAGGAGACAAGAGGGGGAGGATGGGAATAGATAAAGTAGAGGATTATGTGGGCACTGAATATGGGGGGTGTTTGAAGTAAGGGTGTTCATGCTGTGGATGAGGTAATAAGTGAGATGAAAAGGCTGGAGTGGAGGCTGTGTGATGTAGGGACATTGTGGATAAAAGTTGTTAAATGTTAAAAATAGAGATAAAAGAACAGTGCTGCTAATGTATGAGCACAGCTCCAAAAGTGATATATAAAGAGAGGTATGTGAGTAGTGGGTGCAGGAATTAATTATTAAACAAATTATTAAAGTGGACAGATGTGACGCATTGGGAAAAGGCAATACAAACAAGAATTTATGTAGTATGAGGGAAAAATTACAATCTACCGAGCCAATCCAGTCCAAAGTGTTATGATCAACAAAGAACAATCAACCATAGCAGCACACAGATAGGGGAGTGCTTGCAATGTCCAAGCAGCGAGTGCAGTAAGGAGTTTCCTGGATATTCTTAAAGCAGAAGATGGTGATTTTGGTAATTCACCTAAATATGTTGCTTGTTTTTATTCAGAAAGTGTACTTGTTTTGAGGTTGCTTGCCCTCAGTTTTCCTCCAGTTTAACTCCGGCATAACTCTGACTTAGTTATCAAATTGTAATTACACTTATAATCTACCACTTTGAATCTAATGCAGCCTACGTCTATGCAGCCTTAGTGAGCACTAATAACTAAAGTTACAAACATGTCTCTGTGTGCTCACTGATTGGGACCCCAGCCCCAGAGCTCAACACACTAAATTGGGATGCAATAAAAGTCTAAGATAAACAATTTGTGAGAAGGGAGTGGACCATCACAGATTCACAATATATTCCTAACTTCCTTTATAGAAATTGCTCTTAATATAGTAGTAGTGATAATTTACCTAGTAGGAATTTTTCAAAACTGTGCTGAGGCAATCAATAAAACAGCATCTGATGGGAGCAGTAGTGATAATTTACCTGTGAATTTCAGAGAAGGAGAAGTCACATCAGTCTTTACATGGTGCGCATATGGCTAATAAGATCTACGGCGTAACTCCGACTTAGTTATCAAATTGTAATTACACTTATAATCTAACACTTTGAATCTAATACAGCCTACATCTATGCAGCCTTAGTTTAATGACATCTGATTAATGCACAAATAAATAGTGTATGTGTATAATATATGCACACACCAAAAAGTTTGATCAGCAATGTTCTAAGTGGGCCTGATCCAGCATAGTACGCAAACCCAATAGTTTACATACAACTCCAATGTTTGGCGATCAGTGCATGCGCAGGACCTGTACTGTGCAGATCTGTGTCTGTGAAATTGGTCACTGTGTTATAGCATCCAACGCTGAATCAGGCCCAGTGTCACAATACACAACTAGAAAGTTTACTTAAGGAAACAATTTTTGTCACAATTCCCCTTATCGAATTCAAGTGTGGCAGCCTTCCTATACGTCACTCAGTGTACCAAATATAAAAAAAATAAACTCTGATATATTTATTTAAGTGGAACTTTACAGACTGCCAACATTCTGCCCACCTCTATCTTTGTTAATAAAGTATATAATGATTCTTACATAAGCTACAGTACCTCTGATGAAACATGCAGTGTAATTTCGCACATGCAGATCTGTGAGAGGAAATTTGGGTTACCTGGACTTCTTTTCAAAATTATCTTTGCTGTCCTTGAAGGACTGTAATTTATGGAAATTTAAGATGATTTCCTTGTAAGAGTATTACTTTTGTTTTTATTAAAAACATATTTTTTATTTAAAAATACTATACTACGGTATGTAGTTATTCTTGTGCTACTATGTAGTAATTCTTGTTATCGTGTTTTCTGTTTGAGATTGACAGCAAAAGGTACATTATCCAGGATATTCCAACAGATTGCAGATAAGCTTATGTTTACATTTTACGTTGTACAGGGCCAATATAATCACTCACTTTAAAAAAAAAAAAAAAAAGGAGATTACTGATGGTTCTGAGACTATGGGGTATATGTACTAAGCCTTAGAGAGAGATTAAGTGAATGGGGATAAAGTACCAACCAATCAGCTCAGAACTGTCACATTACAGGCTGTGTTTGAAAAAGACCATTAGGAGCTGATTGGTTGGCACATTATCTCCATCCACTTTATCTCTCTTCAAGGCTTAGTACATAGACCCCTATATTACACATAAACGATGTCCTCATCTTTTATCTGTCACTGACATCTGCCTATCCTTGCTTAATGACCAGAACCGTAATGAATTATTTACTGCCATTAAATGAATCCTGTGCAGCATTTGATATAGAACCTGGCAAGTAATGTGCTCTCTTTTATCTGCAATCATCTCCAAGGTTTCAATGAACAAGGGATAGCACCTGGGTCACTAACATGTAAGCTATGTTTTGTCCTTGTAAACATATGCTGATTATATTAAAAGTTAAGGAAAAAGAGAGAAAAAATAAACTGCACAAAACTAAAAACACACCTTATATTCAGTATAATATGTACAATCACTAACAATGGGCAGCATATTGTTTATTAGAGAATATATTTCGGAAACCAATAGATATCAAAACTGTTCAACAGAATAGTTGTTTTGTGGGTGAAGAGTTCCACAATTTTCCCTAGTGGAATTTGTTCATAAGTGTCCAGTGTAAAACTTCATTTATCATTTTTGTTTTACCCAGAATTCCCATATTATTTGTATTTCTTCTCTCCCTCCATCTGTTTCTAACTTTTTCTTTCGCCTTCATTGGTTCTGGTTTGTGTCATTTTCTGTATCTGTGTTCAGGTGCTGTTTGGTGAAATGTGAAAAACACTGCAAAAGGTAATGAAATGTTATGAGTGATATGGAGAAGAGAGAGATAGAGGAATGGTGATAAAAAGAATGAACAGTAGAGGAGAGAAAGAAAAATGGAAATAATTGCTTAAAGAAGAAAATATGGGAGTAAAAAGCAAAGCTGAACAGGGAACAAGAGAAAATGAAAGTGAAAAAGAGCAAACATTAATGTACATATGTATTAATAATCTGAGCACTGCCGCAGTTATTACGGTTCCATCTCTTTGGGAATATTTGAATTTTTAATGAATATATCCCGGTTATGTACTACTGGGAACTCGCAGGGACAGCGGTTGCGGTAACCATTTTGCCTGTATATCCCCGGCATTTTGAAGTAGTCTTTCATAGAAGTGAAAGACTTCTCCAGGGGAAGCTGACACTGCACATGTGCACAGTGTCAGATTCCGTGGCCGGGCAGGAGTTGTGGGGGAGAGATCGAAAGATCTTTCTCCTTCCCCGGGAGCTCCAATAGACAAACAGTAGTTTACACCATCTGAAGATGGTTTAAACTATCGGGGTTAAACTCCAAAAAGCTTATATTTTTGGAGTTTAGTACATAGCGGGCAGATCGTAGTCCCCATTGATAATGGGGATAAGCGATCTGAAGTGCTAATTAGCACTTTGCCAGAGATTTCTGTGAAATCTCTTGAAAAGTGCTATTAAGACATAGGATTGATACATAAAATTATGCAGAAAAGGAAGTTTCTGCATAAATTTATGTAAAAAATGGCTTGATACATAGGCCCCTAAGAGTAAACTTTAAAGAAAGAGTGATGGAACTGAGAAAAATAGATATAAGTTTAAAAAAAATAGAGAGCAGAAAGAAAAAATTTTGATGTACAATAAATGGATTAGATATTCTTAATGTGTGTAGACACTCCCTTACTTATGGTGAAAGCCTGACTCTTCAGTGATGATCCTTAGGACCATGGGGAATGCTGAGAAGTGGGTGTATTCTGGTGTACAGGTGTATATGGAAGTGGATAGATCATCTTCAGTTGGTACCCTGACGTCAACAGCTACTGTCCAATACCCTACCATCCATGTGGGCACAGAGGGGGGATATAATCTTGTGGCAAGCGAAGCAAGCCACCAAGCATGGTGAGGAAAATGAGCCCACAAGGTGACAATTTTTTCTGGGGGGTGGACTGTGTGGGCAGGGAAAAGCACTTCTACCCACACTCCACATCACTTCCAGGTACAGAAACTGAAGGGGAAATATACCTTTCCAGGTGTATATAGTTTGAAAATGGCTGAATAAAGAAGCACAGCAGTTATTACCCTTATGAATGGATTTACAAGCATACAAACAAAATATGGTGTCAGAAGAAGTTTAAATGGACTGCTAGTGCTCAGAGTGAGAGGATCCTGCAAAAGTCTGCAAAGCTGTGATACCCAGTGTGTGAAAACTCTGCCTTGTGCTCTTGTCACATCAAACTGTGAGTAGCAATGGATAAGCTGTCTCCTCCAACAGGCACGAAAATGTCTGGTAACTTGTCTGAAAACTGGAAAAGATTTAAACAAAAGTTTAATATTTACCTCACTGCATGTAGAGCAGATAATGAGGAAGATAAAACTAAGGCATCCATTTTCCTCCATGTGATAGGAGAGGATGTGCTGGGGCTGAATATGGTTTTATCCTCTATAATGCAAAAGTTTGAAGAGTAGTGTACTTTGTACTAAGAAAAAATGTGACATATGAAAGAAATAAGTGTTTCACTTGAGATCAGAAGAATGGAGAAGGATTTGATCAGTATGTTACAGAACTGCAATCACTCAATAACGTGGGAGTTTGGTGATTAAAAAAGGATTCACTGATTAGAGATTACCTAGAGATTACCATACCTGATAATGAACTCAGAGAGAGATTGCTGAGAGAGCAAGATTTAACACTAGACAAGGCAGTGAATATGTGTAGAGTAGATCTGCAGAAATAACTAGATTTCAAGCCAAAAAGCTACACAAAAAGCTACACAAGGAAACTTAACGTGCTGTACATGTGGTGAAGAAAACAGAGCAAAGCAAAACACCATTCTCTAAAATGAAGCAGTCTAAGGGGTCTACGTACTAATAAATGCGACATGGTAACCACTGTCCCTGCAAGTTATATTCCCGGCATTTAGGAGAAGTATTGCACAGAAGTGAAAGACTTCTCTGGGGGAAGCTGACACTGTGCACTGAGAAGCCTGCTAGATTATTTCTATTGCATGGTTGTAAAGAAACATGTCAGACTTTGGTCCCTGATACCACTGGCTGCTAGTAGGAATCCTTCAGGTCTTCAAGCCTTTATACAGTTTGGACCAGCCTTAAGGAATAAGTCTAATCGTGCAGCCAGATGTTCTCAAAGGGAACCCACTCACCAGCAAATTTGAACAGGGCTATCCAAAATGCCATCACCTTGCTGCCTATATAGATTACTGAGCTACAACTGTGCCACTGACTTTGCCCTTCTATCTAAATCATACCACTTAATTGTCCTCTGCTCCCACCTGCAGTGTCCCTCAGGGACAGGGGATAGCTAAAAGTATGCTCCCTAACAGGTTCCTTTAGTAAAGGGGCAATGATAGATATTCCACTGTTTATTCCCATACACTTTTTTCCAAAACAATTATTTCTACCTAGATATTAAACTGTGAGATGCGGAGGTTTGCTGTTACCCCTGGACAGACCATGTGGGTATGTTGCTCCTAAGTGACCTTATTCATTTTCCTAATATACAAGCTACATTGGGCCTAGACAAGTTGCTTATTCTTAATCTTTCTGAGTCATGGAAATTATTAATCTTTCTCACTCATGGTGATTATTTTCTTATCAATACATCCCTTAACATCACCATTTCAGTGTTGTGAGTTTTCCTATCACAGCACCAGACATTTCATTGTCCTGAGACCCTTTAAGCACTACCAGCAGGGACCAGATTAATATATTCTTATCTAAGAACAGAACCAAATCTCTTGCATGGCTCTTTCAACAATGTTCTGGGAAAAGGGATAAAGTATAAAGCCTTTTGGCAAAAAATTTAAGCAAAAACACACTGTAAGTGCCATTTCACATGTCAAGTATTGCTCAATTATAATCCATAGATACTAATTTAATCTAAGAAGTTTTATGCTAAACTACTGTATACAACCTTAATTCCCCTGGGGCTACCTAAAGGCTGCCTAATGTATTTGATTTTGTTTTCTTTCTAATTTCTAAAATAATATTTATATATTATTTTCACACAGGGTATTTTTTTGCTAGTCTGGACTTTCATCAAGGCCAGACTGGACTAAATAGATTGCCCCCATCAATTAGCATTTCACAAGACAGGCAGCCTGACAGCAACATTCTGAGTTGCTGCCACTATCTACATGTTGTCTTGAAGCAATTAGTCCTCACAATTGAGATCCTCATCTTGAGAACATACTAGAGAGATTTATTTATTGTTTATTTATTAACAGTTATTTACACTGCGCACACATATTATCCAGCATTTTACATAGGATATGTAGTAATTTACATCAGTTCCAGCCCCAGTCGAGTTTACAATCTATGTTCCCTATCAAACACATATATAAACTAGGGTTAGTTTAGTCATAGATACTGTATGCTGTTTTCCTTCTGCAGGAACCACCCCAACAGAGTGTAAAAATCAATTGAGGAGGGAAAGGCACAATGTTATATGAAGAAGCAAATTTTGGAGGGTAACCCGGAAGTTCACTTTATTGTATTGGGCTTTGGTATGATATTATGTTAGACTTATAAAACCACACTCACATTAAACATACCACTTCATCTCTTTACTAAATGTTGACCTCAGGATTTTTACTAAGATCTTAGCAACATGGCTTAACAATATATTTTGAATACACCATGGTCAAGAATGTTTCTTCCATTAAAATGAGACTGCTATAACTCTTTTCTATACTTCTAAGATGAATCCATCCTGCAATGTTTTCTTTCGTTTAATATTTGGTGACAATACTTGTCTGGTCTGGGAAATTAAACTTGGTCATCATCTTTGTACTTTGCAATGGTCAATGACAGCTGTAGTTCTGGGCAAACCCAACATTTGCATAAAATATTACGCCACCAATGTTGACTCTGTATAATGCAATGTTAGCCTCATCAAATGGTGACAAGGAACATCACAAACCTAAATGAGATTGTAGAACATATTATATGTTGAGAATTGTGCTGATATCTGGGGTGGATTAGTTTAGTTATACAGTATATCAATTTTTGAATGTATGAAACCTCATACATACTACTATTGCTAAGCCCTGGCCAAGCTACAAAGCATATTCTCAGATGTAATGGATAAAGATGGAGGAACTGAGAGCAGCAGGGGTCCTTTTTGAATGTCTGATGGAGTTACTTGAAAATTCAAAACTGTGTGGTCTCAGATGAAAACCTTGATTTGTTTCTGTTACAGCCCTCTTGATTCCATCTGATCCAACATATGTGATATTATTATTACCAATGCAGGAAATCTCTACTCATCAGAACCAGCTTTTTTTGCATATTTTCAATTCAGTTACATTTCAGCTCATGACATCATGAAAATTCCTAGTCCCTATCTCTTTTATTATGTATTAAAAGGTAATAGCAAACACAATAATTAATTTGAGATACTGCTCTGCCCTACTTTTACAAAATGTGTGTCTTTCTATAATAACAGAGTAGCTACCTTTTGATTTGTATTTCCATCCAAGAGCCCTCACCTTTCCACAAGGAATCTATATTGGGTAAGGTTACTACAGTACCTCAAGCTACCCTTGATTGGATTCTTTATCCCCATCTGCAGTTATCCTATCCTTCCTATAGACTCTGATCCACATCCTTCATCCAAACATCAATGTGTTTAGAAATATTCAAAACTTATGATATAAACTATTTTATTTTCCCTGTTTATATGTAATTTCAAGTTATCCTGTTTTTGCCATAATATTTCTCTCGTAAAATTCTCTATATGCTTTCTATGCATTTGTTGAATGTAAGACTAATATTTATTTTTGTAGTGTGTAATGGATTTGTGATGTCTCCAATAAACAAATTTTTAATGCATACAATAAGAAAAATCCTTACAGTGATCCACAGATTTGTTTAGTCCTGGCCATTGAATTCTGGTATACAAAATAAAGGAGAATATAGGCATCCCGCATATCATTTTAATCAGCATAAACTTGTGCATTCTGTTTGCATCACTTTGCGAATAAGATGCATTTTAATGGAAAAGTCCCATGAACAAACACTCTGCACTACCGAGTCACACGGTGCTCCAGAGTTATGTGTAACATGACTTGTAACGCACAGAGGCTAGAAGTATGTGGGCACGACTGTATTTTTGCAGAAAGTATTAGTTTAGAAATACAAGAAGTAAATATATTTACATAAAACTATATATTTAAAAGCATTCATGATTGTTAAATAAGCAAAATTAATTTTGACTTTATAAATATAATGTAGTAATCATTAATAGCACAGATGGGCTGTTTTATGTACAGGACACCAATAAAATAGAAATTTGTGAACAAATTGGGTCCTTTAACTTCAGAATTTGATAGTAACACAATCCTTGCAATGAATTTCAAAATATGACTCAACAACCTTTCACGCACTAGAGGGTTGCTATTAGTAGATGTGAAAACAGGATTCACATATGCAGGCTGTCACACCTGAGGTTAGGAGTTGGTCTGAACAGGCATGGGAGGGTGAAGAGGAGACTTGGGAGGCATGGATAAAATTGGGTGACAAGCCAGGACTTCCTCATGTAAGATGTGAGGAATAATATGAACTGTAGAGGATGATGGGCCCAAAAGCGAGGACAGTAAAGTAAATTACTTTATTGAACAGCAGGTTGGAATGGGTGGATGTAGCCAGGAAGCCCGCGGTTGAAATGCTGACCGCAGGCCTCTCAACAGTGAAAGCCCAATATGGGACTAATAATAGGCGTCTAAATACTGATGCCTATCATTAGCCCCATGCTGAGATCCCATTGCCCGGCATTCCAAACATAGGTAAGCCGGGCGTCGGGAGCTGTTAGCTGCTGGGGGAGGGAGGGTTAAGTTTAGGGTCCCCAGGTTTGACTTAGGGTTAGACACCCCCATCAAGAGGGTTAGGGTTAGGCTAGGGGAAGGGGGGTTAGATTCAGGCACCCACAGGGGGAGGTTAAGGTTAGGCCCCCTCACTCTGCAGGTTAGGTTTAGGGTGCGGGGAGTGAGGGTTAGGTTTAGGCACTAGGGGTAGAGGTTAGGGTTAGGCACGACTAAGGGAGGTTTAGAGTTAGGGAGGGGGAGGAGTAGGGATAGGCTTAATACTTACCCTGTTGGGATCTCTATCTGCCGGCCTTCCGGCATTGAATTTCATCCACCGGGCTTATGTCTAGCTTTATAACATACCAATTCCAGAATAGGAACTGGATATAAAATACTGAAGAGATGGGCAGAATCGGATAGGGACTGAGGATGCTGGATTGAGAGCTGAATTGGCTTGAGACATACTGATCAATTGAGGAACTTGATTGGTTTGAGAATGATGTTGATGAATTGAAAAACTTGATTGATTTGAGACCTTTGTTGATGAATTGAAGAATTTGATCGGTTTGGGACTGATGATGATGAATTGCAGTACTGGATTAGTTTTGAACCGATGATGATGAATTGCAGTTTGGAACCGATAATGGATGTATCAGATGGGACCAATGGTTGGAGGTTTAATGTTATCAAGTCTCTGTGGTAAAAACCAGACTAGAATGTTAGATGGAATAGGAGACTCGATAACCAGACTTGGAACTGGAATATAATAGACTGGGACTGTTCCGATACAGAGTACCTGGGAGCTCAGCACAGAGCTATAACTTCAGCAGAAGCAACATTGTACTGGCAACAGAGGTCAGTCAGGAAATGGAATTCATAGGGTAGGATTCCCTAGGGGAATTCATAGGGGAGCTGATCCCCAGCTGCAATTAGCTGGTCTTGGAGCTGCGCTCTGAGTGGAGGAAGAGCATCAGATGACAGAGTCCAAAATGGTTTTGCCCATACTGAGGTTTAGGAAGGAACTCTGGTGTGCATCTTGTATGCCATCATGCTGGGAAGACACACTGTGACCAAGGGACTGTGGAGAGCCATCTCTATGCTCAGGGACAGGACACTAAGTGGATGAGGCAGGAGCAGTACAGACAAACCTCAGCACCAGCTGGGAACAATATGCAGCATGAATGGACCTCTGTGCTATCCGAGAGTAAAGCAAGCTGACCTCAGTGCTAACCTCGACAGACACCAGAGAGGTAACAAAGTGTTTTTTAAGGACCGGAGTGTTACACAGGTAACATGGTTAATTTTTTTACTACTGTACCAAGATACAGATACTCAGTGTATGCTCAGCATAATGAGAGGGATGTACTTTACAAAAAGGCACAAAGACATACAGTAGTAGGGAAGAATAGCAGCAAATGCAGTGTAAGTTTTACCCTAAAAATATATATATTTCTCAAAGAGAGCACTTAATTATAATATTTATTAAAAAATGTAATAATATCACATAGTAAAATCCCAACATTAAAAAACATCAAATGTTAAAACATTCTCTTTACATAAAATAGACAAACTCCCTTAATAGCGCTTTTAGGAATACAAGGAAATAATATGTCAATATTGTATCAGTTCATCACATCACTTGCAGCGGCTAAAATTAGAGGCTATAAAAAAATATAGGACTATTTCAGTATAGTTGAAAAAAAGGGGAATATGTACTCCTGGTTTATGATAATGTGATTGGTAAAGTAGCTCCTTGGGTAAATTTAACTTTGTATTTACATTGCCTGCATAGTCGCAGCTCTTATATTAGTGGCCAGCGCTTAACTCTACCTCCCCCACCAAGCACCACCGTTATTTCACCAAGCTGTTTCCAGATGGTGGGCACAGCGCCAGAAAATAACCCCAGATGGGGACCTACATCTGCGGGGTGTTCCTTTATATTCGACAGTGGGGGATAGAGCACGCTGCCATCACAGGTGAGTACGGATGGCAGGATTAGCAGTGAATAAAGTCTTCCAAGGACTTCCAAATTAATAAGAGCAGCCAAGTACTGTGACCTCTTGGCTATGATATGAAGACCGGAGCTCATCAAGGGCATTACCAACCCTTCAGTGTACATATTTATTACTTTACGCTCATAGGGGACTATTCAATGCCCTGTGTTGTGCAAAGGGAATAACTTCGGAACAGTTGGGGAGGTACTCCACCACAATGTGTCTTTGCTCATTTCCCCTTGCATCCCAAACTGGTGACAGGAACATTTCTTACTGTAATAAGTGGTAATCTGCACAGTCAGACATTGCAGTGATGTCCAATGGTACAGAAAATTGAGTTGCCCCCATCATACAGAAAAAAAATCCCATAATGCACAAAAATAATAACAGAGATGCAGCTGTCTACTGTTACCGGGAAGTTGCCAGGGTTGGGATCAGAATGTAATGTAAGGCTGATATGTTGATATATATATATATTTATATAAAACAAATAGAAGTATTTTCCCATGGTGTTTTATATATTTTATTATCTTTTGTGTTTATTTCTTTTTTAATACACTGTGAACATATTATTCTATATACTGTACATTAAATATATATATATATATATATATATATATATATCTATACACTAAAATAGGTTGCTAATAGAAAGTTTGTGCTTACTTTTTAAATACAGCCAATATGATTATCAGCTATTATAAAAATATTGCAAATGTTTCTCTTATTTGCCTTTTAAAATAGCATAGATTAGTCCTGAATGTTTTTTTTTATAAAGAAGGACATAATATTTTAAATTAATTTACAGAATAGCAAAATAAGACAGATTATTACTGCAAAAAGCTACTAGAATTGACATGCTCAATGTTCTTTTTTTACTTTGAAAAATATATTGAAAATCCTATTTACCTGAGTGATGTATGCTCAGAATACTCTGAAACACAGTCCTATATGATTGCACCAGTAAAAAGATGTTTTATATCTAATTAGCAACAATATACAGTCGCAAAAAGGTTTAGGATTCTTTTAGTATTAACTTTTTATCACCATATAATTTATAAATACCACAGTGCCTCAAAGTATGATAAGAACTTCTATGTAGTTCTTATCATACTTGTAGTTTTTCTGTAATCTTCACAGGCAACATGTTAGATCCAAATTAATATGTTTCCCGTGAAGATTACAAATAACTAGCTGAATATTCTAACAGGTAAAATACTGTAACAGGTATAAAAAAGACAAATAATATTTTTTTGTGTATTTTTATCTGGGCTTCAGGGTTACCTGAAAATCTAAGCCATCATGTGGCTACTAAAATGCTTAAAGTGATTTTGCTAATGCAAGCTCATTGTTCTAAGCTTCTGTATGCAATTCTATGATATATAATGATTGTTATTGTAACATTAACAGAGTATTTTGCCGGCATCCCGACAGGGTTAAGACACCTGTTGGTCAGTATCCCTCTCCTACCCCTAACCCTCGCTCCCTGCTGCCTAACCCTAATCTCCCCCCTAGTGCCTAAACCTAACCTCCAACACCCTTAACCTAGCCCTTCCCCCTTAGTGCCTAACTCTAACCCCACCCCTAGTGCTTAACCCTAACCCCTAACACTCCCCCTAACCCCAGTACTTACCATCAGGATGCCGGCAGCCGGGATGCTGACTCCAGGATTCCAACAGGTGTCGGGATTCCGGAGCCAGCATTCTAAGCACCGGCTTCCTAAGTGCCAGCATCCTGACTGTTGGTGTTATGACCGGAATCCCCTCAGATCAGCGTCTATATTTTTCCAGATGTATTTGCACTTATGAAGATAGTGTCCATTGTAATAAGTTGTTAGATTGAAACATTTCACTCCCAATGGTCATAATTATTTGTCAGATTCAAAGTAATGTAACGTGTAATATGTAACTACAAAGTGTTTAGATGTGTTGACACTTCAGGAGAAATTATGTTTTATGATATTTAACCACATAATGTTTTACTCTTTTAAATCAGAGATCATTACTGAGTCATGTAACAATACAATAACGTGAATGTCATCTCTTTCCAATATAGGGTGCTGCTACAGTAAATTAAACAAGCTAAAAGCATATTGTGTACATTTTATAGAGAGCAGTAACATTAACTTTTTAATTCTTTTTCAAACATGAAAGTGTTAAGTGAGATAAGATGTGGTGAAGCAGTGGCAAATGCAGGATTTCTAGAGGGGTTTTTCCAAATGCATTATTTTAGAGTGAATGCGGCCAGTCCAAGAAGAGGGCTCTTGGAGGTGTTGTCATCTCCCAGCGTTGGTAGAAGTGTTCCACTGCACCTGTGTGCAGTGTGAACGGCGCCGATGCGGGAGTAGAAAAGGGGTCTGTCCTGGGCATGACATTTTTTGGAACTGTGTTCCAAATCTCAGGTCAACACCAGGACTTAGATGGAAAAGTGGTATTACAATTACTGCTACTGAGACATAATAATTGATAGTATTAACCATGTGCATGTCATATGCCATTATCAACTTTATGCTTTTTTTCAGTTGCATGCTATAGTAAATAATCAATAGCAGGCTTTGTGTTTCCAAAGGAAGGAGTATACAATTAGAATAGTGCTGGTTTTGATGTCAGAGCAGACTAATTTTGTTTAGCACATACGCTGGTCAGTGCAATGCTGGATCCTAGAAAGGTGCAAAAAAAAAAACACTACATGGCCCAATATGGCTCTGTGCTAAGAAGATCTGGAGTTACTCCAGACACACTGGGTGATGGAAGCAGGAATAATGAATAACTGGGATTGCAGTGGGGGCAGTTACTGTATGCTACTCCTTGATTTGTACAAGATAGACTTTGCATAAGACAAGTACACTACATACCCTGCCCATTATACCTACCATAACCTAAATGCAATTTCATTTTAATAAAGTACATATTTGCCCCTTCAAAAACATGTACAGAAAAAGTTAAATTGTTTTCAAAACCATTGATTAATCAATTAACATCTTCTTATTTCTGTTATATATTGTGTGGAAATTCACACTCTGGCAAAATTGCATATAGTATGGCATAGGGGTGAGCGGGTTCGGATTTCTGAAATCCGAACCCCCCCGAGCCCCCCCGATCCGAGTCCGATCCGAGTCAGGCTCGACTTTTCCCGCCTGACTCGGATCTGAAATCGAGGCAAAACGTCATCATCCCGCCTTCCGAGTCTCGCGGGTTTTGGATCCTAAATAAGGTACACACGTCGGCGCCATTTTCTCACTCGGCTGTGGACAGTGAAGAGGGAGGGTGGGAGTTAGGGCTGTGTAGTGTAGTGTAGTGTAGTGCTGCTGTTGTCCACTACTTCAAAGTCCATAGGGGCTGGCTGTGTTGTGCTGTGCTGCTGTTGTTAATAGGGGCTGTGTCCACTACTTCAAAGTCCATAGGGGCTGGCTGGACTGTGTTGTGCAGTCAGTTCTCCATAGGGGCTGTGTCCACTCCAAAGTCCTGTGCAGTGTCCCAGTCCTAAAGGAGTGCTGTAGTGTTGTCCAGGGGGTGCTCTGTCCATCAGGGGTGCTCCCCCCAAGTGCTAAAAAAATAATATATTTTCTGTGTTTGTGAATTGTGTGCGCAGTAGCCGCACGTGCATCAACAAAGTAGTGCCAAGCGTGCGCCTGTGTCATAAGTAAAGGGCCGGCTGGCTTGACCGTTAAGGGTGCTGTAACCCCCGAAAGTACACTCCAGTCCAAACCAAAAAAAAAATTATTTTCTGTGTTTGTGAATTGTGTGCGCAGTAGCCGCACGTGCATCAACAAAGTAGTGCCAAGCGTGCGCCTGTGTCATAAGTAAAGGGCCGGCTGGCTTGACCGTTAAGGGTGCTGTAACCCCCGAAAGTACACTCCAGTCCAAACCCAAAAAAAAATTATTTTCTGTGTTTGTGAATTGTGTGCGCAGTAGCCGCACGTGCATCAACAAAGTAGTGCCAAGCGTGCGCCTGTGTCATAAGTAAAGGGCCGGCTGGCTTGACCGTTAAGGGTGCTGTAACCCCCGAAAGTACACTCCAGTCCAAACCAAAAAAAATATTATTTTCTGTGTTTGTGAATTGTGTGCGCAGTAGTCGCACGTGCATCAACAAAGTAGTGCCAAGCGTGCGCCTGTGTCATAAGTAAAGGGCCGGCTGGCTTGACCGTTAAAGGGTGCTGTAACCCCCAAAGTACACTCCAGTCCAAACCAAAAAAAAAATTATTTTCTGTGTTTGTGAATTGTGTGCGCAGTAGCCGCACGTGCATCAACAAAGTAGTGCCAAGCGTGCGCCTGTGTCATAAGTAAAGGGCTGGCTGGCTTGACCGTTAAGGGTGCTGTAACCCCCGAAAGTACACTCCAGTCCAAACCAAAAAAAAAATTATTTCTGTGTTTGTGAATTGTGTGCGCAGTAGCCGCACGTGCATCAACAAAGTAGTGCCAAGCGTGCGCCTGTGTCATAAGTAAAAGGCCGGCTGGCTTGACCGTTAAAGGGTGCTGTAACCCCCGAAAGTACACTCCAGTCCTAACCAAAAAAAAATTATTTTCTGTGTTTGTGAATTGTGTGCGCAGTAGCCGCACGTGCATCAACAAAGTAGTGCCAAGAGTGCGCCTGTGTCATAAGTAAAGGGCCGGCTGGCTTGACCGTTAAGGGTGCTGTAACCCCCGAAAGTACACTCCAGTCCAAACCAAAAAAAAAATTATTTTCTGTGTTTGTGAATTGTGTGCGCAGTAGCCGCACGTGCATCAACAAAGTAGTGCCAAGCGTGCGCCTGTGTCATAAGTAAAGGGCCGGCTGGCTTGACCGTTAAGGGTGCTGTAACCCCCGAAAGTACACTCCAGTCCAAACCAAAAAAAAAATTATTTTCTGTGTTTGTGAATTGTGTGCGCAGTAGCCGCACGTGCATCAACAAAGTAGTGCCAAGCGTGCGCCTGTGTCATAAGTAAAGGGCCGGCTAGCTTGACCGTTAAGGGTGCTGTAACCCCTGAAAGTACACTCCAGTCCAAACCAAAAAAAAAATTATTTTCTGTGTTTGTGAATTGTGTGCGCAGTAGCCGCACGTGCATCAACAAAGTAGTGCCAAGCGTGCGCCTGTGTCATAAGTAAAGGGCCGGCTGGCTTGACCGTTAAGGGTGCTGTAACCCCCGAAAGTACACTCCAGTCCAAACCAAAAAAAAAATTATTTTCTGTGTTTGTGAATTGTGTGCGCAGTAGCCGCACGTGCATCAACAAAGTAGTGCCAAGCGTGCGCCTGTGTCATAAGTAAAGGGCCGGCTGGCTTGACTGTTAAAGGGTGCTGTAAACCCCGAAAGTACACTCCAGTCCTAACCAAAAAAAAATTATTTTCTGTGTTTGTGAATTGTGTGCGCAGTAGCCGCACGTGCATCAACAAAGTAGTGCCAAGAGTGCGCCTGTGTCATAAGTAAAGGGCCGGCTGGCTTGACCGTTAAGGGTGCTGTAACCCCCGAAAGTACACTCCAGTCCAAACCAAAAAAAAAATTATTTTCTGTGTTTGTGAATTGTGTGCGCAGTAGCCGCACGTGCATCAACAAAGTAGTGCCAAGCGTGCGCCTGTGTCATAAGTAAAGGGCCGGCTGGCTTGACCGTTAAGGGTGCTGTAACCCCCGAAAGTACACTCCAGTCCAAACCAAAAAAAAAATTATTTTCTGTGTTTGTGAATTGTGTGCGCAGTAGCCGCACGTGCATCAACAAAGTAGTGCCAAGCGTGCGCCTGTGTCATAAGTAAAGGGCCGGCTGGCTTGACCGTTAAGGGTGCTGTAACCCCCGAAAGTACACTCCAGTCCAAACCAAAAAAAAAATTATTTTCTGTGTTTGTGAATTGTGTGCGCAGTAGCCGCACGTGCATCAACAAAGTAGTGCCAAGCGTGCGCCTGTGTCATAAGTAAAGGGCCGGCTGGCTTGACCGTTAAAGGGTGCTGTAACCCCCAAAGTACACTCCAGTCCAAACCAAAAAAAAATTATTTTCTGTGTTTGTGAATTGTGTGCGCAGTAGCCGCACGTGCATCAACAAAGTAGTGCCAAGCGTGCGCCTGTGTCATAAGTAAAGGGCCGGCTGGCTTGACCGTTAAGGGTGCTGTAACCCCCGAAAGTACACTCCAGTCCAAACCAAAAAAAAAATTATTTTCTGTGTTTGTGAATTGTGTGCGCAGTAGCCACACGTGCATCAACAAAGTAGTGCCAAGCGTGCGCCTGTGTCATAAGTAAAGGGCCGGCTGGCTTGACCGTTAAGGGTGCTGTAACCCCCGAAAGTACACTCCAGTCCAAACCAAAAAAAAAATTATTTTCTGTGTTTGTGAATTGTGTGCGCAGTAGCCGCACGTGCATCAACAAAGTAGTGCCAAGCGTGCGCCTGTGTCATAAGTAAAGGGCCGGCTGGCTTGACCGTTAAGGGTGCTGTAACCCCCGAAAGTACACTCCAGTCCAAACCAAAAAAAAAATTATTTTCTGTGTTTGTGAATTGTGTGCGCAGTAGCCACACGTGCATCAACAAAGTAGTGCCAAGCGTGCGCCTGTGTCATAAGTAAAGGGCCGGCTGGCTTGACCGTTAAGGGTGCTGTAACCCCCGAAAGTACACTCCAGTCCAAACCAAAAAAAAATTTATTTTCTGTGTTTGTGAATTGTGTGCGCAGTAGCCGCACGTGCATCAACAAAGTAGTGCCAAGCGTGCGCCTGTGTCATAAGTAAAGGGCCGGCTGGCTTGACCGTTAAAGGGTGCTGTAACCCCCAAAGTACACTCCAGTCCAAACCAAAAAAAAATTATTTTCTGTGTTTGTGAATTGTGTGCGCAGTAGCCGCACGTGCATCAACAAAGTAGTGCCAAGCGTGCGCCTGTGTCATAAGTAAAGGGCCGGCTGGCTTGACCGTTAAGGGTGCTGTAACCCCCGAAAGTACACTCCAGTCCAAACCAAAAAAAAAATTATTTTCTGTGTTTGTGAATTGTGTGCGCAGTAGCCGCACGTGCATCAACAAAGTAGTGCCAAGCGTGCGCCTGTGTCATAAGTAAAGGGCCGGCTGGCTTGACCGTTAAGGGTGCTGTAACCCCCGAAAGTACACTCCAGTCCAAACCAAAAAAAAAATTATTTTCTGTGTTTGTGAATTGTGTGCGCAGTAGCCACACGTGCATCAACAAAGTAGTGCCAAGCGTGCGCCTGTGTCATAAGTAAAGGGCCGGCTGGCTTGACCGTTAAGGGTGCTGTAACCCCCGAAAGTACACTCCAGTCCAAACCAAAAAAAAAATTATTTTCTGTGTTTGTGAATTGTGTGCGCAGTAGCCGCACGTGCATCAACAAAGTAGTGCCAAGCGTGCGCCTGTGTCATAAGTAAAGGGCCGGCTGGCTTGACCGTTAAGGGTGCTGTAACCCCCGAAAGTACACTCCAGTCCAAACCAAAAAAAAAATTATTTTCTGTGTTTGTGAATTGTGTGCGCAGTAGCCACACGTGCATCAACAAAGTAGTGCCAAGCGTGCGCCTGTGTCATAAGTAAAGGGCCGGCTGGCTTGACCGTTAAAGGGTGCTGTAACCCCCGAAAGTACACTCCAGTCCAAACCAAAAAAAAATTATTTTCTGTGTTTGTGAATTGTGTGCGCAGTAGCCGCACGTGCATCAACAAAGTAGTGCCAAGAGTGCGCCTGTGTCATAAGTAAAGGGCCGGCTGGCTTGACCGTTAAAGGGTGCTGTAACCCCCGAAAGTACACTCCAGGCCAAACCAAAAAAAATTATTTTCTGTGTTTGTGAATTGTGTGCGCAGTAGCCGCACGTGCATCAACAAAGTAGTGCCAAGAGTGCGCCTGTGTCATAAGTAAAGGGCCGGCTGGCTTGACCGTTAAAGGGTGCTGTAACCCACAAAGTACACTCCAGTCCAAACCAAAAAAAAAATTATTTTCTGTGTTTAGCCGCACGTATATATCAAATCGATATAACATAAATGGAGGACCAAACTTTCTCCGATAAAAATAAAATAGAGAAAGATCAAGAACCACTTCCTCCTAGTGCTGAAGCTGCTGCCACTAGTCATGACATAGACGATAACATGCCATCAACGTCGTCTGCCAAGGCCGATGCCCAATGTCATAGTAGAGGGCACATACAATCCCAAATGGCAAAGTTCAGGAAAATGACCTTGAAAAAGACATTTAAATCAGCTGAAGAGAAACGTAAACTTGCCAATATGCCATTTACGACACGGAGTGGCAAGGAACGGCTAAGGTCGATCCCTAGTATGTTCATGACTAGTGGTTCAGCTTCACATGACGATGGAAGCCCTCCTCCCACTAAAAAAATCAAAAGAGTTAAGCTGGCAAAAGCACAGCGAAGAACTGTGCTTTCTAAGAAGATATCACAAATCCCCAAGGAGAGTCCAAGTGTGGTGGTGGTTGCGATGCCTGACCTTCCCAGCACTGGACGGGAAGAGGTGGCTCTTTCCACCATTTGCATGCCCCCTGCAAGTGCTGAAAGGAGCACCCACAGTCCACTTGCTGATATGCAAATTGAAGATGTCACTGTTGAAGTACAACAGGATGAGGATACTGGTGTAGCTGGCGCTGAGGAGGAAGTTGGCGAGGAGGATTCTGATGGTGATGTGGTTTGTTTAAATCAGGCTCCGGGGGAGACAGTTGTTGTCCGTGGGATGAAAAAGCCCATCACGGTCATGCCTGGGCAGAAGACCAAACATTCCACCTCTTTGGTCTGGCAATATTTCTATCCAAATCCGGACAACAACTGTCTTGCCATATGTACCATATGTAAAGGTGAAATAAGTAGGGGTAGGGACGTCAACCACCTAGGAACATCCTCCCTTATACGGCACCTGCAGCGCGTTCATAAAAAGTTACTGTCAAGTTCAGAAACTTTGGCTAAGACCGTAAGCAGTCCAGGGACACCTAAATCCCGTTGTCCTGTTGTATCCAAGTGCCTGCAAACCACACCGTCAACTCCCTCCTCGTCAATTTCCTCCTTAGTCAGGATCGGAAGTAGTCCTGCAGGCCATGTCACTGGCATGACTGACTCTCCTATCCGGGATTCCTCTGGAGGATCCTGCATTGCTACGCCTACTGCTGCCGCTGCTGCTGTTGCTGCTGCTGGGAGTCGTTCATCATCCCAGAGAGGAAGTAGGAACACCACTACTTTTACTAAACAATTGACCCTCCAACAGTCCTTAGCGAGGAGGATGAAGTACGACAGCAGTCATCCTGAAGCAAAACGTATAACTGAGGCCTTGACTGCTATGTTGGTGTTAGACGTGCGTCCGGTATCCGCCATTAGTGCAGTGGGATTTAGACAATTGATGGAGGTAGTGTGTCCCCGGTTCCAAATCCCGTCTAGATTCCACTTCACTAGGCAGGCGATACCGAGACTGTACAGAAACGTCAGAAAAAGTGTCCTCAGTGTCCTGAAAAATGCCGTTGTACACAATGTCCACTTAACCACGGACATGTGGACAAGTGGAACAGGGCAGACTAAGGACTATATGACTGTGACAGCCCACTGGGTAGATGTATCACCTTACGCAGCAACAGCAGCAGCGTCACCAGTAGCAGCATCTCAGAAACGCCAGCTCGTTACAAGGCAGGCTACGCTGTGTATCACCGGTTTCAGTAAGAGGCACACCGCCGACAACCTCTTAGAGAAACTGAGGGAAATCATCGCCCAGTGGCTTACCCCACTTAGACTCTCCTGGGGATTTGTGATATCTGACAACGCCACCAATATTGTGCGGGCATTACATCTGGGCAAATTCCAGCACGTCCCATGTTTTGCTCACACAATAAACTTGGTGGTGCAGAATTTTCTGAAAAGCGACAGGGGCGTGCAGGAGACGCTTTGGGTGGCCCGAAAAATTTCTGGCCACTTTCGCCATTCAGCGACTGCGTGCCGAAGACTGGAGCGCCAGCAAACACTCTTGAACCTGCCCCGCCATCACCTGAAGCAAGAGGTTGTGACACGGTGGAACTCAACCCTCTATATGCTTCAGAGGATGGAGGAGCAGCAAAAGGCCATACAAGCCTATACATCCACCTATGACATAGGCAAAGGAGGGGGTATGCACCTGACTCAAGCGCAGTGGAGAATGATTTCCGTGTTGTGCAAGGTTCTCCAGCCCTTCGAACTTGCCACACGTGAAGTCAGTTCAGACACTGCCAGCTTGAGTCAGGTCATTCCCCTCATCAGGCTTTTGCAGAAGCAGCTGGAGAAAGTGAAGGAGGAGCTAAGACGGAGCGATTCCGCTCGGCATGTGGGACTTGTGGATGAAGCCCTTCATTCGCTTTGCCAGGATTCCAGGGTGGTCAATCTGTTGAAATCAGACCACTACATTTTGGCCACCGTGCTCGATCCTAGGTTTAAAGCCTATGTGGTGTCTCTCTTTCCGGCCGACACAAGCCTGCAGAGGTGCAAAGACCTGCTGGTGAACACACTGTCAGCTGAAGCGGAACGTGACACGTCAACAGCTCCTTCTTCATTTTCTCCTGCAACTGGGGCTGCCAGGAAAAAACTTAGGTATCCTAAACAACCCGCTGGCGGTGATGCAGGACAGGCAGGACCAAGTTTGGACATCTGGTCCGGACTGAAGGACCTGGCAACAATTTCTGACATGTCTACTGTCACTGCATATGATACTGTCACCATTGACAGAATGGTGGAGGATTACATCGGTGACAGCATCCAAGTAGGCATGGCAGACAGTCCATACCTGTACTGGCAGGAAAAAGAGGCAATTTGGAGGCCCCTGTACAAACTGGCTCTATTTTACCTGAGTTGCCCCCCCTCCAGTATGTACTCCGAAAGAGTGTTTAGTGCAGCCGGGAACCTTGTCAGCGAAAGGCGTAGGAGGTTGCTTCCACAGAATGTGGAGAAGATGATGTTCATCAAAATGAATTATCAGCTCTTCCAGGGAGACCAGCCTCCAGAAGGTACAGAGGGACCTGTGGTGGTGGATTCAAGTGGGGACGAGTTAATACTTTGTGAGGATGAGGATGTACACACTGAAGAGGGTGAGGAATCGGTGGATGAGGAGGATGAGGATGACATCTTGCCTCCATAGAGCCAGTTTGTGCAGGGACACATTAATTGCCAGCTTGTTTTGTGGGGGCCCAAACGAACCAATCATTTCAGCCACAGTTGTGTGGCAGACCCTGGCGCTGAAATGATTGGTTTGTTAAAGTGTGCATGTCCTGTTTATACAACATAAGGGTGGGTGGGAGGGCCCAAGGACAATTCCATCTTGCACCTCTTTTTTTTCTTTGCATTATGTACAGTTTGGGGCCTAGTTTTTCAAACTGCCATCCTGTCTGCCACTGCAGTTTCACGCCTAGATGGGTCACGTGTTTGTGCCGCCCACTCGTGTCGCTTAGCATAGTCATCCAGCTACCTCGGTGCAACGTTTTGGACATAAAAACACTATTGTGAGGTGTGAGGTGTTCAGAATAGACTGGAAATGAGTGGAAATTAAGGTTATTGAGGTTAATAATAGCATAGGAGCAGAAAAACCTACAAATTCTGTGATTTTAGCTGTTTTTATGCTTTTTTAAAAAAAAATACAGATCCAAAACACAAAACCCAGAACCCAAAACACGGAAGGGTGGTTTTGGCAAAACCAATCCAGATCCAAAACACGAAGAAAGATCCAGATCCAAAACCAAAACACAAAACACGAAAAGTGGCCGGTGCACACCCCTATGGCATATACAGTACATATGAATGGAGGTTCAATCAAAACACAGTAAGGTTTGCAATTTTGTGCACTGCTTGCAAAGTATGCACAAAACTATACAATCAGAGGTAAAACCATATGTATACTATTATTTCCATGCTTTAGAATTGCATCATGTTCCTGAATAAAGTTGACACAAATCATTCCAGATGCCTTAAGTGAAGTAGTAATCACATACCTTCTTGTGATCCTTTCTAAGTGTGTGCAACCTTTTACTGTAGGTGCACTTTGTGATACTAGCCATGCATACTGATGCATGCCTGCTGAAGTGTCTTACTCTTTCTATGTACAATGCTCTGGACTACAGTTTAGCACATGAGAAAAAGGCTTATTTGAGCTTCTTTAGTCCTTCATCTCTATCAATTGTATCATGTCCTGAGAAAATGTTATTGACCTTGTTTAGTGAATACAGATGTCCTCTTACATCTTTACCAATTGTGTGGCAAATTGCAGCATGCATGGTGCGAGTCGCAGCACCTGCAAACTGGTACGCAGACTACATGCGGACCTGCGACTCCATAGGATTGCATGGTTCAAACGCAGTACGTGGCATGGCATACCGTGGTGCACACCGCAACAGCTAGTCGCATAGCATGATGCGTGTGCATGTTTGCAGCGCGGGCAGCAAAGATGCAAGAGTACACATCTGTATGTTTGCTTGTTAATGACCCTGACAGTTAGCTCATGTACTGAATCTGATATTCTGCTTGCTATCCTTAGAACGGTTGCTTAACTCCCAGAGACAACAATAGTTTTTGCCTCTGGGCGCAAGGTGCAGTTGTGATGATGTCGGCCATTGATGCAGGAGAGCCGCAGTACACAGACCCCATTACAGCACTGCTTTTTGTGTATTCCTTCTATTTACTTGATCTAGCATTTTCTGTATTTCTGAATGCCAACCAGTGCTCTCATATTGCTCATCTATTCTTTGAACATTCTTACTTGAATTTTTTATTGATTTCAACCAAGCAATTAACTGTATTTGTTGCAAAGTATAATGAGCCTCTATATTTACAGTGTTTATATTAACAGATCCTCAATTGGATTTGTTAGAGCTAATGCAAGCAGAGGTCAAAGGTATATGATCTAAACTAGTGTTTTCCAAACCCAATTCTCATGACCCACTCACAGTGCAGGTACGAAGGATATCCATGCATGAGCACAGGCAGGGAAATAGCGAGGGTGGTTCCAGTGGAGCACATGCTCCAGGCACCTGCTCCAGCCAGGGTGCCAGAGATCAGCTATCCAACAAATGGCAGAGCACTTGCTGAGCCTGAAAAGATCAGTGCCTTTAGACAAGGGTTGCTCACCACGCCCCCATATGGATGCACTGATCTATTTATGTGCTTCAGGCTCAGCTCATCAACAGGTGGAAGATCTAAGTGAGTGGGGAGAGCTGTGTAAGAAATGTATACACTGTGTGCATTTATATATACATTAATATGTAGCCCCAGGGCAGTATTTTGCATATGACCCTGTGGGATCTTAATCAGACTCTGGAACTGAACGGAAGGGAGGAAGGGTGGATCCACGGGTAATAAAGAGGGAGGAGGAGGTGGTCCCCTCCCATCATCAGCCCGGCTACTCCTCTTTTCCACCTCTGAGGTGGCTCCCATCTACCACCCTGGTCCAGACATCAGCCAGCCTGATTTGCACGAAGGAAAGAACATGGCATCTGTGTCCCTGTTGCTGAGGGGAGGGCTGAGCTGGGTGCTGATCCTGAGAGCCTGGGTCGTGGCACCCATGACTGGGATAAGCTTGAGCGGTGAGTCTGGTTAGGTCATGCCTGACTGCTCTGATGCCAAAATTCCAATAAGGGGCACTACTATGGCATGGGTAAAGGGGCACTACTGTGGCATAATGTGTAAAAGGGACACTACTGTGGAATAACATAAATAAGGGGCACTATTGTTAGACATAATGTGAATAAGGGGCACTACTGTGGCATTATGTGAACTATGGACATTATGGGATTCAATCTGGAAACCGGCTTACGTTAGCCCGACAGCCAACTTCCCGATTGCTTTATCCTGGTGAGGGTCAAATGACAGGTGTCTAAATCTAGACACCTGTCATTTTTCTGACGCTGGGAGACTGATCGGGATGCCGGGCGCCGCAAGCAGACAGTCGCGGGGGGAGGGTTAGGTTTTGGGCACCCGGGGGAGACTTAGGGTCAGGCACCCCCCCGGGAGGGTTAGGGTTAGGCTAGGGGGATGGAGTGTTAGGGCTAGGCACCCCCAGCGGGAGGTTAGCATTAGACCCCCCCTTGGGGGACTTAGGTTTAGGCGTTGGGAAGGGGTGGTTAGGTTTAGGTACTTAGAGGGGGGATTAGGGTTAGGCATGGGGGATGTTAGGGTTAGGCACCCCTAAGGATGGTTAGGGGGGTTAGGTTAGGTTAATTTGTACTTACCTAGGGATGATCGGGATTTCCAGCGCTGTCGGGCTGCCGCTGCCGGGATCTCTGCATCTGTTGGGCTGACGCTGCTGGGAATTGAACTGCCAGCCATGCATCACCCAGTCATACCGAGTGCAGACATTATGTATGGACATTACAGTGGCATAATATGTGGGGAATATTGTGTAGCATAATGTAAAAAATTAGACAAATTGTGACATAACGCAAATTAATGGACACTAATGTGTAGCATAACCTGCATTGTGGCCATTATTGTGTAACATAATGCAAATAAAGGACACTACTGTGGCGTAATATAAATAAAAGACACTACTGTGTGGCGTAATGTGAATTGTGGGCACTACTGTGTGGCATAACATGAATTGTGAGCACTACTGTGTGGCTTATTTTTAATTGGTCATATTACTTTAGTGGGCTGGAATATATCTAGCCCTCCATGACCCAGTTTCATACTGCCCCTTATGTTTATTTTTATTTCCCTTTAATTTACCCTTACATGCTTGACATGCCCCCTACTTGGCACACTTGCGGGGGTAGGGGCATGGTATCACACACATGCTCCGAGTGCCATGGCTACACGCTACACCCCTGAGCACAGGTGGCTTATTTATTACCTTGGTCATTCTGATTTACCCACATGTGCTAAAACAGGGCTATCCCTAATGTCTGGACTTTGAGTGGGCAAAGAGAATCGGTTTTGCGAAACACAAACCTGGAAAATATGCTTAGACCTTTCAGATACATTGTGCTCTATGTCACCAAGTAATGGAAAAGAAAGTTGAAAAGAATCTTATGCACTGGTTTTTCTATCATAACCATGTGATATTTATATATGTAGGGGTTGCTCTCACTGATAATAAGGATTGGACATTCAATACAAGAAGGGAATAATTGTCTTGGAGTGATATACTTAAGTCACCCACAGATGGTAGAAATGGAAAAGTGTTACTAATATATTATGTCACTTTCAAGAAACAAAACAAATAAACACCTATTTATTTACTCAGATACAGTACAATATAAACAATTCCTCAATAGCCGACTGTAAAATATACTAAATAATCAGTATAGTAAAACATATTTTAAGCTCAATATTTACTAACCATATCTATTCGGCGCCAAAGAGTATTTTAATCCTACATTGTTTTCCTACTATAGAAAAGAGATACTGTAGGTATAAATACAAATACAGGTGTCTCCTCAAATACTGTGGCATCAGTCGTGCCAAACAGACCCTGTCTGCACATCAGGTCCCGGACAACTTGGGCACGCCAAGAGTCTTTCATGCTCCAAATTTTTGTCTTAAGCCATATTCTTCTAGATTACACTGATCAATTTGATATGTAACATTTGCACATCTGTGTGCAACTGAGTCATAATCTGTATACAAAGTGCTGCGATGCAGCAGCCACGTTTTTTTCTCACACCAAGTTTCTGTGTTCTACGTCTGCATGTGTTTAAAACTAATTCCTGTGTGGTTAGAGTCGCAGCCCAGCCTCTCTTGTACACTTTGAGTGGTATTTCCTTGAGTCTATGATATAAATAGGATGCAAAATCTAAAGAAAAAGAGGGTATGCTCCACATCTTAGATTGGCTCAGTAGCACCAGGCGTCTCACATTTAGGTGCTGGATATAGAGGACACATCTTTATACTGTAAATACATGCTCTAATATAATTGATGTATTGTGCATGTATCTGTAAATTGTTAAACCTGTGTCACAGCATTGCAGTAAATGAAGCAAAGTGAATTTAAACTCATATAGATCTGTAAGTAAAAATTAGGAGGACAATATTCATAATAAAATACAACATATCAAATCCAGAACAATTCCACAAATATATAAAGTTTAAACATGTAAAAAATAATTATTTCATTATTATCGTTTGTGGTGAAAATCAAAATTCTAATATAATATAATTACAAATGTTTGTATAAAATACTGGTTAAAAAAAGCAATATATTTATTAAATGGATAAATATTGTTTTAAAATAAACAATTAATTTTGTGTAACTTTTTTATATTTATAAAGAATTCATTTTTTTAAACACAATTTTGCAAAAATAATGTTTAGTCATGAAATTTTAGAAACTTTTGCTGACACCATATTTGAGAAACATTTCAATTGCTGCAAAATACTGATATTTATGGAAAACTTTAAATCTGCTGAAATGTTTCTCTCATCTAAAATTGTTAAATATATTCTTCTGACACATAACATACATGATTTTTACTAAAAAATACTACAGTATATTATTGAT
The DNA here is from genome assembly GCA_031769625.1 of Taudactylus pleione. Taxonomy (NCBI): domain Eukaryota; kingdom Metazoa; phylum Chordata; class Amphibia; order Anura; family Myobatrachidae; genus Taudactylus; species Taudactylus pleione. The sequence goes on from JAUIMM010000115.1 coordinate 8,544,819, forward strand.
GTCCATAAATTCATTGTTTGGAATATACTGTATACTTAGAATTCTAGTACAGGGCAATGCAACTTTTAGATATTTTTTTCAGGATACATAAAGAAAGTTGGATCCTGGATGTCTTTCAGCGCATTAGTAGTGATGAAGGAATCTGTCATATACCATATGATCTGGAAATTTCAAATCAAGAATTGAGCCATATAGTAAGAAAAGCAGAAAAGTGGCGAGGTATCAATGGAGAAAGAAGAAAGGTAGGGAAAAAGCAATTTTAATATTTTATTATCAAACTTATCTACTTTAAACACCTTGGGATCTCATAAGGAGGTAGAAATTTGCAAAATTGAATGTAACTAACTTGGCTATTAAATTTATTATAGCTGCAAATTCTAAATGTGAGTGTGTGTGCACAAAAACAATTACAAAAAGATGACCACTAATGTAAATGCGCTTATACAGTATATTAACAAAAAGGGTACAATGATGTTTCAGAACAGATTCAAGACACACCAAAATACTTTGATATAGATGCTTTCTTTACATTAAAAAATTCTAATTAAGCACATAGAAATAAATAACAATAAATTGTAAATTTAACAACTGGGTCTTAAATACCAGCCTAAGCATGCAAATCTAACAGATACAGTATTTCTCCTTCAGATATAAAAAGTGAAAAACTGCAATGCAAGTATAAATAATTTTGATGATAGACTGCAGGTTCCAGGATGTAATTTAAATTGCAAAAGAGCTGTATTTGCACTAAGACATGTACAACTGAAATAGCAAGTACGGTATATGGATAAAGGTAAGCAGGCAAGTGGATAAAGGTGTTATGTAACAATTTTCTGAAAACTATTTTTTTCTAATGGATTAAGGTGTTATGACCTAGGGATCATAGTAACAATGTTATTTAAAATGTTAATAGTCTAGTTACTAATTTTGTTAATAAAAGTGGTATGTCCAATTCTTAAGTCAGATTTTAGTGGAGAATTTATCTTCAACTGTAAATATCTCAGTTTCTTCTAAACATAACATAACACCTCCATCCATTCACCTCTTCATATATCTGGTATATCAGACCTACTGTACAGTAGTTATTATATTTACAATTGATTGTTATTTATTTCTATGTGCTTAATTATTAGAAATTATTTTTTCATATAAAGATATTATCTGTATCAAATTATTATGTTGATGTTCCTTGAATCTGTCTTACCACAGAGTGCCCCAGAAAAAGAGCCTTCTCTTTCTACTTTTGTATAGTACATGTGTAAAACTTTTGGCTCTAGGGAGCACCACCAACCTGAGTGATTCTCAACCCTGAATTGGGTCACACACAGTATATATATGTTGGTAAATAATATATAATCATATATATTAATATTCTGTGCGGATTCATCCCCTTCTTCTACATTTGTCTTACCACATCATACACACACACATATAAAATTGTTTGTATGTATGTTCGTGATAAACTCGAGAACTACTGAACTGATTTTGATTGGGTTTTCACTGAAATGTTCCATGAACACCAATCCTTTCTCCTCATCAGGAAGTTATTACAGAAATAGCTTAAGGGTTTCTTCCAGCAGCAGCTCCTTGTATAATCTTGGGGGTGGAGTTTGTAATATATACTCCCTCTCCAGTCTCCAAGAAGTATCTTTCACTCATTTGCATAGACACACCTAATCTCATCAGCTGACACTCCCCATGCTATCCATGATAACATCTTCTGGGTGTTATTTGTTGTGTAGCTGCAGTGGGAAGTAGTGAGAGTGGGAATGTGACATGCAGCAGCAGCAGGTAATGATGGCATTTACTATACAGATGGAGCAGAGTGTGGTGTTCTTGTACTGCATTGCATGTGCATCCAACTCCAGGGCCCTGTTATTAAATCACAGAGCAGACTCTTGTGTCCTCTTATTTAGATACAGGTGGAGCAGACTCCTTTCTCCTGTTTTAATATATGTGGAGCAGACTCTGGTATCTTGTTATGATACATGTGTAGCAGACTCTGGTGTCCTGTGTTGATTTATGTGGATCAGACTCTGGTCTCCTGTTATGATACATGTGGAGCAGACTCTGGTGTCCTGTTATGATACGTGTGGAGCAGACTCTGGACTCTGGTTTTATCATGGGCGAAGCAGCGGGCAACAGCTAGTATTTATATATAAGCACATTTCCACTAACGATCATAATGATGTAACCAGGTTTCCAAATAAGAACATAGCATTGAATGCGGAAGTGCTAGGAGATTCCAGTTTGCTGTGTTCAATTTATCCTACTTACAGTACAACCTGAATCCATGGTCTGTTTCTGCAATGGAAACAAACTTGAAAATAGGTGAGCCATAATGACCTGTTAATTATCTACTTCATCTCAGACTGAACTGATATACTGTATAACATATATACTGTAGATAGGCAGTGTACTGTCATAAAGAAGTTAAAATTTATTGAAGACATGCAGTGACTTATTTATGATGAGTCTGTGCTGATTATTTATTTTTTTATTTTGTTTTTCTCTGTTGTATCTATTACAAAAAAGCAGAATAAACATTTTGTTGCAGTTGGTCAGATACTATGCATATATTACATGAAGAGATGTGGGGGTCCGGTTCTCAGAGAACCGACAACTACCGAATGTATGGGTTCTGAGTCAAACCGAGTCCAAGTTCGGTATCACTTTTGTGTACCAAGTCGAACCAAGTTCCGGTTCAGATCTTCCTGCTGTTGGGAACTTGGATTTATTTTTTATATTTATTTTTAAAAAATACAGATCCCAAACCAAAACACGTGAGGATAGTTTTGCCAAACCAAAACACGAAGATGAATCCAGATCCAAAACCAAAACCAAAACACGGGGGTTGGCGCACATTTTTAATTACATCAGTTCTAGTTGTTTTTATACATGCTATACTTTACATAAGATTGGAGAATTTTTATAGAAACTGAGCAAATGTACTGCAACCCTTAGCAATAATAGTTTATAAATTTTATCTTTTTTTTCTAGTGTTACTTTGAGAATGAAAGCAATTATTTGAAGAGTTACTTCACAATTTTCATTTAAATGAATTTTCAGAAATGTCCTTGAAAAGTCTTTTAAATAGAAAAAAAACAATATTTATGAATTTTATCATTTGGTCAAGTTAGTCATATAAAATAAAAATATTTATATTTGTCATCGTGTTCTAGCCTGTGACATCAGAGAACAATAACAATTAATTTCCACTTTAACATTAGACCTTAGTCTGAGTCTTTTCCTAGAATTCAGACCTGCCTAGAAAGTACATTGCAACTGGATTCACAAGATTAAGGGGAATAGCAACCTACAACTGTTATATTGAGTTTGTTACTCATAAATACTTGACTTGTGGCTTATGTCATTGACTACACGTTTATATTACTGGTGAATGGCCCATATAATTAGCCTGTGTTTGGCAAACTGGTTACAAAGTTAATAATTTGCTATTTATGTTTTATCAGTGAATCTGAAACAATTCACATTTTATACAACATATTGAAAGGGAGATGTATCAAGCCCTAGAGAGAGAGATACAGTGGATATGTTGTCCAAAGAAACCATCAGCTTCTGTCATTTTATAGACTGTGCTAGATAAATGACAGTTAGAAGCAGACCGGTTGCTTTGGACAACATATGCATTTTTCTCTCTCCAAGGTTGTATATATGTATCTCCCTCTGGAAGAGAATTAACAAAGAGGGTAAAATATTTACTGTGTCTAATTCTAGCCACACATTAAGGGACTGATGCAGAGTTATGGTAAAAAAAAGAGCAAACATTTCCTTAAAAAAAAGAACTAAATAATAGCATATTTTTGCACAGAGCCATTCACAATATAAAATGCATCACCTTCACATCAGCAGCATTTGTGCATTGTTTATGACAATACATCAGCATGTATTTGCATCTACTCTGTAGCAGGTGCAGAAGATAATCCCCCTAACAGGCATATAGTCAGTTTCTGCAGGTCTGGATGTGTCACCTTTATTGTACATACCAGGGCTGACTCTAGCCAATTTGGTGCCCTAGGCAAGATTTTGGCTGGTGCCCTCTAGAAGATAATCCCTCAACCAATTTTAAAGTGGGTACACACATGACAGATATATCTGCAGATCGACTGATCTGTAGATATATCTGCAGATTATGGTTGTTCATACACAATGAACAACCATCATCTGGGGCCCCGCTGGCCAGCTATCACATAGCGACCCCCTCCCTTCTGGCCACTGCAGTAAGTGTAAGGGTGTTCAGCTGAATGCATGTACACACAGCACGATGAGCATATATATCTGCCAACGGCTGTACTGCACAGCTGATGCGATATGTCTGTGAACAACGTTGTTCACGGACATATTGTGTGTACGGGATATGTTCAGCATCTCAGCGGATGAGACTTATATATATATACACACACATGTATATCTATACATATATATTCACACACATATATATAGATATATATATATACATACATACATACATACAAAAAGCACTAATCCACGGCACTCACCATTCCTAGATTTGGGGTGCAACAGGGTGACCACATTGTTTAAATAGAAATCACAGAGGCTCTGCACTCACCATAATAACTAACAATAATATTATTAATACATATAATAAACTGTGGGGTTTTGTTTCATGAATTTATCAATGTATTTAAGCTTGCAGCCCCCATTATGGGACGCTACGTTACTGCAAGTCCCTACTCTATTGCTCAGAATTATGACATGGGACTAGCCATCACATATATATATATATATATATATATATATATATATACACATATACACAAATATATTGTGTGTCTGCACACTCTTATGTGTAGTCAATATGCCAGGGTGCTACCACAATATGGAGTAGACGAGTCCACATCCAGCATGCATAAATCCTTAGGATAGGGGTGCACTCAACAGACTTTAGGTTTCAGTAAAAACGTTTTTTACTCCATGGCAATGAAGCACAATCACACCCACGTTTCGGTCCCTTCTGGACCTTTGTCAAGGAACAAGTGAGATTATCCTACAACTGACATTAAATACCCATAACCCCTCCCACATATAAAACACATACAAACATATAAACCCAGACATGGATACACTTTCAGACTCAGAATCAGCGGTGCAACATAACAAAGGTATAAGTCCTTTGCCAATTAAAGGACATCCAGTGTCCTGTGGATACATATATACACACTCGCCGCGAGTCCGGAATCCAGTGCCAGCGGTGACACTCAGGTGAACCGCACACCGCCGGAAGCAGCCGCAGTCACACCACAACATACCGTCATAACATGGTAACTGTGGCAACCGGGGTAAACAAGTACCCATAGTAAGCGTTAAAGCACTGTCATTATACAATACAGAAAGGTATTGGATCAGTGAGCGCAGCACTAGTTATACAATATGTATAAAAATACAATCTGTTTAAAACTACAATATGTACAGAAATGTACCATATAATATCTTGTCCCCATGGACTATCAGCACTAGACTAGTGGGAACCTAGTGGATCAGATGGATCTTGTTATATAACCACGTAACATCAAATAATACAGTAGACACAATAAAATAACAATTAGTCTACATCATATGCATATTCAACATATGTAGACCTTCCATACATACAGAGATGATATTGACCAATTTGGGCATCGATTGCAACTACCACCAAAACATATGAAAAAATATTACAAATATTAAAAAATATTGAAAAAATATTGTGAATATAACAAAATATTAAAAAGTTTAATATTTTGTGTTTTGTTTTATTTTACTTCAGAGTGCACCCCTAATTCATATGTATTGATTCAATTAGGCTCTTTGGCCATATGGTGTCTTATTTGAATATCCACTGTGCTTCTCGGCGTGGAAGTATTTTTGCTCTATCACCAACCCTTTGTAGTGGGGGTACCCGATCAATGATCATACATCTAAGGGATGCCAATTGATGTTGATGTTGTACAAAATGTTGTGCTACAGGTTTATCAGTTACCAGTTTTCAGAGCCAACCTTATAGACGAACGGTGGTTGGCCATCTGTTCACGAAATGGCCGTATCATTTTCCCCATATACACAAATGAACAGGGGTAAATTAGAATGTATATCACATAATTAGAGGTACATGTTAATCGGTGCTTGGTGTTCATCTTACGACCGTTGTGTGGATGTGAAAAAAAGCTCCCTGTATTCATACTTCTGCAGGTCATACAGTTTAGGCACCGAAAGCACCCGGTCTTAGTAGTGGATAGCCAACCTTCATTATCTTCCTTCAGTGACATATTAGGGTGCATTAGCATATCTCTTAGATTAGGACCTCTCTGATTGAATCATAGGTTTTTTGGGGAGTGATTTGCCAAAAGAGGGATCAGAGGTTACTAAATCCCAATTCTTTTTAATAGCTGTCCTGGTTGCAAAGTTCCTAGTGTCAAATATGGTCAGAAAGACAAAGGACCTCATTCAGAGTCGGTCATTGCGGCCGCACGGTCGTACGCCACCGATGTTCGCTAAACTGCGCATGCGTAAAGTTCGCAATGCGCGTGCGCAAACTAGCTGCTATGATCAGAAATTTCTCTCTCCTTGAACACAGCCAGGTCGGTAGTATGAGTGACAGAATGAGGCGTTTGTGGGTGGTAACAGGGGAAGGTGCTTGAAAACGGGGGAGTGGAGATCTGAACGCAGGCGTGCCTAATTATGCGAACGGTGTTTTATAGGAGTGCATACTTAACAAAGTAGTGTCATGGCACACGTGACATGGGTGGTTTGTACACTGACCTGATTGTAGTGCTTAAGAGAGGGTATTGTCAACCTTAAGCTCTACGACCAGTTCCGATGGTTACCGATGGTCTCGATTAATCCTTATATAGCCGAGATGACGTGTAATGCGTACGAGAAGGGGGCGTATTTTTTGTCTTCCGGCCGCATCCTCCCCTTGGTCGGCCACCTAACGATCCGATCTTAAGGACGCAACTTGCGAGTGCATCATTTGCATATCCGGCCCCTTTTCCCTTACGACCGTGCAGCCGCAACGACCGACTCTGAATGAGGTCCAAAGTTCTTATCATCTTTAGTTGTTTTCTCTCTCTTATTATTAAAGATAGTTCTGGCTTTATATAAATATCTCTCAATAACCTTCGGATATTACCCTCTTTCGTAAAATCAATGTTTTATCTCACGAGTATATACATATATCTATACATAAATATATATATATATATATATATACATATATATATAGAGAGAGAGAGAGAGAGAGAGAGAGAAATATGACCGGCACTGCACCCAACTCAAGGAATACCCGGGTGCTCACCCATGCTCCTAAAATGGGACAGCACTCCTGGGTTTTAAATAATCAGAATGGATTCCTCCTTATCACCGTTTCATAAATGTAATATTTGTTTTATCAAGGATACTTTTATCAAAATATACATATATACATATCTATACACATGGATATACATATAAATACTCACATACATATATATATATATATATACACACACACACATTTATATTCACACACATGTATACAGTACATACATGTGTGTATATATATATATATATATATATATATATAGCAGCAGTACTGTTAAAGACAATCAGCACACCAAATTGAATACAAAAAAAGTCTTTATAAAGCACATAGCATGTATCCCATAATCAGTTCCACGAAACTTCCAAACATACATAGACACTGCAAAAAACTGTATGAAAACAAGGGAAACACTTCCTATATAAATAGAATACTCATCGCTTCATATTGGGAACAATGATCAGGGTAAGCAATCCGATGCCCATGCCCGACATTAGCCGTTTCAGTGCATACGTGCACCTTCCTCCTGGGACAGCATAATGCATACAGAGCCAGCTCTATCTGACATACCTACCTGGCCATCCGTCAACACCCACAATCATCCACAACAAACGCGCTCACCTGTGTAATCCCACCGGGATCTCACTGCTGCGTGGCATTACCGGAAGTGACATTCTATCCAACTTCCTGTACAATGGAACGCAAGCCATAGCCAGCATAACCAAGCAACCACTAAGGCTGCATAACTAGTTCCGTAATCAGAATACAAATAAAGTTGCCACGCTACCATAATGATAACCTTATTTACCTAATGAGAGCGCATAATGTAGGGGACGAAGCGGGCTAAAATGGATGAACAGATGTGGTCTATCCGTATAATACATGCTAATGATCCCACAAACAACACACATAGAACACATAAAAAGAAAGAAAAAGGCAAAAAACTGATAATGAAAAGATTATAAAAAACAAGAAAGGCTTAATTCCTCATTTTAACCCATGCAATCGTATATACGTTGGCAAAACAATCAGAATGCTCAAAGAACGACTTCCTTTACATCGTTCCTCTATTAAAAAAGCCTTTATCAGTATGGACGGCAATACTCCCCCGGTAGCGAGACATTTTGTGGAAATGAAACATAGCCCATTGGACTTTAAAGTCATGCCTATAGATCAAATTCCACCAATGAAAAGAGGGGGTGATCGAAATAGGAGTCTGTTGCAATGTGAGACTAGATGGATCTATAACTTGAAATCAATTTCTCCAGTTGGTTTAAATGAGGAATTAAGCCTTTCTTGTTTTTTATAATCTTTTTTATTATCAGTTTTTTGCCTTAAATTTTTCTTTTTCTTTTTATGTGTTCTATGTGTGTTTTTTGTGGGATAATTAGCATGTATTATACTGATAGACCACATCTGTTCATCCGTTTTAGCCCTCTTCATCCCCTACATTATGCGCTCTCATTAGGTAAATAAGGTTATCATTATGGTAGCGTGGCAACTTTATTTGTATTCCGATTATGGAACTAGTTATGCAGCCTTGGTGGTTGCTTGGTTACGCTGGCTATGGCTTGCGTTCCATTGTACAGGAAATTGGATAGAATGTCACTTCTGGTAATGCCACGCAGCAGTGAGATCCCGGTGGGATTACACAGGTGAATGCATTTGTTGTGGATGATTGTGGGTGTTGATGGATGGCCTGGTGGGTATATCAGATAGAGCTGGCTCTGTATGCATTATGCTACCCCAGGAGGAAGGTGCACGTACGCACCGAAACGGCTGCTGTCGGGCATGGGCATCGGATTGCTTACCCTGATCATTGTTCCCAATATGAAGCGATGAGTATTCTATTTATATGGGAAGTGTTTCCCTTGTTTTCATACAGTTTTTTGCAGTGTCTATGGACATTTGGAAGTTTTGTGGAACTGATTATGGGATACATGCTATGTGCTTTATAAAGACTTTTTTTGCATTCAATTTGGTGTGCTGATTGTCTCTAACAGGACTGTTGCTATTTACCAATTTTAAGGTCATGCACCCACCAGTATACTTAGTTTGGGTGTGCAAGTTTCTCTGTTTTTTATATATATATATATATATATATATATATAAAACAAACAAATGAATGGATGGTACTTGTAGCTTTCATAACATGTGAAAATAATACGCTAAGACCAGCATTTAATCCGTCAACGTTTCAAAGTATTAACTCCTTTATCAAGACAAATGATCAATAGACAATTACATACCTTTATAGAAAGACACCCCCGTGCATCACCTTCACCATAACGTCGTCTCATGGAGATCTGATGACGTCATCAGATTACGCCACAGCTTCCGCTACACAGCATCCAACAGAGACACGTACCTCCCCATGTGACCCATCACCATGGTTACAACTAAACATTCAACTGAAAAAGCAAAAAACAGGGATAAGTTAACAAATGTATAGCGATATTAGCCTGGAAAAAATAATAATATTATACCTATTGATATGCAGAGAAGCTGACCAAGAGCGGGATCCGCTCATTCTATACAAATAAGAACTACTCTGATGAAAATATCGGTACTAATATTACATAGACTAAATAAAATTTATTAGTACCTAAAACACATATATTAGACTATACTCAGTTATGAAGCCCAATATAAAGGTGATTATTTTACAAAAAATATGTTAGCGACAGTGTTTCATTTAAACCATTTGGTTGTACTGTGTTAAGTAAATGTATCCATTTTAACTCCCAACGAAGTAAAGCTTTGCTGCGATCACCTCCTCTAAGTTGTAGGGGTTCATGATCTATCATTTTGTATCTGATAGAGGATAATCCATGTCTGAAATCCCGAAAGTGTCTGGCTACTGGTTGTTCTGATTCTTTCCCTTCGATTGCAGCTCTTATAGCTGAACGATGTAATGCTATCCTCTCTTTGAATTGGCGAGTGGTCTTCCCTATATATAATAGGCCACATGGGCACCTAATGAAGTATACCACAAACTTGCTGGTGCAAGTCAGTGGATATTTAATTTGAAATCTTCTTCCCGAATGAGGGTGTACAAATGTATCTCCAATTTCCAGTGAGCTGCATGTAACGCAGCCGAGGCATTTAAAGTTGCCAGATTTACGTGACAAAAAATGTAAGGGTGTACTCGCTTTTAATCCAGAGATATCATTGTGTACAACTTGGTCCTTTATGTTCTTTCCTCTCCGGTATGCTGACAAAATTGAGGTATTCTTAAACATCGGTAGTGTATTATCACCTGTTATAATAGGCCATAGTTTCTTTGCCTCAAGCTGTAGATCATTATTTATCGGTGAAAACTCCTGTATCCATAAAATTTTGTCCTCTTGTTTCTTCTTAGTTGTAGGTTGTAAGCATTTGTTTCTGGATAGAGCTAACACTTTCATTTTAGCTGCTTTCAACTTCTTGTATTGGTATCCCCTTACTAAAAATTTCAAAAGCATCAGGTCAATTTGTTTAATGCCATCCTCTGGGTCACTGCAGATTCTGAACACACGGAGGAATTGTGAGAATGGGAGTCCTCGTTTGAGTGCAACAGGATGATAACTATTTGCTTGTAGCAATGTGTTTCTATCCGTGTTTTTTAAGTATAATGTAGTATGGAAATCCTTTGTATCTGTAAGTGATACAGCAACATCCAGAAAATGTACCATAGTCTGGCTGTACTGAAACGTAAATTTAATAGCGGTGTCTTTTTCATTGATAGAATCCATCATCCTTATAAACAAATCCTCTGTGCCAGTCCATATGAAGAATATGTCGTCTATATAACGTCCATATCCCTTAATGTAATCAGAATAGGGGTTACCAGTCAGAAACAGATCGTTCTCTACTTCAACCATAAATAGGTTCGCGAAACATGGTGCTACACACGAACCCATAGCACATCTAGCGCGTTGGATATAAAAGCCATTATTGAAGACAAAATAATTACGGGTTAAAGTCAATTCTAAGAGGGTTAGTACAAAGTCCACATTTGGTCCCGAATATAATGGTTATCTGTCAGAACTTTACGAATAGCAGCCAGTCCCCTGTCATGTGGAATGCTGGTATAAAGATTGATTACATCCACTTTACACAAGTACACTGTCTCATTTAGAGGTTGTAGCGATTGCAGTTGAAGTATAAATTCAGTGGTATCCTTTAGGACCGTACTTTGCCCTTGGACTACCGGCTGTAACACGTAATCTAGATATTGGGATATAGAGTAATATAACGAATCATGGGCTGCAATGATCGGACGACCCGGTGGAAACATAGGGTCTTTATGCAGTTTCGGAATTGTGTATAGCACTGGGATTTTTGGAAAAGTACATTTTAACATCTCAGCAATTTTATTTGGGATTATGAGATCTTTAACTGCATTGTCCAGGATGGTATCCAATTCTTTTTAAACATTGGAGTGGGGTCCTTTGGTAAAGCTTCATAAACTGTTGTTACTGATAATTGTTTATAGATCTCAGTTTTATATTCTTCAATGTCCTGGACCACGATCCCCCCACCTTTATCGGCAGGATGGATTACAATGTCCGTATATTGACTGAGATCATGAAGAGCAGTTTTTTCTGCTGCTGACAAATTGAAGTTTTCTTTCTGGTTAGGACCTTTATATTGGTCAATATAATCATTCATCCTGGACGTAAAATATTTCATAGCCGAATTTTTAGAAGGGGGGTCAAACGAGGATGGCTTATAGAAAGATGGGGTAGATTCCGTAGGTCTATTAGTGGGGCCAAAAAAATTCCCTTAATTTCATACGTCTATTGAACTTAAAAAGATCAATTTTGTTGTTAAATTTATTAATTTGAGTAGTAGGGACAAAGGATAATCCCTTATTAAGGACACTTATTTCAGCAGATGTTAAAATCCTATTAGATAGGTTAAAGACTAGGTCTTCTTTTTGTAAATTCTTTTTGTATATCCTCGTCCATTGACCTCCTCGACGTGTGAATCCCCTTTGTCTACTTCCCGTTGGTTCCTCGTAGTTACCCCTAAAGGGGGTCTCTTTGAGGTTATATTTGAGGGTCCCCCTACACATTCTGCGTCACTAGAGGTGGCTGCACCACTAGATGTATCCGTCTCAAGAGGATACTTCTTTGTTGATTTCGGTCTAGATCTCCAATTTGGTTTTCGTCCTCTATTATGAACCCAGCTATATACTTTAGATTCCGAATAGTCTCTATCCACAGAGACTTGTTATGCTTTTTTGAACTTTATTAAATCCAGTTTATATTTTTCTACCTGATCAGTCAGGTTCTTCAACCAATCCTTAGAAGTATCCGTTTGAAATTTAGGTACATTGATAGATTCAAATAATTGAATCTTTTCCTTAACTAGCTCCAATTCCCTGGTCAATTCAGCTATCACCAGCAGCATTAAATCAAATGAGCACTTATTTAGTACTGCTGCCCATTTACGGCAGAATTCCGCATTGTAACGTCCTATTGTAGGTATATTCTTGATTCGAAATCCACGTGGGATCTTTTTATCCCTAAAATAGTCTGAAATGGTAACACCATGGAGGAAAAAATCTATTTCGCGTTTTTTGAGACGTACAAGCTGTATAAAAAGTTGCTCCAAAGATTCCTCTCCTGCTGTGACCTGTAAATTGGTCTTTATCAATATGGATTCTGCATCCATATCCGAGAATGTCAAAATGTCTCCTAATGGGAGAACAACATTAAAGAAACCTCCTGTTTCTCTACTTTCAGCATTATTAGACATCACTGTTAAAATCTGGATATCACAATATCCTCTGGCGACTCGATGCTGGTGTCAGAAATATTAATAATGGGTGCCTCGACTGTAGCAATTTTCACATAGTCCAAACCTGTGACACAACTGCTATAATATATAATCCACTCTGTCTGGCACTCCAAATAAACGATACACAACGTGCCCGGTGCCCTTCCTGGGTAGTGATAATATCAAACAAATGAATGGATGGCACTCGTAGCTTTCATAACATGTGAAAATAATACGCTAAGACCAGCATTTAATCCGTCAACATTTCGAAGTATTAACTCCTTTATCAAGACAAATGAACAATAGACAATTACATACCTTTATAGAAAGACACCCCCATGCATCACCTTCACCATAACGTCGTCTCGTGGAGATCTGATGATGTCATCAGATTGCGCCACAGCGTCCACTACACAACAGCCAACAGAGACACGTACCTCCCCATGTGACCCATCACCATGGTTACAACTAAACATTCAACTGAAAAAGCAAAAAACAGGGATAAGTTAACAAATGTATAGCGATATTAGCCTGGAAAAAATAATAATATTATACATATTGATATGCAGATAAGCTGACCAAGAGCGGGATCCGCTCATTCTATACAAATAAGAACTACTATGATGAAAATATCGGTACTAATATTACATAGATTAATTAAAATTTATTAGTACCTAAAACACATATATTAGACTATACTCAGTTATGAAGCCCAATATAAAGGTGATTATTTTACAAAAAATATGTTAGCGACAGTGTTTCATTTAAACCATTTGGTTGTACTGTGTTAAGTAAATGTATCCATTTTGACTCCCGATGAAGTAAAGCTTTGTTGCGATCACCTCCTCTAAGTTGTAGGGGTTCATGATCTATCATTTTGTATCTGATAGAGGATAATCCATGTCTGAAATCCCGAAAGTGTCTGGCTACTGGTTGTTCTGATTCTTTCCCTTCGATTGCAGCTCTTATAGCTGAACGATGTAATGCTATCCTCTCTTTGAATTGGCGAGTGGTCTTCCCTATATATAATAGGCCACATGGGCACTTAATGAAGTATACCACAAACTTGCTGGTGCAAGTCAGTGGATATTTAATTTGAAATCTTCTTCCTGAATGAGGGTGTACAAATGTATCTCCAATTTCCAGTGAGCTGCATGTAACGCAGCCGAGGCATTTAAAGTTGCCAGATTTACGTGACAAAAAATTTAAGGGTGTACTGATCTTTTTAAGTTCAATAGACGTATGAAATTGAGGGAATTTTTTGGCCCCACTAATAGACCTACGGAATCTACCCCATCTTTCTATAAGCCATCCTCGTTTGACCCCCCTTCTAAAAATTCAGCTATGAAATATTTTACGTCCAGGATGAATGATTATATTGACCAATATAAAGGTCCTAACCAGAAAGAAAACTTCAATTTGTCAGCAGCAGAAAAAACTGCTCTTCATGATCTCAGTCAATATACGGACATTGTAATCCGTCCTGCCGATAAAGGTGGGGGGATCGTGGTCCAGGACATTGAAGTATATAAAACTGAGATCTATAAACAATTATCAGTAACAACAGTTTATGAAGCTTTACCAAAGGACCCCACTCCAATGTTTAAAAAAGAATTGGATACCATCCTGGACAATGCAGTTAAAGATCTCATAATCCCAAATAAAATTGCTGAGATGTTAAAATGTACTATTCCAAAAATCCCCGTACTATACACAATTCCGAAACTGCATAAAGACCCTATGTTTCCACCGGGTCGTCCGATCATTGCAGCCCATGACTCGTTATATTACTCTATATCCCAATATCTAGATTACGTGTTTCAGCCGGTAGTCCAAGGGCAAAGTACGGTCCTAAAGGATACCACTGAATTTATACTTCAACTGCAATCGCTACAACCTCTAAATGAGACAGTGTACTTGTGTACAGTGGATGTAATCAATCTTTATACCAGCATTCCACATGACAGGGGACTGGCTGCTATTCGTAAAGTTCTGACAGATAACCATTATATTCGGGACCAAATGTGGACTTTGTACTAACCCTCTTAGAATTGACTTTAACCCGTAATTATTTTGTCTTCAATAATGGCATTTATATCCAACGCGCTGGTTGCGCTATGGGTTCGTGTGTAGCACCATGTTTCGCGAACCTATTTATGGTTGAAGTAGAGAACGATCTGTTTCTGACTGGTAACCCCTATTCTGATTACATTAAGGGATATGGACATTATATAGACGACATATTCTTCATATGGACTGGCACAGAGGATTTGTTTATAAAGATGATGGATTCTATCAATGAAAAAGACACCGCTATTAAATTTACGTTTCAGTACAGCCAGACTATGGTACATTTTCTGGATGTTGCTGTATCACTTACAGATACAAAGGGTTTCCATACTACATTATACTTAAAAAACACGGATAGAAACACATTGCTACAAGCAAATAGTTATCATCCTGTAGCACTCAAACGAGGACTCCCATTCTCACAATTCCTCCGTGTGTTCAGAATCTGCAGTGACCCAGAGGATGGCATTAAACAAATTGACCTGATGCTTTTGAAATTTTTAGTAAGGGGATACAAATACAAGAAGTTGAAAGCAGCTAAAATGAAAGTGTTAGCTCTATCCAGAAACAAATGCTTACAACCTACAACTAAGAAGAAACAAGAGGACAAAATTTTATGGATACAGGAGTTTTCACCGATAAATAATGATCTACAGCTTGAGGCAAAGAAACTATGGCCTATTATAACAGGTGATAATACACTACCGATGTTTAAGAATACCTCAATTTTGTCAGCATACCGGAGAGGAAAGAACATAAAGGACCAAGTTGTACACAATGATATCTCTGGATTAAAAACGAGTACACACTTACATTTTTTGTCACATAAATCTGGCAACTTTAAATGCCTCGGCTGCGTTACATGCAGCTCACTGGAAATTGGAGATACATTTGTACACCCTCATTCGGGAAGAAGATTTCAAATTAAATATCCACTGACTTGCACCAGCAAGTTTGTGGTATACTTCATTAGGTGCCCATGTGGCCTATTATATATAGGGAAGACCACTCACCAATTCAAAGAGAGGATAGCATTACATCGTTCAGCTATAAGAGCTGCAATCGAAGGGAAAGAATCAGAACAACCAGTAGCCAGACACTTTCGGGATTTCAGACATGGATTATCCTCTATCAGATACAAAATGATAGATCATGAACCCCTACAACTTAGAGGAGGTGATCGCAACAAAGCTTTACTTCGTCGGGAGTCAAAATGGATACATAAACTTAACACAGTACAACCAAATGGTTTAAATGAAACACTGTCGCTAACATATTTTTTGTAAAATAATCACCTTTATATTGGGCTTCATAACTGAGTATAGTCTAATATATGTGTTTTAGGTACTAATACATTTTAATTAGTCTATGTAATATTAGTACCGATATTTTCATCATAGTAGTTCTTATTTGTATAGAATGAGCGGATCCCGCTCTTGGTCAGCTTCTCTGCATATCAATATGTATAATATTATTATTTTTTCCAGGCTAATATCGCTATACATTTGTTAACTTATCCCTGTTTTTTGCTTTTTCAGTTGAATGTTTAGTTGTAACCATGGTGATGGGTCACATGGGGAGGTACGTGTCTCTGTTGGCTGCTGTGTAGCGGATGCTGCGGCGTAATCTGATGACGTCATCAGATCTCCATGAGACGACGTTATGGTGAAGGTGATGCACAGGGGTGTCTTTCTATAAAGGTATGTAATTGTCTATTGTTCATTTGTCTTGATAAAGGAGTTAATACTTTGAAACATTGACGGATTAAATGCTGGTCTTAGCGTATTATTTTCACATGTTATGAAAGCTACGAGTGCCATCCATTCATTTGTTTGATATTACCACTACCCAGGAAGGGCACCGGGCACGTTGTGTATCATTTATTTGGAGTGCCAGACAGAGTGGATTATATATCTATATATATATATATATATATCCTGCACCACTGTCTGTCTAGTGAGTGCAATACTGAGCTAATTTAAACAGAGAAGACTCTAGTCCATGTGGCTGGAGTGAGAGTCGCTGGCTTTGGGGCTTGGGCTGTGCTGCAGTGCAGTGCCCTGGTCTTATGGGCGCTTGGTGGCGGGCGGCATATAAGGAGGCAGAGCCATGAGTTGTCAGTCACTCACAGCTCCGCAAAGGACCGTGGGAGGAGTGGCCACAGCTGGGCATGCACAGTATGCCCTCCTGCGGCCGCTGCCATCTTCCTTGTCCCCTGTAGTCAGAATGAGCTTCTGTTCAGAAGCTCAATCTGACATGTCTGTGGCTATCACCTGACAGTCTGACTACTGCGCTACCCAATTGGAGCTTAGCTCTGATCGCAGTAGTGGCAGGGGGATGACTGCAGAGCCATGAAATGCCCCTAGGCATTCCCGATGCCCTAGGCATTTGCTTAGAATGCCTATGCCTAGGGCCGGCCCTGGTGCATGCTTTACATTAGAACCTCTCTTCCCTAACCCATACCACCTCTCTACCTGCAGGGTAGCATAAGCATGCACCCACGTTCTGATCATGTGAAGGGAATCAGTATTTAATGCCATACAAATACAGACAGCGGAACCCCAATGGACCTAATTCCCTACTAAGCTGGTAAGTAACCTGACCCTCCCCTCTCCCCCCCTAACCCTCCCTTAGTGGTGCCTAAACCTAACCTCCCCCCGTTAGTGCCTAAACTTAACCCCCCCTCCCGGCACCCTAAACCTAACCCTCCCTGGGGGGGTGCCTAACCCTAAACCCCCCTTTCCCTACTCTAACTCTAACCCTCCCTGGGGATGCCTAACCCTAAGTAGCCCCTGGGGTCCCTAAACCTAACCCTCCCCCCATGTGGCTATACGCTAAGACACCCGGCTAACCTTCATTTAGTATACCGGGTGTTGGTATTTTGTAGTGGGGCTAATGATAGCCTATGAACCAGAATTGCCCATAAATGTGAGAAATTACATACTTTCTAAATATGAAAATGCCACACTAAAGTCCAACCTCTTCCTGCTTTAGAGCAACCAATTTCAGTGAATTCAAATTTTAAATTGGTCTTCTCTGTGATCTAAGTAATGAATAAGACTGAGGGGATATTGGGTGTGTGAAGCTTCCTATTACAACCTTGAAATGCACATTTCCAATAAAGTGCAAATGTAGTGCAGAATGCATTCCAGTGGAAGTACAGATGAAGACCTAAAAACCATTGATTTGTTGTTTGTCACATTGGGATAAAAATTCAAAATCCCGGCTGTTGGGATACCAGCGCCGAAATCCTGACACTAGTCAGAATCCTGGTGCCAGCATCCCAACTGCCAGAATCCCGATGATAAGTATTGGAGTTGGGGGGAGGGTTAGGGCTAGGCACTAAGGGGAGGGTTAGGGTTAGGTTGTAGGGGAAAATGTGTGGAATTGTAAACAGGGTGACATTTGTGAGGTTCTAAACTTTTAAAGCTGGGTAGATTCTTGCCTGCCTTGCCTGGCCTTATTATACATCTACATTACAAAAACTAGAATATGTTTTGCAACATGAGATTATTTTCATGAGAGCAAAGGGATTGAGGGGGCCATGAGGCCCCTTCTGTACCTGCCAGTTGTCCTTTATGTGTAAACAGTGCAATTCTATATATCTATCACAATATCTGTCTGCAGATGTGAAATGCTTAAATATTCTTCTCCTTATTGTATTATATTATTATTATTATTATTATTATTATAGCTGCTATTGCATGTTTCCAGTAATATAAACAATTCAAACCAATAGAAAATGTATGTGTGAAGAATGAAGATGCATGTCTAGCCCTAAAAATATGTGCAACTGTAATAATTTCAGATCTTAGCTGTTCAACTGACATGTATATCAAATGTAATGTGCATAATATCATTTGATATTGGTCTCTAGAGAGCTAGTTGAAAATTAGCAGGTCATCTCAAGGTGTATAAAAAAAACTGAAATTACACAGCATACATATATCATCTAAACACCTTAATTGTATTTTGAATGTTTTCAAGAAATTTCAGAGAGACCAGGAAAAATGTACACATCTAGCAAAATGGTTAATACAGTTGCATACATTCAAATGTTTTTTATTACTTAACTAAGATAATAATTTTTAGGCTTTTGCAAATAAATGCAAAGTCTTTTGGCTATAATACATTTATAGATGCTAACAATCTCCATTTCTCCCCAAGTTGTGTCTAACAGCTTATTGCAATCAGCACCGAAACAGAAGACTTGGAGCTTAAATTTAAATATGAATATGATCCTTCTAAAATCGAAACCATTTGTAAGTGTGAAAAACCATGTAATTGGGTAAAAGAAAAATTAGACATATTACACATCCAATTTCTTGACTTGATGCATCCCGCATAGTCAGTCTTAATGTAAAATGTTTAATACATTTTTGACAGTTAATGACATATATTGTATTTTTTATATTACAATAGTAAAAGCCAACATCCAAACTTATAATTACAATTTGTTATGCTTTCCACTCGCAATGACCATAAACACTAACATTAGAATCATTTGTGCTAGAGTATCCATTATATTTTGGCATTGTATCATATTTTATTAGTAACATTTGAAAATCTGACCTCTTCAGTCTAATTTGTTTGCATGTAGTTTACATAATTAATTATTAACATAACTAGCTACATTATTTGAGAAAGCATAATAATAATAATAATAATAATTGCAAAAAGAAAGAAGTGGTTATCTAAATATAATATGACTACACCTACTATTTGTCATTTTAATGAGTTTTACATCTTTAATTAGATAACAATGTTTTTATGATTAGGTCAGAATGTGCGAGTTTCCCATTATAAATTCAGTTTGCAAACTAAACTTGTAATTTGCTTTTGCAATGAAATGATCATTCAGGAACAAAACATTATTGGACAATTTTTCAAACAAGATGGAAAAATATACATATAATAAAAGTGTACAGAAAACTTTAATTAGAAAAGGATTTTCAGGTACACTACATAAATTGATATGTCACAATTATACTAGCTGTAATATAAATACATTTTTATAAGCTTGTTGCAGCATGGACCTCCATTCACAATGTATTCTTTGTACATAGTTTCATTTTCGCTCATTCTATAGATTTACTTTTTATACTGTATATTGTGTTTTTAAAAAAAAAAAGGAATACATTTATTCAAATTGTGATAAGGTACCAAATAAACCAGGAATCTTATTTTTCCATCTTCACTTTTATAAGTCTAAAATAATAGACCAATGGCTACATTTACTAATGTAAATAGAACAGTGTCTAGCAGTACAAGTTAAAACTAATCAGCAAAATGAGAATTGTAATTATTTTTAATTACAATTCAAGGAGAAATTGGAAAGAATGTTTACCTTTTGGGTGAAAGTACCACAGATAAATAATTAAAGGTATAGTTATTTGGGTCCTGGATCTCATCATATGAGTATTATATGGAAGTAAACTTGAACGTGTTACAAATGAACATGCATGTTTTGTAGTTAATTTATTGCACATAATAGTTTAAATTGATGGAAAGAAAAATAACATTTTGTTTGTCATGTAAATATCTGTGAATGTAGCCTATAATGTATCTTCATGCCTAAAGTTGAGGTGAAACATGGGTGTTCTGTGTTTCTTGTAACAGCAAATCTCATCATTAATTCCTTTCAACACTTCAAAATCTTAACTAGTGTGGTAGTTAAGTATTTTTTTCAAAATACATAAAAGGGGAGATTCAATTGATTTTTAAGGAGCTGCAATTAATGGCTGCCCAATGCTAAAATGTAATTGTTTTTGGGCGCCCATTAATTATCGTGCTTGTTGTGCCCGAATTTAGATGGATTTAGCCATATTACACAGTGTGACACAGTCAGATTAGGAGGTCCCTCTCCTGGGTAGGGGACTCCTTCCTTACACACACACACAGCAGCAGGGAAGCAGCACACCAGTCTGGAAGCAAGTACAAGCTGGTCGGCGCCAGTCTTTATTGTACAATGTCAGAAATAACATAAAGAAAACATAAACATAAATCCTAGCCCTGTCGGGTCACTAACTTCACCGGTAGTTCCCTCACTACCGGAACCTGGCAGGGCCTAATGCCCTCGCCAGCAACAAAGCACAGCACAGTACTCACAAATAGGTTTTCCAAGTTTCTCTGAGCAAACTCCCTGTCTGCTCTCCCAGGTGAGACAATCAGCCCTAAACACACTAGGCTTATATTGGCCACTCTCAGGTGGAAAACTAACAACCTGTTACCAGGCTGCGAAAACCAAAACCTGGAGTGGCCGTGGGTGGAGCCCTCCCTCTCCTCTCACCTACAACCCCCAGGTCCCAAACCGGCTTTTCAAAAAGCCGAAACTCAAGCCTGCTACACTGCAGACTTTCTCCTGGGGATTTTAAAACACATAAGACAGGAAACTGTGATAAATGTCCCTGTCACAGACCACTTTACCAGTGATCCTATCACAACAGCTAAATCCATCTAAGTCCTGGTTAGGGCATCCAAACCACAGACTTTTGCATAATTCTGCTCTCCTCCTCACACGACTGTTCGCGTCCAAATGTAGCAACAATGAACTGCTCTGTAGGGCATCCAGCACTGAAAGCCGCCTGTGCTAACAATTAAATAGCCCCCTAAGATTTAGTTAATTTTTGTCTGTCAGAAGCAGAAAACAGCCATTTTATATTCAACACTATATCACTATATATTTTAATGGGTAATTAACAATCACTAGCACATAGACCTCTTTAGGAGTTTTCCAGGTAGGTAAACTAAACACTTGCATATTTGTTTTACTCTGTACCCTCATCAGGGCCAGCTTTGGCCTATTAATTACTTACCTAGACATAGTTCTGCTTCATGGTTACTGGCCCCTCCCCTGTGACCAACCTCCTTATTAATGTGATGTGAAGAGCAACACTTGGCTGGTCCTTCCCTTAACTTCCTACTACTTTTCTCCCACTTTCTTTTCTCTTCTCCAGCCCCCTGCAACCAGTGGTGTGTGCATGGAGTCAGTGGCATAGAAATTCAGAAAGAAAACCTAAAATTGAAAGTGATTATAGATGAAACCAGCAATATATTAAAGAATAGGACCACTACAATGTTTACTGCTTTCCTGTACAGGATTACATGCATCCCACTGACCAGAGCCAGACCTGTAAGAACCTTCCCAGCAAGATGATCATCTAAATGAGCAGCACAGATGGTGTGATAGTTAGCATTACTGACTCCCAGCACTGAGGTGTTTAGCTGAATCCCACCATGTCCTTAACTGTGTTAAGTTTATATGTCCACCCGTACTTGCATGGATTTCCTACAGGTTCTCTGCTTTCCTCCCATAATCCAAAAACAATCTGATAGTTTAATTGGCTCCCAATAATATTAATCATAGTGTATATGTGTGTGTACATTTGTTAGAGAATATAGATTGTAAACTCCACTGGGGCAGATACTGATGCGAATGGCCAAATATTTACTGTAAATTGCAGTGGAATGTGTGTGTGCTATGTAAATAATGTTCATAAATAAAATAATGATCATAGGGCCTGATTCAGACCCACTCGCGAGCGGCTGTACGCTCGCAAGTGGGTCGATGGTCTGCACTGAGCATGCGCACGATGGAGGGAGCTCCGTCGTGCGCATGCGCCAGACACGACGAGCGAAGGACTTTCCTTCGCTCGTTGTGTCCGATCAAAGGGGGCGTGCTGTCAATGTTGATTGACAGCACGCCCCCTTTGGTGGGCGTGCCGGGGGCGTGCCTCCCTGACGGGGGCGTTCCCACGGGAACGCCTCCCGTCAGAAGCCGGCCCACTGACATCACTAGTGATGTCAGTGGGAGTGATTTTGGCTCTGATAGAGCCAAAATCACTCCGGAGCTTGCGGTTGAAAACCTCAACCGCAGGCTCCGGCTCGCAATTTCGATGGTCGCGATGGTCACGACCATCGCGGCCATCAAAATGCACGCTCGTATAGCCTGTGGGTGGTGACCCACAGCTATACGAGCGTCCAGGAGGACGCTCCATGAAAAAGGAGCCCGGCCCTCATGCAGAGCGTGCGCTCTGCTCAGAGCGTACGGCTCTGAATGAGGGCCATAGTCTTTCTGACCGTCTTTTATGGACTGCCATTCTCTGTGGAAAAACACAGCTGGCCCTGTGAGTGGAGGATAGTGGTGATCCACAGGTTTCCACTACATTATAGAAAGTGTAATATATCAGGTGGAGATGACATACTGTATTTTAGAATGTTAGCAGGGTCCTCTCTCCTCATGGCATCTTACGTAATTATGCATTATGCGGGTGTTAATTATGAATCTATATAAATTTGTATGCTGTCTATATTGCTCACTGTATGATGTTGCCTACTGTATGTGGTGCCATAGAAATAAAAGATGATAAAAACAATAATATTTATAATAGGTATCTTAGTTTAGATAATAGAGACGTTCTCAAACTCACAAGTGCAAGTCTAAATTATACTAATCAGACTAACTGACTAACAACACAGTAAATTACAGCAAAGTGCATCCTGGTTGCTCTGAAGAATGTCAGCTGTGTTCTGAATATATACATACTGTAGTTCTTTCTCTTAATCCCAGATTCTCCCAGCCTCTTGCTACCATTGATGCATAGAGAGTGCTATGCAGCTAAGTGGCAGACACAAAGAAAAGGATGGTCCAATGATAGGGTAATTGTGTGTGGGTGATATTGCTAAATTATGTTATTGTGGTTTAGTGGTAGTGTGTCACAGTGGTAATATTGTGGTAGTGGGACTGAGGGGATGGTGTTGTGGTACTGTGGGGGTAGTGGTGGTGTTGTGGCAGTGAGGAGATGGTGATGGCTCTAGAGCATACTTACTGACTTTCTGGCTGCCCCCTCTGGGAGTGTATGGCAGGTGTAGCTCAGCATAGGTGGGTGGTGCATGGTGCATGATGACACGATTGCATTATTGTGACCCTGCCCCCACTATACAATGCAGAGAGTCAGCACAAATTGCATCATAGGCCGCCCAGACCACCCACTTTACTCAGACAGGCACTTTATTTGGCACTGGGCAGATGCTAGGCAGGACCAGGAGACTTGACTGCCCTTTTGGGCTGTCATAAGCAGCACCCAAGTTTCTTATGCCTCCCAACCATTCTGGGCAGGTAGACACGTATGCTTTAGAGTTGTTTTATATCATACAGTCATATGTTTATTTATTGAACATAGATAATATACTGTAATATTGCTTGTATACCAAAGCAGGTAATAGTTAACATCTATCTGTTACAGACTACCATGGCCCAGGGCCATAACAGGACTTAACAGTGCCCTGTGTTGGCCCCGCCTCTTTCAACATTGTGCTGTGCATAGGGAGTGGGTCTGCCAGCACCCAGAAGTGCAGCAGTGCCCAGAGCATCTTTAAGATGCTCCGGGCAGCTGTACACATGGCAGGGTGCCTGCCTGTAGCATCAAAAGGACACTATGGATGGCACTGGTACAGCGATACTGGCTGCAAGGCACACCAGAAGCAAAGGATGTGGGGCAAGGACAGTGCCACTCACAGAGCCTTGCACTCTGTGTGGCGGCATTCATCGAACGCCACTAATAACGGTCCTGCCCTGGCTCCTCAACATCCTGGGTGTTAGTCTGGTATAGCTCCAGTGCTGTACAGTATGTGAATGATTTACCTCTTGGTCTTCAATGTAAGTTATATATCCTAACAATAGGACATCGAATATAATGACATCTGGAGGCACCGTACATAATTTTTTTTTTGCATTTTTCACAACAACAGCATTTCCAATGCTTATCTTGCACATTAAGAAAATTGTATTTAATATATGCAAATTTAAATAAAGCTAGAACATTAAGCTGAGTCTACATGACAATAGCTATCTGCAAAGATTGGGAGCTTTGATAAAGTCAATTAACCACTGTAACATAAAGATGTGCAGAAAGGTTTCAAGGTTCTAAATAGCACAATATGACTTTTTTTTAATGTCAAGCCCTTAACATTTAAAGCTAAAACAAATGTAAACTTTACAACCATGATTTCGTATTACAGAACAATATAATCAGATAGATATATTATAGTAATGTACTCCATTGTAGTGTGCATCCAGAGCAAAAATGTGTTATATACGGTAGTTATCAGATGTAGTAGGTATGGAAAATGTGTCATACTGTACGCATAACATATTACACTACATAAAATAGATTGTATACTGTAATAAGGTACTACATTTCTAATGTAGACACTGTCATTTGATTGTGCCATTATAGACATGATATATTTTAGGTAGATTATATTATGCTTGTCCATCTCTATTCATTCTTTGGTCAGGATATACTAAAGGCAAAAGATGTCAAAACTCATAAAACTGTCTTTTTCTGAGATTTTACCTCTTCCAAATATGTATAAAGCTCCGGAAATAAAAACCCTCTGGAGCTTGTACACGATAGGCAATGCCATCTGTAGATGGCATTGCTTATAGAATCCTATGGGCTTCTTTCCGCATAAAACCCTGAGAAGGATCCGACCCACCCAGCTTGCGCATGCACTGGCCGATGGCCACATATGCATAGTAGGACTCCCATGTCATAACCCAGAAGTTCTTATATCGCAATGGACAGCTCTTACTGGAAGAAATATGTATGCACAAATAATCACAAATCTTCATACATTAATAAATGCCGTTATGCATGTGGTAAGTAGCAGGATGTATCGCATTCAAAATGTGATGCTTGATCCATCTCACCCTTATTTATTTAGCGACAGAGCTTTGAAAAGTGCAGTTATATTTGTCTCTTATTTTTTTTCCATTTCCCTTTGAATTATGTCGTTAATATTCCCTATGTACCATTAGAAAGAAGATTCCCTTTGAATTAGCAGTTTAATAATATAGTAATTTTAGTAATTTAATATAAATGTTAGTAAAAGCATCTCTAGGTTTTTTTTTATCTCTTTGGGGGTACAGCATGTTTGTGAAACTACACTTAGATACTGTTATATTATACTGCATTTGTATTGTAGATGCTTGTGTATGGATTTATCGGAAGCAAAGCTATTTTATATGTGTAATATAACACTACAGTACTTAAGTAGTTGACATAAGGATTTTCTGACACCATTCAGTTCTATTTCAGAGGTAAAAATTCTACAGGAGCCAACAGTATTACTTTTTTAGTTTCAAAATTAAATTTCAATAGCGTAGGCCAGTGGTGCACCCTGGAGTCAGATACAGTTCCAATAAAGAGAAAAGAAGACTATTTTTAGTTACTCTTTTAGCTGGAAAATAAGTTTAAAATATAACTTTTGCTAATTTTTAGATTTAAAAGCAAATATTCAAGTTACATTGACAAAGAAGTACAAAAACAAGACACACTGTATAACTTAAATGTAAAATAAAATGGTGTTCCTTGTTCAGTGATGAGAATAAACAGTTTTCTGGGTCTTCTGTGGTCTACATATGGACATACAGTTATAGTGGGTGAAATATTATAAAGAAAGTACAGTATCATGTATATAGATTTACCGATTCTGTCTTTGCAAGAGAATGGTTATAATAATTATGAGAGCTCATGGTAAAGCAATTTTAAGTGTGGTATCTAAATTATTTTCTTGAGTAAATTATAAACCCATTGCAATTGTTTATATATTAGTATTTTGTACCAGATCCAGCTACCCATGGTCTGTTCTCCCACTCCAGACCTCCCTTCCTACCCCAATATTTCCACTGCTTTGCCCTCTCAGTGGTGCATCTTCTCTGCCACCTGTTCTCCTACTGATAACCTCATTACTGACAGCTGGTCCCCCTTTCCTTGGTCTGTGCTGTCTCCCTAGCAATTGAAGCCATTGGGACACTTGCCCTGGCTCCCACTGTGCATGTATTGAGGAGATGGGTAGACCTTTGAAAATTATTGGATAGATATAATAATATAGTAAAATAGGGTATTAATTGACCCAACCACCCAGTAGACCAATAATTTCATCATGAGGTTCTCTGTGTCAAACCTTGTCTTAAATGTTTTACTCCAGCTAGTCACTCATAATACCCAAAATTACTTAACGCATACACCATTAACTTCCTAAATAGACTAAGGGCCTCTGGCTTTCTTCCCCACTAATGTTTCTAGTTCATTTTGAGGAAATGAGTGTTGTCAGACAAGTAATTACAACCAGTCCTCACTATTGTGGTCTTTCTGTTGACTTTTTTAGGTTTATAATACATATCAACCTACTTAAGAATATTTTTCCATTTGAAAATTATTTTTATATACAACTGCAACGGACAGCAATGGAGTCTAATACAGCCCTTTGTATGCCAACCTATTTGTGTTTGTTTATGAAACCAAACACATTATTAATCACACTATTCAAAATGTATTTCTCTTTAAATTTGCCATATAGATTATTTTTTTGTGTGGACTAGTGGTAAAGAAATTCTGGTGGCCTTCATTGGGGTCTTAAGAATATCAACAGCACTTTTTGGTACACCTTTTCCTCTAGTCACCACATAGTAAATTTTTAGATGTAGGTGTCAATATAGTGAATGAAATATACCAAACTACTGTTTACAATAAATCTGCAGATAAGAACATGTTGCTGCTTCATCCTAAACCTTTGAAAAAGGGACTCCCCTACTTGCAAATGGTCAGAGTGACACAAATAGCATGAATTTGAGAACTTATGCCAAAAGCACAAGAAGAGATGGGTAACAATTGGATCAACAAGAGCTATTGAAGACCAAGGATCATGATAATTTAACTGACTGAATGATTTTCACAAGCACATATTCAATTGCATTGGACCTGATTAAAAAAGATACATTATGCCACTGGCACATAATCCAGACAGATCAACATTAGAGCCCAACATGCCAGGAGGTTCCAATGGTTTTTTTTTATAAAGGGAGCTCTAATATTTAGTATGTTGTGATGAATTTATTTGTCAGTACAAATAAACCAATGGGATAGCTCGCTTTTAAACCTGGAGCATTTAAAAGTACTAGTTGCATTAACTGCAAACACTTGATTACTGGTGATATCTTTTCTGATCCTTAAATAGTAAAACCTAGAAGCTGAAATTCCACTTGACATGTGAAACAAAATATGTTGTGTACAGTATACTGTACAATTACATGTCCTTGTAACTTAGTTTACATAGAAAAAACTGTAAGAATGCTGAAGGAAATAATTGCACTGCACCACTCCTCCATATGCAAATCTTATGCAGCCATTGATCAAAGTACTCCTCCTGTTGCACAACTCATACCCTTCAAGTTTATGCCACTTAACCACATTCCGCCATTTAAGTGAAGGAAAATTCTTACAGAGAGAATCACAATGGATACTCTTGGAAGTATATTTATTAAACATTGATTTTTGAGTACATTTTTATGTCTATTTTAATCGACTAAACTACTCAAAATTGACTGTATAAAGCACTCCCAAAAATGCTCATTTACTAATATTCAATTTTGATCTTGAAATCGAAATCGATGTTAGTCAGATTTGGCAGGTATAATTGCTTTTGGTTTTGAACTTTCTATGCAAAATTGAATGCAAATCAAACCAAAAAGCCAAAATGAATTACGTTTAAAAATGAATCATGCACCAATGCACTTGTGCATGCTATTTAAGCTTAAAAGCTGCTTAATTGTTAAAAATAAAAAGAGATGCCCTGCCCTTTAACCCATAACCAGCCCTGTACCTTTTATCCTGGTCTGGTCATGGAAAATTTTGGGAAAAAAACAATGTGTTGCTCCCCCTATTTTCCATTAACCAGCACCAGGCTGAATCATCCGGAGTGGTAATGCACCAGCTCAAGGACACACAGCATTGGGTCTGCCTGCCAAAGCATTAACCAGTCCCAAACTTGTCAGCCCAGGGTTGGCAGTCTATATTTGGGAGAGGTGTGTCCAAACTGAAATCTAAATTGCAGTGTAAGACTAAAGCTGTCCAGCATTTGTGGGCTACATGCAAAAGCAGCCAGTATTTACCCCACATGTAAAAAAAAAGTATGTATTTGAACTCCTTGCTTACAACATGGTTTGTACAGGTACACAGTTGCTTGTCTTATTGTACTCTATTCCCAAATCTGAAACAGGCCCACATTACACACACACGGAATATTGTAATCCTTAATTACACATTCATTCACTAACTCACCAATTTTGGTGAATGTAATAATCCAGCAGGTGGCTGGACACAGAGGGAATCTCCGGTTACCTTGTAGAAGAGCAGCAACGCGTTTCGGCTACCACCGTAGCTTTTTTCAAGTTATAGTTATGATTATAGCTTGATTATAGCCACCCGCTGCTGACCACTATCTAGCCAACTGACAAGTGACCAGTATATTCCTCCTAACTGCCACAAGTTTACATTGCCAGGCGGCTGTCGAGACGAAAGCGGGCTGTGACTGTGGTGCCGGCACACGTGGTAGTTGTTTGCGGATCATCCTCTGCTACATTGCATACGTCACTGCAGGCTAATAAGAGACGGGAGCTGTCTATACTTCATGGCGAGCCATCACAGCACGCCATACTCTCTGCAGTGTCCCGGCCATCTCAAAGGTATAGTGTAAATCACGGGCTGCCAGTGATTGCATACTGACAGGATCCTGCTCACTGGTTTGCTTATTTACAAGACCTTCATTACTAGCAGTTAAATTAGAGAAGACCTGTACAGTGATCTGGTCCCTCTTGGACGGCTATACTGCTACATATTTATAATTGCCACTGAGATTTTACCACTACTATATAACAACTATAGGAGAACTGGTATACAATCTCTTTTGGAGAGAATCTCCGGGAAAATTCTATTGTGCTACTATGCTTCAATAATATCAGTTCTTTTGGATACAATTAATTGCTACAGTTGGATTAGTTACTGTCAACAGTAACACTTGACTTTTTCAATTGACTCAAGATATACAGCTTAGTAGTGGTATATTTTTTCTATTTTTATTTTCATAAAAAAATATATATATATTCAATGTCTTTAGGAGTCTGATTAACTCCTTCCATCTTGTTGATACTATGTATAATTATACAATTTTTCTATACTATGGATACTTATTGTCGCATTGATTAGATACATTTTTTGTATGTCATTGTTAGATGTTCATTTTAACCCCTTTTGTTTCATTTATTTGATTTATTGTATATTTACTGTATTATTTTTTTTCTACTGAATACATTTATGGCTATTAACTGCTTTGTGTACCACTAGTGTCCCAACACAAGTATTAGAGCGCAGTATATATATTTTTTATTTGTGTCTAAGGGGTCTATTTACTAAGCAGTGTTACGAGACAGAGTGGAAAGTGATAATGTGCCAGCCAATCCGCTTCTAACTGCCATCTCATAGGCTGTGTATGAAAAATGACAGTTGGGAGGTGATTGGCTGGCACCTTATCACTTTTCACTCTGTCTCCTAACACTGCTTAGTAAATAGACCCCTAAGTGAGGTTGACAATACCTCTTCCTTTTACTGCTGCATTTATACTTGATCTGCCTGCGCTGTTTAGCGCTGGGTTTATATATTTTCATGATTTTACACAGCAGAAATAATCGAACAATAATAAACCATTTCCACACAAAACACTTGTTCTGAATGACAGTTTATGGGAAAGGAACTATATTGTATTTAGCAAATTCTCACACACTTTATGCCTATTTTAAAGCATTTATTCTGCTATTTTTTTACAGCACACATTTTTTGTATGTCTTAATTCTTAATTTACAATTTAAAGATTACTTAACATATGTGAGAGATACAATGAACTATTAAATTATCTGCTTTTACAGTTTCTATACCTTGAAGGGAGATAGACTCCTTTAGCGTTTGAAGAGCTTTGAATAGTGGTGTAAATATTCAGAGTAACAGTTCTGTTATCAGTATTTCATCAAGAGCCATTGACATGTGTTAAATACTAATGGCCCTTGATTGCCCTCAGGATGTTTTTACTTAAGAAGTCTTCAAATGTTGCATTATGGTTTTTTTTCTTCCACCTAATAAATTAACTGTTCTACTTTATCCATCTATCGTCCATCTATATAATTTATGTCCACAGGGAAGCTTTTCAAAAATTAGTGCAGCTTAGTCTGCAGCAGTTCTCCCTTGTAAATATGTCATCAGTGAAATGTTGCAGATTTGTGCACTAATGAAGAGAAAGCACTTTCAGTTCTTCTCACTATTAGGGGTGCATTTACTAAAGTGAAGGTTTTTAGAAATGAGTTTAGAAGAAATGTTGCCCATAGCAACTAATCAGATTCTACTTAACATTTAACTAGCACCTTCTAGAAGATAATAGCTAGAATCTGATTGGTTGCTATGGGCAACATCTCTTCTAAAACTCACTTATAAAAACTCTAACTTTAGTAAATTTACCCCTTATACTTATTTGCTTGGTGATCTTTTTCTTTTAACTTTAATGGATTCCTTATGAAACAGGTACATAACCTCTGAATGTTTCAATTGTGATAATTCTACTTTTACTTAATATTTACTATATTTTCAAAGGCATTTTTTGTGCATTTTTTAAAAATGTATTGTATTTCATTTTTTGTGTGATTACATTTTATTTTGATGAGTTTTTACTACTATTGAAAATGCAAGTGAAAAAACTAGTGGGTATGAGGTCTTAAATGTCTTATGACATAGATTACACTCTACATATACTGTACACTAAAGTGCGAAACATCATGGGATAGCAGTATGTAAAGGTAATGGTAGGTGTTTCCACTGTACTGTGAGATCTTGGAAATGCTCATTCCTCTAACAGTTGCAATCTGACATCTCATGATTCAGTTTGAACAACAGCTAGGCTGCTCATACAAAGCATCCTAAATTATCAGAGTTTGAATGGGGCATGATAGTGGGTGCCGGACGGATGGGACATTCTATTTCTGAAGTTGTGCAGACATTCTACATTCCTTGTCTATAATGACATGTGTGTTCCAGGAATACCTCATTGAAGGCATTACCACCCACCGTGCTTAGTGCAATGGCCAACCACAGGTGCTTAATTATAGTGACTACTAGCATCTGGCTAGACTTGTCCGTGGTAATAGACAAGTGACACTGGCTTAAATCCCATCCACATTCAATGCAAGATGGACCAGACACATATCAAATGACAGGAAATTCTGTGATCAGCTAAGGTCTAACGTGGAGACACAGCCCTTTAATTAAAGATGAGCAGTTTGGACTTGGAGAAATCCTGTAGAACCAGATTTAGGGGTACCAAGTAGTACTGAGTCATGACTCAAATCTGCATGCTAAAATCAGACCCTGTCATGAGATGAAATCCCATTTTCCTGGAAAATCATAGATCTTGGTTTGCATAATCCAATCCCGAGCTGCAGCAGGTTTAATGTCATTTTCCCATAATTCTATGTGCTTGTGGTTTTTTGATCACATATAAGGGCACTACAAGGACACTCATCTACCAGTTTGACACTAGTGCATGTAGGCAAAGAAGGATGGATCACTGCCTGTCAGTATTACGTCCAGGGCTGGACTCTCACTTATATTTATTAGGGAAGATAAAGATAATTGCATTATCTTTTCTTGCATTATACTTCCCAAGTGGGACCCAGCAATTTTTACTACCTAGCCTATATTCTCCATTATTTGGCAGTCACATGCTGGGGAGAAAATATCTCTCCTTGTGAAATTCCAAAATTATATTTTGCCTCCCCTGACTATATATGATTCCCAAGATAATAATAAAAAAATATCTTGTACTTAGTCTTATCTATTGTGTGGTGAGTTTACCTAGGAATCTACATAATATTGAGCTACTGGTGTTTTATCTTTGTGAATTGCAAGTTATCAGCCCCCCAGCCTCCTTATCATACTGTGTGTAATAATGTACTGTTTACCTCAGGGGCGTCTTAAGAGTGGAGGGGGCCCGTGTGCACTCCCCATGCAGGGCCCCCTCCTCTCTCCCCGGTAGCCGACTGATGCAGCTGGCCACCCATGGGAGCATTACTAGACTCCGTGCTCTAGAGTCTGCCCGGAGACTACTACGCATGCGCAAGACACCAGAAAATGGCCGCGGTGGCCATTTTCCAGCATTCTGTGCATGCGCAGTAAATTCTGGACACTAGAGTGTGCCCGGAGTCTACTGCGCATGCATAGAGCACTGGAAAAATGGCCACGGCGGCAATTTTCCGGTGTTCTGAGCAGCGCTGACACCCAACGCGGGACCACTGACAGGTAAGTTTAAACTAATATGGGTGCAGGGTGTGCAGTATGGGGCCCCCTGGACCCAGGGCCTATGTGCCCCGCACACACTGCACTCATTATAGATACGCCACTGGTTTACCTGAATTTAATAGGAAAATCATCAGACTGTATTATATTGACGGATCAGTCTATGGGTCAGGATAATCATTCTAGTACTAGCAGCAACACTGGCATTAGTACTAATAAATCAACATCTTCTACTAGTGGAAACAAAGTTAATTTGGGAAGAAGAAAGTTTAAGTGAGGCCATTCCAATTCACATAAATCTTGTTCAATGTTAAATAAAATATCAGCTAGTGGTGATGTGACTGGCAGTGGAAATGTCATTGATAATGTAGTGATATGGCCAAAATAAGGAAACAAGCTAACATTCCCTACACCATCCATAGTGAGAAAGAAAGGCTCAGGCCATGGCCATTTTTTGCTTAACATGATACTAGTAGAAACAAACCCAGATCATAAGTTAGCAGCCAACACAGTCATACATCTCCTTCAACTCCCCAAGCACTAGTCTCTTGCTCTAAGTATAGAACTAGTATTGTTACTAGTGTCATCTCCAAAACAGACATATCCATTACTGAAAAAAGTTACACTGAGGCCAAAGAGCAAAATGAGTGTTCATAGAAGAAGAAAAGGTGCGACTGCATCTGAATATGTATCCAAAGTGCTATGTTTCAGTGGCCGTGGCCTTTTTACATGCCAAGTTCTGTTGTGCTTTATATGCAGATTCAGTCGAATGCACATATACAAGTGTCACATATCAAATGAATTAATGCAGTCTCAGA
The DNA here is from genome assembly GCA_031769625.1 of Taudactylus pleione. NCBI lineage: Eukaryota > Metazoa > Chordata > Amphibia > Anura > Myobatrachidae > Taudactylus > Taudactylus pleione. The sequence goes on from JAUIMM010000115.1 coordinate 8,578,970, forward strand.
AAGCTGTTTGTCACATCTGTTTGTGACTAAGATGCATTTTTGGGCAAAAAATATGCAGGGCTTAAATGAAAACTCCACCACATCTCATTGTGATGCAGTGTCATTTAGTAGAATGGTGGAGGAATATCTTAATGCCAGTACACAGAGTGTCCATTGGAATTTTGGGTGGGAAAGAAGGAAATATAGAGCAGCTTAGCTAGCTACAGTGTACTTAAGCTGCCCACTCTCCAATGTGTACTCTTATAGTGTGTTCTGCACAGCAGGGAACATTGGGATTTATCGATATAGGAGCAAGGGTGGTTCCAGTAGAGCATGAGTTCCGGGCGCCAAAATGGACAGAGGGCGCCATCCAGAGTTCTGGAATTCCTGGGGCGCTACATAGTATTATGGCCGCCTGTTAGTTTTATCTTGGTTAGTTTGCTCTATATCCTAAATAAGTTACGGATTTTTTAAAATTTTATTAGGTGACCTGAAATAATAATAATGGTGGTAGACAGAACATGACATGGTTAGTAGTACTCACATTAATATAGGTGCAATGTATATTTGTGAAGTAGGAGCAAAGCTGAGAAGGGAACTTCCCATAGATGTTCCCACTCCAGTGATAGCTGCTCGGGGCAGTAATTGTAGTAATAAGCTGTGCACCCTGTGGAATTTCACTCTAGCACATGTATGCTGTCAATTGAAGTTAAATGTTCAGAGTATATAATACAATCTCCTCTATTGACTGATAACAATGGTTCAAAGGAGATAAAAGCTTGATCCTAGGTGCTATACATAAATAAAGCAGTGCCAAAGCAGCTACCCCTTAATGTCATATAGTGCATCACTAAAGCATTCTATTCCCCCAATGGGACCTCAATGCCAAGCGTGATACTGCTACTGTTACCTGTTTTTGTCTTCACTTCAGTACTCCCCCCGCAGGCTGGCCATACCCCACTGGCACAGTTCAGTACAGGGAGGGGGGGGCGCTATGACATGCACTTTCTCCGGGTGCCATGATTTCACTCTACTCCTCTGTATAGGAGTCTACAACCCAAAAATGTAGAGAAATTGGTGTTCATCAAAATGAACTACAAATTGTTTGATGGACACCATAGTCATCCTTCAAAACATGAGTATGCAAGTCTAGATTCCATTGGGCATGAACTATAATTGGGGAAGGAAAATTATGATCTATTGAACTATTGTGCATCTGGGATGTAACATAGAAACATAGAATTTGACGGCAGTTAAGAACCATTTGGCCCATCTAGTCTGCCCATTTTTAAACATATTGTTACATCAACCCTTATTGATCCTTACTTCTTCTGAAGGATATCCTTATGTCTATCCCATGCGTGTTTAAATTTCTCTACTGTCTTAGCCTCTACACCTCTTATGGGAGGCTATTCCACTTGTCCACTAACCTTTCTGTGAAGTAATTTTTCCTCGAATTTCCCCTGAACCTACCACCCTCCAGTTTTAGAACATGTTCTCTTGTTCTAATACTTCTCTTTCTTTGAAGAATGTCTCCTTCCTTTACCTTGATAAAACTTTATATATTTGAATGTTTCTATCATGTCGCCCCTATCCATTCTCTGCTCCAAACTATACATATTAAGATCTTTTAGTCTTTCCTGGTACGTTTTGTGGTGTAGACCTTGCACCATTTTAGTTGCCCTTCATTGTACAGTCTCTAATGTATTAATATCCTTATGGAGATATGACCTCCAGAATTGAACACAGTATTCAAGATGAGGACGTACCAATGACCTATACAGTAGTATTATCACTTCTTTCTTTCTGCTACTGATTCCCCTCCCTATGCAACCAAGCATCTGACTTGCCTTCCTCATTGCTTTGTTACAATGTTTGCTTTCCTTTAAGTCACCTGAAATAGTGACTCCTAGATCCCTTTGCTCTTCAGTTGTTTCCAGTATAGTGCCATTAATACTATATTTAGCCTTTGGATTTTTTGAGACCCAAGTGCATGATCTTGCATTTTTTGGCATTAAACTAGTTGCCACGTTCTTGACCATTCCTCTAGTCTACCTAGATCATCAATCATTTGTTTTACCCCTCCTGGTGTGTCTACCCTGTCGTATACCTTTGTGTCATCTGCAAAAAGGCATAGTTTCTCTTCAATACCATTTGCAATGTCACAAATAAAGATATATGTATATATATGTATATGTAGTCGGCATCCTGGCATGTCGGATGTCGACGGTCTAAATACCGGCTCCAAAATCCCGACAGGTCGGGATCCTGGCACCAGTATACCGACTGTCGGCATCCTGAAGGTAAGTATTGGGGTGTTAGGGGGAGGTTAGAGTTAGGGTTAGTGGTAGGCATTAGGGGGAGGGTTAGAGTTATGCACTTGGTAGGGAGTGTTAGGATAGGTTGTGGGGAGGTTAGGTTTTGGCACCGGGGAGGGGGTGTTAGGTTTACGGTGTGGGGAGGTTAGGTTTAGGCACTAGGGAGAGTGGTTAGGCAGCGGTGATGGAAGGTTAGGGTTAAGGTTGGGGTTGGGAAAATACTTACCAACCGGGTGTTGGGATTCAGGCTGTGGGGATGCCACTGTCGGTATTTTGAACAGCGGCATCCTGACAGCCAGGATTTCATAACTAACCTGTGCATCTCTCTACAATTTCTCCCCCCTATCACATTATAATGAAATCCAAAAATTTGATTTACAGTTTTGAAGCACTGGTTACCCTTAAAAAATGTACTGCTGGTTAGATATTTTTTGTAACCGTAGTTCTAATTGTTGGAAACATCCACCATTCTATATAGAAAAGAAAGAATAACTATTTAATAACTATTGTATCATACAGCCAGGGCCACGTTATTTATAGCCATTTTCATCAATCTGGTGCCTTCATAATAATGTAATATAAACAGCCTCCAAAGTGGCGGCACTCAGTCAAAACATGTGATAGATAGACAGATAGATAGATAGATAGATAGATAGATAGATAGATAGATAGATAGATAAATAGATAGATAGATAGTTTGTGCTGGTCCCAGCAGTTCTCATGGCAGCACTGCATATAGCATTAACAAGTAGTTGTTTTATTATTTTAGTGTTTGCTGTTGATATGAATGCAATTGTTGCAAGGCCTTGCAACAATTGTAAAAAATAATGTAGGTTCATGATATGCATACTGAAACATTGATTGAGAGTGAGGCAGGTGGGCAGTCTTGATTATAGAATGGACCTATAGTAGTATCCTAGCTTCAATTGGCACAAAAAAAAGATATGTACAGAATTAAAGTAATAATTTGCTGCATTGCCATATTCAATACCAACTTTGTAGCTGTCAAATCAGTTTGTCCTGCAAAGCAACATCTTTTACACAATGTTGCTAACAGGTGCAGGGGGTATCAGTGTAATAGCAGGAGGTAGGATTACATAAAGTATTATTATTCATAGCCTCTGCATATTATTAGCCTCTGCATCTCATAGTATTGTTGATTAAAATCCTCACTTTTAACCCTGGAGATTTTGAAAAAATGTAGTAATGATCCCCAGACCAAGGATAAAAATGTAACTTGCAGTCTAATGTATATATTATTTATAGGGTTGGTTTAAGAGAGGAGAGGAACAGTATGCAGACTACACCGTGCGGGCCACCTCCTTCTGTGGTGCAATAGACTCTGGCATTGTGCCAGCGTCTACTGCACATGCAGAGGTCTTTGGTAACATGATGCCCACATCTTCGTACCCAGGACACCATCTACTGCACATGCGCAAATCTCCAGGAAAATGTCTGTCACATCATTTTCCCTGTGATTTGCACTGCTATTGAAGCACCTATGCAGGACTCTGGAGAGGTAAGTATTAAACATAAATGCAGAGTGTGTAGTGAGGGCCCTCCTGGACCAATGTTCGCCAAACACCCTGCACCCATTATAGATACATCAATGATTATTTACATACCTCCCAACATGACCCATTTTAGGAGGGACAAATTGCTCTGTTCCTGGACACACCTTTCATATCAATTAACTAGTACAATACATGTGGCAGCAATCATAAATTAAGAGGGAAGTCCAGGAACAGAGGCCCTGATTCAGAACCGGACGCTCTGACAGAACGCTCACTCTGAATCAGGGCCGGCCCTCCTACCTTTGGGAGCGGCCTCCTGGCTGCTCGCATAGCGTGGGTGACCACCCATAGCGAGCGGCCAAAATGATGTCTTGACCATCGCGACCATCGGGCTTGCGACAAGACCCTTGTGGTAGGGTCTTGCTGACGCAAGCCCTGGAGTGCTTTTGGCTCTATCAGAGCCAAAAGCACTCCCACTGACATCACTAGTGATGTCAGTGGGGCCGGTCCCAGACGGTAGACGTTCCCATGGGAACGCCTCCGTCTGGGCAGGCACGCCCACAAAAGGGGGCGTGTTGTCAATCACCATCGACAGCACGCCCCCTTTGGTGCGAGACCCATAACGATGGCTTGGCCATCGTTATTCGGGTCTCGCGCATGCGCACGACGGAGCCGGCTCCCTTGTGCACATGTGCACTTGGGCAACATCGAACCACTTGCAAGCGCTCAGCACTCGCGAGCGGGTCTGAATTAGGCCCAGAGTCCTGCATGAATGCACACAGTGCTCCCAAGTTTAGGGGCGGAGAGGAGGTGGCACGTGTCTGCATTCCTATTCCTGGGAGTGCTTAGGTCAGGGTCTGCATCACATCAGAAGATGCAGATTTCCTGGCCTTGCAAGTGGGCAGGAGGCGACCAGTCTGAGTAAGCTTCAGCTTACTCAAATGACCAATGCTACAAACATTGCAACCGATGGTCGTGATCTTAAGTCGATCTTGCATTTTTTGTTTTATTATCAATAATGCTGGACTTGGTTTAGGGGCTTTGATTTCTGTCTCTGCTCCTATTTTGTATTTCTTGTGTTATAATGTGTTTAGGTTGTCCTATTAACAAAGGTTACGCAGACATCTCACTACTTTTGGTTATTTGTGGCCTCGATTTTCCTTGTGATCTATCCCCCTGTCTACAATTTTCCCTATGTTTTCTTTAAGCTATAATTTTCCCCAATCTCTCTCCACTTTCCTCTCCCTCAACTCTTCTATAGTGCCAATCCTGATTTAGATATTGGTTTTGGTTTTATCTTACGTTATTTAAACTGAGGATATAACCCACTTAAAAATTGGTTCATCCAATGTCGGAGGAATCCATTTCAAAAAGTGGATAAAGACCTGGTGGTCCCGTCCTGATGGCGGCTCTGCATGTGTACTGGTGTTAAGCTCTGGGTACTTAATTATGAGGAAAAAGTCTCTTTAGACCAGCTGATTGTAAAATTGTGTTCCAATGATGGAGCAATGTAACAAAAGAGCATCTTTAGGTATAATATTATTAGTCTCCCTGCCGTCAATTGAACTTATTACTCCAATATAGAGAGTCAATCACACTTTCCAATCATGGTACAGCAGTGATAAGATGGTGATTCCTCCATGGATTGTACTCCCCGTGGATATGGTAAGCACCCGCCTGTAATAATAATAGGACAGCATCCTTGGGAACAACACTGCGTCCAATCCCAATACAGTGGCAGTAGATATGTGTCAGTCTGCATTCCCACAATTGGGATGTAGTTGACATTCCAGCAACCGGGATGCTGGCTCTCAGAATGCCAGCGCTGGAATCCCAACACCAGTAAGATTCCTGGTGCTGGCATCCCAACTGCTGACATACCGACAGTAAGTATTGGGGTTATGGGGAGGGTTAGGGGTTAGGGTTAGGCACTAGAGGGAGTGTTAGGGCTATGCTGCGGGGTGGGGGAGGTTAGGTTTAGGCTGCGGGGTGAAGGCTTGGTTTAGGCTGCGGGGGAGTTAGGCTGCACGGAGGAAGCATTAGGTTTATGTGTAGGGGTAGAGTTAGGGTACTTACCAGTAGGTGTCAAGAATCCCGGCATCTGGATTGCCACCGCCGGGATCCTGAGTGCTGGCATCCCATACCCAACCCCCACAATTGAATGCATTTGCTTTCTGAGCATGTGCAAAGTGATGTCATGCAAGATTTGCTAAATGCAGAATAGAGGTGAATATTTCCCAAAACAGTCTTGCAAAATGTACTCAAATTATTATTATCATTTCTAATGTTGGTTTAATTATTGTATGCATACATAATTGCTATATTTATTGCATGCACACTTAACTAACATGGAGTAATTAATTTTGTTATTACAGTATTAAACAATGCTTGCATTTATTAAGAATGCCACCAATGAATGGGTCTGCATCATGGACATGTTCTGATTTAATAACTCATTTCAGGTTTCGTGTTAACACTGACTTGCTTTGGCTAGATGCATGGGGTTTTTATTTTAAAGAGAACTGAATTTTCTTCTAAGTTTTACCATATGTGTTTTCAATGAGACGAATAAATGCGTGACAGGAAGGCTTTTAGATTACATGGGTTGTTATACTTCCCTTTCTTTTAAGTTTTGCAGCTTTGAAACCAAAGTGGTTTAGATTTAGGAAGTTTGTTATCAAACATGAGTGGAAAAACTTAGGACATTTTTGGCAAATCAAAATCACATAAAACGGGTCATGCAGGTGTGAGGTTTGCAGGTGACAAAGACATATTTCTGATAAATTCATCCTTCGTGTTATTTTAAAAGAATGTTATGTAATACTAATCTTTCCAACATATTTATATCTATTATTTATCGAGTCTGCGTGTGCACGTGTGTCAGTATTTATACATATATCATTTATGAATTGCTTTTGAAATTGATTCCCCTAGTCATTTTAAACAAACCTGGTGTGTAAATCCTTATGTCTAACATACATCAATTTAACTTTGTTTCATGTACACAGACAGCTTTTTAGGCCTGTGATTATTTCAAACTAACCTCTCCATACTTTTCTTATTAAATACGCAGTGGGCAATTTGTTAAAATTTATACAATGTTGTTTCTGTAACCTCACAATTTTATACCTCCTAGACTGCGAGGAAACCTGTAATTCATGATAGTGATAAGTCATCGTGGTTGTATATTCACAGTTTTATTGCTGAGGCACTGTGAGTGCAGGAAGGGGAAGTCTTTTATCCGGAGGCCAGATATTATACAGGCTTACCCAATTAAAGCATTTTCACCTTCCCCTGTCATTCAGTCATCATTCTGAAGTTTACCAGATCAGCAGTCACTACCAATCTTACTGAATTGTAAATTGCTTGTTCACGTGTAATTCTTGTAATTGTGCCTGTATGTAGGATGCATAATGATGAGGATCAGAACTGATACAATAAAAAACACATTTAAATACATAGGGGTACAATTATAAATGTGATGGGGCTGGAAGAATCAAACATTCTCTGGCAAAATTGCATATAAATGGCACGTGATAGTTAGCTGCTCTGTCATTTTCATATTATTACTGCTTATTCTGCAGCTAGTTAAGTGATATTATTGGCAGAAGCTACTTAAAAATAATCTGGTCACTGACAATAGTAATTAACATGGAATTAAAATTGGGAAATTATTAACTAACTATAATTGTCGCTAATGGGATGTTTCTATTTTTTAGAAAGAAAAATGTACAGTACATACATTCTACACTTCCAATCATCAACCAAAAATGCTACAAATACACAATGACAAAAAGGTTTGCATTTACTCCTTAAATGCCTGGTTTAAAAAAAATAAACCCTCACATACACGCAGAATTATTTCTATAGTATTGAAGATATTGTGGTCTTAGTGTATCACAGAACCACTTTGAGGAAGTGAACGTAAGCCAAGCTTATAAAAAGTATGTCATTTATCCATTTTTAAGTATATAAGTGTTTCATTTTTGAGTTTTGCTGAAAGAAGTCAAAAGTGTATGGAATCATATATCTGTAAATGCCAAAACTCACAAACATTTTTTAAATGTGTTTTTTTTTTGCATGCATATCATCTGTAACAAATAAATACATGTAACATTGTATATAAAGTACTACTCAGAACATGCACAATCTTGTTATGATCTTAAATGATTATTTTATTGGCCTATTAATACATTTTTTAGTTTTGTCATATCCATCAAAAACAGTTGTAAATTGTCTGTATTTTACATGGGCTAACATGCTAATGCTGCTTTACTGGCCTTCACATCTAATGACAGCTGACCTCTGGGAGGGATCAAGAGAAGTAATGAGGCAGAGTTTCAGCATGAGCCTGGTGTAGCCTCCCATTAGAGCCTAACTGGGACAAAATTCCCTCAGGGAGAACAATAGACACCATACAGTGGCAATCATTGAGTTCTGGTTCTACTTTTCCTTCATATGTTTGAAACCCATGACAGGGAAGGTCAAAAAGGTTAGAGACTTACACCTCAGTGACTGATAGCACACATTGCTCCCATGAGAGAAGGAATTGTTCTGTGCTACTTCCTGAGGATCTCTTCTTGGTCCACTGATTCATGCTGACACCCATTGAGACCAGATCATTATGTTGCCATTAATACCTTCTTTAGACAACAATAGTAAACAAAAAGGAATACCCTATGAGGGATGAACAAGAACAAGTACTATGCCCAGTGTACAAATGTGCTACAAAGTGGTTGAAATCCAAGAAGAAGACAAGTGGGGATATTATGTTTTGTATATATACAAAAAAAGTATATACAATAAAACACAGAACTGAGAAATATAATGAGAAATAATAGAGTGAGCTAATAATGAAACAATTCCCATTATACATAACCATCTTATTACTGCACCAACTTATTTATACTTGTATACAAGGTTTTACAGAAAGAATACTGTAATAAAATGTCAAAAATCAATTATTATGTAAATGTTACCCATGGCAATCTTTATTCATTAATCTAAATTGCTATTTTATGATTGGTTGATATGCTGCAAGTTACAGCATATTTGTACTGTTTGTACTTTTCATCCAAATATATACTTAGATGTATTTACCCTACAAGTTTTGTCCTTAAGATGATCCAATTAGTTACTGTAGTCACCAAGACACCTTTGGAAATGATCCAATTATCAATTAATGGATTATATAAATCTTTGGTAAACTTAGTTATTGATGTAATCTCATTAATGTGTGCCCACACTTTACTGATTCTTTGTGGAAGGCAAAGGATTGGTTGAAAATGTGCTAAAGTCAATCAGAATCTTTAAGGGGCTAATGCAGAGTGAGCATGTGTCTGTTTGCAGAGCAAATCTTGCATTTTATCCCATTGCTCATGCTCTGCAAACAAGTGTATAACTCTGCATACAATCTAATATATATGTAGGGTTTTTTGTGCACTAAGGGGGATATTTACTAAAGTGTGGTTTTACAAAAGTGTAGATGTTGCACAAAGCAACCAATCAGATTCTAGCTATCATTTTCTAAAAGGTACTAGATAAATGATAAGTAGAATCTGATTGGTTGCTATGGGCAACATCTCTACTTCTGTAAACCCACACTTTAATAAATATACCACTTAAAGAGGGAGCATCTGTGGTCAATTCTACGTCAGGCCTGAAATATTTTAAGTCGGTCATAGCCTTTAACCTTTCAACAAAAAAGATACAGATGTGTCCACATACATCTTACGTCCATGCGCTACAACATGCATGGGCGCCTTGCAACTCAGTAGTTTCTTTTCGTTCAATTTTTTACCTTCAAATGCATCTTATTGCATGCGAAATACTATGGAACATTCTTAGCGGCTGTGACACTGTAACGTAGCATTTGTCATTTAGATACCCTCTGCAGTTGCACACAGAATATATGCATGCCGCATATAATTTTAATCAACAGAAGCTGCATGTGCATCCTGTTCACATCACTTTGCGAACAAGACGCATTTGAAGGTTAAAAGTTACACTGATGGTCGTGATTGTTTCGATGGTGACCAATGGTGTCCCAAGGCTGTGACCTGGGCCGTAGCACTGGGATCGCACAAATGCAGCAAGGAGGTTTCTGACACCTCCTTTTGCATTTGAATTTTAAATGGACGGAATTGCATAGCCGCTTGTGTGTGCTTATGCAATTCTGTCCACCTCTGGATCAGGCCCTTAGTACATAGATACCTATGTCTGTCAAATAAACATTCAAAGTATAACCTATAGCAATAACTATTTATTGATGTAACCCAAAAACATATATGTCGAGCGGTAGAGTAACCAATTTTTCTGGTTAATTGTTGAAACTGTGGCCATAAAATATGAGCAATTAAGCTTTTTTCTTATTAAACATTTCAGCTTATTCTACTGAAAGAATACATTACATCATTATTTTAAAAAGAAGTGTAGGAATCTCCCCAATCTCCAGCTAGTAAATCATTATTTGTTTTTGCAACATTTGTTCCATTGTTTCTAATAAGGTGCAGATGTCCTGTGTAGTAGCCAGTGATAATGAGTCAAATTGTATCACTTTAGTATCAGTGACATTTTTGCCATGTTGATGCATGACGTTACTGACACTGGAGAAACCCATGTGCTTTTGTTGTATGCAGACAGTGTTCAGTAGAGTTTCTTCCTGACACATTCTTTGTATCATATCCACTATATGCTGAAATGGGTCATCATTAACAAAGTCCTATTTAAAAAAAATATATATATAGAAATTAAAACACACTTGATGCATAACATAATGAATGTTGAAATGTTAATGTAATAGTATTTACTTATAGTCACATTAGCATTCTGTTAGCAATCAATATGCATCTGAATGTAGCCAAGTGCAATATTTTTTAATACTGTGGAATTACTGTATTAACTTTCACACTTTTTAATTAAGAAAACTGGTTTTGTGTGTGTGTGTTTTCGCTCAAATGTTTACTAATTGGTGTTTTGTACTGCAGCATGGAGATACAAAGGCATTATATTTCTAGAGATGTGCGCTGACCCATGTGTTTTGGTTTTGCCAAAACCACCCTCAAAGCGTTTGGTTTTGCCAAAACCACCCTCAAAGGTTTTGGTTTTTCCAAAACTATCCTCAAGTGTTTGGTTCAGATTCAGTGTTGGTTTTGGTTTTCTTTAAAAATTGATAAAAATAGCTATTTTCTTGTAACTTTGACCTTTTTATGTTCCTATACTAATATTATCATCAATAACATTTATTTCCAGTCAATTTTAAACACTTCACAGCACCTGAAATCATGACGGAGGGACTTATATGCAATCCAAAACATGCAATATCTGATTTTTAAATCCGAGTTCCTAATTGCGAGAAGACCTGAGTCAGGACCCCAAAGTGATTCTGAAAAGGGACTCGGTTTTGCTCGAAACCCTAAAGTGATTCAAGCCGGCACTCATCTCTATATATTTCACATCAAAAAGTAGTATTAGTATACTGTATATCAATATGTGAGCAATAAGGAATCACAGGTTCCTTTCAGTATAAGGCTGCTGTCCAGACGTGCGTGTGTCTTGGTCAGCACTGACACAGACGGCCATGTTCAGATGAAGTATCTGTACCTCCATTTGGCTGATGCAATGTTCGATGGTGTGACTGATGGTGCCTCTTAATATGCACAGTGACGGAATAGCGCTGCAGCCGGTAGGCATCTCAGTAGGAAAACCATTACATTAGCATAAAGACACAGTTGCAGCTGCAACTTCATCAACCACTGAATCAGGTCCTATGTTTCTGTCTGACAATTTGGAAAACAGTACCCAAGATATTAACAATGATTTAGAATGTAAGCTCTTACGAGCAGGGCAATCTACCCTCTTGTGCTTCTCTTTACTTTATTTTCATCTACTCCTTACTCCCTACTAGGGCACCTAATATTTGGTTGTTTATGCAGTTGCATTTGGGTGTTATAGTCGCTAATGTAGAAATTTATATTATCCATGTCCTTGTCCGGCACTGTATTGTATTGTAAGTCACTGGTCAATTATTTGTTTATGTACTTTTTAAGATGCTGCAGAACACTTGTGGCACCATATACTGTAAATAATAATAATAATAATAATAATATTGTAGCTTGGCAAATTAAAAGTTGAAAAAGAGCCAGTAAAATAGTTTCCAAAGAGCAATCAATGGAATTTTGACAGCAATAGAGTGGTGATGCACTGTATAGCAATAGAGTAGTGATGCACCATATAGCAATAGATTGGTGATGCACCGTATAGCAATAGATTGGTGATGCACCGTATAGCAATAGAGTGGTGATGCACTGTATAGCATAAGAGTGGTGATGCACTGTAAAGCATAAGAGTAGTGGTGGACCTTATAGCAATAAAGTGGTGATGCACTGTATAGCGTAAGAGTGGTGATGAACAGTATGGCATAAGAGTAGTGATGCACTATATAGCAACAGAGTGGTGATGCACTGTATAGCAATAGAGTGGTGATGCACTGTATAGCAATAGAGTGGTGATGCAATGTATAGGAATAGAGTGGAGATGCACTGTATAGCATAAGAGTGGTGATGCACTGTATAGCATAAGAGTAGCGGTGCACCGTATAGCAATAGAGTGGTGATGTACTGTATAGCATAAGAGTGGCGATGCAATGTATAGCATAAGAGTGGCGATGCACTGTATAGCATAAGAGTGGTGATGCACTGTATAGCATATGAGAAGAGATGCACTATATAGCACTAGAGTGGTGATGCACTGTATAGCATAAGAGTGGTGATGCACTGTATAGCAATAGAGTAGTGATGCACTGTATAGCATAAAAGTGGTAATGCAATGTATAGCATAAGAGTAGTGATGCACTATATAGCAATAGAGTGGTGATGCACTGTATAGCAATAGAGTGGTGATGGACTGTATAGCAATAGAGTAGTGATGCACTGTATAGCAATAGAGTGGTGATGCACTGTATAGCAATAGAATGGTGATGCACTGTATAGCAATAGAGTGGTGATGCACTGTATAGCAATAGAGTGGTGATGCACTGTATTGCAATAGAGTGGTGATGCACTTTATAGCAATAGAGTGGTGATGCACTGTATAGCATAAGAGTGGTGATGCACTATATAGCAATAGAGTGGTGATGCACTGTTTAGCATAAGAGTGGTGATGCACTGTTTAGCATAAGAGTGGTGATGCACTATATAGCAATAGACTGGTGATGCACTGTATAGCAATAGAGTGGTGATGCACTGTATAGCAATAGAGTGGTGATGCTCTGTTTAGCATAAGAGTGGTGATGCACTGCTTAGCATAAGAGTGGTGATGCACTATATAGCAATAGAGTGGTGATGCACTGTATAGCAATAGAGTGGTGATGCACTGTATAGCAATAGAGTGGTGATGCACTGTATAGCAATAGAGTGGTGATGCACTGTATAGCATAAGAGTGGTGATGCACTGTATAGCATAAGAGTGGTGATGCACTGTATAACATAAGAGTGGTGATGCACTGTATAGCATAAGAGTAGTGATGCACTATATAGCAATAGAGTGATGATGCACTGTAAAGCATTAGAGTAGTGGTGGACCTTATAGCAATAAAGTGGTGATACACTGTATAGCGTAAGAGTGGTGATGCACTGTATAGCATAAGAGTAGTGATGCACTATATAGCAATAGAGTGGTGATGCACTGTATAGCAATAGAGTGGTGATGCACTGTATAGCAATAGAGTGGTGATGCACTGTATAGGAATAGAGTGGAGATGCACTGTATAGCATAAGAGTGGTGATGCACTGTATAGCATAAGAGTAGTGGTGCACCGTATAGCAATAGAGTGGTGATGTACTGTATAGCATAAGAGTGGCGATGCAATGTATAGCATAAGAGTGGCGATGCACTGTATAGCATAAGAGTGGTGATGCACTGTATAGCATATGAGAAGTGATGCACTGTATAGCATAAGAGTGGTGATGCACTGTATAGCAATAGAGTAGTGATGCACTGTATAGCATAAAAGTGGTGATGCAATGTATAGCATAAGAGTAGTGATGCACTATATAGAAATAGAGTGGTGATGCACTGTATAGCAATAGAGTGGTGATGCACTGTATAGCAATAGAGTGGTGATGGACTGTATAGCATATGAGAAGTGATGCACTATATAGCACGAGAGTGGTGATGCACTGTATAGCATAAGAGTGGTGATGCACTGTATAGCAATAGAGTAGTGATGCACTGTATAGCATAAAAGTGGTAATGCAATGTATAGCATAAGAGTAGTGATGCACTATATAGCAATAGAGTGGTGATGCACTGTATAGCAATAGAGTGGTGATGGACTGTATAGCAATAGAGTAGTGATGCACTGTATAGCAATAGAGTGGTGATGCACTGTATAGCAATAGAATGGTGATGCACTGTATAGCAATAGAGTGGTGATGCACTGTATAGCAATAGAGTGGTGATGCACTGTATTGCAATAGAGTGGTGATGCACTTTATAGCAATAGAGTGGTGATGCACTGTATAGCATAAGAGTGGTGATGCACTATATAGCAATAGAGTGGTGATGCACTGTTTAGCATAAGAGTGGTGATGCACTGTTTAGCATAAGAGTGGTGATGCACTATATAGCAATAGACTGGTGATGCACTGTATAGCAATAGAGTGGTGATGCACTGTATAGCTATACAGTGGTGATGCTCTGTTTAGCATAAGAGTGGTGATGCACTGCTTAGCATAAGAGTGGTGATGCACTATATAGCAATAGAGTGGTGATGCACTGTATAGCAATAGAGTGGTGATGCACTGTATAGCAATAGAGTGGTGATGCACTGTATAGCAATAGAGTGGTGATGCACCGTATAGCATAAGAGTGGTGATGCACTGTATAGCATAAGAGTGGTGATGCACTGTATAACATAAGAGTGGTGATGCACTGTATAGCATAAGAGTAGTGATGCACTATATAGCAATAGAGTGATGATGCACTGTAAAGCATAAGAGTAGTGGTGGACCTTATAGCAATAAAGTGGTGATGCACTGTATAGCGTAAGAGTGGTGATGCACTGTATAGCATAAGAGTAGTGATGCACTATATAGCAATAGAGTGGTGATGCACTGTATAGCAATAGAGTGGTGATGCACTGTATAGCAATAGAGTGGTGATGCACTGTATAGGAATAGAGTGGAGATGCACTGTATAGCATAAGAGTGGTGATGCACTGTATAGCATAAGAGTAGTGGTGCACCGTATAGCAATAGAGTGGTGATGTACTGTATAGCATAAGAGTGGCGATGCAATGTATAGCATAAGAGTGGCGATGCACTGTATAGCATAAGAGTGGTGATGCACTGTATAGCATATGAGAAGTGATGCACTGTATAGCATAAGAGTGGTGATGCACTGTATAGCAATAGAGTAGTGATGCACTGTATAGCATAAAAGTGGTGATGCAATGTATAGCATAAGAGTAGTGATGCACTATATAGCAATAGAGTGGTGATGCACTGTATAGCAATAGAGTGGTGATGGACTGTATAGCATAATAGTAGTGATGCACTGTATAGCAATAGAGTGGTGATGCACTGTATAGCAATAGAATGGTGATGCACTGTATAGCAATAGAGTGGTGATGCACTGTATAGCAATAGAGTGGTGATGCACTGTATTGCAATAGAGTGGTGATGCACTTTATAGCAAGAGTGGTGATGCACTGTATAGCATAAGAGTGGTGATGCAGTATATAGCAATAGAGTGGTTATGCACTGTTTAGCATAAGAGTGATGATGCACTGTTTAGCAAAAGAGTGGTGATGCACTATATAGCAATAGACTGGTGATGCACTGTATAGCAATAGAGTGGTGATGCACTGTATAGCAATACAGTGGTGATGCACTGTATAGCAATACAGTGGTGATGCTCTGTTTAGCATAAGAGTGGTGATGCACTGCTTAGCTTAAGAGTGGTGATGCACTATATAGCAATAGAGTGGTGATGCACTGTATAGCAATAGAGTGGTGATGCACTGTATAGCAATAGAGTGGTGATGCACCGTATAG
Organism: Taudactylus pleione; assembly: GCA_031769625.1. Lineage (NCBI taxonomy): Eukaryota > Metazoa > Chordata > Amphibia > Anura > Myobatrachidae > Taudactylus > Taudactylus pleione. Next base: position 8,594,837 of record JAUIMM010000115.1, read on the forward strand.
CACAAGAGTGGTGATGCACTGTATAGCATAAGAGTGGTGATGCACTGTATAACATAAGAGTGGTGATGCACTGTATAGCATAAGAGTAGTGATGCACTATATAGCAATAGAGTGATGATGCACTGTATAGCGTAAGAGTGGTGATGCACTGTATAGCATAAGAGTAGTGATGCACTATATAGCAATAGAGTGGTGATGCACTGTATAGCGTAAGAGTGGTGATGCACTGTATAGCATAAGAGTAGTGATGCACTATATAGCAATAGAGTGGTGATGCACTGTATAGCAATAGAGTGGTGATGCACTGTATAGCAATAGAGTGGTGATGCACTGTATAGGAATAGAGTGGAGATGCACTGTATAGCATAAGAGTGGTGATGCACTGTATAGCATAAGAGTAGTGGTGCACCATATAGCAATAGAGTGGTGATGTACTGTATAGCATAAGAGTGGCGATGCAATGTATAGCATAAGAGTGGCGATGCACTGTATAGCATAAGAGTGGTTATGCACTGTATAGCATATGAGTGGTGATGCACTATATAGCACTAGAGTGGTGATGCACTGTATAGCATAAGGGTAGTGATGCACTATATAGCAATAGAGTGGTGATACACTGTATAGCAATAGCGTGGTGATGGACTGTATAGCATAAGAGTAGTGATGCACTGTATAGCAATAGAGTGGTGATGCACTGTATAGCAATAGAGTGGTGATGCTCTGAATATCAATAGAGTGGTGATGCACTGTATAGCAATAGAGTGGTGATGCACTGTGTAGCAATAGAGTGGTGATGCACTGTATAGCATAAGAGTGGTGATGCACTATATAGCAATAGAGTGGTGATGCACTGTTTAGCATGAGTGGTGATGCACTGTTTAGCATTAGAGTGGTGATACACTATATAGCAATAGACTGGTGATGCACTGTATAGCAATAGAGTGGTGATGCACTGTATAGCAATAGAGTGGTGATGCACTGTATAGCAATACAGTGTAGATGCTCTGTTTAGCATAAGAGTGGTGATGCACTGTTTAGCATTAGAGTGGTGATGCACTATATAGCAATAGAGTGGTGATGCACTGTATAGCAATAGAGTGGTGATGCACTCTATAGCAATAGAGTGGTGATGCACTGTATAGCAATAGAATCGTGATGCACTGTATAGCAATAGAGTGGTGATGCACCATATAGCATAAGAGTGGTGATGCACTGTATAGCATAAGAGTAGTGATGCACTGTATAGCAATAGAGTGGTGATGCACTGTATAGCAATAGAGTGGTGATGCACTGTATAGCAATAGAGTGGTGATGCACTATATAGCAATAGAGTGGTGATGCACTGTATAGCAATAGAGTGGTGATGCACTGTATAGCATAATAGTGGTGATGCACTGTATAGCATAAAAGTGGTGATGCACTGTATAGCATAAGAGTGGTGATGCACTATATAGCAATAGAGTGGTGATGCACTGTATAGCATAAGAGTGGTGATGCACTGTATAGCATAAGAGTGGTGATGCACTGTATATCATAAGAGTGGTGATGCACTGTATAGCATAAGAGTGGTGATGCACTGTATAGCATAAGAGTGGTGATGCACTGTATAGCATAAGAGTAGTGATGCACTATATAGCAATAGAGTGGTGATGCACTGTATAGCAATAGAGTGGTGATGCCTTGTATAACATAAGAGTGGTGATGTACTGTATAGCAATAGAGTGGAGATGCACTGTATAGCATAAGAGTAGTGATGCACTTTATAGCAATAGAGTGGTGATGCACTGTATAGTAATAGAGTGGTGATGCACTGTATAGCATAAGAGTGGTGATGCACTGTATAGCAATAATGTAGTGATGTACTGTATAGCATAAGAGTAGTGATGCACTTTTTAGCAATAGAGTGGTATTGCACTGTATAGCATAAGCGAGGTGATGCACTTTATAGCAATAGAGTGGTGATGCACTGTATTTTATTATTATTAATTTTTTTAGGGTGCCACAAGTGTTCAGCAGCGTCATACAGAGAGCAAAACAATAGGACAATAGAGGGTAAAACAGTACAACACAAATAGCACTACAAATCTTGACACAGCCACTGATGCAATGTGTGCAATTGAAATGAACAGCATTAGCTGAAACTTGTAGCTGTCAGTATGGGTACAAATGACAGGTCTAGTTCATCTGAAAAATCAAAAAGCATATGATTAGGGTCCAGGGGCAGAGCCCAAGAAGGATGTGTTGCAGGTGTGCAAGAGATGTATGTGATGAGAACAGGAGTGAGGAAGGCCTTCCCGTTGAGTTTTACAGTCTAAAGAGAATGGGGAGACAAACAGAAGACATGAGTGAGTAAGTGTAAGGGGTGGTAAGAGGTAGACGTATATGATTTTATGAACATGTGGGTTTCCAGCACCCGCTTGAAGTAGCGCAGGCTGGGGTATAGTCTGATGGAACAAGGGAGATCATTCCAATGGTGGGTGACAGCTTGGAGAAATCTTGATTTCTGGAGTGAGATATGGTAACAAGAGGGGAGAAAAGGCAGCAGTCATTGACTGACCGGAGAGGGCAGAAGGGTGCATGTAAGGAGATGAGCTTGGAGATGTAGGGAGCTGTGGATTTGGAGAGGGCCTTGTAGTTAGGAGTTTGAAAAGTATTATGTAGGGGAAGGGAGCCAGGGAAAGGCTTTGCAGAGAGGGAAGGCAGATGTAGAGCAGCAGGAGAGGAATATAAGTCTAGCTGAAGTGTTGAATATAGATTTCTAAAGGAGCAAGATGGGAGCAGGGGAGTCCAGTGAGGAGAAGGTTGCAGTAGTCAAGGCGAGAAATTATCAGTGAGTGGACAATGGTTTGGTGGCATCTTGGGAGAGAAAGGGTCTGAATTGAGCAATGTTGCAGCACTTAAAATGATATGATAGGTTAAGAGACTTAATGTTTGAGGTGAAAGAGAAGGAAGAGTCAAGAATTACTCCCAGGCAGCGGAGTGGGGGAACAGAGGAGATAGTGGTGTTGTTGACAAATATAGAGAGGTTGGGAGGGAAGGAGACTCTATATGAGTCCAATTTTGGCCATGTTGAGTTTGAGAAAGTGCTTGGACATCCAGGGGGAGATGGCAGAGAGACAACTAAATATGCAAGAGAAAAGGGAAGTGGAGAGATCAGGAGAGGAGATGTAGATTTGACTGTCATCAACACAGAGGTGATACTGGAGGCCAAAGGAACTAATCAGTTCACCCGGCGGGGGTTGGAGGACTGAGAAGAGATGAGAGATTTGAACAAATATTGCTTGGCAAGAGAGAGGGCAGAGCAGTAGGAAGAGAGTATGTACTCCAAGTGGAGGAAGTCTGCTAAGGAGTGAGAGTGGCATTCAGTGGTGCATGATCATCTTTGAAGGACCTGGGGGGCTTTGAGCAGTGAAGTTGGACAGGAGAGGTGGGAGCAACAGAGCAGAGCACAGAAGTGAGGGTTAGGTTGTAGAAGGAGGCTGCCTAATTGGGGAAATCAAAGGTGGATGGAGGGGCGAGAAGAGTATCAAACAAAGAGGAGAGAATAGCGGGGTCAAGAGCATCGAGATTGTGTCTGCTGATGGTGGATTTTTGAGTGTGAGGAGGGGTACAGGAGAAGAGGTGAGATTGAAGGAGAGGAAATGGTGGTCAGAGAGTGGGAAGGGAGACTTGGAAAAGACAGAGAGTGCAGAGATGGGAGAAGACAAGGTCAATAGATTAGCCAAGGCAGTGGTAGATGCACTGTACAGCAATTTAGTAAGAGAACACCATCATTGCATGACTGCAAAATTTACTTTTTGCATTTGGCAATAAATACCTACAAATCTATTTCCATGTAGAAGTATAGTACTATTATGTACTATCCTATCAGTCTGTTTATGAAAGAGCAGCTAGGGTCACTCAGAAAATCACTTATAAGTTGCTATCTGAATGCTGTCACATTTCTTAATTTCTGCAAAAGTAATATCATAACCTAAGCGGCTAACTGTGTATGTAGATTGATTTATTCATACAGTAGTATGGTAAGCAAAATTATTTTTTTTTCATATATCTTGTTCATTTTTTACTGATATTCTTATATACCATTCCTTGTCACTTTTACACATTGAGTTTTAATATTCTTGAAAAATGTTTTTTCCCTTCCTTTCTTCTACACTTATAGGAAGCATGGTTTAGCCTTCCCTAAATATATTTACTTAAGACACATTCCCAAAACCTGTACTGAGCACTTTTAAAAGCTAAGTGTTTCTGACTGTTAAATTTTGTGGCTGTGTACAGTAAAGTTGGTTTTACAGTTTGGTAAAATTCTTTCTGACTTTCTTGATCTCCCCACTGGAGTTCTTGCAAGGGATATGAGGTAGGGATGGCCATCAACCATCGATATTTAACAATCGATGGTTAACTACAAATGTCTGATGGTTTTACCATCGATGGTAGAGAGCCAATGGGGTTCTCCACCATCAATGGCCAAGTGGGACCCAATGGTTGTTTTTTTGTGATGAGACAGTGCTCAGCAATTCCACATGTGGCCATTATGTTCTGCCCCATGTTTCTGATTGGCCCATGGCCCGCTATACCCCCAGCAGCAATGGCCATCGAGGGATGCAAACCATCAATGGTTCACCCTAGATGGTTTTTGTTCCATCAATGATAATTGCTGACGGAACCATCAATGGTGACCATTGATGGACACCCCACTGATAGCCATCCCTAATATGAGAGTGGCAATGCTCTGAATTGTGACAATGTGCACAGGGGGCGGAACTTTAATTAAATGATTCAACAAGATTTGTATCATCATGCCCCTCGGCCCCACCCATTTCACTAGGAAGTGACCTACTATACTTCAAAATTGCATGTACCAGTAAAGTAGATAAGTATGGTTACAATTATATTAATGGGTTGTTTCAAGGAAAGGCACAGTGGATTAATGTGCAGGGCACAGCTGTAAATGTGAAAGCTGGTAAGGACACAATATTTTGAAGCAGATAAAGAGTTTATGGGTGGAGATTAAAGGGGATAGAGATAGCATAGTGTGCTCTACAAATTTTTAATCAACCATGATTATAGAAATCAAGTGTGTGGCTTTATCAAAGGATTGGATTATTCTGTTATTAAAATTTCTATTTAAAAAGATACATACAGTACATGCACCGAACAACATTCTATACTGGGCAGAATTCAATAGCAAACAGGATATATGTAATTTGCTGTACATAGAATGGAGCATACAACTGTGAATGAGGGAATACTTGGGAGAAATGTATCAAATCTTGGAGAGGGACAAAGTGGAGAAGTTGCTCATAGCAACCAATCAGCTTCTAACTGTAGTTTTCTAGCACAGCCTGTAAAATGACAGTTAGAAGCTGATTCGTTGGTACTTGATTTCTCTCCTGTTTGTCTCTCTCCAAGATTTGCTAAATCTTCCTTTTAGTCAAGGAATATATTAAACTTACTGTGCTGTTAAATGCATTTCTACTTGCAACTGAGTGGGTTTAAATTAGGGGTGTGCACCGGCCACTTTTCGTGTTTTGTGTTTTGGTTTTGGATCTGGATCTTTCTTCGTGTTTTGGATCTGGATTGGTTTTGCCAAAACCACCCTTCCGTGTTTTGGGTTCTGGGTTTTGTGTTTTGGATCTGTATTTTTTTGAAAAAAAGCATAAAAACAGCTAAAATCACAGAATTTGTAGGTTTTTCTGCTCCTATGCTATTATTAACCTCAATAACCTTAATTTCCACTCATTTCCAGTCTATTCTGAATACCTCACACCTCACAATAGTGTTTTTATGTCCAAAAGGTTGCACCGAGGTAGCTGGATGACTATGCTAAGCGACACGAGTGGGCGGCACAAACACGTGACCCATCTAGGCGTGAAACTGCAGTGGCAGACAGGATGGCATTGAAAAACTAGGCCCCAAACTGTACATAATGCAAAGAAAAAAAAGAGGTGCAAGATGGAATTGTCCTTGGGCCCTCCCACCCACCCTTATGTTGTATAAACAGGACATGCACACTTTAACAAACCAATCATTTCAGCGCCAGGGTCTGCCACACAACTGTGGCTGAAATGATTGGTTCGTTTGGGCCCCCACAAAACAAGCTGGCAATTAATCTGTCCCTGCACAAACTGGCTCTACGGAGGCAAGAAGTCGTCCTCATCCTCCTCATCCACAGATTCCTCACCCTCTTCAGTGTTATGTACATCCTCATCCTCACAGAGTATTAATTCGTCCCTGCTGGAACCACAGGTCCCTCTGTACGTTCTGGAGGCTGGTCTCCCTGGAAGAGTTGATCATTCATTTTATGAACATCATCTTCTCCACATTTTGTGGAAGCAACCTCCTACGCCTTTCGCTAACAAGGTTCCCGGCTGCACTAAACACTCTTTCGGAGTACACGCTGGAGGGGGGGCAACTCAGGTAAAATAGAGCCAGTTTGTACAGGGACCTCCAAATTGCTTCTTTTTCCTGCCAGTACAGGTACGGACTGTCTGACATGCCTACTTGGATGCTGTCACTGATGTAATCCTTTAACAGACAGACGCACGCTTGTCGCTGCTGCTTTGAGGATTCAAGTGCGGCTACAGCCCACACAATTCACAAAGACAGATAAAAGAAGAAGAATATTTTTATTGTTTGTGTAGCACACTTTGAGGGTGTCACCACCCTTTAACAGACAGACGCACGCTTGTTGCTGCTGCTTTAAGGATGCAGGTGTGGCTACATCGCACACAAGTCACAAACACATTAAAAAAATAGTTTTTTATTTTTTGGAGCACTTCGTGAGTTACACCACCCTTTAACAGACAGACGCACGCTTGTCGCTGCTGCTTTAAGGATGCAGGTGCGGCTACAGCCCACACAATTCACAAAGACAGAAAAAAGAAGAAGAATATTTTTATTGTTTGTGGAGCACACTTTGAGGGTGTCACCACCCTTTAACAGACAGACGCACGCTTGTCGCTGCTGCTTTAAGGATGCAGGTGCGGCTACAGCCCACACATTTCACAAAGACAGAAAAAAAAAGAACAATATTTTAATTGTTTGTGTAGCACACTTTGAGGGTGTCACCACCCTTTAACAGACAGACGCACGCTTGTCGCTGCTGCTTTGAGGATGCAGGTGGAATCTAGACGGGATTTGGAACCGAGGACACACTACCTCCATCAATTGTCTAAATCCCACTGCACTAATGTCGGATACCGGACGCACGTCTAACACCAACATAGCAGTCAAGGCCTCAGTTATACGTTTTGCTTCAGGATGACTGCTGTCGTACTTCATCCTCATCGCTAGGGACTGTTGGAGGGTCAATTGTTTAGTAAAAGTAGTGATGTTCCTACTTCCTCTCTGGGATGATGAACAACTCCCAGCAGCAGCAACAGCACTAGTAGGAAGTGGTTCTTGATCTTTCCCTATTTTATTTTTATCAGAGAAAGTTTGGTCCTCCATTTATGTTATATTGATATATATACGTGCGGCTAAAGCGCACACAAACACAGAAAATATTTTTTTATTTTTGCTGGAGAGTAGTGCACTTTGTGGGTTACACCACCTTTTAAGAAATGAGCCAGCCGGCTCTTTACTTATGGGACACAGGCGCACGCTTGGCGCTGCTCCTTTGTTGATGCACGTGCAGCCACAGTGCACACAAGTCACAAACACAGAAAATATATATTTTTTTGGTTTGGAGTGTACTTTGGGGGTTACAGAACCCTTTAACGGTCAAGCCAGCCGGCCCTTTACTTATGACACAGGCGCACACTTGGCACTACTTTGTTGATGCACGTGCGGCTACTGCGCACACAATTCACAAACACAGAAAATATTTTTTTTTCGGTTTGGACTGGAGTGTACTTTGGGGGTTACAGCACCCTTTAACGGTCAAGCCAGCCGGCCCTTTACTTATGACACAGGCGCACGCTTGGCACTACTTTGTTGATGCACGTGCGGCTACTGCGCACACAATTCACAAACACAGAAAATAATTTTTTTTTTGGTTTGGACTGGAGTGTACTTTCGGGGGTTACAGCACCCTTTAACGGTCAAGCCAGCCGGCCCTTTACTTATGACACAGGCGCACGCTTGGCACTACTTTGTTGATGCACGTGCGGCTACTGCGCACACAATTCACAAACACAGAAAATAATTTTTTTTTTGGTTTGGACTGGAGTGTACTTTCGGGGGTTACAGCACCCTTAACGGTCAAGCCAGCCGGCCCTTTACTTATGACACAGGCGCACGCTTGGCACTACTTTGTTGATGCACGTGCGGCTACTGCGCACACAATTCACAAACACAGAAAATAATTTTTTTTTTGGTTTGGACTGGAGTGTACTTTCGGGGGTTACAGCACCCTTAACGGTCAAGCCAGCCGGCCCTTTACTTATGACACAGGCGCACGCTTGGCACTACTTTGTTGATGCACGTGCGGCTACTGCGCACACAATTCACAAACACAGAAAATAATTTTTTTTTTGGTTTGGACTGGAGTGTACTTTCGGGGGTTACAGCACCCTTAACGGTCAAGCCAGCCGGCCCTTTACTTATGACACAGGCGCACGCTTGGCACTACTTTGTTGATGCACGTGCGGCTACTGCGCACACAATTCACAAACACAGAAAATAATTTTTTTTTGGTTTGGACTGGAGTGTACTTTCGGGGGTTACAGCACCCTTAACGGTCAAGCCAGCCGGCCCTTTACTTATGACACAGGCGCACGCTTGGCACTACTTTGTTGATGCACGTGCGGCTACTGCGCACACAATTCACAAACACAGAAAATAATTTTTTTTTTGGTTTGGACTGGAGTGTACTTTCGGGGGTTACAGCACCCTTAACGGTCAAGCCAGCCGGCCCTTTACTTATGACACAGGCGCACGCTTGGCACTACTTTGTTGATGCACGTGCGGCTACTGCGCACACAATTCACAAACACAGAAAATAATTTTTTTTTTGGTTTGGACTGGAGTGTACTTTCGGGGGTTACAGCACCCTTAACGGTCAAGCCAGCCGGCCCTTTACTTATGACACAGGCGCACGCTTGGCACTACTTTGTTGATGCACGTGCGGCTACTGCGCACACAATTCACAAACACAGAAAATAATTTTTTTTTTGGTTTGGACTGGAGTGTACTTTCGGGGGTTACAGCACCCTTAACGGTCAAGCCAGCCAGCCCTTTACTTATGACACAGGCGCACGCTTGGCACTACTTTGTTGATGCACGTGCGGCTACTGCGCACACAATTCACAAACACAGAAAATATATTATTTTTTTAGCACTTGGGGGGAGCACCCCTGATGGACAGAGCACCCCCTGGACAACACTGCAGCACTCCTTTAGGACTGGGACACTGCACAGGACTTTGGAGTGGACACAGCCCCTATGGAGAACTGACTGCACAACACAGTCCAGCCAGCCCCTATGGACGTTGAAGTAGTGGACACAGCCCCTATTAACAACAGCAGCACAGCACAACACAGCCAGCCCCTATGGACTTTGAAGTAGTGGACAACAGCAGCACTACACTACACTACACTACACAGCCCTAACTCCCACCCTCCCTCTTCACTGTCCACAGCCGAGTGAGAAAATGGCGCCGACGTGGGTACCTTATATAGGATCCAAAACCCGCGAGACTCGGAAGGCGGGATGATGACGTTTTGCCTCGATTTCAGATCCGAGTCAGGCGGGAAAAGTCGAGCCTGATTCGGATCGGACTCGGATCGGGGGGGCTCGGGGGGGGTTCGGATTTCAGAAATCCGAACCCGCTCACCCCTAGTTTAAATGGACCTCAACTGGGCGTCCACTTATAAGATAAGTGTTCCATGAGAATGTTGTGGGCTTATAGAGGGAATTGTGGGCTATTAAATGGAAGAAATGTATGTATAGATGGTGACTTGGCAGAGTTAATGTACACACCAGCGACATGTGTGATTAACCCAAGGATAAGTACAGTGTAGCTTAACCAGGCAATGTGGTTTATTGAGCACATGATAGTACAGCCATAATCATTGTTACACTGATTGAAGAGCAAGAAGAGGAGCGAGGTTCAAACAGATTACCAGCCTGTGACTGTCTCTTGGATGTGTTAAAGGTGTGGGTGCTGGAACAGCAGTATTGCAGGTAATAAGTGGCAGATCTCAGGAGCATAGGTGGAGACTTCCGTCTCCTACTATGTCTCAGTGGCAAGATGGCGCTGTGCATGCACAGTAGTAGGGTCTGGTGGCCATCTTGGTAGGGGAATAAAGTGTCATCCCTTGAGGAGTCATATTGGAGACTGAGTAGTAGTGTGCTACTATTGTAACATTAAGCAGAGAGCCATCTGATTTCAGAGAGATCTCTTGCACCAAGGATAGGGCAAGTGCAATGTGCATTGATAATCATGATGGCTACTTTTACAAGTGAATAGACAGGGGGAGTGCAGCCATATAGACATGTACAACTCTGAATACAGGTGAAAAGCTACATATACCTGTACTTCTGAATAGACGACGTGGCTGCACTTACAACCAGCTATTGTCCAACTCTGAATCATCCTAATACACCCTTTGAGAGTTAAAATAAACAAATCCAAGTGCATCATATCCTAAAAAATAAATGTTAGAATTGGTATTGAGCAAAATAATAGCAATTAAGGGTGTTAATAATACTTAAACTCTGCTAGATGAAATTCCAAATATTGAATAATAAACTATTTTCACAATTTTTAGGCCCCCTTGAATGCATAATATATAAAAAGTTGCATCAGTGCACCATTAGTCCCATGGCAGGTGCAGGATCTCCACCTGAACATGGCATCTTTAGACACAGTCGCTGTCAGCGACTCACTCATTACATGACCACATTCAGCTAGCCTCCCCCATGTTACCTACCAGGATTACCCATTAAAATACATAGCTCTTGCTTCCAAATTTGTTCTACATCTCCCGGTGGTAACCAATCAAATGTATGCGCAGTGTGACTCGGATCCATGTGCAGTTCTTCCAACATTGGCCAACTGCGTACATATTGGTATTGTGTGCAGTTAGTGTGCATCTCCGAATCAGGCCCATTACATGACTGTTACAGTATGGAAACAAAAATCCAGTATTACAACAGTTTGTGCATCATTTACTCATACTTGTCGACATTCTGGAGGGGGCAGCCAGGTCGTCATAGCGGGTGGCATGATGTGGCATTGGGGGGTGTGGCAGGGGACATGAATTGGGTGCAGAGCGGGGGCATAATCGCGTCATTGTGGCCCCTCCCCCACAACACAACGCCGAAATTACTGGCATTGTGAAGCAGGGAGCAGGGCGTCGTTTGGTGTTTGCGGGGGTGGGGTCCATGGGCTATGTGGTCGGTCTGGAAACTTGCCCTCTTTTCAAGCATCCAGGAGCGCCACCAGCACCTCCAGATTTTCAGGAGCCTTCCTGTCATTTATTAATTAAACTGATCAAAGTTAATTGCTGATTAGTTTATTGCTCTTGCTTACTATTTCCAAATAACCCTGCTGGATTATGGAATTTGCCACTATCAAAAGAACGCAGGGAGGGATGTAAAACAATAAAAAAAATCATCTGTTATATATACAAATGCATTTGCAGATGAGTTTCTTTAGAACTGGAAACTAAACAATAACATGATGTGTACTGTTATAAGCCATGAATAGTCTGTACTGATTAAAATTGAACATGTTATACTAGTAGAAGAACTGGTGCCAACAGCACCTGCTGATCTGTTTTTTAAATACCATACAAACAAATGTCTATTTTAGCCAAGATTCCCCTAGTTTATCACTTTTTGACTATGATACTCTGCAGCAATCAATGCGTACAGCTGGCTCTGATAGGGATAATGCACACATGATTGAGAAATGAAATACACATCTCCAAATTTGATGAGTAATTGTAGTATTTTATATATATGAAGAAGTGTGAAGACTGATACATATACACTATATAATAAGTCCTGCAATAAATAAATATTTCCTCAAAATCTAGTTTAGAACTTAGGGGGTCAATCCAATTAGGTGCGAATTGCAAGTTGCGACTTTGTTTCATGAAACACGCATACTTCACTCGAATGCACCCACCTGAGAATTCTCCAATTCAATTAAAAATGCTTATTCACGGCGCTCGCAGCAGGAGTGTGTGAAATGACTGCCAAATGCGATGTGAAAGAAGTGCATGAAAAAGTGGAGAGACCACCCTGGACCCCCCAAAATGTATAAGTTTGTAAGCAGGACCATATAGAAGGCTGTTTGTGGGCATACGGAAAGTATTGTAGGTTTTTAAATGGTGTCAAATGGCTGATTTGTGCTTTTTTTTTTAAAACAAAAAAATAGTAAAAAGCAAACTTTTTTCATTAAATCTCACGCAAATCAAACAATAATTGCAAAAAAAGGTAAAGGGAGATTTGTGGGTACTTTGAGGGCAGTTTAAAAAATGTAAAAAGTAAAAAATTATAAAAAGCTATTATTTTTCAATAAAAAAAAATATTGTAATTACATTTTGGGGTAATTTGAGGCCATTTTTTAACCCCAAAAATGGCATGTAATTATTGGACTAATTAAGCTAATTGGAAACTTCCAATTGCCTAATTAGTCATTAAGGGGAGTGTTCAAGGGGTTTTGCATGGTGTCCTGACATTTTAACCTTAAAATAAAGATTTTCACCCTCAGGGTGGTGCAAATGGAAACATTTTAGTTTAGTTTGCCTGGTTCAGTTGCTAATGGGATTGCTAAATTAATTCGCTATGCGAATTCACAGAGAAAACAGCAACTCGCACCTTGCAATTCACACCTAATTGTATTGACCCCTTTTGTTAAAACAAAAATTTTTAATTATAAAATAATATGTTAAATTGCATCTTTGCTAATGATATCTGAGATCTACAAGCGTACAATAAATTAAAAAGTGCTAGTGAACAAGTCAGGACTTATCCTAGGACTCAATGGATTCTTAAACAGTACATGACCTTGCAGCTAGCTTTTCTATGGTATATCTGCTTGTTTTTCCTTTTTGTTTGTATGGAGCTTTAACTTTCTTTAAAACAAATATTTATCTGATTCAGACAGAAATACAAATTGAAGAAAATGAAGTGAATATTTAGCATACTGTACATACAGATGGACTGATAGAAAAGGAGATGTGTGTATAAAGATGGATGTATACATAGAAATAATAGTTATTGATAGTTTATTTATAGTAAATGCATTTCCAAACAGAAATATTAGCATGTCATTGTTCATAGCAAATTCAATAAAGACTTAGATTATTGCTTCCCCAACGTTTGTATTCAAGAAGTGTATGGAATAAAACTACACTCTGCAATACAGATTTCCATGAAGGCATAAAGTTGGTGGATTAGTCACAGACAGGCCCACTGATACAGTCTGCAGTCCATTTTGATGGTTAGACCTTTCTAATACAATGACACGTAACCTATTTTGCCCCCCGCCCATGGAAATTCAAATGCATCTGTCGACTTGATAAAGCACTTGCCTGGGGGGAAGTATTGTTTACATTTTCTCTGCCGTCAGTGGAAAAGTGTGATTCTAATTATTTTCCCCCTGCTGAAAATTAATCCTGACCATCTTGTTTAGCATATTACTTTTTATATCTATTGGAAAATTGAATTATGCTTTACATGAATGTTGGTGCTTTTGTTATTATTTTATCTATTTATAGCTTCTGTAAAACAAGTTGTACTGAAACAATGAGGGGCTGGATATTATAAGTGTAGGATGTTCTTTTTTCTTTCTTTTAAAAAATCTGCCCTAATTGCCTCACAAAGCAACAATTTCGCAATCACTTTAATGCTTTGTTGGATTCTATGTAAAACCTGTACAGTGTCTACAAAAAAAATATATTTTACATTATTTTAAGCTAATCTTTTTCAAGAATGAGAGATGAAAAGAAAAAAAACAATAGATTTTTGTAAGAACAGTACTGTTCTATAGGATTTCAGTGACTGGTTACTCGAAATATGTATGTGCCTGGTAGCTACAGTTGATTATGTTCCACTTTTTTACTATTGCATATATAAACCTCCAAGTGGGTGTTATTCAGGGGCGGATTGGGCCACCAGGATGCCGGGCTGGTTCATGCTGGGCCGGTCTCTTTTTATACATTTTAAGGGCCCATGCTGGCCCAGCTGCTGCAATCAGAGCTCAGCTCCGACCTGGCAGCCAGGGCTGGATTATAGGTGAGGCGGCAACTCTGGGGCCCCCACACCCTTTCCCCGAAGCTTACCATACAAATCTGGTGTACAGCATTTAGCTGTGTCAGCTCCGGTCCTTGGTCTCCTCCGCGGCGGCTGTTATTACCTGTCACAGCTCCTGTCACAGAACCAGTCTCGCGAGAGGAGTCAAATCTCGCTAGACTGATACTGTGACAGCTCCTCAACAGCCGCAGTAACAGGTAATAACAGCTGAGCCGCCAAGGACGAGACCAAGGACCGGAGCTGACACAGCTAAACGCTGTACTCCGGATTTTTTTATAGTAAGCGTCGGGGCAAGGTGTGGGGGCTTCTTAAGCTATACACATGTGTATATATATATATATACTGTGTGTGCATATAGAGAGAGAGACAGAGAGACAGAGAGACAGAGAGAGAGACAGCAGTGGGGAGTGCAGCACTCCTGGTTCTTCATAAACGACACAACTGCGGTATACAATTTAAAGCAACGTTTCAGTGCTCCTTTATTTGAGCACTGATGACAGTGCTTAAACAATGGAGCACTGAAATGTTGCTTTTTAAATTGTATACAGCAGTTGTGTTGTTTATGAAGAACCAGGAGTGCTGCACCCCCCACTGCTGTCTGTAAGTTACTTTGTGTGGGCACCTGGCCGAGTATTGCTCAATACTCAATATATATGTAAGAATAATAGTCCGGCACTCTCCTACAAAATATCAACAGCCCTGGTGCCACAATCAACCATGGGTTAAATAAGTAGAAAACAGAGAGAGGGAAATCAATGGGACTTATGCAGCAGATGTAAATAAATTAGGTCAAACCAGAAATACTGTCAACGTTTCAGCAACTTAATACTTTTATCAAGACATACATATAATAAAAAACAGTGCAATATATAACAAATAACTCACCCATGTGCTGTCACCTCCACGATCCCCAGCTGTGGCTCAAACTGATTACGTCATCAGAGAGGGCCTGGGGGCGTGGTCAGAAGACACCCAGTGCCATCACCATAGCAACCTGACAACAGAGAGGGGAAACTGACTCACAGGATTAACTATGCGATGAACAATCACCGCAATAGTGCAGCTGTAACATAGCTATAAACAATATAGAGCAGACAGTACACAGGGGTGAAGTGTCTATAGATAGTTATCCCCCAGCTGCATATGTACAATGTTACATGCATGCTAAAGCATAATGGAAGATAGCCAAAACCTGTAAAATACAGTAAGAGCATCATTTAAAGTAAACAGCATGATTACAAAAAACATGTCAGAGATAGATTTTCATTCAGACCCAAAGGCTGTACAGTCTGCAAAATATGGATCCATTTTGCTTCTATCTCCACCCCTAATACTAGGGGGCACCCAATCGATCATTTTATATCTAATGCTCGACAGATTGTGTTTAAACTAGGGGTGTACACCGGCCACTTTTCGTGTTTTGGTTTTGGATCTGGATCTTTTTTCATGTTTTGGATCTGGATTGGTTTTGCCAAAACCACCCTTCCGTGTTTTAGGTTCTGGGTTCTGTGTTTTGGATCTGTATTTTTTTTAAAAAAAGAATAAAAACAGCTAAAATCACAGAATGTGTTGGTTTTTCCGCTCCTATGCTATTATTAACCTCAATAACCTTAATTTCCACTCATTTCCAGTCTATTCTGAACACCTCACACCTCACAATAGTGTTTTTATGTCCAAAAGGCTATGCTAAGCGACACGAGTGGGCAGCACAAACACATGGCCCATCTAGGAGTGGCACTGCAGTGGCAGACAGGGATGGCAGTTTGAAAAACTAGGCCCCAAACAGTACATAATGCAAAGAAAAAAAAGAGGTGCAAGATGGAATTGTCCTTGGGCCCTTCCACCCACCCTTATGTTGTATAAACAGGACATGCACACTTTAACAAACCAATCATTTCAGCGCCAGGGTCTGCCACACGACTGTGGCTGAAATGATTGGTTCGTTTGGGCCCCCACAAAACAAGCTGGCAATTAATCTGTCCCTGCACAAACTGGCTTTACGGAGGCAAGATGTAGTCCTCATCCTCCTCATCCACCGATTCCTCACCCTCTTCAGTGTTGTGTACATCCTCATCCTCACAGACTATTAACTCGTCCCCGCTGGAATCCACCACCACAGGTTGCTCTGTACGTTCTGGAGGCTGGTCTCCCTGGAAGAGTTGGTAATTCATTTTTATGAACATCATCTTCTCCACATTTTGTGGAAGCAACCTCCAACGCCTTTCGCTGACAACGTTCCCGGCTGCACTGAACACTCTTTCGGAGTACACACTGGAGAGGGGCAACTCAGGTAAAATAGAGCCAGTTTGTACAGGGGCCTCCAAATTGCCTCTTTTTCCTGCCAGTACAGGTATGGACTGTCTGACATACCTACTTGGATGCTGTCACCGATGTAATCCTCCACCATTCTGTCAATGGTGACAGTATCATATGCAGTGACAGTAGACATGTCAGAAATTGTTGCCAGGTCCTTCAGTCTGGACCAGATGTCTAAACTTTGTCCTGCCTGCCCTGCATCACTGCCAGAGGGTTGCTTATGATACCTAAGTTTTTTCCTGGCAGCCCCAGTTCCGGGAGAAAATGAAGAAGGAGCGGTTGACGTGTCACGTTCCGCTTCAGCTGACAGTGTTTTCACCAGCAGGTCTTTGCACCTCTGCAGGCTTGTGTCAGCTGGAAAGAGAGACACCACATAGGCTTTAAACCTAGGATCGAGCACGGTGGCCAAAATGTAGTGGTCTGATTTCAACAGATTGACCACCCTGGAATCCTTGCAAAGCAAATGAAGGGCTTCATCCACAAGTCCCACATGCCATGCGGAATTGCTCCATCTTAGCTCTTCCTTCACTTTCTCCAGCTGCTTCTCCAAAAGCCTGATGAGGGGAATGACCTGCCTCAAGCTGGCAGTGTCTGAACTGACTTCACGTGTGGCAAGTTTGAAGGGCTGGAGAACCTTGCACAACACGGAAATCATTCTCCACTGCACTTGAGTCAGGTGCATACCCCCTCCTTTGCCTATTTCATAGGTGGATGTATAGGCTTGAATTGTCTTTTGCTGCTCCTCCATCCGCTGAAGCATATAGAGGGTTGAGTTCCACCGTGTCACAACCTCTTGCTTCAGGTGATGGCGGGGCAGGTTCAAGAGTGTTTGCTGGTGCTCCAGTCTTCGTCATGCAGTCACTGAATGGCGAAAGTGGCAAGAAATTTTTTGGGCCAAACAAAGCGTCTCCTGCACGCCCCTGTCGCTTTTCAGAAAATTCTGCACCACCAAGTTTATTGTGTGAGCAAAACATGGGACGTGCTCGAATTTGCCCAGATGTAATGCCCGCACAATATTGGTGGCATTGTCAGATATCACTAATCCCCAGGAGAGTCTAAGTGGAGTAAGCCACTGGGTGATGATTTCCCTCAGTTTCTCTAAGAGGTTGTCGGCGGTGTGCCTCTTACTGAAACCGGTGATACACAGCGTAGCCTGCCTTGGAATGAGCTGGCGTTTCTGAGATGCTGCTACTGGTGACGCTGCTGTTGTTGCTGCATAAGGTGATACATCTACCCAGTGGGCTGTCACAGTCATATAGTCCTTAGTCTGCCCTGTTCCACTTGTCCACATGTCCGTGGTTAAGTGGACATTGTGTACAACCGCATTTTCCAGGACACTGAGGACACTTTTTCTGATGTTTCTGTACAGTCTCGGTATCGCCTGCCTAGTGAAGTGGAATCTAGACGGGATTTGGAGCCGGGGGCACACTACCTCCATCAATTGTCTAAATCCCACTGCACTAATGGCAGATACCGGACACACGTCTAACACCAACATAGCAGTCAAGGCCTCAGTTATACGTTTTGCTTCAGGATGACTGCTGTCGTACTTCATCCTCCTCGCTAAGGACTGTTGGAGGGTCAGTTGTTTAGTAAAAGTAGTGGTGTCCCTACTTCCTCTCTGGGATGATGAACGACTCCCAGCAGCAGCAACAGCAGCAGTTGCAGCAGGAAGCGTAGCAATGCAGGATCCTCCGGAGGAATCCCGGATCGGAGAGTCAGTCATGCCAGTGACATGGCCTGCAGGACTACTTCCGATCCTGACTAAGGAGGAAATTGATGAGGAGGGAGTTGACAGTGTGGTTTGCAGGCACTTGGATACAGCAGGACAACGGGATTTAGGTGTCCCTGGACTGCTTACAGTCTTAGCCAAAGTTTCTGAACTTGACAGTATCTTTTTATGAATGTGCTGCAGGTGGGCGGATGTTCCTAGGTGATTAACATCCCTACCCCTACTTATTTCACCTTTACATATGTTACATATGGCAAGACAGTTGTGTCCGGATTTGGATAGAAATATTGCCAGACCAAAGAGGTGGAATGTTTGGTCTTCAGCCCAGGCATGACCGTGATGGGCTTTTTCATCCCACGGACAACAACTGTCTCCCTCGGAGCCTGATTTAAACAAACCACATCACCATCAGAATCCTCCTCGCCAACTTCCTTCTCAGTGCCAGTTACACCAGTATCCTCATCCTGTTGTACTTCAACAGTGACATCTTCAATTTGCATATCAGCAAGAGCCACCTCTTCCCATCCAGTGCTGGGAAGGTCAGGCATCGCAACCTCCACCACACTTGGACTCTCCTTGGGGATTTGTTATATCTTCTTAGAATGCACAGTTCTTCGCTGTGCTTTTGCCAGCTTAACTCATTTGATTTTTGCAGCGGGAGGAGGGCTTCCATCGTCATGTGAAGCTGAACCACTAGTCATGAACATAGGGAAAGACCTTAGCCGTTCCTTGCCATTCCGTGTCGTAAATGGCATATTGGCAAGTTTACGTTTCTCCTCAGATGATTTAAATGTTTTTTTCAAGGTCATTTTCCTGAACTTTGTCATTTGGGATTGTATGTGCCCTCTACTATGACATTGGGCATCGGCCTTGGCAGACGATGTTGATGGCATTTTATCGTCTATATCATGACTAGTGGCAGCAACTTCAGCACTAGGAGGAAGTGGTTCTTGATCTTTCCCTATTTTATTTTTATCGGAGAAAGTTTGGTCCTCCATTTATGTTATATTGATATATATGTGCGGCTAAGGCGCACACAAACACAGAAAATAATTTTTTATTTTTGTTGGAGACTAGTGCACTTTGTGGGTTACACCACCCTTTAAGAAATGAGCCAGCCGGCCCTTTACTTATGGGACACAGGCGCACGCTTGGTGCTGCTCCATTGTTGATGCACGTGCAGCTACAGCCCACACAATTCACAAAGACAGAAAAAAAAAAAAAATGTTATTCTTTGTGGAGCGCACTTTGGGGGTTACACCACCTTTTAACAGACAGGCGAACGCTTGGCGCTGCTGCTTTGAGGATGCACGTACAGTGCAGACAATTCACAAACACAGAAGAAAATGTTTTATTTTTGTTGGAGTGCACTTTGGGGATTATACTACCCTTTAACAGACAGATGCACGCTTGGCGCTGCTCCTTTGTTGATGCACGTGCAGCCACAGTGCACACAATTAACAAACACAGAAAATATTTTTTTATTTTGTTTGGAGTGCACTTTGGGGGTTACAGCACCCTTTAATGGTCAAGCCAGCCGGCCCTTTACTTATGACACAGGCGCATGCTTGGCACTACTTTGTTGATGCACGTGCGGCTACTGCGCACACAATTCACAAACACAGAAAAAATATTTTATTTTTTTGCACTTGGGGGGAGCACCCCTGATGGACAGAGCACCCCCTGGACAACACTACAGCACCCCTTTAGGACTGGGACACTGCACAGGACTTTGGAGTGGACACAGCCCCTATGGATAACTGACTGCACAACACAGTCCAGCCAGCACCTATGGACTTTGGAGGAGTGGACACAGCCCCTATGGACAACAGCAGCACTGCACAACACAGCCCGCCCCTATGGACTTTGAAGGAGTGGACACAGCCCCTATGGACAACAGCAGCACAGCACAACACAGCACAACACTACACTACACTACACAGCCCAGCCAGCCCTAACTCCCACCCTCCCTCTTCACTGTTCACAGCCGAGTGTGAAAATGGCGCCAACGCGGGTACCTTATATAGAATCCAAAACCTGCGATACCCGTAAGGCGGGATGATGACGTTTTGCCTCGATTTCAGATTCGAGTCAGGCGGGAAAAGCCGAGCCTGACTTGGATCGGCCTCGGATCGGGGGGGCTCAGGGGGGTCTGTTTAAACTGTAGAAAGTGGCGTGCGACTGGCTGGTCACAGCTCTTGCCATCCAGTGCTGCCCTAATGTTGGAACGATGTAACGCCATACGTTCTTTTAGCTGGCGTGTCATTTTTCCTATATATAGCAAACTGCAAGGGCACTTAATGTAATAAATTACAAATTTGGTCAAGCAAGTCAGTGGATGCTTAATTAGAAAAATTTTGCCTGATCTAGGATGGGTGAATTTGTCACCTGTTTCTAAAAAGCTGCACGTCGTGCAACCCGTGCATCTATAATTGCCTGGCTTGCAAGTAAGGAAATGAATCGGCTGGTCTATTGAAAAATGACTAATGTCATTATGTACCACCCTATCTCTAATGTTTCTCCCTCATTTGAAGGACGGCAGGATAGAGCATCCCATCACTGACGGGATCTGTTTATCAGTGGCTACTATTGGCCACATAGCCTTAGCCGTTTGCATAAGGGGTTTGTTGTCATCCGTATACGTTTGTGTCCAAACTATGTTGTTCTCTGATTTCTTTGGTGAAACGGGTACCAGTGCATCTTTACGGCTAACCGTCAGTGCATGGTCTCTAGCCTTGATAAGAGCGGTGTGGTGGTAACCCCTCGACAGGAATTTTAACATCATTTTGTGAATTTGAAATCTAACATCATCAGGATCACTGCAAATTTTCACCACCCTTAGAAATTGGGAAAAAGGCAGGCCATATTTAGGTGACTTAGGATGTTGACTGTCACTTGCTAGCAGGGTAGCTATGCCTCGGCCTACTTTCTGGATGTCTCCATCCATCTCACACATGATGGTATTATGGAAACATCCATGTACTATAAAGATACCGACAGGAACACCCTGCTAGCAAGTCACAGTCAACATCCTAAGTCACTTAAATATGGCCTTCCGTTATGCTTTAGCATGCATGTAACATTGTACATATGCAGCTGGGGGATGACTACCTGTAGACACTTCACCCCTGTGTACTGTCTGCTCTATATTGTTTATAGCTATGTTACAGCTGCACTATTGCGGTGATTGTTCATCGCATAGTTAATCCTGTGAGTCAGTTTCCCCTCTCTGTTGTCAGGTTGCTCTGGTGATGGCACTGGGTGTCTTCTGAACACGCCCCCAGGCCCTCTCTGATGACGTCATCAGTTTGAGCCACAGCTGGGGATCGTGGAGGTGACAGTACATGGGTGAGTTATCTGTTATATATTGCACTGTTTTTTATTATATGTATGTCTTGATAAAAGCATTAAGTTGCTGAAACGTTGACAGCATTTCTGGTTTGACCTAATTTATTTACATCTGCTGCATAAGTCCCATTGAGTGCCCTCTCTCTGTTTTCTACATATATATATATATATATATATGGGCCCCCACAAGTTTATTGCCCTCAGACCTTAATTCGGCCCTGCGGGCAGCGTTACCGCTTCTGCTGCACACGCCGGCAGCCACCCTTTCCTCAGTCACCCCACTTCCATCCCAGCTGCCGTGATCGGACCTCAGCGTTAAGCCTACAGACCTAAAAATTGCCGATGGGGGAGCTGCTGCACACGGCCAGCCGCTGCAGCTCCCCCATAAGCCTTTGCGGAGCCTGTCAGTCACTACTGACGGCTACATCTCCATGCTGTCTGTGGTCTGCCTCAGTGCCTCCAGGATCATCTCTGTACCATACACGGCACACTGGCACTGTTTGCAACCACAAGCGGCTGGAATACAGAGTACACATATATAATATACACACACCTAAAGTGCCACCCATTCACTTGCTATATACTATGTGTGTGTGTGTGTGTGTGTGTATATATATATATATATATATATATATATATATATTTATATATTATCACTACGACGATGGGTGTATTATTGGAGTGACACAGGAGTGTTGCTGAAAGTCGGTGCGTGCAGAGACGCTGAATCACACACGTTGGAGGCCATACTTCATGGATAATCTGCACCTAGCAGATGACACATCTGATGGTAATGTCTAAAGACAAAAGTGGGTGTCTCAGTTCTTGCATATTTGGATGCACGGCTGTGCACCATGCAAGGAGTTAGTAGTAGCTGCAACTGCATCCAATTTAGAATCAGGCCCTTTAAGGAGGGCGTATCCTATTCCCTCAACAGATTCCTCCGTTTTAACAGAGCCCGCCCCCATCAGGGCTGCTTCCAAAAAATTCCCGGGCTGGTTTTCCATCCCAATCCGCCCCTGGTGTTATTACATTTGAATAAAAGATATTTGTTTTAAATAGAAAAACCAAATACAACATATTGTATGCTTGTACTTATACACACAAATGTAATAATTCTAAAGCAAACTGCACAATCTGCTGGCTACCACAAGCCGCAATCCAGCATATTGGACCAAATGTAATAGGGTGAGAGTTTAGAAAATGTGACACTATTACATTGGTCAATATGTATCTTCAAAATTGAAAAAATATCTGGATAAGAGTTTAAACCGTGGATATTATTTAGTCTGAAAATCATGTTTTTGCATGTTCTCTGACTCTATAACATATGCTGAGATTAAAAAATGTGAGAAAACTCTCACATTTTCTAAACTCTCACCCTATTACATTTGGCCCATTATTTTAACAAGTACCGTTATGCATTCATAACATTTTGGTAACAGTTGTATGATGAATAGTTTTAACTGTTTTAGGGGGCCTATGTATCAAGTAGTTTTTTTACATAAAATTATGCAGAAACTGCAGTTTCTGCATAATTTTATGTTTTGTTCCTATGTACTAATAGCACAATGACGGAGATTTCACAGAAAACTCTGGAAAAATACTAATTAGCACTGCAGATCACAGTCCCAATTATTATCAATGGGGACTACGATCTGACCCATATGTACTAAACTCCAAAAAGTGAAGCTTTTGGAGTTTAGCACTGGTAGTTTACTACTGTACTTTCAATCTCTCCCCTGCAGCCACTTGCCAGTTCTGGAAGCTGACACTGTGTGCATGCGCAGTGTCAGCTTCCTCCAGGGAAGTCTTGCACATACTGTGACAGACTTCTCCTAAATGCCGGGGATATAACTCGCGGGTACAGTGGTTACCGCAACCGCTTTCCCTGCGAGTTCCCTGTAATACATATAGTAGCCGGGATATTTTTATTAAAATATCCCAGCATAGCCCTTGGTACCTGTCACTACAGACTCTTAATCATACTATCTGGCCGCTAGACAGCATAAGGGCCCAGAGCAGTGGGTTTGTGAGAGTTTTAAAGTCTTCCTCTGCTGCTCAGTGGTGAGTTGCAGCTGCATCTGTGCAATCGTGAAAACCTGGAGTTCCGCACTTCCACTGCTACTGCAGAATGCACAGGCTTACCTCTAGACTCCCTTGGAGGGAGCTGATCCCACAGGAATGAGGGCAATTCAGATGAGAGACAAACCTTCTCATATATTGTGACAAGGTCACTGGTACAGTTTTGGAAGGCCGGTACATTTCTCCTAGGTTCCTAACCTACATATTTAAAAAAAAACAGGAAAATGTGTTGTTAACAGCTTTGTGGGCTATTTGACAAAACTTGAAAACGATTCCTGAGGTTTATAAATGGAGTGAGAGGACGGGCTCCATTCATTAGGCCCAGTTCAGGTTTTGGGGCTTTTGGCCCCACAGGAGGCTAATTAGGGCTTTCAACTGTGTGGCTGTCTTTTAAAGGCTGTCAGGCTGATCATTGGGAGACACTGCCTGGTCAAAAGGTCTATTGTGTCTCTGTGAGAGAAACATTTTGATGAAACAGAGTGGCTTATGACTGGAAAAACTTCTTGTACTTTTTTTGTTAGTGAGCTAGGATCACTTCTGTGTTTAGTTAGTGCCAGATGACAAGGTGTTTATTTCTGTTTATTTTGTTTTTGCAGCATAATAAAACTGGCTGAGGCCAGTTGCACCAGACCAATGGACTTTGTGTGATTTCTCAGCTGCTGCACAGTGCCATCTACCACAGGAGATGGTACCGGTTCCCCAACCCTGTAACATGTGAAGGAGAATGCAGGCAATGATCTGTGCTTAAGTGAAGGGAGCAGCAGCTTTGAGAGCCCTGCAGAAAAGAGGTCTGTGTCTGCCTGGACTAAAATTAATTATGGCACAGAGTAAAACTGCAGGTGCAAAACTCTGCAGAGGCTTTTTCACAGTGTGACATGCAGGGACCTGTGGTACCTCACACACAGAAGCAAGTACAGGTGGTGCTCTGGGCCTGATTCAGAGCCGGACGCTATTTGCACTCGCTCGTTCAGAAAAAGGGGCCGGATATTTAAATAGAACGCTCGCTCTTTGCAGTCTGTTGACGCCTCTATGTCTGAACGAGCGAACGAAACATGCGCTCGCTATTTTTAAAAAAACGCCCCCTGGCCTCTCGCATCCTACGTCATCTCCGCTATTTATTAGATTAATCGAGTACATCGAAAGGCGTATGAACTGCTCGCAGTGCTTGTGGTAGCATTTTCCTACCGCAATCATGCGAGCAGTTCAGGCTAAAAGACAACCAAGTGACGTGGTCAATGACGCTGCTTTGTTAATTATGCACACCCTTAAAATGCCTGTTTTGACCGTTTGGCACGCCTGCGTTCGGATCTCCACTCCCCGTTTTCAAGCACATTCCCCTGTTACCACCCACAAACGCCTCATTCTGTCACTCAAATTAGCAGGCATTCGCTATTTTGCGAGCACACAATTTCTGACCGCAATGACTGGTTCGCGCATGCGTTAAACAACCCATACGCATGCGCAGTTGTGCGAACATCGCTCGGAGCGAACGAGCGGCTCTGAATCAGGCCCTCTGTCTGCACAGTTGTGGAATCCGGTTCAGTTAAAGGCCCAGACCTTCCTTTTTGGTGGAAACCAGTATTGATACATGTCCAAATCTGGTTCAGTTAAACGGTCAGACCTTTCTTTTTGCTGGAAACCAGTATTGATACATGTCCTTGGTGAAAGTGGCTACAAATTGCTGGAAAAACCCAACAACATGGAAAATATTATCAAGACCTTGCTACAAGAGACAGCAGTGCAGCAGGAAGCCACCAGGGTATAGCAAGAAGCCATCAGGGTATAGAAAGAAGCTACCGGGCAACATCAACTGGAGGTTGAGGAGATATGGAGGCAACATCAACTGGAGGTTGAGGAAATAAATAGGCAACAACACCAGAACCATGAGCTCCTTAAAGAGGTGGTGCAGCATCTTGCAGCAAGGCCTGGAAAATGCTTCCCCAAATGTCCTAACCAGCTCCAGCTCCATACAGGCTAGTCATTTCCTTCAAAGATTTATAGAGACTGACGATGTGGAGGCATATTTGACTATGTTTTAGAGGACTGCCGAATGGGAGAGCTGGCCTATGGAACAGTGGGCTGGTCTGCTGGCCCCCTTTCTCTCAGACGAGCATCAAAAAGCTTACTTTGACTTAAGCACGGCAGATGCTTTGGACTATGAAAAACTAAAAGCAGAAATTTTGATTCATCTGGGAGTCACACTGTCGGTCCGAGCGCAATGTGTGCATCGCTGGCCCTTTGGCTAAATAGCCATGGATTTGGTTGGGTACTTGTTAAAGTATATCTTTGTAATAGTGGATTATGCTACTCGATGTCGTGAGTCAATCCCTTTGCGTAATATGTCAACCAAGGGCATAGATAGAGAGCTGGTGCATGTTTTGATCAGGGTGGGAATACCAAAAGAAATTTTAACTGACCAAGGTACCTCCTTTATGTCTAGAATTATGAAGGAGTTATGCAAATTGTTTAAAGTTACTCACTTGAGAACCTCAGTTTTACCATTCTCAAATAGATGGGTTGGTAGAGAGATTCAACAAAACCTTAAAAAGCATGCTAAAAAAGGATGTTGACAAGGATGAGAAAAATTGAGATCACTTGTTGCCATATTTAATGTTGTCTATTAGAGAAGTACCACAGTCTTCTACAGGATTCTCTCCTTTTGATCTGTTGCATGAGAGACATCCCAGGGGGTTGCTAGATGTTGCTAATTAGACATGGGAAGGACAGCCCACTCTCTGTAAAAGTGTAACTGAACATGTGCCACAGATGCAAGATAGGATTGCAGCTGTGTTGCCCATTGTCAAAGAACATATGGATCAGGCCCAACAAGCCCAACAGAGAGTGTATGACCAGAATGCCCTGGTTATACGTAAATTTCCCCCTGGGGACAGAGTGCTTGTTTTGATACCCAAAGGGGAAAGCATGTTGATGGGTAAATGGCAAAGTCCATATGAGATAAGGGAGAAAGGTTAACTATAAAGTATACCAACCAGGTAAGAGGAAGTCTGAACAAATTTACCATGTTAACCTAATAAAACCCTGGAAACCCTGATTACCCCTATCAACTGAACCTAGCCCGCCAGTAGCTTCAGTCCCTTTGACTCCAGAAGTAAAAGTGTCCGAAACCCTGTCAACCACTCAAAAGAACAACGCTAAGGAGTTCCTTATTAGAAACAGAGATTAGTTTTCAGCACTGCCCAGCCTAATGGCCATAATAAAGCATGATATCATTACAAAGCCAGAGGTTAAGGTCCACCTAAAGTCATATAGAATTCCCGAAGAACAGCGTGAGGCTGTCTATAAAGAGGTTAAGAATATGCAAGAGCTTGCTGTCATCGAGGAGTCTAATAGTGAGCAGTCCAGGCCCATAGTTGTGATTTCGAAGCCTGATGGCAGCCTACGCTTCCACAACGATTTTCGTAAATTAAATGCAGTTTCCAAATTTGATGCATATCCCATGCCTCGTGTGGATGAGTTGATAGAGAGGCTAGGAACAGCAAGATATCTCACCACACTGGACCTGACAAAGGGTTATTGGCAGATACTATTAACTGATAGGGCGAAAGAGAAAACAGCCTTTTTACTGTTCCAGAAGGGCTGTTCCAGTATATGATGTTGCCTTTTGGGTTGCATGGGGCCCCAGCAACCTTTCAATGTGCAATGGATAGAATTTTAAAACCCCACAAACAGTATACAGCATCCTATCTGGATGATGTGGTAATCCACAGTCCAGACTGGGAATCTCACTTAGTCCAAGTACAGGCGGTGCTGGACTCAATTAGGAAGGCCGGACTAACAGCCTTAGAAATGTTGCCTAGCAATGGAAGAGGTTCAATAGGGGAAGGCCTGATTAAGCCCCAGTTAAACAAAACTGAAGCTATACAAAACTGGCCACGTTTCATAAACAAAAAAACAAGTTAAGCCTTTTTAGGGATCACTGGATATTACAGATGGTTTATCCTAACATTTGCCACCACAGTAGTGCCACTAAATGACCTTACAAAAGGGAAACAGTCTAGCGTGGTGAAATGGGGCCCTGAGGCTGAAAAAGTGTTTCAGGCATTGAAATTGGCTTTGTGTAGACAAATGATGTTGATAACACCAGACTTTTCTAAAGAGTTTGTGGTTCAGATGTATGCCTCAGAAGTAGGGGTAGGAGCAGTGTTGTCCCAAAGTAGCAATGGGGAGGAGCACCCCATTGTTTATCTGAGCAGAAGACTCAATGGCCATGAAACAAGGTTTGCTATTGTTGAAAAAGAGGCACTGGCCATTAAATGGGTGTTAGACACCTTGAGGTATTACCTCTTAGGCAGACAGTTTACGCTCATAATGGATCATGCCCCGTTAAAATGGATGTCAGTAAAGAAAGGCCAAAATGCCATGGTAACAAAGTGGTTCATAGCATTGCAGGAATTTACATTCTCTGTGGAACATAGGCCCGGGTACCAACTAGCTAATGCAGATGCATTGTATTGCATCTTTTGTTTAGGGGCTGCAAGTGTTCCACCTTCTAGGTCGAAACAGGGGTGGGAGACATTTCTCCTAGGTTCCTAACCTATATATTTTAAAAACCCTAGAAAAATGTCTGTGTTGTTAACAGCTGTGTGGGCTTTTTGACAAAGCTGGAAAAGGGTTCCTGGGGTTTATGAATGGAGAGAGAGGGCAGGCTCCTTTAATTAGGCCCAGTTCAGGTTTTGGGCTTTTGGCCTCACAGGAGGCTACTTATGGCTTTCAGCTGTGTGGCTGTGTTTTAAAGGTTGTCAGGCTGATCATTGGGAGACACTCCCTGGTGAAAAGGAGAGTCTATTATTTCTCTGTGAGAGAAACATGTTGCTGAAACCAAGTGAACTATGGGCCTGATTCAGGTTGGTTCACAAGGCTGCGTTCACACCCGCTTGGCCGCTGCATAAATGTGCTAATCCATGCATACGCACGGTAATCGTAAAACACAAAGACACCCACCAAAAGTCAATACCGCCCACCTCCTTCTATGTACAGTCTGAGTAGTCTGCAAGTTAGCAGAATCATAGGTTACCTCGTGAACCATCAGACCTATATAAAGGATATTGGTAGAACTACTCTATACTCATCTCAGCATTCGATATTATGCCATTGCTGATTGCGTGTTGTGCGTATGCAATGAATGTTAATTGCAAATTTGATCTTGTTAATGATGTATTAGTTAGTTTATTAAATGTTTTTTCTCAATTCTTTAGTTTTTTTGGGCCTGTTAATGTGATATGTGTTACACATTGTTTTTTACTTTATTTTAGAAACACACATATATATATATATATATATATATATATATATATATATAAAGATAGATTTTATAGATGTCTTAAAAATTTTTTATAGCAAGATAAATATATATATATATATATATATATATATATATATGGGGAATGACCTGACTCAAACTGGCAGTGTCTGAACTGACTTCACGTGTGGCAAGTTCGAAGGGCTGGAGAACCTTGCACAGCACGTAAATCATTCTCCACTGCGCTTGAGTCAGGTGCATACCCCCTCCTTTGCCTATGTCATAGGTGGATGTATAGGCTTGAATGGTCTTTTGCTGCTCCTCCATCTTCTGAAGCATATAGAGGGTTGAGTTCCACCGCATCACAACCTCTTGCTTCAGGTGATGGCAGGGCAGATTCCAGTGTGTTTGCTGGTGCTCCAGTCTTCGGCACGCAGTCTCTGAATGGCAAAAGTGGGCAGAAATTTTTCAGGCCACCCAAAGCATCACCTGCATGCCCCTGTCGTTTTTCAGAAAATTCTGCACCACCAAGTTTATTGTGTGAGTAAAACATGGGACGTGCTGGAATTTGCCCAGATGTAATGCCCACACAATATTGGTGGCATTGTCAGATATCACAAATCCCCAGGAAAGTCTAAGTGGGGTAAGCCATCAGGCGATGACTTCCCTCAGTTTCTCCAAGAGGTTGTCGGCGGTGTGCCTCTTACTGAAACCGGTGATACACAGCGTAGCCTGCCTTGGAACAAGCTGGTGTTTCTGAGATGCTGCTACTGGTGACGCTGCTGTTGTTGCTGCACAAGGCAATACATCTACCCAGTGGACTGTCACAGTCATATATTCCTTAGTCTGCCCTGCTCCACTTGTCCACATGTCCGTGGTTAAGTGGACATTGGGTACAACTGCATTTTTTAGGACACTGAGGACACTTTCTGACATCTCTGTACATTCTCGGTATTGCCTTCCTAGTGTAGTGGAATATAGATGGGATTTGGTATAGGGGACACACTACCTTCATCAACTGTCCATATCCCACTGCACTAATGGTGGATACCGGATGCACGTCTAACACCAACATAGCTGTCATGGCCTCAGTTATCCGCTTTGTTTCAGGATGACTGCTGTCATACTTCATCCTCCTCGCTAAGGACTGTTGGAGGGTCAATTGCATAGTAAAAGAAGTGGTGTTCCTACTTCCTCTCTGGGATGATGAACGATTCCCAGCAGCAGCGGCAGCAGTAGGCGTAGCAATGCAGGATCCTCCCGTGGAATCCCAGATAGGAGAGTCAGTCATGCCAGTGACATGGCCTGCAGGACTACTTCTGATCCTGACTGAGGAGGAAATTGACGAGGAGGGAGTTGAAGGTGTGGTTTGCAGGAACTTGGATACAACAGGACAACGGGATTTAGGTGTCCCTGTACTGATTATGGTCACAGTTTCTGAACTTGACAGTAACTTTTTATGAATGCGCTGCAGGTGACGTATACGGGAGGATGTTTCTAGGTGGTTAACATTCATATCCCTACTTATTCCACCTTTACATATGGTATATGTGGCAAGACAGTTGTCCGGATTTGGATAGAAATATTTCCAGACCAAAGAGGTGGAATGTTTGGTCTTCTGCCCAGGCATGACCATGATGGGATTTTTCATCCCACAGACTACAACATCTTCCCAGGTGCCTGATTTAAACAAACCACCTCACCATCAGAATCCTCCTTGTCAACTTCCTCAGCGCCAGTTACACCAATATCCTCTTCCTGTTGTACTTCAACAGTGACATCTTCAATTTGAATATCAGCAAGTGGACTGTGGGTGCTCCTTCCAGCACTTGCAGAGGGCATGCAAATAGTGGAAGGAGCCACCTTTTCCCGTCCAGTGTTGGGAAAGTCAGGCATTGCAACCGTCGCCTCACTTGGACTCTCCAAGGGGATTTGTGATATCTTCTTAGAAGTAGAAAGCACAGTTCTTTGCTGTGCTTTTGCCAGCTTAATTTGTTTGATTTTTGAAGTGGGAGGAGGGCTTTCATCATCATGTGAAGCTGAACCACTAGTTATGAACATAAGGGAGGACCTTAGCCGTTCCTTGCCACTCCGTGTCATAAATGGCATATTGGCAAGTTTACGCTTCTCCTCAGATGATTTACATTTATTTTTTAAGGTCATTTTTCTGAACTTTGCCATTTGGGATTTTATATGCCCTCTACTATGACATTGGGCATTGGCCTTGGCAGACAACGTTGATGGCATTTCATCATCTATGTCAGGACTAGTGGCAGCAGCTTCAGCACTAGGAGGAAGTGGTTCTTGATCTTTCCCTATTTTATTTTTATCGGAAACATTTTTGTCCTCCATCTATGTGATATTGATGCATGTGCGGTTAAGGCGCAGACAAACACAGAAAAAGATTATTTTTTTTCAGGCACTTTGGGGGTTACACCACCCTTCAACAGATGAGCCAGCCGGCCCTTTACTTATGACACAGGCACAAGCTTGGCGCTACTTTGTTGATGCACGTGTGGCTAAGGCGCACACACACACACAGAAAAAAAAATCTTTTTTCAGGCACTTTGGGGGTGACACCACCCTTCAACAGATGAGACAACCGGCCCTTTACTTATGACACAGGCACATGCTTGGCGCTACTTTGTTGATGCATGTGCGGCTAAGGTGCACACAAACAGAGAAAAATATTATTTTTTTTTTCAGGCACTTTGGGGGTTACAAACACAAGAAGAAAAAGTACAGGTGCACAACTCCAACATTACTAATTATATATAATACATTATGCAATAGACTTTTGCAATACATAGAGGTTTTAGCATAATCCTGGCCATGGTTATGGGCAGGGCCGCCGTCAGGAGGGGACTGCCAGAGAGAGCAGGGGCCCGGATGACAGCAGTGCAGAATATATGAATCGACAGCTGGGGAGACACAGCACCGCCAGTGGTATTTGAGATATGGTGCCGGCTGCAAGACATTACAGCTCGCGGACCGGCAGCCAATCAGGAGCAGCCATTGCGGCCGCTGCTGACTGGCTGCCGGTCCACGAGCTGTGATTGGCTTGTGGGCAGCATCATATTTCAAATACCGCCAGCGGTGCTGTGTCTCCCTGGCTGTCGATTCATATATTCTGCACTGCTGTCTCCCGGGCCCGGTCAAGAAACAAGGTAGGAGTCCCTGCCCTGTGCCTCTCCACCTAGTGCAGCAAGCTTTCCCTGCCCTGTCCCCCTCCCCAGTCCAGCCTTCCCTGCCCTGTGCGTTCCCCCTAGTGTACCTAGCGTTACCTCCCCCTCCCCCCTAGGCCAGCCAGCTTTCCCTGCACTGTGCCCCCCAATTAAGGTCCAACCTTTCCTGCCTTGTGCACCCCTTGGCCAGCCTTCCCAGCCCTGTGCCCCCCATGCCCATCCTGCCTTCCCCACCCCAAACTTTCAGAATGTTTAAACTAGGGGTGAGCGGGTTCGGATTTCTTAAAACCGAACCCCACCAAGACCCCCCGATCCGAGGCCGATCCGAGTCAGGCTCGACTTTTCCCACCTGACTCAGATCTGAAATCGAGGCAAAACGTCATCATCCCGCCTTCCGGGTCTCGCGGATTTTGGATCCTATATAAGGTACCCGCGTCGGCGCCATTTTCTCACTCAGCTGTGGACAGTGAAGAGGGAGGGTGGGAGTTAGGGCTGGCTGGGCTGTGTAGTGTAGTGTAGTGTAGTGCAGTGTAGTGTTGTGCTGTGCTGTGCTGCGCTGTGCTGCTGTTGTCCATAAGGGCTGTGTCCACTCCTCCAAAGTCCATAGGGGCTGGCTGTGTTGTGCTGTGCTGCTGTTGTCCATAGGGGCTGTGTCCACTCCTCCAAAGTCCATAGGGGCTGGCTGTGTTGTGCTGTGCTGCTGTTGTCCATAGGGACTGTTTCCACTCCTCCAAAGTCCATAGGGGCTGGCTGTGTTGTGCTGTGCTGCTGTTCTCCATAGGGGCTGTGTCCACTCCTCCATAGCCCATAGGGGCTGGCTGGACTGTGTTGTGCAGTCATTTGTCCATAGGGGCTGTGTCCACTCCAAAGTCCTGTGCAGTGTCCCAGTCCTAAAGGGGTGCTGTAGTGTTGTCCAGGGGGTGCTCTGTCCATCAGGGGTGCTCCCCCCAAGTGCAAAAAAAGTAAAATGTTTTCTGTGTTTGTGAATTGTGTGCGCAGTAGCCGCACGTGCATCAACAAAATAGTGCCAAGCGTGCGCCTATGTCATAAGTAAAGGGCCGGCTGGCTTGACCATTAAAGGGTGCTGTAACCCCCAAAGTACACTCCAAACAAAATAAAAAAATATTTTCTGTGTTTGTGAATTGTGTGCGCAGTAGCCGCACGTGCATCAACAAAGTAGTGCCAAGCGTGCGGCTGTGTCATAAGTAAAGGGCCGGCTGGTTTGACCGTTAAAGGGTGCTGTAACCCCCAAAGGCACTCCGAACAAAAAAAAAAAAAAATTCTGTGTTTGTGAATTGTGTGCACTGTGGCTGCACGTGCATCAACGAAGGAGCAGCGCCAAGCGTGCGCCTGTGTCCCATAAGTAAAAGGCCAGCTGGCTTGTCCGTTAATGGGTGCTGTGACCCCCAAAGGGCACTCCAAACAAAATAAAAAAATATTTTCTGTGTTTGTGAATTGTGTGGGCTGTAGCTGCATGTGCATCAACAAAGGAGCAGCGCCAAGCGTGCGCCTGTGTCCCATAAGTAAAGGGCCAGCTGGCTCATTTCTTAAAGGGTGGTGTAACCCACAAAGTGCATTAGTCTCCAACAAAAATAAAAAATTATTTTCTGTGTTTGTGTGCGCCTTAGCCGCACGTATATATTAATATAACATAAATGGAGGACCAAACTTTCTCCGATAAAAATAAAATAGGGAACGATCAAGAACCACTTCCTCCTAGTGCTGAAGTTGCTGCCACTAGTCATGACATAGACGATAACATACCATCAACGTCGTCTGCCAAGGCCGATGCCCAATGTCATAGTAGAGGCCACATACAATCCCAAATGACAAAGTTCAGGAAAATGACCTTGAAAAAAACATTTAAATCATCTGAAGAGAAACGTAAACTTGCCAATATGCCATTTACGACACGGAGTGGCAAGGAATGGCTAAGGTCTTTCCCTATGTTCATGACTAGTGGTTCAGCTGCACATGACGATGGAAGCCCTCCTCCCACTAAAAAACTCAAACGAATTAAGCTGGCAAAAGCACAGCAAAGAACTGTGCGTTCTAAGAAGATATCACAATTCCCCAAGTAGAGTCCAAGTGTGGTGTAGATTGTGATGCCTGACCTTCCCAGCACTGGATGGGAAGAGGTGGCTCTTTCCACAATTTGCACGCCCCCTGCAAGTGCTGAAAGGAGCACCCACAGTCCACTTGCTGATATGCAAATTGAAGATGTCACTGTTGAAGTACAACAGGATGAGGATACTGGTGTAGCTGGCACTGAGGAGGAAGTTGGCGAGGAGGATTCTGATGGTGATGTGGTTTGTTTAAATCAGGCTCCGGGGGAGACAGTTGTTGTCCGTGGAATGAAAAAGCCCATCACGGTCATGCCTGGGCAGAAGACCAAACATTCCACCTCTTTGGTCTGGCAATATTTCTATCCAAATCCGGACAACAACTGTCTTGCCATATGTACCATATGTAAAGGTGAAATAAGTAGTGGTTGGGACGTTAACCACCTAGGAACATCCTCCCTTATACGGCACCTGCAGCGCATTCATAAAAAGTTAGTGTCAAGTTCAGAAACTTTGGCTAAGACCGTAAGCAGTCCAGGGACACCTAAATCCCTTTTTCCTGTTTTATCCAAGGAATCGGTGGATGAGGAGGATGAGGACGACATCTTGCCTCCGTAGAGCCAGTTTGTGCAGGGACACATTAATTGCCAGCTTGCTTTGTGGGGGCCCAAACAAACCAATCATTTCAGCCACAGTCGTGTGCTGACCCTGGCGCTGAAATGATTGGTTTGCTAAAGTGTGCATGTCCTATTTATACAACATAAGGGTGGGTGGGAGGGCACAAGGACAATTCCATCTTGCACCTCTTTTTTTTCTTTGCAGTATGTACTGTTTGGGGCATAGTTTTTCAAACTGCCATCCTGTCTGCCACTGCAGTGTCACTCCTAGATGGGCCACGTGTTTGTGCCGCCCACTCGTGTAGCTTAGCATAGTCATCCAGCTACCTCGGTGCAATCTTTTGGCCATAAAAACAATATTGTGAGGTGTGAGGTGTTCAGAATAGACTGGAAATGAGTGGAAATGAAGGTTATTGAGGTTAATAATTGCATATTAGCAGAAAAACCCACAAATTCTGTGATTTAAGCTGTTTTTATGCTTTTTTTCAAAAAAATACAGATCCAAAACACAAAACCCAGAACCCAAAACATGGAAGGGTGGTTTTGGCAAAACCAATCCAGATGAAAAATATGAAGAAAGATCCAAATCCAAAACCATAAAACAAAACACGAAAAGTGGCTGGTGCACACCCCTAGTTTAAACTGGGTTATGCACAATTGACATCCAACCCCCCCGTGTAGCTCCTCCCATAGCTCCACCCACCTCTACAGCATTTCCCGGGGAGCCCGGTTTTCTTTGTCAGTACCGGGCCCCATGATTTCTGATGGCATCCCTGGTTATGGGCCTACCCACCGTGCCCAGGTGACCTATGAGAGTAGGTCCCTAACATACTGGGGTTGAAATCCAGAGCACAGGACACCCCCAAACATGCCCAGCTGAGCCACCCCAGGGCATCACTCTAATGACAGATGGTGAAGTGTGAAAAATAGATGTTTAAAAATAATACATATATATTAAAAAAACAATAGAGGTGCTAAGAAGTGCAGAAAGGAAAATGTGTTTATAATGCGATGCCCTGAAGCCGACCAACCAAAGCAATCCAGGGGACCCACGCCTCAAAAATCAACCCATTGCTGCACTGCAGTATAAAAATTTATAGGACTTACCTGGAATTGTGCCTTGTACTAAGGTGCAGTCAAAATGCCATAATCCCTGCTTAAAACCAATGGGAGAGGGGTGCTAATCT
Organism: Taudactylus pleione; assembly: GCA_031769625.1. Classification (NCBI taxonomy): domain Eukaryota; kingdom Metazoa; phylum Chordata; class Amphibia; order Anura; family Myobatrachidae; genus Taudactylus; species Taudactylus pleione. The sequence continues at coordinate 8,630,841 of JAUIMM010000115.1, forward strand.
AGGCTGAAGACGTCTCATATCTTCAGGTGTGCATGAGAGCACACTAAATAGAGTATATAGAAAAGTGGGCCCTAGACTGCACACCCTGAATATATATAATGGGAGGTGCTACCTGTGGAGACTATTGTTGCAAACACAAGAAGAAAAAGTACAGGTGCACAACTCCAACATTACTAATTATATATAATACATTATGCATTAGAATTTTGCAGTACATAGATGTATTTATATTTTTTGATGCACTTTGGGTGTTACACCACCCTTCAACAGACGAGCCAGCCGGCCCTTTACTTATGGCACAGGCGCACGTTTGGCGCTACTTTTTTGATGTACGTGCAGCTACAGCACACACAAACAGAAAAATATTTTTTTTTGCACTTGGGAGGAGCACCCCTGATGGACAGAGCACCCCCTGGATAACTCTACAGCACCCCTTTAGGACTACAGCCTTTATGGGACACTGCACAACACAGATCAGCCAGCCCCTATGGACTTTGGAGTGGACACAGCCCCTATGGACAACAGACTGCACAACACAGCCCAGCCAGCCCCTATGGACTTTGGAGTGGACACAGCACCTATGGACGACAACAGCAGCACAACTCCCACCCTCCCTCTTCACTGTCCACAGCCGGAGTGAAAAATGGCGCCAACGCGGGGACCTTTTATTGAATCCAAAACCCGCGAGAATCCGACAGTGGGATGATGACATTTTGCCTCGATTTCAGATCCGAGTAAGGCGGGAAAACTCGAACCTGACTTGGATCCGGCACGGATCGGGGGGGATCGGGGGGTTCGGATTTCAGAAATCTGAACCCGCTCATCCTTAATATATAGATATCTAATTACATATGCATACATTTACTTTAAAATCTATAGAAATCTCTCTCTCTCTCTCTCTCTCTCTCTCTGAGTCATTAGCCCCACTACTAAATCCCGACACCAGGCTTACCAAACAAAGGTAAGCTGGGTGTCTTAGCATGTAGCGCGGGGGGAGACTCAGCGTTAGGTACCCAGGGGGGACTTGGGGTTAGGCACCCCCCCGGGAGGGTTGGGTTTAGGGTAGGGAAACGGGGGGCTAGGGTTAGGCACCACTAGGGAGGGTTAGGGTTAGGCACCCCCCAGGAGTGTTAGGTTTAGTCGCCTAACAGGGGGAGGTTAGGCTTAGCCACTAAGGGGGAGGTTAGGGTTAGGCACCCCTAAGGGAGGGTTAGGGTTGGGAGGGGAGAGGGGAGGGTTAGACTACTCACCGGATTCCGACCTATCATGCTGCCGCTGATGGTATTTGAGCCGCCAGCATTACATACCGATTCCATATATACAGAGTATATATATATATATATATATATATATATATATAAAATCAGCTCCTAACTATCACTGTACTGTACTGTGTGTTTGAAAAATATCAGTTAGGAGCTGATTGTTTGGCAGGTTACCTCCATCCGTGTAATCACTCTCCCAGGCTTTATTTATACACCCCTACGTTTTATAATGTATGTGTTGTTGGTAGTTATTTTTACAGTGTATATATCAATGTGTATTTCTATTCATTTACAAATTCTAATATGATAGCATATAATAATGACACAACACATGTTTTTATTTTTATTTAAAAAAAATTTTATTGTCCAAAAATCTTAATATAACAACTTAAACTAAATATAAAATTATAAGGCCCTCCGTATGCAGCTGATGGATTTGCCCATCAGATGCACATACTGTATGTGCTCAGGAGATCCAGATCCCTCCAGAGCACACTGGCAAAATGATCTTGTGGCACATCTGAAAAAAAAAAAAAAAAAAAAACATTTTCAAAATGCAATAGTTACTGTTGAAACCATAAACCACCCATGGGCGCTGTGATAAACCCAGCACTGCAAGCTATGTTACAGTGCAGCCTTTGCAAATGCAGCAGGGGTTTTCAGACACCTCCAGCAGAATTAACCTGATAGCAAGAATCACAAGTATTTTCAAAGAGGCCTGTAGCCTGCTCTGCCGTTTTTGAAATGTTAACTGAAACTGGCTTGTTGTGTGAAATGTCTCCCTTCCCCATACATGTTTAAATGTCTCCATCTCCCTTCCCCATACATGTTTAAATTTAAGGGTTGCATATTCAAGCGTGATTTGGATATGTGTGTCAATGTTTTTTTGGTCTTTCATGTACCTTCAGCCACAGGTCCTCCCAGGGAAGAAGTAGACCAGTTGGATCCCCCTGAAGATTCAGAAGGAGGAGCTGGGCCAGGGGAGTAGTGGTGGGAATTGGGTTGGTGAGGGGAGGAAATTGGGGGAAGAGATGAGGATTCAGGGGAGGGAGGGGTGGAATGACTGGAAGCGGGTGCAGGAGAGGAAGGGGTGGAATGACTGGAAGCAGGCTTAGGGGAGGGAGGAGTGGGTTCAGGGGAGATAGGGGTGGAATGACTGGAAGTGGGTGCAGGGTAGGAAGGGGTGGAATGACTGGAAGTGGGTGCAGGGGAGGGAGGGTTAGAAGTATTTGAAGAGGGTGCAGTGGAAGTGGATATTGGGGGTGAGGGTGATTGGTTGCCTCGCCCTTTTCTCCTTTGCCACTGTTGTCTCTGTTGTCCTATGAGATAATGTTTAAATGACAGGTAAGATATATATATATTTTTTTAAGTTACAATATAAAAATACAATCCCATAAAAGAAGTGTGTGCATACATATCTATAAATACATAAATATAGTTCTCTCTCTCTCTCTCTCTCTCTCTCTCTCTCTATATATATATATATATATATATATATGGACCTTTGTCAAGATACAGCAATTTGTATCAAACAGCGTGAGTGTGGACAGACTTGATGCCCAATGTGTTCATCTCTAGGACTTCATCAATCTGTTTGATGAAGTCCTAGAGGTGAAACGTGTTGGTATTCTGTACCTTGGGTTGCTGTACCTTGATCTCCCCTGAATGGATAGATAAGCATATATTATTTATTTTTCTTGTACGTATGTCTTCTTACCATTATGTGTCATTGTGTTATTAAATACTTTTTATATTGAGAAACCTTGTGATTGTGGTAATCTTTTGGGAAAGGAATACTCCCTAAAAATGGGTCAAAATAGAGTTTTTCATGATTTAGACAATAAAATACAGCATGGTATGGTACACACTATGTTGGTTTTCTTTTTGTTTTTTCCATATATTTCTCCCTATGGTCACATGACCGAAGAATCTCATACCAGTTAAGTAGTGTAATACTCACCAGCTTTGTTTCATGTGTGGTTTGATTTAAAATATTTTTAGACACTAGTAGGCACTTCTTTTTTCGAGAGCGAGATAGAGAGATAGATAGATATATTAATGTTTTTTGGGCAAATAAGAATATATTAAAATACAAACACCTTTATATGTACATGAAGAATGCAATAACATGAAAATTGAAGATATAAAATAAACCAAAACACACACACACTATCACACTAAAATAATAATCATCTAAAAAGAAAATAGCCCCTCAAAAAAAGAAAATGGCCCCTCAAAAAAAGAAAATGGCCCCTCAAAAAAAGAAAATGGCAGAAGAACCCTCCAAAAAAACACATATCAGCAACCTAAAGAAAGCCCAGGAGCTACACATACTGTATGTATATGCGTACATACATCAACACTAATTCACAAATATGGCAGACCTGCTCTCATCTTAGGAGAGCGATCATAAACAGCAGGCAGACGCTGTTAAAACACTGGACTCCACTACCAGCCACAAGATCTCAGCACCGTTTCTTATCTTATAAAAGCGGCTACCTGCAGGGGCCATTTAGGGATGGATTGGAGGGTGAGTCTCTCATTTAATTATACAATGACTATACAGAGATTAAGGTGGAACTGTTTCCAACTATCCAATACAAATAAAAGTGACTTTTCTATCGAAAACTACAACAGTGTATTTTTGAAGAAGAGACATTGGCCCTGATTCACAGCTGCTCGCAAAAAGCGAGCGCTCGCTCTGAATCAGGGCAGCTGCTTTTTTTTTTAAACCGGCCTCCTGGCTGCTCGCTAAGCTGTGGGTGACCACCCACAGCTTTTGTGAGCAGCCAGGTGATGGTCGCGATGGTTGCATAGAGCAGGAAGTTCACTACTGACATCACATGTGATGTCAGTAGGGCCGCCCCCAAATGGCAGGCGTTCCTTCGGAAATGTCTCCGTTTGGCCAGCCACCCCCCGACCCCCCTACAAAACGGGGTGAGCTGTCGATCAACATCGACAGCTGCCCCGTTTGTAGCGAGCCCCGGAGCGAGTGAATTTCTCACTCGCTCCAGGCTCACACATGCACATTATGCATGCTGCACATTTGCAGTGCCCCACCATCGACCCGCTTGTGAGCGCATAGCGCTTGCGAGCAGGTCTGAATGAGACCCATTGTTCAGAGACCTGCCGGTGTTTGTTCTGTTTAAAAGACTTGATGTGCCTTAAGAGCGATTTTGAAATATACCCTTGAAGTGGGAATTAATAAAAGGAACTGAAAGTATTGACAACAATATACTATGTTGCAAAATCTATCCAGCTAGTCCTATTGATGAGAAAAAAGGACATTATTAAAATGACAAGGCACCTAGAGTGCTAATTACTCGTGGATTTTGCTTTAAGTAGAACTTATATATGTGGTAATTGTATTAGAATATTTGTTTTAAGTAATACTTTTTATATGTTTTATTAAAGTGTGATCTTCTTATGCCTTTGATGTATGTATGGTCTATTTTTTATTATCTATATTGTTATACTGCTGGACGTAATATTATATATACTGTATTGGGAACTAACGCTGCCATTTTTGTGAATAATAGTTTGTTTATTAGTGACAGCTGCTAGTCAATCTTTCATATCTGGTCTTTTTTGTACTCTTTTTTTTTTTTGCACAGCGCCAAGGGGATTTACGTGTATATATTTGTTATACATCAACACTAACATTCATACAAACCGCAAAGAAACTTTCTGCGGATGTTAATGGCCCACAAGTGGGCCAGGAGGTCAGGGGTCCGATGCCTCAGATCAAACCACCTTCTTTCCAGCTGCACTATGGTGCAGCAACAGCCTATGTGGCAAAGTCTCCACCACATGCGCCCCCACTTTTGTGGCATTCCTGATAAATGGGGCCACGGGCACCAGGCGCCGGTCCATTACCTGGACTGCTATCTGCAGCTCCCTGCGGGTGAAGCTTGCGGCTCTCATGTTGGCAATGTCAAATTTTACAGTGGGCATACTTTATATAAACTATGGTGATATCTGATTGGCTGTCCCCCAAAAAATGGCTGCTTAGTACAAGACAGTAGTTATTGTTTTATTCTATTTACCGAAAACTCTATATGCAAATACAATCACCATACAGCAGGTGTCTTACCTAGTGCCAGATCAGGCATATGCATGTGCGCCATGTTGGAGATCCGACCACATCGAAGATCCTAGTGAAAGTAGGTCTAACTTGGAAGGAGTTTTTATAGGCGTGTGTTAATTTCGGATATACGCATGTGGATTGCGTATGTAAGGTGCACAACTATCCCTGCATATGCATATGCCTATAAATAGCCTCAGCTGGTTTTTGGGCTTTTGCAGTCATGGAGGAAAAGTTCTGCTCTTTGGAAGACTGCTATGCAGATATACATGATTTTATGGTTGAATTTGGAAGGGAATTATCATATGAAAATCTGCCTGTGGACACACTTGCAGATGTGGATATTGAAACTGTGGCTGTGCCTACACCAGATGTTCCTCTTCCACCTACTCCAAACACATCACCTCCAAATATTTCTGTCACAATGGAAGATGATGAATCTTCATCATCAAATGGCAAGATACATGATCAAAGTATTAGTTGGATGGTAACTACTACACTTATACAAGAGGCACTTACCAGATTTCATAGTAGGCCAAAAGTTCCACTTAGAGCTCGTGGAAAGATCTGGAATGAAATTTGCAACAAAATCAATCATGAGCACTCCTGGAATTTTACCAAAAACTACCTTAGTAAAAGGTAATATTTGTTATTATTTGTTATTCCTTTAAAAAAAAAAAAAATGTAGTAGTAAATGTTAAATATAAAAAAAAAACATATGTTTTTCCCAATGTTATATATAGAACTTTTTAAATACCAAGATATTGTTTATAATTTTGCTCTCAAATTCTTATTAAATGGAGCTACCTTCGCAGCCAACTACGGAGAAAGATAATTTCCCAGATCTAACACAAAATGGGTCAGGGGGTCCCCTCCCTGAGATCTTGGAAATGAACCAACATGAAATCCAACTTTTGGGGTACTTGGATCGGAGGTTATTGGCAGATGCCGACATATTACATCTGCTGTTGCCTGCCAAAGACGCCCCACTTGCTGTGTCTGGTAAATATTTGCCTAGACCTATCTCTGCATCTGTCTCTTGATGTGTCTAGTCAAAAAAGTAATTTTTAATTTCATTATTTTAAAGGAGCTGTCGAGGCTGAGAGGCTGCAGTTGGATGGGAGGGAGGCACAACCTCCATCATCTGTGTCACCCCCATTCACCACTGCCACCTTTGCCAAAGTCATCTATGGCCTTAGGGTGGCAGTGGAATGACAGATTGCAGCCATTGAGGCTATGCATCAAACAGTCCAGACCAGCAAGCCTCCGTTCTGAGGGAAATCACCCAAGATCTCAGGAAAATCAAAGAACGACTTCCTGGCCCAAGAGAGTGTTCGAATGAGGTAGACCAGTGCCCTGGCAGGAACCAGCTTTGGGCATGGTACACAACGGTCCACCCAGATTTGGAGATTTCGTCTGCGAAGCGTCAGTGCGTCTTTGCCATGATTGATATTGTTTGCAAATTTTCTAACCAGATCTTTCCACGAGCTTTTGGAAATTTTGCCTAATATGAAATCTGGTTAGTGCTTCTGTAAACCATCTTACTAATACTTTGAACTTGTATCTTGCCATCATATGTGGCAGACACATTTGGAGGTGATTTTTTTTTTGGAGGAGGTGAAGTAGGGACATTTGATGATGGCACAAAAGTCACATCACACATTTGCAAGTGTGTACATCTTCCAAATTCGACCAGAAAATCGTGTATATTCCAATATCATGTAAATCGTGTATATTCCAATAATATTTTTTTTGTTACTGTATTCTTATCATATTTGTTTATTTTTATGAAAAACACATAATTTACAGACATTCTGCATGTTTATTAATTTGAATAAATAATTTTGAACATTTTTAAAAAAGTCTTTGAGTTTAAATTTGAAAAACATTTAAATATGCATTAAAAACTATTTTGCAAAAAAAACAAACAGTTTTTAATAAGAGGAGCACTACAGCTGCTGTGGAACTACACATCCAAGCATGAGCTGCCACCGTATTGCTATTAAGGCATGTAATTACTGTGGAATGACATGCTGGGATGTGCAGTTCCACAGCAGCAGGAGGGGAGCACAATAAGAAAAACAAATTTTTTAGAAACAACTATTTCTGAGTTTACTATTTTACTCATGTATTTCACAATTTATAATGTTTTTATAAAAGGAACATGCTGTAAACTTTTAGGGCACTAATATTTATTTGATAATTGTAAACACATCACATTAAAAAACCATTCAGACTACGTAAGGTGGAATGTCATTGCATTCATACCTCAGAAACAATATTGCATTGAGCAAATATACACACCTATACAGAAGTATCCAATCACTCATTGCAATGGACAGCACCTGCTACCTAATTGTGTGTGTATCCATCGACAACCATAGAAACCATACGCACAATAGTGGTTGACCCGACTCTACCGCAGACTTTGCTACAACTCCTGCACACAGTGGGAGCTCAGGCTGCATAGGGTCTTTCAATGCATAATTTATGCATGCCCCTCAATGCCGTTGCAACGCACTGGCATGCCTGCGTTTGCCCGACCACCCCCCTGTTACCATCCACAAACAGCACTTCCTGTCAATCATTGAGTGATGGGTTTGTGTACTGTCTGTGATCACATACCCGCTCGCTGTGTCTGGTTGGCGCACGCACACTGCGTCTTATACGCATGCGCAGATAGAGAACATCGGCCGAGTACGATCCAACCTGAATCAGGCCCTATGACTGGTAAAACTTCTTGTACTTTTTTTGTTAGTGAGCTAGGATCACTTATGTGTTTAGTTAGTGCCAGCAACTAAAGCAAGGTGTTTATTTCTGATTATTATGTTTTTGCTGCATAATAAAACTGGCTGAGGCCAGTTGCACCAGACCAATGGACTTTGTATGATTTCCCAGCTGCCGCGCAGTGCCATCTACCCCGACCCTTTCATATATACATATATATATATATATATATATATATATGTGTGAATAATAATAATAGTAATAATTACTATTTGTTAATATAGTGTCAGTATATTCTGTAGCACTTTATAATTTGGAAAACAGTGATAAAAAAAAACATGGGTCTCCAATGGGCCAAGTCACTTCTTTATATTGCAGAGATAATCAGGAACGAAATACAAATACAGGCTTCTTTGACAAAAAGACAAGCAATTTAAATGTGAATATTATTTTTGAAGAGGGGCTAATGTTGATTTGTAGCCAAATACATTGACTAATACCCCTTTTCCACCTAAATTCCGAGTCTGACCCGGAGTTGGAACAAAGTTCCTATCCGGATCAGACCTGGAATTTTGCCGGCGCCGACTCGGGATATTCCCGAGTCAGTGCGGCTCACACCGCAGTCGGGTCTGCATAGACCCGGCTTTTGCGGAGTGAAAGTGGTCGCTTGGAGATGACGTCATCTCCGAGCGCCACTGAAGCCGGATCAATCGGCCGGCTAGCAGCGTAGCAGGTAGCAGGTTATCGTGACCCGGAGTGCGCTGTTCTCACAGCAGGGTTTCACGGGCTAAGCCCGTGTTAAACCCTGCTAGTTACCTGGGTTGGATTGCCGGGTCACTCGACCAAGCGATCCAACTCTCTCCCCTTTTACACCAGGGAGCTGCCCAGGTTAACCCTACAAAACCCGGGTTTTAGCTCCGGTGTAAAAGGGGTATAACAGAGTGGCTGTCTTTGTGTCACAATTGTCTTATGTAGCATAACCTGTACCTCTAGCTGTGACATATTTAGTATTTGTGATTGAATGACCCGTGAGTGCCACTCTGCTGTGGGTACATATTTGGGCTTGGAACTTGGTCCTGAGAAGGCACCTGGGCAAGTACATGTTTTAGTTTTTGGAGTGCTGGCCTGTCGCTTTGTTTATTGATAACCTCCGGATTATTTGCAAGGCACCCAGCTATGTCTTTGATGTTTTAAGGAGATTCACAACCTTTTTTGCTACAAGAACTTTCTCTGGGTTGAATAACCATATGAACTTGTTTTTAATTATACATCACTGTAACGCTGGTATATCCAAGTGTGCTGTTGATTTATGCGGTTGCCCTGATTAAGGTACTCACTATTTTGCTCTATAACTAACAGGAAGAGCTGGGCTTATTTGTGTTCACTAAAGGATTTATTTACTTATATGAAGTTTTCCCAGTGACTGATAACATGACTACTGGCAGGGATGTAACCCAGGGTACTCCGAATGATGGGAGTGGGTTTGTGAATTTCCATTTACCTATTGGTGAAATCCTCAGTTTCAGTGACTCGGAAGCAGAGAATGTATACTTTAAAGAGTCATTCAATACTACTGCTGGCTGTGAATCACCAGAGGATTTGCACAGTTTATTACTTAAATATAAGAAAAAAGAAATTGACTTCCAACTTCATGGAATTACACTCACTGAGTACCATAAAGAAAGGAAAATTCCGCGAGGATTTAGAGTCCGCAATGTCCCTACTATTGGACGTAACAACATGGAGTTTTGCCACAGGTGGGTTGCGGTCCTAAATAAATGTTCCCTGGATCTGATGATTCTCGTGATCGAGGAATCAGCCAGGGAACTTGGTATTATTAAAGAAAAAATTAAAATCTTTGAGGACACCCACAAAGCGGTTCTTTCCAATGACACGCAATGTGATTGGTTAGGCAAACTGAATAAACAACTTGAGGAGTACAAAAGGAATTTAATCAAGTTTAAAAAAGAGAAACTTGCTAAAGTAAATGCCTACTACCAGGACCAAAGCGTATACACCTGGGCTACATCACGCCAGTCTGATGGTTATTCGCAAAGATTGGGGAATAGGAGACATTTCCGGATTAGAGACATTGAAGCTTCCAGCAGTGCAAACTCCTCCGCAAGTGACACTGAGCCCTCTCCATTACCCCTTAATTCCAAACCCCCTTTAGGGGTGGTAGCCCGTGTCACCCTGGCAAGAAAAGACGGAGGCATAGGACGAGGCGTGGTGGCCAGAGGGAAAGGCAGGAGAAACCACCGGTAATAAGCAACATTATCAACTTATCTAGCCGTGACATCTCAGAGGCAGAGGCTAGTGTATTAAACAAGGGACTTACCTTTGTTCCAACTAACAGCTTTAGACCCTTTGAGTGGAAAAAGGACTTATGGAGATTTCAACGCAGTTTGAAACTCAAAGAATTTTATGCTAACACGGATAATATACTTCCTGCTTCAGAGTTGGGGAATATAAGATCTAAGTCATCGTTTGAACCCCAGTCACACAATCCTTCTATAAAAAGTTTTATACGATTACTGGACCATGATGTCATGTCCCAACATGATGTGGCTTCAAGTAAACGCCACAACCTTGCCCCAAATGAGTTCCAAGCCCTCAAAGATTTAAGTCAAGATGAGTCTATCGTTATACGACCGGCAGACAAGGGGGGTGCCTTGGTGGTTCAAAATATAGAGGACTACAAAGTTGAACTTTACCGCCAATTACTAGATGAAGAGGTGTGCCATAAACTAGAATGGGACCCTACACAAGACTTCCAATTGGATTCTTACAACAAGCAGTGGATAATAACGTCATTTCTGCCAGTGTGAAAAAGAATTTGACGATAGAACATCCTCGGATCCCATTGATATACACGCTACCAAAGATTCATAAGTCCATGACTTCACCACCTGGTCGACCAATAATTTCGGCCAGGGATTCTATTTATAGCAAGGTGTCTAAGTATCTGGACTTTTTTCTTCAACCTTTAGTAGCGGCAGAAAGTACTACTCTCAGAGACACTAACATGCTGCTACAGATATTAAATAACATCGGTGTACTCCCCAGGGATCTAGTGATGTGTACAATTGACGTTGTGTCATTGTACACTAGCATTCCACAACAACAAGGGTTGAATAGTGTTTGCCAATTTTTACAGGAGCATCCACAATACACAGGTCCTGCTATACCGTTTTTCATGCAGGCATTAGAAAAAACGCTGTCATGTAATTATTTTTTGTTCAATAATGAGTTTTTTTTGCAACGTAGAGGGTGTGCCATGGGATCTCCTGTGGCCCCCTCTTTTGCCAATATTTTCATGTTTCAGGTGGAAAAGGATCTCTTTTTGAATAATCCAAGGTCCGGCCGTCATTGTTTTTTATTTTACCGGTACATCGACGATATTTTAGTTTTTTGGACGGGTACAATTGAGGAATTCATATCAGCTATGCAAGATATTAACATGCTCCATCCAGCCATTAAATTCACATATTTGTGTGATCATGAAGTAATTCACTATTTGGATGTGGAAATTAGTTTCATCAACAATGAATTATCAACTCGTGTTTATCATAAACCGACAGATTATAATTCTATCCTACATGCCCAAAGCCACCATTCTCCGGCCTTGATACGTGGGTTACCTTACTCCCAATTTTTGCGCATTTGACGCATCACCAAGGATGACAATACAGCTAGACTGGAAATTGACAAGATGCTCTTAAAATTTCTACAACGAGGCTATAAAATGAACAATCTAATAATGGCCAAGAATAAAGTTCTGAGCTTGGATCGGAGGGATTTATTACAATCTTCTGACCACAATAGCAGTCGTAATGATGAGCCTCAGAAAATGTTCTTTGTTAGTGAATTTAATACAGCCAGTACCTATGTACAACGTACGGCTAAAAAATTGTGGCCAATCATAAACACTGACATCGCTTTGAAACCACTTGTGAACTCCAAGTTGATGATGTGTCACAATAGAGGGAGAAATTTGCGAGACTGGTTAATTAAAAGCGACATAGGCAGACATACAGCCTTGAATACCACTCACTTTTTAACCAAACATCCAGGATGTTACAGATGCACTGGTTGAACCACATGCAGATACTTAGAAACTGGGAGCTATATCTCCCATCCTCGGTCTGGCAAACAGATACCGATTAAGCATGTTGTCACATGTACTAGCAAGTATGTGGTGTACTGCATTAAATGTCCCTGCAGTCTGATGTACATTGGCAAGACGAGTTGTATGTTTCGCGAAAGAATGGCACAACACCGTTCTGCCATTCATCTTGCATTAAGTGGCAGAGACATAGATCAGCCTGTAGCGAAACATTTTAAAGTGAAACAACATTCCTTGGCATCGCTTACATATAAAATAGTGGATCACATTCCCACCTTGAAAAGAGGTGGGGATCGTGACCGCAAGTTGCTGCAATGTGAGGCTACATGGATATACAATATGGACACGGTTGCACCCAATGGGTTAAACGAATCGTTGTCTGTGGCTTGATTTGTATAATGTATATGTATTATTTCTCCTATGCCGGTGTTATGACTTATACAGCATATATTACAGTGTCTTTGTAAGGTCTTTGTTAGGTCTGTCTCATTTTAAGATTTATTATCCGGGTGTCATATATTTAGACCCATTTCTTGCTTTTTGTGAGTTATATCCTGCAGTTTGCCATCCGCTATTTGATGTGATATTTGCACATTCGGGAGTATCATGGGGCATATATATTGATTGCCTGGATATGGGTGACATGATTACTGCACGGTTAGTTCATACTGGTACGTCTGAATATGTTTACTTCAACCTACCTGGCTGTACTGGCGTTCAGATTGATGTATATTCACTGTTTGTATTATGTTTGTCACCATGGTGACTATGATCTACCAATGGAGCGGGAGAGGGGCGGGCACTTGCCGGGCCTCTGCATTGGATACACGTGTCTTGGTCACGTGACATGCGGGCGCAATAGGCGTGTGACGTCATCTCTGCGCGCCAACATGGACGCGGTGATATACGAGGGTTCAGGGCTATTTAAGGTGTGTATGTTGTATGTTTTTTTGTATTCTTGAGAAAGGTTGAATAAACCGAAACGTTGATACATCGTGGATCTGGTATCCTGTATTTGTGATTGAATGACCCGTGAGTGCTGCTCTGCTGTGGGTACATATTTGGGCTTGGAACTTGGTCCTGAGAAGGCACCTGGGCAAGTACATGTTTTAGTTTTTGGAGTGCCGGCCTGTCGCTTTGTATATATATATATATATATATATATATATATATATGTGTGAATAATAATAATAGTAATAATTACTATTTGTTAATATAGTGTCAGTATATTCTGTAGCACTTTATAATTTGGAAAAAAGTGATAAAAAAAAACATGGGTCTCCAATGGGCCAAGTCACTTCTTTATATTGCAGAGATAATCAGGAACGAAATACAAATACAGGCTTCTTTGACAAAAAGACAAGCAATTTAAATGTGAATATTTTTTTTGAAGAGGGGCTAATGTTGATTTGTAGCCAAATACATTGACTAATACCCCTTTTCCACCTAAATTCCGAGTCTGACCCGGAGTTGGAACAAAGTTCCTATCCGGATCAGACCTGGAATTTTGCCGGCGCCGACTCGGGATATTCCCGAGTCAGCGCGGCTCACACCGCAGTCGGGTCTGCATAGACCCGGCTTTTGCGGAGTGAAAGTGGTCGCTTGGAGATGACGTCATCTCCAAGCGCCACTGAAGCCGGATCAATCGGCCGGCTAGCAGCGCACTCCAGGTTATCGTGACCCAGAGTGCGCTGTTCTCACAGCAGGGTTTCACGGGCTAAGCCCGTGTTAAACCCTGCTAGTTACCTGGGTTGGATTGCCGGGTCACTCGACCCAGCGATCCAACTCTCTCCCCTTTTACACCAGGGAGCTGCCCAGGTTAACCCTACAAAACCCGGGTTTTAGCTCCGGTGTAAAAGGGGTATAACAGAGTGGCTGTCTTTGTGTCACAATTGTCTTATGTAGCATAACCTGTACCTCTAGCGGTGACATATTTAGTCTCTCTTTCGCCAAATACATAATTCAAATAAGTTTTAATAGTTATTGACTTTTATATAATTTTTAAAAACATTAAGCAAAAATAAGTTTCCTATATTGACAAGTATTAATTATTAGCTGATTTGTTTGTCTAGGTCACAGTGTATGATTACATATGGAAAAAAGTAACAACTGACATCCAGCATCTGGAGCATGATGATTCAACAAGTAATGGGGATAGCTCAAAAGACATAACCACGCACATACTCATTTACACCGTTCATCTCAGAGGCTTCCGGGATCTCTATCGTCAGTTCCTTCGTCTACCTGATGGAGCTATTGTTGAGGTATGTCCTTCATATACTGTATAAACTAGAGATCAAACACTAAACCAGTAGTGAAAGTTGGACTTTAGAATTGATGATACAGTAATTTGAAATGCATTGAGGCCCCTAAATACTTGAGGGATTTTTATATTGTGAAATAAATTTCAGAAAATGTTTAATGCATTATTGTATGTATGTAACACATAACAATTAATGCAAGTACCTCTCCTCTTTCCCTTAAGTCATCTGTGTTATTTCCCATTTTCCTTAATGCATTCCATGTTTCCTCATCTATCCTATTTAGGGGTTTAGTCATAATGCTGTACTCTTAGAGTCTCTCCTTTACTACCACAATGATGCACATCACCCCTCTGTTTCTCCACTTATTCAGATATTCACTACATTAAAACGAACTGACTGGGGTAAATTTGTTTATTATCACATTCTCAATGCGATCTGGGTGCGATATTAGCACCCAAAATCGTATTGCAGTATGTGATCATTCCACCGACAGGTATGAAATAGCACATGCATGGACAGGGGCTCCGAAAAAAGCCAGTTCCTGCGATGTGCTCCACCTCAGCAGTCTCTGCACTCCTCTACTTGGGCTCCTGGGCGTGCGCGGTCTACAGACCACACATGTGCAACTGCCATTGCTATGTATATTTTGTAAAGGGTTGCCCATAAGGTTACAGTGGCAGCTTCAGGAGCCAAACTCCAGAATGCTTCACATTCTGGAGCTTGGTATATCTTACAGCTTTGTGACCCCCATAGAAACGTGAAAATATCGAAGATATCTGCTGCGGTCCCTCCTTCTTAGGGTGATACGTAATATTTGCAAGTATCTCTTGAAAGCAGGTGTTTTCGGGGAATATGACACAAATATTTAATGATAAATAAGCCCCTAACACTCTCATAAACAGAGGAATGTTGTTGTTATACGTTAATTAAAGTGTATTTCCTTACAGTGTTTTTACTAGTTCTCAGACTTTAATACATGTAAAATATAACAATAAGTTTCAGTGACAATATTTGTACTACAAAACAATGG
This sequence comes from Taudactylus pleione, assembly GCA_031769625.1. Taxonomy (NCBI): domain Eukaryota; kingdom Metazoa; phylum Chordata; class Amphibia; order Anura; family Myobatrachidae; genus Taudactylus; species Taudactylus pleione. The sequence goes on from JAUIMM010000115.1 coordinate 8,646,337, forward strand.
CAACTGCACTCCAGCATAAAGACCATTACTTACATGTATGCTACAAGAAAATAGATGCAACTCTCCTATACTATGGACATGTGAGAAGGCAATTACTATTCTGCAAGCCTGTTTTTAGAGCATGCGACCTTAGGGCCTGATTCAGAGTTGTAGGCAAACCCTGAATGTGCTTCATACTGTACATAAACAGCAAACATTTTAATTACAATCTATATTCCCTACCACATGCTGCTCACACACATATACACACTACGGTTCATTTTTTATTGGGCGCCAATTAACATACCAATGTGGGAAGAAACCGGAATACCTAGAGGAAACCCACGCAAGCACAGGGAGAATATACAAACTCCACACAGTTAGGACCATAGTGGGAATCAAACTCACAAGCTCAGTGCTGTGAGGCAGTAATGCTAACCATTACACCATCTGTGCTATATACAGTAACACAATACTATGAGACAGTTAAACCTAAATTAGGGGTAAATTGGATTAGCGGTAATGTGTGGCTGCGAATTGCAGCTTTGGACATGACCGCTTATATGGTATATCAGATATATTTCTGCACGCCATGAGGTGCAAATAAATATGTGTGTTATTGGAGGCAGTTACGTGCTGGAAAAACAGGTCATAATGCCTTATCCTTGTACCCATCACCAATAGCTGAATTGACTAAAGGTGCCCATGCAGGGTGCAATAAAGCAGCCAGTCCTACAGATTGGTATGATTTGACGGCTCTATTGTACCATGTATGGGCATGATATCAGACAGAGTGCACACCCGTGGGGTTGTACATCACATCCCCAGATCTCACTGCAGGTTCAGTCGATCTGGGGATGCGATGTGTGATCCCATGAATCGCTATGTGGGTGGGGGAGGGGGAGCCGGCATATCGGGTGGTCGGCCACCCGATCGCACCGTGTGTAGGGACCGCCCAATATGTCGGACGTGGGATCCCTCATCTCGTCGCACAGTGCATATCGCACCGTGTATGGCCAGCTTTAGTCTCACGTTATTTACATGTGCAGTATAACAAAGTATAATTGTAAGTTATATCTTACTTGTAGCTGTAAACCCCTAGATCTGTACAGGAAGATTGGGGGCATGAAAATAAAAGTTACTTACAGTAGGGGGGAGGTACATTTAAGAATGGCATGTCCCTTGGAAAGGGTTGGGTATGAAACACTGGCATTTGGGATGTCAGCTGTCAATATGCTGACAATATCCAAACATGGTTCCAGTACGTATGGTAACCCTCTCCCCCTAACCCTTTGTTCCTGCATTCTAACCCTAAACCTCCCTGTCAGTGCCTAAACCTAACCCTCCCCCCTTAGTGCCTAATCATAACCCCCCAGTGGTGACTAACCCTAACCCTCCCTGTGACGCCTAACCCTAACCCTTCCCACCCTGCAGCTAAGATCTAACCGGCCCCATTATACTTACAATTGGGATGCTGGCTGTTGGTATTCAGGTGTCGGCATCTCCACTACTTCCAGCGCCAGTCTTCTGGCCGGCAGTAGAGATTCCGGGGCCGGGATTTCAAGAGCCGACAACGTGGCTGTAGGCATAGTAACTACATCCCCTTGGGGATATCTGATGACCATTATTAATAGCTGCATTGATCTTTATTACTTAAAAATAAACAAATATTTAAAAAATAGAACATTCTTCTGTCACCTTCTTCTTACAAATAAGCAGTAAACCACACTAGTGCTTATAGACTAGGTATAAGACCTCCATGGAGAATGACTGGGGGAAGATGGTACTTTCTCATAATATAACAGACTGGTCAGCACGGTGTGGACTCAGACCAGCAAAAATGTTTGGACAACCCAAGTAAAGCCAATTCGACATGAAATTACTTATGGACACTTCCCTATCCCCTATACTGTGGGGTACAGTGTAATAAATAAATATAATATTAAGCTTGTGTAATTACAGCCCTAACAAGTTATTAACTGCTTGGGCATCCAGGCTCTTGTCCATGGCTGCAAGATAATGCTGATGGAGCCAGGGCCTGTACTCATTTAGCCCCTCAGGTGAAAATGACTTTGCACAGATGGAGTGGCAGATTTGTGTTAAAAATAAATATTTATATATATATATATATATATATATATAAATAAAACACAAAACTTATCCGCAACTCAACTTGTGCAAAGTCATTTTCACCCTAGGGGCTAAATGAGTACGAAGAGGGGGGCACAGGCAGAAGTTTATGTATGTATATATATGGTTGAAGATAGTACTAAAAGTACTGAAACGTTCTATTGATCCTTTGGTCTCTGCTTGATTTATTGAGAGGGGAGTGCTGCACCTTCATGCTTCTATTTATCCCTATGTGAGGGCACCCCTGCAGGATTTGGTTTATTATCTGGAGTGCTGGACCTGGAGACTTTATATATAATATATATATATATATATATATATATATATATATATATACACACACGCACACACACAAGTATCAGGGGCTTAACTAGAACTTTTTGGGTCCCATAGCAACATTTGTAAGGGCTCCCCTAACGTAGGTCTTACACAATGCCCTCAGTAGTAGTTTCCCTAAAACACTAAAGGCCCACTTGTAATGGTGCTCTTTAAGCAATGCCCACTGTAATGGTGCCACTTACGCAATTCCCCCTGTAGTAATGCCCCTAAAAGTAATGTCCCCTGTAGTAGTGCCCCCAGTAGTAATGCCCCCTGCAGTGCCCCCAGTAGTAAAGGCCCCTGTAGTGGGGCACTACTACATTACTACTGGGGGCACTACAAGGGCATTACAACTGGGGGCCAGTTGTAATGCCCTTGTAGTGCCCCCAGTAGTAATGCTCCCTTGAAGTGCCCTCAGTAGTAAGAGCCCCTGTAGTGCTCCCCCTTGTAGTGCTCCCAGTAGTTCCCCCATTAGTAAGGCCCCTGTAGTGCCCCAGAAGTAAGGCCCCTGTAGCACCTCCACTAGTAAGGCCCCTTTACTGCCCCCAGTAGTAAGGCCCCAGTAATAAGGCCCCTGTAGTAAGACCTCTGTAGTGTCCCCAATAGTAAGGCCCCTGTAGTGCCCCCATTTCATGCCCCCAGTAGTAAGGCCCCTGTAGTGCCCCATATGATGCCCCCAGTAGTAAGGCACCTGTAGTGCCCCCAGTAGTAGGGCCCCTGTAGTGCCCCCAGTAGTAAGGCCCCAGTAGTGCCCCCAATAGTAAGGCCCCTGTAGTGCCCCCAACAGTAAGGCCCTTATAGTGCCCCCAATAGTAAGGCCCCTGCAGTGCCCCCAGTAGTGCAGCCCCTGTAATGCCCCCAGTAGTGCCCCCAGTAATGCGGCCCTGTAATGCCCCAATAGTAAGCCCCCCCACACACACACACACATTAAATAAAAAAAAAACAACACTAACCTTAAACCCCGTTCCTGTGCCTGCTGCCGTCCGTCATGACGTCACTCCCATAGTGCACTGCGGGACCTGTAAGACGGAGCTCAGGAGTGAGCTCCACCCTCCTCAGCCGCTGGGGGGGTTGGTCAGGAGGCGGATGCTGCCAGGGAGGGTAGAGAAGGAGCCGGGTGCCCGCTGGTAACACAATTTCAGCGGGCACCCGGCAAATGGGGGGGGTGATTGGAGGGCTGGGCACCCGGCCCTCCGATGAAGCTCATTGGAAATGTAGTTGCACAAACCTAGATAATAGTAAAGACACCAAGTATCAATTTTTAGAAGTTAATGCTCAACCAAACCCTTGCATTCTTATTGAAGTTCATTGTATCAATGTTTAAATTAACTTCATTGAGTTTCATACATAGACTACGGGGTATCTACTGTATATGTTTTATTGTGCTTCAGTTAGCCTCTGATTGGCTAGTCCAGACCGACATCGTTTAATTAATCTGTGTCACAACTACACTAGGAGTAAGTTCTCATTATTTGACAGGGTGAGTATTTATTTGTAACAAATAATTTCAATGCTTAGTATTCACATCTTTATTTATTGTTAAGTTTCTGGCTGCCAGTGCAAGCTGGTCCAACTAGTTGTACAATTATCAACATGCCCAAAGATTTAATAGCTGACTGGGCTAATTGTGACTCACTAAGGAAACATATACTTAATTACATTACTTAATTTATGTTTATCTAGCTTTACACTTTACCTTGGCCACCCTACTCCTCAGGTGGATCTGATATAGCATGTGGCTATTCAGCACGTGGTGGATTTTCCTTGGAGGTGCACATTTTTTGCATCACACATGACAGAGTAACCCCACACTACAGATCATGGTATTATACAGTTACCACTTTGCAGGAAGACCTCACAACTTTGACCTCTCAATTATAAGGAGAGTGTACATTTTTTTAAATATTTATTTATTCATTTAAAATAAATGACAGTCATCATTATCAATTTAATAATGTCTGGTTTGTCTTTACTTCGGCCACTTCTATACTTGCTTAATGCTTATCTTAATGCCGTCTTATACTTGGTATTTTCATTTGCACATATCCTCTGATTTATGCAACCCAAACTATGCACATTGTTCTACAGTTTGTATCTGTACTCTCTATCACAAACACTGAAGACACAAACTCACAGCCTACCCTGCTAAAAGGCACATTGCATTAAGGCATTGGGCCTTGGCATTATACATATTAGGAATTAATTTAATATCAGATGAGAAATCACATGACAGGCCATCTGTATGCAAATTGTGCATATTAGGTTATTAATTATTTGGTTATTGCTTTTAAAAGTATTGTATGGTGAGTGAAACCACCAATTTGTAAGTGGGTACAATATAAAATGACAGAAAGTTCCATTTCTTATGAATAAAATATATCTGTAATGTGATATCTTAACCACAACTACAGAACCATTAAATGTATTGTGAGTTGGAAAAACATCCTGGTTTCTCAGGGTAAGAAATGTGGCTCATAAATAATACATTTAGAGAGTGTCTATTTCTTTTTCTTGAAAGCATATTTTAAATCATTGCTTATGTAGAAATACAAAGAGTACTACAACAGTTGAGCTGGGCAGCGGGCGGTTTGAAAGCATTGCAGCACACATTACATTTACAAGAGTTGATTAAAGGGCATCGTGCAAAATTTAGCATGTCAACTGTTTTGCCACTCTTGTTAAATGTGTGTTTGTTTCTGAAGTGTTGCTATCTACATTAATAGATAGTTGTATTTACTATGATATCAGGTGACACAATAGGTCATATAATTAGAATTGCAATTCTAGCCCCAGGTTTCTTTGATTTTTTTTAACTATCCAGCCCATCTATCCTCCCTTAATAAAAACAAATTAGTTTCTCTTTATTCTTAGGCTTATGCTCGGGGTTGTTTTGTCTTATAATCGAATTGGCTGTGAACTCCGCTTTTTTAACTAGTGAGTTTAATGTCTTTGAATGTTACAAAATTAATACTAGGAAAAAGTAAAATTCTCATCTTCATCAGCAAAGGTTACAGCATTTCCACTGACACTTAATGGTTCAACATCTTTCAATAAACAAGCCTATAAAGGGCAGACGATTATATTTCTTCACACGTACTGTACAAGTGAATTAATTCAGATTTTCTATGCCTTTTAAGTTCTGACTTAACACTTTTATTAGGATAATTTCTATAACCAAATTTAACATTTAATTTAAAACTAATTTCTTTAAAAATCTTTCAAAAGATCAAAATATTTCTGAGCTATCCTGACTACTTCGAGCTAAATTGAAACAGTCTAAAGAACTTCTATTTTTACATTCACAAGTATGTGAGATTTTTCATATTTTAACAGGACTCAAAATATTTCCCCTAAAGTCAGGGAAAAACGAAACCACCAGAATGTATCCACCTATCCAACACATTATAAACTATGCAATAATCAATGTCAGATATATTTTTGTTTATATGTGTCTGAAAAATATGAAATCCAACAAATACTAAGTAACACAAGATAAATGCAGTAGATGGTGGGAGAGTTTATAAGTAGGATATAATAAATTATCTAAGCAGACAGTTATAATAGGTTGTGTGTTTTCTACCCTAAGTATAGTCTTATTAATAACCGATCTCATTAATTGCTAGGGTCGGATGCAATTTGCCAGTTTTCTGCTATTTTAGTCACGTCGAATAACACGTAACCAGTGACATCTCAGATAGTTTTAAGAGCAATGCACCGATTTAGGGGTGTCCTGCATTCTGGATTTGAACCCTAGTATGATAGGGACCTACCCTACCGAGGTTACCTGGATATGGTGGGTAGGCCCATAACCTTGGCCATGATTATGCTAAAAACCTCTATTGATTGCAACATTTTATTTCATAATGTATTTATATATAATTAGGAATTTGGAGTTGTGCACCTGTGATCTGTCTGTTTCTGTGCCTGCAATAAAGTCTCAACAGGTAGCACCTCCAATTATTTATATTGATGGTGTGCAGTCCAGGAATCTTTCCTATACACACAATTTTTATAATGGGTTTGTGATGTCAAAATAGCATGTGCTCTGTTTAAACCAATAGAAAAGCACTAGGAAATGGTCATCGGTTTTTGGTTGGATATCCATCGATTTCTGTTGGAATAACACTTATAATTGTCATCATATTCTATCAGAAATGGCAAATCCAACTGAGTTTTAGACAGAAAAAAAAGGATTTCGACGTCGTATTTCTATTGATGGTCAAATCTGATGGTCTGTAAGTACAGATTTTTTTTAGACAGTATTCCACCTGTGATGCCCATCAGTTTTTAACTGACAACAAAACTGACATTTAGTGAATTTACCCGTTAGTGTGACAACCCTTGGTCAGATAAGTAGAGGAAACCAAAGCTGCAGAAGGAAATGAATATTAGATCAATATGAGGAACTTGATAAATACAATTATACAAATTTATATAGTTTTCTTATACATCTTGAGTTTCTGTCTACTGATGTACAGTAGTTTCCTATATTAATTTAATAGCCAAATAAAGAGATTTTACAGATCTAAAACACAGACACAAACACTTTAATATACATCTTTTACATTTCATAAAAAAACTATATTTTCTACTCTGTTTGTTGTTAAATGCACATAAAACAACCTACCTACTTTCCCTCAAGCCCTTATAGCATAACAAATGGTGTTACTTAAATGCTCTGCAGAGTTCTGGTAAAGGAGATTTTAGTGGCATGAAGACAGGTTTTGACAGTGTAAATAAAGTAACAATCAGTAAAAGGGAAAAAAGGGTCAACTAGAGGCCATTTTATCAATAAAAAAATATCTAAAATGAAAAAAAAATTTTTTGTTGATATCAACATGTAAAACATTTTTGAATAAAATCAAAATAAAAATAATTTGAAATAGCAGCTACTATACCTTGATTTGAATGATCAGAGTTTCACCATCTAAATGAAAGGTTAATTCATAGTGTGTTTAGGTAACATTTTCAGGGAAATAAGAAAGCAGAAAAGCTTTCATAGCAAAACAGTACATCAATGGTTCATAAGTAGGTCAACCACAGTTGAAGAATACCTGAAGAACAGACTTTGTTGAAGTACTTTTTAAAAAACATCAAACATCAGTAAACCTGGGCGATTTTGGAAAATTGCAAAGAGGCTTCCTAAATAAGATAATAATGATACAATAATGGACAACATAAATCAAGACAGTCATACATTCCAAACTTAAACATTGGTGTTCACTTTGCAATATTAGACAACACACTGACGGGCCATGTCAAAAGCCCTGTCAGCATGGGCTTAACTACCGTAGGGGCACGGAGTAGTTTCTATGGGGCCCAGAGCTTAGTGGGACCAATCTTCCTTGTCAAAGTTACATGTGTTATATACATTTTTCACCATTTGGTGGTACATAGGGCCCTTACAAACTTTTGCTATGGGGCCTTCAAATACATAGTTACACCCCTGCCTGTCAGGACAATAATCCTATATCATTGACTGAGGAAAGTGCACCTTACTAAGGAATAATGACAACTTAGCTAAACAGCCATTTTTACTGCGACCACAACAAAACACAGAGACATCAAAAAAGGGGAAGGCGGAGGGTGTCCAGCAGGCAACAGGAAGAAACAACTGGCAGTTATCACTAACATAATCCCCTAAACATGCCTCTACAGTATCCATGATAGGCTGACAGATTACCACCTCATCAACCAATTAACATATAAATGTTACACCGCTAACATCTTAAAGGGGCCCTGCTCTAACAATCTCATGGTTTTATTTTTATTCAGCCCTATGTATCAAACAACAACAGAGATGCACATATTATTATATATGTAATATAAGTGCACCTTTTCATTGAAGCATGACTTGATTGGATTATTTGCTTCCATTAGATATTTGGAGATTTCAGTGGCATAAACTTGTTACCTAATGAAATAAGCAATGCTGTTGAAGAACATGTCAACCAATTGTACTCTACAGCATGTGATGCTACAACGGATTTGCGAGAGAGGAAGAAAGTACAGCAAGCAGCTGAGGAGGTAATATCTCATTATTTTGCATGTTAAAATGACTTCCAGTGTTATCTTTTTACCCAATACCTTCAGTTCTGACCTTAAATACCAAAGCATCAAGGACACAATGACCCGTACCATGCTAGAAAGAATGAGAGTTTTTACTGCGCTCTCCTTTGGTTTATATGTAGTGAGGGATAATTGGTCTATATAGTGCTGCCGGCAATGGGGTTGTGTATCTTTCCAAAGACTCAGGGATTTACTATGAAGAAAGTGATTTTGCTGGTGCAAATATATAGATAATGTACTTCTAGATAGAGGTAAAGTGGATTTGCCGCTAATTATTCTAACTATTTAATGCCCTATAGGAATATAATAAGAGAGGGATGGGTAAGTAAAATAAATAGTATTTTTATTCTGGTGAGATAAAACATATGATGAATAGTTTAAAATAAAAATGTTTACTCTGTATATGTTACTTATAAAACACTTATAGATTTTTTTCAAAAAAATATACAGCATAAATATATCACATAAAGGAGTCTTTGCTTGAAATTGAGCAAAAAGAGAAAAACAAGTTGAAAATTACAGTTTTCATTAGTTTAGAAAAGTAGCTTCTCTTTTTCCCTATATGTTTTATGTCGCCAGAATAAAAATACAATTTATTTTACTTACCCATCCCTCTCTTATTATATTCCTATAGCGCATTAAATAGTCAGAGTAATTAGCGGCAGACCCGTACCATGCAGCTAAGTAATTTATGAACCACATAAAGGACCTCATTCAGAGTCGGTCGAAGCGGCCGGACGGTCGTACGGGAAAAGGGGCCGGATATGCAAATGATTCCCTCGCAAGTTGCGTCCCTAAGTTCGGATCGGTAGCTGGCCGGTCAAGGGGAGGAAGCGGCCGGAATTAAAAAAAATATGCCCCCTTCTCGTACGCATTGCACGTCATCTCCGGGCATATAAGGATTAATCGAGACCATCGGGAACTATCGGAACTGGTCGTAGAGCTTAAGGTTGACCATACCCTCTCTTAAGCTCTATGATCATGTCAGTGTAAAAACCTCCCATGTCACATGTGCCATGACGCTACTTTGTTAATTATGCACTCCCATAAACCGTATGAACTCCCATAAAACGCCGTTCGCATAATTAGGCACGCCTGCATTCGGATCTCCACTCCCCTGTTTTCAAGCACCTTCCCCTGTTACCACCCACAAACGCCTCAATCTGTCAATCAAACTACCGACCTGGCTGTGTTCAAGGAGAGGGACATTTCTGATCGTAGTATCTAGTTTGCGCACGTGCATTGCGAACTTTACGCATGTGCAGTATAGCGAACATCGGTGGCGTACGACCGTGCGGCCGCTTCGACCGACTCTGAATGAGGTCCAAAGTGTGGACTAGCAATGCTTAATTACAATAGGTGCACACAGCATTACAAGATACACTTCCACTTCACTGTCTTTGCAAACATCCTATTAATGCCATGTATGCCTAAATTTGCAGATGTGCACATTAGCCTGCAATGGCACACAATGGAAGTAGTGAAACTATCAAAGGTACTTTACAACCATTCCCTTCATTAATTTAGTCTATGCTTTTCTACAAGAAAACTGCTTGGTTTTTACTCATTTATGTCTATTATTATCATAAATGTGAAGAGACATCAGTGCAGATTTTACCACATTTGTTCTCTTTTTGCCTACTTGTTTGCATCAGTGATGGTGAAGGTAAGTGGACACCTTTCATAGCGGGTGTCTCTATAATCATACAAATCATTCCAAACTAATTAGCACAGGTCCAATAGGGAAAGGCACATAATCTATGTGATCTAGTTTGAAGTTGAAAAAACACTGGAAAGCCTTGTTCCATCACCCCTATAACATATATCACACTCACCCCAACCTATCTTGCATGCTCAGGTGGTATTTTGTCACACCCTGAGCAATTTGAATTCCAGACAGTTGATGGATACAATCAATTGGGTTCAATGTCCTCATTTAACCCCTTTAAAATCTTTATCAAAATTGTATAAGATCCAATTTTACTAATATATTTAGGGTCTTTGTACTAATCCATGAAGAGAGATAAAGTGATAGGAGCTGATTGGTTGGTACTTTAGCTCTAAACTGTAATTTTTCAAACAGAGCCTGTACAGGGACTGGTAGGAGTTGATTGGTTGGTACTTTATCTCTGTCCACTTTACCTCTCTCCAAGGCTTAGTAAAGACCCTTGAATTGGCAGATACTGTAAGTAGTATGAGTTTCCTAGTGTGATTTTTTAGGATTATTAACAAAATGTGTGTTGGCTGCTATGTGTAGTGAAATAGATCTAAAACTTACCAGAGACAACTTGAAGTAGACTTCAGGAGTATTGAGTGCACTAAACAAAGTGGCATATATCAAAATTTATTTTGCTGAGCGAGTGTTATTACTTCTTTTAATACTGACCACAGCTTACATCACTTGCATTGAAGATAAGAGGAGGATAATGCACAGAAACCTAAATCTTCTAAAACCAAAGTACATAGATTCTAGTAAAATTAAATAGTTATAAAAGTCTGTAAGTTGCAGTTTTATAACTACAGCAGTAGCCTTTCAGTGATTGTCTGTATGTTACTAAGGTATGCATCGGGAAGCCGGCGGACCTAATCCCGACAGCCGGCTTCCCGACTGTAATATCCTGGCTAGGGTCTAAAGACAGGTGTCGATATGCCGACGCCTGTCATTAGACATACGCCGGGAGCCCGAAGCCCGGCATCCCGATCGAAGGGACGCCGGGCCTTAGGTTCAGGGTTCCTGGGGGGGATTAGGATTAGGCAACCCCCCCTGGGAAGTTAGGTTTAGGCTAGGGGAAGGGGGGGTTAGCATTAGGCACCCCCGGTGGGGGACTCTTAGGGTTAGTCATTCCCCCGGGGGACTTAGGTTTGGGCGTCGGGGAAGGGGGGTTAGGTTTAGGCACTTAGAGGGGGGATTAGGGTTAGGCACTGGGGGGGAAGGTTAGGGTTAGGAACCCCTAAGGGAGGTTTAGGGTTAGGGGGTAGAAATAGGTTAGTATATACTTACCTTTGACGATCGGGATTTCCTCCTCTGCCGGGATGCCGCTGTCAGGATTCCAACCGCCGGGCATGAGTCCGGCAGTAAATCATGCCGATTCCGCTTACTATATAATATTTTGTCATTTGTAAAAGATTAAGAGGGATATTTATCAAAGCTTGGAGAAAGATAAAGTGGAGAAAGATAAAGTACCAACCAATCAGCTTCTAACTGTCATTTTTCAAACACAGCCTGTAACATGACAGATGCTGATTGGTTGGTACTTTATCTCTCTGCAAGCTTTGATAAATCTCCCCCTGAGCGAGGAAATATAGCAACACACGTTACTTTTAAACTAGGCGCACAGAATGTTACCTGGGTTGGATTTTGCCTTTTAACTACATATTTTAACAGGGAAAATGCCTTTTTGGGGGGTTAAGTTGCCCTTTTAACACATTTTTATAATTTATGAAAACAAAATGTAAAGTAAAATAACAGAATACAAGAAGGTTTCTGTGGTAAATAATTCTATTCCATGTTCTAATTTACAATGATGGAATCCTCTGTATTATATGCAACAAATACAAGAAAGCTAAAATATATAAACATGTATATTCCACTTTTACAGGAAATCACTATGGAAGGCGGAAGAAAAATCACATTATTTATACAGAGAATTGTAAATTAAATGTAATTAAACTTGTCCTTTCTAGGAGATCGTCTAAAGCTGCATCTTTAAGCAATTACAATGTTCTACAAAAAAATGCACTCTAAAAGTCATATTCTTAATGATTGTTATATTTTATTTTTAGTTTACCATTCATATGCATCATTAAGAATGGAACAACCAGGATCGTAATGTTCAAAACAACTGGATACGCTCAGATGAGATCTACATAGAAATAAATCACCAAGATGCAAGAAAGGCAACTTCAGTTTTTCTTGTAACACCTGCTGGAAAAGAAGCAGAGCCAGACAATAGGCATGTCTATGGAACTCTGCAACAGCCTCAGTAACTAAATAAAAATAAACACCTCATGGTCCAGTCTTTTCTGATTTTAAACTTCATTGAAATTCCTATAATAAAATCATTTCTGTATTATTGTGCAATAATATAAACACAAAAAACAAACATACTGTAGAAAGGCAATAACAACATACTGTTATGTTGCTTACATGAATTTGTACAATTATGATGTACTGCTCATTCTTTTCTGTATACAAAGCTATTTAAAAGGCCTGTAACTAGTTTTTTTTTCTTTTGTATTTATAAATAATGTTATAAGATTTAGTTTCTAGCATTGCTGATCATTTATTACAGTACCATTGTTTGTTTCTCCTCCTCAGAATCCCTTTATCTTTTGCTGAACCCCTCTTTCAATATAACTCAGGTGTAATAAGCTTTTCACAATGCAATAATTTATAGTTGGAAAGTGATATGTGTTATATCACTGAGAGTGGGATATGACATAATTATTGGTATGTCCAACAATGGTCTAAAACATAGTATAGAGGAGGTAAAGAGGTAGCAAGTACAACTTTTATGTTTGTTCAGAGCCTCATCAGAATGTTTGAATAATGATTACAAAAATATATATATATCCTTGTGCTAGGCACGATTAAGCAGAGAAAATGTTTGAGGTTATTGCTCATATACAAAATCTTTTCTTGTTGCTATCATCTTCCACTTTTAGCATAACATGTTGAATTATTTTTTAAACTTTTAACTAAACATGATTTAATGTGATAAAATCTGCTCTTTAATCTGCTCTTTAATCATGTTCTATATGAGAGTTCAAATTTGAGTGATATTTAAATAAAAATGACTGGGAACAGTAGAAGAGACTCAGAGCGTTTCTCTCACCTCAGACTTTAATGTTTTCCTCTAACCACGTGACTCCTGGTATTATACTTATATATTCAGGTTTCAGACCCCCGTGCTTTGAGGTCAAGCCCATACTGGTCTGCACCCTTTTAATAATATGTAATTACACTATTACATTGATTTGTGTCTGAATTATTAATATTGGGAGAATCCAAATGTGATTGGAATCGGTAGCGATCACACTGACTGATACTCTACATATTATTCGTATTGAATTGAGTCATTTTATGTCAATCGTATCTGATGTTTGTTGTGTGTGGTGTCCCTGTGTCCACTGTGGACTTTAATCATAGAAACAGGACCTTAGAGATCCTTCTAATTTATGCATTTATTTTCGCCATTTTTTCCTGCATTATGCCTTTAAGCATGGGCTAATTATATTAGGCTTTTTATGCAGGAAACATAATAATTATTGTGTATCACCTTGATTTAATATCTGTTTCTTTAAATTTCTGACCATTGTATCTATACATCGATTTATGAATATCCTGCATTATGCCTTCAAGCATGGGCTAATTATAATAGGTATATCCTATATATTGTATACCAGTCTTTGTTTTCCATATCTTATTCCTCTTATGCAGGAAACATAATAATTATTGTGTATCACCTCGATTTAATATTTGTTTCTTTAAATTTCAGACCATTGTATCTATACGTCGATTTATAAATAAGTGTGATACTTTGTAGTGAATAGATATTCTTTTCTTTTTTTCTAAACTAATTAATTAATTTCATTAAAAGTTAAGTTTTAATAAATTCCTATCTATTTTAATATATTTTGTTACAAGAGTGCGCCCACATAGACATATTTGTCTTTCCTTAGTTTTTGTTCTTTACCTAAACTTTGTCATATGATATTTAAATAACCCAGAAGACAGATAATAAAAAGTCCCACCATTTTCCAAATCTTCTCCCATGTGTTGTGGTGGTGCAATGCACTTTCTAAAACTGTCTTGTAAGCAGCGGGCGGCTCTTATCTGCCCACCATGCTGCTTTCTGGTCTCGGACTGCACTTGGCACTGAAGACTGCAATACCCATATCTCGCCGTCTGCCAGGCCCATTGTGCATGTGCAATGAATCTGAAAGGCACCAGGACCAGTGCACAAACACTGCCCGACGTCTAGGGACTACATCAGCTGCAGCCCCAGGAGGAAGTAAGGCTGATGGGAAGACAGGGGAGTGGATTCCCACTGGAAGCATGCTTTGTGTCAATTGCATTCTGAACTATATATGTATAAACATGTTTTTCCATACTGTTGGCCTTTTAGTGCTCATCTTCAACCCATAGAAATAAATCATCCAAAATCGTTATGTCACTAAAAGCTTTGCGATTGCAGTCATTAGCATATTTTCGCAGCAGACCTGCGTGCATAATTGCAGCTGAGTTTGCAATAGTGATCCGTGATGAATCAGGCCCAGTGTGCACTATGGAACCACTTGTCCAGCATTGCACACAATAATGCGTCATCCCCACACTACATGGAAATGAGCATTCTTGGCTTTTGGTATCTCTTCAAATGGCCAGGTGAGTTCCAGGTGGGTGCAATGTCTTGTTTTCTGCTTTGTGTTTACTAACAGAGCAATGGCAGGAGAAGCTCAGAGAGGAAGAACAGGGAGGCTACATCAGAGAGTCACCCCCAGGCAGGAAGACTGAGGAAGAGCAAGGAGCTGGGCTGGCTGGATGTGGCAGTGTGAGTAGTGGGGATGGGCTCTGTATTCGGTATCCCAGTAGGTACCAGTACAAGATGGGTAAGCAGTGCAATTGCTTTATGTGATAGAATGTTTGTAGTGTTGTGCCACTGAAAACTATTCTGCATGCTACATCTGGCACATGTGCCAGTGGTTTATAACTCCTGTACTAGAACATGGTCAGACTTCTTCTTTCCACATTCTGGTATACGAGGTGGCAGTAGTATACAGAATATCAGGTATGATTTCACCATTTTCTGTCCATAAAATGCACAATTTTAAGGCGTTTCATCCTCTTTATTAAAAAACATTTTCATCATTCTCCTCAAAAGAAAGTATTTTGTGTTTAGATTTTATCTGAGAGTTTTGGTGAAAGTTTTCAGAATTTTATTATTACAGATGTGTCCTGCTACATCTTTGCTGATTGCACTACAAAAGTTTGCACACATCGCGCCACGCGATTACCCGCAGCAGCATACGCTATGGTGTGCACTACGATGGCACCATGTATTCCTATGGCAGTGCGGGTGCGAACGCAGTGCCTGTATCCGCTCTTGGGCACAAGCCTCTCGCAGGACACAACTTTATGCTTACTGCCACTGATATGAGGTTGCTGTAGCCTTTAATGGAATTTTTCTCTGACATCTTTGTTTTTTTGCATGAATGACTGAGGAATTAGTGTTTCTTGGTGATCCATACATATCAGCTTTCTTTCAGATACAGCAAAGAATGTAACCATTTTTACATTTTAGCATTTCAACAAATACATCAGTTGAAATTATATTGAATTGCCTGTAAATTTACACATTTAGATAGATAATGGAGCTACTGTGAAGTACAGTACTCCAAAAATATACTGGTAGGTTAATTGGCTTCCAACAAATTTAACCCTTGTTTGTATGTGTGTGCATGTGGTAGGAAATATAGATTGTAAGCTCCACTGGGGCAGGGACTGACCTGAATGGCCAAATATTCTTTGTAAAGCGCTATGGAATATGTGTGCGCTATATAAATAACTGGTAATAAATAATAATACAGTATAGAAGATAACCATATTTATTACCACAAGTCACTGAAAAATAATAACAATATTTGAGTGTATTGCCTGGTTGTTTGTACACCCTATATAAAATAGATCATGTTGCTAATGGTGCTATACCAGTATTGTAGAAAATACACCATTGTCTTGTGTAGTAAAATGTAACAAATATATAATATATAATTCAAGTGCCCAGTCTGGAACCTGCAAGGCATCACGGAGAGTCTTTCAGAAATCACAAATAAATATACAGTATGTACTGGTTGTGCAAATGTACCGAGTTGGCTACTGTGCACACACAATAGTTCATACACCCATTCAGCTCTTTGGATGTGATATGGAAATGTTCATAAAAAGCCATTTCAACATCCTGCCTACCACCAGTTTTAGTATTACAGAAGGTTTAATATATCTCCCCCTTAATGATTCTCTCCCACCAGTATACACGGGATCGGTATGAATCGGTCCAAATCCCGACACCGGAAGACCAGCACCAGTGAAGATCCCAATGGGTAAGTAAACTAACTATACCTAACCCTCTCCCCCCCTAACCCTAACCCTCCCTTAGGGGTGCCTAACCCACCCATAAGTGCCTAAACCTAACCCCCCCATCCCCGCAACCTAAACCTAACCATCCCAGGGGGGTGCCTAACCCTAACCTTCCCCCGGGGCTGCCTAACCCAAACCACCCCTTCCCCTAGGCTATCCCTTACCCTCTCGGGGGGGCTAACCCTAAGTCCCCCGCAGCAGCCCCTAACAACCCTCCCCCTTCATGGCTGACCAAGCCCGCTGCCTGGCTTACCTTTGTTCAGTATGCCAGGCGTCGGGTTCCAGGCGTAGGGATGATAGGTGTCAGGATTTCGATGCCTGTCATTAGTCCCCTGTCTGGATTGCACAGTCAGGAAGCCAGCGGTCGGCATTTTGACCTTTGGCTTCCTTACTGCATACCTTATACACATGTACAGCCCCTTAAGATACAATAACATTAGTTCCTTAATATGAGCTCCTCTCTTATTATCACAAAAAGTACCCTGCACACTGCACATTATTAATAAATGTATAAAAGTCTGAAATTGACAAATGCATATTATTATTATTATTATTATTATTATTATTATTATTATACAAATGCCCTGTGTTTTACAAAGTTTATTACATTGGTTATGCACATATCTCTATCCATTTGACTAATTTTAATGTGCGGACTAAATCTCCCTTATTCTGTTTAGTACTTTGAAGGTTGTGACTGTCTTCACTGTGGTCTGGCATCCCATTCATCTATTCATAGGGGTTTTTAATCAGAATAAGTTTCAGCTAGACCCTACCATCATTATTTGCAGCATGTAGGGGGATGACACAGAGAGGATTGTTACAGAAATTATTTTTTATTGCAGGAACACATCTGAATGAGGTCACCTTGTTGTGGTACATGGGCATTCATAGTTTGATTGAAATGTGCACTGAGGCACTCATGTTTCTTTCAGATATTATATAGCAATATTACAGCATTCATTACATGAATATTTCCGATTGTGAGTCATGCTTCTGCATTGTTTCCTTGGATTTATTTTGACAAACTCATTTCAGTGTGATGTCTAAATCCACACATATATGTATTGGGAGAGGGAAAAAATTGTGGCAGCATCCTTTCAAATGCATCAACTGTACAACAGGTGTAGCAATGTGCTTAGGCACCATTACTAGCACCATTTGGACAGGACCACAAATTCTTCTATAGATATACCTCTCTCCTCAGTAGTTGTTCTTTTATTGCCTCATAGTAGTGCCCTTGTAGGGCTCTAGTTACTTTTTGGGCCCTATATCAGTGTAGTAGTTAATTTATTCCAAATAGTAGTGTCCTAGTTCAGAATATCTCACACACTGCCCTCAGTTCACATTATGCCACAATGCAGTTCCCCCACTTAAAATTTTGCCACACTGTACAATCTATGACAAATTACAGTGCTCCAGTTTAAGCTATGCAACACAGTGCCCAGTACAAACTATGGCTTATCATAGTCCCCCTAGTTCATACTATACCACACTGTAGTTCCTTAAGTTCACATTATGTCATATTGTAGTGTCTCCAGTCCACATTATGCCAAATTGTAGTGCCCCAGTTCACATTATGCTATATTTTAGTGCCCCAGTTCACATCATACCTTCCTTTAGTGCAATGAGTTCACAATATGCCACACTGCAGTGATACTAGGTCACATTGTACTATATTTTATGCTCCCCAGTTCACATTATGCCACACAGAGCCCCAGTTCATAATATACCACATTTTAGTGCCCCTGTTAGTTGTATGCCTCTAGTTCACATTGTGTAACATAGTGCCCCAGACCAAGGTATGCCACTGTTACTCACCTCACCTAGTCCACTCCATTGCTGCTATATTCAGATTGTTTAGCAGGCACCTGCTTAGCTCCAAGTGAATAATAAAAACAGAATTATCTGAGATTTTACTGTTTTGTTTGTTGGTACTCCATCACTGCTTTGAGGGAGGAAAAAGAAAGAACAACAATCATATACTCTAATATATCATAAATAGGTTTAATAAAATAAAAAGTATTAGCAATGGATGAAAAATATGCAGTCTGTATGTATTCTACAATTTGTATGTTAATGTAAAATTTATATAATAACTACCCACATGTTGACGTATGTAGGATCTAGTGTATCATCTACAGTACATTTACATATATGTAACATGTAGAGGCTTTGGGTAGAGCTCATAAAGGTAGATAAAAGTAGATGGTTTTCTGAGAAGATAGATAATGAGGAGATCAAAAGGACCACGCTGATAATGCAAATAAACTGGGGTGCAAGGAATAGTATGTAGTAGTCATTGTGGTACCTGATAAGTGATGCCCTGAGTATATACCTGTGTGTGTTTGTGTGTGTATGTGTGTGTATGTTTTGTGCAAATTTCAACATTTTATTTTCTTTTTAACTCATTTCCTAGCAGAAGGATTCTCTAAGATTATTGCAGCACCCCTTGGACTATCGGATCTGGCTGCCATGAAAGTCCCAGTGGGGAGAAAACCACAGAAGTACTAAAGATATTATACTCTTTAACCATTTAGATGCTAAGAGTATTTGCTAAATTTCCTGCTTAGGAGGCCACAACATATCCCATCTCTTTCATACAGTATCAATGCCACCAAGAATATAAAGATTTATTATCCTTTACTCTACACAAATCTGTTTTACATTGTTTTTTTCAGGATATATAGTGCTTTTGTGTGCATATGTATGTGTGTTTTATACAAGTTTCAACATTTAATTTTATTTTTAGCTCTTTTTGTACAAGACATTTTAATGTAAAACCATACCGTAAACTTGGAAGTCATGGACAACCACATCTACAGTACAGCATAAATCATATGTTCTACCATAAGGAGCAACGATGATTTATCTCATTTCTTTCATGCAGAGACTACAGATGTTGATTAATAAGCCAATCCTACCTGCCATTATGACATATGGGGCAACACCCTCTAAAGGATTACTTTCCTCATATATCTCAGTAGCAATTGGACTCCAGGAGGACATCCCATGATTCTGTTTGTGTTATCTAAGTGCTTTCCAGCCATCTAACTTTATAGCTTGTGGCCAATGGTAACAATTTAGAACCCTGGGTGAAATGTATCAACCCTACTGAAGAGTGGAGAAATGGACTGTTATGACAGGTTTCCAGTCAGAGGACTGGGAGTCAGGATGACTACGTGGGGAGGCAGCAGTAGACGAGGAGGCATTACATACGACTTCCTCATCGGCTAATTCTGGGTGTTGACGAGACCTGACCAGAGGCGCAGAATCTAAGTCATTGGTGGTTTTCACCAGTGACCCCTTCAATTGGTATATGGGTTTAGCTGCGCCCAATGAGCAGGTTGAGGCCCCCTGTTCATGGACCCAGGAATTAGCAACTGACAGGTAGATAAGAAAGACAACTGAGTGGCTGGAGATTATCATTGGTGAATATTGAATATCACTGGAGAGTCTCAGCAGTGACTGATGTTGAATATTACTGAAGAGTATCGGTAGTGACCGATGTTGAATATTCCTGAAGAATATTAGCAGTGACTGATGTTGAATATCACTGGCGAATAACAATAGTGACTAATGTTGAATATCACTGAGGAATATCGGTAGTGACTGATGTTGAATATCACAGAAGAGTATTAGTAGTGACTGATGTTGAATATTACTGAAGAGTATCGGTAGTGACCGATGTTGAATATTCCTGAAGAATATTAGCAGTGACTGATGTTGAATATCACAGGAGAGTATTGGTAGTGACCGATGTTGAATATCACTGAAGAGTATCGATAGTGACCAATGTTGAATATTCCTGAAGAATATTGGTAGTGACTAATGTTCAATATCACTGGCGAATAACAATAGTGACTAATGTTGAATATCACTGAGGAATATCGGTAGTGACTGATGTTGAATATCACAGAAGAGTATTAGTAGTGACTGATGTTGAATATCACTGAAGAGTATCAGTAGTGACTGATGCTGAATATCACTTGAGAATATTTCAGAGACTGGTGAAGCGCACTGGGGATACAACAGTGTGGAGCCTGGTACAGCGATCTGAAGCTACCAGCTACTGGAGAAGAGAAGTTGTTCAAGTGACTTCCTGTTTCCTGGATTCCTGCTTTATACCCTTAAGTAGCTGTCCATTGGAGGAGTGTGTCATCTGAGAGATGGCAAGGCTACCATTAGAGGAGGGTCCAGTTAGGTGAGAAAGACAACATGGCTGCACCCATGGCCGCCACAACTCTGATATGGAGGATTGCGTGGAAGTCAACAGGGCCCCAGAGATAATACTCAGCATGTCACCAGCCACACCTGGCGTCTGATCAGATGGCTAGTCAGGGGAAGCCACCACTGCAGTGAGTAACGGACGATTTCAGGCTGAATCCTGACATGGACAAATGGATAAGATACCAACAGCAACCAATCATCTTCTAGCTGGCAATTATCAAGTACATTCTAATATATGATACAGTAGGTAGAAGCTGATTGGCTGCTATTGGTAACTTATCCACTTCTCTTTAGAAGGATTTATACATCTCCCCCCACTGTTACCATATGTGCCAAGCCTCCTAATTTTAAGACATACTCCATTGTAAAATTTAAGCCAATGCAGTTAAATAATTGTTTTAAAATGCCAATAAATGTTGCAAATAAAAATAGCAGTCCATTTTTAAGGGATTCTAACATAATATCTTGTACCTGTAAGAAAGATATGAATATAAAGACATTTGAATTATACCTGGCTGGACTGTGTTGCTGGGGCTGGCATATATAATGTTTTATAACAACAGAAGACTAAGATCCATTTTTCATTCCTCACTGGTTTCTAAGTTTTATTTAGTGAATCGACAGCTGAGGGCTGGTTTGGATTTGTGCCACTAGCTGACAAGCAGAGTCTTGTCTTTTCCAAACAGCAGGGCCAGGTTCAGCCACTCACCTACATATTATTATTTATTGCACAATAAAATTAAAATATTGCATTATGATAGTGGACTTCCTTTAAAGGAAGCTTCTCCTGGCCATGCATAGTTAAATGAAGTGAGTGGCATTAATGTTGTGTTGGTGGGTGCAGACTATCTCTAGTAGAACTGAATAAGTCTGCACAGTACTATAAACAATTTAATCATGGTGTACTGTACCTCCACAAGAGTACAGTGATCCCTTAGTAGCAGTCCATCATCAACAAGTGTATTATCTATACAAAAGTATATTAAAATGTATTAATTACATTATATGACACCCTCTATAATATCACATTTGCTATTATGACATTTATGCCTTCATTTTAATATGTTGCTATAAAGAGAGAGCTCTGTAGTACAGTACATAAAATAAAGCTGTGCTACATAACAAACTACTGCAAAAGAGCCACACAACCACAAAAACTGTGCACTGCTCCCAGAGTGCGACCCCATGTAAAATTCTACAAAAAAAATCCACATTGATTAGTGATTAGTGAAGTTGCTTGAATCCAAAAGTCACTGATTTTTTGCACAGTTTACGCACTATTCTGTTATGTATTCAAACCTGTTATTTGTTTAACACCCATTGCCTGCTGGGTTCTTTGAGCAATGAGAGTTTTCAGGTAAGTATATCCCTGGGCAGCCCTTAGAATGCTGGAAGCTTTTCTTCTGAGTAGCAGTACAAGAGCCTAGCTATAGAGGGGGAATGGTCAAGCACAGGGTATGGCCACACCTAGCTCCTAACTGCCATTTTTCAAACACAGCCTGTGAGATGGCAGTTAGGAGCTGATTGGCTATTACCTTATAACTAGGGGTGAGCGGGTTCGGATTTCTGAAATCCGAACCCCCCCGAGCCCCCCAGATCCGAGTCCGATCCGAGTCAGGCTCGACTTTTCCCGCCTGACTCGGATCTGAAATCGAGGCAAAACGTCATCATCCCGCCTTCCGAGTCTCGCGGGTTTTGGATCCTATATAAGGTACCCGCGTCGGCGCCATTTTCTCACTCGGCTGTGGACAGTGAAGAGGGAGGGTGGGAGTTAGGGCTGTGTAGTGTAGTGTAGTGTAGTGTAGTTTAGTGTAGTGCTGCTGTTGTCCACTACTTCAAAGTCCATAGGGGCTGGCTGTGTTGTGCTGTGCTGCTGTTGTTAATAGGGGCTGTGTCCACTACTTCAAAGTCCATAGGGGCTGGCTGGACTGTGTTGTGCAGTCAGTTCTCCATAGGGGCTGTGTCCACTCCAAAGTCCTGTGCAGTGTCCCAGTCCAAAAGGAGTGCTGTAGTGTTGTCCAGGGGGTGCTCTGTCCATCAGGGGTGCTCCCCCCAAGTGCTAAAAAAATAATATATTTTCTGTGTTTGTGAATTGTGTGCGCAGTAGCCGCACGTGCATCAACAAAGTAGTGCCAAGCGTGCGCCTGTGTCATAAGTAAAGGGCCGGCTGGCTTGACCGTTAAAGGGTGCTGTAACCCCCGAAAGTACACTCCAGTCCAAACCAAAAAAAAATTATTTTCTGTGTTTGTGAATTGTGTGCGCAGTAGCCGCACGTGCATCAACAAAGTAGTGCCAAGCGTGCGCCTGTGTCATAAGTAAAGGGCCGGCTGGCTTGACCGTTAAGGGTGCTGTAACCCCCGAAAGTACACTCCAGTCCAAACCAAAAAAAAAATTATTTTCTGTGTTTGTGAATTGTGTGCGCAGTAGTCGCACGTGCATCAACAAAGTAGTGCCAAGCGTGCGCCTGTGTCATAAGTAAAGGGCCGGCTGGCTTGACCGTTAAGGGTGCTGTAACCCCCGAAAGTACACTCCAGTCCAAACCAAAAAAAAAATTATTTTCTGTGTTTGTGAATTGTGTGCGCAGTAGCCGCACGTGCATCAACAAAGTAGTGCCAAGCGTGCACCTGTGTCATAAGTAAAGGGCCGGCTGGCTTGACCGTTAAGGGTGCTGTAACCCCCGAAAGTACACTCCAGTCCAAACCAAAAAAAAAATTATTTTCTGTGTTTGTGAATTGTGTGCGCAGTAGCCGCACGTGCATCAACAAAGTAGTGCCAAGCGTGCACCTGTGTCATAAGTAAAGGGCCGGCTGGCTTGACCGTTAAAGGGTGCTGTAACCCCCAAAGTACAGTCCAGTCCAAACCAAAAAAAAAATTATTTTCTGTGTTTGTGAATTGTGTGCGCAGTAGCCGCACGTGCATCAACAAAGTAGTGCCAAGCGTGCGCCTGTGTCATAAGTAAAGGGCCGGCTGGCTTGACCGTTAAAGGGTGCTGTAACCCCCGAAAGTACACTCCAGTCCAAACCAAAAAAAAATTATTTTCTGTGTTTGTGAATTGTGTGCGCAGTAGCCGCACGTGCATCAACAAAGTAGTGCCAAGCGTGCACCTGTGTCATAAGTAAAGGGCCGGCTGGCTTGACCGTTAAGGGTGCTGTAACCCCCGAAAGTACACTCCAGTCCAAACCAAAAAAAAAATTATTTTCTGTGTTTGTGAATTGTGTGCGCAGTAGCCGCACGTGCATCAACAAAGTAGTGCCAAGCGTGCGCCTGTGTCATAAGTAAAGGGCCGGCTGGCTTGACCGTTAAAGGGTGCTGTAACCCCCAAAGTACACTCCAGTCCAAACCAAAAAAAAAATTATTTTCTGTGTTTGTGAATTGTGTGCGCAGTAGCCGCACGTGCATCAACAAAGTAGTGCCAAGCGTGCGCCTGTGTCATAAGTAAAGGGCCGGCTGGCTTGACCGTTAAAGGGTGCTGTAACCCCCGAAAGTACACTCCAGTCCAAACCAAAAAAAAAAATATTTTCTGTGTTTGTGAATTGTGTGCGCAGTAGCCGCACGTGCATCAACAAAGTAGTGCCAAGCGTGCGCCTGTGTCATAAGTAAAGGGCCGGCTGGCTTGACCGTTAAAGGGTGCTGTAACCCCCAAAGTACACTCCATTCCAAACCAAAAAAAAAATTATTTTCTGTGTTTGTGAATTGTGTGCGCAGTAGCCGCACGTGCATCAACAAAGTAGTGCCAAGCGTGCGCCTGTGTCATAAGTAAAGGGCCGGCTGGCTTGACCGTTAAAGGGTGCTGTAACCCCCGAAAGTACACTCCAGTCCAAACCAAAAAAAAATTATTTTCTGTGTTTGTGAATTGTGTGCGCAGTAGCCGCACGTGCATCAACAAAGTAGTGCCAAGCGTGCACCTGTGTCATAAGTAAAGGGCCGGCTGGCTTGACCGTTAAGGGTGCTGTAACCCCCGAAAGTACACTCCAGTCCAAACCAAAAAAAAATTATTTTCTGTGTTTGTGAATTGTGTGCGCAGTAGCCGCACGTGCATCAACAAAGTAGTGCCAAGCGTGCGCCTGTGTCATAAGTAAAGGGCCGGCTGGCTTGACCGTTAAAGGGTGCTGTAACCCCCGAAAGTACACTCCAGTCCAAACCAAAAAAAAATTATTTTCTGTGTTTGTGAATTGTGTGCGCAGTAGCCGCACGTGCATCAACAAAGTAGTGCCAAGCGTGCGCCTGTGTCATAAGTAAAGGGCTGGCTGGCTTGACCGTTAAAGGGTGCTGTATCCCCCGAAAGTACACTCCAGTCCAAACCAAAAAAAAATTATTTTCTGTGTTTGTGAATTGTGTGCGCAGTAGCCGCACGTGCATCAACAAAGTAGTGCCAAGCGTGCGCCTGTGTCATAAGTAAAGGGCCGGCTGGCTTGACCGTTAAAGGGTGCTGTAACCCACAAAGTACACTCCAGTCCAAACCAAAAAAAAAATTATTTTCTGTGTTTAGCCGCACGTATATATCAAATCGATATAACATAAATGGAGGACCAAACTTTCTCCGATAAAAATAAAATAGAGAAAGATCAAGAACCACTTCCTCCTAGTGCTGAAGCTGCTGCCACTAGTCATGACATAGACGATAACATGCCATCAACGTCGTCTGCCAAGGCCGATGCCCAATGTCATAGTAGAGGGCACATACAATCCCAAATGGCAAAGTTCAGGAAAATGACCTTGAAAAAGACATTTAAATCAGCTGAAGAGAAACGTAAACTTGCCAATATGCCATTTACGACACGGAGTGGCAAGGAACGGCTAAGGTCGATCCCTAGTATGTTCATGACTAGTGGTTCAGCTTCACATGACGATGGAAGCCCTCCTCCCACTAAAAAAATCAAAAGAGTTAAGCTGGCAAAAGCACAGCGAAGAACTGTGCTTTCTAAGAAGATATCACAAATCCCCAAGGAGAGTCCAAGTGTGGTGGTGGTTGCGATGCCTGACCTTCCCAGCACTGGACGGGAAGAGGTGGCTCTTCCACCATTTGCATGCCCCCTGCAAGTGCTGAAAGGAGCACCCACAGTCCACTTGCTGATATGCAAATTGAAGATGTCACTGTTGAAGTACAACAGGATGAGGATACTGGTGTAGCTGGCGCTGAGGAGGAAGTTGGCAAGGAGGATTCTGATGGTGATGTGGTTTGTTTAAATCAGGCTCCGGGGGAGACAGTTGTTGTCCGTGGGATGAAAAAGCCCATCACGGTCATGCCTGGGCAGAAGACCAAACATTCCACCTCTTTGGTCTGGCAATATTTCTATCCAAATCCGGACAACAACTGTCTTGCCATATGTACCATATGTAAAGGTGAAATAAGTAGGGGTAGGGACGTCAACCACCTAGGAACATCCTCCCTTATACGGCACCTGCAGCGCGTTCATAAAAAGTTACTGTCAAGTTCAGAAACTTTGGCTAAGACCGTAAGCAGTCCAGGGACACCTAAATCCCGTTGTCCTGTTGTATCCAAGCGCCTGCAAACCACACCGTCAACTCCCTCCTCGTCAATTTCCTCCTTAGTCAGGATCGGAAGTAGTCCTGCAGGCCATGTCACTGGCATGACTGACTCTCCTATCCGGGATTCCTCTGGAGGATCCTGCATTGCTACGCCTACTGCTGCCGCTGCTGCTGTTGCTGCTGCTGGGAGTCGTTCATCATCCCAGAGAGGAAGTAGGAACACCACTACTTTTACTAAACAATTGACCCTCCAACAGTCCTTAGCGAGGAGGATGAAGTACGACAGCAGTCATCCTGAAGCAAAACGTATAACTGAGGCCTTGACTGCTATGTTGGTGTTAGACGTGCGTCCGGTATCCGCCATTAGTGCAGTGGGATTTAGACAATTGATGGAGGTAGTGTGTCCCCGGTTCCAAATCCCGTCTAGATTCCACTTCACTAGGCAGGCGATACCGAGACTGTACAGAAACGTCAGAAAAAGTGTCCTCAGTGTCCTGAAAAATGCCGTTGTACACAATGTCCACTTAACCACGGACATGTGGACAAGTGGAACAGGGCAGACTAAGGACTATATGACTGTGACAGCCCACTGGGTAGATGTATCACCTTACGCAGCAACAGCAGCAGCGTCACCAGTAGCAGCATCTCAGAAATGCCAGCTCGTTACAAGGCAGGCTACGCTGTGTATCACCGGTTTCAGTAAGAGGCACACCGCCGACAACCTCTTAGAGAAACTGAGGGAAATCATCGCCCAGTGGCTTACCCCACTTAGACTCTCCTGGGGATTTGTGATATTTTACAATGCCACCAATATTGTGCGGGCATTACATCTGGGCAAATTCCAGCACGTCCCATGTTTTGCTCACACAATAAACTTGGTGGTGCAGAATTTTCTGAAAAGCGACAGGGGCGTGCAGGAGACGCTTTGGGTGGCCCGAAAAATTTCTGGCCACTTTCGCCATTCAGCGACTGCGTGCCGAAGACTGGAGCGCCAGCAAACACTCTTGAACCTGCCCCACCATCACCTGAAGCAAGAGGTTGTGACGCGGTGGAACTCAACCCTCTATATGCTTCAGAGGATGGAGGAGCAGCAAAAGGCCATACAAGCCTATACATCCACCTATGACATAGGCAAAAGGAGGGGGTATGCACCTGACTCAAGCGCAGTGGAGAATGATTTCCGTGTTGTGCAAGGTTCTCCAGCCCTTCGAACTTGCCACACGTGAAGTCAGTTCAGACACTGCCAGCTTGAGTCAGGTCATTCCCCTCATCAGGCTTTTGCAGAAGCAGCTGGAGAAAGTGAAGGAGGAGCTAAGACGGAGCGATTCCGCTCGGCATGTGGGACTTGTGGATGAAGCCCTTCATTCGCTTTGCCAGGATTCCAGGGTGGTCAATCTGTTGAAATCAGACCACTACGTTTTGGCCACCGTGCTCGATCCTAGGTTTAAAGCCTATGTGGTGTCTCTCTTTCCGGCCGACACAAGCCTGCAGAGGTGTAAAGACCTGCTGGTGAACACGCTGTCAGCTGAAGCGGAACGTGACACGTCAACGGCTCCTTCTTCATTTTCTCCTGCAACTGGGGCTGCCAGGAAAAAACTTAGGTATCCTAAGCAACCCGCTGGCGGTGATGCAGGGCAGGCAGGACCAAGTTTGGACATCTGGTCCGGACTGAAGGACCTGGCAACAATTTCTGACATGTCTACTGTCACTGCATATGATACTGTCACCATTGACAGAATGGTGGAGGATTACATCGGTGACAGCATCCAAGTAGGCATGGCAGACAGTCCATACCTGTACTGGCAGGAAAAAGAGGCAATTTGAAGGCCCCTGTACAAACTGGCTCTATTTTACCTGAGTTGCCCCCCCTCCAGTGTGTACTCCGAAAGAGTGTTTAGTGCAGCCGGGAACCTTGTCAGCGAAAGGCGTAGGAGGTTGCTTCCACAGAATGTGGAGAAGATGATGTTCATCAAAATGAATTATCAGCTCTTCCAGGGAGACCAGCCTCCAGAAGGTACAGAGGGACCTGTGGTGGTGGATTCAAGTGGGGACGAGTTAATACTTTGTGAGGATGAGGATGTACACACTGAAGAGGGTGAGGAATCGGTGGATGAGGAGGATGAGGATGACATCTTGCCTCCATAGAGCCAGTTTGTGCAGGGACACATTAATTGCCAGCTTGTTTTGTGGGGGCCCAAACGAACCAATCATTTCAGCCACAGTTGTGTGGCAGACCCTGGCGCTGAAATGATTGGTTTGTTAAAGTGTGCATGTCCTGTTTATACAACATAAGGGTGGGTGGGAGGGCCCAAGGACAATTCCATCTTGCACCTCTTTTTTTTCTTTGCATTATGTACAGTTTGGGGCCTAGTTTTTCAAACTGCCATCCTGTCTGCCACTGCAGTTTCACGCCTAGATGGGTCACGTGTTTGTGCCGCCCACTCGTGTCGCTTAGCATAGTCATCCAGCTACCTCGGTGCAACGTTTTGGACATAAAAACACTATTGTGAGGTGTGAGGTGTTCAGAATAGACTGGAAATGAGTGGAAATTAAGGTTATTGAGGTTAATAATAGCATAGGAGCAGAAAAACCTACAAATTCTGTGATTTTAGCTGTTTTTATGCTTTTTTTAAAAAAAATACAGATCCAAAACACAAAACCCAGAACCCAAAACACGGAAGGGTGGTTTTGGCAAAACCAATCCAGATCCAAAACACGAAGAAAGATCCAGATCCAAAACCAAAACACGAAAAGTGGCGGTGCACACCCCTACTTATAACCGTTCACTTTATCTCCTAACAAAGCTTAGTAAATAGACTTGTCAGCCTCCATAGCTAGCTCTGGCCCCCAGAAAAGTTTGAGCCCAGATAATCAGTACCTTACTCCCCAACTCCCACCCCCACTAAGCACCCTATGGTTATGCTAGTTCTGCCATTGCTACTGATGTTAATATGTGAGTAATTACATGTAAATAATATCTGTATAAATAAACATAGAACTATGATGTTATTCACTTATTATTGGTGAGATTTAATTTGGTTAAGGTATATACTGTATAAAGAGCCGTAGCAAGACTTTTTGGTGCCCTGTGCCAGAAAGAGCATTGGCGCCCCCGTCATTTTTCAAAGGGACATAATACAGACCCTCCAACATGACCCCTTCCATTAGGTACAAAATGCTCTGCTCCTGGACTTCCCTCTTAATGTATGATTGCATCCACCTGTGCAAAAACACCTGTCTCATCATTTACCTAGTTCAACACAGGTGACTGCAATCATACATTAGGTGGGAAGTCCAGGAGCAGAGTGTGTTGTACCAGATGGAAGGGGTCATGTTGGAGGGTAGGCATAATGCACCCAAAAAAGGGGAATGACCTCAAGGGGGAAGAGCCAGGGAAGAGATAGGGGAGGCCAGGAGATGCTGGGGATGAAATAAGAGGAAGTTATAAGTGAGAATAATAATAAACAGAAATTTGACAGGCCCAAACAGCGCCCCCTGACCTGTGATGCCCTGTGCGATGGCACCGTCCGCACTACCCTAGCTACGGCCCTGACTGTATAGGATATATATGTAGCTGCTTGGGGAGCTAAGGCATCCTGAGGTGTGTAGTTCCCTAACACCTGTAATGCACTGTAGTCATAGTATATACTGAATGGCGTATTTTTATATTTCAACAGTCAGGGGCTATTTTCAGTATAGAAATAAATACATTGTAGTTAATGTATATAGCTATTATTGCATAAATACAAAACAAAAACATTAGTTAAATGGATTGGTTTGTAAAGTTTATGTAGACTAGATCATTAGTTAAGCTGGATGTTATTGATACGTTTACAAGTTTGGTTACCCATCCTGTAAATAGAATGGTAAATGTGGCAGCATATAATCTGTTACATATCATTGAGTTTACATTTTTTACTCTTGCCTTAACATTTTATATAGTACATTGTTTAAATGCAAACCAATTGTTGTAGCATCGCTGCTGCTCTCTTTCATTGCTCCTCAAAGCATTATCACTTGATTTATTTAATAAATCTGAAGCCTGAGCATGTCAGCAATGTAGTTTCTATTGGAATGCTTTCATGCTGTGTTTGTTGAAGTGCTAAGTAATTTGCTTCTATTGGAGGCACATATCATTTAGCACTACAGTGCGCGTTTAACAGGATGATGAAAAACACTTATCTATTCACATGATAATAGTGATAATCTTAATTCCCTGCTTCCCTTTATGTTTAGGACCCTGGGGGCAGGAATGGGGGTTAGTTATGACATATCAATTCTTCCCATGCAACATACTTTTATTTGTAGCCAATATGAACTTCAGATCTGGGTAATGTTGGCTGATATACTGTAGTTCCATTGACCATTCTTAAAATGTATATATATATATATATATATATAATATAAGCCAGCACATCATGGAGCTTGATAGATGCTACATTTCTTCGTATCCTCCAGTGTGCCACATATAAGATATCAAATAGGCAGGTATGACATGATGTATACATCAAGAAAAGAGGGTACATTTATACAAATGTAGCTGTCGGGGAATCTCATGAAAAAGTGTATAACTAGTCATTCTGCAGAGCAGTGACCCGACGGCTGCTTCGGTGCAGTTCAAGCACCTCCTTCAGGGGCTAACGACTCACTGAAAGTAAATCCCTCTAAATACCCCAAACACAAAACAAATAATTAAATAGTGTAATATGTGTGCACTATATAAATAACTGGTAATAAATGATAAATAAATAATAAATAGTGTTCATATGGTAAAGTGAAAATTAGCATAGCATTATTATAGAGTAATGCACTCATTACCATAGTTCCACACTTGTCAGGTAGCTTATTACTATGTACAGTATAAGTGTATTTGAATGATTTGGAACTTATATACTCTACAGTACAGTTTCCCAACTTTTTCTTACCTCATAAGTGACATTCAAATATTAGTGTCTGTGAGCAACACATATGCACATACATCACTTGAAAAATAATTCTTTACTGATAATAGAACATCATTTAAATTTAAATTTCAGTTTAGTAAATTATGGTAAAATTAGTAATTTACTTT
This sequence comes from Taudactylus pleione, assembly GCA_031769625.1. NCBI lineage: Eukaryota > Metazoa > Chordata > Amphibia > Anura > Myobatrachidae > Taudactylus > Taudactylus pleione. The sequence goes on from JAUIMM010000115.1 coordinate 8,677,761, forward strand.
ATAGCTTTCTGCTACTAACACTTGTCTGTTTCAGACTGGCAGTGGTGTTATTGCTGCCTCTTATCTGGATGAATAGAGAGGTATCGGCAAAACAACTGTGTACGATGTGTACCCAGCAATGTGATCCACAATCCGATGGCCGACATATCGGGCGGTCCCCACACAAGGAGCTATGTGGTGGCCGACCGCCCAATATGCCAGCCTTCATAGACCAGCATGGGATCGTACATTGCTTCTCCAGATCTCTTGTGCATGCTGAAAGATCTGGAGGAGTGATTGACGACCCCGTGAGAGCGCGCAGTGGATGATATCATGCCAACACATGGAACGATATAGCTGTGATATCGTTCCAATCTGTCAGATCGGCCGCTATATTGCTCCTTGTGTGGGGGCCTTAACAGCAGTGAGTAAAGCTTCACTAAATCATTGGAGACTTCAGGGAGACGACCACCAGATTGGAGGAATGCTACACTTTACATAAACACAATTATTTACTTTACCATAACTTAACAGTCTCCACACAGCAGTAAGGGTTTGTATATTATGATGCAGCGCAAGAAACTATTTTCTACCGCCACTTATCTCAGGGATAGAAAATCTAACTCCTCAGTTTAACAAATACATTTCCCCAGGGAAGCTCTGCCGTGCTCAGCCCCCCAGCAATACTGGCTGGCAGCAGTAACAGATTGCTAAATGCTGTAATATACAACCTCAAACCTTCTAAAATAGATTCCCCCATGCTCTACATGGAAATGCTGCTACTAGAGACCACCAGCAATGGCTACCACAATGCTTTTAAACTCTCTATTGTCAGAGGTCAGCTAAACACATAAATGAACCAGACTTAACATAAAATATTGACACAATACCAGAATGTGGCATTAAAAAAAAGTCAGCTTTATTAAAATTATAAATGTATGGTGGCAGAAGAAAGAACAGCAGGCTATTCAGAATCCACTTGACTTAGTCAAATAGCTACACAACTTGCTAGGGCCAACTACTCCATAATCAATGGCAAGCATGAGGCCAACTATCCCTTTTTCATCGAGTGGGAGGTATCTGACACTCATACCAATACAGCATTCTGGCCCGCTCTGGTGAGAAGTGCTGCTGACCCCAGTATGTTGAAATCAGCCTACCCAAAGTATTGAAGTGGAGCACACCCCCATATTGCAGCACGTTGGATGCTGGATTGCCGCTCTTACCCACCCGCAAGTAAAGCCGACATACAAAATGCAGTAGGTAAAGAAGAGTGGGAAGTCAGGAGAAAAGCCAAGGAAATGCAGCAACTATAAAATCCTGAAATCACCCCCCCTTAACACTACCCAGCCAATAACAAGACAACCTAATCACCAGACACTAAACCCCACTCATTAAAAACCCTAGCAACATTTATTAACCCCATCTGCCCCTGACTAGGTTTAAAGGCCGTCAAGGCTAATCAAGCTTCCGTTATTCTATGCTCTAACCAAATTGTTTACTCCTGATGAAGTTGAACCCTGGTTGGTTACAGGATCCCGAGGGTCACAATGCCGACTGTCAGAATACCAAAAGCGGCATCCCAAAGGTCAAAATCCAAATGGATTTTGGCAAGTATTCTAATCCTACCCCACCCCTACCGCAGTCTAATCCTAACCATCCCCTCTAGCAGCCTAACCCTAGCCCTCCCTTAGTACCTAACCCTAATACTCACTGTCGGAATTTGCCAGGATTGTGACTATCGGGATGATGCTGCCGTTATTGTGACCATCTGCATTCTGACCATTGGGATCCTGACTACATCCCGATTCCTATAGATTTCAATCCATATACAGGAGATTTCTTCTGATGATCATTGTAATGAATAAATGAGGAACCCAGCGGTATTACACTACCTGCTTACAGGGCCAATGTCCACATAACAGGAGCATAGTAAGCCTATCATGTCGCAAAGGGTATACAAGTACCTCTAATAAAATAACTTATTAATAGATGCTTGCAATATATAGATTTGTTTTCAGATACATGTACTGTAGATTGGTCACTGGTCTCAATGATCTTTACACCAGTATAGAACATTATGGGGGATTGAGATGATCCTGGAGGTGACATTCTGGATCTGATCAATGCTGCACACATAATTAAAATAATCTTCTCAGCTAAATGCAGAAGTTTAAAAATGTATCATCTACTTCCCATTTGTTAGATTGGAATAGCTTTTTAACCAATTAAAACTCAAAGAAAGCCTATATGAGACTCTGGACCTCATTCAGAGTCGGTCGTTGCGGCCGCACGGTCGTACGCCACCGATGTTCGCTATACTGCGCATGCGTAAAGTTCGCAATGCGCGTGCGCAAACTAGCCGCTACAATCAGAAATTTCTCTCTCCTTGAACACAGCCAGGTCGGTAGTTTGAGTGACAGATTGAGGCATTTGTGGGTGGTAACAGGGGAAGGTGCTTGAAAAAGGGGGAGTGGAGATCCGAACGCAGGCGTGCCTAATTATGCGAACGGCGTTTTATGGGAGTGCATACGGTTTATGGGAGTGCATAATTAACAAAGTAGCATCATGGCACATGGGACATGGGAGGTTTTTACACTGACATGATCGTAGAGCTTAAGAGAGGGTATGGTTAACCTTAAGCTCTACGACCAGTTTCGATGGTTCCTGATGGTCTCGATTAATCCTTATATGCCCGGAGATGACGTGCAATGCGTACTAGAAGGGGGCGTATTTTTTGGAATTCCGACCGCTTCCTCCCCTTGGTCGGCCAGCTACCGATCCGAACTTAGGGACGCAACTTGCGAGGGAATCCTTTGAATATCCGGCCCCTTTTCCCGTACGACCGTGTGGCCGCTTCGACCGACTCTGAATGAGGTCCTCTCTCTGTCTAACATTTTTCTATTCTGGTCATGAGAGTAATGTAAGAAGAGAAAGGGTGTTAGGGAATGGATTATAATTTTATTATAACTTTATTCCATTTGCTCAACTGCACACCATTCACCTTTTAATTCCTGACATATAATTATCATATATTTGCCAATGTGTGTAACAGTAACTCTGACACAATGATGTTAATCTTCAAATCAATGGCTTACCCACTTTGGTAACATTAAAAGTCCCAATCACATTTTCTGTGCTGGGCATCAATCGTGTAAAATCTATTTGCAGTAGGGAAACACTGGTGATGATTTCCGACAATAACGGGATACATTCAGAATCCCGACAGCGGGGATTCTGGAGTTCAGAATGCCTTTGCTGGAATCCCAACACTTATCAGAATACCTGCATCGGTATCCCGACCGCTTGCATACCAAAGGTAAGTAGTGGGGTTAGGGGTACGGTTAGCATTAGGGTTACGGGTAGGGTTAGGCACTAGGGGGAGAGTTAGGGTTAGGCACTAGGGGGGAGGGTTAGGTTTAGTGTGCGGGGAGGGGGAGTTTAGCTTTTAGGCATCGGGGAGGGAGGGTTAGGGGTTAGACTAGGGTTACTTACCTAGAGCAGTCGTGATTGTAACATGGTCAGGATACTGGAGTCGGGATTCTAACCTCCGGGGTCTTGGACGCAGGCATCCTGTACCCATCCTGACCATAACCTGAGTTTCAAGAACCCTGGAAGTGCCTCCTGAAGCACAGGGCAGAATTTTTCTATACAGATTATTGTGTTTGAGAACATATCATAATCCAAGTCAGGTCCCTGCAGGCAGCATGTGAGTTATGTTACCCTGTGTCCATTGATATCTTAATCAAAGTCAAGGATTGTAAGTGTGAAGAGTACCATCTGGATATAAATTGCTACTGAACCTCACTGGAAGAGAAAGTTAATGTTATATCTATAGTGGTAAAAGAGTTAAAAAATAGTGTTTGCTTTGTCCTAACTTTGACAAAACCAGGCCTTTTCTTTAAATTTACAATTAATTGAGATTGTAGGATTAATCTATCAAAATAAGGATTTTTATTTAAATAATTTAACATTCTCATTGAGGAAATGCATTAATTAGCTTCCTACAACCACAGGATTGCTGGATCAGAAATACAAGTTTCATGCAACCATTATGAACCAGCAATAAAATATAACACATAAGCTCACATTAAGCCAGATAATATTCAGACTCCTTGATTTGTATTGGATATGTGTCTTGTGGTTGAAACCCACTGTAATGAACTGGCCCACAAATCACTGCTTAATGGGAATCTACTTATACATATTGCTTAATTAAAAGTTGTGAGCTTATTAACATGTGTCTTTGGAACTGAGCTTTGGAGATGTAATTTCTGTGCAAATCAGACTGGGCTGTAAAAGTTTTATAGATCCACAATAATATGAAGTTTGGTATTTTAATAACCTATCATTTCACTTCCACCAGTTAATATACTGATATCTAAACTTTCTAATATTTATGCAGTTCATAACGAAATAAATACAATTCAATTGAGTGAATTTGGAAAATAATAATTATTTTTATTGTACACCACCATAATAATGCTAAGCACTTTTACAGAGAATAATTTATCATTCACATCATTTGCTGCACCAATGGAGTTTACAAGTAAAAATCTCTAACAAACACGTACACATGCAAATAGACTCAATACTTATACACGCACATACCATATGCACACTCAGTCACGTATACAAAAAATTATGCATGCACTCCACAAAACCTCAAAACATATAGGCAAGTTAATATATATTTTAATTTAGGGCAATTATAAAAGTAAAAAAGGAAAAAATTATTGTTCTCAACTTCAATTTTGATATATATATATATATATATATATATATATATATATATATATGGTGTTTTCATTATTTTTATATATATATATTATTTGTTTTTACAACTTTAAATTTATATTGTGATTGTACTAGGGAGGCAAGTTTACCTTCAAAACCATAGATTCATAGATCTCATCATCATGTGACAGTATGCAGAGAGATGCTCTATCATTAGAGACACAAATTATTATATGTCTTACTTTTCATGGTGACAGGATCATTCTGGTCTGTGTGGCAACAAGTGATAGGCATTACCCAGGTGAAAAGGCACCATGACCATGGGAGCCCAAAATGTTGGTAAGCATTGCCATAATCCAAGTTTAATGGCAATGATTGAATGAATGAATACGGAATTCTTTTGGATTTGCAGATTGTGCACTCTCGGGCATATTTGGTTTTTCAAGTCTGTTATGGGCAAAACCACCATAAAATACCATAAAGGAAAACATTTTTCATTTTGTTGTCTATTTAGTTATCTTCATTTACATTTTATTTTGAATTATTTGAATTTGAGATTGTAATATTTATTTTCAGTTTGTTTATTTATTTTAATAATCTATTGTAAAATGCATTTTCCGGGTAAAAAGATGCAAAAAAGATGCTTGGAATAAGAAGAGATGCATGGGACCTGGCAGTTCACTCGCACCAGGCATTTCCTGCTGCATGACATTTAGAGGGAAGGGGGTAAATTTAATAATGATTGTGTTTGTCCCGGTATTAAACATGCTTGACATCACATGGACACAAGTGAGTTTGTTTCAGACAAGTACCAGGCTTAAACAGCTAGGGGGAACTTACACTACAGCAGGGAGACAAATAGCAGGTCCCTATAAATATGCTCACCTCTGCAATTGCGTTAAGATGCTCATGGATGCCTGCGTTCACACCTCCACTCCCCTGTTTCTAGTGGCCAGCCCCTGTCACCACCCACAAATGGCCTCTAATGTCACTAATTTTACAGGGCTGTCTATGCGCGGTGAGCATACGCTTCCCAATCGGTCGCACTGGTTTGTGCAACCACACTGCGATGCATACGCATGTGCAGAATGCAAACATCGGCTTCCTGTGTGCGAACGCTTCCTAGCGAGAAGGTCTGAATCAGGTCCTGAGACCAATGTTTGAATATAACGGCTGGAACTGATGATTGGAGATATTGGCTAGGACCAATCATTGGAGATATCAGTATAATAAAATACAGTGGACAACTGCGCACAAAGGGGCTGCAAAGTGAGGATTGACCATGGGGGGATCAGGGTGAGTCTCTTCCTGATATTCAGCAAGGACGCCCAGCCCTCCCGGGGAGCCAGAGGATAAGATACCAACCACTGCATAAGGAGAAGATTATCAAGATTGAAAGATACCTTTATGGGCCTATGCATTTACAACTAGTGTGAGTTGGGGTACGCCCTCCTTTTATACTGTACCATATGCATGGGTGAGGTACACTATTGGAATGATTCACAGTGGTGACGAAGCCATCTAACTTAAAGATACCTTTATATGTGGAATCCATAGTATTTGAACGTGAGTGCAATACAACCATCCTTTCTGTCCATAATTAGAGAAAGAAGTCACACTTTTGTGTCATCTAAGAACCTCCTTGTCATGAACTACTACACTATATTGTTTTCTTTTTGTTTGTTTTCTCTTCCCATACCTGCAAGATTCCATCCAAGAAGGAGTACTATTCTATCCACCATATTGAACATCCCCTATGAGCAGTAAGGTAAGACTTACAGTATTGCATTGGTTTCTTGGTTGAATAGTGTTTTGTTACATTATAAGGAGTGCGCAGAGTTTTGGGGGTTGTCCTCTCTTGTGATTTATTAGATATATATCGGCTGGGACCAATGATTGGAGATATCAGCTGGGACCAATGATGGGAGATATTGGCTGGGAACAATGATTAGAGAAATCAGTTGGGACCGATGGAGATAGTTATGAACAAGTATTTGTGGTAAAACCAGACTAGAGTACTAAATGGAACTGTAGACTTGATAATCAGACTTGGAACTGGAATGATACAGACTGCAACTATTCAGATACAGAGCTCAGCACAGAGCTATAGGGATGGATCCTCAGGGATTGGATGCTGCGATCAGGTGGTCTGGGAGCAGCACTCTGAGTGGTGAAGGAGAGTCAGGTGACTGAATCCAACATGGCTGTGCCCATACTGAGTTTTGGAGGGAACTCTGGTGTGCAGCCTGAGTGCTAGCATGCTGAGTAAACACACTGAGAGCACAGAGCAGGAACAGTGTGGACAGACCTCATAGCCAGCTGGATGTGATGCGCAGTGCAGATGGACATCTGCATCATCCGGGATTAATGTGCTGTCACAGCACGAGACAACCTCATCACTAGCTGGAACAAATACTGCAGAGGTAAAACAGGAGAATATGGGAAAATTTAGTCAGGATCATGACAGTACCCCCTCCTTTATTGGTGGACTCTGGACACCCACATTGAATCTTGGAAGTACTTTAAATAGAATTCCCATACAAAAATAAGTAGAGAAGTGGAATCCAGAAGAACTCCTGAACATATGCAAGCTGAAGTCCTCAGAAGTTTTCCCAATTTCGTCTTCAAAGATAAGACCTTTGTCGTCAGAACAAGTGGATCATTCGTCATCACTGTAAAGAGAGTTTACTTAATCTAGAAAGTTCATTGGATCAATGGCATAAAAGTCTGGAATTTGTTCCTGGGAAAATACATGACTAGGAAGAATAGAACCCCCATATTGTAACTTGAGTCATCTATAAACTCACTATTGGAATCAGAGTCCATATCCAAAGTGAGTTTTGGATTCATTTTTTACCTGAAAACAGCAGAGTCTAAAGGTGCCTACACACATAGTGATGTGCTCATGATCAGCCGATATATATGATTTCCCTTGAAACTCTCCCCGGCAGCTCTGTACATGATCTGCAAATGATTTGGTGTCCAATCTTCAAACGATCTCTCCTTCATCCAGACTTTTTACAGTGCATCGTGTCCTAGATTGTCAGATCTGCCCTACAGCATGGCAGATCTGACGATGCGATGTGCGACCAGCGAGGAAGCTCATCGCATCATGATCATGAGTGGGGACTAGTGATTTGGGCATTTTTTACATGATCTGTTGTTCCGATGCGTCGGAATCGCCAAGATCAGGTAAAAAATCGGTATGTGTGTAGGCAACTTAAGTTAGATGATGCATCCATATGACTGGAATACCAAAATTAATCAGAGAATGAACTGAAGGAAACATAACCCATACTTAAGTCAACAAGATGTTGTATTTGAACTGTTTTTGGAGTATTCCTATTCTTGTACTTCCTGGGATTCCTGATGTATAGATCTAACAAATCTTGATCTTGCTCAGAAAGCAATGGATTAGGAAACTGAGTATTAGATGAATATTTAGAAGAGCGAGTCGATGATAACTTCAGGAGATTAATACTTTCAGAGGAGCTGCTGAAAGGAGTCAAGGAAGTGACTCCTTTCAAGTCCATGGTCTGAGGGCTTTGAGACTTTGAAATGTCTCATCTCTTGATGGCTTGAAGGTGTTTAATACACTGGTCAAGTAAAATCCGATCTTGCTCAGGCAGCAATGCCACAGAGGGCTGAGCAATATGTGGATCTTTGGCAGATTGGGAAGGATACTTAGATGGTCCCAAACAGACTGGTTTTGAAGCAAATTCTTTATGAGCAGCTTTAATGAAGGTGGGGAGATCACTAAGAAACAGATCTTTGGATTTGATGAGCAGATTAGCCCATTCCAAGGCTTTACCTCTAAAGGATAGGAGTAAGCATTTGATAACATTGTCGGGAGTAATTTTCACTGGTGTTCCCAAATCAATGTCAATGAGGTATTGGCATGCTAAAGCACAAAACTGAGTAAAATCTCAGTCGAAGTAAAAGGGCATTGGAGCACCACACAGTTCTGGCAGAGTGAAGCTTGCAAAGCACACTCATGAGGAGAAATGGCATGTCTGAAATTGACTGGAGTCCTTTACTTTAACCAACAGATGTGACTTAATTGTATTTAGAGGAACTGGAGTCAGCTGGAACCAAAGAAACCTTTGAACAGACGGGTGGAACCGGATTGAGTCCAGGTACACTTGAACTAGTTAGAACTGAAGAAGATGGAATCTGGCAGGAACCAGAGTAGATGAAACCCTGATATTCAGATGGCCTTTCTTAGACCTGAACCATACTGGAAGTCTTGATTGACTGGGCAGAATTCAAAGACAGAGTTGAAAAAGTGAGTGAGTGTCGTCCAACAGGGTGATATCCTCAGGAGAAGACTGACAGGAGCCAATATTTAAATATGTGATACTGAAGACCCTTCATGGGGCAGAGGCTCTGGAGACCCCATCTGGATTTCTCCTGGAGTTGAAGACTCAGGTGCCCCTCCTGTGCTACTCTAAGGGATGGAACCAGATTGGGTAAGGAGACGCTTTAATTGGTATCAGATGGAGTTGAATTGATACTGGAACTTGAGCCAGCTCTATCTGGAGGAGGCAGAATTGGATATATTTGGATTTTCTTGAACAAGCAGGAACCAGAGAAACCTTCAGACAGATGGACAGGGCTGGATTGAGTCCAGAGGGACTTAAATCAGTAGGAACAAAGTGGGACTGAATCGAATTGGAATTGGATATCTTGAACCAGCAGAAACAGGAGGAGCCCTTGGACAGACAAATGGAACTGGATTGCAGAGGACCTGGAATCAGGTGGAACTGAAGGAGCCTTTGGACAGATGGATGGAACCAGATTGCATCCAGAGGAATTTTAATCAGTTGGAACTGAAGGGGCTTTTGGACAGATGGATGGAACCAGATGGAGTCCAGAGGAACTTAAATTAGTTGGAACTGAAGGAATCATAACCAGATTGGTATGGGATTTACTTGAACTGGTTGGAACCAGAGCTGACCCCGTTCTGACAGATGGAACTGGATGGAGTCCGTAGGAACTTTTATTGGTATGAAAGGAAGTATAATCCGGCTACTACCAGAACAGGCAGACTCTGGTTGTTCAGATGGCTCATCTAGGACCTGAATTATGCAGGTTGACGTCATGATGGCACCCTCAAGAAGTGTCTGACAGGAGTTCATGACTGCCTCTATGGCACTATGAATGACACCTGGGATCTTGGCACTGAGGACCCCTGCTGGGGCTGAGGCACTGGAGACCATATTTGGGGTTGGCATATCAGATTTTTCTCCTAAAGCTGAAGGCTTGGATGCCTCTTCTGGATCGGTTTGAGACAGATGATGATGAATTGAAGTACGGGACCAGTTTGAGACCGATGTTTGGAGATATCTGCTGGGACCAATGATTGGAGATTTTGTCTGGGACCGATGATTGGAGATATCGACTGGGACCGATGATTGGAGATATCAGCTGGGACCAATGATTGGAGATATAGACTGGGACTGATGGAGGTAGTTATGAACACTTTTTTTGTGGTAACACCAGACTGGACTACTAGATGGAATTGGAGACTTGATAACCAGAATTGGAACTGGAATGGTACGGACTGGAACTGTTTAGAAACAGAGTACCTTGGAGCTCAGCATAGAGCTGTAACCTCAGCAGAAGTGACATTGTACTGGCAAAGTGGGCCAGTCAGGAAATTAAATTTAAAGGGGTGGATCCCCAGGGATTGGATGCTGCAATCAGCTGGCTTGGGAGCAGCACTTTGAGTGGTGGAGGAGAGTCAGGTGACTGAATCCAACAAGGCTGCACCAATATTTCATTTTGGAGGGAACTCTCATGTGCAGCCTCAGTCCTAGCATGCTGAGTAAACACAGGGCAGCAACAGTATGGACAACCCTCATGGATGCAATATGCAGTGTATTCAGACCTCTATGTCATCCAGGAATGATGTGCGGTCACAGCATAAGCGGACCTTAGTGCTAGCTGGAACAAACACATAGGAGAATATGGGAAAATGAGTCAGGATCATGACATAATGGTGTAAATTAATGGTTAATATTGTTTTTCACAGTGGAACTACTGGTACATGCAAGCCTCTGCCAGACATGATACTTACTAAATATACCCCTAGGTGTATGAGGACACATCTGTAAGTACTGTGGGGACCTTAACAGTCAACAAATTTTGTTTTTATGGTTAAGAATACTTATTTTAGACCTTTTGGCAAAGATGATTAGTTGGCTTTGACTTAAAACAAATTACTGCTTTATGGGCCTGATTCAGAAATGGTTGGTAATGCAGCCGTACAGTAGTTAAAGCCATGCTAATCTCAGCCTTCCTTTTGTGTGGGACAGTGCAATGGAGTGTGTAAAAGGGTACTTGATCTGTGCATTTGCGATGGAGTTTTTAAAAACTCCAACATTGAGGCAACATCAGTCAAATTTGTGGTAGCCAAGTGTCTACTCTGGCTACTCTCCTCCAATCCAACTAAACATGGCCTCTGTACCTGTGGATTTGCTATTGGGAATGCAGCAGCATTCTCAGACGTGCCCGTAACACTTCCACAACATGCACATGAAGCTACCTCATTTTGTGATCACTTTAGTCACCTCCCAGTCTCTACCCTGATGTACCCAGGGATCGAAAATCCCTTCTCAAGTGTTATTAATGCTGGGTTGAACACTTGGGCTTGCTTGTACGCAGTAAGGAATTCTTGGACTTTTTGTCCATGCGCAGTAGCAAATATTGGCTTAACTGTGGGAACATCAAAACTATGTCCGTCTCTGAATCAGCCCCTATATCTAGTGACTACATTGCTGAAATCCTGCCGTTAGCATTTCACAGGCTATAACATTTAGTCTAGTGTCAGACTGAATATATACACCAAATATATCTGTGTATCTTACACCCCAAAAATAAGATTCACTAAGAATAAAACAACTGCTAAATAAAACAGGACAGGAAATTGTTGTCCTGCTACAATAAAGGAGTACATTGTCCATTCTCCATCATTCTTCTGCTCCCATCTCCAGGCTGCTCCCACATGCACTGCTCCTCTTCCCACATTCTCCATCTTGCTCCCAATTTCTTCTCCAGGCTGCTCCCATATGCACTGCTCCTCTTCCTACATTCTCCATCTTGCTCCAGATTCCTTCTCCAGACTGCTCCCACATGCACTGCATGTCTTCCTACATTCTCCATCTTGCTCCAGATTCCTTCTGCAGGCTGCTCCCACAGGCACTGCTCCTCTTCTTACATTCTCCATCTTGCTCCCAATTCCTTCTCCAGGCTGCTCCCACTTGCGCTGCTCTTCTTCCTACATTCTCCATCTTGCTCAAGATTCCTTCTAAAGGTTGCTCCCACTTGCACTGCGTGTCTTCTTACATTCTCTACCATGCTCCTGCTCCCTTTTTCAAACTGCTCATACATGCAATGCACTTCTTCCTACATTCTCCATCCTGCTCTGGTTCCCTTCTCCAGGCAGCTCCCAAATGCACTAATCCTCTTCCTACATTCTCCATCTTGCTCCTGCTCCCTTCACCAGGCTGCCCTGAGACAAGGAACAGCCCAGTACTGTTCACACAAATAAACTTAAGCGAGAAAGACAGGGTGGTAGAGTATGTCCACAGCCCATTTTGCCACATGGGGGATTATAATACAGTACGTATTGCTTGTAATAATTATTATTGTTTTACATAGTGTACTGTCTATGGGAACTGTTTTGAAGTATTCAAAGTGTAAGTCAAGACCAATGGGGAAATACTTAAGTTTCACTCTTTTTTTGAGTTTTAAACTACCACATGATGTCCAAATTGTAACATTTATTGTATCCAGCCCTTTGAAGGATGAAAATCCAAACCACTGGTGATATGAATGTGGTTTATTCCTAAATTAAAAAGAAAACACAAACCCTCCTTCTGCAACAGCCAATATTAATAAGCTCCTGGGCTTGTCTTCTAGAAAATGGTCACAATAAACATTTTGGCCTCTGGACACAGGGTTGCCATCAGAAATTGTGGGGCCTGAGACTGACAAAATAGGCAGCCCCCCCTGTCCCATCAGTTAATGAGCAGTAGCACACCTGGGGGGCAAAGGAGGAAGTAATGTGCCAGTAATCCTGCCATTTAAGAATAATCTTCAGCCACTTCCCTTCAGTTCTCTTCAGCCTTACCCACCTGTGTTTCTGCAACTCCAGCCCCGCAATGTCTCTCCAGCTTCAGCCAGCCCAATTCTGTCTCTACAGCCAGCACCTTTTCTGTCTCCCCAGTCAGCACCCATTCTGTCTCCCCAGTCAGCATACCTTCTGTCTCCTAAGTCAGCACCCCTTCTGTCTCTCCAGTCAACATCCCTTCTGTCTCTTCAGCCAGAACCCCTTCTGTCTCTCCAACCAGCACCCTTTCTGGCTCTTCAGCCCACACTCATTTTATCTATCCAGCCAGCACCCTTTCTGTTTCTCCAGCCAGTGCCCCTTCTGTATATCCAGCCAGCACCCATTCTATATACCCAGCCAGCACCCCTTCTGCCTCTCCAGCTAGCACCCCTTCTGTCTCTCCAGCCATTACTTCTTCTGTCTCTCAGGCAAGCATCCATTCTGTCTCTCCAGCCAGCACCCATTTTGTCTCTACAGCTAGCATTCCATCTGTCTCCCCAGCCAGAACCCATTCTCTCTTTCCAGCCAGCACCCCTTCTTTCTCTCCTGACAGACCCAGAATCCTTCCCCCTGCAGCCAGCATACACACCTTCTCCTGTGTCTTTGTCACAATGCAGCCTGGGATCGGCCACTACTCACCTCCATGCCGGCATCCTTGGGCTTAGTCACTGCCAGTGGAGGCGAGTGGTGACTGAGTATTCTCCCCGGGGTCTGCTAGGGCTTCCATGCATGCATCCTGGATCCCGTGGTAGCGGGCATGGGCGCAGACATTTTAGTCCATATCACCTGACTAGTCTCTCCCATTGGAAGTCCCGTGGTCACTCAGCTGATCCTCTGATCCAATGATCAACTGCCTAGGGGTATTTAGGTCTGACTCCAGGAACAGGAAGTTGCCTGATCAACTTAATTCCTCATTTATTTCAAGACTTCAGTGTTCCAGTGACTGAGTACTTTTACTTCACTCCAGGCTCCCTGTTGTTTTCAACTTCCAGTGAATTCCAGTGAGTCTCTCTCCAGTCTGCAGTTCAGCTTTTCTTGATGAATCCCTGTGTTAAATGTATTTGCTCTCATGCTTAATTCAGGTGTGCTGCCCAGCTCCCTCCATGTGTTACATGTTCAGATGTTAAGCTGATTATCAGTATTCTGAGTTTTCCTTCTCATGCTGCTTTTTTGTGTTACATGTCCAGCTCTTTTCCTGTGTTTCTCAGAGCAATTCAGTATCTGGATCTCTAGCAATTCTCAGTATATGCCTGTGTCTACATTTTTCTGTGTTTCTCAGTGCAAGTTACCATCTAGATCTCTAGCTATTCTCAGTACACTTGTGTCTACATTTCTCGGTGTTTCTCAGTGCAAGTTACCGTCTGGATCTCTAGCTTTACTTAGTACACTTGTGTCTACATCTCTGTGTTTCATTACAACAAGTCAGTCTCAGGATCTCCCGTGTCTCCCAGAGCAAGCCTGCATCTGGTTCATTTCCAGCATTTATAGTACCACTTTATTTCCAGTGTTTCCCAGGGCCATCTCATTTCTACTAAATCCCAGTTTTGTCTCATTGCTATTAATCTCCACTGTTACAACAGTTTTTAGTAATTCCCAGTGTTATTACATTTTCCAATAATTCTCAGTGTTATTTTCTAGTATTATATTCCTGTCTTCTGCCACTCCCAGGTACCTGTCCAGAGGGCCATGACCTGCCCACTTGGTGCGGTGACATCCAAATCCCAATAGGAGGGGTCACTGGTGAAGACCACCAAGTGGGTCAGACCGTGCCTCTGGGCAGGTCTAGCTAAACCTGGGTTTGGCTGCAATAGGAAGACATGTTCACTGTCACCCCTGTCAGGTACTGCTCTACCACCTTAACCCCCAGTTCTTGGCCTCAACAGAGGTGTCCCTAGTGCCTGGTTGTGACAGTCTTCTGGCTGCTCCTATTCATGCTGCGTTCAACTCCGTTGTCAGTGGTGCAGCGTGCATGCCTTGTCTCAAATAAAAAAACTTGATTGTACCAGACAGCAATTGGCAAGCGGCTGCCCAGATGAACCCTACAGTTATGGGTAGGATAGATCCATATACTATATAACCACTGCCTGAACAACTGCAGTGATCACAAGGGTGCACACAGTGATTATAGATGGATCTCTCTGTGCCACCCTGAAAGCTGGCACTTAGAGGCCAATACTTCCATGGCCTCCGGGAGTTCTGCTACTGTGCTGCTCTCCAGATATCAGTGGTAGGGGTGTCTGGGCCTGGTCCAATGCCCATGATAATTAGCTCTTTGTCTCTCCTGGTACCTGTGGAATTTATTCATGATTAAAATGTTCATATATGATAGCACCATTATTGTGGCACTGCAATAGTCAGTATTCACATATGCTGTAGTGCATACAGTCCCTTTTTAACTACTACAATACCCCTTACTTGATAGTTAAGTATAGTATTTGTGCTTTCTTGTGCCCAGATATATTAACAAATGATATTCTGTTATTACTCGTTACTAATCTTAAATGGTGCTCCAACCAATCAGCTCCCAACTATCATGTGCTTGCAAAATGACAGTTAGGAGCATATTGGTTGGAGCACTATTTAATATTAGTAATGAGTGAT
Organism: Taudactylus pleione; assembly: GCA_031769625.1. Lineage (NCBI taxonomy): Eukaryota > Metazoa > Chordata > Amphibia > Anura > Myobatrachidae > Taudactylus > Taudactylus pleione. Next base: position 8,693,191 of record JAUIMM010000115.1, read on the forward strand.
AACAAGAATATAACTCATTGATAAATCTGGGCCAAGTTATTCAGAATAAACTGTGCCACTTTGGGATTATAAAGAATTGAGTGGGCACCCTTAGTATTATAAAGAATTACTGTGAACAGTTCTTAAATTAACTATTTCTCTCCTCTTAGTCTATAAAATAAATTATTATTTTTAATATTATTTAACTCCTAATGCTGTCTGTAGAGCAGTGTCCAAAATAATTTATAGTTTACAATTAATAATCATAATCATAGAAAAAGTTAAAAAAGTGACTATACTAATTTACTATTTTTAATGTAGACCTAATCAAGCTGCAACCATTGTAACATAAATAAGTCGACACACATTTAATTACCAGTAAAGTCATAAAATAATTAATCCACTCAGAATACACTAGGGATATACACTAACAATGAGCTCTAAGGCTAAATATAAAATTTACAGCAAAATCTTATGTCAGTGTAATTAGGAAATAAATTAAACAAAAGGAAGGACAGAGCTAAGGACATGCCAACAAGGGCATACGTTACTGGGGCAATAATAAAAGGTATATATATATATATATATATATATATATATGTACAGTACCTAACGCTTTTATTATTGCCCCAGTAACTTATGTCCTTGTTGGCATGTCCTTTGATCTGTCTTTTCTTTTCCCTTGTATCTCACCCAAACCCCTGGCTTCTCACTCCTGCCCTCTGCATCTCACCAGTGTCACCACAACCCTCAATTCTGCTGCCCTGCAGCGGGGTGGGGCCTGGCCACTAGGATGTGCTGAGAAGGGCAGGAGGATCATGGATGAGAGATTTGTATTGCAGCTACCATAGGCTGGGGCATCTGTACATGTTTCCGCAGCCTCCCCAACTGCCGAACATGGTGATGAGCAGTATCCTCTTTGCAAAATGTACCATGTATTTGCTGGGCTAACTGTTGAGATTCCTTGCTGTGGTGCCCCTGTCCTGTTCACTAAGGGCATGTGACTGAGCGGTGGTCTCACGCTGGAGAGGGAGTACTTTATGGTAGAGGAGTGGTGGCCAGAGTCCACCTGCAGGTTCAGTGTAGGGATTAACATCGGAAATCAAAGGTTCTAACCATCAATGTTTTTGTTCCGATTGTAGTGTTTTTTTCATTTGATGGCTGTTGTCTGATGTTTGCCACCTTCGAATGGAAATCATTTGGTTGTGTTCAAATGGTTGTTTGTGTTTTCTTTTAATTATAATAGCTATGCCTCCCCTGGCTTTTTCCTGACTATTTTGTCAGCATCAGGGCATCTTCATGGGTTCGTTGGAGGCTCTCTCTCATTTTCTGTCTGCCACAGATGTGACTCTGCTCAGTCCCTTACCCCTTTCCTTCTCTAGGCTGCTGCTAAGCAACTGGGCACATTGCTATCTCTGATTGGCTCTCACTGTCTCAGAGAGCCAATCAGAGCGCAGCCCTCAGCCCTGCAGCAGCAGCCATTCACTCACACAGCACAACAGCGTTTTCTGTCACTTACTTTATTGCAAGCCTCAGATTCAGATCCTCTCTTGCTGTTCCAGCACCCTGGACAGCTCCTTAACAGCAGATTTTTTCTGTGACTCACTTAACTAAAATCATCACTGCTCAGCTCCCTTTTGTCACAAATGAATGGTTCATACACTTAAACCTTCCATTACCAATGCTGTATATAGAATATTGAAAACCTCATCAAATCCGTCCAGTGGTCCAAGAGATTAGCATGAACAAACAGACAGACCCCTATACTGAGGACTTTATAAATATTTTGTCCTGGATCCAGAATGTAAAAGTATTATAATAAGTAGAAGATGGCACTCAGGAACTTGCAATAAACGTATGAGTTCACTGAATGCAGAAGCAAGGGTTTGGAGACTAGTTTGCTCCTTTCTCAAGCTGAACATGTCTCTGAAATGTTGCTTTTGCATTCAATAAACCTATATGTTTATTAGAAGTTCCTGAGTGCCATCTTCTACTTGGATTTGAATTGCATGCTTGTAACTAAATTGATATGTTTACCCATATGCAGAGCTATACAATTCTCCCCCTATCTGTACACTTGATTTCATAGCTGTTATCATTATTAGTGTGCAATTGCATCAGCCCAGGGACGGCTTAAGAGAGAAGGGGGTCTATGTACAATCTCCATGCTGACCGCTTCATCTCTTGTGGGAGTCGCAGGTGAGTAGACTCTGGCATTGTGCTGCACATGCACAGGTCTCTAGGAACATTACTTGTGCCATGTTCCCAATGATTTTTCTACTGTGCATGTGCATATCTCTGGGAAAATGGCTGCTGTCACTGTGGTTTGTGCAGCACCGCCAGCAATGCTGGACTCTTGAGTGTTGAGTATAATACATGTTAACAGGATTCGAGGCCCTCTGGACCCAGGGGCCAATGTGCACCGCACATTCTGCTCTCATTATAGATATTCCACTGCCTCTCCCTCATGTAACTGCAAATTCTGCAGTTAAGTCAACATGTGAATTCCCTATTGCAACCCAATTAGGCCACTTAGGCAGCATGTGGAGAGGCACTGGAGTTGTATGAATCTGCATCACCCATACTTGCATACACTTGGCTCCTTGTGGTATTGCAAAAATCAATGGGAAAATTTTTCAACAGATATTTTCTCAGAGGTTTACACATGCGCAGTAGAAAAACCATGGGGAACATGGCATGGACGTCATGTTTCTAGAGACCGGCGCATGCACAATAGACTCAGGCACAACACCAGGGTCTACTAACCTGCACCTTCACAAAAGAGGAGGGGCCCACGGAGTCTGCCCACAGACCGCCTTCTCTCTTAAGTCACCCCTTACGTCACACTAATAATGATGACAGCTATGAAACCAAGAGTACGGATGGGGGAGATTTGTATAACTGCTTACGGGTGAATATACAGAAAAATAATATATCGGTAGTGGATCAGCAAGTGTGCACACCTGATACAGTATGTCTAAATTGTTCACAGACATATGATGTCAGCCCTGCAGCACACAACTATATCGGTATATGTGGCTGTGGTGGCTGTGTGTATGGAAAACCTACCGACTGCCTTTACACTGGCTACAGGGACCGCTGACACTAACATCACAATTGGACAAGCAAATTAAAATGCCCAGTTGTAATGTCTGGTCAGACATACCTAGTTGCAAATGGTAAGTGTGTATAGCTTTCCAATTTGGCCGTTCATTCGACATGACCTTTGGGTACTTGTGTACCAATATTAACACCTGTGAACAGAGAATGATTTCACAATTTAGTAATGTATTAGTAATACGGTACAGCCACCAACTTTAATATCTAGCAACTATTTTTTTTATAGTTACAAGCACAATGTTCCTTGTTCTTATACATACCAGTAGCTTGCTACAGTCATCCAAGCAACTAAGTGGCTAAATAAAATATATATATATTTTAATATAGAATCAACAAAGATAAATATTTTAATGATACAATTTGGTTGGCACTTATAAGTGGCTCTTTTTGCTTGCGTGTCATAGAATATATATTCTTGGGGTAAACAGGATTCATAAATTCGTAAAGGAAAAGAAATATAAAGTTCAATCTAAAAAGGAAAAAAAATATAGCACAACTCCCGCCTTGTCTCCAGCATGTATTTATCTCCTTCAGCCTTGTTCTATATTAGAGATGTGCAGTTCAGTTCTCCAGAAATCCGAATCCACCCGAATTTTGTGAATCTGAACAAAACCGAGTCGAATTTCTGATCTCCTGGGGAGATTCGGAGAGATCTGAGTTGCGGTTCTGATCTTTCCATGGTTCGGAATTCAGATTTTAAATCAGAATTTTGGATTTTGGATCGCACAAATTAAATTACTTTAGCTGTTTTTATCAATTTGGTTTTTTTTTTAAAAAAAAAACATCCCAAACCAAAACCAAAACACTTGAGGGTGGTTTGGCTACACCAAAACTAAAACACAAAGAAGAATCCAGATCCAAAACAAAAACACGGGGGTCAGCACAAATCTCTAGACTATACTAACTAAAGAAATTAAGCCTAAACAAAAGATAATTCTAAATTGTACTGGTTCAGCTTTATGAACCTTACAGGATAATCAAGAGGATTTAAGGATCTAAGCAGATTCCCTAGAATTTTACAAGGTTCCCTAGAACTATCTTATTTACTTCTTGGATACTTTAATACTGGATGCTGATTTTAGTGTTTTTGTTATACCATGGATTAATGAAAATTCCTAAAAGGCAAAACTACAGTGTATTAATTTACATTTGGCCATATGTCTATTTTTTCAGCATACAATTTGCAGTTACATACTACACATATACACAAAAAGTATGTACAGTATATGTAAATGGTATTTACCTCATTAACATTTATTTACATTAGCAGAGTGATAGCACCAGTAATATGGGGCTCAGAACCTATTAGCAGGATGCTGGGGTTTTGGGCTGGATGCACAGCAGATGATGCGAGTGGCGGTTAGTCCACACAACAAATAACTTAAACAATTGATAGATTTATTAGCCAAGTAGAAACAGGTGGCATTAGACACAGGGTTTATCACAGGTACAGGTTGCAGATATAGTGCCAGATACAGCCTGGAGCGTATAGGGTATGCTGGGTGTTTCAGTGCACCTACTAGTTTTAGCATGTATGCCCGTGTGGTGTGTAGTGATATGCTCCCTATGGTAAGCAGTGGTGGCACAGGGTATTGGGGCACACTGTAAGGCCTTCTATGGCTCAGTGAAGTGGAGAGTCTTAGTTGAAAATCCATACAGCATAGAATGAATGGAGAAAGTCGTGTAGTAGCGCATGTCAAAGTCGAACTCCTGGAAAAGAGTCGTGATTGGTCCTTGTGTCCACCAGCACTCAGCCATGAACAGAGGTACAGATCACTCCTCATCTAATCATTTTTATAGTGCCATTATATTCAGTTGCTCTTTATTGGAAATATAGAGATTGCAAATATACGTGGTGATGATGATGACTATTAGCAGCATTATCAAGCTGCTTCTGATTGGTTGTTTGTTATTTCACCTCCTCATTAACATCAAGGTTATATTATGATGATTAATGAAAATTTGAATCTGTCTGATCGCATTACTTGTCATTTTCACAGACTGCTGGAAGAAGTTAATTCCCTATTTTTATAGGCACATATCCAATGAATGAGGAGGTATTTGAATTAATTATATTTCCTATGGTAAATACAACTTTTGCTTTTAGTAGTAGTCTTGTGTTTATGACTGTTTTACTCTATATGTACACAACCTAGTCATTTATAAAAAAATTATTCATTACATTATTAGCTTTGTGTTCAAATAGAGTAATGTCAAATTTTAATTTTATTCTAACGCATAAGATAAAAACACTAGTAGCTGGCATAAGTTCTCATTTCCAGTTCTTCGCATCACAGTTTATATATGGACGCAAGTGAACTTTGTATGAATGAACTTTTCCCAACTTTAAATAATCCTCAAAGTGTCAGAATGTCCTGATTGTTGTTCATGCTATTTGAATAGTGCTAGTGTCATGTGCAAGACTCACTACCATTAATTTTATGCATTTTTGATTGCACAATTAACTATAATTAATGCAGACCCAGATATATTATAAAGTTCTCCATTTGATCTCATCCAGGAGAAGATTGTCCCTGGTCCATCGTTGTGTTCCTCATTTTCTCAGGAGTTAAGCAATGGACTAGGATGGTCCCCAAATGATTGAGGGAAAGTCTGAAATCAGTACCGAAGGTATTTTTTCTCATTCTTTGATTACATTTTGTCCCCTATCAGTAGAACAGTTGTTATAGCACAGCATAACCGGAAGTTGTTATAGCACAGCATTCCTTCCATGTATTTATTTAAAACTGTAGCATAAAACAATAGTTTACAGCAGCTAAGTTAACATGAAAGAACCTCATATATTAGCCTTTGCATTATCAATATTGTAATATACTGATTTTATTTAACCAATTTGGCTTTGTGTTCAAATCTTTATGTAGTTCTATAAAAAAAAACTAGGTTTCTTTTATCAGTCAAACATAACAACACTCCTCAGTAGTTAATTTGCTGGCATACTCGCATATGCAAATCCTGTCACAATACTAAAATGCAATCATGTAATGACTGGAAAATGTTACCGTCATAAATCACAGTACCACGATCATCAAAAATTGCAGTCATCCAGGACAAATTTAACATCATTTATGTCTTTCCAGTTCCTGGCCTATAAAATGCAATATTTTTGGCTGATGTTTTACTGAAAATCCTAAAACTCCCAAGACTGACATTACAAGTACTCAAGTGCACTATAACTTACTAGTAATTGCATTGCAGTATTTTCAAAAATCAGCAAAAACTGTTTTATTAAAATACTTTGAATTAGAAGTGATACTACGAATTTCGACAAAACCGTGGCTAATTTTATTAACTATAAGGTAAACTCTCTGCTCCTTCTTCAAATAAGCTGTGTTTTGAATGCTAAAGATGTAATGAACTTCATGGTTCATTGCATCTGACATTGCTTAATTAATGGGCGCATTTATAGAACATAGGCCTCTGTAATTGATTTATATGCATGATTTCCACATACAGCTGTTAGTTCCTGTAGGAAAGTCATAACTCAAATGTGTGCATATTTTTAAGATATGAAGGAGACAAGAAAAACAACAAACCTGACAAACCCCTGAACAAATTTATAATACAAGTTAATAACTCATTACAACTACAAGATGCTTTTGTAGAACTACTCTGCGTTCTTTAGAAACCTTACATACACAATTAGGATGTGGGAAGAAAAAGATGGGACAAAGCTGTTTATGACAAAGCAGTGTGACAATAATAAATGATGAAGGGCAAGCCAAATTATACAGGTAGATTGAAGACATATAACATAATTAAAATTGAAATGTCTGTTAATAGTATACAAAGTTGATTGACACAAATTTTCAAAAAAAAGAACTAAACTCAACTGAATAGAGGTCTATGATGACTGCTACCTTTCTTCTAATGTTTGTGAAATTTGTTAGAAAAAAGAAAAATCTACTTTTATACCTGTCTATGTACATGTAGAAACCCTTCACCTAGATCTAGACTTAGCTACTTCTTGCTTGCCCTTTGCCTAGTTTTAAAAGTTTCCCACTTTTAGATAACTTTAGGACTAATTCCTAGTTGGGAGTAAAGCAAAAAGGATCAAGTAACTTTGCACCTTGGAAAAACATGTTACACTGCAGGTGGGGCAGATGTAAAATGTGCAGAGAGATTTAGGTTGGTGAAGGGCATGTCCAATCTAAAATATACACCATCCAAGGGGGTTACACCAAAATAGCAGAGTTGCTCTGCTATTTTGGGTTCACCCTCTCGGATGGTGTCACCGAGCAGCAGTGAGATCAGGGAGAGGCTCTGGGGCTTCCCAGCAGTTACCAGAGCACAGGGAAAGCTCCAGCGTGCGGAAAACACACGCTGGAGTGAGAGCATGCGCCAAATTCCAGGACTGGGGGTGACAGCAGGTGAGTAGGCACACTGGGTAACACCCAACCCATTGCATTACAACATGGTTTGTTCCAGATACTAAGTTACATGTTTTTTTTAGCTTTGATACCTATTCAGAATTTTTCCCCTTTATGTTCTACCACATGTATCAAAACGGTTTAATTGTAGCTGAACCAGCTCACAAACCAGAATAATTAAATTCATCAAGTTTCTCTTCTTCTATTTTGAATTGGACTAGATAGGTTGAGTCTCCCTGCCCTATGAGCATCTGATAAACAACACACTTCACTGTTTCCCAGGAGGGGTAACCACTTACCTGGCTAATATTTTTACCAAAAACCGCTCAGAAATTGTTGGATTTTTTCATGATTGAATTAGGTCAAGGACATCTATCTATAACTTATCCAACACAAGTTTATTTTTTTTAAAAAATCATATTTTGTAAATACATAATTTTAATATCAATTTTTAACATATTGGTTAATGATATATATTACAATTGCGACTTTGCAATTCCCTGGAAGCTGCTTCTCTGAGAAGCAGCCAGGGAAACACTGGGAGGGGGGGCAGAGGGCTGCTTTATTTACATTTCCCCAGTGGCTACTCCTCTTTACATTCACCAGTTGGGGGGTCCTGCCATGCTGCCCAATCAGCAGTGATCGGCAGCATGGCACATATCGGGGGAGGATGCAGAGATGCAGCGGAGATGGGAGGTCATTCTGCCATTGGCGCCTGCAGAAAGATAATCTTGATAATCAGTGGACATTTCTGAATGGTTGCATTGCTTGCAACTATGTCAGGTAAAGCACAGCCTGGCGTGGTTCCAAACAATGCAACCACGCCAGGCAAGTGGCTAAAGTAAGCCACTGTCATGTGTAGTTGTAGACAAATGCCATGCAAACAGCAGTTATAGATAACTGTAGTTTAGAACAACTCTTGCCCTACCTCCCTCATAATTGTCTTCTTAAAATATAAAACAGTTAACTCTTTTTAAAGGTAGTAAAAAATTACAAAATAGAACAAAGAATGGTCATCATTCCAAGGACTAAGATACAAGGATATTTTGGAGAACACAAGACCCAGTAAATGCAATAGTTATTCCTTTTGTGACAGCAGTTGCCACCACTACTTCTGCGATCATGGGGAACAAATGTCCTGGCTCTGTGTTCAACAGAGAACATGTTGACAAATATACCAGGCACACAGTCACCCTGAGCTTGCAAATAACCAAAACAGTGCACATGTGGCACAAAAGTAAAAGCCTTCTTCATAACAAAAAGTCAAAGGTGGTTCACTTGATATAAATTGTGATGGACAATCTTCTACAAAGTCTAATTTATCTTTTTATCTCTTCAACTTCCACTGCCTGTATTAATTCCAACTATACTGTACATACCACCAGTAGCTGTAAAATATTGCCAGTGGCTACTGACACCTGTAATATTGCTGGTTGATAATTCTTCTGCCTTACAGTGGCAACATACACTTTCCCTATCACCAGCCGCAATTGTTTTTGTTAATGCTTTATGTTTCATCTGTTACCCAGATATCTTGGAATGTACTATAAACTCATTTGGGCAGGGTCATCTTTACCTTCTATGGCATGTCATTGTGTGTAATTTGTACCATAACTAATAAATTAATGATAAAATTGGATTTGGTATATTAGACTAACATAAATAAATTCAACATGAGCATGTAGACATGGTGAATGTCGACAGTGAGTGTCGATATCATGACTACATACTGTACCTTTCATTTATATTCATTCCCAGAAACAGACCTTTGGTATCCTTAACTGTTACCTGACAGTGACAATGATACTTGATAGTAGGTTGTATTAATGAAGCAGCAATGACATCTAAGCTGTTTACATGACATGAAATTGAACGGACTTTATAAATGTTATGTGAGGAAGATACCTTATCTAACAATCCTATTAAACTGATGGTCAAGTAATAGCCTTCATGTCTTGTAAGGAAGGTGTGTAACGCCTGGCACTGATGGGGTTAAACCTAACTTCCCATTAATGCCAGTTGTCAGTCACTGATAGAGCAGAGGGAGGCGGGGCTGTACAGTTAGTGTAGTGACATGGACAAGCCATGTCATAATAATAGAGTAAATGGACAGATCCCATGGAGCCTGAGTCTAGAAAATATTTGGATTTCCCAGATTAGAGAGGGACAACATTTTTATCTGCTCTACTATGCCTGTACAACACTAGTATACATTCAGTGGCTCTCACATTAGTGCAAGTGTTCTACTTCTCCCACTAATCTCATCCTGAGCTAATCCTGGAGGCCACAGCTTGAGGAATCTCTGCTGCAAAAGTACATCCCACCTAGCAGTTGTTTTTGGTGAACACCTACAGACAAGCAGTGCTAATCATGGAAGATAGGGACTAGAGTTCACTTGAAATCCATGTGTCATGATAATGTTGAATTTAAATATGTTTGTTAAAGAGCAAATCATACAGTCTGCTTTTAACTTTATAGCAAAATATATCTCACCCAACTCTCAGTTTGCAGTTTCATACACTTGCCAAGTCACCCTGAATCACCCAGAATGAGTGCTGATCTCCCTGATTCCCTGAAGAATCTAGTAATCTACCTGGGGCCAGACTGGGTGGGAGCAAAACAGTGTTGATTTCATCAATCTCATTCATCACTCTCCACACACCATGCAAGAAACACTGGGACAATAAGGATTTCTGCCACTTTCCAGCACACTGATGCTGTCAATCACAAATGGAGATGTGAATGAAATGCATACAACTCTGTATAGCTTGTACTTGTGTACACTTGCTTCCAGACCATACACAGGCCAAGATATGAACTATTCACTATACCCATAAAGTCCTTAGGGTAAATTTACTAAGAGTCGAGTTTGTGTGAGTTTTGGTGAGATTGCATTTTCATGTGAGTTTTGGCATTTTTTTCATCTCGTAAATTTACTAAAGACAAACTCGAGTGAGTTTGGAAGTGAGTTCTCTTTTTTCACTGTTTAAACTCATGTGAGTCTGCAAACTCGAAAAAACTCACCATCGGCCAAATTAGGAAGTACTTTAGATGAAAAAGATGCAACTCGCAAATATACTCAGAATCAAGTTTCCAATCTCGTGTGAGATTGTAACAAACTCACTATGAAATAGAAGTTTTAAACACTCACCTCCTGAGCTGTGAGTTTGTGATTTGTGTCTGTTTTTCTTTTTAACTTGTTTAAATAGGGTTATTTTTTTTTTTTTAATTATGAGAGGTCCCCCCAAAAGACTAACCAGCCCCGGACTTGCCAGCCAGTCCTGATTCTTAAAATTACAGGGAAAAAAATGTGTAGGGTTCCACTGTAATTTAAGAACCAGCACTAGGCAGCAGGGACAGACCTGGTTTAAAATATATGGAGAAAAAAAATGGCGTGAGGTCTCCCGTATATTTAAAAATAGCTCCAGACACTTTCTAGTGGGGGACTGATGCCACAGTCAGGGGAGCCCTTTCACCGGACCCCAGCCGCAGCATCAGCCCTGACTGCTGGTCAGCCCAGAACAGGGATCCCTGGGGAGTTGGGGACCCCTCCAAAAAAGGAGTCCCCACTCCTGGGTACCCCTGGCCTAGACTGATAGTCCGGGGCTATCCCCGGCACCCGTGGACGTTGGGTGCCGGGTTGATAATGTTAGTGTGTAGTGTAAAATCAATGGTTACATATTGTCTGTAGTTGTGGAACTACACATATCAGCAAGCCTCTCCTGCATGCTAGTATTTGGAGAACCACAAATACCAACATGCGGGGCATTATGGGCCCCCTGGCACTTGTAGTTCCACAACCAAAGCAATACGTAAATAAACACAACATACACCGTGAAAGTAAAATTTTATTATAACATACATGCACACTCACACTCACTATCACACTCACTATCAGACATACTCACCTAGTATCTGAAGTAATCCATCCAATCCTGCTACATTGTATCATTGATGTAACCACAAGGTTAAACACAATTAACCTTGTGGTCACATCAATGATATTTATTTACATATTGCTTTGGTTGTGGAACTACAAGTGTCAGCAGGCCCATAATGCCCCACATGCTGGTATTTGTGGTTCTCCAAATACCAGCATGCAGGAGAGGCTTGCTGGTATGTGTAGTTCCACAACTAAAGACAATATTTAACCATTGATTTTACACTACACACTAACACTATCAACCGACCATGCACCGCCCAGGGGTGGCGGGGATAGCCCCGGGCTATCAGCCTAGGCCGCTGGAGAGGGGGACCCCTTTATTAGAGGGGTCCCCAACTCCCCAGGGATCCCTGGCCTGGGATGACCAGTGGTCAGGGCTGATGCTGCAGCTGGGGGTCCTGATGAAAGGGCTCCCCTGGCTGTGGCATCAGCCCCTCGATAGAAAGGGTCCAGTGCTGGTTTTAATTATAGGGGTACCCCTGCACAAATTTTAACCCCCTATAATTAAAACCAGGACTGGCCCTGCAGCCTGGTGCTGGTACCTTATTTACGGTGGAACCCTACTCAATTTGTTTCTCGTAATTGTAGGTACCAAGACTGGCTGGCAAGTCGGGGGCTGGTTATGTTTTTTACATGTCTTAACACAAAAGCAGCTTATACATATCTCACTGATATGTTCAGGCTGCTTGCTTGGGTGAGTTTGGGAGAGAGAATACACTGCAATCTTGGGTGAGTAATCTCACCTAAACTCTCCTTAAACTCTCCTCTAAACTCTCCTCTAAATTCTCCTCTAAACTCTCCTCTAAACTAGCAATTTGGAGGAAAAAACTTGATCTACTTCACCATCGAAAAACTCACTTTCACCTAAACCCACTTCTTAGTAAATTTGCGAGTTGTTAAAGGGAAAACTTACCCGAGTTTTGGTGAAGCAAAGTGAGTTTAAAAACTAAAAAACTCGACCAAACTCGATTCTTAGTAAATTTACCCCCTTTTGTCTGTAGATAATCCTCATTGATCCATGCGACTTATTTATTTAGAAAAATAGCATAAATATGTAAATGCATAGATTCATAATATTATCAGTGTTAGTTGAACAAACCTCTTAAATTATACCAACCCTATTTGATCCAGGCTATTTATCCAAATGCCATTTTTGGTGTCAGAAGTAATTTTTTCCCCCTGTGGGTCTAAATTGACAAACTGGCAACTGTCTCACAATGGGGTTTTTGTTTTGCCATGCCTACAATACACAACATACAATTACAATTTATTTACCTCAATGAACCCGTGCCTTTTTTCACTCTTCCTAATTATGTAACTATACAATACATCTACAGTAGATGTTATCATAGGCAAACCCAAGTGAGGGGGGAGGGTAGTTGCCTGGAAACCCTCTCTTGGCTTGAATGGCTCAAATCATGACCACTATAGCAGTTTTATATAATATGATTTGCCAGAGCTGTGGTCACAATATGCAGTATAAGGGATGTAACGGGGCTGTGCCCTACTGTCGCATCTAACGGTTTGCTGTGATCACTGGCCCTGTATATATGTCTGTAGTATTATACAGATGTGTCCTTGCTCATGTTTGCCACTGATGTGGCCAATGTGCGCACGCATAGCAGCATGCGATTTGCACACACGTGTGTGCCACAATACGCCAGGCCACTGCAGCATTCGCATCATGCAGTCAAATAGATGGTGGGAGTGAAAAAGATACAAGCTCCCATTCGCAGGCGCACGACTCACAGCATGTGTGCTTCCGCAAGTCAGCAGCGGCAAAGATGACCGAGAACACTTCTGTATGTTGCACTTTCTATGAGGCTTGTTAAGTGCTTAATCAGGGGCCTGCCACTCTTGCTCTAAAATCAAGCATTTGGAATCCCCCCTCTAGAAATCCTGCATTTGCCCCTGGTTTTCAGGACATACACAATGCAGTTCATCTGCTAATTATGCCACCGCTAAAGTCAAAGTGAAGCCTGGTTTTCTCCATAAATAAGGCTATAGCAATTTTTACTATAACATAACAACAACAGCAAATTTATTTATTAATTTGGATTTCTGTTTATTGAACCTGCTTAAAATAAAACTTCTGCTGCCTGTCTCTGCATTTGTATATAAATCAGTATAAATATTTCAATGTATGTAGAAAATGTTAAAATAATACACTATGATTGTTAGCTATGTTAAAGCAATAGCGAATGTCTTATGAAGGGATCTGGGGATGATCATAAATATAAATTCATTAGTTTTAAAGCCTATACAAGAGACTATTGCAAGGTGCCAAAACTGTCTGTTGAAAAGCCTGTTTTAAAATATTGGTAATAAGTTGAAAGACTTCCCTAGTGGCAGTTTAAGGACTGCTGGTTTATCCATTACTGAGCTAACACCTAGAACTTACATTCTTTTGGACTGGGGCACCTAAACAACTATTCCAGACTTCCATTATTCCTTAGTATATTATGTTATCTATCTATCTATCTATCTATCTATCTATCTATCTATCTATCTATCTATCTATCTATCTATCTATCTATCTTAATACTGTCAATATTAACATATCAGTAAAAACATGTGAAAAGGGATCTTTATGGAAATAGTATTACATGTTTGGCATTAAAGAAACATGTAATTGTAATGGAAGCATTTACAGCGTGCGATGCTTTTCACAACGCTGGTCATATTTTGCAATGCCCTTGGGTAATCCTTTGCTGTTTGCTTTCTAATCTCAATTGCAATACATCTGCTATTGTAATACCTTTTTACTTATACATAAAGTGTAACTAACTAGATGGCTGTTTTCAATAGACCATCAACATATTTTCCTGCTTAACAATGTGCACAAATTGTATTCAAAAATCAACTGTATATATTTGCTGGGTCTTTGCATTTCTGAGCCTCATTAAAGGGGTTTACACTTTACAATAACTTCTCCCTTTCTTAGACTAGCAATTTTACTAGTATTCTTGCGTGTTCTTTTCCATCTGCTTTATACAGCAGTGTATTTGTACTTACAATTGCTTGGAAAATCCTCTGGTCAATGATTAAGTGCATCCGAGAAAAGAAAGATTGACAATATCATTAGTAGAGATGTGCGCGGACCCCCGTGTTTTGGTTTTGGCAAAACCACCTTCAAGTATTTTTGTTTGGTTTTGGTTTTGGATTTTTGTTAAATTGATAAACAATATAAAATCATGTAATTTGGACCTGTTTACATGCAATCCAAAACCTGATATCCAGTTTTTAGAACAGAACTTACAGGTAGACCCAAGCTGGGACTCGGTTCTACTCGGAATCACAAAATTGATTCAAGTTCAGTTATGTTCCTTTACTAGCAAAACCAAAACCGCTCATCTCTAATCATTAGTAGCTAGTTCTCAATGTTTTTCACCAAAGCTGCTGGAAGGATAATGCATTGATCTATCATCCTTCTGTAAAAGTGTTGTATATGTAAACATTTCACTCTAGTTCTCTTCAAATTAATATTAGTAGTCCATCTCTATTTTCCTACATTTTTTATTATGCACTTTTAAAAGATACAGTAAGGTCATCTGAGCAGTGATCTAGGTGAGGTATTACGCATAAACTAGAAAAAGCCTAAACAACCTCTCTATTCCTGCTGCTAATAGCTCTTCTTATGCAAACAAGTATTACGCTGGCTTTTACCACTGCTTGACCACACTGCATGTGTATCAAATGTACCTATAACACTGATACTACCTTCTTTGTTGTTGAGAACATTACATCACCATTGTACTGTTGTCGAGCACTAGGCCCGCACCCTTAGACCACCACGGATCCTGGAATTAGACTTTAGGCAGCAAGTGCTGGACATTGAGTCCATACCCCCTTATAAATTTTGGCACTCAAACCCTTATTATTGGGTGGAGAGCTTTCCGGATCCTTTGCCATAAGGGCCCGTTTTCCCGCCAAAGTCAACCTCATTTTCCTGCCAATATCAAACCTGTTTTCCTGTCAAAATCAACCCATTTTCTAGCCAAAAATTAAGCCCCTTTTAAAAAGGGCACAAGGCCCTTTATTATGTTTTTTTTAGAAAGAAGTATAAGGCCTGGTAAGAAAAAGGAGGTGTCTATTTTCCAAGAATATGTCATCACAAAAATTACAGCTTTTTGGAAGAGATACTTATGGAGAGGAGGAATGATGAATTCCTCTGGTAATTAATTAGATTTAGAACTCACATGGAGTTCTACTTATCTATAATAATTTTATGTAATAATGAATAGACCCCATAGTCTTCATCTCCAATTTGCTAAGGAAGACTCTATGGGCCAAATGTAATAGTGAGAGTTTAGAAAATGTGAGACTTTAGCAGTAAAGTCTCACACTTTTTAAACACAGCCATTGTAATTGAGTCCAAGAACAAATCAGCAGAGCAAACTCACATGTTTTTAGACGCAAAAAACTCTCACAATTTAAACTCTCATCCAGATGTTTTCCCAATTTGAAGGTAAAACTCGACCAAGGTGAGAGTTTACTGCTAAACTCTCACATTTTCTAAACTCTCATTCTATTACATTTGGCCCTATATCTTTAGATCTCCAATTACCATATGGGATGCATACTCCACAGAATAATATTAAATGTTTTATAATGCAATTGTGACCCCAGTGTTGGGTCCTGGTTTCCCACCTTGTACTAATAGGTGAAAATCTGAGGTCAAAAATTTCAATGATGATTTCCACTTAATCCCATATTAATTTCCTATGTAAAAAATCGGACTGATAGGGTGTTGTGGTCAACACAGAGATGCGAAGTTAATGACATGTAGTCATTCTTTCTAGACATCATTGTTCATGCCCTGCATCACGCCGATTCATACAGAGGTGAGCACCCTTGAAGGCCACCTACTCCGATCCCCTTATACTTCTGCCAGTGGAGTTTCTCCAAGGAGTCAGTGTCCATGAAAGTGTTTACAGCACAACAACAACAAGAACCTCCGGCAACAATGGAGTAAACCTTTGATGATTGCAAACTAGTGAGACTAGCTATTAAAAAGACAATTAAATCAATATGTGACAAAAAATAATTACTTACAACAATGATTACATTTACAGAACCATCATGGAAACATACTGGGGGAAACAGGACAACAGTTACATTTAAAAGAATCTGTCACCTCACAAAGGGACACATAGAATTATGGTCACTGCAATTTTAGTTTTGAACTTCTTGTGCAGAAAAGCCAGCTTCTTTTCATTAAAACAGAGGAAGATTGTACCCTCCATGCCCCACCCAAATCTAAATCTCTCTGCTCATTTAAAATCTGCCTCACCAGCAGTGCAGCATGGATTTACCCTTAAACAGTGGTGGATGCAAATGTCACAGCTGCTGTATTTTCTGCTGCAACTAGTTGCATGGTTGGATCAAAGTTGGTCTAGTGTAAGGCCAGCTTTACATTTCTGGTTGTTTGACGCTTCTGGCCAAATAGTCCCCCCTTAACCCTGCGTCAGGCGCAGCTGGTCTGACAGGCGCCACAAAGCTGTTCTCGCTCACCTCTCTGCCACAAGGGGGCAAAGGGGCCTGCCCCTCCTAGTACCTTCCTATCTCTAGGTGCTGTTTGAAACACCCCTAGTCAGTTTTCCCGCTGCCTGTGTGGAGTGCAGTAGTGACCTTCCTGGCCTCTCAGGCTCATTGCGCCCGAACTCGTCCGACTTTTGAAGGTACGTATTTCTTTTTATTTTCTCACAATTTTGTGTATTTTGCTCATTTTATGAATGACAATTACAAAGGTTGAGGGTATTTTGCGGAAATAGGTAGTTTTGTCCAGGGTGGCCTCTTAGGCACACTGCGCCTCTTGAAAATTGAGTATTTTTTGTTTTACTTGCTTTAAGGTTATTAAATGTGGTTATGTGAATTAGATTTCCATATATTCTCTCTTTGTACATCCTAATGAAGGTCACTGATCACTTTAAGAATGTTAGAATTGAGTTAATTAGGTGCTAATGACGATTTTATAAAAGGCGCCTGTCAGGCGCACTGTGCCCAAACCTGGGAGTCCCAGAGGTGCGCCTGATGCAGGGTTAAGAAAAATACTATTTTAGTTGCAGATTGAATATACAATATAATGGCTGTTACTAGTTTGATTTTTACATCAGAGAAGTGACTTGTTTGTCATTATAAAGGTATCATAATTCACTTTTTGTGTAAACCTGCATTAAACTGGTGACTCATCATAGTGACCTGTTCAGATTTTGTTGGCTACTAATATAAGCCCTTTTTGTGACATATATACTTCACATGTTTTAGTTAGAAAATGAGTTGTTTTCAATCAGCTGAAAATTATGACAATTCATATATCTGTGTGAAAAAGTTGTCACATTTAATTAATATACTATCTGTAATATATTAAAATGATGAAGTAATTAAATATTATTACCATTAGTCTCCACAAGAGAATCTACCCCTCTCAGTACAAGATCCAAAAGAATCAATAACTCATTATACAGCCTGTAGCTTATACATAGCAATGCAGTGGACTGTTGTTTAATTTCCATTACAGAGTCAGGGCAGAGTCACAGATCGCACTACATATAGATCAGGTGGGCTTTCCTGCTTCTGTAAATATAGTTAATAGAGTTGCTTGTCCTGTTTCTGTGTAACCAGCGATTGATGGCAGATATTCATTTGAGAAATTGTTTCAATTAAAATATTACAATAGTAATCATTTTTAAAGATGTTCTTCAAGAGCTGTATTAAAGGTCAATATGTATCTTATCTCTTGCCTCCTCATTCTCACCTACCCATGTGAAATAATGGGAATATTAGATCTATCATGAATAAGTGTGAGTTAGAGGACTAAATTACCTCTTTCTGGCATTGTTCCAGTACACGTTAAATGAGGTAATTGTCCTTGACTATAAAATTACCATTTTCAATACTTAATTGCTATCATTACTTTTTTTTCTAAAGATCATTTTGTAATACTATTAATCTATCCGAATAGAGCATTTTGTTGTTTGCATGAAATTTTCATTATAATATTCCACATTTAAATACTGTTATTTATCTGAGAACCTTTATGCAACTCCTTATAAAAGTATAAATTATTTTTTAGAAGTCAGATATGGTTATTATATACTCCATCTAAGTGAATAGTTTTACTGTACAAAAACATGAATATGCCTTTGAAAATATGTGTGCTAACTTAGTTTCAATTAAACATCCCAAGTATCATAATTTGCTATATGTTGCTATAAAGTGACCATGCTAAATTTGGCATATATTTTAATATTGCGTTGCAATGCTTCAAATTTACTAGGATTCATTTACAATGAGTTGCTTTAACTCATTGCTAAGATCATATTGTCTATTTGTTGTAGTACCTGCCTCTGATCTTTTTCACTAGAATTTGTTTGTGGAGTCTATGGGGTAAGTTAAATTTACTAAGCGTCGATTTGGTGTGTTTCTTCTCAAATTGGAGATTTACTAAAGACAAATAAGACAGAAAAAAAAAAACTTTAGATAGCAATAGACCATTAGAGAAAACATCATTTATTTTAAATAGACAACAACAGAAACCCCAGATTAACTAAGCAACGGGTCTGTAAACCCAAAAGAAGCTGCAGAAACATTGCAGCTAAATAGTGTTACGGTTCTTGCATGGTTGTGTACGACCGCTGGACTGCTGACCAAAAATAAGACAGACTTAAGGAGTGGCAGTCCTTCCACTACTGGATCTGGCGGGAGTGTGGCTGCAGGTGAATGGTTACTAGAACAGATTTAAGGACATGGTACACTAGCAGCTGCAGATAATGATGGTCTCGGGTACTTCTTGGGACTATGGCACAGCTAGGTCGCCAGGCAGGGAGTGGCTAGACAACAAGCACCAGCTGCGGAACAGGAGTGACCTTGACTGTGAAACTGCAGGATTACAGACTAGACAGGCAAGATAGAGATAAGGACCAGACAGGCAAGACACAGACAAGGACAATACAGGCAATGCACAATAATGAGGCAGGAGTCAGGACCACTGGCTCAAGTAACAGACTAAGTTGAAGGTGCAGCCTTGTGAGCCAAGGTGCGACAGGAACAACACGGAGCTGCCTTGAGGGCCAAAGTGCGACAGGAACAAGATGGAGCGTCTTTGAGGGCTGAGGTGTGACTGGAACAACACGATGTGGCCTTAAAGGCCGAGATGCAGCCTTGAGAGCTGAGGAACGACAGATATATTTAAAAAAATTCTCATTTACCCTCATCCCCTCTCCTCTCACCACCCCTCCCTACTGTATTCATGTAAGTCTGTCTGTCCTTATTTACATTTATATTTATATGGGCTTAAATACAATTAATTAAATCTTAATTTTGTACCTATTATTGTCATAGTTTAATTAATGCACACTTATCACCCAGCCACATAATTTTAAAAGGTGAGCTCTCGCAAAGGACAGCTCTTACTGGGAGAGCTGTCCTTTGTGATTTTATAGGTACATACCGGCAAAATTATCACCAGTATGTACACGATAATGGGCAGTATGTACGGCATCGCAGATGCGATGCTTAGTACCGCCCGCCCAAAGAGTTAAATAATGTTGTTCTTTAATGTCTGCCTACATACCCCAGCAATCCAACCCCAGCATGATGGCACTTGTAGAACCACAAGTGGAGGAGCTCCAATGGGTTAATATGGTCCTGAATAGTGTCCATCTTTGAATCAGGCCTTTATTTTTGTCAAGTCTGCAATTAATCTTTTGTATTGTAATATTTTTTGAGGGCATTCAGACATAGGTAAATTGATAATAGAGCTATATTGGTTGCATTCAGTAGCAGAATTTTGTATGTAGCATATAGAGAGGAGCAATATGTTCAAAACCCTTTCACAAAATAATAACCTCATTGGGCAATTGCGTGTGGAAAGTCACATGATTCTCTGGTTGAATTAGACCTTAAGGAGTAAATTTACTAAGATGGGAGTTCTATTAAAAAGTGATGTTGCCCATAGCAATTAATCAAATTCCAGGTATTATCTTCTAGAAGGTGCTAGATAAATTAGAAGTAGAATCTGATTGGTTGCTACGGTCAACATCACTTCATAAATAGAACTCCCATATTAGTAAATTTACCCATAAGTGTCCTCTTAGAATTTTCCATTCAGTCCACCTGGACTTTTCTCCAACCACACCACAAAGGAGAATGAATTGACAATGAACCTGCAAAATTCTAAGTTTGAATAAAAAAAACCCAATGCAAAATGGTGAAGAAAAAGCAGAAGTTAGCACCTCGGCAAAACACCCAGTTCCTCTATGAAAGTCAATTACCATGAAATTCAGCTACAACTTTTCATCTTCTCTAGCAATACACAATTATATGATGTGTAGTTCATACATTATGTTTTGATTATACTAAAAAATATACTTGTATTTAGGACATGTAACAAAAAGAAAGTGATTATTTTATTTTTACTTAGTTACAAACAGGTTAGTGGGGGACGTTTATGTTTGACCTATTCATTGAATAATTTTAATAAACCACATTATAAAATCAAAACAACTGTACTGCATATAAAATATAGTAATTATTCAGAGAGAACACATTATGTAGGCTATATGAGTAACAATTATGGAATGAGGTAAACACAGATTACAAGTAAAGTAAAAACCATCTTAAACAAATGCTGTTTAATGTAATAGACATTTTTGTTTACATGCTTTAAATTAGGATTTTAATTAAGTCTTCATTGGCATCATCAAATGCATCCTATAAATTGCATAACAATTTAATTACAATAAGAGATTAAAGCTTGGGAAATGAATTTGAACTAGCTCTGAAACAGTTATGTTAAGCATGAAGCATTATTATTGCAAGTACTGTATACATTTTTCTTCATATTTTCTGATCTGAGTACTGTGCAGACAGTAAAATGACTTTTGGGATCACTTTGCTGCTATTGATTTGTAAAAAATATCTCTCCTACTATTGCCGAACTTTAATATTTTACCATGTTTCACATGTAATAAAGGGCCTGAATGAGACTTGTACGGTATTGTACAGTCACACGGAAACAGCTGTGCAATACTGTACAACTCATTTGCAAATGCAGTAGGAGGCGACTGATGTAAATAAACGCCTCCTGACCGCATCACACATCTGAGTGCTGCGTCCTAAGATGCAGCATCGGATCTTCAGCAAGACCATTAGCAATTTGAGTAACCAAATCAGGTTTCCCCTTGCAGCTCTGGAAGTCTGCATAGGAAGACACAGACCCTATTCTCGATGTACCCAGCAAACTCAGATGACATGCCCCCATGTTTTTGTAATGGAATCCGGCCCCACCCCCAAATGGCCGCATCTTGTCAATCAGGCTACAGTTTGTGGGAGCAGCAAGAGATCTTGCAGAGGGAGATCTGCACATGTGATCCTGTGCATACAAAGGTCTCTTACAATTGGTGTTCTACGTTAATCATTTATGTTCAACACTGAATTAGGCCCAAAATACATGTACAGGCTTTCAAAAGGATATTGTCACCACCCAAGGAGCAAGATCAAGAGGCTGGCATCTGTTTTGTAGGATGACTAAGGAGGCACTTTACACCCTAAGGATGCCATCAATGCCCTAAGAACAGAACCGGCACCCAGCTTTCTGCACCCAGCTGCAAACTTCCTACTCTTTGCAGGGAAGAAAATCCAAGAGGGCCTGCCAGCGGTCAGAGGACAGAAAGATAAGAAGAAGAAGAAGCAGAGAGAATACTGAAAGACTATGGTCAAAGGGAACCTTGGAGGTGGGTGGTGGAAAGGTGACAGAGAAATTGGGTGGTGGAGCGGGCTTGCCCAGGGCACTAAAATACCCAAGTACAATTGTGGAAGAAAGGTATAGGCAGATAGACAGAATTTTAGGACAGATGTTTTATTTTTTATTTACTTATGTGAAAAATAAATCTATGGTACATTCACCTATAGCGGAATCACAACAAAAGTCTGGTGTCATCAAGAATTTATTCATTCATAGTAATCACAATTATGGAAGTAAAACCTCTCTGATTTTGAAAAATTTCAATAGCAAAATGGAATAAAATTTTTTTGAATTATGCTTGCTACTTACTAGCAAAACAACAGTAGTATTATTAAATATTCAGTTTGTTATGGATTTATATTGATATAGAGTAAAAATCTCTTAGATGATAAACTTGGGAAACACTTAGATGTACTGTACCTTGTTAAAGTCATCAGCTGTTAATAAAGTTTTGTAGATTTATCTCATATGATTTTCAATGAAAATTAAATAAAAAAATAAACATACACATAAAGCTTGTACATAAACATTCACTAAAGATAATTTTATTATAATTATATATTATTTATAAGGCGCCACAAGGTACATAAAATAAGTACAGGCTGATACAGACAATTTCACAACTTCACATAAATACATATAGCAGTTACAGTGTGCAATTAGCATTAAAGGTATGGGTGGACATAATAGGGAGAAGAATGTTTGTGTGGGGGAGGGCAGAGACTACATAGGTAGGAGATGGGGTGGTAGACTGGAATAAAAAAAAATATTTTTAAGGGCATATTTGTCTATTTTCCTCTTTGGGAAGTGCACCCAGGCAATCATGTCAAATACTTTCCTACTAGCAGAGTAGAATTTTCTCCTAAAATAATGCTAGCTGGAGTTTTATTCATGTCGTTATTCATGTCGTAGACTGTATTGAAAATGTGTTTTACAACTGTGAGGCTGCATCTTCCCCCACCATTATTTAGCTTGTTGAACAATCTGCTCAAACACTCCCTCCCACTGTACCAGCTGACCTAGCCTCTCCTCCTAAAGGGATTAATTTTAAAGCCCGCACACACAGGCTTGGCCTGTCACTATAGCCTGCATCTTAAGCATGTCATCTGAAGCATGGAGTTAAAATCGGAGTTTGAACTGGATTTGGACTTTTGACTACTTTGTAACCAAAAATCAAACCATTTCTTAAACACAGCAGCACAGGAATGCTGCCACTCCACCTTCATTTCAACTCCCCTGAGACTGGGCTCGGCTGCTGTCTCATGCTGCAGCCAATTCGAACTCTGCAAACTGCTGGATGCGACAAGACCACACACTCGTGCGAAGGAGATGCTGTGGCCTTTTGCAGAACACTCTATCATTTTTTAATTTTTGATTAAGTTTAACATGGTTTTTAACTTTAAATAATGGAATAATAATAATGTCTTACTGAAAATAAAACAAGAGAGCAATGTGACAACAGTACTGTATTAATTTCCTGTGTCACATTTGTAAGGTTTATTATTCATAGTTGAATTGTATCTATCACTGCATCTGAATAGTGCAAAAGGCAAAAGTGTGAAAGTATAAGAAAGAGATTGATTAATATCACCTCCAAGAATGGGTACAAATCAGGTATTTTTGCTGGGAGCATAAAACTTTCTTACTTGGGAACATACAATGTAGCAATACATGTTGGTAGTTGCTCAATCACTTCAGTAATATCATTCAGGTGCATGTAAGGGAGGGGTTATTCTATACTAGAAACAACAAAAAGTAATCCCACAGCACTCAGAATGCAATCAGCAATAAGATTTGAAAAGCTACATGGTGGTAGATAATTCAGAGGTCTCAGTTGCATATATTTGTAAAAATATGGCTAAGCCTCCAGGCCGTGTCACGGTGTCTCTGATACTGGAGGTCCCTATCACTTGGTCTGGGTCTGGGGTGCAGAACCACAAAAAATCTGTTGAAGGCTAGCCACCCCAGATTTATTATTCATAGCTGAATTGTATCTATCACTGCATCTGAATAGTGCAAAAGGCAAAAGTGTGAAAGTATAAGAAAGAGATTGATTAATAACCTCCAAAAATGAGTACAAATCGGGTATTTTTGCTGGGAGCAAAAAACTTTCTTACTTGGGAACATGCAATGTACTATATAAGATACATTCCTGCATTTAGCTAGGCAAACTAAATTAAGTACAGTAAATCAAACATTTATATCCATTCTCATTTTTACTGCTTGTTTAATTACAAAATTAAAGTTAAGCAATCTACTCTATTAACAATAGGGATGTAATCATCATCGTGTTTTGGTTTGTTTTTGGTAGAGATGAGCGGGTTCAGTGTCCGGTAAACCAAACACACCTGAACTTACCTGATCCGAGCAACTCTGAGGCCTGGTACAGATCTCCCCACCATTTTTGGATTCCAAAAGGAGGCACAATGTTAACTTTTCAGCATCGGATCTTGTGTGTTTTGGATCCAATAGAAGTCCCTTATGCGGTGATTTGAGTGCCATTTGTCACAGGACCACCAGAGGTGTAGGAGATACAGCGGAGCTTCGGAGTTCAAGTTCAACTTCAAGTTCACTTCTCAAGTTGACCTTCAAAGCTGTTTGATGGATAGTGCCACACACATGTCCCTGACTCCCTTAGAGTAAATACTGGCTGAGCTAGTTTTTTGATTGGCAGTCAGCAAAACATTGTTTTTAGTTTTTTATAGTGTAGGATCATCATTCTATATTATATATTACCTGTTTGTGGTATTTAAAAAAATATTGTCAGTTCAAAAAACTTTTTAAAGTCTAACACTAATGGTCAGTAGGTCAAGGGCCACTGCTTTAATATTATCTGCACAGTGCATCACAGTAGGTGGGCAGTTTATTCTTATAAAAAAATAGTGTGTGTTCAAAAAACTTCAGGCCATGATACTGTGTTTATTATATAACTAAGTCTAACACTAACAGTCAGTAGGACAAGAGCCACTGCCTTGATATTATCTGCATAGTGCGTCACAGTCAGTGGGCAATTTTTTTCTATTCTACAAAAAAAGTAGCGTTGTTCAGAAAACTTCAGGCATCAATATGGATAATGATGATCAATTAATAGAACAGCAGGAGTATCAATCAATTACTAGTGCTGCAGCTGTGCCACAAATCATGATGATACAAGGACTTCAACAACATCTACTAAAGCCAGTGCTCAAGGGCATAGTGGGTTTAAGTCAGGGGATCTGAAGTCAAAACAATATTTTGCATTGTTGAAAAAAAATCACCTCTAATAAAGGGAATGTTTCCAGCAGAAAAACAAAACACTGGCATCATAATGTACCATAACACCACACACAGTGACAAGGAGAGGCTCAGGGTTTAGCCTTTATTACTGAGTGGTGGTTCTGCAGCTGCTGTCAGTCAGGCATCTTCTTCTTGCTCACATGACAATGCAAGACAGTCTCACTCTAAGGGGTAAATTTACTAAGACGGGAGTTCAATTAAGAAGTGATGTTGCCCATAGCAACCAATCGGATTCTACTTCTCATTTATCTAGCACCTTCTAGAAGATAATACCTGGAATCTGATTGGTTGCTATGGGCAACATCACTTCTTAATAGAACTCCTATCTTAGTAAATATACCCCTAAGTCTAGAAGAGGTGTACACATAATGAAAACCAAAAAATCAATGCTTAAAAAATCACCAAGGCAGGAGAACCAACTATGTGTTCAAAAACAACTTTATGATAAAGGACATGTAGAGAAGCCTCCTACAACCATTTCTGCACCCTTTGCCAATGGGGGATGAGTGGCACAAGTAAAGGTGCTGACATAGAAATTGAGGATACTACTGAGGAAGCACAACAGATAAGAGGGATATTTGTGTAGCTGACACCGTTAATGAGGATGTTGATGATGAGAATGTTGTTTGTGTGAGGCAGCAGTGGAAGTAGTTATTGCCTGTGATAAAAAGATGGCCATTGTCATTCCTGGGCATAAGACTTAAAAATCAACCTCTTATGTGGGAAATAATTTTTACCCAAATACTGACAACAGTTGTCAAGCCATCTATAGCATTTGTAAATCTTTAGCAAGTAGAGGTAGGGATGCTAACTATTTAGGAACCTCCTCCCTGTTATGTAATTTGTTACGTTCATGGGGAGAGGAGTGGTGATGTACCATGCTCCAATGCAGTCGAGAATACTTTTCATGTAGTTCAAGGTGCTGAAACCATTCAAAGTAGTTACCAATATAGTGAGATCAGACTCTTCCAGTTTGAGTTAGATGATTCCATTAATTAGACTTTTGGAAAATAAGCTTGAGAAACTGATGGAGTAGATGAAAATAAGTGATTCTGCTAAGTATGTTGGACTTGTAGATCTAGTCCTTTATTCATTCAACAGGATCCAAGGGTCGTCAGCATCTTGAAATTGGATAACTAAATTTTGGCCACCATGAATGATCCTAGGTTTAAGTCATGCATCATGTCTCTCTTTTCAGCTGAAACAGATCTTAAGAGATGCAAAGAGCTCCTTGTCAGCAAGTTGTCTGCTCAAGTGGCACATGACAGAACAATGTCTCCTCTTTCAGTTTCTTTGGCAACTGTGGCTGCCAAGAAAAAACTGAGCATTCCCAAGAAACCCACTGGTGATGTAGATGAGTCAACACAAAATTTTGACATCTGGTCAGGTCTAAAAGAGTTGCCCAGAATTTTCTGACACCTCTATGGTAATGCAATCTGATGCCATAGGTGGAGGATTATTTTAATGAGAGTATACAAATAGACATGTCAGACAGTTTCTTTGACTACTGAAAGTAAAAAAAATGGCAAGTGTGCACTAAGAAAGAGTTTTCAGCACAGCTGGGAACCTTGTCAGTCATTGGCTTAGGAGGCTACTTCCTCAAAATGTGGAAAATATGATGTTCATCAAAATGAAGTATAAACTCAATGAGGAAGACGTTTACCAGCAATAACGTCAATATACAGAGACTTTTGTAATGGTGGATTCCAGTGGCAATGATTTAATATTGTGTGAAGATTATGTAAACACTGATGAGGGTGAGGATGAGCATGATAACGGTGACAACATTTTTTCACTGTAGAGATCATTGATAGCACTGTTAGCTTAGCTGCCTTAAGCCCATCATTAACAACACTGTTAGCTGCCCATTGGTGGCTTGTTTTGTGGGGGCCCAAACAAACCAATCACTTCATCCACAAAAGTGGGTCTTTGTTGCTAAAGTGATTGTTTCGTTAAAGTGTGCTTATCCTTTTTAATATACAATATAATAGTTGGTCAGAGGACCCAAGGATAATTCTATCTTGAGCCTCTTTGCTTTGAATTATGCACTGCATGGGACATTGATGACTGTCCTTTTGCAAATAATTAAATTAAATTAACTTACAAATCAATCCTTCCTTCCTTTTCCTGCCTTCCACTACACACATACTTCACTTCCCTTGGGCCTCTGATCTAGTTCTTGATTAATGAAAACATTATTGGTTTCTATGGGGTCATATTATTTATTACACTGCATTCCTGTCTGCCACTGCAGTGACTCTCTGTTTCCTAGGTGTGCCATTTCAGAAATTGAAATGCAACAACCACTGAAATTTTTGACATGCTGTTGATGACTGCTAAAGATGTTCAGAATTTTTTATGGCCACAGACAGCATCTCCTTCTACAACTATATACATACTCCACCTCCATCAGGCCTTTGATCAAGTTCTTGATTAATGAAAACATTCTTGGTTTCTATGGGGTGGTATAGTTATTTAACTGCCATCCTGTCTGCTGCTGTAGTGCCACTCTGTTTTCCATGTGCCTTGTTGAAAGCTGAACTGCAATGTGTTTGTGCCGCCCATTGCTATCACTTAGATTAGTTAGACAGCTGTCTCAGTGCACCCTTTTATCCTAATCTGGATGAAAACAATATTGTGAGCTGTGAGGTAGTCAAAATTTACTAATAATGACTGGAATTTAATGTCATTGAGGTTAATAATACTGTAGGAACAAAAACAGGCCTAAATTATGTGATTTTAGCTTTTTTGATAAGGTTTTGAAAAAAAGCACAAATCCAAAACCAAAACACATGGAGGCGGTTTTGGCAAAACCAATCCCGATGATGAATTAGAAACAAAACCAAAACAAAAAAAAGGGGGTCAGCACACATCTCTAATTTTTGGCTTTGGTTTTTCAGTTTCTTTAAAAATGTATAAAAACAGTTAAAATCATCTAAATTTGGCCTGTTTTTGTTCCTATAGTATTATTAACATTAATAACATTTATTTCCAGTCATTTCCAATCAATTTTAACCACCTCATGGCACCTGAAATCATGAAGAAGAACTTAAATGCAATTCAAAAACATGCGAGATCCATTTTTTAGATCTGAGTTTAAAAGAAGAAAAACCAAGTTAGGACTGTTCTACTCAGAACTTCAATGTCCATGTGTATTTGGTCTTCAGCAAAACTGAAGCGCTCATCTCTAATTAACAAAAGCACAAATTGAAACAAGTGCCTTTACATTATACTTGTAAATAAAATAAATACTGTATGGGCAGATACAATGGGTACCCTGTGCCCGCAGCCTTAGGAGAAAAAAGGTTTCTCAGACCCTTAGAGGTGTATTCAATTTGAGCTGAGCCACGATACTTTTTCGCATCCTAGACTTTTTGCCTACTTTGCCTGTTTTGCAGGTGGAAAAGTATCGTCGTATTCAATTTGAAAATAGGCGAAAACGGGACCTGGCGAAACTTAAACAAGCGGAAAGTACTGACAGATTTGGGGAAATCAGCCTGACACCCCCCAAAATATGCTCTGACATGGGGGTTAGCTATGGTACCCCCCGATTTGACTTGCTGAAGGTATTTGGTGTTTTTAAACAGGCTCAATAGCTGCTAAATAGCGTTTTTGTTTAAGTGGTGAAGAATAGTATTTTGGAGGTTTTTTTGTAGAAAATAACTTATCCCAGCAAATTTGGGGTACTTGAAAATGCGGGTCAACATATTTAAAAGTTGCTAAAGTTAAGTTGAAAAAATCATGAAAAATCCACCTGCTGCAAGTACCGGCAATGATAAAAACACCTGGGGAATACTTGGGGACCCCCCAGAGTCAAGTTCACTAGTTTTTTCCTTTGTCCCCCAACTTTTTTTTTTTGCCCTCAAAATCAAAGTGATTTTTTGGGGTGTCCTTAAGTCTTTTTTTTTTTAAATCTGACACCGTTTACCTTTGGGGGACTGTCTGAAGGCTGCACAGGTGATCCCGCAATGTTGTACCCCAAAACCCCAATTCTGCACTTTTTTCCTCCTGGTATTCATAGGCGAAACTTTTTCGCCTATTACATTGAATTGACTCTCCGCCTAGGTGGAAAGTCTTTCAAATTGAAAACGGAGTAAAATAAAAACAGGCGAAAATGACGTCATTGGCGAAAAGCTTTTGCCAAAAACACGCGAAAACGGCTTTTCGCTTCAAATTGAAAACGGGCCTTAGAATACAAATGTACAAAAGAGGACTCTCCTGTGCTGGGAAGGATGAAGATTGAATAGATACATCAATTAAATAAATGTATTTATGACACTATACTGTGACTAGACCCACTCTTACTCTCCCATATAGGTACAGCTAATGTGTGTTTTTTAAAGCTATACATAATTAAATAAAACTTAAAACCACTCAAATAATTAAATAGGTTAAAATGATAAAAAAGGAGAGTTTTATATATATATATATATATATATATATATATATTTATACATAAAACAAGCCTCCATCTGTCAGTTATTTGAATTTGCATTTTGAGTTTGTATATGTATATATATATATATATATATATATATATATCGAAGGGGTATGAGGCAGCACCCAAACAGTATTCAGCTAGGGGGTGCAGAGTCCTGAGAAAATGTTCACATAAATTTTCTCTTTCCCGGCAAAGAAAATAGTGAAAAACGTACCAGCACTCACGTTTAGATGATCACAAACTGTTTATTCACATGGTCCAAATTAACAGAAACAACAACAGGGAAAGTGAGTGTTATATACATATGTGTGTGTGTATGTACATGTGTATATATATATATATATAAATTCCCTTATCTTGCGCTATGATATAATGAAGTTGCTGCACCTCAAGTCGCATCCCTGTTAATGGGGACAAACAAATCTAAACACACAAATAATACTTAGAGGGCGCAAGTGACTTAAAACTCTTTTAGCAGTTAAAAATTGTCACCAATGGAATATCCGATAGAGATTTGTGAACTGGTTCATAATTTGCTTCTCTTTTCTCTAGTGTATAATGGACAGACTTCAGTGAAGTTGATAGTTGATTCCATAAATCCCGAAAAATGTCTAAAAAGACCCTCTCACCAAAAAGAACACCCAAAAAATGGCACAATGGCCCACTTTTAGATATGATGGACAATAAATTTATTACAATTTCTTGTCAATATAAAAATATGACTTAAAAACTTTACACAATCAATTTTCCATTGTTTTAACAGAGGAGGATGACAATAGATATCCTGCTGTTACCCATACAGGGTTAGAATTCAATAACCAGGTTTCTCCCTTATGACCAATGGATTAAACTTACAACCCAATGCATTTTGTCTGTTAGGACTTCATCAGGGGTACACACATCAAAATTGAAGAATTTATGCAATCTTATAGAAAACCGGCAAAGTGTTGTCCCTATGATGGACTAATTGACTAGGTACACTTCCCAACTTGTGGTGTGCTCTGATCTCAGGATCAAGCTTGAATACACATTGATTGTGTATTTTTACCAGCCATCAAACACCATCAGGCTTCAGGCAATAGTTATCATGCACCAGCCATCAGATATGATCACTTACCAGTCATCAGGCACCATTAGGCCTCAGGAAATAGGTATCAGGCACCAGCCATCAGACATGATCACTCACTAGCCATCACACACCACCAAGCATCAACTATCAGGCAATAGCTATCATGGCACCATCAAGCACCAGCCATCAGACATGATCACTCACCAGCCATCAGACACCATCAGACATCCATAAGAGATATGGCTACTGCTATGCATATCTGTCTATATCTGTCCCAATCATGATCATGCCTTTATTGTACTCACCCAATCTTAGACCTGCCTTTCCCTCCCGCATCTCACAAACCCAGTTGCAATTGTGAATAGGAACATATACTGTATGTGCACTTGTTTTTGGACATGCAGTACAAGTTTGCATATCTTAAACTAGCTTAAGTGCTCTTTATTCTTGGGTTTATTGATCTCACTTCCACTCCATCCCACTCTTCCTCCTTGGTGTGTTTCTCTCTCCTTCTCATCATCTGCTGTGTGGGCTCCCTTTCTCCTCCATTCCATTCACGAAAAACCTACTTAGGAGCAGAGGGGTAGCGTGGAACCATGGTGCCCACAGAAAGTGCATGTCATAGTGCCCCTCCCTGTACTGAACTGTGCCAGTGGGGTATGGCCAGCCTGCGGGGGAATACTGAAGTGAAGAGAAAAACAGCATACAGTGGCAGTATGACGCTGGGTGTTGAGGTCCCATTGGGGGAATGGAATGCTTTAGTGATGCACTATCTGACATTAAGGGGTAGCTGCTTTGGCACTGCTTTATTTATGTATAGCACCTAAGATCTTGACTTTTATCTCTTTTAAATCATTGTTATTATTCAAAAGAGGAGATTGTATTATATATTCTGATCATTTAACTTAAATTGAGAGAATACATGGGCTAGAGTGAAGTTCCACAGAGTGCACAGTCTATGACTGCAGTTACTGCCCCAAGCTGCTATCACTGGATTGGGGACACCTACAGTATAAGAAACTCCCTTAGCTATGCTCCTACTTTGCAAATTTGCATTGCACCTATATTAATGTGATTACTACTAATCATGTTCTGTCTACCACCATTATTATTATTTCAGGTCTCCTAATGTTTTTTAAAAGACCTTTCAAATAACACTTTGTGGTGATGCCTGGAAACACCACCATTACTTCAAATAGCAAAGCAGTGACTTTTTTTAAACTCAGACCTTATAATTGAAGATTAGGATTTTACTGTACCTCAGATGTGTCACTTTTAAATCCATTGAGGCAAAGAATGAGGATAGAAGGAGGGAGGGGATCAAAAAGGAGTGGGGAGAGGAAAGTGTCGATCAGAGAGGGGAGGTGACAGAGGCCAATAAGAAATGTAGAGGGGATGGGTAGTGACAGAAGCCAATAAGAATGGAGAGGGGAGTGGCAAAGAGTCATCAGAGAGGGGTCGTGACAGAAGCCAATAAGAAAGGAGTGGACAGGGGCAAAGAGCCGATCACAGGGTAGAGAGGGGATGGAATTAAAGAGGTGAGAAGTTAATGTAATTAATCTGACAGGGAAGGAGAGGTGAACGAAGATTATCACAGAGGAGGGAGGGCCAGAGGGGAGGCAATCTTGGCAATTTGAGGGAGCATGAAATGTAGAAACAGATCTCAGATCCAAAACTTATTTAGAATATAGAGCAAACAAACCAAGATATAACTAACAGGCGGCCGTCATACTAAGTAGCGCTCCATGAATTCCAGAACCCTGGATGGCGCCATCTGTCAATTTTGGTGCCCAGAGCTCGTGCTCCACTGGGACCACCCTCGTTACTCCCCTGCTTAGGAGGAGATATGTGTCTTTAGTTCAGGCAGGCTTGTATTATACATGCTGCCTGCTGCCACTAGTGTGTCAAGAGTATGCTATCTACATCCACATAGCTGGCAATCTACATCGGGTTCACTCTCATTCTACTAGTTAACCTAAAATTATTGTTTATCTTGTTACTTTTAACTGCATCTTTTACTGATGCCCATGAATAGAAATTAATGTGTAGGCTAAGCAAATGGTTTTAGTGTCCCCGCCCTCTCCCAGCATGAGATCCCATTATGTTTATATGGAATCATAGGTTTGGACATATGATTTAACAATAAGATAAATATTTATATATACACATAAAGTAAGGAAAGCTTCAGCCCTGACAGACACCTACTTCTCAAGAAGATTCTCCAATTTACTGCTGTCTTAAAGTTTTAACTACAATATTACACATTTTCTTTAGAACTTACCTTTTTTTAACTATAGTTCGATGTACAGTATTTCTAGATTTCAACATTTATTATGTTAGTAACTGGATCCACTGGTGATATGGCAAAAACAAGAAAAAATAATTGAATACACATGAGCAGATCATGCTACCAAATACTCTTGCGTAATAGCTGGATCACTTTTTACTAAGGCTGGGAATATATTAGCAGACCAATCGGCTGACCAGCTTTCCCACTGACTGAGCAGCCAATTGGATAAGCTTTACACACTTAGCAATCGGCCTCTTGATATGTATGGAAAAACATCACAAGTAGGCAGAAATTTAAATTTGCCCACTCAGTTGTGATGTCAATGTTGATGGCTTCTATGGCCAGTGTACGATATATCTGCATGATATATTGACATTGACTGTGCTGGAGGGCTGACCTGATATATGTCTGTGAATTACATCGTTCACAGACATCATCTTTACACACACAAACACACCGATGCACTTAGCAATATGTTGTTCATTGCCTGCATGAACAACATATTGCCTGCCTGATAGTATTCCAGATAATTGCAGCTGGATCCTGATTGGGCACTGGATTAATTTGGGGCTCCACACAACCAATTTTTCCATTATCTGCCCCTATGTGGCCTGCTTTAGATCTCTTTAGTTACACAAATTAGTATTTTTGTATATTGACATTCAAATACAGTTTCTCCCCTGCAAATGTTTCCTCCATGTATATAATAGATAATACAGATATACCTAAAATAACATTGAACTAAGCTTAGAAGAAAAACAAAGTGACATTTATATTGTTTTCTTTTTTGAGTTTACAATATCTGCAACTTAATATTGATGGGAAACCTCCACCAGGACACAAGCTCTACCTTTACACAAAAACTTAAATCCTTTCTTGACAAATGCAAAGCTTAATGATGTTGTAATGAAATCCTGGCATTGTAGCTTTTCAATCTGTAGATCCCCTTCCACATGAGACTGTCACGCATGAAGTGCCGGTTGTTGGGTGGAGTGTGCAAAGTTATTATTTGCTTACGGAAAAGGATATTAGTCATATATCCTGAATATCCTATGTTTGTGAATTAGTCCAGAATGTAGCTTCTTTATAGCATTTAGGATAGGGATGAGGAGAATGTTTGTCGGGTGCTAATTAATACTAGCAAATACCTGTATTTGTCAATAAAATCATCACTTCTTAATTAATTTAAAAATTATTTAAAACTGTATTTAGATATAGTCAATTTAATTGTCCAGCTGCTTTTATATAATTACATAGGGAAAGGTGTATCAAAGCTTTTAACCAATCAGCAAATAATGAGTTTCTTGCTATAATTTATTTAGCACAGTGTATAAAATGACAGTTAGAAGCTGAGAGGTTGCTATGGGTAGCTTCTCCATTTATTCTTTTTAGAAGGTTGGATACAATACAACTCCCTCATAGTAAGATTAGAAGAGACAAAGGTTTATAATGTTCACCTTTCCATAAATGTAAATTATATTCATCAAGAGTCAGGAATAATAAAATACCAATGAAAAAGGTACCAATTCAGCCACATAGGAGGAAAAAACAATTGGATAAATTACCTGAACAAATTACCCTTATTATGTTCTCTACTAGATATATATAAATATCACTACATATATAAAGAGCATAACATCCATTTTCAAATTGTCATATCTGCCATAAACACCTCATATGATAATCAATTCCACATCTTAGCACCTCCTCAGCTTATGGGGAACCCATGTTTCTTCCTTTGTCCTCTCTATTTTCTTTTATATCGTTCAATAGTACAATTTTTATCATGCATATATATATATATATATATATATATCGATATATGTGTATATATATATATATATATATATATATAGATAGATAGATAGATAGATAGATAGATGTTATCTGTATATAGGTAACTTTTAAGGAGGTTTGTCAACATACATTATGTCAACATACAAAATATTGACATGCTTGGCATGTAGACATTGACCACGTTGACATTCATCATATCGACACTGATGAATGCCAACATGACCAAAAAATACAACCAATTGTTCCTGGTGGTCCAGTGGTGACTCTTGCGGCTCAGTTGACGGTGACTTCCAGCTCATCCTATAGTGCTTCTGTGAGTGCATATAGAAACCCCTAACCCTCCACCTAGTCACTAACCCAAATATTCCCTCCTGCAGCTTAACCATAACCCAACCCCAAGTGCTTAACTCTAACCCTCCAGTCTGTGCAGATGTCGACATGTTATATATTGAAGTTTTATCAGTGTCGACATCATAACTGTCTACATTGTGGTATTGACTATATTATTGTCAACATTGTGGTGTCTTCATTATGACTGTCAATAGTGTAAATGACAACATAATGACTGCAACCCCTTTAAAGGTACTTTTTATTTTCAAAAATAAACAAGCCCAGTTTCTGTAACATCTCTTTATAATCACTTTCATTGATGATGTTGCCAACCGCAGACTCTTAGTATATGAAATTATTTCAATGAGGTAGTAAAAACTGTCCCCAATAATTCAGATGATGTCTCACCAGTGACTTTTGTAACAGTAGTGATATATTTGCATCAAATCTTCATCCCCAATTACTACATCTCAGGATTGTTTTCTGTATAGTCACTGCTTGTGCTTATACTAATTTTCTGTCAGCTACAGTACTATTCCCAAGTGCCTTTCCTTCTCGGTTTTAACAAATTGTATTTACTTTAATTTGTAAGTAGTAAAGTTATAGCCATAGCCTAAGTGCATAACCCTTAACGTATCTAAATAATATCTGCTATGTCATTTAAATTCATGATGCTGAACATTTTTGATTAATATTTCTGTAGCAATAACTTTTATATATCATTTTATTACTTACATATACATGTTTTATAATATTAGGTGAAAAGTATTTAATTTGTATCTATTTAATATAGCTAAAATTAATACATGTAATGCAGCATAAAGTGACCTATACTGTTATAGATAACATATATCAATAATATAGTAAAATGCTAACAATGAAACAAAAAAGTGGATATAAAACAAATAATTTTGGAATAGAACTAGTTTTTTCTTTCATTTCTTGTTAGAACAGCTCAATTTTCATTTATTAGAGACTGTAGGGGCTCTGAGATTGTGGTCCAAATTCACTAATGGAAGAAGTTAGATTGTTCTGTAAGCAGTAAAGTACAATACACTAAAGAATATATTTACTTTTCATCTTTTTTTCTTCAACTTTGGTATTATTCTGTTGCCATATTTGTCCTTAGTTCCACTTTAAATAAATATATAACAAAATGTACATTTATGTCTCTCCACCATAACAATAATGTTGAATATTGTTTGCTTTTTATTATATTCAAAATTAAGACTATTTACATATATGGACATTTGGAAATGTTTTAAATCATTATACATGAATCCAAAAGTTAAATTTGAGAATGAAGAATAAACAAGTTTTAGAATACAGAAACAATCATACCGTATTTCATTTCAGTAAAACGTCTTCTTGGCAGGTGTTTCATATACAAATACAGCTCCACCTTACCAAGCTCTAGTGTGCAACTTGGTGTTGCATTAAAATGCAATTAAATCCTTTGATGCATTACTCTGTATACAGCATACATATGTAGATTTCAATCTTATTTATCTTCAAAGTTTAAGCAATAAGCATAGTCAAATGCATCTCCCCATTTAGTTATTTATATAAAAAGCTGTTCTGATTACAACTTTAATTGCATACTTTTTTAAGCAATAAATAGTGTAAATTTTAGCTAAACTGTCTACCTTACCACATATTATAATTGTCAGTTTAATACAGTATTAAAACAAGAGCAATTGAAGAATATATTTAGTTTAGAAAATATGCAGTTTTTTAAATCATTCTGAGTGTTCTATTGTGTTGTGTAGGCAGCATTCACGTGTGTATTACCTCAGTTCAGTAGTATGTTGGGCTCAATACATGATCCTTATATGTAAAATTTTCAAGCATTCTTTGGTGTGTCTATGATGGCATAGGAGGATGCAAAGACTCAAACTATGCAATGCAGTGCCTTTTATTCAAGAGGTAATTCAGGATTAATAAAGATGGATAACCCAGATGATACCGATACAATAAAATGCTAATAACTAAAAAATAAATGCTTGGTGGTCTATTTACCAAGCAGTGATAACACCTGCCGTTTATCAAAATGGTTACCATACAGAAATCATCAATTTCTCTTGTTGTCCCTATGATTTTATAATGTACAATGTCCCGTATACTGTTTTGGAGACTGCTGTGTGTTTGCAATTTCTGAATGTGCGATAAGCTATCCTTATCGTAATTTGTGAAAAGAAAGTCATAACATATCTTTGTTATATTTACCAGTCCCAGACTCTTCTCACAATGTACTTGTGTACATGCAACTCACTTTTCTTGGACATACACTGTACATAATTAGTTCTATACATGCACACTAGTGTATTACACTTCATAACACATCAACAAAGACTATTTTTGTCATTTCACGGATAGTCCACTTTAATAAACTGTAGCAGTACAACATAGTGTGTTTTCAATGGTGCAGCGAAACAGAAAGCTAATTACCACAGGAAAAATATATGATAAATAGACTTATTAATGAGCATTATATTACCAATACTGTTAGGGGTATATTTACTAAAGGTCGATTTTAATTGTGTGTGATTTAGCACCAGAAACACAACATCGATGTTGATCGATTTTTTAAATAGATCAAAATCGATTAAAATTGACCTTTAGTAAATTTACCCCTTTGCCTCAATGTTAACTCTCAGAGATATTTGCACTGAACTTTCTTTAGGCATACTCCCACCTTTTCCCATTTGCTAATGTACCTTCAAAAAACATCAGTGTGGACTTAGCCTCTGTATCTGCCCTATGCTCACTTCTTAAAGAATACACATTGACCCTATTCAATAAGTGAGGGGTATTACACCTCTACGACTAGATGCATTATAATGTTTTATGGTTTTATGCTGAGTTAGTTTTATATATAGTAGAAGGAATTCTTATGGTAACAAAATGAAGTAAGTTGTTATACACCCACAATGAACTATAAATCCAGCTAACCTCATAAACATTGCATGCCTCCCTTCACCATCCAAGTCACTAAAATGTGCCTTATGGAATGCACGCTCTGTCTGCAATAAGCTAACATCCATCCACAACCTCTTTATTTCAACCAACCTCAACCTTCTGGCAATAACAGAAACATGGCTTACACAATCAGACACTGTCTCCCCTGCTGCACTTTCACATTCTTCCCTGCTGCACTTTCACATGGTAACCTACACTTCTCACACACCTCCAGGCCTGGTAATTGTAAAGGAGGTGGGGTAGGAATATTACGCTCCTAATCTTTCACATACACAATTCTTCCACAGGTACCTTCACTCACATTTACATCATTTGAAGTACATTCTATCAGGACTTTCACCCCTTTCTCTCTGCGAGTTGCTGTTATCTATCGCCCACCTGGGCCACCTCAATAATTTCTGGAACACTTTTCTGCCTGGCTCCCTCAATTTCTATCCTCAGACATCTCCACCATCATTATGGGTGATTTCAATATTCCCATTGACAGTCCACAATCTGCTCATGCCTCCAAACTACTCTCTTTAACATCCTCTCTCGGCCTCTCCCAATGGACTGACTCCTCTACTCATCAGGAGGGCCACTGTCTTGATCTTGTATTCACCAGACTATGCTCAGTTTCTGATTTCACTAATGCTCCTTTCCCTCTCTCAGATCACAACCTTATCACCTGCACACTCTCCTCCATTACATCAACATCATTGAAATCAACCAAACCTAAACCTAAAACCTGTAGAAATATTAATGCCATTAACCTTCAACAACTATCTACCTCTCTACAACAACAACTTTCACCAATTTCTACATTCACTTCTCCTGAGACTGCTGCATCACACTTAAACCAGATTCTAGAAAAAACCCTCGATGAAGTAGCTCCAGCTACCCATCACACACCACGTAGAGTTAGACGTCAACCGTGGCATTCTAGCTTAACAAGGCATCTACAAAAACTCTTGCGTAAAGTTGAACGTCAGTGGCGAAAGTCTCATACTCCAGGTGACTTCCTCACATATAAGACTATCTACAACTCTTATCGTACTGCTCTGGACACTGCCAAACAAACATATTACCCATCTCTAATCTCTACTCAAACTTCTAACCCCAAGCGACTTTTTAATACATTTAAACTCCTTCTTACCCCTCCATCACCCAAACCACTTGCTACTATCTATGCACAAGATCTTGCTTCCTATTTTAGGGATAAGATTGATAAGATCCGAAATTAAATGGTAGGCTCTTCCTCAGCTAGTGACCTGCTCAATTCCCTACCTGAACCCTCTGGCACATTCTCTTCATTTGATCTCACAAACGAAGATGAAGTATCTACACTCTTCTCATCATCCTACTCTATTAACTCTCCTCTAGATCCTATACCCTCATAAATCAGTAAAGCTCTGTCTCCTGTGCTTATCCCAACCCTAACTAAAATCAGTAATCTCTCTCTCTCTCTACTGGCAACTTTCCATCACTGTTTAAGCATGCAGTGATTACTCCCATTCTGAAAAAATGAAATTCTGACCCTAATAGTCTCTCAAATTACCGTCCTATCTCCCAGCTCCCATGCCCCTCCAAGCTACTTGAGAGACTTGTCTACAACCGCCTCACACACTTTCTTAACTCACACAACTTATTGGACCCACTTCAGTCCGGCTTTCGTTCCCAACACTCCACAGAGACAGCACTGACTAAGGTAGTAAATGATCTTGTCACTGCCAAGGCTAAAGGCCATTACTCACTCCTAATTCTTCTAGATCTCTCTGCTGCTTTTGACACTGTTGACCACTCTCTTCTCATACAAACACTGCAATCCCTAGGTCTTAAGGACACAGCTCTTTCTTGGTTTTCTTCTTACCTATCTGATTGCTCTTTTACTGTTTGTTTTTCTGATTCTGCCTCCTCTTCGCTACCTCTATCAGTTGGAGTACCGCAAGGCTCTGTCTTAGGTCCTTTACTATTCTCAATCTATACCACCTCTCTTGGCAAAGTAATCTGCTCTTTTGGATTTCAGTACCATCTGTATGCGGATGATACTCAAATCTACCTATCCTCTCCAGATTTATCTCCATCTGTATTGGTCCATGTCACTGAATGTCTTTCTGCCATTTCATCTTGGATGTCATCTCGTCACCTGAAACTTAATATTTCTAAAACAGAATTAATTATATTTCCACCGGCCAATAACAGTTACCAACTTGATCTCTCTATCACTGTTGATACCTCGACCATCCACCCCACCCCACAAGTTCGCTGCCTTGGAGTCATCCTTGACTCTGAACTGTCCTTTGATCCCCATATTCAATCTGTCTCAAAATCATATTATATACATTTAAAAAACATATCCAAAATTTGACCATATCACACACAAGACACTGCAAAAACTCTAATCCATGCATTTATTATTTCCCGCATTGACTATTGTAATAGCCTCCTTACTGGTCTTCCCAAAAACAGGCTATCACCATTACAATCCATTATGAATGAAGCTGCAAAGCTTATCTTCCTTGCGAAATGTTCTTCTTCTGCTGCCCCGCTCTGTCAGTCCCTCCATTGGTTGCCGGTTTTATACCGTATTCAATACAAAATACTTTCACTTACACATAAGGCTATTAACCAAACCACACCAACATACATCTCTTCACTCATCTTAAAATATCTCCCAACCCGACCTCTCCGCTCAGCACAAGATCTGCATCTCTCATCCCCATGCATTACTTGCTCCCATTCATGCTTACAGGACTTTCTTCGTGCTGCACCCACTCTATGGAATAACCTACCTCGCACAATAAGACTTTCCTCTAGTCTCCAATCCTTCAAGCATTCCCTGAAAACTCACCTCTTCAGGCAAGCTTATCAGATTCCAGAACCTCCCACATAACCTTCATAGCTTCCATATCTAATTACATCCCCTTTTACAGTCCACACACAATCTCACACATCGTCTTTCTCTCACATCCTCATGACATTTGGTCAACATTCCTGTGTGACTGGATCATGCAGCCAACCAAGAAACTGTGCATTCTGGCTGGTCCAAAATGCAATATATAGCACCTATCCTTTTGTATCAATGCCTTTTTCCCTATAGATTGTAAGTTTGCGAGCAGGGCCTTCCTACCTATATATCTGTCTGTTATTATCCAGTTTTGTTCTATTAATGCTTACATTTGTAAAGCGCAACGGAATATGCTACACTATATAACAAACTGTTAATAAATAAATAAAAATAAATAAATATTTTAACCATTTTAGCTAGGAAGAAAAGGTTAACTTATACTTATTTTTTTTATCTCTGTTACAACGCTTTGAACAAACCCGAAAATAACTCTAACTTGATTTTTTTTAATTCTTATATATGGTATAGGGATACCAAATATCTAGTATTGCCTTGCAAGTGTCACGGCCATGGTATTTCAGCATGGTGCTAGGCGGGTGTTACCTGTGAGGTCGTTGTGGCACGGGCTGTCTGGTGGCGGAGCTGGTGTCTGGCTGGGGGCTTTGGCTGCACACATTGTTGTGCGGGCCTGTTATCACTCTGCGCTGGTAAGGCCTGGCGGCATCTCCATTCCGTTTGGCATGGGCACCGACATTTTGCCTTCTGGCCATGTGATACGGCTGGCCAATCCTGGTGAGTCACATGTTCCCTCCGGCTAGTAACAGCATGGCATGGGGTATTTAGGAAGGTTCAGTGCCTTCCTTCTTTGCCAGTGCAATGTGTATCTCAAACTAGCTGAGAGGGAGTTCTCTGTGCTTATCCTGTTCCTGTGAAATTCGCTGTCTGCCAGTCTGTTTGTCAGCTCCTTGCTTCCGCTTGACTACCCCACTTCCTCCATCACCCTTGCCCATACCTGAGTGCCTGAGCCTGCTGACATCCTGCTCATTTGCCTTAGTTCACTACCTGCATACCTGGCTTATTATTTTTTTCTGCATCACTACCTGCATACCTGGTTGATTATTCCAGTCTCACTACCAGCACAACTGGACAGTTCTAATTGTTTCTACTTGGACATTAACCCATTACTCCCACCACAGAACTCTAGTGCATGTTTATATATACCTGGACTTTTATTTACTGCCATATTTTTTGTCTACTCAAGCACTTATTAAAAACCTAATTTTATATTCAAACCTGCTTCTGTGATCGCTCCTGCTTCCACCCCGGGTCCACAAACAACCCAGAACTTAACAGTTTGCACTGGCCACAAGGAGCCGGCCACGGATCAGGAGTCAGGAGTGGATTTGTTCCGGTGCATTTCTGGTCGTTTAGAAAATCTGGAAAACATGCAGCATCAGATGGCTCAATTCCTGCAAGAGATGTCTATGTGACAGGATAGTTTGCAAACTTCCTTTTCTACCCCTGGAGAACCAGCAACTACATCCGCATCAGCGTCTGAGAAAACAGGAGGCAGATCATCTTCCTGCTTACATCTTCCTTTACCAAGTAAATTTGATGGCAACCCTAAACTCTGCCGAGGATTCCTAAATCAGTGTGACATACATTTTACCCTGCAGCCTGACAACTTTCTAACGGCAAGAAATAAAGTGGCTTATATAGTCTCTCTGTTATCCGGCCAGGCCTTGGAATGGGCTTCCCCACTCAGGGAGCACTCAGATCTGCTGCTGGATAATTATGCAGGCTTTGTGTCATCCTTCAGGAGGATTTTCGATGAACCTGGGTGTACTGTATCAGCATCATCAAACATCATGACACTGAGACAAGGGGTCCATCCTGTCAGTCAATATGCCGTGCAATTTAAAATTTTAGCATAAGAGCTCAAATGGAATGCGGAAGCCCTCACCTCGGGCTTCTGGCATGGGTTGTCAGACTGACTAAAGGATGATCTAGTCACTCGAGAGCTTCCTACTAATCTGAACGACATGATTTTGTTGTGTATCAAAGTTGACCTACGC
The DNA here is from genome assembly GCA_031769625.1 of Taudactylus pleione. Classification (NCBI taxonomy): domain Eukaryota; kingdom Metazoa; phylum Chordata; class Amphibia; order Anura; family Myobatrachidae; genus Taudactylus; species Taudactylus pleione. Next base: position 8,736,452 of record JAUIMM010000115.1, read on the forward strand.
TTCAGGGAACGTCAAGCTGAAAAACACAGAACTGACCGGCAAAGGTCTTTTGCCCACTCCATTTCTACCCGTCCCATTCCTTCTCCTACTGAAGAGGAGCCTATGCAGGTGAATCATACACACCTCTCCAAAGAAGAATGTCAGAGAAGAATGCAAAAGAACCTCTGTCTGCACTGCAGAGAGTCCAGTCACCTGCTGATCTCCTGCCCCCGTAAACCGGGAAATGCCAAATCCTAACTGACCCTGGAGACATCAAGTTAGGAGTTATGAGCCCGTCTCCAAAAATTAAAGATTTCACAATTACCCTAGCTTTGGGTCTTAAACCCAAACCTGTCTTTGCTACTGCTCTACTTGACTCGGGAGCAGGCGGAAATTTCATAGCGTCTAGTATCATAGATAAATTTCAGATTCCATGCCATCTCTCTGACCTCTATAGACAGACGCCCTCTAACTAACGGGATAGCCACCAAGGAGACTTGGGGCACTTCATTCTGAGTCCTTAAAATTCCTGGTGATATCAGAGGCTTCTCAAGAAATTGTTCTAGGTCTACCATGGTTGCGTCAACATAATCCCAGGATAGATTGGAGTTCTATGCAGATTCTGTCATGGGGTATGGACTGTCAGAAATCCTGTCTTCCAAAAATTCGACCTGTAAGAAAGACTGTTCCATTAGTTTCCATTAGTTTCTCCTGCCATTCCCAAGGAATATCAGATGTTCGCCGACGTGTTCTCTGAGCAGCAAGCAAATATCTTACCTCCTCATAGGGAATTGGACTGTCCAATTGAAAAGATACCTGATAAGATACCACCTCGTGGTCGTACCTATGTGCTGTCCTTACCTGAGACTCAAGCCATGACCGAGTACATCCGGGACAACCTGGCAAAGGGGTTCATTCGCCCCTCTACTTCACCTTCCGGAGCTGGGTTTTTCTTTGTTGGCAAGAAGGACGGTGGTTTAAGACCATGTATCGATTATCAAGGCCTTAATGACATTACTGTAAAGAATTGATACCCTCTTCCACTGATTACTGAGTTGTTTGATAGGGTCAAGGGCTCTGTCATTTTTTCTAAATTAGATCTGAGAGGGGCTTACAATCTCATTCGTATTCAAGCTGGCGATGAATGGAAGACCGCTTTTAATACCAGAGATGGACATTTCGAATATTTAGTAATGCCTTTTGGATTGTGCAATGCCCCTGCTGTCTTTCAGAGTTTCGTTAATGAGATTTTCCGGGACCTGTTACATGTTTCAGTTGTTGTCTATCTGGACGAAATAGTGATTTTTTAATCCTCTGTAGCTAAACATCATGAACATGTTAAAGAAGTTTTGACCCATTTGAGAGAGAACCACCTTTACTGCAAACTGGAGAAGTGTATCTTTGGAGTGCCCAGTGTACCTTTTCTCGGCTATGTAATTTCTGGCTCTAGTTTGGAAATGGACCCCAAGAAGGTTCAAGCAATTCTGGATTGGACCTGACCTCAGACACTGAAAGCCATCCAGAGATTGTTGGGCTTCACCCATTATTATAGATGCTTCATTAAGGGATTTTCTACATTGCTGGCTCCCATTACAGCCTTGACCCGCAAAGGTGCTAATCCTGCCCAATGGTCACCTGAGGCAGAGTCTGCTTTTCATCTTCTAAAACAGGCCTTTATCTCAGCACCTGTTCTTCAACAACCAGATCTGGAAAGGCCTTTTTTGTTGGAAGTAGACGCATCATCTGAAGCTGTGGGAGCAGTCCTGTCTCAACATTATGAGGACAATCGAGTCCATCCTTGTGGGTTTTTTTCTAAAAAATTCTCACCTGCCGAAAGGAACTACGCCATAGGTGAGCAAGAACTACTAGCTGTAAAGTTGGCGTTGAAGGAATGGAGATATTTGCTAGAAGGCACTAAGTTTACATTTACTGTATTTATGGACCATAGAAATCTCCTATTTCTCAAAAACCTTCAATGTGTGAGTCCTCGTTTGGCCCGCTGGGCAATATTCTTTGACAGGTTTCAGATCACCCTGACCTTCCGGTCTGGAGCACTTACTCAGAAGGCTGATGCCCTATCGAGATCTCTCCTCTGTGATGATCAATCTGAAAATCAAAGCAATACCCCTGTCTTGGAATCAAGAGTTTTCGCCGCATTACAGGTTCAGTCTCCTACAGGAAAATCGTTTGTGGCCCCGGAATTAAGGAAACGGCTTCTCACTTGGGCACATTCCTCTCACTTCGCAGGGCACTCAGGCACTCGGAAGACCTTGGAGTTCCTGAAAAGGCACTATTGGTGGCCTTCTATGAAGGCAGATATAATGGAGTTCATCTCTTCCTTCTCCTCCTGTGCCCAGCATAAATAATCATGACAAGCTCCAGCTGGGGAATTGCTTCCACTACCTACTCCATCACATCCATGGACGCATCTCTCCATGGATTTCATCACAGACCTGCCAGTCTCTCAAGGCTTCAATAATATCTGGGTTGTAATAGATTGATTCTCTAAGATGGTCCACTATCTACCTTTGAAGAAGTAACCTTCTGCTCCTGACCTGGCACAGATGTTCGTTCAACACATATTTCGTCTTCATGGCCTTCCTGCCAAAATTGTCTCTGTCTGTGGTGTGCAGTTTACTGCAAAATTTTTCCACGGCCTACCATCCGCTAAGCAATGGCTGAACTGAGAGAGTTAATCAAGATCTAGAGACTTTCTTAAGAATCTTTATGACATCTTCCCAGGACAATTGGGCTGCCTTGCTGCCGTGGGCCAAGTTTGCACATAATGCTTCCTACCACTCGTCAACTAACCAAATGCCATTTCAGGTTGTTTATGGCCTTCATCCTCGTGTTCCCGAATTCCGAAGCCTGCCTCTTTTTAATGCTCCGGCCGTGGAGGACACGGTGCGGAATTTTGCTGCCATCTGGACTCAAGTACGGTCTGATTTGCTGAAGGCATCCTCTCGCTACAAGACCTAGGTTGATAAGAAGCGTAGAATAGTTCCAAGCATGCAAGTTGGAAACCAGGTTTGGTTGTCCACCCGGAATCTTCGCCTAAGAGTTCCTTCAATGAAATTTGCACCCCGTTTCATTGGTCCCTTCACCATAACAGAAGTCATTAATCCAGTGGCCTATCGTTTACTGTTACCCCCATACCTAAAAATTCCTAATTCCTTCCATGTTTCCTTATTAAAGCCCCTGGTTCTGAATAGGTTCCATAATGCTCTACTTGCTTCTCCTCGAGTTCAGACGGAGAGCGGAGTTGAGTTTGAGGTCGCCCAGGTCTTGGATTCTCGTCTACGCAGAGGTCATTTACAGTATTTGCTGGACTGGAAAGGTTACGGTCCTGAGGAACATTGCTGGACCGATGCTTGTGATGTCGACGCTCCCACGCTCAGCAGGAGATTTCATTCTGCCCATCCGGAGAAGCCTGGTGAGTGTCTTGAGACCACCCCAAAAGGGGGGGGTACTGTCATGGCCAGGGTATTTCAGCATGGCGCTAGGCGGGTGTTACCTGTGAGGTCGTTGTGGTGCGGGCTGTCTGGTGGCGGAGCTGGTGTCTGGCAGGGAGCTTTGGCTGCGCATGTTGTTGTGTGGGCCTGTTGTCACTCTGCGCTGGTAAGACCTGGTGGTGTCTCCGTTCCATTTGGCATGGGCACCGACATTTTGCCTTCTGGCCATGTGACGCGGCTGGCCAATCCTGGTGAGTCACATGTTCCCTCCGGCCAGTAACAACATGGCATGGGGTATTTAGGAAGGTTGAGAGCCTTCCTTCTTTGCCAGTGCAACGTGTATCTCAAACTAGCTGAGAGGGAGTTCTCTGTGCTTATCCTGTTCCTGTGAAATTTGCAAACTGCCTGTCAGCTCCTTGCTTCCGCTGGACTACCCTGCTTCCTCCATCACCCTTGCCCATACCTGAGTGCCTGAGCCTGCTGACATCCTGCTCATTTGCCTTATTTGCCTGCATACCTGGCTTATTATTTTTTTCTTGGACATTAACCCATTGCTCCCACCACAGAACTCTAGTGCACGTTTATATATACCTGGACTTTTATTTACTGCCATATTTTATGTCTACTCAAGCACGTATTAAAAAACCTAATTTTATATTCAAACCCGCTTCTGTGATTGCTCCTGCTACCACCCCGGGTCCACAAACAACCCAGAACATAACAGCAAGTATTCAGTGTAGTAATCTCAATTGACATGAAAACAGTACAGATTTGCCTCATACACCTTTGCTCTAGGCACGCCAAATAGCCCCTCTTGGCTCGCCAGAGAATCCATTTGTTAAAAATTGCATTTGTTTCACACCACTAAAAACTACAAAACAAAAGAGGTGACAAAACTTCATTGCTAGTGTACACTGCCCACTGGGGTCTCCGGTACTTGTACATTTGTGAGCGACTACAGTAAGTCACAAATCTGTGTAAAAAAGTTTCCAATATGAGCGGCTATTCCTCCCACCACTTTCCATTATGCTGAATCTGCAAATTTGTATATAAGTTGTACAAATTATTTTGAGACAAAAGTCACAACCAAGTGTCTCTGGAACACTGTGAGCAACGTTGTATGTAGCTATGAACCAACTAATATACATTAGTTAAAAAGTATGCTGTGCTACCACTGTGTCAGAGGTCTAAGTCGCGCCAAGCGTATTGCTGTATGGTGCTTGGTGTATGAGGACACATTTGCATTTAGTTTTAAATGCTGATTTTGCTGTACACGTCATGATGCCATGAACCAAATGAAATAACTCTTAGCTGCCATGCTGTACCCTACTGCTGTATTTGACAGCTGTATATGGGAGATTGGGTGCTTGAACATTTCACTACCAGGTGATGTGTTTCTCCTTTGTAATCTGCAACCTTGTTCGAATTATTCAACAATTGTCACTGACTAATCCATTCTGTCTACATTCCTGAGAGTAATAGGAGCACTGTACAATCCTTCAAGAGGCATTGCAGGAATCACAACTGTCAGTAAGCACACAGAGGGTCTTTCTCAACCACCTAGGCTAACACTGTCCTGGTAAAAGACATAAATAAAGGTGTCTATGTACTAAGCCTGGGAGAGAGATAAAGTGGACAGAGATAAAGCAACAACCAATCAGCTCCTAACTGTAACTTTACAGGCTGTGTTTGAAAAAAGGCTGTTAGAAGCTAATTGTGAATGTAATTTCCATATGTTTTTCACATTTTTAAGTAATTGACCCATTCACCAATATAGTAATACAGGAAATATCATGGATATCTTCTGCATGCACTAAATACCTGATGTTGCCATCTCCAGACACTAGTTTGGGTGCGACAAATCATCAAGCTCCGAAAAAGAAATGTTATTTTGGAACTTGAGTGGGGGAACTGACACCATCTTCATGTAGTTTTAGCATACTGAGCTGCTCTCTTTCCTATAAGAAGGAGATCCGGATTGTGAAGAGAGATCCATCTGTAATTACCCTGCCAGGATCAGACTCAGCAATGTAAACTGTCGCTGCTGTCAGGGATAAACAGAATGATGACTACACCCAGGGTAGGTGTACTAAGCCTTAGAAAGAGATAAATGGAGATAGTTAAAGTACCAAGCAATCAGATCTTAACTATCATTTTTCAAACACAGCCTGTAACATGGCAGTTAGGAGCTGATTAGTTGGTACTTTATCCGTCTCCACTCTCCGAGTCTTAGTACATCTCCCGATTAATCTGTATATCTATAAGTAATATACTATGAAAACAGGGCTAGTTCAAAACTTAAATAATGTTACCGTATTGCATATTGTGATGAATAACCCATAGTCAACACAAGTCACTTACTTTATACCTCTTCTTATCAAAACCTTACAATAGGCCTTAAAATAAATCAACAGGAGAACAAAAGAGTCCTCATTAATATTGCTGACCCTGCAATTATAAAATTGCAGGTAGCACCTCACATTGTGCTTAGGGTGTGCAATCTAGGGCCTCCCCCCTATGCATTATGTGTTATGTGTATGTATGTGTATGGAAGGACGAGACTCATTCTACCTTGATTAGCACCCCTCCCACCTGTTCCTGGATGTTTTTAATTAGCAAGGAGTCCTTGCACTTTAACACTGCACATCTAATGAGGCACAATGAGGGTAAGATCTACTAAATATATGCTATGTGCTAGTTTTTGGGACTGGGTTTGGGGCGCGGGGCTCTCTGGGCTGGTGTGGCTGGACTGTTTCATGGCATCATAATGTACACTTTTATCACCTCTTTAGTTTGTTTTTAATATATGTAGCACTTCTTACACTTTTAGTTATAACCTCTTACTTATGTAAGACTTCACACATAGTTAAAGAAATATTGTTTACTTGTTCTATATAAGTGTTAGGGACCTGCCTGATACAGGTCACCTGGACGCTGTGGGCAGGTCCATTATTATGGCCATTATTATTATAAGAACCTCTTTGATGCAATTCAACAGAATTATTATTAGGTTTAGCATTGTTAGAGAGTGTGCACTTGCAATTTTTCCCTTTTTTTGATTGCAATATAAATATGTAATCAGTTATTTAATACAGTATATGCCCTATTCCTATTATTTTTATAATGCAGAGGAAGTTATTCTGAACTACATGAACAAGTTTAAATAAACCTTGACTCTGTCTGTGGTACCCCTATATTGCAGATAATATGGGTATAGAAATTCAAACTTATGACATTATAAAATGTTTTATTGTTTACAGCTTGATCATTAATGTTCATGCTAATATTTTTTTGTCAGACATGGAGAAAGTGTATACTGTATACTCGTTGGTGTTTTCTATGTATGTGCAAAAATGGAGGTAATGTCAAAATTTGAAATCCCATCTCACCATCTTTGATTCAATTGGATACAATAATATTATTCAAAGTATTGTTCAAAAATAGTGACTCAAATTAAAAAGAAAAATGTAAAGCTAAATTTACCCATTTGAATAGTGAACTTTGAATGCTTTTTCATTTTCGGATAATCATACGGTATGTAGGTTTTTTTTTCCCGAACAATGATATTGCTCAATAACTTTGCGCTTCATGCTCTGCGTTACTGCCCAGATGATGAATGAAGAAACTGATATACGTTTGCAATAACCCTTTTTACTTTCATTGCATGACAAAACTATTTTAAATATGTCACTGAAATGCACTTACCAGTTTCTCAATAAAAATAAAGACTGTTCTTGATAGCAGAACTTGCCTGTTGATCTAAAGTGCCCTTTTTGCTATGTAAAATAATGTTGCAAGGGGACAAGGTTTGATATTTCACAGAATCCTACACAATTATCATGCATGTGTATATAATAAAATTAATTCTGTGTCTCTGCATAGTAGCCCGCGGCAAACTGTGTACAATCAGTTTTGTATGTATAATAGATCACAGAGTTGTTCATGAATAATACAAATGCATTGAACAGATACCAGTGAGTGAGGATGTTTGTCTTTGCATGGAATCGAAGTGAACATGTAATATTGTGATAATATATATTTGATGAATTCAGGTCTGACTTGCCATTGCCATAGCCTGCTAATTTCCTGACAAGGGTTGCCACAATAATTGAGTTTCCAATAACATTATGATTATTTGCCCATGATAATTTAATTGTAAGGTATTTTTAATATTGTAATATTGTAGCTATGTGATTATTATGCATCCTTATGCAGATTTTCAGAGTGACTTGGAGCATAACTCTGCATTTATAACTTAATTTGTCATATTATTGCATATATATTCTTGAAAATACTCATTAATGCAAAGTAGGGAGAAAAAGATGAAAACTATATTGCATTTGCTTTTTAGTTCAAACCACCCTAAAAATGTATTAATTTTAACCATGGCTTTAATTGTTTTGTGATTAGCAGGACAATATTAAACTGTAAATTGTGTTTCCGTTGATTTATATATTACATAAAACACAATTTACAACTTTGGTCTGTATTCTAATAATTTTATTTAACATAAAAAATATTATAACTGTGTTGCCTATTTGAATTTGCTGCATCAATAACTATTACCTTTATTTTAATATTGATTACACTTTTTATAAACTGTAACTTACAGTTTAATATCATGCTCCCTCTTTCATAGTATGTGATATATTTACATTCCCCATTACCCAACATCTACTTTTATCAGTGAGAGATGTCAGTCACTACTTTTTTCATTAGTCAGAATGGGCATTAAATAATATATTATTAATGAATACTAATATTGATTAAATAACAAATTATTAGTTGAACTAACGATTAACCATACTGCATGATGTTTTATTCACATCATGGGCCAGATGTAATGGGATGCGATTTTGTAAAAAATGCGAGTTTAGCGCTAAACTCAAATTTTTTACACACTCGCAAATGTAACAGGGTGTGACTATACATAAACTTGCATATTTCTTGCTTTACTATTACGTGCGAAAAACAATCTCGCATCTAGATATTTTCCCATTCACTCGCACACTATACTGCATGAAAATTCACAAAAACAATAGACCAGCTTCAGACAAGCGAGTCTTGCCTGAGCAGGTTGGAATAACACAGAAACATGCATATGAAATACGTGCATGTTTCTATGTGTTAAAAAAAAGTTACATTTTAAAAAATTACATGCCCCTCCCAAGAAGCATAACCAGCCCCGAGCTCTGTACAGCCTGTCCTGGTTCTTAAAATACAAGGGAAATAAAATGTGTAGGGGACCCCTATGCATTTTTTCCCCTGGATTTTAAGAACCAACACTCGGCTCTATAGAGCCTGTCCTGGTTCTTAAAATACAGGGAAAAAATGCGTAGTGGTAACCTGTATTTTAAGAACCAGCACTGGGCTCTGGTGAGCCGGTCCTGGTTGTGGAAACACAGGGGAGTAAATGAGTAGGGATCCCCTGTATTTTCCATAAATAGCACTGGACTCTTTCTAGTGAGGGTGTCATGCCACAACCAGGGGAACCCTTTCATTGCATCCCCCAGCCAAAGCATTATACCTGACTGCTAGTCTGACCAGGCCAGGGATCCCTGGGGAGGTAAGGACCCCCCAATAAAGGGGTCACCTTCTCCATGGCACCCCAGGCCTGGGCTGAGAGGCCAGGGCTATCCCTGTCGGTGGGTGCCAGGTTGATTGTGTATAGTGTGATGTAAAAAATAAATTAAGTAATATTGTCTTTTGTTGGTGAACTACAGGTCCCATCAAGTCTTCACCACATGCAGGTACTTGGAGAACCACAAGTACCAGCATTCAGAGCATTAAGGGCTCACTGGTACCTGTAGTTCACCTGCAAAATTAAATATTAACATAATGACAAGACTCACTCTGTGACAGTAAAGTTTTATTAAAGCATACATGCACACTCACACTCATGCATACTCACCTAGAATCCTTGTAGCCAATCATATCCCCTTGTCCAGTAGAAATTCATGACACCTGTAACAAAAAAAATCAATACTCACCTAATCCTAGCGTAGAATTCATCCTCTTCGGTCCATGTAGGTATCCAAATGGGTTAAAAAAATTAACTACCAGCCTGCAGGGCAGCCTGACCCTGATGTGGTCAATCTCGCAAGGCGAAACGATCGCCATCTACCCTTTCCTGAACCTGACGCTGCTGTCTCCGGAACCTGACCGCTAAAGCACAGTGATGCAGGGGACGGTGATATAATTGTTTAGCGTCTTCTGATATCTTCCTTGTTACTCGATTCATTAATTACCCACACATAGATAGCATTATCTACTACTAGAAAAATTCTGTTTCACACTCTCTCATCAAAGACTTCAACTTCTTGGCGCTGCGCTGTCGGTTGACATCAGTGCTGACAGACTAGTTCTTGCCACAACTGGAGAAGTGTATCTCCTTCTATCTTTCACCCTAGGCTGGGCCACGTAACTCTCTCACCTGGACTTTTTCAAGTTTGACTACTTAGTGCTATCTCAAACCTTAATAAAGTATCAGGTGATATAGATGTTGCTGTAAAAAATATAGTTTTATTGTTGTTGTGTTAATCAAAAACCTTACAGTAATGGTTATGTGAAACCTGAATTGATACTACCGTAATAAACTGTGGGTAATATATTTGGTGTAAAACCACCCACAGAATTATGTGAGCCACAGTGTGGCTGGTATACTACAGTATGTGATTCTATTCACTTACTCGCAATAATACAAATCTTGGTTACTTCTTTTATATATGTTTTTCTCAAGATTGCAGCAGTGTACAAAATAGCATTTTACATGTGTCACTAAGAGATGCTCTGCTGAGAGCCACGAAGGCATAAGATTATAACACACCTGGCATCTTTTTCCTCAAGTATTTATTTCTTTGAAAAGGTTATGCTACATACTTTTTCAGACTGTACGTACCCTATCTTGCACTAATGTATATAACTGGTTGTGTTGTACCAGGAATTTAAAAACTACATCTTTACCTAAATTGTTAATCATATGTAAATTGAATACAGTTGTGTGTGACCATCATTGAAAGGTGCTATCAAGCGATACTCACTGGGAGCTATCAACATACAGTATTTGACTATAACACACCTGTCATCCCTGTCTTTTTGTTTTCAGCACTAAGATACAATAGGGTCCATTTGTTGCTAGGAATTAACAGCAACATTTGTATCAAAGTTACATTGAGTATGTAATTGGTGTGTCTGATAAGCCAGTATTCTTTTCCTAACTTTAGAGACTTCTCAGGGTGTTTAACATCTTTGAGGGAAATTAGAATCCCCAGCTGTCTGATGCTTTGAGAATCTATCATACATTATAAAAGAATATTTTATCCATACATTGTGATGTGGAGACAGCAGTAATACCTTTGAAGTGGGTGGGATTATTGACGTAAATATTTGTGACATAGATTTAATTTTTCTAGCTATGTCTATATATGTAGTACCATGCATTCTTAGTAATATAGGAATTTGTAAGTATCTATAAGATATGAAAGTAATGATATCTAACAAAAAAATACTCACCTGTATCTATAGGGTGTAATTCTTTGAGAAAAATTCAAATAATCCCATTTTTAGTACTTTATATTTTCTACCTACTATAAAGTATACAGCAAAAGTTCAGTTTTAATCTAATTACAGACACACAAGAGTGTCCCCAACCAAGATTCTTCTTTCTCTCCCTATAAACATCTATTTATCTCTGACTCAGGAGAGCACCAATCCTTATAAATAAGCAATCTCCTTTTTGCCTGCTAATGGAATCTATTTGGTTCTTTATATAACATCAACATTATTGTCTACAGTAATCGATTTACCATCTTTAAGTGGACTAGGCATGATTGTCTTTTTCTAGTGCAGATTCCAAATCTATTCATAATTTTAAGAACCAGGACAGGCTCTACAGAGGCCAGGGCTGGTATAATTGCTTGTAGACATGGAAGCCTTCACAGATCTCATCAATCTGTGAAGGCTTTTGTATACAGTAACTTGCACCTTTAATGCTAGTTGCATTAAAAGGTGTGAGAGCTTACATAGGTAAATACTCACAAGTATTTGCATATTGTAATAGCCTTGAACTCAAAAGTTTGCAGGCTAGTACATTTGCGAGTTCCAGCTCTCACCTTCAAAAAATGCAACAAGATGCAAGTTTTTTTTTACTGAACACTTGCACTCCATTAGATTTGGCCCCACATGTTAATGGGTAAAACAGTTATATAATTAAAAAACATTACATCAAGATTATTATTATTATTATTATTATTATTATTATTATTATTATTATTAATAATAATAATAATAATGGGGTGTAGGCAGTGAATGCAGGGGGAGTGTGTGGGTTCTGCAGGGGTGATGGCAGTGAATGCCAGGGAGAAAGTGTGTATCTGGTTACTGCTAGGTTTTGTAGTGAATGTAGGGGGTAAGTGTATGTCCGTGTGTTGCTGGGGCATTCACAGTCTATGCAGGATGGGAGGGGGGCTGGGTGCTCCTGGAGTGTTGTCAGTGAATGCAGAGGGAGGAGAGCATGTGTCTGGGTACTGCTGGGGTGTTGGAAGTGAATGTGAAGGTGGTAAGAGTGTGTCTGGCTGCTGCTGGGGTGTTAGTAGTGAATGGGTGGGTGGGTGAGACTGGGTGCTGTTGGATTGTTGGCAGTGAATGTTGTTTAGGGGAATTATGTGCCTGAATGTTGCTGGGACATAGGTGTTGGTAGTGAATGCAAGCAGAGATGGGGGCACCAACAACTATCTCACCTCCAGGCTCCTGGTTTGAACTTACGCCTCTGGCTGGGCCTTCATGTACACCTAAAGAAAGGGTTCATACAGTACTGTCCCATCTCCAAAATACTATATGTGACTAATCCTGCTAGCCATTCTTATAAATAATGTTATGGTCTATTAATTCCACTCTAAAATGTTTCTTTTTGTGTAAAATATTTCAGACCTCTGTAGTCTAACTGAAGCAAAAGGGATGAAAGGCTGAGGATCATGAGGATATTGTATAAAATAAGTTCTCATTCTTGAAATGTTGAAATATTTAGTTTTACAAATACAAAAACAATGCTAATAATATGCATAACAAGAAAATTTGTCATGATGGGCTCTGCTGAAACTGTTACTGGACCATCCCTAGGGTTGAGTGGACTGATCTCCAAGTTGGCTCCCTACATGTGTAGCCAAACTGGAAAGTGATCCTGTTGCTTGGCTCTTGTGAGATGTGGTAGGGTCTCGCTGCTGCAAGCCCAGGAGTGATTTTGGCTCTATCAGAACCAAAATCACTCCGACTGACATCACTAGTGATGTCAGTGGGGCCGGCTTCAGACGGTAGGCGTTCCCATGGGAACGCCTCCGTCTGGCAGCCACACCCCCGGCACACCCACCAAAGGGGGCGTGCTGTCAATCAACATCGACAGCACGCCCCCTTTGGTGCGAGACCCGGAGCAACGGAGAGCCCGTCGCTGTCCGGGTCTCACGCATGCGCACGACGGAGCTCCCTCCATCGTGCGCATGCGCAGTAGGGCACCATTGACCCGCTTGCGAGCATCCTTTGCTCACGGGCGGGTCTGAATGACCCCCATAGATCTAGCCTCTACCATAATTACTAATATGGGTAATTTTTTGGCAGACTCTTTGGCATTTGTGTTGCCTTGTTTTCTCTTACTAACATGTATTTTAGGCAAAATATACAATTACCAACACAAAAGCTGCTAACAACTCTTAAAAAAAGAAAGTGCTACTCAATGAATAAAGCAAAGGAAAATGCAGTAGAAACAGAATTCAATGCAGACTAATACAGACTAGCCAGTATTTATTTATGTGCTGTACCTTAACTTTTTCTCTCTGCTGTATTCCCTCTCATGTCTCACTCAGTAATGGGGCAATTGACAAGTATCAAATCAATCTTTTGAATACTGCAAGAAAACAATAGTTTTGAATTTAAATATTTGCGCTATTTCATTGGGACATCAGAGCAAGTGCAAAATAACTGTGGTTGAACTGTCCCCTAAAAGTCTAATAATATGAAACTTTAGGAATGAATAGTGAGACATTTTAAATTTAGACCACTCACTATGGAGCTACAGTAGATGCAGTAGCGTCACTACGGTGGTGTGTGTGTACCCAGCCAGGTGTCACCCTCCTAGGTGTTCTTTGTTCATGTTAGTGTCCCACAGTAGTTGCCCTTATTCACCTTATGTCACTCAGTAGTTCCACTTATTCACATTACATCACACAGTAGAACCTATTCACGTTATGCCACACAGAACCCATTCACGTTATGCAACACAGAGCCCATTCACATTATGCCACACAGTAGTACCCTTTATAAACATTATGACACACAGTAGTAGTGCCCCTTATACATTATTCCACACAGTAATGCCCCTTACACAGTCACACACAATAATTCCCCTTAAAACACATTATGCCACACAATAATGCCCATAATAACACATTATGCCACACAGTAATGCCCCTTACACATTATGCCACACACATTAATGCCCCTTACAACACATTATGCCACACATTAATGCCCCTTACACATTATGCCACACACAGTAATGCCCCTTATAACACATTATGCCACACACAGTAATGCCCCTTATAACACATTATGCCACACAGTTATGCCCCTTATACATTATGCCACACACAATAATGCCCCTTATAACACATTATGCCACACAGTAATGCCCCTCACACATTATTCCACACACAGTAATGCCCCTTATAACACAATATGCCACACCCAGTGATTTCCTTATAACATTAGGTCACACAGTAATGCCCCTAACACATTATGCCACCCCCTGAAACTCACTTCCCCCTGTGTCCCTCCTGCAGCCTCTCACCTCCCCCTGGGTCAGTCCAGCAGTCTTTGTCCTCCCCTATATGCCATCAGCAGGTAATTTGGTACGGGGCCGACAGTGCACCAGCATGCAGCTGCAGCCATGAAGAGATAGTGCCACTGGCATTTCAAATCTGGTGATGGTCATGAGCCAATTGGAGCTTGCGGAATGGCAGCTGCTGCTGATTGGCTGCCAGTCCACGAGCTCTGATTGGCGCGCAACTGGCACCAGATTAAAGGTGATGGTGTCACTGTCTCTTGATGGTGTCACTGTCTCACTGTCTCATGCATCTGCTGCCGCTGTTGCAGATGCATGCCTGTACACCAGCTGTAATCAGCTGGCAGCCATGCACCAAATCAAAACTGCTGCCACCGAGGTCCTCACTAGGTGGCACTGGCCAGACCGGCCCATCTGAAATTTGCCAGAACTACCAGATAGGCAGACCGGCCCTGCATGCAACACACATGCCCTGTACTGGAGCATACATATCCAGTAAATCAGCACTCTTCCTTGGACAGAAATCACCTGTAATTCATCATGTAGTCACTCATGTAGCAGTCTTCAGCACACAGCCTCCTTTTTCTTCTCCCCAGTGTTTCCTCCATGGTAGATGTAGAGTGATGACATCATCACTGTAATGTGTACACCTGGCCCAGCTTTAGGCCTTTCATGGAGTGCTATTAGCCATCAGGACCAAACTCAAAAAGCTAAAAAATAAATAAAAAGGTACAGTATGGGGACTGCATTTGTGCTAGGGAGCAAAGGGACAGCAGCAGATATTTCTCATGTACTGTATATTTAAAATTGTGAAATACTCCAACAGCTGTTTTTGAAATATTGATCACAAAAATATATAGTACATAGATACTTATCATGGGAAAATTTATCAGAAACTACATGTTCAAGTAAATAAATCATACAGATGGAAAACACTTCAGTTCACCTTCTGTGGGTGTCACAGCTATTTCCCATTCACTGTAATAGTAAAATGTTATAGCAGTCTCATTGGTGCTAGTTGCCAAGTCAGGTGAGCTAACTGCTTCAACATATAAATGTATTAGTGCATTGTGGGGGATCATGAAAGGTGTTCATGTTCTACATTCTCAGATTGTGGACTACACTCTGTTTTTATTATTATTAGTAATAGGAATACTAGTAGTTGTCATAGCAACAGTAGCAGCAGCAATGGTTTTGTTATTATTGTTGATAATTTAATTAACTGATTCATAATAAAACACCAGAATCTCCAACAATGAGAGTTTTTTGAGTCTGAAAAACATGCAAGTTTGCTCTGTTGCTTTGTTCTCTGACTCTATTACAATGGCCACATTTAAAAAAGTGTAAGAAAACTCTCACATTTTCTAAACTCTCACCCTATTACATTTGACCCCAGCTATTGACATTGAAAGAAGTGCCTGGAACTTAGGGAGGAGATGGAAGGAGGAGCTCAGGCATCTTAGATTAAGTCTAGGATTTTGAACTATAGCCTATGTGTAAATTGCAGCCATTATTCAGAAGGACCGAGAAGTAGCACTTTAGAAGTAGGATCAATGGTGTATTAGTCAAGCTGCAGAATTACTATCAGATTTGTGATATTGGTAGACCATAGTACCTATTATTACAATAGTCTAGCCAGGGTATTATTATTATTATTATTATTATTATTATTATTATTATTAT
This sequence comes from Taudactylus pleione, assembly GCA_031769625.1. NCBI lineage: Eukaryota > Metazoa > Chordata > Amphibia > Anura > Myobatrachidae > Taudactylus > Taudactylus pleione. The sequence continues at coordinate 8,752,397 of JAUIMM010000115.1, forward strand.
TATTATTATTATGCGTGAAAAGGGATGAATGCTAGACATATTCTAATGGCAGGCAGTTGTTATAGTGTGAATGAGAGTCTCAAATACACTAGTCTGTACTCTATAAATACAGAATTTGATCTAATCTAATAATGGCAACCTACACTACACTATTACCAGAGCTATTAGGCAATTTGCACCAAATTGACTGGATACCTCATAATAAAACAATCAAAATAAATCAGATCATTATCAGAAATATTGATAAGTACAGTTAAAAGATGACTGCTATCCATTTCTAGTAGCAAAGGGATACCTAGTAAAATATATGTAATAACATCATACTGGCAGTAGAACTTTACAGTCCCCAAAAAAGAAGCTTCCCTTTTTGGCACTAAGGCAGTATCCTTCCTAAAATGCCTGGCAGGTAACAACCTTATACTACTGACATATCCTGTCTGATAACATACATCATAGAAGATTCTCATACTCTCCAGCTAAAGGGTTAAAAAAATAAAATAAAACATGCTGCATCTTAACACACAAATGTATCAGATACAACATCAAATCCAATACCTGGACTGAAGATGTATTTGATTTTCTATAATGGAAATAAAATATTTAACATAAAACAATATAATATAAAACAATATAATGTATTTATAATATATATTACGAATTCTACTATGTAATTATATCAGTTTATAAATTAGGATTATTGATACCATTGGATTGTGGGTTTTGCAGAAATAAAAGGTGATACATCCAAAAAGGGGCAGCACAACTACAGAAAAGAAAGCCATGAATAACAATGAAACCTTGAGCTCATTTACATAGGGTGACATTTTCCAGAAAATATTGTAACATTAGCAGTAGTATAATGAAATGTTCAGTCATCAGCCATGCAGTAATAATATTACTATAAAGGTAACCTGTCCACAGTTTGTTATCTAGAAAATATTCATGCCAAGAAACATACATTTTGTAAAGAGTGTCAAGAAGTGTGTTTTCTCCTTTTAGTTTTTCACACTGACTATCCATCTTTCTCCACAGATTTACTGCATGATCACTCCCTTTACATGCTAATTATATGCAGTTCTAGTGAATTTGTTAGTGGTGACACTTCAGAAATCCAGTGGGACTCCATCTCATTATGTTGCAATGTCCAGATATATCAGATATTATTAGCTGTCATTAATCTGCAAGAGAAATACTCCATACACAGCTATACAGAGACTGGAGAAAGCAGAGAGCTAATACTATCTAGAAGTGTTCCAGCTTCAAAAGGTCATTGAGGGGAAATCAATATCTGGGAATAAAATGCAGATAGATAAGGGGAACCTGAATAAAACATGTGGTGTGGACATTTATAGCGTTTGTTGAGATTAACTTGGTCATTCATCACAATATACAGTGGAATTATGCTTGCAAAAATTATTTAAAGAGATATACAGTATTGAATTGCATATGTTTTTCTATATATAATTATGCTCACATTAACAGGTTTCCACACCAAATCAATATAATCCCTGTTTATAGTATTTAACATTTTCTGCACTGAAGTATATTATCTAGTGGGGAAGATGGCATGTTATTAGATAGTGTACTGTAGTCACCAATTACTTTTATTATTATTAGTAGTAGTAGTAGTAGTAGCAGTAGGACTGTTGTGTGACATCTAGTGGGAAAAGGTGGTATATGATTGACTCTTAGTGGTTTTATATGCTACTGTTGTGAGTTATTAGCTTGCCCACAAAATATCTAGTGTTGTTTGCTATTTAGTAGAGTGACCAGGCTTCACACTGGGGTGAGGAATGATTTACACTTTAAACACTTCAGTGCTAAGGACAAGTGTGACTCAGCCTCAGCATGTACATCATAGGTTCCCAAAGTTAGTCCTCAAGGCACCCTAACAGTCCAGGTTTTAAGGATATCCATGCTTAATCACAGGTGACTGAATTAGCAGGGTGTTTCTATGGATTTGAGCATCCCTGGCAAAATAAGGGACTGCTGCCCCCCCTTCTGTGTCACTCCAGACCCACCTGTGTCTTCCTCAGCTCCCCCTGTGTAACCCCAGACCTCCACTGTGTCTCTCCAGGCTTCCCCTGTGTCACTCCAGGTTCCCCCTGTGTCAATTCAGGCCCGCCCTGTGTCACACCAGGACTGCATGTGTCTCCTAGGCTCCCTCTGTGTAGATCAAGGTCTCCTCTGTGTCTATCCAGGCCCCCCTGTGTCACTCCAGGCTTCCTGTATAACTCCTGGACTACCTGTATCTCCTAGGTTCCCTCTGTGTAACTCAAGGCCTCCTCTGTGTCTCTCCATGTCCCCATGTGTCACTCCATGTCCCCCTGTATCACTCCAGGCCCCCCCTGTGTCACTTCAAGCCTCCTTCTCTGGGTCACTCCGGGACCCCCCTTGGATCACTCCAGGCTCACCCTGTGTCACTCCAAGTCCACCCCATGTCACCCCTCTGTGTCTCCCCAGACTTCCATGTGTCTCTCCAACCCTCCTGTATCAATCCAGGCCCCAAACCCCATGTGTCTTCAGGCACCCCTGAGCCCTGGTCACAGTCCTGGTCACAGGGAGTCACAAGTAATGAAATATTAATGTATTCACACATTCTTCCACCCATCTTATATACTATAATTACCCAAGTTCTCCACCCTAATTCTACATTATGTATACCAACCTTCTTTCCCCTATTCTACACTATGTATACCCACCTTGTGTCCCAATATTCTACACTATGTATACCCACCTTGTGCCACAAATTCTACACTATGTATATCCACCTTGTACCCCCATAGTCTACACTATGTATGTCCACCTTGTGACCCACTATTCTACACTATGCATACCCACCTTGTGTTTCCATATTCTACACTATGTGTTAGGGTGTTCCTTATATAGGGTGATTCTGAAATGTTTTACATTTGATATGGGGCACCCCCTAATTTTTTTTTCCTTTTGGTATATTAAAAACGTATGCGAAGTTTGAGCTCCATCAGACTACCCCAACACGTGTCTCAAAGGACTTTAAAATAAGACAATATTGTTGAAATGCTATAAATTATTTATGTGGATCGCAATAACAAAATAATCATATTTATCCACGTGAAGTAATGTTCTGACAGCCAGTTTCTATTAGTCATACAAACTAAGCGACAAATGTTCCTTTGTGCAGGATTTTACTGCCCTGCATGTGTGCTGAGAAACCAACAATAGATTCTGAAAATTGTTCTCACTCTTAACTTGACTGAGGTACTCTTGGGTCAATGCAACTCCCCGTTCAGCTGGATCATTCATGACAGAAAATTGTTAGAAAATTCACAGGCCTGCTTAAAATCTCTACATTCATTCCACTCAGCAGGATCTTCATCTAAAAAAATCACATGGCAAATCAAACCTCTTATAAATCCGTACAGATTCTGGAGAAATAAAGTCACTCATACTCTTGGACACCAAGTAAGGTACATCTTTAGGCATAACAGCCAGGCGCATGTTATTTTTCATACCAGCGACGGTTGAATTTTCACTCTCATCCAAATCAGCAAGCATGACTGTGACCATGCAGCATCATCCAACAGAGCCAACCCAGTCAATTCAGGTGTTAGATACCAAAGGTGACCACAAAATGTTTTCACAGCCTCTTATGAAACTCTCTTGTTGACATCGCCATAGGTATGCAGGAGTTTCATGAAATTAAAATCATGGTATGAGGCACGAACAGCACAAGGTGCTGTGAACCATGCTCTGATGTACACAGTTGTTCCGAACAAACAGAAGTCACGCAGTCCTACCTCATGACACAACAGTTTAAACTGGCCTTTAAAGAGCAAGACGTTCAGAGAACATATTGCTCGAGCCATGAAACAGGAATTGTGAATGGCACTAGGTGGGGCGAATTTGATAACCAAATATATACAAACAAGCTCGTGAAATTCTCTTTAATCATCCTGGCAGTGCAGTGTGTCTCCCTTCATGAAGAAAAAAATCATTGGCTAGTTTACATTTAATAATCGGTAAGTATTAAAAAGTATACTTTACTTTCCTTACCTGGAGCATTTCCATGACAAAGGAGAGTACTTCCTCTGCTTTCTGTTTCAGATGCGGTGACAAGCATCTGTCATTGATCCCTGTGACATATGAGTTTTTGTCTACTTCTTCCCAAGAGTCTTGGAACCTCTTAAAGATAGTTATATCAGGGCCAGAGGATACTGATATGGTCAACTCGAAAACAGCCTTCAGAACCACTTCGAACATATGGTGTTGACAAGCTATGTACAGAAGGTCTCGGTCAAGCATTTTCTCCAACATAACGCAAGCCCCACTTACGGAACCTAAAAAATATGTGTGGTCAAGTTTAAGAAAATGACGAAATATCTGGCATCCCTGAACTGAACAATAAATGCAATTCCTACCTGTGTTGCTGCATGTAGTGTCTGTGCACATCACTTGAACTTTATCTGAGAGACCCCATTCACTGAGAACATTTGCAACAGCATGGGCCTACGCCTGACCCATTGCATGTTCTAGTTTTGGTGCACCCAATAGCTACTCTTCCAATTTGTGACCGGTGACAAGGACAAGAAATCTTTCCTGGACAGGAACTTTAACTTTACTGTTAAACTGATGTTTCACTTTCTGGGAATTTTCTTCTCGCAAGCACCCTCGAGCACGATGCAGTGTACTCTTATTCATGTAAATGTTTTCAGGTCTACTTTGAAAGCACCTGCTGAAGCACATAGTACACAGGTTGACTTTCTAGCACTCAGTTTGGCAGTCCACCCCTGCTTTGAGCCTACCACAATTAATAGTACACAATGCACAAACTTACATGGAAAACCGTAAAATTTGAAAAATTCAAGCCTCTTGAGGCATGGGTTAGAGATGCCTGATCGAGCTCAGATTGTGCATATGGTCTTACTATACCAAAAGGAAAAAAAATTAGGAGGTGTCCCTGTACATATTCGAACCTTCCAAAAGGTGTACCCCTATTCTACACTATGTATTACTAGTGGTTATGTACTGTTTCACTGTGTAGACTCCCTGTGTCTGTGACAATACACTTGCTCCATCAGGCCTCATCTCACATGCTGCAACACCAGCCCTCTTTCTTCCCTGCAGCCTGTTCAGCTACTGTTTGTACAGTGAGCCTGTGCAGGCTGCCACTGCATGCTCACTCATTGGTTGCAATACTGGGTTTGGGATGCGCTTTGGGGTGACGGTGGTGTTGTGGGATATAGGGGGTTGGATGATGGAGGGGGGGAAGGTGTGAGGAAAGAAAAAGGAGGGAGGGGTGAGAGAGAGAGATGGGGGGTCCAGGTGTGGATGTTGCTGCACCATACAGTAGGGGTACCTGATCCTACTATTGGATAGATATGGTAAGATTGGAGGGTATGTGCGCTCCTTGGTTGTGTGTGTGTGTATTGGTGGGGAGAGGGTGGTGAGCAGATGGCTGTGTGTTGTGGTGGATGTGTTGTGGTAGAACAGAAATACTGGAGGCTGGATGGATGGTGGAAGAAACAAATATGTTTATTTGTATCTGTGTATGCACATAGAGGGTGGTAGTTGCTCAGTAGGAGGCACAGTGCTCCTGGAAGATAAATGTCTCTTAGATGGTTCATGGCAGCACACACTGCCCAGTTGTTGGTGATTTGGGGTGACAGGGCATATTCACAGTGTGGGGAGTAAGGTCAACCCTTTCAGGGGGCTCCTTGACAAGTAGTCCTGGCTACTGCATGCTTCCCTGCTGGACCTATGGTCAACAGACTTCTGAGCTGGGATGCCCTGATTAAGGTGATATGGGGTGCTCCCACTTTGCAGCGTCCCGCACTGGTGAGGAGAATGGGTGCTGACCTACCGGTAGGTGTCCAGGTCCGTTGGTGTGGGACCAGTTCTTCTCAAAGTCCAGTATGGTGTCACAGTGGGTGACATGCACTGTTTCAGTGGCTCACATCCGTGGATGCAGTGCAGGTGAAACCTGTGCTGTGTGCGGTGGTGTGATGAGAGTGTGCAGTGCTGTCATTTGGCAGAGGCTGGGGCTGGTGTGAGTGGGGACCAGCATCTGGTTAAGTGCCTCTGCTGCCATTCAGGTGCCGGGATTGGGGCGGATGTAGATGCAGGTGGCGTCAAGATGGGTAGGTATCGGGGGGTATCCAACATATTTCGGCACAGGTGCCTTCTTCAAGGAGGTGTGAGATGATCAATGCTTCTGAGGTTCTTATGTAGTGCAGTTCCGGGGGTGGGGGGGTGGTCAGGTGACTAAAGGGGCCAATGGTGTGTTTGAGAGTCAATGCAGTGGAGGTGTGTGCAGGGATTTGCTGAATGGTGATGCGGTGCAGGTGTGTGCAAGGACTAGCTGGAGTGATAAGTGTAATCAGATTAGGATAATGGTGTGTTTGAATGGTAATGTGGTGCAGGTGTGTGCAGGGACTTGCTGAATGGTGATGAGGTACAGGTGTGTGCAGAGGCTGGTTGGAGTAATGAGTGTAATCAGATTAAACCAATGGTGTGTTTGAATGGTAATGCGGTGCAGGTGTGTGCAGGGACTTGCTGAATGGTGATGAGGTGCAGGTGTGTGCAGGAGCTGATTGCGTGGTGGTTACTAATGTACAGGTTGGGGTTGGGTGTGTCTTGTGTATGTGATTGGGATGGGTTATAGTTGTGTGTTGTGAAGTATGATGGTTTTTGGTGTATGGTGTCATCCTATGGAGTTGCAGTGGAGCAATAACTTCAGTCTTATGTTGGGGTGGTGGTTGGTTCAGGTGTTCGTTATTTGGAGATGATTGACTGGATCTCATTGTCTATGTTGAGACCGCAGGGTGTGAAAGTGTCCAGAGTGAATAACCATTTGAATTCTTCTTTATTGAGTCTTTTGGTTATGTCACCCCCTCTCCAGTTGTGAGTGATGGTCTTGATACCTAGGAATTCAATGTCCTTGGGGTTACTTTGGTGTTTCTCCAGGAAATGTAGGGGAATGTTGTGTTTTCTGATTTGTTTCTGATGCTTCTGAGGTGCTCTGCTAATCTTGTTTAAAGTGGCCTCACGGTTCTGCCTACGTACTGTAGGTTGCCTGTGCATCTTAATAGGTAAACTATGTGGCTGGTGTTGCAGGAAATGTGTTCCTGTATCTTGTATGTATTACCTGTTTTGGCGGAGGTGAAAGTGGTAGTAGGTTTTGTGCTTCTGTAATCTAGAGTGCGGCAATTGCTGCATGTGCCGCAATGATAGAAGCCATTGTGGACGGGCTGCTTGGTAAGGGTCATTTGTTTGAGAGTAGGTGGTGGGGTGTGGTTTGAGACTAATTTGCTTTTGATGTCTGAAGCTTTTCTGTATATTATCATGGGGCGTCGTGGGAGTGTGTCTGTGAGTGATTCGTCTTTTAGGAGCAGATTCCAGTGTTTCTGAATGATGGGTTTAATCAGTCCTGCACTTTCGTTGTATTGTGTGATGAATGGGATGGTGTCTTGCATGTGTTTTTCCTTGTTCTTGTTGTAAGTGAGTAGTGGTCCTCTTTCTTCATTCCATATCTTCTGTAATGTATGTTGTAGTGAGTCGGTGTTGTATTTTTTCTCTGTGAATTGTTGTTTCAGTTTTTCTCCTTGTTCATAGTAATCGGTGATATTTGTACAGTTCCATCTTATGCATTTAAATTGGCCCACTGGGATGTTCTGGAGCCAATTGGGGTGGTGACCACTGTCCGACAGAATTTAGCTGTTAACTTCACTAGTTTGTGATAGGTTTTGGTGTGGATCTTGTGTACTTTGATGAAGATGTGTAAGTCGAGGAAATTGACATCGGATTGGCTGTATTGGGATGTGAAGCGGAGATTCCTGTCATTGTTGATGTGTGTAAGTAAATCTTTAAGGGTGTCTAGGGGTCCTTTCCAAATGCAGAATACGTCAGCTATGTACCTTGTCCAGAGAACTAGATTTGCTCCCCAGTTATGCCCCGACCAGATGTTGGATTCCTCCCAACTGCTCATAAAATGGTTGGCATAACTGGGTGTAAATCGAGTCCCCATGGCAGCCCCTCTCTTCTGCCTGTGATAGTCACCGTCAAACCAGAAATAGTTGTGTGTTAGTATGTAGTTGATGCTATCCAAGATGAACTGTGTTTGTCAGGGGTCTAGTGTTGGGTCTTTGTCTAGGAAATGGTGTATACTGTTTAATCCTTGTGTGTGGTCGATGATGGTGTATAGTGATGTGACGTCGCTTGTTACAAACCAGTGGTCGTCACCCCAAGTGACTCCTTCCAGTATTTGGAGTATGTGTGTCATGTCCTGTATGTAGGATGGTTGTTGTTTGACGTACGGTTGCAATAGATGGTCTATGTATTGTGACAGGTTTGCAGTCATGGAATTGATTCCGGATATGATGGGTCTACCTGGGGGTTTGTGATGTCTTTATGTATTTTGGGGAGGTAGTAGAAGATGGGGATGATGGGCTGTGGGTTGTGTATGAAATCGTGTTCATGTTTTGTGAGGATGCCATCTTTGAGTCCTGTTCTGAGTATGCTGTTTAGTTAATTGTGGAATGCCTGGGTTGGGTCTTTGTTTAATGTCTCATATGTGTGTTTATCTTGTAGAAGTCTCTGTGGTTCCCTGATGTAGTCTGTTTTGTTGAGTAACACTATGCCTCCGCCCTTGTCTGCTGGCTTGATTATAAGGTTGTGGTTTTGTTGTAGTCCTTTGAGGGTTTTCTGTTTGTTTATTGTTAGGTTTTTGATGTGGTTTTTCTTTGGTGTTGGTATTTTATTGATATCATCCATGACTAGTTTTTCGAATGTGTATATAAGATGTCCTTGTAAGTGGCTGGGGTAGAACTTGGATGGTGGCTTTAATGTGGTGTTTTTGTAGTTGTCCGATTCGGGTGGTGGTTTGGTGGCGGGGTGTGTCATGAAGTATTTTTTCAGAGTTAGGTGTTGTACGAATCTGTGAACATCTAGGTAAATTTTGAATTTGTTGAGTGCCTTGTGCGGGGCAAATTTCAGTCCTTTGTTGAGTAGTGATGTGTCCTCTTTGGAAAGTTGATGTTCGCTCTGGTTGAAAATCCCTGTAGTGGGTGTCATTGTGGTTGTTTGGGGCGTGTGGAGTGGTTTTCCTCTTTGGCCTCCTCTAAATCCTCGTCTAATTGGTTTAGTTTTTTTTTTGGCTCATTGGTGTTTGTGTATGTTGTTGGTGGGCAGGTATGACTTCCTGCCTCCACATTTAAAAAATTGAGTGACCATGTTCTTGGTTGGGTGTTTTCCTTTGGTTATGTTGTCTGTTGTCTGTGTTTGTTGTGGTTGGTGGCCCTCTTGGTGTGATGGGTTGGGGATTGTGTGATCACCCCTGATGGTGTTGATCCACCCTTGTTCCAGTGAGAGTCTCGATAGGTTTTCGTATTGTGTGCCTTAGGTCGTTATCTTTAATCTCGTATATGCTGAATGAGGTGTCAGTTACTGAACTTGTTGCGGATGCTGGTAGGGGGTCTTTGTCTTTGTTTGTAGAGTGTTCTGGTGTTTTGTGAACCTTGTGGATTTTGGACATATACTGCTGGTATGTGAGTTTTAGTTTTCTGTATATTGGTGTGTCATTGGGAGATGTGTTGGATTCTATGTTCTGTGGAAGTGGGTGTGTCTGTGTCTTGTTAGTGTTGTTTATCCTGGGTTTGTATGTTGGTTTCTTGGTTCGGGTTGTCTGTGTGTGTTCTCTGTGTGTCTTGGGTGCTGAGTCTGTGTTGGTGTTTCCACTTTTGTTGCGTAGTATTTTGGATTTCTTCCGTTCTATGATGTTTGCCTCTGTTTTGTGTAGTTTGTCTCTAGTGATGGAAACAAGTTTCCTGAATTCTATTTCCTCTTTGTATGGTTCTAGGGTTTGGTCGAGTTTGTGAATGTTTGTGTTGAGGTGCTGTAGTTCCGTTTTATGTGTATCGATAATAAGTTGGATACATTTTTTTGAGCACTCATGCAGGATGGAGTTCCATTGTTGCATGAAGGATATGTTGTCATTGCTGTGGGAGAGTGATTTGTGTATGAGCCCTTTGGGAATTATGTTATGATCAAGGTAGCATTGTAGGGTGTGTGTCCCATGAAATTTTTGTTTCTCTAGTGATTAATTTTTCAAGGTGTAGGTACGTGTGGCAGAAAGTGTCGCTGCTGTGTTGTAGGGATTCCCTCTGTTCTAGTTCTTGTATGAGGTGTTGTGCCCTATCTAATCTGGTGGCCCTAAAATCAAAAAGGCCCATGTGTTAAGTATCTAGTGATGATTGTGTTGGGTGCTCAATCGTGTATTGGTACATTTGTGTAATTGGTGGTGTGTTTCCACTCACTGTCGATGTTGCAATCCTCGGTACTCTGGTTAATAATAGTCAGTAATACTGGGTTTAGGATGCACTTTGGGTGGTGGTGGTGTTGTAGGACATAGGTGGTTGGATGATGTAGGTGGGAGGACAGAAAAAGGAGGAAGGGAGGAGAGAGAGAGAGGGGTGGTCGAGGTGTAGATGGTGCTGCACCATACAGTAGGGGTTCCTGATCCTACTATTGGATAGATATGGTAAGATTGGAGGGTACGTGCGCTCCTTGGTTGTGTGTGCGTGTATTGGTGGGGAGAGGGAGGAGGAAAAAAAATGTAGGGAGTTTGGGGGGAGCAGATGGCTGTGTGTTGTTGTGGATGAGTTGTGGTAGAACAGAAATACTGTAGGTTGGATGGATGGTGGAAGACAAAAATATGTTTATTTGTATCTGTGTGTGCACATAGAGGGTGGTTGTTGCTCAGTAGGAGGCACAGTGCTCCTGGAAGATAAATGTCTCTTAGATGGTTCATGGCAGCACACACTGCCCAGTTGTTGGTGATTTGGGGTGACAGGGCATATCCACAGTGTGGGGAGTAGAGTCAACCCTTCCAGGGGGCTCATTGACATGTGGTCCTGACTACTGCATGCTTCCCTGCTGGACCTATGGTCAACAGACTTCTGAACTGGGATGCCCTGTTTGAGGTGATATGGGGTACTCCCACTTTGCAGTATCCCGCACTGGTGAGGAGAATGGGTGCTGACCTACCGGTAGGTGCCCAGGTCCATCGGTGTGGGACCAGTTCTTCTCAAAGTCCAGTATGATGCCATGGTAGGGGACGTGCACTGTTACAGTGGCTCACGTCCGTGGATGCAGTGCAGGTGAAACCTGTGCTGCGTGCGGTGGTGTGATGAGCGCGTGCAGCGCTGTTGTTTGGCAGAGGCTGGGGCTGGTGTGAGTGGGGACCAGCATCCAGTTCATATCACTGATTACTATGAACAAGGAGAAAAACTCAAACAACAATTCACAGAGAAAAAATACACAGACTCAATACAACATACATCACAGAAGGTAGGGAATGAAGAAAGAGGACCACTACTCACTTACAACAAGAACATGGAGAAACACATGGAAGACACCATCCCATTCATCACACAATGCAATGAAAGTGCAGGACTGATTAAACCCATCATTCAGAAACACTGGAATCTGCTCCTAAAAGACGAATCACTCACAGACACACTCCCACGACGCCCCATGATAATATACAGAAAAGCTTCAGACATCAAAAGCAAATTAGTCTCAAACCACATCCCACCACCTACTCTCAAACAAATGACCCTTACCAAGCAGTCCGTCCACAATGGCTTCTATCATTGTGGCACATGCAGCAATTGTTGCACTCTAGATTACAGAAGCACAAAACCTACTACCACTTTCACCTCCTCCAAAACAGTTAATACCTACAAGATACAGGAACACATTTCCTGCAACACCAGCCATGTAGTTTACCTATTAAGATGCACATGCAACCTACAGTAAGTAGGCAGAACTGTGAGACCACTTTAAACAAGATTAGCAGAGCACCTCAGAAGCATCAGAAACAAATCAGAAAACCACAACATTCCCCTACATTTCCTGGAGAAACACCAAAGTAACCCCAAGGACATTGAATTCCTAGGTATCAAGACCATCACTCACAACTGTACAGGGGGTGACATAACCAAAAGACTCAATAAAGAAGAATTCAAATGGATATTCACTCTGGACAATTTCACACCCTGCAGTCTCAACATAGACAATGACATCCAGTCAATCATCTCCAAATAACGCACACCCGAACCAACCACCACCCCAACATAAGACTGAAGATATTGCTCCACTGCAACTCCATAGGATGACACCATACACCAAAAACCATCATACTTCACAACACACAACTATAACCCATCCCAATCACATACACAAGACACACCCAACCCCAACCTGTACATTAGTAACCACCATGCAATCAGCCCCTGCACACACCTGCACCACATCACCATTCAGCAAGCCCTGCACACACCTGCACCGCATTATCATTCAAACACACCATTGGTTTAATCTGATTACACTCATTACTCCAACCAGCCCCTGCACACACCTGTACCTCTTCACCATTCACCATTCAGCAAGTCCCTGCACACACCTGCACCGCATTACCATTCAAACACACCATTGGTTTAATCTGATTACACTCATTACTCCAATCAGCCCCTGCACACACCTGCACCTCATCACCATTCAGCAAGTCCCTGCACACACCTGCACCGCATTACCATTCAAACACACCATTGGCCTAATCTGATTACACTTATCACTCCAGCTAGTCCTTGCAGACACCTGCACCGCATCACCATTCAGCAAATCCCTGCACACACCTGCACTGCATTACCTCTCAAACACCATTGGCCCCTTGAGTCACCTGACCACACCCCCACCCCTGGAAATGCACTACATAAGAACCTCAGAAGCATTGATCATCTCACACCTCCTTGAAGAAGGCATCTGTGCTGAAACGTGTAGGAGACCCCCAGACACCTACCCATCTTGAACCCACCTGCATCTACATCCGCCCCAATCCGGGCACCTGAATGGCAGCAGCGGCGCTTAACCAGATGCTGATCCCCACTCACACCAGCCCCAGCTTCTGCCAAACAACAGCACTGCACGCACTCATCACACCACCACACGCCGCACAGGTTTCACCTGCACTGCATCCACGGACGTGAGCCACTGAAACAGTGCACGTCCCCCACCGTGGCATCATACTGGACTTTTAGAAGAATTGATCCCACACCAATGGACCTGGACACCTACCGGTAGGTCAGCACCCATTCTCCTCACCAGTGTGGGACGCTGTAAAGTGGGAGCACCCCATATTACCTCAAACAGGGCATCCCAGTTCAGAAGTCTGTCGACCATAGGTCCAGCAGGGAAGCATGCAGTAATCAGGACTGCATGTCAAGGAGCACCCCTGAAAGGGTTGACCCTACTCCCCACACTGTGGATACGCCCCTTCACCCCAAATCACCAACAACTGGGCAGTGTGTGCTGCCACGCACCATCTAAGAGACATTTATCTTGCAGGAGCACTGTGCCTCCTACTGAGCAACTACTACCCTCTATGTGCACACACAGATACAAATAAATGTATTTGTTTCTTCCACCATCCATCCAACCTCTAGTATTTCTGTTCTACCACAACACTTCCACCACAACACACAGCCATCTGCTCCCCCCAACCTCCCCCCGTTTTTTTCCCTCCTCCCTCTCCACACCAATACACACACACAACCAAGGAGCGCACGTACCCTCCAATCTCACTCATTGGCTGGCCACAGTGCAGGCACAGCTGAGGAGTTCAGTAATCACTGAGCTGTGCCATTACCAAGAGCAGTGATCTAAGTGGCAGTGGGGGCCGTCCCCTCTCTTACACTCATGGTCAGACCCATTTTTGTGTTCCCCTCCTTCTAGGTGGAACCCACTCATGAGCACCCCCCATCTCCCACTTCAGGCTGGGATACAATCTCAGGTGCCCCCTCATCCCCTACTGTCAGACGTAACCCACTTGCGGGTACCCCCTTGCCCCTCTCTCAGTAGGAACCAACTCACAGGTGCCCCTTATTTCCTGGTTTTGGCTGGAACCTTTGCTATCCTGGCCAAGACGTAAATACACCCCTGTTAATTAGTATCTCAGTTAGTTTGATTTTGCCACCTGCGCTCAACCATGGATATCTCTAAAACCTGAACTGTTGGGGTGCATTGAAGACCGTGTTTGGGAACCTCTGATGTACATAAAAAATGCTGAGGATTATTCCCACTTGTCCTCAGTACTACAGGTCTGTAGATAAGTAAAAAATATACTTATAATGCCCCCATGGTTAATTACTACTACTGGTGGGGAACAGGAAAAAAGGCAGAACAATAATAAAGTCATGTGGGTGTAAGATGAAGCACTACAGATAAAAAAAATACAGAGTACAGGGTATGGACTGTGTAGAGGGGGGTTGAGTTTGGGCTAGAAGTCCCCTTTCCCCCATCCCAGCACCTACACAGTGGGGACCCCTTCTCTTTCAAACTATGGGGTCTATTTACTAAGCAGTGTTAGGAGACAGAGTGAAAAGTGATAAGAAAGTGACATTTTTCAAACACAGCCTGTGAGATGACAGTTGGGTGCTGATTAGCTGGCACCTTATCACTTTCTTATCACTTTTCACTCTGTCTCCTAACACTGCTCAGTAAATAGACCCCTAAGGGCCAAATGTAATAGGGTGAGAGTTTAGAAAATGTGAGTTTAGTAGTAAACTCTCACACTTTTTAAACTTGGCCAATATAATAGAGTCCAAGAACATGCAAACTCGAATGTTTTTAGAATAAAAAAACTCTCATGATTTAAACTCTAATCCAGATGTTTTCCCATTTTTAAGATAAAACTCAACCAATGTGAGTTTATTACAAAACTCTCACATTTTCTAAACTCTCACCCTTTTTTCATTTAGCTCTATCTAGTTTTCTAGATTTCAAAATATTATGCATTCTTGACCTACATTATTATTCATACACATTGTATGCAATTCATTTATGACAAAAACTACAGTAGCAAAAAAAACCACATGAATGCATTATAATATTCATATACAGATTTTATTATTAAAATCTCTGCAGAATCCTGCTCTTTGTTGTTTTTGAAAGATATATTAAAACTATAGCAAAATATACCGTATATCAAGAGATATACCACAAAATATTAATTATATTTATACCGCACTTGATCCAAATATTTCCTGGTTACTCAGTATTTTTGCCCTTGAGAAAGTAATAGATTCTTCTCCTTCCTGAGAACTGTGTTGGGAGCCTCCTTTTGATGTAAAGAAGACACTTGGTGCATTATTTGTCTGTTTTGCTGTTGAAATTATCTCACCCATTCCATCTGCTAGCAGCCTGATGTAGTATACTGACAAGCTATACATTAATTTTCAACAAACTCTCATCATTGGTATTATTATTTATACTGCAATTTCCCATTTGCCACTATTGTTCAATCACTGTGCAGTCTATAACTATGTCATGCACACGGTATGTGACGCTCACATCAGCAGTCTGCAATATCAAAGTTAAAGCAATTTGCATATTAGCTTGGCATCAAACATCAAAATGTGCAAATAATCAGGGCACCAGATCCTTACGATCGTCTTATGTGAACAATACACTAACAAACTCTCTGTGGACATCACTCATAAGGGATATAATTACTAAAGTGAGAGTTTTTAGAAGTGGAGATGTTGCCCATAGCAACCAATCAGATTCTAGCTTTTATCTTCTAAAAGGTGCTAGTTAAATATTAAGTAGAATCTGATTGGTCGCTATGGGCAACATCTCTATTTCTAGAAACTCTAACTTTAGTAAATACAGATGTGCCCAGTTACATTGTGACTGATTGTGCCACAAACGTGCGCATGCATTGTGTCATACGATTCCTCATGCCTGTATACACTACGGTACACTGCGATCGTGCCATGCATTCCTATGGAGATATGGGAGCAAACGCAGTGCTCTTTTACACTCACGGGCACGCATCTCACGTATGCGTGGTGGGATTTGCAAGGATGTAGCTGGGCATATCTTTATACCCCATAGGGTCACAGTTACCATTTGACAAGGTGCACCATAATTTGCAATAAGTGATTTTTTTTATTCTGAGAAACATATCTGACCAGCTGTATACATATTTGGAAGCCAGAATAATTACTTTGGTCTGTGTAATCCTTTTCTCTCTCTTAATGATCACACAGGCTGAGGATTCATTTCTTTGATTTGGTGCAATAACCAATGTGTAATTAACAAACTGAATATACTGCATGTGCCTGTAGCAGCTGCAACATTGTGTGGTGTGTTATCCTTCCACTGCAATAGGGAGAATGCATATTATTAAATAATTTGGCTGACAAACAATAGTAACATCAACTAGTAAGCATTTATACCTTGTTTCTGATTCACGCACATTCTATGTGAATGTGGATTTGAAACTGAGGCCATCATGTTATGTATTGCAAACATTCATAAAGGAAAAAGTAATTGATGAGCTCGACCCAATCAATCTCTCACATACTGAGACTGTTACTATATGTGTGCCATCAATTTTTCCTGCACAGATCTATGTATGGATTAGTCTACTTATAAAGTGATACACAGAACCATGGAAATCCTCACTGAGATTTTTTATACACATATTTTCTATACACATTTCTTTACTATTGTTTTTTTTTTATAATTTGTATGTTCTGACCATTGGGAATCATTTATTTTAATTGATATGATAACTAGAGATGTGCTGTCCGGTTCTCCAGAGATCCGAATCCACCTGATTTTCGTGAATCTGGGTAAATCTGAGTCGCGGTTCTAATCTCCTGAGGAGATCCGGGTAAATCCGGGTAGCGGTTCTGATCTTTTTCCGGTTCGGAATTTGGATTTTAAATCCGAATTTCGGATTTTGGATTGCATAAATTAGATGATTTTAGCTAGTTTTAAAAACTTTTTATCAATTTTTTATTTAAAAAATCCAGATCCAGAACCAAAACCAAAACACTCGAGGGTGGTTTTGAAAAACCAAATCCAGATCCAAAACCTTGAAGGAGATACAGATCCAAAACCAAAACATGGGGGTCAGCGCACATCCCTACTGATAACCTTTTTGCTTTGTTATAACTGAACAATAAATAGGGAGCCTCCCACTTTTGAGCCAAGACAAAAAAGGAATCACAATAGCGCTGATCCGTCCTGTCTGGAACATCAGGTGTTCCAGACAGGACGGATCAGCGGGTGAGTGTAATAACACCAGCACCAGGTTTAGAAGTGTTTTTTTCATTATTCCCCACACACCACCAAGTTGGTTGATTTACAGCTGACAAAGTATATTATTAACATCTGAGACTATACTAATAACTGTCTAAAGAATCTCTCAGATTCATACAAGTCAGCTCACCTCCCAGGATACATTTATTGCCGTTCATACTGAAAATCAAGTTGCAACCAATCAAATGATTCTAGGAGATTACTAAATTGCACATTTTGGGATTTTATCTACTGCTGTGCAAATAGGAGTTACCTTGATAGGCATATAATTTTTTAATCATTTGGTAATGTATAATATATCTTGACCACCGTGAATCTCTCTTTTCAGCGCCACAGGGAATTCTATACACTTTTGAGCCCGTTGGTAAGAATTGGATGTCAGGGAGTGCACCCCTCTCTCATTTGAGGATATATCTTGACAGAATAGCATTCACCTCATTAGAATTTTATAATATTTTCAACAGGAATGCCCATCTCAAGTTCTAATCCCTTTCAATTTTTCCAAATCCATAATTTTCTTAGCTCCCTACCCCCTGCATCAGTACTCAGGGACCTTACGCCTTTTGAATACCTCTGCAAATATCGCCCCCTAACTAAATGCCTGAGTTCCCAACTTTACTCTATTTTCCTTGATATAGCCCTCCCTTCCTCGAGACTTCATGAGGCTAAATGGGAAAAAGTTCTTGGATCACTTCCGGAAGAGAAACCTCATATAAAATGTATTATAGATGGTACTATATAGCCACGAGAATCCACAAAATTTTCCCACCTCGTCACCTGACTGTTCTCGGGGTTGCAGCCACAGGGGCACTATGCTACATTTTTGGTGGACATGCCCAAATATTATCCCGTTCTGGGATTCGGTCCATGGTCTCTTGAATGCCCAGTGACAAAGGATCCCTGGGTATTTTTGTTATGCTACTCACCCCTAGAACTTGATAACTAGAAACTACTTATGCATATTCTGTAAGCGGCTAAATCCCTGACAGCCTTTAAGTGGAAAACTATTCCTCCACCAGCTTTTTTCTGCGCTTAAATGCTAGATTTGGCATGTGGCTGCCATGGAGGAGATAACTTATTTTCTTCATGATAGGGGCCATGTTTTTACTCAAGTATGGGCTCCCTGGCTTTCTGCTGATTGTAGTCCTCCATCTCTCTCTTGAATCTATTGTTATGGACACTCCCTCTTCTTTTCCCCTCCCCCTCTCCCCCCTGCACTTGTTCCCCTTATAACAGTCTGTGTTATGATTGTTGTTTTCTAAGTTTCTATTCGCATTAATAATTTGGTCATCTATTTGACCCTTTGCTAATATTTATGTTATTTTTATTTCTTTGTTTCTATTTTGTGCTGGATCACGCTGTGACATTTAATATTTGCTATATTCTTTTTCTGCTGTATGTAACACAGCTTTAATATATATTTTAAATTTTTTTTGACTGACTGCTCAATATAAAGAATTCTAAAAAAAATTGTAGAATATTTGACCAATGTGAATGTGTAATCAAATATCATGATTTGTGTTATGAATCCAGTGTGTTGTTGTTGTTTCTAACATCAGGCAATCAACCCCTAGCTTAACACAAGTAGAGTTCTGATCATGTGAGCACTACAGAGTTCAGCTCATTCGTACAGGTACTATTAGTGGTGACATGACGATGAATGCCTACACAATCATAAGTGGGCATTGTCCAACTAAATTTACCTTCCATTATGACCAGCAAGTAGTGGCTCATCATTAAATAATAAGGATCATCTCTTTATTGGATCTATATGTACTGTAATTTGTTCTGCACCCTTACTTCTTTCAAAGAAAAGATTGTTGCTTTCTGCACATATGTAGAGCTGTATGTATTTGGAGATGCAACTGCATCTACATGAGCAGCAAACGAACCTGGTTAACTTCAAGTCATCATCATCATCAGTATGTACTTTTGCTTGCCCAATAGCAAAAGATATGCCTCCTCCGAACAAGCATGAGCCACATTTAGGTGAACACATCCCTACTTTGCTAACATGAGAACGCCCCTTTCTTTGCCCATTCTGCCTCTCCAGGTTTGATTTGTGTAAAATGCATGTGGGGCTGCATACATCTGAGCATACAATACATAGTGTGAATTCACGAAAGGTACAGTACATTACACAATTGTCATATATTCAACTCTACATCAGCCCCAATATATGTGACCAATTAAACCAAATAATCAAATATGAATAAACAGCAAGAAGGTTTGATATTTCTATGCATGCATTATGGGGTGGGGGGAATGGTTATATTCATGGTCAAATATATATAAATACATAATTCCAAAGTCTTTATACAGAATGCCTCACATTTAAATAACACCTTCTCCCTATTACTAAAACTCCATGGATTGTCTTCAAAATGTGGAATTTTAGATGACTTACACCATGGCCCTCTACTACAAAGTGTGTGGAACCTGTCCGACATACAGTGTTCATTTAGATCTGATGGCCGATTTGAGACTACATGCTGTTTTTGGTAATCTGTTATGCCTCTTCTGTGTATAAAAAACCACGAGGGACCTTAATGCAATAGATAGACTGAAAAAGACAAATTACATGTAAATGACCCCCTTATAGGTTTTAAATTGACTCTTAAAGGATGATAAACAATATTTCCACTTAAAATATTATTGCACTGATTACAGCCCAAACAAAGAAATTCCTCTTTTTTGGGGAACTAATATACTGTAAGCTCTATTTAGAACCAACATTTTAACAAACCAGCTGGAATCCATTAGTTGGGGGTCTCCAATAAAAAGCTAGAGGAGAGATATAATCAATCAACACTGACCAAAGTTTTCTGATCATCTTACTCACATGTAGAGTAATGGCCTGATTATAAGTTGTAGAATATGTTTTTGCAGTTAAGCGATTATCGCACATGCATCTGAGTCGCACTGTGCCAGCATCAAGGTACACTACCATATTCACTTGCAGTGAGTATTTATTTGCAGTGTGATTGGCAGTCAGGGAGCATTTGGGGGAGGTAACGAGGAGTGGCAGCAAGGAACATCAGCATGTTGCAACTGTTTTGGGGGCATGTCTCACCCTGTAATTGCGATCCCTATGCAAAAAGTATGGCTCCGCCTTCTCAATTCCCACGGCCATTCTGCAGAGCCAGGGACCCACTCCTGACTGCAACAATCAAACAATCTACAATGATCAATGCTGTGTCTTTGTATACAGATGCTGCAACATTTTACGCAGGTGCTTGGTTTTGCAGAGCACAATACATCTCCCGGGGTGTTTGACATTTGAATATATTCACATAGCATCTGTGTTCACATTTGCAGGAGCGGCGGCAATAGCATACAACTCTGAATCAGGCCCTAAGTGGGTTAAAATACTAATAAAGGAAATACAGTAGATGTCCCATGTATTACAGTTTTACTATGGTGACTTCAGACTTTCTTCTGTAAGAGTTGAAGTTTATTGTGCACTGAATATTTCAATTAAATAAATGAGAACAATGTAATATTTTTATTAAAATAAATATTTTAAACAGAGGTATTGTTCTCAGTTACTCAAGGACTTAATAAAAATGAGTAGCTTTCTCTCCTATGTGATACTTTCTATGTATGTTCCTGTCTTTTCTGTCATTATCTCATGGATGAATAAAAACTTAGCACAAAACGAATGATTCATTTTAGAAATAAGTAGTGATGCTTCTTGGGTGCATAAACTACTTCCATGAAATATGAATTCATTTTAAATGTGTTGTTGATTTGAATTTACTTTCATGGTTTGTTATGCTACAATACACAGAACAAAGTGGATCCCCAGCCTATGATAATTGAGAGAGAGTGTGTAATGCAACACAAAGTGCTGAATTTACTAGGGACGAACAGCTTCATATCAGATTAAATAGGACTGGTCCACTGACTCTAGTTAATGGTGCAATCCTAAACAAAATACTTTCTGCAACAGAAATTCTTACTTGAAAAAAAAGCAGGTCAACCGAAATGTATTTATTAACAGTGTTAGCATTCAGGAGAAGTAATAATGGAATGTTATTATGATGCTATATGTTTAGTATTAATATTAGTTTTCTTCATTTAGTCTTGTACATTTTAATTGTACATTGTTTAGTTTATAGTGAAAACACAGCCATAAAATAGGCTTGAACTTATAGAAAAGTGTGCATTGGTCCAAACCAAGGATTGCAAGCGACAGTCACTTTACATATCACTGATTTTATTATGTCTGTTTTATAATATTATTTTGTATATACCTAATACTTGAAAGCTATGTGATTCTGTGAGCATTATTTCTCTCGGAGTGCCACCTGTGGATCCGTATATACCTAATATAAATAGAATGTTAATGGCTTTCAAAGCCTTGTATTATTTTTAACTATTTATTTTATATAGGTTGCAGTGTAAATAGGTCCCTGGAAAACTATGGCGGTGTAGGGTGGAGGTATAAAGCAGTATATTAAGGTAAAGAAATGGGACTAGCACTGCTCCAAACTTTCAGAAGTTCTAAAAATTACTCTCAACAGTTTGCAGTCAGTTGAAATCAGGAAGGGGTTCCAACCGTCCTTAAGTTAGTGCATGTGATGGGGGATTTCTCTCTGGAATGAAAAAGTGTACACTTGTATATATTGCACAATGTGTATAATAATCAAAGAATTAAAGGTTGAGCATTTATGGGTTCACTTACCTATTCGTGGCACCATGAGAACTGTTTCTGTATCAATATCTCAGAATTTTTTCAGCTGTCTTAATTAAAACTTAATTTATTATGAGTACAATGAAATGATGATACAACAAGTACTGTATACCATTAGATAGCTCACAGAAATCAAAAATAAATTGTTAGAAATTGTTTTAGAAATGTTCCCATGCAGGAACTACTTCTTTAATGAAATAATTGGCTTAAAAATGTGAGAAACACTAAATTGTTTGACTTGTGTTTCACAGGAATCAGTATGAATGACCTCCGGCTGTAAGGCCAGCGGTTCAAATCCCGACGCTGGCGGACCGGCAGCAGTGGAAACCCCGACAGGGGATTTGGGTAAGTATAACTAACCCTACCCCACTCCGACCATAACCCTCCCTTAGGGGTTCCTAACCCTAACATCCCCCCTAGTGCCTAACCTTAACCCCCCTCTAAGTGCCTAAACCTAACCTCCCCTTCCCCGCAGCCTAACCCTAAGTCTCCTGGGGGGTGCCTATCCCTAACCTCCCCCCAGGGTGCCTAACCCTATTCCCCTTTCCCCTAGCCTAACCCTATCCCTCCCAGGGGGGTGCCTGACCCTAAGTCCCCCCTGGGAGCTCCTAACCTAACTCTCCCCCCGTGGCTGTCAGAGGCCGTCCGTGGCTTACCTTCGATTGGTGTGCCTGGCGTAGGTATAATGATAGGCGTCAGTATTTCGACGCCTGTCATTAGTACCCTGCCGGGACTTGACAATCGGGAAGCCGGCAGTCGGCATTTTGACCGTCAGCTTCCTGACTGCATCCCGTTTCACAGGCATACCTGCCCACTGCAAAATGGAGCAAACCTCTCATATTGGTTCTGCCTCAAACCACAAGACAAACCTGCAGTAATGGAGTTATGATGTCCATTACACCCTAACTTAATATGTAATGTATCATTAATACAGTTATATGCTATATTTTATCACCAATATATCTTAGAAGTCTACATATGTAACTTTATTTATTACTAATGTTCGGCAACTGTATGCAATCTTTACATCTGCTACAAGAATTTTATTGTTGTGTATAGAAAATAAACATTCTAAAAAAAATGTAGTACTTAGACATACCAAATATAGAATAATGTTTCAGGTCAATAAGATTGTACTACGCTCTTATGTACAGTACTGTAGAAAAGAAGACTTTGCGGAATTAAACATTTTAAAATGTGTGTAAATCATTTAGTGAGCAAGATTTGCATGCAGACATAATGTTTATATAAAGTAAGTTAAAAGTACATATAAGTCATAAATACTTTGTTAGGATTTGCCAAATAAGATACTGCATTTAGTAAATCAACCTGGTAATCTTCTGTGTGTAGATAATGTGCATAATCAACATAATCACATTGATTTACTTCTGTCATTTATATTATTATTAATTTAAGTTTTATGCAGCACAGACATATACATTCTTAAGTTTTATGCAACAGACCAAAACATACT
This sequence comes from Taudactylus pleione, assembly GCA_031769625.1. Lineage (NCBI taxonomy): Eukaryota > Metazoa > Chordata > Amphibia > Anura > Myobatrachidae > Taudactylus > Taudactylus pleione. The sequence goes on from JAUIMM010000115.1 coordinate 8,775,715, forward strand.
TGTAAAGATGTAATAAAAATGTTTTACCTGTATTAAATATTTGTTCTACAAAAACAATTGTGAAAGTTCTGAACATAACATGGGTTTAAAAATAATTCATAGTAAGTGCTCATATATGTGACAATATTCAATAAAACGTATAATAATTAATAAACATCAGAAAAAAGAGATTTAGGAAATTGTTAGCAAACAAATGTTGCTAAGCAATGAGACATAATCCACACACACTTGTGCGTACAGTGTATATATATATATATATATATATATATTAGGGGTGAGCGGGTTCGGATTTCTGAAATCCGAACCCCCCCGAGCCCCCCCGATCCGAGTCCGATCCGAGTCAGGCTCGACTTTTCCCGCCTGACTCGGATCTGAAATCGAGGCAAAACGTCATCATCCCGCCTTCCGAGTCTCGCGGGTTTTGGATCCTATATAAGGTACCCGCGTCGGCGCCATTTTCTCACTCGGCTGTGGACAGTGAAGAGGGAGGGTGGGAGTTAGGGTTGGCTGGGCTGTGTAGTGTAGTGTAGTGTAGTGCTGCTGTTGTCCACTACTTCAAAGTCCATAGGGGCTGGCTGTGTTGTGCTGTGCTGCTGTTGTTAATAGGGGCTGTGTCCACTACTTCAAAGTCCATAGGGGCTGGCTGGACTGTGTTGTGCAGTCAGTTCTCCATAGGGGCTGTGTCCACTCCAAAGTCCTGTGCAGTGTCCCAGTCCTAAAGGGGTGCTGTAGTGTTGTCCAGGGGGTGCTCTGTCCATCAGGGGTGCTCCCCCCAAGTGCTAAAAAAAATATATTTTCTGTGTTTGTGAATTGTGTGCGCAGTAGCCGCACGTGCATCAACAAAGTAGTGCCAAGCGTGCGCCTGTGTCATAAGTAAAGGGCCAGCTGGCTTGACCGTTAAAGGGTGCTGTAACCCCCAAAGTACACTCCAAACCAAAAAATATATATTTTCTGTGTTTGTGAATTGTGTGCGCAGTAGCCGCACGTGCATCAACAAAGTAGTGCCAAGCGTGCGCCTGTGTCATAAGTAAAGGGCCGGCTGGCTTGACCGTTAAAGGGTGCTGTAACCCCCAAAGTACACTCCAGTCCAAACCAAAAAAAAAAATATTTTCTGTGTTTGTGAAATTGTGAGCGCAGTAGCCGCACGTGCATCAACAAAGTAGTGCCAAGCGTGCGCCTGTGTCATAAGTAAAGGGCCAGCTGGCTTGACCGTTAAAGGGTGCTGTAACCCCCAAAGTACACTCCAAACCAAAAAATATATATTTTCTGTGTTTGTGAATTGTGTGCGCAGTAGCCGCACGTGCATCAACAAAGTAGTGCCAAGCGTGCGCCTGTGTCATAAGTAAAGGGCCGGCTGGCTTGACCGTTAAAGGGTGCTGTAACCCCCAAAGTACACTCCAGTCCAAACCAAAAAAAAAAAATATTTTCTGTGTTTGTGAAATTGTGAGCGCAGTAGCCGCACGTGCATCAACAAAGTAGTGCCAAGCGTGCGCCTGTGTCATAAGTAAAGGGCCGGCTGGCTTGACCGTTAAAGGGTGCTGTAACCCCCAAAGTACACTCCAGTCCAAACAAAAAAAAAAATTATTTTCTGTGTTTGTGAATTGTGTGCGCAGTAGCCGCACATGCATCAACAAAGTAGTGCCAAGCGTGCGCCTGTGTCATAAGTAAAGGGCCGGCTGGCTTGACCATTAAAGGGTGCTGTAACCCCCAAAGTACACTCCAGTCCAAACCAAAAAAAAAATTATTTTCTGTGTTTGTGAATTGTGTGAGCAGTAGCCGCACGTGCATCAACAAAGTAGTGCCAAGTGTGCGCCTGTGTCATAAGTAAAGGGCCGGCTGGCATGACTGTTAAAGGGTGCTGTAACCCCCAAAGTACACTCCAAACCAAAAAAATATATATTTTCTGTGTTTGTGACTTGTGTGCACTGTGGCTGCACGTGCATCAACAAAGGAGCAGCGCCAAGCGTGCGCCTGTGTCCCATAAGTAAAGAGCCGGCAGGCTCATTTCTTAAAGGGTGGTGTAACCCACAAAGTGCACTACTCTCCAGCAAAAATAAAAAAAATATTTTCTGTGTTTGTGTGCGCTTTAGCCGCATGTATATATCAATATAACATAAATGGAGGACCATACTTTCTCCGATAAAAATAAAAAAGGGAATGATCAAGAACCACTTCCTCCTAGTGCTATTGCTGCTGCTGGGAGTTGTTCATCATCCCAGAGAGGAAGTAGGAACATCACTACTTTTACTAAACAATTGACCCTCCAACAGTCCCTAGCGATGAGGATGAAGTACGACAGCAGTAATCCTGAAGCAAAACGTATAACTGAGGCCTTGACTGCTATGTTGGTGTTAGACCTGCGTCCGGTAACCGCCATTAGTGCAGTGGGATTTAGACAATTGATGGAGGTAGTGTGTCCCCGGTTCCAAATCCCGTCTAGATTCCACCTGCATCCTCAAAGCAGCAGCGACAAGCGTGTGTCTGTCTGTTAAAGGGTGGTGACACCCTCAAAGTGTGCTACACAAACAATAAAAATATTGTTCTTTTTTTTTCTGTCTTTGTGAATTGTGTGGGCTGTAGCCGCACTTGCATCCTCAAAGCAGCAGCGACAAGCATGCGTCTGTCTGTTAAAGGGTGGTGACACCCTCAAAGTGTGCTACACAAACAATAAAAATATTGTTCTTTTTTTTCTGTCTTTGTGAATTGTGTGGGCTGTAGCTGCACTTGCATCCTCAAAGCAGCAGCGACAAGCGTGCGTCTGTCTGTTAAAGGGTGGTGACACCCTCAAAGTGCTCCAAAAAATAAAAAACTTTTTTTTAATGTGTTTGTGACTTGTGTGCGATGTAGCCGCACGTGCATCAACATAGTAGCAGCGCCAAGCGTGCGCCTGTGTCATAAGTCAAGGGTTGGTTTGGACATCTGGTCCGGACTGAAGGACGTGCCAACAATTTCTGACAAGTATACTGTCACTGCATATGATACTGTCCTCAAAGCAGCAGCGACAAGCATGCGTCTGTCTGTTAAAGGGTGGTGACACCCTCAAAGTGTGCTACACAAACAATAAAAATATTGTTCTTTTTTTTCGGTCTTTGTGAAATGTGTGGGCTGTAGCCGCACCTGCATCCTTAAAGCAGCAGCGACAAGCGTGCATCTGTCTGTTAAAGGGTGGTGACTCCCTCAAAGTGTGCTACACAAACAATAAAAATATTGTTCTTTTTTTTCTGTCTTTGTGAAATGTGTGGGCTGTAGCCGCACCTGCATCCTTAAAGCAGCAGCGACAAGCATGCATCTGTCTGTTAAAGGGTGGTGACACTCTCAAAGTGTGCTACACAAACAATAAAAATATTGTTCTTTTTTTTACTGTCTTTGTGAATTGTGTGGGCTGTAGCCACACCTGCATCCTTATAGCAGCAGTGACAAGTGTGAGTCTGTCTGTTAAAGGGTTGTGATACCCTCAAAGTGTGCTACACAAACAATTAAAATATTGTTCTTTTTTTTTCTGTCTTTGTGAAATGTGTGGGATGTAGCCGCACCAGCAATCTTAAAGCAGCAGCGACAAGCGTGCATCTGTCTGTTAAAGGGTGGTGACACTCTCAAAGTGTGCTACACAAACAATAAAAATATTGTTCTTTTTTTTTCTGTCTTTGTGAATTGTGTGGGCTGTAGCCACACCTGCATCCTTAAAGCAGCAGCGACAAGCGTGCGTCTGTCTGTTAAAGGGTGGTGATACCCTCAAAGTGTGCTACACAAACAATTAAAATATTGTTCTTTTGTTTCTGTCTTTGTGAAATGTGTGGGCTGTAGCCGCACTTGCATCCTTAAAGCAGCAGCGACAAGTGTGCGTCTGTCTGTTAAAGGGTGGTTATACCCTCAAAGTGTGCTACACAAACAATTAAAATGTTGTTCTTTTTTTGTCTGTCTTTGTGAATTGTGTGGGCTGTAGCTGCACTTGCATCCTCAAAGCAGCAGCGACAAGCGTGCATCTGTCTGTTAAAGGGTGGTGACACCCTCAAAGTGCTCCAAAAAATAAAAAACTATATTTTTAATGTGTTTGTGACTTGTGTGCGATGTAGCCGCACGTGCATCAACATAGTAGCAGCGCCAAGCGTGCGCCTGTGTCATAAGTCAAGGGCTGGTTTGGACATCTGGTCTGGACTGAAGGACGTGCCAACAATTTCTGACAAGTCTACTGTCACTGCATATGATACTGTCCTCAAAGCAGCAGCGACAAACGTGCGTCTGTCTGTTAAAGGGTGGTGACACCCTCAAAGTGTGCTACACAAACAATAAAAATATTATTCCTTTTTTTTTCTGTCTTTGTGAATTGTATGGGCTGTAGCCGCACTTGCATCCTCAAAGCAGCAGCGACAAGCGTGCGTCTGTCTGTTAAAGGATGGTGACACCCTCAAAGTGTGCTACACAAACAATAAAAATATTCTTCTTCTTTTTTCTGTCTTTGTGAATTGTGTGGGCTGTAGCCGCACCTGCATCCTTAAAGCAGCAGCAACAAGCATGCCTCTGTCTGTTAAAGGGTGGTGACACCCTCAAAGTGTGCTACACAAACAATAAAAATATTGTTCTTTTTTTTCGGTCTTTGTGAAATGTGTGGGCTGTAGCCGCACCTGCATCCTTAAAGCAGCAGCGACAAGCGTGCATCTGTCTGTTAAAGGGTGGTGACACCCTCAAAGTGTGCTACACAAACAATAAAAATATTGTTCTTTTTTTTCTGTCTTTGTGAAATGTGTGGGCTGTAGCCGCACCTGCATCCTTAAAGCAGCAGCGACAAGTGTGCATCTGTCTGTTAAAGGGTGGTGACACTCTCAAAGTGTGCTACACAAACAATAAAAATATTGTTCTTTTTTTTTCTGTCTTTGTGAATTGTGTGGGCTGTAGCCGCATCTGCATCCTTAAAGCAGCAGTGACAAGCGTGAGTCTGTCTGTTAAAGGGTGGTGATACCCTCAAAGTGTGCTACACAAAGAATTAAAATATTGTTCTTTTTTTTTCTGTCTTTGTGAAATGTGTGGGCTGTAGCCACACCAGCATCCTTAAAGCAGCAGCGACAAGCGTGCATCTGTCTGTTAAAGGGTGGTGACACTCTCAAAGTGTGCTACACAAACAATAAAAATATTGTTCTTTTTTTTTCTGTCTTTGTGAATTGTGTGGGCTGTAGCCGCACCTGCATCCTTAAAGCAGCAGTGACAAGCGTGCGTCTGTCTGTTAATGGGTGGTGATACCCTCAAAGTGTGCTACACAAACAATTAAAATATTGTTCCTTTTTTTTCTGTCTTTGTGAAATGTGTGGGCTGTAACCGCACCAGCATCCTTAAAGCAGCAGCGACAAGTGTGCGTCTGTCTGTTAAAGGGTGGTGACACCCTCAAAGTGTGCTACACAAACAATAAAAATATTGTTCTTTTTTTTTCTCTTTGTGAATTGTGTGGGCTGTAGCCGCACTTGCATCCTCAAAGCAGCAGCGACAAGCATGCGTCTGTCTGTTAAAGGGTGGTGACACCCTCAAAGTGTGCTACACAAACAATAAAAATATTGTTCTTTTTTTTCTGTCTTTGTGAATTGTGTGAGCTGTAGCTGCACTTGCATCCTCAAAGCAGCAGCGACAAGCGTGCGTCTGTCTGTTAAAGGGTGGTACACCCTCAAAGTGCTCCAAAAAATAAAAAACTATTTTTTTAATGTGTTTGTGACTTGTGTGCGATGTAGCCGCACGTGCATCAACATAGTAGCAGTGCCAAGCGTGCGCCTGTGTCATATGTCAAGGGCTGGTTTGGGCATCTGGTCCGGACTGAAGGACGTGCCAACAATTTCTGACAAGTCTACTGTCACTGCATATGATACTGTCCTCAAAGCAGCAGTGACAAGCGTGCGTCTGTCTGTTAAAGGGTGGTGACACCCTCAAAGTGTGCTACACAAACAATAAAAATATTGTTCTTTTTTTTTTGGTCTTTGTGAAATGTGTGGGCTGTAGCCGCACCTGCATCCTTAAAGCAGCAGCGACAAGCGTGCGTCTGTCTGTTAAAGGGTGGTGACACCCTCAAAGTGTGCTACACAAACAATAAAAATATTGTTCTTTTTTTTCTGTCTTTGTGAATTGTATGGGCTGTAGCCACACTTGCATCCTCAAAGCAGCAGCGACAAGCGTGCGTCTGTCTGTTAAAGGGTGGTGTAACTCTCAAAGTGCTCCAAAAAATAAAAAACTATTTTTTTAATGTGTTTGTGACTTGTGTGCGATGTAGCCGCACTTGCATCCTCAAAGCAGCAGCGACAAGCGTGCATCTGTCTGTTAAAGGGTGGTGACACCCTCAAAGTGTGCTACACAAACAATAAAAATATTCTTCTTCTTTTTTCTGTCTTTGTGAATTGTGTGGGCTGTTGCCGCACCTGCATCCTTAAAGCAGCAGCGACAAGCGTGCGTCTGTCTGTTAAAGGGTAGTGACACCCTCAAAGTGTGCTACACAAACAATTAAAATATTGTTCTTTTTTTTTCCGGTCTTTGTGAAATGTGTGGGCTGTAGCCGCACCTGCATCCTTAAAGCAGCAGCGACAAGCGTGCATCTGTCTGTTAAAGGGTGATGACACCCTCAAAGTGTGCTACACAAAAAATTAAAATATTGTTCTTTTTTTTTCGGTCTTTGTGAAATGTGTGGGCTGTTGCCGCACCTGCATCCTTAAAGCAGCAGCAACAAGCGTGCGTCTGTCTGTTAAAGGGTGGTGACACCCTCAAAGTGTGCTACACAAACAATTAAAATATTGTTCTTTTTTTTCTGTCTTTGTGAAATGTGTGGGCTGTAGCCGCACCTGCATCCTTAAAGCAGCAGCGACAAGCGTGCATCTGTCTGTTAAAGGGTGGTGACACCCTCAAAGTGTGCTACACAAACAATTAAAATATTGTTCTTTTTTTTTCTGTCTTTGTGAAATGTGTGGGCTGTAGCCGCACCTGCATCCTAAAAGCAGCAGCGACAAGCGTGCATCTGTCTGTTAAAGGGTGGTGGTACCCTCAAAGTGTGCTACACAAACAATAAAAATATTGTTCTTTTTTTTTCTGTCTTTGTGAATTGTGTGGGCTGTATCCGCACCTGCATTCTTAAAGCAGCAGCGACAAGCATGCATCTGTCTGTTAAAGGGTGGTGATACCCTCAAAGTGTGCTACACAAACAATAAAAATATTGTTCTTTTTTTCTGTCTTTGTGAATTGTGTGGGCTGTATCCGCACCTGCATTCTTAAAGCAGCAGCGACAAGCATGCGTCTGTCTGTTAAAGGGTGGTGATACCCTCAAAGTGTGCTACACAAACAATTAAAATATTGTTCTCTTTTTTTCTGTCTTTGTGAATTGTGTGGGCTGTAGCCACACCTGCATCCTTAAAGCAGCAGCGACAAGCGTGCGTCTGTCTGTTAAAGGGTGGTGATACCCTCAAAGTGTGCTACACAAACAATTAAAATATTGTTCTTTTGTTTCTGTCTTTGTGAAATGTGTGGGCTGTAGCCGCACCTGCATCCTTAAAGCAGCAGCGACAAGTGTGCGTCTGTCTGTTAAAGGGTGGTTATACCCTCAAAGTGTGCTACACAAACAATTAAAATGTTGTTCTTTTTTTGTCTGTCTTTGTGAATTGTGTGGGCTGTAGCTGCACTTGCATCCTCAAAGCAGCAGCGACAAGCGTGCATCTGTCTGTTAAAGGGTGGTGACACCCTCAAAGTGCTCCAAAAAATAAAAAACTATATTTTTAATGTGTTTGTGACTTGTGTGCGATGTAGCCGCACGTGCATCAACATAGTAGCAGCGCCAAGCGTGCGCCTGTGTCATAAGTCAAGGGCTGGTTTGGACATCTGGTCTGGACTGAAGGACGTGCCAACAATTTCTGACAAGTCTACTGTCACTGCATATGATACTGTCCTCAAAGCAGCAGCGACAAACGTGCGTCTGTCTGTTAAAGGGTGGTGACACCCTCAAAGTGTGCTACACAAACAATAAAAATATTCTTCTTCTTTTTTCTGTCTTTGTGAATTGTGTGGGCTGTAGCCACACCTGCATCCTTAAAGCAGCAGCAACAAGCATGCCTCTGTCTGTTAAAGGGTGGTGACACCCTCAAAGTGTGCTACACAAACAATAAAAATATTGTTCTTTTTTTTCGGTCTTTGTGAAATGTGTGGGCTGTAGCCGCACCTGCATCCTTAAAGCAGCAGCGACAAGCGTGCATCTGTCTGATAAAGGGTGGTGACACCCTCAAAGTGTGCTACACAAACAATAAAAATATTGTTCTTTTTTTTCTGTCTTTGTGAAATGTGTGGGCTGTAGCCGCACCTGCATCCTTAAAGCAGCAGCGACAAGTGTGCATCTGTCTGTTAAAGGGTGGTGACACTCTCAAAGTGTGCTACACAAACAATAAAAATATTGTTCTTTTTTTTTCTGTCTTTGTGAATTGTGTGGGCTGTAGCCGCATCTGCATCCTTAAAGCAGCAGTGACAAGCGTGAGTCTGTCTGTTAAAGGGTGGTGATACCCTCAAAGTGTGCTACACAAAGAATTAAAATATTGTTCTTTTTTTTTCTGTCTTTGTGAATTGTGTGGGCTGTAGCCACACCTGCATCCTTAAAGCAGCAGCAACAAGCATGCCTCTGTCTGTTAAAGGGTGGTGACACCCTCAAAGTGTGCTACACAAACAATAAAAATATTGTTCTTTTTTTTCGGTCTTTGTGAAATGTGTGGGCTGTAGCCGCACCTGCATCCTTAAAGCAGCAGCGACAAGCGTGCATCTGTCTGATAAAGGGTGGTGACACCCTCAAAGTGTGCTACACAAACAATAAAAATATTGTTCTTTTTTTTCTGTCTTTGTGAAATGTGTGGGCTGTAGCCGCACCTGCATCCTTAAAGCAGCAGCGACAAGTGTGCATCTGTCTGTTAAAGGGTGGTGACACTCTCAAAGTGTGCTACACAAACAATAAAAATATTGTTCTTTTTTTTTCTGTCTTTGTGAATTGTGTGGGCTGTAGCCGCATCTGCATCCTTAAAGCAGCAGTGACAAGCGTGAGTCTGTCTGTTAAAGGGTGGTGATACCCTCAAAGTGTGCTACACAAAGAATTAAAATATTGTTCTTTTTTTTTCTGTCTTTGTGAAATGTGTGGGCTGTAGCCACACCAGCATCCTTAAAGCAGCAGCGACAAGCGTGCATCTGTCTGTTAAAGGGTGGTGACACTCTCAAAGTGTGCTACACAAACAATAAAAATATTGTTCTTTTTTTTTCTGTCTTTGTGAATTGTGTGGGCTGTAGCCGCACCTGCATCCTTAAAGCAGCAGTGACAAGCGTGCGTCTGTCTGTTAATGGGTGGTGATACCCTCAAAGTGTGCTACACAAACAATTAAAATATTGTTCCTTTTTTTTCTGTCTTTGTGAAATGTGTGGGCTGTAACCGCACCAGCATCCTTAAAGCAGCAGCGACAAGTGTGCGTCTGTCTGTTAAAGGGTGGTGACACCCTCAAAGTGTGCTACACAAACAATAAAAATATTGTTCTTTTTTTTTCTGTCTTTGTGAATTGTGTGGGCTGTAGCCGCACCTGCATCCTTAAAGCAGCAGTGACAAGCGTGCGTCTGTCTGTTAATGGGTGGTGATACCCTCAAAGTGTGCTACACAAACAATTAAAATATTGTTCCTTTTTTTTCTGTCTTTGTGAAATGTGTGGGCTGTAACCGCACCAGCATCCTTAAAGCAGCAGCGACAAGTGTGCGTCTGTCTGTTAAAGGGTGGTGACACCCTCAAAGTGTGCTACACAAACAATAAAAATATTATTCCTTTTTTTTTCTGTCTTTGTGAATTGTATGGGCTGTAGCCGCACTTGCATCCTCAAAGCAGCAGCGACAAGCATGCGTCTGTCTGTTAAAGGATGGTGACACCCTCAAAGTGTGCTACACAAACAATAAAAATATTCTTCTTCTTTTTTCTGTCTTTGTGAATTGTGTGGGCTGTAGCCACACCTGCATCCTTAAAGCAGCAGCAACAAGCATGCCTCTGTCTGTTAAAGGGTGGTGACACCCTCAAAGTGTGCTACACAAACAATAAAAATATTGTTCTTTTTTTTCGGTCTTTGTGAAATGTGTGGGCTGTAGCCGCACCTGCATCCTTAAAGCAGCAGCGACAAGCGTGCATCTGTCTGATAAAGGGTGGTGACACCCTCAAAGTGTGCTACACAAACAATAAAAATATTGTTCTTTTTTTTCTGTCTTTGTGAAATGTGTGGGCTGTAGCCGCACCTGCATCCTTAAAGCAGCAGCGACAAGTGTGCATCTGTCTGTTAAAGGGTGGTGACACTCTCAAAGTGTGCTACACAAACAATAAAAATATTGTTCTTTTTTTTTCTGTCTTTGTGAATTGTGTGGGCTGTAGCCGCATCTGCATCCTTAAAGCAGCAGTGACAAGCGTGAGTCTGTCTGTTAAAGGGTGGTGATACCCTCAAAGTGTGCTACACAAAGAATTAAAATATTGTTCTTTTTTTTTCTGTCTTTGTGAAATGTGTGGGCTGTAGCCACACCAGCATCCTTAAAGCAGCAGCGACAAGCGTGCATCTGTCTGTTAAAGGGTGGTGACACTCTCAAAGTGTGCTACACAAACAATAAAAATATTGTTCTTTTTTTTTCTGTCTTTGTGAATTGTGTGGGCTGTAGCCGCACCTGCATCCTTAAAGCAGCAGTGACAAGCGTGCGTCTGTCTGTTAATGGGTGGTGATACCCTCAAAGTGTGCTACACAAACAATTAAAATATTGTTCCTTTTTTTTCTGTCTTTGTGAAATGTGTGGGCTGTAACCGCACCAGCATCCTTAAAGCAGCAGCGACAAGTGTGCGTCTGTCTGTTAAAGGGTGGTGACACCCTCAAAGTGTGCTACACAAACAATAAAAATATTGTTCTTTTTTTTTCTCTTTGTGAATTGTGTGGGCTGTAGCCGCACTTGCATCCTCAAAGCAGCAGCGACAAGCATGCGTCTGTCTGTTAAAGGGTGGTGACACCCTCAAAGTGTGCTACACAAACAATAAAAATATTGTTCTTTTTTTTCTGTCTTTGTGAATTGTATGGGCTGTAGCCACACTTGCATCCTCAAAGCAGCAGCGACAAGTGTGCGTCTGTCTGTTAAAGGGTGGTGTAACTCTCAAAGTGCTCCAAAAAATAAAAAACTATTTTTTTAATGTGTTTGTGACTTGTGTGCGATGTAGCCGCACTTGCATCCTCAAAGCAGCAGCGACAAGCGTGCATCTGTCTGTTAAAGGGTGGTGACACCCTCAAAGTGTGCTACACAAACAATAAAAATATTCTTCTTCTTTTTTCTGTCTTTGTGAATTGTGTGGGCTGTTGCCGCACCTGCATCCTTAAAGCAGCAGCGACAAGCGTGCGTCTGTCTGTTAAAGGGTAGTGACACCCTCAAAGTGTGCTACACAAACAATTAAAATATTGTTCTTTTTTTTTCCGGTCTTTGTGAAATGTGTGGGCTGTAGCCGCACCTGCATCCTTAAAGCAGCAGCGACAAGCGTGCATCTGTCTGTTAAAGGGTGATGACACCCTCAAAGTGTGCTACACAAAAAATTAAAATATTGTTCTTTTTTTTTCGGTCTTTGTGAAATGTGTGGGCTGTTGCCGCACCTGCATCCTTAAAGCAGCAGCAACAAGCGTGCGTCTGTCTGTTAAAGGGTGGTGACACCCTCAAAGTGTGCTACACAAACAATTAAAATATTGTTCTTTTTTTTCTGTCTTTGTGAAATGTGTGGGCTGTAGCCGCACCTGCATCCTTAAAGCAGCAGCGACAAGCGTGCATCTGTCTGTTAAAGGGTGGTGACACCCTCAAAGTGTGCTACACAAACAATTAAAATATTGTTCTTTTTTTTTCTGTCTTTGTGAAATGTGTGGGCTGTAGCCGCACCTGCATCCTAAAAGCAGCAGCGACAAGCGTGCATCTGTCTGTTAAAGGGTGGTGGTACCCTCAAAGTGTGCTACACAAACAATAAAAATATTGTTCTTTTTTTTTCTGTCTTTGTGAATTGTGTGGGCTGTATCCGCACCTGCATTCTTAAAGCAGCAGCGACAAGCATGCATCTGTCTGTTAAAGGGTGGTGATACCCTCAAAGTGTGCTACACAAACAATAAAAATATTGTTCTTTTTTTCTGTCTTTGTGAATTGTGTGGGCTGTATCCGCACCTGCATTCTTAAAGCAGCAGCGACAAGCATGCGTCTGTCTGTTAAAGGGTGGTGATACCCTCAAAGTGTGCTACACAAACAATTAAAATATTGTTCTTTTTTTTTCTGTCTTTGTGAAATGTGTGGGCTGTAGCCGCACCTGCATCCTTAAAGCAGCAGTGACAAGTGTGCGTCTGTCTGTTAAAGGGTGGTGACACCCTCAAAGTGTGCTACACAAACAATAAAAATATTGTTCTTTTTTTTCTGTCTTTGTGAATTGTGTGGGCTGTAGCCGCACTTGTATCCTCAAAGCAGCAGCGACAAGCGTGTGCGTCTGTCTGTTAAAGGGTGGTGACACCCTCAAAGTGTGCTACACAAACCATAAAAATATTGTTCTTTTTTTTTCTGTCTTTGTGAATTGTGTGGGCTGTAGCTGCACTTGCATCAACATAGTAGCAGCGCCAAGCGTGCGCCTGTGTCATAAGTCAAGGGCTGGTTTGGACATGTGGTCCGGACTGAAGGACATGCCAACAATTTCTGACAAGTCTACTGTCACTGCATATGATACTGTCCTCAAAGCAGCAGCGACAAACGTGCATCTGTCTGTTATAGGGTGGTGACACCCTCAAAGTGTGCTACACAAACAATAAAAATATTGTTCTTTTTTTTTCTGTCTTTGTGAATTGTATGGGCTGTAGCCGCACTTGCATCCTCAAAGCAGCAGCGACAAGCGTGCGTCTGTCTGTTAAAGGGTGGTGTAACTCTCAAAGTGCTCCAAAAAATAAAAAACTATTTTTTTAATGTGTTTGTGACTTGTGTGCGATGTAGCCGCACTTGCATCCTCAAAGCAGCAGCGACAAGCGTGCATCTGACTGTTAAAGGGTGGTGACACCCTCAAAGTGTGCTACACAAACAATAAAAATATTCTTCTTATTTTTTCTGTCTTTGTGAATTGTGTGGGCTGTAGCCGCACCTGCATCCTTAAAGCAGCAGCGACAAGCGTGCGTCTGTCTGTTAAAGGGTGGTGACACCCTCAAAGTGTGCTACACAAACAATAAAAATATTGTTCTTTTTTTTTCGGTCTTTGTGAATGTGTGGGCTGTAGCCGCACCTGCATCCTTAAAGCAGCAGCGACAAGCATGCGTCTGTCTGTTAAAGGGTGGTGACACCCTCAAAGTGTGCTACACAAACAATTAAAATATTGTTCTTTTTTTTTCTGTCTTTGTGAAATGTGTGGGCTGTAGCCACACCTGCATCCTTAAAGCAGCAGTGACAAGCGTGCATCTGTCTGTTAAAGGGTGGTGATACCCTCAAAGTGTGCTACACAAACAATTAAAATATTGTTCTTTTTTTTCTGTCTTTGTGAAATGTGTGGGCTGTAGCCGCACCTGCATCCTTAAAGCAGCAGCGACAAGTGTGCGTCTGTCTGTTAAAGGGTGGTTATACCCTCAAAGTGTGCTACACAAACAATTAAAATGTTGTTCTTTTTTTGTCTGTCTTTGTGAATTGTGTGGGCTGTAGCTGCACTTGCATCCTCAAAGCAGCAGCGACAAGCGTGCATCTGTCTGTTAAAGGGTGGTGACACCCTCAAAGTGCTCCAAAAAATAAAAAACTATATTTTTAATGTGTTTGTGACTTGTGTGCGATGTAGCCGCACGTGCATCAACATAGTAGCAGCGCCAAGCGTGCGCCTGTGTCATAAGTCAAGGGCTGGTTTGGACATCTGGTCTGGACTGAAGGACGTGCCAACAATTTCTGACAAGTCTACTGTCACTGCATATGATACTGTCCTCAAAGCAGCAGCGACAAACGTGCGTCTGTCTGTTAAAGGGTGGTGACACCCTCAAAGTGTGCTACACAAACAATAAAAATATTGTTCCTTTTTTTTTCTGTCTTTGTGAATTGTATGGGCTGTAGCCGCACTTGCATCCTCAAAGCAGCAGCGACAAGCGTGCGTCTGTCTGTTAAAGGATGGTGACACCCTCAAAGTGTGCTACACAAACAATAAAAATATTCTTCTTCTTTTTTCTGTCTTTGTGAATTGAGTGGGCTGTAGCTGCACCTGCATCCTTAAAGCAGCAGCGACAAGCATGCCTCTGTCTGTTAAAGGGTGGTGACACCCTCAAAGTGTGCTACACAAACAATTAAAATATTGTTCTTTTTTTTTCGGTCTTTGTGAAATGTGTGGGCTGTAGCCGCACCTGCATCCTTAAAGCAGCAGCGACAAGCGTGCATCTGTCTGTTAAAGGGTGGTGACACCCTCAAAGTGTGCTACACAAACAATAAAAATATTTTTCTTCTTTTTTCTGTCTTTGTGAATTGTGTGGGCTGTAGCCGCACTTGCATCCTCAAAGCAGCAGCGACAAGCATGCGTCTGTCTGTTAAAGGGTGGTGTAACCCTCAAAGTGCGCTCCACAAACAATAATAATATTCTTATTTTTTTTCTGTCTTTGTGAATTGTGTGGGCTGTAGCCGCACTTGCATCCTCAAAGCAGCAGCGACAAGTGTGCGTCTGTCTGTTAAAGGATTACATCGGTGACAGCATCCAAGTAGGCATGTCAGACAGTCCGTACCTGTACTGGCAGGAAAAAGAAGCAATTTGGAGGTCCCTGTACAAACTGGCTCTATTTTACCTGAGTTGCCCCCCCCTCCAGTGTGTACTCCGAAAGAGTGCTTAGTGCAGCCGGGAACCTTGTCAGCGAAAGGCGTAGGAGGTTGCTTCCACAAAATGTGGAGAAGATGATGTTCATAAAATGAATTATCAACTCTCCCAGGGAGACCAGCCTCCAGAACCTACAGAGGGACCTGTGGTTCCAGCGGGGACGAATTAATACTCTGTGAGGATGAGGATGTACACACTGAAGAGGGTGAGGAATCGGTGGATGAGGAGGATGAGGATGACATCTTGCCTCCGTAGAGCCAGTTTGTGCAGGGACAGATTAATTGCCAGCTTGTTTTGTGGGGGCCCAAACAAACCAATCATTTCAGCCACAGTTGTGTGGTAGACCCTGGCGCTGAAATGATTGGTCTGTTAAAGTGTGCATGTCCTGTTTATACAACATAAGGGTGGGTGGGAGGGCCCAAGGACAATTCCATCTTGCACCTCTTTTTTTTCTTTGCATTATGTACAGTTTGGGGCCTAGTTTTTCAAACTGCCATCCTGTCTGCCACTGCAGTTTCATGCCTAGATGGGTCACGTGTTTGTGCCGCCCACTCGTGTCGCTTAGCATAGTCATCCAGCTACCACGGTGCAACCTTTTGGACATAAAAACACTATTGTGAGGTGTGAGGTGTTCAGAATAGACTGGAAATGAGTGGAAATAAAGGTTATTGAGGTTAATAATAGCATAGGAGCAGAAAAACCTACAAATTCTGTGATTTTAGCTGTTTTTATGCTTTTTTTCAAAAAAATACAGATCCAAAACACAAAACCCAGAACCCAAAACACGGAAGGGTGGTTTTGGCAAAACCAATCCAGATCCAAAACACGAAGAAAGATCCAGATCCAAAACCAAAACACAAAAAGTGGCCGGTGCACACCCCTAATATATATATATATATATATATATATTTACAGTCTTGGGGTGCCACCTTTATTTGTTTGATATATATATATTTTCTTTACAGTCAGACTACAAGAGCCAGCAGGCCCAGGATAACTGTAAAGAACAATTTTAATTCCATACTTAAAACAATTACCCCCGCATCCACCACCTCCAGGGGTGCAAGGAAGAACCCAGGTTGATCCTCAAGAGAGAGGATCACAATTATTTTAGGGAGGGTCCCCACTTTCCACAGCTTTCCACAGCTTTCCACAGCTTTCCAGACCTGGTCTGAGCAGTTTGGAACTGGTTTTACATTATGGCAGGTGGGCCTCACGCGGTGTGTTTCCCTGCTATAGTGTAAGCCCCCCAACTGGTTCAGCCTGGTGCTGGTTACTGGAAAAATGGTGAGCCCATGCTGGTTTTTGCCCAATTTTTTAGTAACAGTCTGGGCTCAAAGGTCTTGGGCTGGCTATGCTTTTGGGGGGGACTCCACACATTTTCTTTTAATATCATGTTCAGTCAAACCCACCTCTCACAGGCAGGTCTATTGATTTTGGACATTGTGCTGCAGTTTGGGTACGATTTTAATCGATTTGACAAACACAAGTCTTAGTAAATCCGTGATTTTTATTCTTGTCAATGTTAGCCATATAATGTCTTTTCTGATGGTCTAATAAAGTCTATAGCAGTCAGAACTGATGTTTGACATGCAATTTTAATTTGAGTTTGCCTTTGGCAAATTTCTGATCTGCAAAATCACGTGGAAATCGCAGATAAAATAGAAATCTAATAAAATCGGACCTTAGTAAATTTACCCCCCACTGTTGATACCTGCCAAACATCACACAGACACCAACATACTATTTAGAGCATGAGCAAGAACAACATCATGGTCTCAGATGACAAAGACTGAAAAAAGACTTAAAAACATGTGCTGGTGTGTTCCTTACACATTTGTTATTTCCTAAAGGTATCTACTCTGTCTCTACACCTACAAAGAATTTACTTCTATAGTACCTTACAGTATATGAAGCTAAATGTTGACAGGAATTGAAGAATAGCATTGCCTTATTAAAAATCCAATGCTCATCAAATTATATTGTGGGGCAT
The DNA here is from genome assembly GCA_031769625.1 of Taudactylus pleione. NCBI lineage: Eukaryota > Metazoa > Chordata > Amphibia > Anura > Myobatrachidae > Taudactylus > Taudactylus pleione. The sequence continues at coordinate 8,792,535 of JAUIMM010000115.1, forward strand.
AAATCAAGATTAGGTAATTTATCCTATAAAGCAGTGCAAACATTTTAATTTCCTTCTGACAAAGAACAAGTGAAACTGTACATATGTTATGTATGCAAATTGTGATACATATGATTACAGTCACATAGTGACAATCCCTTCTTCAGCGTTACTGGTTGCCACAATCAATTGCTTTGGGCAGCATATGTATTAAACCGTGATAACTGCATCTCTCCCAACAAAAACAGTCCATTTTACAAAGCCTTGCATCTTTTCCGAGGCATTATCTCATCAATCCCATGAAAAAGGAAAATTGTTGGTATGTGATATGACTTGCTGTATTCAGCTACGTGTGAGCTGAGTAAACTGCAGGCACATTACAGAAACACACACATTCATTAATAATCAAGATTTCCTAATATACTGTTAATCTCCTCCTCAGGTTAGCTCCACAGGAGAAAAGATTAAAGAATTTTAAAGCATATTTTTTTTCTCTCAGAAGAACACTACTTAAGGTGTATTAAGGGGTGCTGAGAGAGGATCGGCAGGGGGGCCCACCAGCAAGATATGGAGGAGAAATGTTCTCCTCTGCAGCGTTTGTGCTGCAGTGAGGGTCATTCCTCCTTTTCCATAGCACGCCAGGCCCCTCAGGAGCTGTCTTCTAGTATTTTTCTTTATTTTATTCCTGAAAGTGTGCGACCACACCTCCCAGCATTTGGCCGTAATGTCCCTAATGCAGTGCCTCAGTGATGCCCCTAGTAGTGCTCCTTATGCTGTGGCACCCCTCCCCTTTGCAGTATTTACCTCTCTTCACACTAGCCACTGGGTAATGCTCCAGTCCATGCCATCAGCTCTCCCACGTAGACGCTGCCGCTGACTGGATCTAACTAGATCCAGCAGCAGATGCAGGCTCCTCTCATCACGGGTGAGAAGGGTCAGGATGTCAAGTTGTCACCCGCACACCTATACACTGCATCACTGGGAACGCTGGTCTCTGAAGTGATCAGATGTGTCTTTAGTCTCTGATCACTTCAGAGACCAGCGTTCCCAGTTGCACCAGCAAGTCTTGGCCAGCCATGCTTCAGAGGGTGCAGGGGGATGCTTGCTGGGCTGTCGGGCCCCATAAGCTGCCGGGCCCCATAGCAAGCACACCCCCTGCACCCTCTATAGTTACGCCACTGGCTGCATTCTATGTAGATCATTAAATATAAACAGCTTATATAACATGCTGGCTATCAGCAACAGAACTAGTAGACATCAATTACACATTTAAGTGACAAAATTGGATGAGAACCAGTTATTTGGTGGACAGGTTCATCAGTTAAATTTCTTCCAGACTCACCAGGGCTTATTAGTACTAACCAATAGTTTATTGTCATGCCTGCCATACAAAGAAGTATAGAGAGCTAAGAACTGAATGTATGTATGTATGTTTGTATATATGTACAGTATGTATGTATGCATATCTGTATGTATGTAATAACCTCCCATCAGATGTGGTAGAGGATAAGACAGTAGAACAAAACTAAATATGCTTGGGATAGGCATAAGAATGTCCTTACAGAAAACTGAGGATCACATAGGGTTGAGGTTGCCAATAGGTAAAAAGGGGCAGACTAAATGGACCAAGTGGTTCTTATCTGCCATCAAATTCTATGTTTCTATGTTTCTATGTATGTATGTTTTATGTATGTATGTATGTATGTATGTATGCATACCTCCCAACATGACCCTCTCCAGGAGGGACACAATGCTCTGGTCCTGGACTTCCCTGGTAAGAGGTGGGGCTGCAGCACAGTTCAAAATTCAAATAGGGGAGCCACACCAACTGTCATTTCACATGCTGCCAAACATCACTGGCTGGGACTCATTGGCAGTTGGTGTGACTCCCCTATTTGAATTTTGGACTGTGCTGCAGCCCCACCTCTGGAGCCTCCACCAATCATAAATTACCAGGGAAGACCAGGACTAGAGCATTATGTCCCTCCTGGAGAGGGTCATGTTGGGAGGTATGTGTGTGTATGTATGTATGTAAATAAGGCTATTAAAGAACACGGCAGACAACCTCATTTTGACTCCATTCACAGGAAATGACTGATATCAGACAAAATCAGCTTGTATTAAATTATACATTAAGGGCCTGATGCAAAGTCAAATGTACCCAAATATGTGCAGCTTATTTTGCCTAACTTCACTCTGCAAATTCTCATACCGTATTTTCATAAACTAATTAGAAAAATTATTACAAACTTCACAGTCTAGCCGCTTTCCAAAAAATATAAAAAAAAATAAAAAAATATGTATTATATATTTATTTTTTTGGAAAGTGGCTAGACTGTAAAGCCTGTAACCATTTTTCTAATTAGTTTTTGAAAATGATATGACTATTTATATTTGTATCAATCCCTGCCTTTGGTTAATGATGTCAATGTGCTTTAGGGGCAGGTCGATTAGGTTAACAATGTTTTTCTTTAATGTTTTGTTACCAGGATGCGATTGCATGTTATATGTTAAATATGCTTGGTTCATGTTTATTCATTGCGCTGACAGGGGGCGTGTGCACCTATCCATTGTTTACATCTAGATCTACTGACCAATAGATCAAGCGGGGATGCTGGCTGTGAAAACCGATTTGAAGGATGTGTCTCTAGGGTTGCCTTGACAACCACCCATGATGTGCTCCAATGGGAGTTAGTAGGTGGTGTGTAAACGCAAGCCGGCTGATGGTGGCTCTCACATGCGGTAAGACGCTGGTTGCTAAAGCCGATTAGCAGGATGTGTCAATATGGTTGCTGTGACAACCGCATGAGGAGCGTTCCAACTAGAGGAAGTAGGTAGTGTTGGAACGCACGCCGGCTGACACTGAATCGTTCATGACATTTAAGCTGGCCATCCACTATACAATTTTTTGTCAGATATCTGTCCAATCTGGCTGGTTGGAATGAAAACCTGATAATGTATGGGAGCAAATGACAGTCGATCATATAGTTGTAAACACTGAAAAAAGGACAAAAAAAAATGTTCAAATTGGTTAAATTTGTGTGTTTTAACCAATTTGTCTGAAGAACCATTTTTGGCTATTTTCCAGTGTTTGTGAGCAAATGGACGATTGTAATTTGCTCCCATACATTACCAGGTTTTCATTCCACCCAGCCAGATTGGACAGATATCTTACAGAAAATTGTATAGTGGATGGCCAGCTTTGCATGCTGTGAGAAATTTTTGACTACAGATCGTTGAAGGGATGTGTTTATAATATATGTCTTTTGATATATACTGGGTTTTAATGTTGGTAGTTTGTATAATAGGTTAATAGATTACCATTGTTAATTGGGGGTGGGATTTATGATAGCAAGGTTGGGTATAAATATGTCTCATGGGCTGCTTGTATTTAAATCTTGACAAAGGTCCACGTGTTAGGAACAAAACGTCGAACACTATGTTGCAGTAATCTTTTGTGGATTTGTAATAAAGGCTTGATTTTAGAAGACGGGTGAGTACACCCCAGAGTTTCTCCTATATATATATATATATATATATATATATATATACAGGTTGAGTCTCACATATCCAAAATGCTTGGGACCAGGGGTATTTTGGATAAAGGAATATTCCGTATTATGGAATATGTGCATATCATAATGAAATATCTTGGGAATGGGACCCCAATATACACACAGAATGCATTTATGTGTTATATACACCTTATACACATAGACTGCAGGTAATTTTATACAATATTTTCAATTATTTTGTGGCTCAAGCAAAGTTTGTGTACATACATTAATTTAATCTGTTTCATAAAGACCTTATCCACAAAGCCTGAAGGAAATTTTATACAATATTTTTAATAATTTGTGACGTAGACAAAGTTTGAGTACATTGAACCATCAAAAATCAAAGGTTTCATTATCTCAGTCATGCCAAAATAATTCCGTATTTCGGAATATTTGGATATGGGAGACTCAAACTGTATATACACAGTATATATATATACAGGTTGAGTCTCCCATATCCAAAATGCTTGGGACCAGGGGTATTTTGGATATCGGAATATTCCGTATTTTGGAATTGCATATTATAATGAAATGTCTTGGAAATGAGACCCAAATATACACACAGAATGCATTTATGTGTTATATACACCTTATACACACAGCCTGCAGGTCATTTTAGACAATATTTTTTATAATTTTGTGCATCAAAAAAAGTTTGTGTACATACATGAAATTCATTTATGTTTCATATACACCTTATACACACAGCCTGAAGGTTATTTTATACAATCTTTTTAATAATTTGTGCCTTAGACAAAGTTTATGTACATTAAACCATCAAAAATCAAAGGTTTCATTATCTCAGTCATGCTGAAAATATTCCGTATTTCGGAATATTCCATATTTCGGAATATTTGGATATGGGAGACTCAACCTGTATATATATATGTACATATATATATATATACATACAGTATATACACGTCTCCAGCGCTCACCACTCTGCGATGACTTCAGTGCCCGTGTGTCGGACATCAGGTCCCGTATGGCAATATGCAGCTGAAGTCAGATGTGCATAAACAGTAAAAAAACATTTTTTTTGTACACTTGGCCCGATGTTTAAAAATGTTTTTTTTACTGATGTCCAACACCCGGGCACTGACGTCATCGCAGAGTGGTGAGTGCCGGAGACGTGACACGTTATCGCGCACACTGCATTGAGCTGGACGCACATGGATGGCGTCACTAGCCCGGAGACGGACGGAGGCTGTGCCAATCGATCCTCATGGAGATTGTGATGTATAAAGGTATGTGTATTTCCGTATGTGATTGTTCTTGATAAAAGTAATTCTGTGACTGAAACGTCGAACTACACAACACAATTGTTGGCTCATTCTTTGGCTACAAGACCTGTGAGTGCCACCGCTTTCTGACTCTATCAATCAGGTTTTTTACCTCTGTTGGCACCTGGGCAAGGTTTTCTTTGGTTAATGTGGAGTGGCAGCCCCGTGTATCATATATATATATATATTATATATATGTATATATATATACATATGTATATAATGCAATAATGAAAGGGGCACTCACCAGAACATTTCCAATAGACAAAAATGGCTTTTTATTTCTTACATATATTGGTCCTATATAAGTAAGAAACAAAAAGTCATATTTTCTATTGGAAATGCTCTGGTGAGTGCCCCTTTCATTATTGGATTGTATTATTCTGGACCAAGAAATCTCTTTTTTTGATTCAGGGGGAGCACCCAATAAAGTTGACAACTATGTGCAGACATTTTTTGGATTACATATATATATATATATATATATATATATATATATATATATAAATCTTGTAACAAATGGAAGCACTCCACAACTCAATTAAGGATGAAACTTTATTCCATCGCATAGAATAAAGTTTATTTCTTATTAGTCGTGGATATGAGATCTTTGGGTCCATAGATGGCACCGACACTCTATATGCATCTTACTTTGTGAGTGCTGGAACTTTGTTGCTGTATATATATATATATATATATATATATATATATATATCTGTTGGAGGGATATCTTTTACACTCAGCATAGGATAGGTGAAACCGTGGTAGTGCATACTGATGATGATGGCAAGTAGTAGACCAGAATATACTGTAGTATTATATATAGATCTGCCTATGGCAAATATACTCTATTTTTCAGTATACTATACTTTTGAGTAATGCATTTTATTTCAGTAATGCCCATTATACTTCTAACTCTTTATCAGCCCTTAAATGTAAATACAGTATCAACAATCTCAAATTCTAAAAAGATGTGAACACGTTTATATAACTATATTTGTAAATTAGTAGCTCTCTTATATTAAACAACTTGCATTTTTTTAGTTAAGTTTAGTGTTCCATGAAGACATTTCCTTTTTTACATTAAAATAACTACTATGGATCTTCCTATGAACTATATATTTGCTACACCAAAATGTGTGCAAAAATTGAAGAAATAAACAAAACCAGTCTTGCTCCACTAAACTGATAAACAAGATGCTCTTAAGACATCTCATAATCTTGTGACAACAAACTCAAACACCAATGACTCATTATAAATAATTCTAGGTGTTGTTTATGCACTAAGGAAAGCTTAGCTTTCTTGCCAAATCCTGTAAGAGGCTGACAGAAATCAGGCCAATTGCGTAATTGCTATAATGCTCTCTCAACTCATAAAATCTGCATTGAATCTTGGTTTGTTGGCAGCGCTCTCTGCTCACTGACTTTCTTATTGCCAAGTGATTTTCATTTGCTCATTGTAAAACTGCATTTAAATGTAAGTCTCCCACAGCATATAAATTAGCTCAACTAGTCATTTGATTGCTACAGTTGTTTGTGCATGTCCTTATTACAAAGGAAAAGAATATACAAGAGAAAAATTTCCTTGTGTCTGTTTCATGAAGAGTAGCATCAATAATCATGCTTCCCTGCCCCACACAGCCTTCCATTTCACTGTCCAATTTTTCAGCTACTGATGTAACTGTATTAAAATGTGTAGAAAATTAAGGTGGCCTGTTCATGGTGCGCATAGCATTAAGCTCCAAACACAGCAAAAGTGAAAATATATTATATTCATTATCTTAAAATCTAATATATTCAGTATTCATGAATATCTGCATATAAGATTCCACAATGCTGCCTATGATGCTATTTAGCCAAATACTAAAATAAAAAAGCAAATAATTGGCCAATATAAAGTGTGCCTGTCGGTCAGTATGTACCAGCGATATGTCTGTGAACGATGTTGTTCACAGATATGTCACGTCGGCTTTGCTGCACAGCCGATCACAGCTATATCTGCAGATATATCTGTCCATCGCGCTGTATGTATGGGTGGTCAGTTACCAACCCGTACACTTGTACACTTGCAGCAGATGACAACGGGAGGGGGTTGCTGTGTGACCCCCGGCCAGCGGGTCCCGCAGCCAGATGACAAATGATGGTTGTTCAGTGTGTATGAAAACAACCATCATCTGCAGATATATGTGCAGATCACTCGATATGCAAATATATCTATTAAGTCACTTAACAGATATATTTGCAGATCGAGTCATCTGCACATATATCTGCAGATGATGGTAGTGTGTACCCAACTTAAGATACAGTACTCAGCAGAGCACAAATAAACAAGTGCAAAACAATATCTAAAAATAAATTGACACTGAAATGATAAACAACTACTTTTTTGCAATGTTTTGGAGGGGGCGAGCCACCCCCTTGCTCCCCCTGTTCCGACGCCTTTGTTGCTTATTGCGTGTGCATCAGGTGCAGAGGAAACTGTCCATGATATTGATGAAGCCAACTATGATTGAAACCAAAAACATATATGTAAAGCCCATTGAGCACTGTGTTTATATGTTACTCTGTTTCCTCACCCACTTTTTGCCTTTGATCTTACAGTCAAAATCATCCACCCCTTACCCCGTCCACTATAAAAATTAGAGTCCATTTTGTCAACTACATACATATATGTGTTTGGTTTCTTTCATAGTTGGCTTCATCAATATCACTAACAGGGTTGGGTATGGGATCCCGGTGGTCAGAATACTGACAGCATCATCCTGACAGTCAGAATCCTGACACCATTATGTAAGTAATCTAACTCTAACCCTTACCCCTACCCCTCCCTGGTGCCTGAACCTAACCTCCCCCCTAGTGCTAAACCTAACCTCCGCCCATCCGCACCCTAAACCTAACCCTTCTCTCTTAGTGCCATCCCCCTAACCCCTGAAATGTACCTCCGGGATGCCAGCAGTTGAGATTCTGGAGCCAGGATCCTGACTGCTGTCTGTATTTCGGAACTGGTATTTTGACTGTCGGCATTCCGTCTGCTGGGATGCTGACTACCTCCCACTTAATGGAGCACAAAAAAAACAAGCAAGTTCAAAATACTGTATAAATGTTTTTATACTAATAACCAGAAAGCAGAAAAAGTAATTGAAGCCACAATGAAAACATAAGGTTTGGGTGACGACAAGAAAATAGTTTGTTTGCCATTAGACTTATCTTGTAATGTTACTGCTATACATAGAATTACTGTTGATGTCATGGATCAATCTGTTGAACACAGTAGGTGGATCTCAGTACTAGTGCTGGCAGAAGTACTACTATGATTAGTCAGTCATATCAGAAGAAAGTCTCAGGCATGGCACTCCAAACAACACTTGATGATCTCTCACAAAGCAATACTGTAGCTCTTTAAAGTGAAAACAAAATGATTATAAGGATTCTGATGAAATTAGTTAAAAAACAATATAGCAAACATCACATAGGAGGAAAAGACTCGGGTAAATTTACTAAGATTTGAGTTTGGTCGAGTTTTGCAGCTTTAAAACTCGATTTGACTCGCTTAAACTTGGGTGATTTTAGGCTACTGAAACACCCAAATTTACAAAGAATCATGTTTTGCTGAGAGTGTGTTTTCCAATGGTGTATCTGATCGAGATTTCTCACCCGAGTTGCAAGTTTGGATAGAGATTTCTCACCCGAGTTTGCAGTGTCTTCTCTCTGCCAAACTCTCCTGAACAAGCAGCTTGCACATATCAGTGAGATATGTGAAGGCTGCTTGTGTTATACCTGTAAAAAAAGGGTCAACATGAAAAAAAAAATGGCTTAGGATCCCCCCCCAAAAAGCATAACCAGCCCCAGGCTGCTCAGCCTGTCCTGGTTCCCAAAAATATGGGGGGAAAAATGTGTATGGTTCCCCCGTATTTTAAGAACCAGCACCTGGCTGCTGACAAGTCCTGGTTTTAAAAATAGGAGAAAAAAATTGTGTAGGGGTCCACCTATTTTTAAAACCAGCACTGGAGTCAAATCCAGCCAGGGACCCTTTCACTGGGTTGCCCAGCCAAAGCATTATGATCCCAAGCCGGGCAGCCGAAGGTGGAAATCTCAGGGGAGGTGGGACCCCTTTTCAGAGCACCCCAGGATTAGGCTGAAGCCCGGGGCTCTTCCCCGCACCCCTGGAGTGTTGGGTACGGGAGTAATAGTATTGAAAATAGCTAAAAAATATTGTTTTTTACAGTGGAACTACAGGTGCCAGCATGCCTGCCCTTTGGCACTGTGCCAGCAGGCAGCCGGCACCCGTACCCCCGCTGTAAAATAAATAATTTAAAAAACCACAAATCACACACCATAGAAAGTAAAGGTTTATTGTCACACCTACCTAACTCACTCAAACATACTTACCTGCTGCCCAATGATCTGTCCCTTTCTCCAAGTAGAATTCCAAGGGTGTACCTGTGAAAATAAGATTCTATACTCACCTCCACCCTTTTACTGGTCTCTGTAGCATCCCTGGGTCTTGGGAAAAAAATGTACTGTAGCGTTATATGTGCTGCTTGCACATACACCACTCTCCGGCTAATGACAGTACCCCCCCCATGTGGGATCTGTCAGGAGCCAGCCAGCCAAAGAGTGGCCGCTAATTGTGAAGCAGCCACTAATTGGTAGGTAAGTAGATAGGTAAGTAGTTAAGTGTGAAATAAAACTTTACTTTCTACGGTGTGTGTCTTGTGGGTTTTTTTTTTACAGTGGGGGTATGGGTGCCAGCCACCTGCTGGCACTTGTAGTTCCACAAGTGCCAAAGGGTAGGCACACTGAAACCTGTAGTTCCATGGTAAAAACACAATAGTTTCAAACTATTTTCACTACTATTACCCCCGTATCCACTGCTCCAGGAAAGCGGGGAGGAGACCAAGGCGACAGCTTAAACCTAGGGTGCTCGGGAGAGTGGGGACCCCTTTATTGGGGGGTCCCCACCTCCCCTGAGATCCTTGGCTTGGGCTGACTGGCTTGAGGTGATAATGCTTTGGCCGGGGAGACCCGGTGATAGGGTCCCCTGGCTGTGGCATTACACCTCAGCCGGATTTGAGTTTGGTGCTGGTTTTAAAATAAGGGAACCCTTACACAATTTTTACCCTATTTTTAAAACCAGGACATGCTGAGCAGCCCAGTGCTGGTTCCTAAAATACAGGGTAACCCTACTGTTTTTTTTCCCCGTATTTTTAGGAACCAGGACTGGCTGAGGACCCAGGGCTGGTCATTTTTTTTTTTAAATGAACACTTCAAACTATCTGTAAGCACAGAAAAATACACAAATCACACTGATCTGTATATTTTTTATCCAAACTCACAGCTCAGGAGGTGGTCAATTTTCAAATTCTATTTGGGTCCGACTTTGCTACAATTACACCCGTAATTGTAATCATGATTCTTGGTAAATTCCCGAGTTGTATACTTTTCAGTGAAAGTACTTTCGAGTTTGAGGAGTTGGGTTTGCAATCTCACCTGAGTATTTCAGTGAAAATAGAGTAATCTCTCCCAAATTCCCCCGAGTTTGTCTTTAGTAAATTTTCGAGTTGAAAAACATGCCTAAACTCACCCGAGATTGCAATCTCGTCCAAACACAATTCTTAGTAAATTTACCCCTCAAACCATAGATTTTTTTTATTTTACTGGTCCAGCTACTGCTTTTGCTGAAATGCTCATTACAAAAGCATGGGCCCACCAAGGTCATGAATATTCTGTATTTTTCATACTGTATGTCACATTATAGCTCTATGTACTGTTCTGCAGAATCTACTAAAGGCACATCTATAGATAAAAAAAACACTGAAGCTAAAGATGATCCAGCTGGGCCTTCATGTATACATGAGTAAAGTGTAAAGTGTCCTTGATTTATATCTCTGACATTTAAGAATCTGACACTGTTATACTGTGTGACGATTTTCTTCCCATCACTGTTGTCACTAATGAGGATAAGTAAAAAATTGAGAAAGATGCTCACTCCGGCCTAAATCCTAATCCATAGTACAAAATCCATTATCTTTTATATTGTGGAAGCCAAACTAAACCAAGTACTTCAGCCACAAAAGTAGAATTACTTGTTGCTGATGTGCCTAGTTTATTAAATTATACGTCTTATTTAATCTACAGCAAAAGAGATGATGGGAGAGCTGAAGGATAAAGTCAACTTATTACTGTCTTACTTTAACTGACCTAGCTTATTATTGATCCTTATTTGGTTGTGATCCTGCCAAGACTTTTACAGTAACCATTTATGCCTATTTCCATCTTGACCTTTGTATTAACCTTGTTTACGGTCTTATTGTTCTGTATAGATTGCTGGAGCCTAGGGAGGCTAATTTTGGTGAGTGTGGATGCTAATATGATTGCAGGTGTGATTTTTCACTAAATGCAGCTGCGAAAATATGCTAATGCTGCCAAAGCACAGATGACATAAAGACGCCCACTGCTGCCTTCTCATATTCATCCACTGTTGCATTCCTGTGTAAACTTTGGTACCATTGATGACCATCAAGTAGTCATAAAGCATGTAAGGCAAGTCTGACCAACCGGAAACATGAAAATGCATTTAAACAGTCAGACATCGTTTAAGTAGTCAGGTGGCGTTTAATCTACAGGTCCCAGGGCTTGCAGAATCAGGCCCTGTGACTTGTAGATTTCCCATAATGAAAATCATCACTATTTGCAGGAGTATTTGATGAATGCAAGGATTCACAGGTTTAGAGGCTGATTCTGTGTTTAGAGCAAAGCAAAACAGCAAGTAACTTTGCACCTTAGCAGGACATGGTGCAGGAGCAAAGTTATTTGATTTTTCAACTCAGACTCTGGGCCTGATTCAGAGCCGGACGCTATTTGCGGATGGTCGTTCTAAAAAAGGGGCTGGATATTTAAATTGAGCGCTCGCTCTTTGCGGTGTGTTGACGCCTCTATGTCTGAGCGAGTGTTCGAAAAATGCGCTCGCTATTTTGTAAAGATTCCCCTTTGCCGTTCGCATCACACGTCATCTCCAGTATTTATTAGATTAATCGGGAACATCGAAAGGCATCAGAACTGCTTGCAGTGGTTGTGGTAGGATTTTCTTACCGCAATCACTGCGAGCAGTACAGGCTAAAAGACAACCAAGTGACGTGGTCGATGACGTTCCATTACTAATCATACACTCCCATTAAACGCCCTTTTGACCGTTAGGCACGCCTGCGTTCGGATCTCCACTCCCCCGTTTTCAAGCACCTTCCCCTGTTACCACCCACAAACAGTACATTCTGTCAATCAAATTAGCAGCCCCTCGCTGTTTTACGAGCACACAATTTCAGACCGCAATGACTGGTTTGTGCATGCGCATTACGACTCATACACCTGCGCAGTTGGGCGAACATCACTCAGAGCGAACGAGCGGCCGCTTACGAGCGGCTCTGAAACAGGCCCTCAGGCCCTTACTGAGCATCAGAATAGCTTGCTCAGGCCATGGAGATCAATTATATTTTACTAACTGCCATTACTTTACGGGACCTTTCAGTGAGAGTGGAATGTAGGAGAGCATATAATAAATTTCCTCCAAGGTGCGTTAAGTCACCGCGTACTGGCAAGATGTTCCAGCAATAATGGGCAATGGGGATGATTATGAGTCACACACAAAAGTGAAAGCAGCAGCGTGTATTGGTGGTCGACCTTCTGTGATTTTATGGAAATGGCCTACAAACTCCTTCCCTGCTGTACATCTGTGTGGCCACATGTGCATGGGCTGAGACGCCCAATTTTAGTACCCGTGCATGCTGTAATACTGATTGGTGCATCCTTATATGCGGGCCTGATGACAAGGGGGTACAATGGGTACACCCATACCGGGCCCTGAGATCCTGAGGAGCCCCGAAGTTCAGAGGGCTCAGGGGCACAAACAGCATTTGCCGTGGCTAACAGTAAATAATAAACTGATCGTCCCCCCTGTCGGCCGCGCTTGGCACGTGTATTGTATGGAAGCCCGCCCCAAAATGAAACTCAGTGGCCTCATCACCGAGTCCGTACTGAGTGCACTGTGGCGCTGGTGCATATAGCGTTATGATGTCACTGTGCATGATGCTGCATAGCTGCACCACCCCTTCCATCTGTCCCTGGATTGCTACTGCACATCCACCCACCGAGGAGCAGCAGGGAGGGAGGAGGTGAAACCGACAGCACACTAGTTCAAGTTGTGCTGTCCCTGCAGCCCTGTACCTCCACTGTCCCAGCGGCTCTTTGTGGGGGTAAGTGTGACATCCATGGGTGTTTTTACTTTACTTTATTTAAGATTGATATTTGGTATTGACATATGAGAGTGAGTACCCCTTTTCTCATTTTACACATAGCTCCAGCTGAAAATGTGCATAAGTTTAGGGTTTTATTTATATATATATAAGGATAGGACCCTGCAGAAGTAGATGGCATTGCACCGGTCGTCAATTAGATCCGCGATTGAGGAGGGGTCAAGTGAACAGCCCTTTGCAAGGCACTTTGCCCAAGCAGGACACAACTTATCCACTCTCCGATATATGTTAATTGACCATATTCCGGCAGCAATAAGAGGTGGGAATAGATCTTTGAAATTGCTTCATTGTGAAACCCAGTGGATTTACAGATTGGGTACCCTAAGCCCAAAGGTTTAAATGATAACTTAGGCCTACATTGTTTTATTTAACCCCATCTAGTTATATTTTATGCATGTTTTAGTGTACAATATGTTTGCCGAATGGTGCTTACGGACATCTGTCGGGGCCATTACTCTCTCATTGCATTTATGATGTTCTATTTTTTAATCATCTATATTGGGTTTCTGACATTTAGTATTGTTATTGTGCCTGTATGCTGCTCTGTTTATGTTCAATATTTCTATTATGCTCCCAATATCATTATATCATATATTGTTGTGTTTGTACTTTGCATTGGGACTGATAGAGTCTCTACATGTTTACCAGGTCCTGCCGATACTGATGTTATCTCACCTGTATATGATTGACGTCAATATTTGGCGCTGCACTTCCGGACCTGGGTGCCACTACTGCATGTGGTGTTTGGTGAAGGTATAAGCAGAGCCGTAACTAGACATTTTGGTGCCCTGTGCCAGAAAGAGCATTGGCACCTCCCTAATTTTTCAAAGGGACATAATGCACCCAAAAAAGGGGCATGACTTCATGTGGGAATAGCCAGGGAATAGATAGGGGAGGTGTTTAAAATCCCCTGGAGAAAGTCTGCAGTCTAGCAGGCTTGAGTTTCGGCTTTTTGAAAAGCCGGTTTGGGACCTGGGGGTTGTGGGTGAGAGGAGAGGGAGGGCTCCACCCACGGCCACTCCAGGTTTTGGTTCTCGCTGCCTGGTAACAGGATTGTTAGGGTTTCCACCTGAGAGTGGCTAATATAAGCCTAGTTTGTTTAGGGCTGATTGTCTCACCTGGGAGAGCAGACAGGGAGTTTGCTCAGAGACACTTGAAAACCTAACTGTAAGTGTTGTGCTGTGCTTTGTTGTTGGCGAGGGCATTAGGCCCTGCCAGGTTCTGGTAGTGAGGGAACTACCTGTGAAGTTAGTGCCCCGACAGGGCTAGGATTTACGTTTATGTTTTCTTTGTGTTATTTCTGACATTGTACAATAAAGACTGGCGCCGACCAGCTTGTACTTGCATCCAGACTGGTGTGCTGCTTTCCTGCTGCTGTGTGTGTGTGTAAGGAAGGAGACCTCTACCCAGGAGAGGGACCCCCTAACCTAAACTGTGTCACAATATGGTGGAGAATGCGGGCACCCACAAACACTGAAGTTGCAGCGAGAGGAAAACTTTCCATTTAAAAATTAAAGGGACAGACGCCCAATTTGTGAGTGTGGAAATACACTGTGTCCTTGGAGTCCCATAGAGGAGGCGTCAGCCAATGCTCAGAGAGGCAAGGTTCAGCTTCCAACCTACACCCCAGAACAAAATGGAGAAAATTATTAAGGCCTTGCTCCAAGCTACAGGAGCTCAGCAGGAGACAAACAAACTTCAGCAGGAGACGAACCAACTTCAGCAGGAATCTACCAGGGCTCAGCAGGAATCCACCAGGGTGCAACTGTTGGCCTTGGAGACAGCCCAGAGGCAACAGTAGGTCGCCATCGAGGAAACCCGCCAGGCACAGCACCTGGTCGCCCGGCCCAGAGATGTTACTACTGGTCCTCCCACCACCACTCACTCCGTATGAGCCAGTCACTTCCTCCAAAAGATGACTTAGGGCGATGATGTGGAGGCCTATCTCGCCGCATTTGAAAGAACGGCCGAAAGGGAGAGTTGGCCAAAGGAGCAGTGGGCAAGTCTGGTGGCACCTTTTTTGTCTGGGGAGCCACAAAAGGCCTATTTCGACTTATGCCTGGCTGATGCCAAGGACTATAAAAAACTAAAACAGGAGATCCTAACTCGCTTGGGAGTCACCACCTTTGTTCGTGCCCAACGGGTCCACCGCTGGGAGTTCCATATGGACAAGCCTCCACATTCACAGATGCATGACCTCGTTAATCTGTCCTCAAAATGGCTACAGCCCGAGATGCTGACGGGACCACAGATCGTGGAAAGGGTCGTGATGGACCGGTACCTGCGATCATTACCCGCGACTCTGCGCAAGTGGGTGAGCCATGCAGACCCTAAGACCGTGGACCAGTTAGTCGAGCTAGTGGAGAGGTACGTGGCGGCTGAGGAGCTGAGGAGTATGCCCCACCAAGCCCCGATGGTGCACCGGCGAACTCCCACAGACACTGGTAAGACTGTTCCAGGGAAGAAGGGTGCTGGGCGGTGGGATGTACCTAAGACTGAGGGTGTAGAGCCTGGAGACAGGCCTGCCAGGCCAGGAAGGTTCTTGCCCCGTAAAAAACTAGACATTAATATGATTCAGTGTTTCCGGTGTGGTGACTTCGGCCATATTTCCGCTAATTGTTCACTTACAACTGAACCTATGCAATGTGATACTGCTCATGTCTACCGCAGGGGGTCTTTCTTTGCACAGACAGCCTGTACGGCTGACCGGCAGGCTGAGACTGATAAGCACATGTGTGTACTCACTGTAGATGGCAACCGAGTAGAGGCACTGTTAGACTCTGGTAGCTTGGTGACACTTATAAAAGCTGAGCTGGTGAACCCCTTGAGGCATACAGGGAAAACTGTTGGTGTGACCTGCATACATGGGGATACTCGATATTATGTTATGGCCGAGGTGAACATCGAGACACCATGTGGCTCTGCTATAGTTTCTGTGGGTTTGGTGCCTGGTCTGATGTACGATGCAATATTGGGGAGAGACTTTGCTCACTTCTGGAAATTGTGGGAAAGCCGTTTTGTTCCAGAAGTGAACAACCCCGATCCATTTGAGAAGGTTGTCGATGTAGTGGAGGAGGGAGTTTCTTCTGAGTCAGAGTTATTCCCTTTTTCTACTATGATTGGCGAACTAGAGAATGCGGAGCATGACGGTGGCCCGCCAACTGATGTACCTCCCATTGAGGTGGGAAGCGTTGTTGGGCCAGTTGATCGTCTGCCTGATTTAGAGGTCCGAAGAGAGGTCTTTGCCGTGGAGCAGTTGAAAGAGCCTACTTTGGTAAAAGCCAGGAAGAATGTAAAGGTGGTTGATGGTAAACCCGTAGACCCTGATAGTCCTTTGTCCTATCCCCACATGGCAATGTGTCAGGATTTATCCTGCCCTGAGTGTCAGTATCATGCTCCCAGACCACATTTTAAGGGAACACTAGTTCCATTGCCTATTATAGAGGTGCCGATAGTGAGAGAGCACCTGAAACAGGCTAAACAGGTACAGCAGAGGGTATACAACCGCAATGCTCGGTTACGCAGCTTTGCTCCTGGGGACAGAGTGTTAGTGTTGGTTCCCACTGTGGAAAATAAACTTTTGGCTAAATGGCAAGGGCCCTTTGAAATCTTAGACAGAGTGGGACAGGTCAATTACAAAGTTTACCAGCCGGGGAAAAGAAAGCCGGAACAGATATACCATATAAATCTGTTAAAGCCCTGGAAAGATAGAACGGTACTGTCGGCCGTCCGAGCCCCTCCAGTAAGTCCAGGGCCCTTAGTTCCCGAAGTGACAGTGGCAAAAACCCTGTCGGCAATTCAACAACGAGAGGTCAAGGAGTTTCTGGTTAGAAATAGGGTGCTGTTCTCTGACGTACCTGGGAAAACCTCGGTCGTTAAACATGACATCATCACTGACCCAGGGGTTAAAGTTAATCTAAAGCCCTATAGGTTACCAGAAGCACCAAGAGCATCGGTGTCGAAAGAAATTAAAAATATGCTAGAGTTAGGGGTTATTGAAGTATCACATAGTGAATGGTCAAGTCCCATTGTGGTGATTCCAAAGCCCGACGGGAGTGTGCGTTTCTGCAATGACTTCCGAAAGTTGAACAGTGTTTCAAAATTCAATGCCTACCCGGTGCCACAGTGGAGAAGGAGGCGTTGGCCATAAAGTGGGCGTTACAAACTTTTAAATTTTCGGTGGAACACAGGCCAGGGGGCCTGTTGTTTAAAGCAGACGCATTGTCACGCGTTCATTGTTTGGGGGCTTCAGTTGTTCCGCCCCATAGGTCGAAACAAAGAGGGGGGATATGTGATAGGATCACTGGTAAAGTGGTCTGTGGCTGGGACAGTTATCCCAGATTCCTGTCCTATGTGTTTAAAATCCCCAGGAGAAAGTCTGCAGTGTAGCAGGCTTGAGTTTCGGCTTTTTGAAAAGCCGGTTTGGGACCTGGGGGTTGTGGGTGAGAGGAGAGGGAGGGCTCCACCCATGGCCACTTCAGGTTTTGGTTCTCGCAGCCTGGTAACAGGATTGTTAGGGTTTCCACTTGAGAGTGGCCAATATAAGCCTAGTTTGTTTAGGGCTGATTGTCTCACCTGGGAGAGCAGACATGGAGTTTGCTCAGAGACACTTGAAAACCTAACTGTAAGTGTTGTGCTGTGCTTTGTTGCTGGCGAGGGCATTAGGCCCTGCCAGGTTCTGGTAGTGAGGGAACTACCTGTGAAGTTAGTGCCCCGACAGGTCTAGGATTTACATTTATGTTTTCTTTGTGTTATTTCTGACATTGTACAATAAAGACTGGCGCCGACCAGCTTGTACTTGCATCCAGACTGGTGTGCTGCTTTCCTGCTGCTGTGTGTGTGCGTAAGGAAGGAGACCTCTACCCAGGAAAGGGACCCCCTAACCTAAACTGTGTCACAATATATATATATATATATATATATAGAATTATATATATATATAGAGAGAGAAGGAGAGAGAGAGAAAGTGTAATGTAAAATCCAACATGCGCAGCAGTCCCTTTAAAATGTATCCAGATTAAACAGTTCCTTGTCAGGGTGCAGTGCAGCTATATCCCAGTCTCCAGCCACAGAGTGAAGGATCCAAAGATATGCAAATGAAAGGAAAGTGCACTCGTAAGTTAAATGTATCAATAACTTTACTAAACTTCAATTGTTCACATACATTTAGGTTAAAAGTAGCAATCTTAGCCTTAGAGGGTAAAAACCCGCTGAGCCAATCACAACAGGGGAGGCGGTATCAGTACCGCCTCCCCTTTTGTGATTGGCCCAGCAGGTTTTTAGCCTGTGTTTACAGGTTGCTATGGCAGCGTTGAAGACGGAGCATACACAGTGCTCCATGGACCGGATGTGGACTATACAGTTGATCACGTTGCCGCTGACTAGGGAGCTGCGGCATCTATCTAACAGCATTTGTTCTGATGATAGAGGATCTTCTTTTATACCCAATATAAAGTTTTTTGCAGCTTTGTTAATTGATGGTTAATCTGGGTTATTTACACTTGATAGCGTCCGTCTACACGCTTCACCTAGCCAGGGTGGAAGTGATGTTGCTCTACTATTTTCATCCATCAGTGAGCTTGAAATAGGAACTGTAGAAAGAATTTTGCATATGATTCTAACATTTATTTCCTTTTTTGAGTTATAGAAAGCATGGTACGTTTAAAGATGCGTATTTAGTGTATGGGCGGAAGCCAAATCCACTACACGTCTATAAGGGCGGAAGTATCACTATGGTAACCCGGACTCTGAATGAACTGAGCTGTGGTGGCGGATACCTATTCCAGGTGTAGCGCTTAGTTAGGGCGGAAGTGGCGGCTTTGAACATTACTGATACAGCGCCTAGCCAGGGCGGAAGTGATGCTGCACACATGACGCGGCCTGATGCAAGCGCCCAGCCAGAGCGGAAGTAACATGATGCGGCCGGGTGTTTACACATGACTGAGATGCACGGAAGTGACATCACCCTGGGACGACTTGGGTTTTAACCAGGATTTCTTTACATAGGCGGTGGAACGGATGTGACGTACGGGAGTAGGGCGGAAGTAATCAAAAAAGGGCGGAAATGACATTACATGCAGACGGACCCAGCCCTGCATTTAAGTTATAAATATAGTTATTTTCAACTTTGTATGTAAATCGGATGCTGATTTATTGAGATTAACAACTCATCAGCTATCTTATTAAGTTTTTTGCCAATACATGAAGTCCTGAGCACAGGAAGTGATGCAGACTCATTACCCCCTCTTGAACTCTCAGTGGGGTATAAATAGCAGTCCACTTCACTAACACAGTATCCCCTTGATGAAGTCTAAAGACGAAACGCATTGGAAGTGTCTGACCTATGCCTCATGAACTCTGAAAACAATCTCTCTCGTTGCATCAGATAAGCTGCTATATTAATTATTTATTTATTTCATTTAAAAAAAATTTTTATTTCCATCTGATTACTATTGTATGAAATGCCTCTTGATTTTATATTTTTATCTATATATGTATGAAATGCCTCTGGATTTTATACTTTCTTGTTTATTTTTATATATGTGTGATTAAGGGAAACCTTTTTATCTCTGAGGTCCCATATTCTGTGTCTATAATAAATTTGTTATTTTATTTAATCTTATTGTCTTATCACTATATTTATATAAATTATTTATTCACATTGACACAATTTTTAGCAAATTAGTCGCTCTAATATCAACTCCTCCCCCTTGTCTACATTGTTTTTTAAATACTAACACGAGTATTTTTTATGGTGATTCAGAGCTGACGCCTTAATATTTTGGGGTTTGTTTGCTATATGTTCACTATACACTTTGTCACTTCACTTTGAAAGAGTATTGGCGCCACACCCATCTGCTTTTATATATATATATATATATATATATATATATATATATATAGCCATCCACTTATGCACATATTGAGCTGGAGGCTGGAACTATATGTAATATAGCTATACTGTATATAAATATCTATATCTGTGTATAGATATATGTATATATGGATACAGATATTCGGTATATTGACCACCTGCTTGATATAATCCTCCTCCTAGAGACACAGTATATTCATAGTTTGTCCACAAAACCAGAGCTATATCTGAATAGATTTCAACAATTGCCCACATATTTCATATGAAAACCCCCCTCTCCTGTAACTAGACTTCTGATTTGTAGAGAAGAACTGACATACTCATTGACCTTGCATAGAATATAGAGGCCATAACATAATCACCTTGAAAACAGTTATCCTATACCTTTATTAGTTTAATGTCTTAGTTATATCCCTGGAGATTCAGGGCCTGATTCAGAGCCGGACGCTATTTGCGCTCGCTCGTTCAGAAAAAGGGGCCGGCTATTTAAATTGAGCGCTCGCTCTTTGCGGTCTGTTGACGCCTCTATGTCTGAGCGAGCGAACTAAACATGTGCTCGCTATTTTGTAAAGATGCCCCCTGGCCGCTCGCATCATACGTCATCTCCGCTATTTATTAGATTAATCGAGTACACCGAAAGGCGTCTGAACTTCTCGCAGTGCTTGTGGTTGGATTTTCCTACCGCAATCATGCGAACAGTTCAGGCTAAGAAACAACCAAGTGACGTGGTCGATGACGCTTTGTTAATTATGCACACCCTTAAAACGCCCGTTTTGACCGTTTGGCACGCCTGCGATTGGATCACCACTCCCCGTTTTCAAGCACCTTCCCGTTACCACCCACAAACGCCTCATCCTGTCATACGCATGCGCAGTTGTGCGAACATCGCTCGGAGCGAATGAGTGGCCGCTTTCGAGCGGCTCTGAATCAGGCCCTCAGTTTTCACAAAAGTTGACTTAAGGTGCAAACACACGTAATGATTTTTTGAACGATTTGTCGTTAATGATGTTGTTATCGTTCAATCATTCAAAAAATCGTTCAGCTTCTGAGTTATAACGATGAACAATAATCGTTCAAGCGCGCTCCCATTTGTTGGATGTAGTTTGTAGTTCATCATCCATTTCAGACTGTCCAACATAACGATTTTCATTAAGGGAAGGAACATTTTTCGTTCATCGTTGTAAAAATCGTTCATTACACTTCAAAAAATCGTTCACTTTTTCAAGGGAAAATCTGACAGAAAATCTGACAGAAAATTGTTGGTTACAAAATCATTACATGTGTATGCACCTTGAGAGTTTCTTTCTTAATATAGATTAAAAGGATGAATACAAAACAGCTTTAAATACTTGGAATTAGTAAATCTAGTGGTGCATTTTGGGCTCACTAGTAGTGCCTTCAATATTTAAAAAATAAATGTATTGGTTAAATTTTTCATGATCTTTTGTTTCCTTTTTGTCACTATCTACTTGGATGATAATTCTCTCCAGATTTTTTCTCTGACTGTAGACAATATACTGTTTTCCATGGGCTACACCTGATGTCCACCACTGGTTACTTCAGTCCTGAGTTGGCCTCCAGGCCACTCATAGATTTGTTGATGTTGACAATGATAATTGTTCATTTAAAAAAAAAAATGATTGCTGATTTAACTGTTTTATCAAACAAACTCAAATTAAAAAAAATAAATAATGCTAATTGAGTTTTTAAACAAGGAAGGGGGGATACAGAACGGAAAGAGAAGAATGTAGGTGAAAAGGATACATCCCAAAAAAATAAATAAATGCATTCAGAAAACAGCATACAATTATTGAGAGGCCCAAGTAGAATATATGGAATCTGAATGAATGACATTAGTGCAGTGAATATCTAGAGATATCAAACAGATTCTATATGTTGAGGGAGGGAGGGAGCAGGAATAGGAGAAAAGAGGGGGAGAGCAACAAAGTAGAATAAAGAGCGAGAGAGAACAAGGTAGGATGTTAGTAAAGGAGAAAGAAGGGAAGAAGAGGACAAAAAAAAAGAATAGAGCTGAGGATTGCTATAGGGAAAAGAAAATAAAAATAAAAAAGTTTCCCTCCAGCACACTGCAAAACAAAACAGCAAAAAGGCTTGAACACTACATGATAATAGAAATCTAGAGTTCTTTGTTGCATATATTTGCAAATGCATGGTTAAGCGCCGGACCGCGTCAAGGCTCCTATGTTCCGGCATCCCTAATGCTACACAATAATAGCACCATTCTTGGTCATGATTGCATACTGGTGTGCCACATAATAACAGCACATATATAAATACAATACTGTGCAAACGTTTTAGGCAGGTGTGGAAAAAATGCTGCAAAGTAAGAATGCTTTCAAAAATAGAAGAACTAACAAAATGCAAAGTGAATGAACAGAAAAGAAATCTAAATCAAATCAATATTTGGTGTGACCACCCTTTACCTTCAAAACAGCATCAATTCTTCTACAGTAGGTACACTTGCACCAAGTCAGGGCTTTTGTAGGATTATAGTCAGATGTACAGTATGGTTAACCAATCATACCAAGCAGGTGATAATGATCATCATTTTCATATGTAGGTTGAAACACAGTAATTAACTGAAAAAGAAACAGCTGTGTAGGAGGCTCGAAACTGAATAACAGCCAAACTCTGCTACAAAGGTGAGGTTGTGGAAGACAGTTTCATGTCACATGTCATACACCATGGCAAGACTGATTACAGCAACAAGACACAAAGTAGTTATACTGCATCAGCAAGGTCTCTCCAAGGCAAAGATTTCAGAGCAGAAGGTAATTTCAAGATCTGCTGTTCAAACTCTTTTGAAGAAGCACAAAGAAATGGGCAACATTGAGTACCGTATACACAGAAGTCGGCCAAGGAAACTTAGTGCATCAGATAAAAGACACATCACACTTACTTCCCTTCAAAATTGGAAGATGTCAAGTAGTAGATCAGAACTGGCAGAAACCAGTGGGACCCAGGTACACCCATCTACTGTTCGGAGAAGTCTGGCCAGAAGTGGCCTTCATGGAAGAATTGTGGCCTAAAAACCATACCTTCGATGTGGAAACAAGGCCAAGCGACTCAACTGTGCACAAAAACATAGGAAGTGGGGTGCAGAATAATGTAAGCAGGTGCTCTGGACTGATGAGTCAAATTTTTAAATATTTGGCTGTAACAGAAGGCAATTTGTTTGCCAAAGGGCTGGAGAGCGGTACAATAATGAGTGTCTACAGGCAACAGTGAAGCATGGTGTAGGTACCTTGCAAGTTTTAGGCTACATTTCAGCAAACTGAGTTGGGGATTTGGTCAGGATTAATAGTGTTCTCAATGCTGAGAAATACAGGCAGGTGCTAATACATCATGCAACACCATCAGGGAGGCATCTGATCGGCTCCAAACGACCCCAAACATATAGGTAATGCCATTAAGAACTATCTTCAGTGCAAAGAAGAACAAGGAGTCCTGGAAGTGATGATATGGTCTCCAAAGAGCCCTGATCTCAACATCATTCACAGTCTGTCTGGGATTACATGAAGAGACGTAAGGTTTTAAACAAGCCTACATCCACAGAAGATTTGTGGTTTCTCCAAAATGTTTGGAACAACCTCCCTGCTGAGTTCCTTCAAAAACCGGGTGCAAGTATACCTAGATGAATTGATGCTGTTTTGAAGGCAAACGGTGGTCACACCAAATATTGATTTGATTTAGATTTCACTTCTGTTCATTCACATTTGCATTTTGTTAATTTATAAAAATTAACTATTATCACTTCTATTTTGAAAGCATTCTTACTTTGCAAGATTTTTTCCACACCTGCCTAAAACTTTTGCACAGTACTGTATATTGATGCGGCCCAGCACTTAACCATGTATTTTCAAATATATGCGACAAAGACCTCTGGATTTCTGTTACTATGTAGTGTTCAAGACTTTTTGCTGGGTTCCTTTGCAGTGTGCTTGAGGGATACTGTTTTCTTTTTTTTTGTACAGAGTAAACCCGTCCATTTAAAGCACCTGTGAAAAACCATTAAGCTTATATGAACAACCACTATTTTGTATAGCTGTTCTGAGAGGCATGGATGGGACCAGCATTTGGAGAGTTTGCTAGTTCCTGTAATGCTATTTGGAGGTTTCTGGGGTACCTCCTATGTGAGTTGCTCTCAAATTAAATATCTTTATGTATGTGCTGTTATCATGCGGCACAAAAGTATGCAATCATGACCCAGAGTGGGTAATAATATTAGTGTTAGAGAAACTGATACAAAGGAGCCTTGACGTGGCCCGATGCATAACTACATGTTTGTATGAGTTGCGGGCATGTTGCTGAAGTTTTTGCATACACAGACACTCAATAACTCACAGTGGTGGTGCAAGTCTTTCTAGTGTGTCAAACATCATCAGGCAGAAAAGTGTCTACTGATGCTCCAAGTTGGAGTTTCGGTCATTATACATTTATACACATGAATGTAGACCAAGGAAGGGTTTTGTAGCTGCATTTACATAAAGTCGCAGAAGGGCAACTACCAAAAGATGTAGCCAAGACCTCATCTGTGCCCACCTCTGAATCAGGCTCTAAGTTTTGGACAAAACAATCATATGTGGGCCAGGAAATACTCATTGCCACAATTCATCTAGTACCAGTATGATCACCTATATAATTGCTTGTAAATCTTGTCATGTACTCAAACACAAATCTTCAGTGTCCATGATCTCTCCTGTGTCTATATCCAAGAGGAACTAATGCCAATGATTTTAAGGTCGGTTATGGTCAAGTAGCACACTATATAATACAGAGATCAAGCCTTGAGAAGGTGAGCGCTGAATGTAAAAGATTTGTATTGGGTTCTGATCATTGTTCCAATTAACAAAGCATAAAAGTGCCTGATATGGAGGTATTGAATAAAGTACCTCTTTGGCATATGAAAGCAATCTTGAAGGGCCAAGAACACAGTGAAGGAGCACAACAGTGCTATATCCCTCAAGCATCCAATATTGTTTTTGGTCCTGTGGGCAAAACAAGATGAGTACATATCTGAGGTAAAGTGTGGGTTGTTCCAGAGAGGGAATATATGTTGAGGATTTATAATAAGGTTAAAGACTCTTGCACAGTAGTCCCAAATCAAAAACCTGAATGTATGGGTAGGATGTAAGACTCCAGGGTAGGATCCGTGCCCAGGGCTTGACCAAAATAGACAACTCACAGAAATATTGTGAAAGTTTCATCATGGTCTCCCCAAACTCTAAGGTGGGTGTGGTAGTGGGCATGGATGACTTGGGAGATGTTGGAAGCAAGGCATTACTTCTGAAAGTTTGGTAGACACAATACTCCTTCTTTGCACCTCTTATGGAGGGATTGGTGGTGGAGTTTTTACCAAGTAAATTTAGAAACAGTTTTCTGGAGAGTTTTAAAGAAGGAAGATGGGATGAGTACTAGGAGAATCTGAAAGAAGTAGAAAAACATCTAGAAACATTTATTTGGATAAGATCCTTCCAACATGCAAGATAATTTTTTACTAATTAAATGAGCAAAGAAAAATTTACTGCATTTAGGTGATCATAAGTGCAATGAACACCATGGTACTTGAGTTTGTCTGTGCTCCAATGGCATTTGTGACTTGTTTTGAATTATGGGGCTTACTTCTAAACCTAAATTTGTTGAGTTAAATTGGATCCTAGATGTAAGAGGTTCTACAATAACATCAAATAAGAGAGGTGGTAGGTAACAACCCTGTCTCATTCCATTCTTAGGGAGAATATATGAAGCAGTGGCTTCCGTAAGCCACTGCTTCCTGGCAAGTTGCAGGCACATATTTAAATTTGGCACCCGTAGTCATTGTAAAGCACAACGAGCTTTACACTGACTCCCAGTGCCATTTTAAATATGTACCTGCAACCCGCCGGGAAGCAGCAGCTTACAGAAGCCACTGCTTTGCAAATTCTCCCATTAATTGGGAATGAAGCAGATGCAGAATTGTTCTCTAAAGCAGATGCAGATGGAAATAGCTACATGGGGCCACATGTAAAAGCAACTAAGAAGCCAAGCACTTGGTGAGTTAAGTACAATCCAATCTATCAAGCACTTCTGAGCATATATAGTGACCACCAGAGCAAGAAGAGTCCATTAATTTGCTATATGAAGGATGTTAATCACTTTACGGGTGTTATTGGTGGCTTGATGCCCCAGAATGAAGCCAACATGTTCTGGGTAAACTAGAAACAAATTTCTGTTGTCATACATGTTGCTAGTATTTTGACAAAAATCTTTAGATCTACATTCTGTAGGAAAATTGGCCTATAACTTGTACATATAGAAGGGTCATGGCCATCTATAGGGAAGACAATGATTTCCACTCTGGTGGTGGCCTCGTCAAACTCTCTGCTAGCAAGAATCATGTTATAAAGGTCCATTAGCAGGATGGAGAGTGCCGGGAAAATATATATTTTTTATATAAATGAGTAGAGAAACCCATGGGGCTCAGAGCAGATGTTTCCTTGAGTGATTTAGTAATGTGAGTGAGATCTTTTGTTGGGTCTCTCTAGTAGTGATGCCTAAAATGTGATGAAGATTAGAGGAGTAGAAGACTTTCCAGAAGACTTTAGAAGGTCTAGAAGTTTATGGGACTTTTTAAGATGGGTCACAGAAAATTGAGGGGGTACCCCTATCAATGGATGGGTCTTGAACCACTTATTTAGAAATTGGATTTCTTGTAATAATGCAATATGAGACTACTGATGCTTCAAATATTGGAGAGTAATAATGTAGTTGTGAGGGGAATTAAGGCCATTTACATTTAAAGAAAATATTTTCAAGGTAATGAAGAGATGTGAGAGAAAAAAGGGAAAAGTGCTGCATATAAAGGAGAGAGGAAAGGGGAGTTAGTTCAGGAAGAGGGGGGAAGGTAATACAAGAGATAAAAGACAGAACAATGCAGTGCATCCCATGCACTTGTGTGGGGTAAGAGGTTAAGCAACAAAAAATATACAGAGATTAGGTTTGGGGGGTCCTCATCAATTAGCAATAAAATGAACACTTGAGCAAAATACAAAAAGAACTAAGGTCAAAACTTCCAAAATGCCATCTGTTTTATACAATAGGCATTTTCTACTACTTTGCAGCTGGATCCCTCATAACAACTCCTTTTAAAAATGGGTGCACTATCAGTAAGTGTAGAATAGATTATCTCAGTGCAATAAATCTTAGAGTCATCAAAAATAATTATATTAGTAGAAAAAAACATACTTCTCATATGCAGCCCAAAAAATAGCACATTTATAGTCTGTTACTACTTTGAAGAAGATTAATTTATATTCAGGACCACATATGATAAACATGATTTGTTTTACCTATTAAATATTGTTCAGTAGTACAGTACATTTAAATACTTAGGGATCAATCCTATTAGGTGCGAATTGCGAGTAGCGAGTTTGTTTCTTGAAACTCGCACACTTCCCAGCGAAGCGCGCTCCCAATAATGCTCCAATCCATTTAAAAATGTCTATTCGCACTACTCGCAGCAGAGGAGTGCGAATTGACTGCCAAATGAGATTTGCAAGAAATGCATGAAAATGTGGGGAGACCATCCTGAACCCCCCAAAATGGATAATTTTGATAGCAGGACCATATAGAAGGCTGCTTGTGGCCATTAGGAAGTTACTGTAGGTTTTGAAATGGTGTCAAATGACTGATTTGTGATTTTTTTTTAAAAATGCTAGAAATTTATAAAAAACAAACTTTTTTTGCTTAATCTCAAACTAACTAAACGAAAAACATAGGAAAAGAGTGATTTTGGGGTACTTTGACGGCACCTTGAAAAATGTAAAAATTTTTATTAAAAACAATTATTTTTCAACTAAAATATTATTGTAATTAAATTTGGGGTGCCTAAACTAACAAAAAAGTTGATTTTGGGGTAATTTGAGATTTTTTTTAACCCCAAAAAATGACGTGTAATTATTGGACTAATTAAGCTAATTGGAAACTTCCAATTACCTAATTGGTCATGGGGGGGGGGTGTACAAGGGGTTCAGTACAGTGTCCCAACATTTTAACCTTAAAATAAAGATTTTCCTTTCCATCTCTCACCCTCATGGAGGTGCGAGTGGACAGTTGCAAATTCAGTTTGACTGATTCAGTACGAGTTGCTAATTGGATTGCAAAATTAATTCGCTTTGCAATTTCTAAGTGAAAATAGCAACTAACGCCTCGCAATTAGCACCTAATAGGATTGACCCCTTAGTAGTGCCACTAAAGAGAAGTCTGCATTTCAGAGTGGTTTAGAGCAAAAGTTAGGTCCAATATGTATTTACTGTACCCTGCATACGGATCTATCATGCTTTGGCTTTAAAGTTTCTTTAAATCAAGATAAAGATAGTGAGAATTATTTATACTCAAATTCCAAAAGTCAACGGTGCTGCTGTGAATAGCTAATAATCAGCAATTAGCTTGGATTGATCTAATGGCAATTAGTAAATGAAAACATATACTGTATCATAGCCTTGATCCTGGAATCAAACAATATTCACAAGATCCTATTTGGCTAAAACTCATTTAGAGTGTCTGTATTTCTTATTTTATTGGAGAGCATAATTCTAAATTTGATAACAAAAATTCTATTGTAATTTAACCAATTCTAGATGTCATATTTCTCATTATCTTTAGTGCTTAGAGTCTACTCATCTAAATTCTGCATTTGATAACTGAGCCTCTTCATAAACATCAATATACGATCAACAAAACGGTAACACTGAAAGAAATGAGCAGTTATTTTGCAAAATATATCTTCATTTTAGCATACAGCCAGGGCTTTTTTTGGCAACTATCATTCATTTACATTAAGAAGTAAATTATTGTGATTCAAATAAACAGACAGTACAGCTATGTTATTAAGCTAGGGATGAACTATACTCAATCATGCTCTGAAAATGTACAAAGCGCAGTATCATTTTTATTCTAGCTGTTTAAGGCAAGGGTGCTTACAATTGTAAGAACTATAATATAATTTGTTTGCATTGTATCAATTATATATTTTTTATAAACTAGTAAAATATAGTACATAAAGCTCTTGTTATTAAGATATCTGTGCAGGGACATCTATTGTTTGGTGTCAAAGGAAATCATAAATTATTGTATTCCTACTAGATGGGTTTGAACAAATCTTATTATGACACAATCTTATTAAGGTGGATTCAGATCTTGTGTTTCAGGTTGCCATGCTTTCATATAACTGGTGTTGAGCATATATGGCCGCCAGCAATATGTTTCAGAGATACAGTACTATATGTCTTTGCATTCATATAAAAGGATCACCGATTTTTTATTTTTTTATTTGAAAGTTTACACCTAGTGCATTTTTTAATGCAGCCAGCACAGACATTTTGGCGTATGCCATGTTAAATTTTGAATGTATCAAGCTGATTAAATTAAATATTCAAAACATTTAGGAAATGTGTAGTTTCAAGAAAGATCCTAATAAGGCAGTCTTTTATATTATTATTATTATTATTATTATTATTATTATTATTATTATTATTATTATTAGTTATTTAAATAGTGCATACATATTCCACAGTGCTTTACAGAGAATATTTGGCCATTCACATCAGTCCATGGCCTAGTGGAGTTTACAATCTATGTTCCCTACAACATGTACCACATTTTGGGCTAATTGTTTGTTGGGAGCCAATTAACCTACCAGTACATTTTTGGAGTGTGGGAGAAAACCAGAGTACCCAGAAAAAACCCACAAAATCACTGGGAGAATATATGAGGTCAGCCCAGTAAGGGCCATGGTAGGAGTCAAACCCAAGACCTTACTGCTATGAGACAGTAATGCTAAGCATTACACCATCTGTGCGCTTAAAGCTATGACATGCAATATTTTGTAAAAAAAAAAATTATTTAAAGCTGAAGAAATGTTTCAGAAAAAGTATGAAAAAGTTTTTAATGGCTAATAATAATAATAATAATAATAATAATAATAAAATATTAATACTTTATTTATAACTGAAATATATGGTTTTGCTTATGTTGAACTTTGTTATAAGTTTGACATCATTAATTGTATAACTACATACTTTTACAATTTTGTTATTACATTTCCAGGTTTCTAATTTTATTGCAGATGCAAGACCACATTATAATTTTCCTTTATTTGTATATATAGAGAGAACATTTATAAGAATATAAAAACAAAAATCATACTTATTAACTTAGTATTTTGGCCAAATAAATGTCAGGGGTTTATTCAATCATGCTAAATTACAGCCTAGTAGGAGAGCTGTTGCTTAGTGGGATTAAAGGTGTAACATGTGATGTGACAGGTGGATGAGGTAAGAGACCCAACATGTGAAGATTATGCAAATAGCATGAGAGGAAGTAACCACCATGTATACTTTCCTCCAACTAGTATATATTTTTCCCCAATCAAATTTTTCTTTATTGAAGCATGAACTTTCAAAGAAAAAGTACAATAGTAATATATCAGATATCAGTAAGTATAAATATCCAAAACCATTCTCAAATTAACAGATAGAATGCAAAGTAGATCTGGATCCAAACAAAAAAAATAAAAATTCGGAACACAGGGCCATGAATCACAGCTAATGAGAGAGAGTTCACCAAGTCATTGGTCATCTGAGGCATGGGTATTGGTAAGGAAATTGGGGGTTCATACTAAATTGTAATAAAGTTGGTCTCTAAGTGAAGAAGTGAGGGTATCAATGTAGCTCCCCCATGGTTCAAAGAAACATTCAGTAAGTAAACCTCCTTTTGCAGCAAGGCCTCCAGCCAATCCATTTGGAAGACATGGAAGAGTTTTTCTAAAAAGATTTGTGGGGGCAGGTTGTAGCCACATTTGAATACTTTTTCTTTGGCTACAGCAGATGCAGCTAATAACAATTTACATACTTTTAATGACTAACAGGCAGGGAGGTTTTCAGAGTTGCTGATGGAATTGGCAGTGCTGGGGGATGTGCTACATCTGCATGCCCATATGTTATTCCCTCCTTTAGTTCAGAAGGGCAAAGTCATCAAGGAGCAGGCTGCAAAATGCACAATGTGTTGCCTGGGACTGTGGGCCTGATTCAGACCCGCTCGTGAGCACATAGCACTTGCAAGCGAGTCGGTGGTGGCCCAGTACGTGCATGAGCCCTGGAGCGAGTGAGAACTTCACTTGCTCTGGAGCTTGCAGCAAAACAGGACGGCTCGCCCCCTTTTGTAGGCGGGTGGGGGGGGTGTCTGAACAAATGGAGGCATTCCCGAAGGAACGCCTGCCATTTGTGGGCGGCCCTACTGACATCACTCGTGATGTCAGTAGTAGACTTCTGGCTCTATTAGAGCTGGAAGTCCACTTGGCATTGCGAGTGCTGAGACCCTACCACAAGGGTCTCCTCACAATGCCAATGGTCGCGATAATCGCAACCATCGCCAGTCTGCTCGTACAAGCCATGGGTGGTCACCCACAGCTGTGCGAGTGGCTGGAGACTGGAATTTAAAAAAATAGGGATGCCCTGATTCAGAGCGAGCACACGCAAATAGCGTGCACCTCTGAATCAGGCCCTGTGTTGGTGTCGCTGGTGGTGAGAGGAGAAGGGGGAGGATTCCCATGCAGTAGTAAGGGTGAGGGTCCAACATCTACCTCTTAGACTGGCACCCAATATGCATTATGCAAAGATCCGATCCAACCCCTGAAACCCCACCCCCACACAGAACTACAGATGGCATGTGCCAAGTAGAAGGGAAGGGGAAAGGGGTTAAGAAATACAACTGCAGCATGAACTCAGATGGGTGCAGGGGAGGCAAGATGGGTGCAGGGGAGGCGGGCCCTAGAGACAACACAGGCCTCATAGCCACAGCCCTCCTGCACCGACTATAGTTGTGCCCCTGCTGTATGCATACAATCACCGTTTATGTCCATGAACATAGATCTGTCCTACTCAGAATCAGCCCCAAAGCGTTATATGGGAACAGAGCAGGGCCATCGAACCATTACACCAAGCACACATCTCGCGTATGGCACCAAGCTGAAAGGGTGGGCACGGCCACTGTCCCTCACAGCTGCCGGCATTACAATGATTCACATTGACTCATTATATGCTGCTGCGCAGCCAGTGGCCAGTGCCTCAGCCGCTGCCTGAACACTTCACACATTGTTGAATGACAGTCCGGGGTGGGCATGGCTGGAATGGATGCTCTCTCTTCTCCCATCTCCTCAGCCCCTCCCCCCAGAGTGACACAGCTTACAAGAGCTGGGCCTGGCTGAAGGGGGAAGAGGGGCTGCGCCCTCCCCTTTCCTCCACTTCTCCCCTTTCCATGTTCCAACCCCAGCTTCCTCTCTCTCTGAGGCTGTGCTTGGACGCCAGAGATCTGATGTCATGATCTCGTGACCGTCCCCGGCGTTAAGTCCAAGGAGGATCCACCATCCATGTGCTGCACTTCTTGCCCCAGGTAAGAAAATTTAAATACCCTGTATTTGTCCTGCACTGGCTGTCACCCTGTTCCTGTCACCCATTGGTCATTCTCTCACCCAGTGCTGTCACCCTCTACCTTTTGTCACCATCTCCCTATCACCCAGTGCTGTCACCCTCTCCATGTCGTCACCCTCTCCCTGTCACCTAGTGCTATTGCCATCTCCATGTATCCCTCTCCCTGAATATGTATCTTATGGTATAATTATAGCTTAGCACCCAGGATGGTCCTGCTGTATAGGGACCCTATAACACTTCATACATTTTCATGCGGTGGCCTATTTGTGTGTTTAATAATTTTTTATGTGGCAACTTGTGTGTGTTTAATTATTTTCATGTAGGGGCCTATGTGTGTGTTTTTTCATGCAAATCCTATGTGTTTTATTACTTTTATGTTGGTGCTAATGTGTTTTATTCTCATGAGGGGATCTATGTGTGTTTTTTTTCTGCAAAGCCTATGTGTTTTATTTTCACGTGGGAGCTAATGTTTTTTTGTTTTTTTTGTCATGCAAATCCTGTGTGTTTTATTACTTTTATGTGGTTGCTAATGTGATTTTTTTTTTCATGTGAGGGTCTATGTGTGTTTTTTTTTCTGCAAAGTCTACGTGTTATATTTTCACATGGAGGATAATGTGTTTTATTTCATGCAAAGCCTATGTTTTTGTTTCCTGCAAAGCTTATGTGTTTTATTATTTTCATGGGGGCCTATGTGTTTTTTTTTTTTCATGTTGTGGCCTATGTATGTGTTTTTTATAATAAGGATTCTGTATGGTCTGATGCAGGAGAAGGTCCATGTGGGGTGACACCATTATTTACTGCACTCGGTTACACCAACCCTAGTGACGCCACTGAGTATAGTATTAAATTATAACTGCATGTATATAAAGCTGGTCTTTTGATCTATAGATTCCCTTTTGTCATTGTTACATTATTACATGTACCCCCCAATATTTCACCCCGAAATATGAAGCTTTATTTCAACAGGGAACACCAAAATCTATGTTCGCTTACCAAAAAAACTGGGTTCGGGCTGGCCCTGGAACAGAGGTAGCTTAAACCAGTTCTAGTGACTTCATGTGTGGGTAGGTTTGTTATAAGAATAAAAGTAAACTAATTAAATAAGAAAATAATGAATGTGATAAGATAAAAAAAAATATATCACATAAAAGTAGAAGAGTGGCGCATCCCTTGGCAATGCAGCCTATTCTTGTAGGTACTAGACCCCTGGTAAGCACCAGGAGAACGGATCCTTGTAAATGTTAAGAAAATAAATAAAATAAAGCTGTGCAAATGCTAGTATCAGTTTTTCCCTGGTGTAGATGCATGTGCCTGACTGTGCAAGGATGGAGACACTCACGTTCAGTGTCTCTGCATGCTGTTATACCGCTGGTGATTCATTAGATGCCACATCATCATATTATAGTGTACACAATAGACACTTGCACCAGACCTATGGCAGGCACATCTGATTATGACCTCTGTGGATGCAGCTGTGGATTTCGGAACACTTATTGACAGGTCACCAACACTCCCGGCCATGAGACAAATTTTTTTGCATTCACTTCTAGCCAGTCACCGCCCAGGAATGCCCATCACTTTGCCACCCAATTGCTGATACTATCTGTCCTGACTGCAATATAATCTTTGCAAATACAGAAAACAAGGGGCCATGAACTGCAAATAGCAGAATGACACTGTAACTCTTAGCATGGGAAGTGGTCCTGTACTGTAAGGATGGCTAAGCTGTGGAATATTTGAGTTGGTGATGACAATTTCACTAACAGAATAAAAAATGGATTGTGATTCAGGGAATTTCCATGTGTAGAGCCAGGAGGTAATATTTCCCCCTATTAACCTAAATATATACATAAATGTCATCTTGACTACAGTAAACTGTATATATTAAGTATCTAAATAAAAGGCTAAACTACATCAACACAGTTTAGGATATATTTTTGGGTTTGCACTAAGTTGCTTAATAATAATAATAATAATAATAATAATAATAATAATAATAAGCATAACAAAGTATATTATTTTACTATTGTTATGTAATTCAGTCTATACGATACAAAAAAATGGATTGTATATTAAGAATGTTACCAAAGGAAAACCTTATCTGTTATGCAGAAAGCGTGTAAGGTCTGGGATTTGTTCAGAGCAAAAGAGGGTTTTTCAATAACCTCTCACAAGTTAGAATCATGCACCCTAACAAGTAAAAAACTTTTCTCATACAGTATATCTAAAGCTGGGTACACACTGACAGTCATTTTTCCAGAATATTTCCCTTCAGCCCAAAACTAGCAAAATTGACTGAATATGATATATTGTATCATTTGGTCATATACGATTAATCGTTGCTCCTTTACACTCTAGAACAACCGTCGTTAGGATCCCCTGAAGAAGGTGATGTCAAATCAGATCGACATGTCGCAGGTAGTCTGGTTGGACATACTCCAGTGTGTACCCGGCTTATCAGATATATAAACTGGTATAATGTGTCTGAAATCAATACTCCCAGTAATTAAAGTGTTAAATAAAAGCTATTTTCAAAACATTGTTAGAGCATGTGCCCTGTATCACATGAGAAGTAAACTAGCACTCTAGCAGGGCCGAAACTAGGATTTTTGTCACCAGGGGCAAGACAGTAATTTGGCGTCCCCCCTGGTAATTCCCTCTGCAGCAGTGCCACTATAGTAATGCCCCCTGAGGTAATGCCCCTGTAGTAGTGCCCATATAGTAATGCCCCTGTAGTAGTGCCCATATGATAATGCCCCCATAGCAATGCCCCTGTAGTAGTGCCCGTATTGTAATGCTCATATGTTAATACCCCCATAGTAATGCCCCTGTAGTGACCATGCTCCCATATTAATGCCCTTGTGGTAATGCCCCTGTAGTGACCATGCTTTCATAGTACTGCCCCTGTAGTGTCCATGCATTCATAGTAATGCCCCTGTAGTGCCCATGCCCCCATAGTTATATCCCTGTAGTGCCCTTACAGTAATGCCCCTGTAGTGCTCATGCCCCCACAGTAATGCCCCTGTGGTAATGCCTCTGTAGTGCCCATGCCCCAATAGTAATGCCCCTGTAGTGCTCATGCCCCATTAGTAATGCCCATTATTGCCCATGCCCCCATAGTAATGCCCCTGCCCCCATAATAATGCCCCTGTAGTGCAGCTTATTAAAAAAAAAATACTTACCTTGAACCCTGCTCCTGCATCCAACGTCGCGTCCAGTCCGCCGTCTGCTCCTCGGAACTATGGGGGAAAAGTCATGACGTCTCTCCCATAGTGCCCATGGGGAGAGCCGGAAGCTGGAGTTCAGGAGAGAACTCCAACCTCCGGCTCCGGCTACACCGCATCGCTACAGAGAAGGAGCCGGGCGCCCGCTGGTAATAAATATTACCAGCGGGCACCTGGCTTGGAGCCTCTCTGCAGCGCCGGGCTGGAGGTCACTGGCATTGGGTACAGCGGTGCACCCGGTGCACGTGCACCTCCAGCCCCCCCCTAGTTGCGGCCCTGACTCTAGTAAATTACTTTTCTTTTTACATCAATTTGTAGTTTCCTTATTTTAAAATGTTATTATTTTGTAATTACTTGAAAATAACACCAGGGAACACTGTTAGATGTAACATCTAAAACATGTGAAAACAAAGTTGAACCATGCTAATGACCTGTGCAACTTTCTGTGTCTAATACACTACTGCAGTTTAATTACTGAAGTAGCAACATCAACTTAACACCACTAGTCACACATATCTACAGCCAACTTTACATCAGTCTACATATATCTACAGCCAACTATACATTGTAACAGGATACTGAAAATCAAATTAATCCATTGGCGTAACTACCGTAGGGGGTGCGGCTGCTATGGTGCCCGGGTCGCCTCAAGGGCCCAGCCCTTCCCCTGTAAATATGGTGCCAGGCTAGCGCATTCTCCTTCAGCAGCAGAGCCAGTGTGTTGCGCAGCGCAGGGCAGGCACATCTGCCCTCCCTGTCGTCTCTGCCTCTCCTCACTGACTGATACTGGAAGGAGGTGTGGCTGTGATCTGGGGATGGCCCAGCAGGCTCAGCATGGCTCCTCCCAGCAACAGTCAGTGAGAGATGGAGCCGACCCTGCGCAGCACACTGCTGAAGGAGGACGCAACCATGGAGCAGAGGTAAGTCATGGGAACGGAGTGCGGGGGCCTTGGACCTAGGGGGGGCCAGAGAAAATTTTGCTATAGGCCCACCCAGGACTAGTTACGCCCCTAAATTAATCAATTATTTTTGAGCTTGATAACTGTTGTTCCCATTTTTGGGTGGTTTTACAGCCATGATACTACATAGATCTCATGACATTGTGGTAATATTGCTGTCATTTTTCATATTAAGATAAGAATGAATATAGGTCAGCCATGCTGTAAACATTGCAAACATTTACCTACACTATGCTGCTGTGTTTGGGAGGGTGCAAAGAAAAACCTACAGAAATCTGTCAACATGAGCAAGAAATTAACAGGAAACTGGAGGTAAATTATTATTGCTTTATAAGTTTGATGTTTCTTTCCCTGAACTCCGTCTCCAGCAGTGAGAAACAGTAAAAGTTAAAAAAGTTCACTTAGCTTGTTCCTACACAGGAAGGTGGGGCCGAGCAACTGCTCTCTGACCTATTGGTCATGTGACTGCTTGAGCCCGCCCTCAGGTAGATTTTTCAGAAGCCTACTGATGGCAATCCCAAGACTGGACTTGGGTAACAAAGGAAAGTTTATCAGTTCAAATGCAATGAAAGAAGACACTGTCATGGATCTTTCCAGTTAAATTGTTTACTGAACTGGTAACAAAAACATAGTTTTGATCAATGCAATGAAGTAATTATATAGTACAAACATAGCAACATGAGCATCCACAGGCTAGGCACAACAATAGGCCAAAATGGCATGAAGGAGAAAGAACAGATGATGAC
This sequence comes from Taudactylus pleione, assembly GCA_031769625.1. Lineage (NCBI taxonomy): Eukaryota > Metazoa > Chordata > Amphibia > Anura > Myobatrachidae > Taudactylus > Taudactylus pleione. Next base: position 8,829,954 of record JAUIMM010000115.1, read on the forward strand.
TTGATCATAATTTGGACAACCAATTGGTAAGAGGGAGAGAATTATTTGATGTCTCTAGAAGTGGATGCCTGTGGCTTGTCATGATCCTCTCGCCCACTCTGGAAAAAGTAATAAAGGTATCAATCTCCTAGAGCAAAACTGGACAGAGCAACCAACAGGCCTAGCATAGGGTATAGTATAGGGAGGGTAGAGTGGGTACTGTTGCTAGGTGGCAATCCTATTCCCTAGAACAAAGAAATTTTGCAGATCACAGATTCCTCTAAACTACTGATTGTTCATTGAGAGGATTGCCACCTAGAAACAGCTGGTGGGCAGACTACCACATACCTGGGGGTTTCTTGGGAGACCAGTTGGTCTCTAATAATGCTTGGCAAGCGGATACTCAGAGGATCAATGCATTATGGAATGTAGAAACATAATTTTTGCTGCTACAGTAGAGGTAGCAGCTCCCCAGATGGAGTATCCCTTAGAGGGGTTAATGGCAAGTGATAAATAACCTTGAAGCTTCACCTTTTAGTGGAGCAGTAAGTATCAATTATGAGATAAGTTGACAAACTAATAACTGGATCTGTCCCATCTTTGCTTATATCAAGCTCAACTATACGATTTTCAAAGGAGGGTGTTTTGGATCGGTAATACAAATTAAGGTTAGTCCAGCACCCCTGGCCCCTAAGGCTAAATCAAGTAATAATGCAAATTTTCTCAATAAAAGTACACTCTCTGAACTTGTGTCCAAGGCAGCTTAGAGGGTTAGAACAGAACAGGTTCTATATTCCAAGTATAAGAATTCTGTGGATTAAAAATGCTGGGTAGGAAAGAACTCCTCTGAGTAAGCTACGATAAAATGTCTTCAGTTAGCATTGGTAATTAAAGGCAAGAGCTGAACCATAATAGCAAATGGTGGCTGATGCAAAGCCTGCATCTTATTTGGCAGCCAGAAGTCCAGGAAGGTGAGATCTGTTCTAGCTGTATTACCAGTACTATGCTATATGCTATACATTAAATTCTCTAATTATGGTAGAATATCTGGTCCTTGAATTGCCTCAATAAGGCAATGATAAGAACTTCTGTAGAAGATGACAATCTTGAGTTTTGTTAGTAGCCCATTCATGTCATTCTCAATATGCACGGTGTCAACCTGTCCAGATCTGAAACCAGTCCTGGAGACTTCCAGAGGAATTTTTAGCTCTTTGCACACCTAACTGATTAGATGAAACAATATCCTGGCTGGCCATAGAGGATAAACTGGTATTAAATGGGATACCTGGTCTACTCTCATTTTGCGCAGTATCTTCAGTAAAAAGCAGGTGGTGGGAGAACATGTGGGAGAAGGTCTGACCATGGGAAAGACATTACATCCCCCTTGAATGATCCCTGTTTCCACACTCTGAACACAAAGGTGGGAACCACAGCTTTAGAAACAAGTTGCAAAATGATCTATTCAAGGAACCCCTGAAGGTTTGAACTATTCTTTGAAATATTAATCTAAGGCAACATTGCCCAAAATCAATTGAAACAGATGTGTATAGGGTGCAAACAGAGTTAAAACTAAAAATTCTTCATGTTAAAACATCATATTTATTTCTAAAGTAAAAAAAGTAGTGAATGGTATGGTATGATATGATATTATTACTAAAAATAATAGCAATAAAATAAATTAAATTACTAAGCATTGATGCACATGAACAGATAAAAGACTGTTTCATAGGAGTTATAGTACATGTCAATAAAAATTATTTCAATATTAGTAATAAATATACTAGGGGTGTGCACCGGCCACTTTTCGTGTTTTGGTTTTGGATCTGGATCTTTCTTCGTGTTTTGGATCTGGATTGGTTTTGCCAAAACCACCCTTCCGTGTTTTGGGTTCTGGGTTTTGTGTTTTGGATCTGTATTTTTTTGAAAAAAAGCATAAAAACAGCTAAAATCACAGAATTTGTAGGTTTTTCTGCTCCTATGCTATTATTAACCTCAATAACCTTAATTTCCACTCATTTCCAGTCTATTCTGAACACCTCACACCTCACAATAGTGTTTTTATGTCCAAAAGGTTGCACCGAGGTAGCTGGATGACTATGCTAAGCGACACGAGTGGGCGGCACAAACACGTGACCCATCTAGGCGTGATACTGCAGTGGCAGACAGGATGGCAGTTTGAAAAACTAGGCCCCAAACTGTACATAATGCAAAGAAAAAAAAAGAGGTGCAAGATGGAATTGTCCTTGGGCCCTCCCACTAACCCTTATGTTGTATAAACAGGACATGCACACTTTAACAAACCAATCATTTCAGTGCCAGGGTCTGCCACACAACTGTGGCTGAAATGATTGGTTCGTTTGGGCCCCCACAAAACAAGCTGGCAATTAATCTGTCCCTGCACAAACTGGCTCTACGGAGGCAAGATGTCATCCTCATCCTCCTCATCCACCGATTCCTCAAAAAGTATTAACTCGTCCCCACTTGAATCCACCACCACAGGTCCCTCTGTACGTTCTGGAGGCTGGTCTCCCTGGAAGAGCTGATAATTCATTTTGATGAACATCAACTTCTCCACATTCTGTGGAAGCAACCTCCTACGCCTTTCGCTGACAAGGTTCCCGGCTGCACTAAACACTCTTTCGGAGTACACACTGGAGGGGGGGCAACTCAGGTAAAATAGAGCCAGTTTGTACAGGGGCCTCCAAATTGCCTCTCTTTCCTGCCAGTACAGGTATGGACTGTCTGACATGCCTACTTGGATGCTGTCACCGATGTAATCCTCCACCATTCTGTCAATGGTGACAGTATCATATGCAGTGACAGTAGACATGTCAGAAATTGTTGCCAGGTCCTTCAGTCCGGACCAGATGTCCAAACTTGGTCCTGCCTGCCCTGCATCACCGCCAGCGGGTTGCTTAGGATACCTAAGTTTTTTCCTGGCAGCCCCAGTTGCGGGAGAAAACGAAGAAGGAGCTGTTGACGTGTCACGTTCCGCTTCAGCTGACAGTGTGTTCACCAGCAGGTCTTTGCACCTCTGCAGGCTTGTGTCGGCCGGAAAGAGAGACACCACATAGGCTTTAAACCTAGGATCGAGCACGGTGGCCAAAATGTAGTGGTCTGATTTCAACAGATTGACCACCCTGGAATCCTGGCAAAGCGAATGAAGGGCTTCATCCACAAGTCCCACATGCCGAGCGGAATCGCTCCGTCTTAGCTCCTCATTCACTTTCTCCAGCTGCTTCTGCAAAAGCCTGATGAGGGGAATGACCTGACTCAAGCTGGCAGTGTCTGAACTGACTTCACGTGTGGCAAGTTCGAAGGGCTGGAGAACCTTGCACAACATGGAAATCATTCTCCACTGTGCTTGAGTCAGGTGCATACCCCCTCCTTTGCCTATGTCATAGGTGGATGTATAGGCTTGAATGGCCTTTTGCTGCTCCTCCATCCTCTGAAGCATATAGAGGGTTGAGTTCCACCGCGTCACAACCTCTTGCTTCAGGTGATGGCGGGGCAGGTTCAAGAGTGTTTGCTGGTGCTCCAGTCTTCGGCACGCAGTCGCTGAATGGCGAAAGTGGCCAGAAATTTTTCGGGCCACCCAAAGCGTCTCCTGCACGCCCCTGTCGCTTTTCTGAAAATTCTGCACCACCAAGTTTATTGTGTGAGCAAAACATGGGACGTGCTGGAATTTGCCCAGATGTAATGCCCACACAATATTGGTGGCATTGTCAGATATCACAAATCCCCAGGAGAGTCTAAATGGGGTAAGCCACTGGGCGATGATTTCCCTCAGTTTCTCTAAGAGGTTGTCGGCGGTGTGCCTCTTACTGAAACCGGTGATACACAGCGTAGCCTGCCTTGGAACGAGCTGGCGTTTCTGAGATGCTGCGACTGGTGACGCTGCTGCTGTTGCTGCGTAAGGTGATACATCTACCCAGTGGGCTGTCACAGTCATATAGTCCTTAGTCTGCCCTGTTCCACTTGTCCACATGTCCGTGGTTAAGTGGACATTGGGTACAACGGCATTTTTCAGGACACTGAGGACACTTTTTCTGACGTTTCTGTACAGTCTCGGTATCGCCTGCCTAGTGAAGTGGAATCTAGACGGGATTTGGAACCGGGGACACACTACCTCCATCAATTGTCTAAATCCCACTGCACTAATGGCGGATACCGGACGCACGTCTAACACCAACATAGCAGTCAAGGCCTCAGTTATACATTTTGCTTCAGGATGACTGCTGTCGTACTTCATCCTCCTCGCTAAGGACTGTTGGAGGGTCAATTGTTTAGTAAAAGTAGTGGTGTTCCTACTTCCTCTCTGGGATGATGAACGACTCCCAGCAGCAACAACAGCAGCAGAGCAGCAGTAGGCGTAGCAATGCAGGATCCTCCGGAGGAATCCCGGATAGGAGAGTCTGTCATGCCAGTGACATGGCCTGCAGGACTACTTCCGATCCTGACTAAGGAGGAAATTGACGAGGAGGGAGTTGACGGTGTGGTTTGCAGGTGCTTGGATACAACAGGACAACGGGATTTAGGTGTCCCTGGACTGCTTACGGTCTTAGCCAAAGTTTCTGAACTTGACAGTAACTTATTATGAACGCGCTGCAGGTGCCGTATAAGGGAGGATGTTCCTAGGTGGTTAACGTCCCTACCCCTACATATTCCACCTTTACATAAGGTACATATGGCAAGACAGTTGTTGTCCAGATTTGGATAGAAATATTGCCAGACCAAAGAGGTGGAATGTTTGGTCTTCTGCCAAGGCATGACCGTGATGGGCTTTTTCATCCCACGGACAACAACTGTCCCCCCCGGAGCCTGACTTAAACAAACCACATCACCATCAGAATCCTCCTCGCCAACTTCCTCCTCAGCGCCAGCTACACCAGTATCCTCATCCTGTTGTACTTCAACAGTGACATCTTCAATTTGCATATCAGCAAGTGGACTGTGGGTGCTCCTTTCAGCACTTGCAGGGGGCGTGCAAATGGTGGAAAGAGCCACCTCTTCCCGTCCAGTGCTGGGAAGGTCAGGCATCGCAACCACCACCACACTTGGACTCTCCTTGGGGATTTGTGATATCTTCTTAGAACGCACAGTTCTTCGCTGTGCTTTTGCCAGCTTAACTCGTTTGATTTTTTTAGTGGGAGGAGGGCTTCCATCGTCATGTGAAGCTGAACCACTAGTCATGAACATAGGGAAAGACCTTAGCTGTTCCTTGCCACTCCATGTCATAAATGGCATATTGGCAAGTTTACGTTTCTCTTCAGATGATTTAAATGTTTTTTTTAAGGTCATTTTCCTGAACTTTGTCATTTGGGATTGTATGTGGCTTCTACTATGACATTGGGCATCGGCCTTGGCAGACGACGTTGATGGCATGTTATCGTCTATGTCATGACTAGTGGCAGCAGCTTCAGCACTAAGAGGAAGTGATTCTTGATCTTTCTCTATTTTATTTTTATCGGAGAAAGTTTGGTCCTCCATTTATGTTATATCGATTTGATATATACGTGCGGCTAAGGCGCACACAAACACAGAAAATATTTTTTTATTTTTGCTGGAGAGTAGTGCACTTTATGGGTTACACCACCCTTTAAGAAATGAGCCAGCCGGCTCTTTACTTATGGGACACAGGCGCACGCTTGGCGCTGCTCCTTTGTTGATGCACGTGCGGCTACTGCGCACAAAATTCACAAACACAGAAAATATTTTTTTATTTGGTTTAGAGTGTACTTTGGGGGTTACAGCACCCTTTAATTGTCAAGCCAGCCGGCCCTTTACTTATGACACAGGCGCACGCTTGGCACTACTTTGTTGATGCACGTGCGGCTACTGCGCACACAATTCACAAACACAGAAAATATATATTTTTTTGGTTTGGAGTGTACTTTGGGGGTTACAGCACCCTTTAACGGTCAAGCCAGTCTGCCCTTTACTTATGACACAGGCGCACGCTTGGCACTACTTTGTTGATGCACGTGCGGCTACTGCGCACACAATTCACAAACAGAAAAAATATTTTGCTATTTGGTTTGGAGTGTACTTTGGGGGTTACAGCACCCTTTAACGGTCAAGCCAGCCTGCCCTTTACTTATGACACAGGCGCACGCTTGGCACTACTTTGTTGATGCACGTGCGGCTACTGCGCACACAATTCACAAACACAGAAAATATTTTTTTTTTTGGTTTGGACTGGAGTGTACTTTGGGGGTTACAGCACCCTTTAACGGTCAAGCCAGCCAGCCCTTTACTTATGACACAGGCGCACGCTTGGCACTACTTTGTTGATGCACGTGCGGCTACTGCGCACACAATTCACAAACACAGAAAATATATTTTTTTTTGGTTTGGAGTGTACTTTGGGGGTTACAGCACCCTTTAACGGTCAAGCCAGCTGGCCCTTTACTTATGACACAGGCGCACGCTTGGCACTACTTTGTTGATGCACGTGCGGCTAAAGCGCACACAATTCACAAACACAGAAAAAATATTTTGTTATTTGGTTTGGAGTGTACTTTGGGGGTTACAGCACCCTTTAACGGTCAAGCCAGCCGGCCCTTTACTTATGACACAGGCGCACGCTTGGCACTACTTTGTTGATGCACGTGCGGCTACTGCGCACACAATTCACAAACACAGAAAATAATTTTTTTTTGGTTTGGACTGGAGTGTACTTTCGGGGATTACAGCACCCTTTAACGGTCAAGCCAGCCGGCCCTTTACTTATGACACAGGCGCACGCTTGGCACAACTTTGTTGATGCACGTGCGGCTACTGCGCACACAATTCACAAACACAGAAAATATATATTTTTTTGGTTTGGACTGGAGTGTACTTTGGGGGTTACAGCACCCTTTAACGGTCAAGCCAGCCGGCCCTTTACTTATGACACAGGCGCACGCTTGGCACTACTTTGTTGATGCACATGCGGCTACTGCGCACACAATTCACAAACACAGAAAATATATTTTTTTTTGGTTTGGACTGGGGTGTACTTTGGGGGTTACAGCACCCTTTAACGGTCAAGCCAGCTGGCCCTTTACTTATGACACAGGCGCACGCTTGGCACTACTTTGTTGATGCACGAGCGGCTACTGCGCACACAATTCACAAACACAGAAAATAATTTTTTTTTGGTTTGGACTGGAGTGTACTTTGGGGGTTACAGCACCCTTTAACGGTCAAGCCAGCCGGCCCTTTACTTATGACACAGGCGCACGCTTGGCACTACTTTGTTGATGCACGTGCGGCTACTGCGCACACAATTCACAAACACAGAAAATATTTTTTTTTTGGTTTGGACTGGAGTGTACTTTTGGGGGTTACAGCACCCTTTAACGGTCAAGCCAGCCGGCCCTTTACTTATGACACAGGCGCATGCTTGGCACTACTTTGTTGATGCACGTGCGGCTACTGCGCACACAATTCACAAACACAGAAAATAATTTTTTTTTTGGTTTGGACTGGAGTGTACTTTCGGGGGTTACAGCACCCTTTAACGGTCAAGCCAGCTGGCCCTTTACTTATGACACAGGCGCACGCTTGGCACTACTTTGTTGATACACGTGCGGCTACTGCGCACACAATTCACAAACACAGAAAATAATTTTTTTTTGGTTTGGACTGGAGTGTACTTTGGGGGTTACAGCACCCTTTAACGGTCAAGCCAGCTGGCCCTTTACTTATGACACAGGCGCACGCTTGACACTACTTTGTTGATGCACGTGCGGCTACTGCGCACACAATTCACAAACACAGAAAATAATTTTTTTTTTGGTTTGGACTGGAGTGTACTTTCGGGGGTTACAGCACCCTTTAACGGTCAAGCCAGCCGGCCCTTTACTTATGACACAGGCGCACGCTTGGCACTACTTTGTTGATGCACGTGCGGCTTCTGCGCACACAATTCACAAACACAGAAAATAATTTTTTTTTTGGTTTGGACTGGAGTGTACTTTCGGGGGTTACAGCACCCTTTAACGGTCAAGCCAGCTGGCCCTTTACTTATGACACAGGCGCACGCTTGGCACTACTTTGTTGATGCACGTGCGGCTACTGCGCACACAATTCACAAACACAGAAAATAATTTTTTTTTGGTTTGGACTGGAGTGTACTTTCAGGGGTTACAGCACCCTTTAACGGTCAAGCCAGCTGGCCCTTTACTTATGACACAGGCGCACGTTTGGCACTACTTTGTTGATGCACGTGCGGCTACTGCGCACACAATTCACAAACACAGAAAATAATTTTTTTTTTGGTTTGGACTGGAGTGTACTTTTGGGGGTTACAGCACCCTTTAACGGTCAAGCCAGCCGGCCCTTTACTTATGACACAGGCGCATGCTTGGCACTACTTTGTTGATGCACGTGCGGCTACTGCGCTCACAATTCACAAACACAGAAAATATTTTTTTTTTGGTTTGGACTGGAGTGTACTTTTGGGGGTTACAGCACCCTTTAACGGTCAAGCCAGCCGGCCCTTTACTTATGACACAGGCGCACGCTTGGCACTACTTTGTTGATACACGTGCGGCTACTGCGCACACAATTCACAAACACAGAAAATAATTTTTTTTTTGGTTTGGACTGGAGTGTACTTTCGGGGGTTACAGCACCCTTTAACGGTCAAGCCAGCCGGCCCTTTACTTATGACACAGGCACACGCTTGGCACTACTTTGTTGATGCACGTGCGGCTACTGCGCACACAATTCACAAACACAGAAAATAATTTTTTTTTTGGTTTGGACTGAAGTGTACTTTCGGGGGTTACAGCACCCTTTAACGGTCAAGCCAGCCGGCCCTTTACTTATGACACAGGTGCACGCTTGGCACTACTTTGTTGATGCACGTGCGACTACTGCGCACACAATTCACAAACACAGAAAATAATTTTTTTTTTGGTTTGGACTGGAGTGTACTTTCGGGGGTTACAGCACCCTTTAACGGTCAAGCCAGCCGGCCCTTTACTTATGACACAGGCGCACGCTTGGCACTACTTTGTTGATGCAAGTGCGGCTACTGCGCACACAATTCACAAACACAGAAAATAATTTTTTTTTTGGTTTGAACTGGAGTGTACTTTCGGGGGTTACAGCACCCTTTAACGGTCAAGCCAGCCGGCCCTTTACTTATGACACAGGCGCACGCTTGGCACTACTTTGTTGATGCACGTTCGGCTACTGCGCACACAATTCACAAACACAGAATATAATTTTTTTTTTGGTTTGGACTGGAGTGTACTTTCGGGGGTTACAGCACCCTTTAACGGTCAAGCCAGCCGGCCCTTTACTTATGACACAGGCGCACGCTTGGCACTACTTTGTTGATGCACGTGCGGCTACTGCGCACATAATTCACAAACACAGAAAATAATTTTTTTTTTGGTTTGGACTGGAGTGTACTTTCGGGGGTTACAGCACCCTTTAACGATCAAGCCAGCTGGCCCTTTACTTATGACACAGGCGCACGCTTGGCACTACTTTGTTGATGCACGTGCGGCTACTGCGCACACAATTCACAAACACAGAAAATATATTATTCTTTTAGCACTTGGGGGGAGCACCCCTGATGGACAGAGCACCCCCTGGACAACACTACAGCACCCCTTTAGGACTGGGACACTGCACAGGACTTTGGAGTGGACACAGCCCCTATGGAGAACTGACTGCACAACACAGTCCAGCCAGCCCCTATGGACTTTGAATTAGTGGACACAGCCCCTATTAACAACAGCAGCACAGCACAACACAGCCAGCCCCTATGGACTTTGATGTAGTGGACAACAGCAGCACTACACTACACTACACAGCCCTAACTCCCACCCTCCCTCTTCACTGTCCACAGCCGAGTGAGAAAATGGCGCCGACGCGGGTACCTTATATAGGATCCAAAACCCGCGAGACTCGGAAGGCGGGATGATGACGTTTTGCCTCGATTTCAGATCCGAGTCAGGCGGGAAAAGTCGAGCCTGACTCGGATCGGACTCGGATCGGGGGGGCTCGGGGGGGTTCGGATTTCAGAAATCCGAACCCGCTCACCCCTAAAATATACAGTGGCAAATTATCTAACAATGGATATCTCACTCTTCTCAGAGTTAATATGTCAGTAGTCCGATTTATGTATCCATAGTCTAGTACACATATTTGCAAGAAAGTAACTCCTTGATTTCAAAGTCCCAGTGTGCGCACCTCGAGTATCTGGTGTTTGAAAGGAATTGCAGCCTGCCAAGGATTCGGGTTCAAAGTGAGTTAGAACCCAGGCTAGTGGACAAAGCGTTCCGCTTTGTGTGGATCTCAGTATCTTGTTGCTTTAGTGCTAATGTGAGTGAAAGTTTTCCCCCCGTCTGTGTCTGCCAAGTGGTGGTTCTCCCTGTTGGTGCGAGATCCTCTTACCTTTCCCCCATCTGTGTGTGCCAAGTGGTAGTTTTCCCTGTTGGTGTGGGATCCTCTTACCTCCTGTTACTGCTGTGGTATTTGTTTTCCACGGCGACAGTCTGGAGCAGTCAGCTAGGGTTTCGGAGGAGACGTCTGGCAGTGAGTGTGCACAATCTTCCTCACTGGCCGGCATCTTCCAATGCACTGCACTACACAGGGGGGGCATGCCAATGCATTTCACCCGTCCAATCAAATGCGGGCTTTGTCAGGGCTGTGTGTGGATGTCTGTTCCTGGAGTTCCCTATAAAGGGCCTTTCCTTTGGTTTATAACTCTTTCATTACTTGTTTATAGTCAACAATCTGGGTAATACAGGGTCTTGAGGTTTTTTTCTTATGGCTAAAAATATGTTCTTTTCCAGAAAGAGCTATAGTGGTAATCACAAAAGATAATCCTAAACTGCCCAAAATCAGATTATATCGATGGTGAATCGTCCAGTCCATTCGTTTCTCAGAATGCAATTGTTGTTAGGTGAATAGTCTTTGAATTGCCCATTTCTTAATCCCTAGGGCTTTTTTGACAGAGAACAAGAGCGTGCCATCCTGTTCAGGTAAAATACCACAGTTGTTATCCAGACAAATTTAAACTGCAAATTCCCATAAGTGACTGGGATTTAAGCTCTAAGGACTAACAAAGCTGGCCCTAACTTGAGCAAATTGATATAAGCCTACTGCTCCATTGGGTACCATTTGCCTCACTGCCTGGTTCTGAGTCAATGCTCCCCAACCATTACAAATGCAAATCTCAATAAGTTTTGTGATTGTTTGCAGTGTAAGGGAACATGGAAAAGCCTCATGTGTAAGGCCCGCATTTTTCTAATAGCTTTGTCTAAATCCTTTAAATGTATATTCTGACTTTGAATTATCATTGAAACTTAATTCTAGCCACTTTTCTGGAAGAAACACAAGAAAAAAGAAGGGATATTTCCTATGGGATGGAGTCATAAAATAATTTATTTCATTTATGGATAATCCGAGCTTGGCCAGGGTAGACAGAGTTAGACCTTGGTGATGGATTAATATGTCCCAGTCTATTATGCAGTGGTCTCCTTTTTGAAAAAGGAGACAATAACATACTATGGAACCTCTGCTTTCATTAAACGTGTGCAGGTGTAAGGTGCTATTGAGAGTCCAACCACCATTACATTCCACTAAAGCAGATGGTCTCTTTATTAGAAAATGGAAAAATGGTTGCGGTAAACTGAGATCAAATGTAAATTATCCAATAGGTATACTATGAGGAAAAACCAATTAGTGGCCAAAAGAAAAAGGGGATATATGTTGGCCCTTTTACCCAGAACCCTCTGCCTCGGGACTAAACTCATTAGTATAGCTCTGGTCAACCTTCTAGCTTATCGCCAATAACTAGGGTGGCTCTACTAATTGCTTTGCGTAAGATATACTTAAAGGCTACTAGAGATTATGTTGTGCAGAAAAAGCCTACAACTCCTGGTCTCCCATCCAGAGCACTGCAGTGCTCACACTGCTTAGCTTCCTAGGTATGGCAGAATCACTCTTTCTCAACAGAACATAAAGGACCAGCAGCACCAGTTATTTTAAAACTGAATTTGCCTTAACATTTGGTTCACTGGGGTGCTTTAAGACCTATCACCCCCATGTGAACATAAAGAGTAGTCAACTTCAGGGCAAATAGTTGGTGTGCATCTGGGAGCCCTGTAGTGCCCTGTGTAACTCCTTAACCCCATTTATCATTTTTGACTAGGGTTGCTCTGCAGCAGGGGTGGGAAATAACCAGCTCCACTGAGACATGGCATACTGGGATACACAATCCCACAGCAACTGGAGGGCAGCCTACAGCTTCTGTACAGGCTAGCTGGGTAAACTTGTATACCTCATACCAGTGTGAGGTATATCATTTGGTGGGAGGTTTTACCTGCTAGTGTAATGCTGGTCATCTGTATATTGATATACTTGCCTATTTGAAGAGGCTGAGGACCTAGTCACATGTTCTGACTCACAATCCACTGAAGAGGGACATGGTAGACATACGTACTCAGGAGAGTTTAATAGTAGAACATTGGGTTGGGACCCCTTTTGTCTTAAATGGGTGTCCTAATGGTGCCAGCTTCGGGCAGAGGTACTGTGCTAGCTGTGGGCAGGAGAAATGTGTCTGATGCAGACACTGGTGCTTTGCCACCTCCGGGCAATTTCAATTAAGAATCTATTTTTTGCCAGAAGAAAGAGCAATTTAAGGGCAGGATCCATATGTGCCAGAACAGGCATCTATGTGTGAATTTTCCTCCATATTCACTTTTGCACCTCATGTTTTGCCACCTCTGGGCAATTTCAGGGAAGGATCCATTTGTGCCTGAACAGGCATCCCTCACTTTGCACCTCATATTTTGTCACCTTTGGGCAATTTCAGGGGCTGCTACATTTCTGTCTGAGCAGGCACACCTACATAGACTCTGGAGGGAGAGGTGTCTTCTGGAAGTGATTTGTACCTAAGACTGTAAGGTAGAAAAAAATACACGTATTCCACTTGACAGAAAAATAATTTATTTCATCATAATTAACAGCTTAAATGAGAGAGAATCACTGCTAGCAGGAAGAGGCACTTTATTTCTATATCTTGAACAGAGGAGAAAGGTTACTTTTGGCAGTGACTTTACCTCAGACTCTGAGGTAGAAAAACAAACAAACAAGCATTACACTCAGCTGATTTTTTATATAACAGTTTAAAAGATAAATAATTACTGCTAGCACTGTTAAGGTGGGTACACACCTGACAGATACAGTATATCTGCAGATGATGGTCGTTTATATACACTGAACGGCCATCATCTGCTTGTGCCCTTGGGTCCCGGTGGCCTGGGGCGGGACCCGGTGTGTGGGCCGGGGGCGTGTCCGACCCCCCTCCTCGTGGCTGCTGCTGTGTGTGTATGGGCGGTCTGCCGACCACCTGTACATACCTGCCAATGGACAGATATGTCTGCAGACATATCTGTCCATCGGCTGTGCAGCACAGCCAATGCAATATGTCAGCGAATGACGACGTTCACCGACATATCGCGGGTATACACTGGCCGACGTGCAGCAGATATATTGACCGATCAATTGATCGGCCAATGTATCTGTCAGTGTGTACCCAACATTAGTGGCTCTTCTATCATATTATGGCAAGACAAGGGAGGACAGCTGTAAGTATTCTGTTAGAGAAACAGACCCAGCTTCCTTCCATATCTGCACTGTAGAAAAATCTACCTGAGGGCAGGCTCAAGCAGTCACATTATTATTATTATTATTATTATTATTATTATCATTTATTTATATGGCGCCACAAGTGTTCCGCAGCACCTTACAAAGTACATCGACAAAAAAGTAACCATTGACTTACAATACAATACAATACAGGACATGGATAAACATTTCTATATTAGCAGCCTTAACGCCCGTATAAGCAGCCAAGTGTTAGTTGCCCTAGTGGGGAGTAAGAGATAAATTAAATTACAGTAGGGAGAAGCACAAGAGGGTACCATTAGGTCAGAGAGCAGTTGTTCGGCTCCACCCTCCTGTGTTGGAACAAGCGAAGTGAACTTTTTTACTTTACCTTGTTCCAGCGGTATTCGGGAGGCTTGCTCATCCACCCACCAGCTGTTGCTACTGTAGGTGGCAATCCTCCCAACAAACATTGGAACTTATAAAGAGCAAGACAGGTCTCTAGTATCATTGTAACCGGTAAGAAGGTAGACGTAACCATGATGACATTCATAATTTCGACACCACAATGACAACATGGCTCAAATTGTCAACAGGCAACATGTTGACATCCTTGGAATGTCGGCATGTTCACAATGTCGACATCAGAACTGACGCCATGTGAAATGTTGACATGCTGAGAATGCCGATCGTTAGGGTCAGGTGCTTCCGTGAGGGTTAGAGTTAGGCTGCGGGGGGGGAGGGGGGGTAAGGCTGCAGGGGAGAAGGAGGTTAGAATTAGGCACTGAGAGAGGGTTAGAGCTTTGATTTAGGGTTAGGGACAAGGGAAGAAATACTTAACGGAATGCCAGAGCAACACAGGTCTGCTTCGCAGTTCACGGTCATATGGCCACCAGGACCAGAAAGAAGGTGCTGGAGCCACCACTGCTGCCTGGAGAAGGTAAGTGACTATTGGGCCACCAGGGATGGTTTGTAGACATTTCATCATGTGAACCTATCATCCGTGTAGACATGATGAATGTTGACATGGTCAGTGTCAACAGTTCGACAATGTCAACATGCTGCCTGTCGACAATTTGACCATGTCAAAATTCTCATGTTGATCTGATGGCTGTTGACTTCATAACTGTCGATAAGTCAGACCACACCCTACTATGGTATGTAGTCATTATGCCAACATTCAAAATGTTGACACCAGAGTGTTGACATGATCTGAATGTTGACATTCAGGAGGTCAGAATACTTAAAATGTCGACAGTGAGCAGTTTTTATATTCAGAATGTCAACATGGGCATAATGTCAACATGGTCATTAAATTGACAGTCACAATGTCAACAATACATGTCACTGTTTAGGTTTAGGGTTAGGATTAGGCTGTGATTTGGTTTATGGTATAGTTAGGGCTCTAACACTGAAAAAACATGCATACTGTCAACATGTACAGTGTCGACATTATCACCATGATGACATTCTGAATGTTGACATTACAATACATATCACACCCCTCTATTATAAACTTTTAACTTTCTCACATGAAGAAGTGATAACTAGGTCTGCACACTGCTTCTCAGATCAAAACTACATGGCCAATTCCGAGCCCTGTTTTCCAGGTTATGAGCATGGCTCCCTGGTTATTACCATTCAAACAACAATGCATCTAAATGCTAAGTATCATTTGATTACCATACTTGAAGCTTGTTTTGAACCCTGTACCACTTTTTTGGATGTTTAATTAAAACTTTTTTTGGTGACTGAATTAGAGATGAGCGGGTTCGGTTTTCCGAAGCCACCCGAATTTTGTAGATCCGAGTTGGATCCAAGCCGGCTCGGATGTTATCGCCTTACTCGGATCTCTCAAATCGAGGCAAAACCATAGAGACAAAATCTTGTGTCATGTCGGCAACGCAGCCTAGTGCTGCCCGACTCCAGTCATCATCAATCTGTGCTCTGGGCCCAAGTTGTGGACCGTCAAAAAAATAAACACTTGGAGGGGTATTCAATATGAAAAGTTAACTTCACTGTCGAAGTTAAAGTTTCATATCGGAGTTTTTTTCTGCGTTAAGGTATGGTGCGCGCTCCCGCTTATCCCCGTATTCAATATAAAATTAACGAAAACGGGAAACTCCGAAGTTGGATTTGCGTAAAGTTACAAATTCTTCTTTAAAATAATTGTAAGACCCCCCTAAAGTTGTAAAAACATGGGGGATCACTATGGGTACCCCCATAATTGAAAGTTGGGGATTTAAATAGCCGCAGCAGGTGTTTTTTTCCCGACATTGAAGAAGTGATGCAGAAGAGCACTTAAGTTATTTTTTCATTTTTTTTAAGTGGTCCTATCAAATTTGGGGTACATGAAAATGGGTACTAGCATATTATTAAGTCCCTAAAGTAGTTTTTTAAAATTCTGCATTTGTGCACTTGCCGCTATAATTCTATTCTAGAAAACATCTGCCGCATACTTGCAGAATAGCCCTGAACCTATTTCCCTATTGTTAAATAATTTTTCCCCATTTTTTTTTTTCACCCCAATTTTTAAAATAATTTTTTGGGGTGTCCCTATTTTTTTTTTTACTTTTTTTGACACAGTTCTTTTTTAAATGTCATTACCAGGGGTGCAGGCTATTTTTTTTTAAGCCTGCACCCCTAAACCCCAATTCTGCACTTTTTTTCGACACCTATTCAATGGTGAAAAGTTATCACCGTTTTTTATCAAAGACTTGTCAAAACTGCGATAAGTCTTTGAAGTTGAATACGGTGTAAAAGTAAAACCTGCTATAATGACGTCATACCTCCGATATTAACGCAAAACAATGTTATCGCACCCATATTGAATACCCCTGATAGTGGTTTTTTTTGTCAATTTTTTTTCTGTGTGCGCACGACTGCACGTGTGTGAATTTTGTAACTGCACCTTGGTTACACTATTGGTGCGTGTGACACTGCTTCAAGACAGCAGAAAATATGGAGGGCTGTCACATGACAGGAGAGCAAGGCCAAGAACCACATGTTGTAGCTGCCGCCAGTAGTGCAAGACCATCAACTTCCTTGTCCTCTATGAAGGTCCATGCCCCAGGGCTTAAGTCACGCCATCGATATGGTAAAGCTACTTTTACTGAAGTTAAGAAAAAAAATTGAAAGGAAATTTGCCTTTAGATAATCAAAAAATTGGCAATATGCCATTCACTACACGAAGTGGCAAGGAAAGGATAAGGCCTTGGCCTTTCTTTATGAAGACTGCTGGTTCTGATTCTGATAGCCCTTCGGAAAAACAACTGTGTGCCCAGAGAAATTGAAATCACAAATCCCCGAGGAGAGTGCAAGTGTGTCCGTGGTTTCCATGTGTGAGCCAAACCTCAATATTAGTGTACTGGAGGATCCTCCAAGTTCCAACATTTGTATGCCATCTGTAAATGTGGGGAAGGGCAGTCAACATCTTGCAGACGTAGTCAGTGAGGATGCTTCTGTGGAATTCCACATGGAGGAGGAGGATATTTTGGTAGTTGAAGGTGCTAAGGATGATGAGGATATTGATGATGAAGATGTTGGTGATGAGGATGTTGATGCCAAGGATGTCCTTTGTGTAAGTAAGGCAACAGCTGTTGCCCATGGATTGAAAAAGCCAAAGCCCATTGTTGTCATGCCGTGGCAAAAAATAAAAAATATCCACTTCTCACGTGTGGAATTATTTCCACCCCAATCCGGACAACAGTAGTCAAGTCAAATGTAACCATTGCAAAGCAAGAGTGAGTAGAGGGAGGGACCTAAGCCACCTGGAAAGTGTATGTCGCCAAGTTCCAAAACGCAACAAGTCCAGTGTCACCTACCTGCTCCCTCTCTGTGGGATCCAAGCACCTTCAATCTCCAACACCAACACCTGCATCATCATCAACATCCTCATTCATGATTGAAAGTAATTTAAAAAAAACAATTGACTATTAAACAGTCCTTTGATAGAGGAAGATAGTACAACAATTGTCACCCAGTTTCACAGCGGATTACTGACGCCATGACGGCTGTGCTAGTATTAGATGGTGAAATAATAAAAAATTAGGATGATAGTGTGGAGGAAGTGCAAAAGGAGGATGAGGGGGAAATTTGTGTCGTATCTGACGCTAATGTGGATGTTGATGATAAGGATGTGGTTTGCGTAAAATAGGCCACCAGTGGCAGCAGTTCTTGCTAATGATAAAAAGAAAGCCAGAAAACAACGTCTTTGGTGTGGAATTATTTAAATCTAAATTCTGATAACAGTTGTGAAGGCATCTGTTCCATTTGTAAAGCCAAAGTTAGCAGAGAAAGGGACGTTAACCATCTAGGCACCTCCTCCCTGTTACATCATTTGCAATTTGTTTAACAAAATTATAATTTGTATCAGTATCAGCTACCAGCAGTTTGGGCCAGCACATGCAATCTCCACCTCCAACACCCTCATCATCAACCTCCTCCTTAATAATTGAAGGTAGTCCTTCCAAAAAATGTTTTGTGGGGGCCCTAACAAACCAAGGAGTTCAGCAACTAAAGTGTCAGTCCTAGTGGATAAAGTGCTTGGTTTGTTAAACTGTGCATGTCCTTTTTAATATCCCACATAAGAGTGGGTGGGAGGGACAATTCCATCTTGCACCTTTTTTTTACATTTGGCACAATTTGGTTGTTATGAATACTATCTGACCCTGCACCTGGCACTGTGACTGAATAATAATTAACTGTGTGCGATCCATCCGCTATATATATATATATATATATATATATATATATATGGATCCAAATGGCGGCACTCCGAATAAATTATTCAAGCAAGCAGCATAGCTTAAATAGCAACGTTTCAGCACTACAGCGCTTTTATCAAGCCAAATACAAAAATCACAAACACTTACCAAATTTAAGTAGCAAATTTGTGAACACTTCCCTCCTCCTCTCTCTTGTGAACACTTCCCTCCTCCTCGTGTACGACGCACAAAGGCTGTCACACCGGAATTGATGTCACACTAATCAGTGTATCCATAGTGATACAGCAACAACAAAAGTTGCAAAGTGTGATGACAACGTGGAAATACAATATAAGTATGAAAGATAGCCTTAATACACAATCGGGCTAAATAACCTTAACAAATGTGACAT
The DNA here is from genome assembly GCA_031769625.1 of Taudactylus pleione. NCBI lineage: Eukaryota > Metazoa > Chordata > Amphibia > Anura > Myobatrachidae > Taudactylus > Taudactylus pleione. The sequence continues at coordinate 8,848,668 of JAUIMM010000115.1, forward strand.
TGCATGTAAATATAAAACATATACATACGTGATACATTACTGCATATTAAAACCCCAGTGCAGACCCTCTCAAAGCATATGGCAGCATCACTCTTTGTAGAGCTACTCAACAATAAAACAACATACAGTGACAGACATATATTGAACCACACATATAATTAAAAATAAATAACTCGGACCATAGCCCAAGTGTCTATAAAAAAATATGCCATAAGACACTTCTCAAAAGATGTTGTTTAAAAAGCAGCAACAACATGTGACACACATCTATACCAGATGAACAGCCCCCTATTATAAATAATGGAGCAAATAATGATAAGCTGAACCTGCTAGTACTGTGTCCTGATCATTGTTAGTTGTTTTAAATCCTATCCTAGATGCCCTACTGTTCACATGCCCATTGAGGCGAAAAGAGGGGAACATCAACCTTTCTATATAGCTCCACTTACAGATAGAAACATAGTATATAACAATCCAACTATGCCGAGTTAATAAGCAAACCCAAACTTCAATAATATCCATAAGGTCATATAAAACAGTGGAGCCCCACTGTTTCATTAAGGCCTCGTGGTGACAATGTGTCCAATCTAATTATCCAATTAGACTCACATTGGAGCAACCTTTTAGCATGATCTCCATCTCTAGACAGAGGGGGTATGTAATCGATGATACGATACCTGAGTGCTGCAATATTGTGTTTAGCCTCTGCAAAATGCCTGGCCACCGGCTGTTCACTAGTGCCAGTGGCTATGGCTGCTCTAATCGTGGAGTGATGTTGTGCCATACAAATTTTCAGAGAGCATTCAGTTTTACTGATATACATTTTAGAGCATGGGCAGGTAATTGCATACACAATGAAATTCGAGGTACTAGTTAAATAGTGTCTAATATTGTATTTGACCCCTGTGAACGGATGAAAAAAGGTTGAACCTGTTTGCAATGAACTGCATGTAATACAATTAGAATCGGTATGAAACACATGGCCAGTGGCTCGATTCCCAGTAGCGCCTGGCCGACCAAAGCAGAGTTCCCGGCAGCAGAAGCCCGACAGCACTGGAAATCCCGATTGTCGATAGGTAAACTAACCTAACCCCCTAACCCTAACCTCCCCCCCAAGTGCCTAACCCTAATCCCCCCTTCCCTGCTGCCTAAACCTAAGTCCCCCAGGGGGGTGCCTAACCCTAAATCCCCCCGGGGGTGCCTAACCCTAACCCTCCCTCCCCCTAGCCTAACCCTAACCTCCCGGGGGGGTGCCGAACCCTAAGTCTCCCCTCACGGCGCCCAGCATCCCTTCGATCTAGACACCTGGCATTTCACTCTCGCCGGGATATGACAGTCGGGAAGCCGGCTGCCAGTATTAAGGCAGCCGGCTTCCCGATTGTATACCATACAGTTGGGGCATCTGAAACACCCCAATCTAGGTCTGCCCAAGAACATAGATTTTTTCTTTTTCCCTAGTTGAGAAATATCATGTATGCCAAGTAATCTTTAAGGTTTTTGCCTCTGTGATAACATGACATCAATGTGGAATTCTGAAGGGGTTTAAGATCTTTATCGGAGGTGATAATGGGCCAGAGTTTATTCCCATCACTGTTAATACTAGCACTCATATGATTGAATTTGTTCACCCAAATGTGCTTATTATTTTTAATCGTAGATAGATTGGCAGTTCCAGATAATAAATTCTCTACCGCAACAGACAAGGCTTTTTTCTTTGCTTTCTCTAGATCCACCATCTTATAGCCTCTCTGTAAAAATGTCTTACACTAATGTCTAATTGTTTTATGCCTTCTTCTCTACCCTTTGCAATTCTGAGTGCCCGTAAAAATTGCGAGAATGGGAGTGCATTTTTAAGGGGTGCAGGATGTGCACTACTTGCTAATAAGATATTGTTCCTATCTGTAGCCTTAGTATATAGTGATGGAACCAATCTACCATTATTTTAAGAGATGGTGACATCCAAGAAATTCACCACTTTTAAATGTATGGAGTATGTGAATTTCACTGGTCTATCAAGTCTGTTGTAGTTTTCAATCACGTTTGTAAACTCTTGTGCACTACCACCCCACACTATAAACAAATCATCTATAAAACGATAGAACGCCAAGATCTTCGAGGCAAAAACAGGATCAGCAAAAAATACCTCATGTTCGATGGAAAACATATATGCGATAGCATAGGATGGGGCCACATTGGACCCCATAGCACAGCCAGCCAGCTGTAAAAAATATGATCCATCGAACATGAAGTAATTATGGGACAAAATCAATTCAAGTAAATCCATAAAACACTGTATACACAGTCCCTTATACAGGGGATTGTCTGTTATCAAATTTCTTGTTGCCTGCTCTCAGGTGGCATATAGCAGGTTACACTTACATGCTTTCAGCTGGGAAGGTCCTCCTCGGCTTCCTCCGTCGCTCCCTGCTCCCTCCTCTTGCTCTGGCTGCTGCTCCGACTTTGTCCTCCAGGCAGAACACAGTAAAGTTTAAAAAAATTAAAATAATATATATATATATATTTTAACAGGGAGGTGAGCGGAGTGGAGGAGGGGAGGTTTGGGAGGGTGGGAACAGAATTACCACAGCTGTAGGCAGTGCTGCACATGTGCTGATTTTGTGAACGTAACAGCGCACGCGCAGCACTGATTACAGCTGCAAGCAGGGAAAAGTATCTATTTCCTGAAAGGCTGTCATTGCAAAAATTACAGCTTTTCAGAATAGATACTGATGGAGAGGAGGAATGATTAATTCCTCCGGTAATTAGGTAGAACTCCATGCGAGTTCTAAACCTAATTATCTCCATCGATTTTTTAGTTATGACGAATAGGCCCCTATGTCACACACACTGCACATTCACACACTACAGTCCAAACAAACAGGCTAGCTACTGTCCGTGTTGATGACTGATTTACTAATTGCATAGTGTGATATCCTTGCAGTGTAAGCGAGGGTGTGTGAGGTGGTGTCCCACCCTTAATCTGCACCCCAAAACAATTATTACAAGGACCTTTTCTTCCAAGTGCATGCAAATAATTGCCAGTGGGTTTTTTTGTTTGTAAAAAACAAAGCCATTAGTGCAATAGTGTGTTATCCTTCTAATGTAATGGAAGGTGTGTGCAGTGGTGTCCCCACATCATCTGCACCCCAAAACAATTCTCACAAACACCTCTTCTTTCAAGCACAAGAAATAAAAATTGCCAGTGTTGTCTGTGTGTAAAAAACAGAGCCATTCGTGCAAAAAAATTAGCTTAGTGTGTTATACTTCCAGTGTAAGCAACGGTGTGTGCAGTGGTGTCCCTCGCTTAAACTTAATGTTTTCAATGTCAAAATTATTTTCTACACACTTTATTTATAAAATAGTTAGAAAGACTCTTTCAAACAGATCGATAAAGTTATTCTATTATGTTCACTGTACATTTTCTATACAAAAAAAATAATAAATCAGTATCAGCAATGAGCTTTGGCCCTCATTCAGAGCCGCACGTTAACAACAGTACGCTCGTTGCGTTCCGATGTTGACTAACCGCGCATGCGTCGGTGTTACACTGCGCATGTGCGTACGGCAGATTGCGAGCTTTTTTTCTGTCGTTCCTAAAATAGCGTACAGGAAGTGACATGTCAAATGTGATTGACAGAACAGGGCGTTTTTGGGTGTTGACGGGGGTGGAGATGAAAAAACGCAGGCGTGGCGAGGCGTTTTTGGGGCCTACATACATTAGCAGATGCGAACGTCAAATGTGTTCGGACCGTCTCATACGTCACTGAAACATCCGCTTTCCCTTCAAAATGCTCGCTCAGCTTAGGGTCAGGATTACTCGACCACATTGGCGATGGCCTTCTCCTCCGTCCCGGGACTCCACGATGGTGCAGCGATTAATCGCGGCTGGTCAGTAAAGTAATTAGTGTTGGATTGAAATCCGGCTTGGTATGTGTTTGGAAAGCAGTTTATTGGGATAGCACAAAAGCGTACGCAGGTGGAAATCAGAGCTGCTAATGTCATGATTACACAATCAATTAGCGTACATTTTTGGGGTTTTATTTTGGCCACAATTTGTTGGTTATGGCCTATTGTAACAATAATGTCATCATCTTTTAATTAGCTCCCCTTTTTTTTGGTTTACTGTGGAATTTGCATCGCTATGTGATTTTTGAAACGTTCCTTAAAGAGGCCTTTTTTTTTTTTTAAGAGGGTCAGTTTTTGCCTTTAGGGCCAGGATTAAATGTAACCCATTTGTACAATAATGTCACAATACAATGTCAGTTTTTTGTTTTTAATTTATTGTTTAAACACAAACAAATTGGCCTAATATTTTGTTGCCTTTTTTTGTGGCCAAGATATTTGATCCAAAAAAAAAAAAAAACATAACTGCTAACATAAGCGTAAATACAAAATTTAAAAACATTTCACAAGAAAGGAGAGGGAAGTTTTGACCAGAAAGGAATATGAGCCAAGCACAGAAGGAGTGTGGGAAAAGTCGCCATTGCTGTCACCGTTTTCTCGCCCGTTTGGCTGGGTGAGGGTGGGCGCCAGACCGGGTCCGGGATGCCATCGGGCTGGCCTGTCCAGAGGCAGATGTTGTGGCCTCTGGACTAGGCACAGGGCTAGGCACATTTGGAGGATTGGCTGATGTTGTGCCAGAGGTGGAGGATCCGGATGTTCCGGCAGGAAGGGAGGTCGGCTCCACCATGTGCTGGCGAACGAGCTGCTCCAGGGCATCAGCGATGCGGATGTTGGCCCTGGTATTTTCCGCCAGGGCCTGAGCAATGGTCACGTTGGCCGCAGCATTTTGCTCCAGGGCCTCAGCCACCCGTATCAGACTGGCGTCCATCCTCTGCAGAATCTCCGTATGGCAATCCAATTTAAAATTGAGTTCTGTGAGGAGGCCCACTGCCTGCGAGGGGGCACACCCTGGACTGGCTTCTGCAGGGTCCTCAGCCGGATGTACTGGTTCCTCCCCTGCAGAGCCAGCAGAAATTCTGCGGCCAAGGCTCCCCTCTGGAGCAGACTCATCCGCCTCTGTCTCTGTTAGGAAATTGGAGAAAAGACTCACATTAGAATCTACATATTGGCACAATAGCATTTCAGAGTTGGTGACATCACAAGACTTACCTTGGCCAACATGAGGAGCCGCAAAGTCTGGCATGTCCGTATCCATGTTGGACACGCCAAACACCTCCACAGCCTGCACACACCCCTGTGCCATCTCTTCTAAGTCTGTCAACTCCAATGACACAGGGGTGGGACCCCCACCTGTCCCCCTTGCATGCCTAGCCCTGTCGGCAAGTTTTTGTTTGAGACGATATTTGAAGTCTGCCCATCTGTGGAATGAATTTGGAACCATTATCCTTTTTTTTACAATGGGGTTTGTTTATAGGATGGGAAAGTGTTTACTTACCGCCGTTTGACATCCCGGGCTAGACGGACATAATCACCCACCCTATTGACAGCAACGGCGACCTCCTCCCACATTCTCCACTTCTGGCTTTGGCTCATATTCCTGGCTGCCTGGGGCAGGATGTCAACGCACTTCTGGATCAAAACCTCCATCTCCTTGCTTGTGAAATGTGGCTGCCTTTTTTTTTTGGCAGCTTTGGCGGGTTGACTGGGGCCAGCAGTCTCATCCATGTCATCCTCCTCACCTATTTGGGTAAATATTCCGATTTAGCCACTTCACAACTTGACCAATATATTTGTGTGAAAATATTCATGGAGACAAAATGCATGAAGGCCTTACCGCCGGATTTTTGGCCATTGTTTCCCTGGTCTGAAGCCATGTTTCTGCTTCCAGAATGAAAACAACCAGAAATTCAATGTGATTTCGTGACGTATTTATACATGCGTCCTTTGTTTGCGGCCGCATCATTGATTGTGCGTCCCTATGATTCATCCTTAATTTGTGCGGGAAAATAAACACTATTTATGGCTTGGTGTGTGTGGAGTCGAGGTGGGGTTGTTGGAGTGTTGTCGGTTAAGTTGTTTGGATTTGGTTGTTTGCGGTTGGAGGATTTGGCAGAGTTGGTTTTTTGTTTGTTTTTGCTACATTTCTTTTGTTTTTCCGTTCGCATTTTTTTCATTTTATCCACATCCTTTCCTGATTTGGTAAGTTTTGTGCAGTCAAATTTGTGGCCAATTGGTGTCTTTTTTTAACACTCATTTCATCTTTTTTAGTTTTTTTTGGTTTTCGGACCCAAAGAATTTTTTTTGGGAAATCTTATATATTCGAGTTGGGTAAGTCCATTTTTTGTCTTGCATTTGCGAATTAATTACCGCATTTTTGACTGTTGGTGTAGTGACTTGCATTTGCGAATTAATTACCGCATTTTTGACTGTTGGTGTAGTGACTTGCATTTGCGAATTAATTACCGCATTTTTGACTGTTGGTGTAGTGACTTGCATTTGCGAATTAATTACCGCATTTTTGACTGTTGGTGTAGTGACTTGCATTTGCGAATTAATTACCGCATTTTTGACTGTTGGTGTAGTGACTTGCATTTGCGAATTAATTACCGCATTTTTGACTGTTGGTGTAGTGACTTGCATTTGCGAATTAATTACCGCATTTTTGACTGTTGGTGTAGTGACTTGCATTTGCGAATTAATTACCGCATTTTTGACTGTTGGTGTAGTGACTTGCATTTGCGAATTAATTACCGCATTTTTGACTGTTGGTGTAGTGACTTGCATTTGCGAATTAATTACCGCATTTTTGACTGTTGGTGTAGTGACTTGCATTAGCGAAATAATTAACGCATTTTTGGTGGCTTATTCATCATGTAATCCAGTTTTGCTTTTCCCTTTTCCATTTTTTGGGTCCATTTGAACCCTATTTGACGTACGGTGTGCAATGTCGTTTTCATCGATGGCCAAATGTGTGTTTCCGCTATTTTCTGTGTTGGCTTGCAACAATTTGAATAAAAAAAAAACACCCTCTAAATTTTTGAAGTCTCATTGTTGGCTTTTTTACAGTTTATACGTATCATGACAATACCCCGGCATGTAAGCAGCTATGGATGGTATCAGAAAGCTAAGTTGTTTTTTGTTACTTTTGGGGTGGGTCAAAAGCCTTACATTGTAAACCTTGAATTTCAGGTAGATCTGGGGCGAATTGTTCTGGCCCTGCTCCCGGAAGACGACCAACCTCAAACTCGTCCCAGGCGTAGGCATCGTAGGCATGCAAGGCCCCAGATATTTCGAACACGTGTCACCCTTTTTGGAATGCCCGATGATGAGGTTTTAAGACGCTACCGTCTACCTCCCAAAATCATCATAGACACTCTCTCATTAATAGAAAGTGATCTTGAGCGGCAAATTGACAGTCCAACAGCAATACCACCACTGACGCAATTTATGGCGGTGTTACATTTCTGTGCCTCAGGATCGTTTCAAACAACGGTGGGAATAGTGGCGGGCATCTCCCAATCCTCCTTTTCCAGGATCCTGAGGGCAGTGATGGAGGCACTTTTCAAGCACCTCCATCATTTTATTAAAATGCCTTTGGATATGGGTGCCCTTAGTGTGGCCAAGGCCAATTTTTACCAAATAGCTGGCTTCCCACACATCATAGGGGTTGTGGATGGTACTCACATACCACTTCAGCCTCCAGCACGGCTGGAGGCAATATTTAGAAACAGGAAACACTATCACTCCCTGAATGTAATGGTGGTATGTGATGCCTCCCTCCAGATCCTGTCCCTGAATGCTAAATTACCCGGAAGTGCTCATGACTCCTTCGTCATCCGGCAATCAGGGATATGGCAGAAATTAACCAACCTACAAGCTGGTGATGCGTGGCTTCTGGGTAAGTGGAGACCTTTAGTACATAACAATGTTAAGCTTGATACACAGTGTTCCTGATGTGGTGTATTTTTGTTCACAGGAGACAGTGGATACCCTTGCATGTCCTGGCTGCTCACTCCTTATTTGGCTCCCACACCAGGGCCACAAAGTGCGTATAATTCCGCACTTACAGCCACCAGGCAAGTGGTGGAGCGCTGTATCGGCCTTTTAAAAGGCCAATTCAGATGCCTCCACCGCTCTGGTGGCGAGCTCATGTATGTGCCGGATATGGTGTCGAAAATTGTGGTCCTGTGTGGGATATTTCACAACATTGCCATAAGGAGTGGTGTCCCAATGCAGCCAGAGGATGCCTTACCTGAGGATGGCCCCCCCGAGGTTGGTGGAAGGTCAGTATGTGGGGGGGCCATACGCGATGATGTGGTGGCCAGATTTTTTAGGTAAGTTTGAACAAAACTCCAGTGTTTATACCTAATGTGTTTGTGTTTTTTGGCGAACATCTAATTTATTTTTATTTTTCTCACCATCTTCTGTTTGTTCACATAATCTTTGGCACTCCAACGCTCACTACTTCCTGCTACCCTTACCAAACCTGGATCTGGTCCTTTTGGGCATATATTCTGGAACCCATATCGCAACGCCATGTTTGTGGAATCATGTTGGCATGGTCCTTCGTCAACCAGTTCTTGATTTTGTGTTTTTATTTAATTATTTCTTGGTATGTGTTGTATTTGAATTTATCACTGTGTATTTTTTTTGGGAGTGACCACTTTGTTTTCTCTGTTATGTTGTGAATAAATGTTTGAAGAGTGAAATGGTCTTCCTTTTTTGGAACGTTAACAGCAAGTGTAACCAGGTTAACACAAGTTACATTTGACTAAGGGGTAAACCAGTACTGACGCCAGTTGAGCTAAACTGAAATATGTTTTCAGCTTCCCAATCCACACCAAAAGGAAGCCTGGCCCAACCTTGGGATTTGTAAGATTGGCCTAAGCAGCTTGCGCACCAAGTAGGAACCTGGAAAATGTAGAAATATGTAATTGACACTACACCCAAAAAGGGAAATGACATTGTTACTGTTATGTGTTTCTTGTGTCTGTTTGACATACAAAGACAAAACACAATCTAACTTTTAAAAAAGGGAAATCCTTGCAGGAACAGTCTACTTATGTCAGGCTAAACTATCTTGGTTTTGGTTTTTAAAAATGAGCCACAACGTATATTTGTCTTAATAAATTTAATTGGAAAATAGAACAAAAATAAAAAAACTAATGCCGAAGGAGGCCAGACAGCCGGTCGAGGGCCACCAGAATGCCGATGACATGTTGGCGCATCTGCCCCACAACATCCGCCACCTGTTGCCAACGCCTCTGTTCCTCTGTGGGTGAGAAAAGTGTGTGGGTTAATACAACAATAGGGAATCCACAGAAAAATTAAAAAAAACAACCAAATCACTCCTAAACCCAAAAACATAAATAAAAAGGGTGGGCTGGCAAAAATACAAGGCCTAGGTACAAATTCCCACAGGTATGATATGTGTATGTTTAAATCACCAGGAAGAGGTAAAGGCAAACCTTCACAATCAACAAAAGTCAAGCCACAAAAACACGAAGAAAGGCACGACACATGATTACATACAAACAGTTTGTGCTTTAAAAAAAAAAAAAAAAAAACATACCGGGAGACAAAACGGGAGCTCCGGGCAAACCTCCATGATCCTCCTCGGAGGATCCGTCATTCCCCAAAGAATGGGGCGGAGTTATGCTGGACTCCGGGGAGGGGGTAATTGGAAGAGGGGTGGGTGGAGGAGAGGGGGAAGTGGGACGGAGGGGAAGGAGGCCCGACATTTCCGGGAGAGGGTCTGGGAAGGATGGGGAGGAGTGGGGAATAGGGGAAAGATTTAGGGGTGGAGTGTTGGCTGGGGGTTGGGGATAGTGGGCGGGAACGCCGTCTGGACGGACGGTGACGGCGGAGTCTTGGCTGTCCCCCTAAAATATGTCAAAGAAATTGCGTTTAGTTTATGGACAAATCCGGGCAACCAAACTAAAAAAAAAAATAAAAAAAATAAAAAAAAAACAAATAGCAGTAGAATTAAAAAATCAGAAATAGAGGGGAAACATGCAGACGCAGATATGAGTACAAATAATAAATAGAACAGACAGGAAAACATGCAGACGCAGATATGAGTACAAATAATAAATAGAACAGACAGGAAAACATGCAGACGCAGATATGAGTACAAATAATAAATAGAACAGACAGGAAAACATGCACACGCAGATATGAGTACAAATAATAAATAGAACAGACAGGAAAACATGCACACGCAGATATGAGTACAAATAATAAATAGAACAGACAGGAAAACATGCACACGCAGATATGAGTACAAATAATAAATAGAACAGACAGGAAAACATGCACACGCAGTTTGCCCCACAAACACAAACATTAAAACCACAATACATAACACTTACTTGCCAGGATCTGCATGCGAAAGCATGCCAGCAAGCGGGGCGTTCGCCGTTGCAGGTCGGACCACCTGCGCTCCAGCTGCCCGATGTTGCGGCGTGAGCCGAAGGACCGCAGGCGGGACCGTACCTCCGCATACGCGGAGCGCTTCTGCCGGTTGGTCATGGGTTGAGGCTGGCTGGTGATCCGGCGATCCATGACCTCCGTAAGCACCAGCAGCTCGCGCCTGGTGAATGCGGAGGCTCTCATGATGGCAATGGTGTTTTTCTTAAAAATCATTTTTGATAAAGTGTGTAAAAATTTACTGATTGGCTAATGTATTTTGGAAATTAACAGGAGCAATTTTATTGGTTAGTGTATGAGTCATGTGTTCGACAGGGCCAGAAATCTCTGGAGAGTTAGGATAGGCTTGATGCAGTGACATGCGTAAGCAAATTTAAATAAAGAAATGAACCCAGGGAAATATGCGGGGATCCACAGCAATAGTACAATTGTTTAATTGTGGTTCACATGTTTTTTGAACAATAAAAGCGAATGTTTCATCGGTACGTATTCTGCGGGTAAACACAAACACGGACAAGAGTAAAGTTTCTTGCATTGTGTTGAAAAAAACAAACAATTAAGCTAATTGATACATTGATTGGCATGATACGATTGATGGAGGTAGGCAGAATAAAGGAGCAGGTGATCGACATCTGACAAGGCCACTTCCTGTTTATACTTGTGCGTGCGTTCCTTTCAAGCCATTTCGGGGATGTACGCTCGCTATTTTGTACGCTCGTTAGTTAGAGGAGGGGTCGTCAGAGTTTTGGGAGGAATTTTAGATGCGAACGAAAATACGAGCGAGCCATTGAATTTAAATATTTTTGTACGTACGCCTAACGTACGTGCGCCCGCTTGCGAGTGGGTCTGAATGAGGGCCTTTGTGTCTTCTATATCCAAAATCTACTACACTCATCCTGTCACTCAAATTATCAGGCACTCGCATTACGATCCATACGCGTGCGCAGATGTGTGAACACCGCTCGGAGCGAACGAGCGGCCCCTTACGAGCGGCTCTGAATCAGGCCCAAAATCAGGACCACATTTTATGATTTTAGCTGTTTTTATCAATTTTAAAGAAATCCAAAACTAGAACACAAGAGGTGGTTTTGGCAATTTCAAAACCTTTGAGAGTGCTTTGGGCAAAACACAGGGGTCCGCGCACATCTCTACTCTCTACTCCTGGACCTTTTACACAAAAAAGTCAATAAAATTATACTTTTATACATTATACATTATCCTCAGTCTAGTAATCATAATGCTATGAAGTGTCAGTGATGATACCATTTCCCAAAAAAATTCACTTTAAAATGTGTCTTATATAGTACATTTGTCATAACACAATGAATACCTATAATAAAACATTTACATGCTATTCACAATAAACTTCTATGTACTGTATAAAGAAACATCAAACATAAAGGCAACTTAATTCTGTCTGCCATTCATCAATGTTTAATTACCAATCTGTAGATTAAACACTGCGGAAATAATGTGAGATCTGGCACAAGTTAACAGCTTGTCAACAGTACTGACTCTTATTAAAAAAGGATTTCCTACAATAAAAGCAGACAGGGCAACCAGTGCTACAGAACACACTTCAATAGCATACATTGATTGTGTTAATAACCATCTAAATTACACATGCAACATGTAAGGTGCGTGGTTGCACATATATATTCTATAATCATCAATATGGGTTAGCAAAGTTAGATTATGTGGGTCAGGGTTGATAAGACCGTGGTCATATTATATATTTAGCAGAAGTCTAGTGGTGTTTGAATGTTACTGGTCTCTTTCGGTGGGCTGGTATACATATGTCACTACTGAGGGATGATTCCCACAGATACTGCAGAACATTTAGCAGGATTTAGAGATTTCATTTCAGAATTTTCCCCTTCCCTGTAGAACAGCCAAGGCAAACTACCCCATTATAAAATGTTATTTTTTATGATATATATTTAAATGAAATACAAAGTTAAACTAAACCCTAAAATACACATATTAATATATAAAGCATTACAATTACCTGGTCATTGTAAAACTGCCTATCTGCTGTTAACGATAAATAAAGTTAGAGCGTTCCTTTCCACCTTCCTTTTATCACAACACAGCAGGTTTTTAGGAAATGGTCAAAAGGATGATCATAACAAAGCGTAATATTAGTTGTTTCAGTTAACGGAAAATTTCACATTTGTAGTCTGCATCTAATTGTGGAATCGGTATGAATTACCGCCGGACAAGCGTTCAAATCCTGACAGTGGCTGGCCGACACAGCTGAAAAATCCGGATCATCCCCAGGTAACTATAAATTAACCTAACCTAACCCCCCTAACCCTAACCCTCCTTAGGAGTGTCTAACCCTAACCTTCCCCCCAGTGCCTAACCATAATCCCCCCTCTAAGTGCCTAAACTTAACCCCCCTTCCCCGCCGCCTAAACCTAAGTCCCCCGGGGGTACCTAAACCTAAGTGCCCCCAGGGGGTGCCTAAACCTAACCCTCCCTTCCCCTAGCCTAACCCTAACCTCCCAGGGGGGTGCCTAACCCTAAGTCTTCCATGGGAGCCCTAAACCTAACCCTCCCCCCCCGGCGGCTGTCCGCAGCGGCGCCCTACATCACTTCGATCGGGATGCCGGGCGTCGGTCTCCTGGCGTCTAGATTTAATTTTTCATTTAACCCTCGCTGGGATAAAGCAGTCGGGAAGCCGGCTGTCGGGCTTACGTCTGCCGGCTTCCAGACTGCATACCCTAATTGTTTGCTAGATACACTTTCTAGCCATTACCTTTCTTGATGATTCTCAATGTAAGTACATACTTTCAAACTCTCCCTCATTGTTAGGGACACTCCCTGAAATAGTAGCAATCTCCCTGACTCCCTGAAGAGCCTAGACTTTCCCTGATTGCACCTTGCCCCCATTAAGTAGCTATTATATACTTGAGAAAAAAAAAAGAAATCAGAGATATATACATTCAAGTAGGATCATCAGTGCCATTTCCCTGCACTGGTTATAAGGCACAATGATCCCTATGGCTACAACATACTTGCCTATTCTCCCGGGAGTCTCAGGAGGCTCCCAATTTTTCAGGTAACCCCCTGCACCCTTGAAAGAGTAGACATATTTCCCTCGTATCCCACCCAGTCCTATTTAATTTGTCCCTTTTTAATTGTGTAGTGCCAAAATGTTTTAAGACTGCAAACATTGTCCCAGTCCCTAAAAAGGGGGTGGCAAAATACCTTAATGATTATTGCCCAATTCCGTTAACCTCATTGGTAATGAAGTGCTTTAAAATGTTGGTATTAAGGCATATCCAATCTTTTTCCCCATCAGATTTCGATCCTTTTCAGTTAGCGTATAGGAAAAATCGTTGTACTGATGATGCGGTACTTACAGTGTTGCACTCCACGTTAGCTCATTTGGAAGCGAGGGATTCTTATGTTAGGATACTTTTTGTTGATTTTAGTTCCGCTTTTAATATGGTCATCCCAATGTCATTAACATCTAAGTTGTTTGACTAAGGGTTAAGTGGGTTTATTTGTAATTGGATTTTACACTTTTTAACTGACAGACTTAGGGTTCTAAAGAGAACCAAGAGTACTATATCAGATCCAAGCCATCCCTTTTAATGAATCTTTTGGTAAGCTTCCGCCCCTAAAGAGGTTCAGAGTATTACGAGCACGTACGAGTCGCATGAGGGATAGTTTTCTTCCATCCGCTGTGCGCATGCTGAATGCTACAAATGTATCTTTTTAGCTAAATTATGATTATCATTTGTGTACTATTTATTGTTCATATAACCTCTACCATGGATTGCTGCTTCACTGTTTTTTAGCGTGTTTTGTGCAATTTAATTTCGTCTGTCAAACTTGTTTGCTGACGATAACAAATAAATTCAATTCAATTCACTTCCTACTGAAGTGAGCAGGATGGGGAGATTTTCTGAGAAATTTGCAAGTCCAGTGGGAGGGGGCGAGGCTAAATGAAGCAAATCATGTCATTTAGCCCCTCCCTCTCCGCTCAGACCCTCAAATCAAGGGGTTTTCCTGCAAAGGGGCCTAATGATAATGGTTATAGTCTGGCCCCACCCCCCAAAGATGAGAGCAGCAGGTCCTCTCCGGCTGCTCCCAGAAAGGTGCCCTGCAAAGTCGGTAAGTATGGGCTACATGCATTTTCATATAAGGTTTATTGTGGCCACTTATAGGTGACCACTTGCAAAACACAATACATGAGGATCTTACTAAATGCTTTGGGGCTCATTTACATTTGTTTCTAAGTCAATTTAATGACACGCCTCTCAGATGTATCAGTACATGTCCACTTTACTGCCACGCTCATAGGTGTTTCTTTCACAATCTCCCTGAAATGCTTTTTCAAAAATAGGCAAGTATGTGTTAGTATGGTGTATGCCAGGGTTCCCAAGCTCAGGGCCTGATTCAAAGTTGGGAATAGAGTGCCTGATTCAGAGACGGAAGCTAATGCGATCGCAACTGCATTTTTGCACGCAACGCAGCTGCGAAAATATGCTAATAATAGCAAAGATCACCTGAGCATAAAGACACCCACTGCTGCCTTCTTACCTGCATGTGACGACGCATACCTACGTAAACATCGGCAACATCGAAGCACATCGGCGGCCATCTTACCCTTGGGTGCTCTTCTGACACGCAGAGCGCTCCATATGCAATCACAGTGGCTAATTTATGCACGCCCATGTAACGATGTTTAAATGGCCCGTGTTTTTGTGACTACTCCCCATGACCACCCCCAAACCCTGGTAGTCTGTCACTCGCTTAGCAATGGATTCCTCTGTGTGTGAGTAATCGCAATGCGATCGCAGTGCACATGCAGTGTGGTGCATACGCACAGGGCCGCCATCAGGGAGGGACCGCCAGGCCTCGAGTCCTGGATCCAGAGAGAGGGGGGCCCGGGTGCAGCAGGTAGAATTGTTACAATGCCAGTGGCATGATAATGGTGATGGCCGAGGACTGGCAGCCAATCAGGAATGTCCGGCGGCACCATATTTGAAATATGGCGGCGCCATATTTGAAATGCTGCTACCAGTACAGCATGGCGCTGCTGCACTACTGCCAGTGCCACAGCCAGAGCCACCCGGGTCCCCCTTTCTGCTTTCCCCATATTTCTGTCGGTGCTAATTCAGGCAGGCTAGCTGGCTGCACCAGCACAGCCAGCTGAATAAATTATAAACAGGTACAAACCACATAGCCCTGTGCTCCCCCCAGTCCAGCCATCCTTTCCTGTCCCCCTCCTAGTCCAGCCAGCCTTCCCTGTCCCCCTCCTAGTCCAGCCAGCCTTTCCTGCCATGTCCCCCTGTCAGTCCAGCCAGCCTTCCCTAGCTTTGTATGTGGGTCTGGCTTTTTCAGTGTATTTTATGATTTTATGTGGATCTGACCTTTTCGTATGTTCTGTGGTTCTGGCTTTATATATATATAATATATATATATATTCAAATTGGTGTCCCACCCCCTGATGTAGCTCCACCCACTTCTATCCCCCCCCCCCGGGGGGGCCCTGCCTGTTTTATCAGTGTTGGGTCCCACAATTTCTGATGGCAGCCCTGCATACGCCTGCCGCGCAATGGCAAACCATTGCTCGATCTGCATGAAATTTGCATTAGCGTCCGTCTCTGAATCAGGCCCAGAGTAAGGTAGAGCAAGTAACTATGCATCTTGGTAAAACCATGTTGCACTGCACGTGGGGCAGATATAAATGTGCAGAGAGATTAGATTTGGGAGGGGTGTGTCCAAACTGACATCTAAATTACAGTGTAAAAATAAAGCTGTCCAGCATTTAAGGGCTACATGCAAAAGCAGCCAGTATTTACCCCACATTCAAAAAAAGTATGTATGTGCACCCCTTGCATTGCAGCATGGTTTGTCCAGGTACACGGGGCCAGATTCAGAGATGGACGGAATTGCACAGCCGCACACAAGCGGCTGTGCAATTCCGTCCATTTAAAATGCAAATGCAGAAGGAGGTGTCAGACAAGGGGCAAGGGGGAGAAGGGGTATACTTAAATGACCCCTGTCAGGATACCAACCATCGGGATGCCACTGTCGGTATTTTGACAGTAGGCATCCCAACAGCTGGCATTACATATCGATTCCCAATGATTGCCATACATATATAAAGCAGAGACCCGCAGTGATGCCATATAATAAAGAAAGCTCCAACATAGTCATATAATAAAGTAATAGTAGTAGAATTAGTAGTAGTAGTAGTAGTAGTAGTAGTAGTAGTAGTAGTAGTAGTAGTAAATGAACCTCCTTCAGTCTCACAGAAACAAAATTAAACTTAATTAACCCTAGTATAGCATTAACCCATTATTCTTAAATTTGCCTGCAATAAGCTATACCAATTCCCCCTAGCCTCTATACCCTAACAACTTACCTGTTGAAGACCTCAACTGTTCCTCCTCCTGTTGCAGCCAAACAGTGGTCAGGTTCTGCTGAGAGTGTCAGTAAGGAGGAGCAACCAGTGCAGCCGATTGCTGGAGTGCACAGTCCCTGGGAGGGGATAACTATATGCTGCTGCACATGATCACTTGACTCCCCCTGCTCCCTGGCCTATATTCATCCTACCAGATTCTGGCTCTGGCACCTGGATATTGGTTCCAGCTCTCCTGCTGGCATCCCCCTCTCCATCACCTGGGGAACATGTCTAACCTGTTCCCCTAGATCAGCCTAATTTCAAATGGCTCTATAACACCAGATGCAAATGAGCACTGATTATAATGGAGGCTACTTTCCTAAGCAAATGAATAGGGGTAGAGGGGACACATAAATGTGTGCAACTCAGAATGTGGATGAAGAACCTCATTTATCTCCAAGCACAAAATGTGGCTACATTTGTGGCCGATTTGTTGCAGCTCTGAATCATCTCTAACAAATGATTAGCTGTGGTATCCTGTAACTTTCAGGTACCAATTCATTGGTTTGCCAGTGCTGCTCAGGCTGCTGCAGCCATATTGATCTACTGCCCCACAATTCATCCGGCTCATCTTGGGCACATGCACAGCCTGAAGTGACAGTTACAGAGAGGACAGTTAGTGACGGTTACAGGTGAGGCAGAGCTGGACATGGAAGTGCTGGGTGATCTGCACATGAAGGTGAGAGGGAGAAAGACTGCTCCAGGACTTGGCAGTGGGATTACATGCAGCCACTGAGAGTAAGAAATAAAGGAGAGATCAGTGCACAGAGAGAGAAGGGGTTTGAGGAGACAGCATAAAGCAAAAACAGATTGGGCTGCAAGTACCTCTGCATACAGAGTCACTTACATTTACCGCAGGGAGCCGGGAGCTGTTATCATACCTGACTTTACCCAAGTTCAAAGGGAGAGCTGATTTACTAGTGATACTCAACACTAGGTGAGAACGTTCCAAATATTACACCAAATTGTGGGATAAATATTGTTGTTAGATTGCATCTGAACTGTGTAGCATCTATCTCTGGGGAATACCTGCCCCCCAGCTGGGGTGTGGCTTAGGTGAAGAGCTGTTACTGATACGAGCAGGGGTGTCTCCGGGCCCCCTGCTCTCTCTCCAGTGGCCAGCAGCGCTCAATGCTGCATCTGTAGACTCTGGGCACTCGAATGTGTTGCCGCCATTTTCCTGGAGATTCCCCTAGTGCGCATGCGCAAAACGCCAGAAAATTGTCAGGAGCTGCCATTTTTCAGCTGTTTTGTCCAGCACTACAGCCCGACGCAGGACTTCAGAGGGGTAAATATGGTCCCCCTCCGGACCTAGGGGCCTGTTTGCACTGCACACCCTGTACCCATTATAAATATGCCCCTGGAAAGGAGACTTCCCTCCAAGGTAACTCTTGTCTGTATGCGCACCACACAGTTATCACCCTTACTACTTCGGTGTATCACACGCAATGTGATTACATCTATGGCCGACATGCGGCAACTCTGAATCAGCTCTGTATCTAACAAATGATTAGATGTAGCAAATTACTTATAGGGGAATTCAATATGGAGCGAAAACTCCGTTTTTGCGTTAATATCGCACCTATGACGCCATTATCGCAGGTTTTAGGTTTACACTGTATTCAATTTCAAAGACTTTTCGCAGGTTCGAAAAGTCTTTGAAAAAAAACGGGGATAACTTTTCACCACTGAATAGGTGGCGATAAAAAGTGCAGAATTGGGGTTTAGGGGTGCAGGCTTAAAAAAATAGCCTGCACCCCTGGGAATGACATTTTAAAAAGAACTGTGTCAAAAAAAAAATAAATAAATAAATAGGGACACCCCAAAAATGAATTTAAAAATTGGGGTGAAAAAAAAAATGGGAAAAAGTGTTTAAAAATAGGGAAATAGGTTCAGGGCTATTCTGCAAGTATGCGGCAGGTGTATTCTAGAATAGGCTATTAGCGGCAGGTGCATAGATGCAGAATTTTTAAAAACTTACTTTAGGGACACAAAAATATGCTAGTACCCATTTTCATGTACCCCAAATTTGATGGGACCACTTAAAATAAAGAAAAAAATAACCTAAGTGCTCTTCTGCAACACTTCTTCAATGTTGGGAAAAAAACACCTGCTGCGGCTATTTAAATCCCCGACTTTCATTTCCAGGCTAAAACGGGGGTACCCATAGTGATCCCCCATGTTTTTACAGTTTTAGGGGGGTCCTACAATTTTTTAAAGGAAAATTTCGTAATTTAACGCAAATCCCACTTCGCCAGGTCCCATTTTTTCATAGGTTTCATATTGAATACGGGGATAAGCGGGCGCGCGCCTGATACTTTATCCCAGGTAAAAGCTCCGATATGAAACGTAAACTTCGACAGCGAAGTTTATGTTTCATATTGAATACCCCTATTATACTGCTAAATAGACCTTTGGGGCTTATCTTACAATTGTAAACCCCAGAATAAAGTCCACAAAGATTTCCAAAAATGATTTGATATAACTGGCCGCACCACACTTTACAGTCTCAGAGCAATGAAAGATAAAAATCTCCAACTCATTAAGCTACCGTTTTAAAAGAAAAAAAAAACTTTTACTTTCAGCAAATGAATGGAACAGATTGAATTAAAAGGCAAATCCATCCATTTGTAATTTACTTTTCTGCTTATGTTTAAGTTATGTGTACCCTACCAACCTATTTAGCTAAAAACACAGCAATAGAATTATCATAAACAAACGTAGGACAAATGCGAATACATGTATTAAGCTAATAACTAAGGATATTCTGTCACGGCCTAATGTACACTTGGATACACACATCTATACATTTTTTCTATAAAATATGTATCTTCATACTGCACCTAAAAATGCTCCTTCTACAATAAAAACACATATGCACCTGTCAGAAGTTGTATGTCTTGCAGGTACTCAACCCCTTGTGCAAAATACACTCTGATGATAATGATGATCGGCAGTCTCTTCTGATTGGCTGAATGTATTTTGATTCATCCCACTGATATAAATTATAAGTGTGGCTGCTATGATTTATTTGTATTATTTATTTTATATTTCATTCAGTACATGGCAGGAAAGAAGATCTCCGTTTCATTTTTAAGGAATGTTTAGACATATGTTTGTAATTATTTGCATTTAGGCAGAGCCAAATTATAGGCGGGACGGATGGAGCAGTTGTCCAGGGGCCCCCACGATGCAAACACTGGCCAGAACCTGGCCACTCTAGAATCTCCCTGGCTGGCTCCCGCGTCCCGCCTCCCGGCAGCATCACACAGCACAGCAGCACCCTAACTGATGGACATGCTGACCGTGGCTGACTGTAGAAGCCCTGCCACCTTTAATTAAATAATGCTGCGATTTACGTATGAGTAGGGGGCGGGGCCTAATGCTACAAAGTGTCCGCCCCCTTTAGAAAAGCTGGTACTATAACAGAAGTGTGCTACTGAGAGAGCTTGCACACACTCCTTTCCTCCCTCTCAATCTCTCTCTCTTCCTCACTCCCTCTCTCCCTCCATTTCTCTCTGTGGGCCTTATTCAGACCTGCTCGCTCGTGGTCGATGTTGGCCCAGTGCGCATGCGCACGAGGGAGCCAGCTCCGTCATGCGCATGCGCGAGACCCGGATAGTGACGGCCAAGCCGTTACTATGGGTCTCGCTACAAAGGGGGCGTGCTGTCGATGGTGAGTGACAGCACGCCCCCTTTGGTGGGTGTGCCGGGGGCGTAGCTGCCCATACGGAGGTGTTCCCATGGGAACGCCTACCATCTGGAGCCGGCCCCACTGACATCACAAGTGATGTCAGTGGGAGTGCTGTCGGCTCTGATAGAGCCGGAAGCACTCCAGGGCTTGCGGCCACGAGACCCTACCACAAGGGTCTCGTCGCAAGCCCGATGGTCGCGATGGTCTTGACCATCGCAACCATCTTTTTAGCTGCTCGCTATAGCTGTGGGTGGTCACCCACAGCTATACGAGTGGCCAGGAGGCCGCTCTAAAAAAAGATAAGGACGGCCCTGATTCAGTGCAAGTGCTCTGTCAGAGCGTCCAGCTCTGAATCAGATCCTCTGTCCCCTATTCCTGCCCCCCTCTCTTCCCCCTCCCTCTCTATTTCTTTATCTCATTGTCTCTCTCTGTCTCTCTCACTTTCTCCCCCTCTCCCTGTCCCTTCCTCCCTCTCTCTTGCTCCCTTCCTCCCTCTCTCCCCTCCCTGTCTCTCTCTCCCTCCCCCCTTTCCCAATCTATCCCTCTCTCCCTCTCTTAGGAGTCTATTCATGATGTTAATTATCAGGGTCTGAAGGGACCCCTATAATTAACATTCTAACTCTATGCGAGTGTTCGGAGGAATTCATCATTGCTCCAGCGCAGAGACAGCTGATCCGTAGATCAGCTCTCTAACAAAATTTCAGAGCTGTGAATCTTTTCATTGCTCTTTTCGGAGCAGTGAGACAAGTGCGCATGCATGACCTACGGGTCATGCATGCACACAAGATGCCCGGAGTCCAGAGGAAGTAGCCTGACAGAGGCCTCTTCGCAAACCAGGACTCCTCTCATAGGGAAGGAGTGGGTTGCAAGCCCCAAGCGGGAGCAATCGCCAACTGAAGATGATGAATGCTCCCACACTCAAGTTCCAAAAATATTGTATTTTCAGAGCTTGAAGAACTCTGTCCCCATACTAGTGTATGGGGACAGCGGGACATTCCGCGAGAGGAAGGTAAGCAGGAGATATCTGTGATAATGTTAATTTTCCTCTACTTTTGTAAAATTAAGTGATGATGAATATATCACTCTCTGTCCCTCTCTCTCTCTAGCTCCCTGTCCCTCCCTCTCTTTCTCTCTCCCTCTCTCCACTTCTCTCTCTCCCTTTCTCTCTTCTCTCCATCCCTCTCTCTGTCTCTCTCTCTCTCCCTTCCCCCTTTCTTCCCCTGGCAATTTTAATGATGGGGCCCCTACAACTTCGTTGCCCCCGGGCCCCCACAAGTCTTAATCCACCCTGCACTTAGGGCCTGATTCAGCAAGGATTGCAAGTGTGATTACGTAGCAATTGGCCGATTGTTACATTCTGCGCATGCATATGCAATGCAATGCGTGTTCACGAACCAGCCACTGTTATCGGGACAGCGATCACAGTGACTACACAGAGCCACCGCAGAGTGATTGACAGGAAGTGTTGTTTGTGGGAGGTGACGTGGGGTGGTCAGCAAAACGCAGGTGTGCCAGTGCGTTTCAACGCTGTTGCAGGGGCGTGCATAAATTAGGCACTGCGGTGCCATATGCAGCTTGAGTACTCATAGCATGCAATGAGGTTAGAAATTTCTGAGTAAGGTCAGAGCTTGTGCAAGTGTGCATGAGACTGTAATGGTACTCGATGTTACCGATGGTTTTGCAGTCTTGCTAAACATTACGGATGTGTGTAAGGTAAGGTGTTGGCGTCCTTATGTTGTGCTGCGACGGTATATCAATCACAATGGATTAGCATATCATCTCACTTTTATAATTGTATTTGACACATTAAATACAACTTTAGGATTTATTAATAACATTGGCCCTCATTCAGAGACGCTCGTTAACAGCAGTACGCTCGTTGCGTTCCGATGTTGACTAACCGCGCATGCGTCGGTGTAACACTGCGCATGTGCGTACGGCAGATTGCGAGCTTTTTTTGACTCGTTCCTAAAATAGCGTACAGGAAGTGACATGTCAAATGTGATTGACAGAACAGGGCGTTTTAGGGTGTTGACGGGGGTGGAGATGGAAAAACACAGGCGTGGCGAGGCGTTTTTGGGGCGTACATACATTAGCAGATGCGAGCGTAAAATGTGTTCGGACCGACTCATACGTCACTGGATGATCCTCTTTCACTTCAAAATGCTCGCACAGCTTAGGGTCTGGATTACTCGACCACATTGGCGATGGCCTTCTCCTCCGTCCCGGGACTCAACGATGTTGTTGCGATTAATCGCGGGAGGGCTGAAAAGCAATTAGTGTTGGATTGAAAACCGGCTTGGTATGTGTTTTGAAATCAGTTTTTGGGGATAGCACAAAACCGTACGCAGGTGGAACTCAGAGCTGCTAATGTCAGGATGACACAATCAATTTGCGTACATTTGTGGGGGTTTATTTTGCCCTCAATTTGGTGGTTAGGGCCTATTGTAACAATAATGTCATCAAGTTTTAATTTTCGCACCATTTTATTTGTGCCTCTTGAATTTGCCTCGTTATATGAATTTTTAAACGTTCCTTAAAGAGCCCATTTTTTTTTTTTTTATTTATTTTTTGGGGGCCAGTTTTTGCCTTTTGGTCCAGGATTAAATGTAACCCATTTGTACAATAATTTCACAATCCAATGTCAGATTTTTTGTTTCAATTTATTGCTCAAACAAAAAAAAAAAAAAATATTGGGGACATCTTTTTTGGCCAAAGATATGTTCCAAAATCAAACAAATTGGCCCAACATATCTGTTGACATAAACATACAACAAAAAAATAAAAACATTTCACAAGAAAGGAGAGGGAAGTTTTGACCAGAAAGGAATATAAGCCAAGCACAGAAGGATTGCGGGAAAAGTCACCATTGCTGTCACCGTTTTTTTACCCGTTTGGATGGGGGAGGGAGGGCGCCAGACCGGGTCCGGGATGGCACAGGGCTAGGCACATTTGGAGGATTGGCTGATGTTGTGCCAGAGGTGGAGGATCCTGATGTTCCGGCAGGAAGGGAGGTCGGCTCCACCATGTGCTGGCGAACAAACTGCTCCAGGGCATTGGCGATGCGGATGTTGGCCCTGGTATTTTCCGCCAGGGCCTGACCAATGGTCACGTTGGCCGCAGCATTTAGCTCCAGGGCCTCAGCCACCCATACCAGACTGGCGTCCATCCTCTGCAGAATCTCCGTATGGAAATCCGATTTGAAATTGAGTTCTGTGAGGAGGGACACTGCCTGCGAGGGGGATTGCCCTGGACTGGCTTCTGCAGGGTCATCAGCCGGATGTACTGGTTCCTCCCCTGCCGAGCCAGCAGAAATTCGGCGGCCAAGGCTCCCCTCTGGAGCAGACTCATCCGCCTGTGTCTCTGTTAGGAAAAAAGAGAAAAGCCTCACATTAGAATCTACATATTGGCACAATAACATTTCAGAGTTGATGACATCAAAAGATTTACCTGGGACAACATGAGGAGCCGCAAAGTCTGGCATGTCCGTATCCATGTTGGACACGCCAAACACCTCCACAGGCTGCACACACCCCTGTGCCAGCTCTTCTAAATCCGTCAACTCCAATGACACAGGGGTGGGACGCCTACCGGTCCCCCTTGCATGCCTAGCCCTGTCCGCGAGTTTTTGCTTTAGGCGATATTTGAAGTCGCCCCATCTGTGGGAAAAAATGGAAGCCATTATCCTTTGGTTTAAAATGGTGTTTGTTTTTAGGGGGGGCAAGGGTTTACTTACCGCCGTTTGACATCCCGGGCTAGACGGACATAATCACCCACCCTATTGACAGCAACGGCTTCCTCTTCCCACATTCTCCACTTCTGGCTTAGACTCATATTCCTGTCTGCCTGTGGCAGGATGTCCACACACTTCTGGATCAAAACCTCCATCTCCTTTCTTGTGAAATGTGGCTGCCTTTTTTTTTGGCCGCTTTGGCCGGAATACTGGGCCCAGCAGCCTCTTCCATGTCATCCTCCTCACCTATTTGTGTAAATTTTCAGAATTCACAAAATCACAACTTGCCCAATCTTAAGTTTCAAATTAATCATTGATACAAAATGCATGAAAGCCTTACCGCCTGACTCTTGGGCATTGTTTCCCTGGTCTGTCGCCATGTCTGAGGTCCAAACAAGAAATACACCAGAATTTTAATGTGTTTTCGTGACGTATTTATACATGCGTCCTTATTTTGCGGCCGCATCATTGATTGTGCGTCCCTATGATCCCTCCTTAATTTGTGCGGGAAACGAAACGCTATTTATGGCTTGGTGTGTCTCTAGTCGAGGTGGCATTTTTGGATTGTTGGAGGTTACCTTGGCTGGAGTTTATTGATTGCGTATAAAGGAGTTGGCGGTTGGAGATTCTTTTGTTGGTTAGATTTGCGTTTTGATTTTCTATTCGCTTTGTTGGTTTATATTTTTGGGACCTCGTTTCTTGATTTGGTAAGTTTTGTGAAGTCTAACTTTTGATCAATTGTTGTTTCATTGTGTTTCTTCTATTTTTAAAATTTTGGATCCATAATTTCTTCTATTTTAGTTTTTGATTATTTTCGACCCAAAAGACCTTTTGATTTGGACTCTTATATATTTGCTCTTGGTAAGTCAATTTTTTATCTTGTATTTGCGAACTAATTAGCACATTTTTACTACTTACTCTTGTGACTTGTATTTGCGAACTAATTAGCGCATTTTTACTACTTACTCTTGTGACTTGTATTTGCGAACTAATTAGCGCATTTTTACTACTTACTCTTGTGACTTGTATTTGCGAACTAATTAGCGCATTTTTACTACTTACTCTTGTGACTTGTATTTGCGAACTAATTAGCGCATTTTTAAAACTTACTCTTGTGACTTGTATTTGCGAACTAATTAGCGCATTTTAAAATGCTTAATAATCATTTTAACTTTTTTGAGGTTTCCCTTTCGCTTTTTGTGCAAACATTTCAACCCATTTTGATGTACTGTGTGAAATGTCGTTTTGCTGTTTTGCCAAATGTGTGTTTCACATAATTTAAGTTTGGTCTAGCACAAAATTTAGAAACAAAAATGCACAGAGTGAAATGTGTCAAATAATTTTTGTGTTTAATTCCAGTTTGGATGTATCATGACAATACCCCGGCATGTAAGCAGCAATGGATGGTATCATCAAGCTAAGTTGTTTTAATTTACTTTTGGGGTGGGTCAAAAGCCTTACATTGAAATCTTTGAATTTCAGGTAGATCTGGGGCGGATTGTTCTGGCCATGCTCCCGGAAGCCGACCAACCTCAATCTCATCCCAGGCGTAGGCATCGTAGGCATGCAAGGCCCCAGATATTTCGAACACGTGTCACCCTTTTTGGAATGCCCGATGATGAGGTTTTAAGACGCTACCGTCTACCTCCCAAAATCATCATAGACACTCTCTCATTAATAGAAAGTGATCTTGAGCAGCAAATTGACAG
The DNA here is from genome assembly GCA_031769625.1 of Taudactylus pleione. NCBI lineage: Eukaryota > Metazoa > Chordata > Amphibia > Anura > Myobatrachidae > Taudactylus > Taudactylus pleione. The sequence goes on from JAUIMM010000115.1 coordinate 8,874,560, forward strand.
TCCAACAGCAATACCACCACTTACGCAATTTATGGCGGTGTTACATTTCTGTGCCTCAGGATCGTTTCAAACAACGGTGGGAATAGTGGCGGGCATCTCCCAATCCTCCTTTTCCCGGATCCTGAGGGCAGTGATGGAGGCACTTTTCAAGCACCTCCATCATTTTATTCAAATGCCTTTGGATATGGGTGCCCTTAGTGTGGCCAAGGCCAATTTTTACCAAATAGCTGGCTTCCCACACATCATAGGGGTTGTGGATGGTACTCACATACCACTTCAGCCTCCAGCACGGCTGGAGGCCATATTTCGAAACAGGAAACACTATCACTCCCTGAATGTAATGGTGGTATGTGATGCCTCCCTCCAGATCCTGTCCCTGAATGCTAAATTACCCGGAAGTGCACATGACTCCTTCATCATCCGGCAATCAGGGATATGGCACAAATTAAACAACCTACAAGCTGGTGATGCGTGGCTTCTGGGTAAGTGTAGACTTTTAGTACCTAACAATGTTAAGCTTGATACACAGTGGTCCTGATGTTGTCTATTCTTTTTCACAGGAGACAGTGGATATCCTTGCATGTCCTGGCTGCTCACTCCTTATTTGGCTCCCACACCAGGCCCACAAAATGCGTATAATTCTGCACTTACAGCCACCAGGCAAGTGGTGGAGCGCTGTATCGGCCTTTTAAAAGGCCGATTCCGATGCCTCCACCGCTCTGGTGGCGAGCTCATGTATTTGCCGGATATGGTGTCGAAAATTGTGGTCGTGTGTGGGATATTTCACAACATCACCATAAGGAGTGGTGTCCTAATACAGCCAGAGGATGCCTTACCTGAGGATGGCCCCCCCGAGGTTGGTCGGAGGTCAGTATGTGGGGGGGCCATACGCGATGATGTGGTGGCCAGATTTTTTAGGTAAGTTTTTACAAAACAACAGTGTTTATACCTAATGTGTTTGGGTTTGTTTGCGAACCTCTAATTTTTTGTTGTTTTTTTCACCATCTTCTGTTTTATTACATAATCTTTGGCACTCCAACGCTCACTACTTCCTGCTACCCTTACCAAACCTGGATCTGGACATTTTGGGAATATATTATGGAACCCATATCGCAACGCCATGTTTGTGGAATCATGTTGGCATGGTCCTTCGTCAACCAGTTCTTGATTTGTTGTTTTTGGTTTGTTTTTGTTTGGTATGTGTTGTATTTGAGATTATCACTGTGTGTTTTTTTTGTGAGTGACCACTTTGATTTATCAGTTATGTTGTGAATAAATGTTTTTAGAGTGAAATGTTCTTCCTTTTTTTGGACGTTACCAGCAAGTGTAACCAGGTTCACACACGGTACATTTGACTAAGGGGTAATCCAGTACTGTCGCCAGTTGAGCTAAAATGAAAACTGTTTTCATGTTCAAAACCCACACCAAAAGGAAGCCTGTACAATCATTTGGCTTTGTAAGATTGGCCTAAGCAGCTTGCACACCAACTAGGAACCTGTAAAATGTAGAAATATCTAATTGACACTACACCCAAAAAGGGAAATGACATTGTGACTGTTATGTGTTTCTTGTGGCTGTTTTACATACAAATACAAAACACAATCTTACTTTAAAAAAATGGAAATCCTTGCAGGAACAGTCTACTTATGTCAGGGTAAACAATCTTTGGGTTTCAAAAAACGAATTAGCCGGAACATATGTTTGAAAAATACAATTTAATTGGAAAAAAACCAACCAAAAAAATAACTATTGGCGAAGGATGCCAGACAGACGGTCAAGGGCCACGAGCACCCCAATTATATGTTGGCGCATCTGGGCCACACAGTCTTGGTCTTCTTGACGACGCCTCTGTTCCTCTGTGGGTGAGAAAAGTGTGTGGATTAATACAACAATAGGGAAACCACATTAGAAATTTTAAAATACAATGAAATCACTCCCAAAAAAAAAAAAACCAAAAAGCAAAAAATTTGGGCGCTGCAAAAAAAACAAGGCCTATGTACAAATTCCCCCAGGTGTGATATGTGTATGTTGAAATCAGCAGGAACAGGTAAAGGCAATCTGCTAAATCCACAAAAGTCGACCCAAAAACCCCGAATAAAGGAACGACACATGATTACATACAAACAGTTTGTGCTTTAAAAAAAGGCGAAAGAAAAACATACCGGTTGACAAAACGGCAGCTCCGGAAGTCCCACCATCGTCCTCCTCGGAGGACCCTCCATTCCCCAAAGATCGGGGCGGGGTTATTACGGACTCCGGGGAGGGGGTAATTGGAAGAGGGGTGGTTGGAGGAGAGGGGGAAGTGGGATGGAGGGGAAGGAGGCCTGACATTTCCGGGCGAGGGTCTTGGAAGGCTGGGGAGGAGTGGGGAATAGGGGAATTATTGGGGGTGGAGTGTTGGCTGGGGGTTGGGGAGAGTGTGCGTGACCGCCGTCTGGCCGGACGGTGACGGCGTAGTCTTGGCTGTCCCCCTAAAAGATGTCAAACAAATTGTGGTTAGTTTCAGCACAAATCCTGGCCAAAAAACAATTTAAAATCACCCCCCAACAACAAAAAACATGCAAATATGAGTAGAATTAATAATTATGAAATAGAGGGAAAACATGGCCATGCAAATATGAGTAGAATAAATAATTATGAAATAGAGGGAAAACATGGCCATGCAAATATGAGGAGAATGAATAATTACGAAATAGAGGGAAAACATGGCCATGCAAATATGAGGAGAATGAATAATTATGAAATAGAGGGAAAACATGGCCATGCAAATATGAGGAGAATGAATAATTATGAAATAGAGGGAAAACATGGCCATGCAAATATGAGGAGAATTAATAATTATGAAATAGAGGGAAAACATGGCCATGCAAATATGAGTAGAATGAATAATTATGAAATAGAGGGAAAACATGGCCATGCAAATATGAGGAGAATTAATAATTATGAAATAGAGGGAAAACATGGCCATGCAAATATGAGGAGAATGAATAATTATGAAATAGAGGGAAAACATGGCCATGCAAATATGAGGAGAATTAATAATTATGAAATAGAGGGAAAACATGGCCATGCAAATATGAGTAGAATGAATAATTATGAAATAGAGGGAAAACATGGCCATGCAAATATGAGTAGAATGAATAATTATGAAATAGAGGGAAAACATGGCCATGCAAATATGAGTAGAATGAATAATTATGAAATAGAGGGAAAACATGGCCATGCAAATATGAGTAGAATGAATAATTATGAAATAGAGGGAAAACATGGCCATGCAAATATGAGGAGAATGAATAAATAGGACAGACATGAAAACATGCACACGCAGTTTGGGCCACAAAGACAAACATGAAAAACAAAATACATAAAACTTACTTTTTGAAATCTGCATGAGAAAGCATGCCAACAAGCGAGGCGTTCGCCGTTGCAGGTCCGACCACCTGCGCTCCAGCTGGCCGATGTTGCGGTGTGAGCCGAAGGAGCGCAGGCGGGCCCGTGCCTCCGCATATGCGGAGCGCTTCTGCCGGTTGCTGATGGGTGGAGGCTGGCTGGTGATACGCCTATCTATCACCTCCGTTAGCACCAGCAGCTCGCGCTTGGTGAATGCGGAGGCTCTCATGATGGCAATGGTGTTTTTCCTAAAATACATTTTTGATAAAGTGGCCAAAAAATTTCTGATTGGCTAATGTATTTGGGAAATTAACAGGAGCAATTCTATTGGTTAGTGTATGAGTCATGTGTTTGACAGGGCCAGAAATCTCTGGAGAGTTATGATAGGCTTGATGCAGTGACATGCGTAAGCAAATTTAAATAAAGAAATGAACCCCGGGAAATATGCGGGGATCCAAAGCAATAGAACAATTGTTTAATTGTGGGTAACATGTTTATTGAGCAATAAAAGCGAATGTTTAAGCCGTACGTATTCTGCGGGAAAACACAAACACGGACAAGAGTAAAGTTTCTTGCATTGTGTTGAAAAAAAAAAAACAATTAAGCTAAATGATACATTGATTGGCATGATACGATTGATGGAGGTAGGCAGAATAAAGGAGCAGGTAATCGACATCTGACAAGGCCACTTCCGGTATATACTTGTGCGTGCATTCCCTTCAAGCCATTTTGGGGATGTACGCTCGCTATTTCGCACGCTAGTTAGTTTGAGGAGGGGTCGTCTGAGTTTGGGGAGGATTTTTAGATGCGTTCGAAAATACGAGCGAGCCCTTGAATTTAAATATTTTTGTACGTATGCCTAACGTACGTTCGCCCGCTTGCGAGTGGGTCTGAATCAGGCCCATTGTCCCAACACATACAGATTGTCTTATGTATATGACACTTCATTAAAGTACTATATTTAAATGGGCACTGTAACTTTACATGCTACTGTTTTATCCTTGCATAAACCTCATGAATATACTACTGTTTGCTCCTGGCATGCTGTACATATGGCACATATGTTATCCTTGTAGAAAGAGACAGATCATGAGATGTACCTTACACATTATTGGGGATGATTCTGAGTTGAAGGGTAAAGCAAACAAGAGCAAGTAACCTTGGCAAAACCATGCTTCACTGCAGGTAGTGCTAATTTCAAATGTGCAGAGAGATTTATATTTTATATGACGTGTCCAAACTCAACTCTAAATTGCAGTGTAAAAATAAAACTGTCCAGCATTTGTGGGCTACTGTACATGCAAACGCAGGCATTATTTACCCTGCAGGAAAATCTAAATGTATTGCACCCGCATTGCAACATGATTTGTTCCAGATACAAAGTTGTTTGGCTTTTTTTTGCTTTGCTCCAAAGTCAGAATAAGCCCCATACCATGCAAAATGCATCTTTATATGGACACATTTTACACCCACAGTATATTTTTCCAGACCCTCAGTTTCTAAACTGCAAAACCAATACTGGCAGGACTTTAATTGTGCACAATTGAATATTATATTAAATAGAATGTTACCGAAATATATACAAAAATATGTTAGTAAATTACTAAAAAGTTTCGAAACGTACATAATACACAAGAGCTTCGAACAGATAAATTGGGAGATGACAAGAGCAGAAGCTGTTAATTCTATCGTTTGCCACTTCTAACAGGCAGGGGAATCAGTTGTAATTAAAAGCCAAGTACCAGACTAATGAAGCTGACTTGTCACCAGTTGTCATGTTAGTGATCAATTCACAACTCTATCACAATGGCAACAACTCCTTAAAGTGATAAAATGACCCTTAATCTTGAAAGTGCCAAGAGAATTTCCTAAAAGTGCCAAGAGAATTATGGAAAAGATAATGTTCTGTGAATGTGTTAATGAAGTGATGACCATGAAGGATACTGTATTATATATAGCCTTTTCAGCCTTGCTTAATGTGGTAAATTGCACACAATATATAACTTAATGCTAATTAAATGCTCTTTTTCCTCCAGTCTGACATTACCCATTCCACAAAATACAGTTGCTACTGCAATTTTCTATATATAGAAATTTGTGGGGGAAAAAAAACAAAGCTAACAATAAGAAATTATGGAAACATTACAAAAAGTTTGAAAATGATTTTAATTTCAGTTATTCAGACTGTTTTTAAACAATATGCAAATACTGAGACTAAACTAAGTTGGAACCAATGAAATTCAGAGACTACTCATCAGATTTAATTAACTCCTATTTCCCAAGATGCCATTTGCCTTTTCTGTACACTACTGTACAGCATAGTATTAAGCTGCTTCTATTCTTAGAACAAGTATAACTGCAATTGGTCTCATATGTCCTGGATCAAATAAAATCAGCTATTAATAAGATCAATATGCTCCAATAGCAAACATACACACTTTTTCTTGTTTGATCTTCACTCCACCATCCTAGGGGACTTTAACATCCTGAACGACGAGCTATCTATGGGAACGCCTCCGTCTGGCAGCCACGCCCCCAGCATGCCCACCAAAGGGGGCGAGCTGTCACTCACCATCGACAGCACGCCCCCTTTGGTGCGAGACCCCAAGCGACGTCTTTCTCGTCGCTCGCCGGGTCTCGCGCATGCGCATGACGGAGCTCCCTCCGTCGTGCGCATGCGCATTCGCCCAACATGGACCCGCTTGCGAGCGTCCTTCGCTCGCGAGCGGGTCTGAATGACCCCCAGTGTTGAAAGAGGACAGATAGGTTTATGATAAAAGCTACATTTTAATTGATTTCTTTACATGATATGTATCAAAGTGCCCCAGAAAAAGAGTTTACTCTTTTATTGCTCCTTATAAAAAAAAACTGATTTCAATAGCTACTTGTTATTCTCTTGAGAGAACATCTAACCCTTATATACTCATTCCTATATTGGATCAATACTTTATTAATTTATAATTTTTTCTACAGAACCTTTGTAGAAGATTCAATTGTTTTTTAAAATGAGTAAATTGAGCACTAGGTGTGCTGTGGGCCTGATTCAGAGCCGGACGCTCTGACCAGAGAGCTCGCTCTGAATCAGGGCCCTCCTCCATGAAAATGGAGCAGCCTCTTGGACGCTCGCATAGCTGTGGGTGACCACCCACAGCTATAGCGAGCGTCCATGATGATGGTCATGATGGTCAAGACCATCGCGACCATCAGGCTTGCGACAGAGACCCTGCGGTAGGGTCTCGCTGCCGCAAGCCCTGGAGTGATTTTGGCTCTATCAGAGCCAAAATCACTCCCACTGACATCACTACTGATGTCAGTGGGGCCGGCTTCAGATGGCAGGCGTTCCCTTGGGAACGCCTCCGTCTGGCAGCAACGCTTTTGGCACGCCCACCAAAGGGAGCGTGCTGTCAATCAACATCGACAGCACGCCCCCTTTGGTGCGAGACCAGGAGCGACGGCTATCCCGTCGCTAACCGGGTCTCGCGCATGCGCACGACGAAGCTCCCTCCGTCGTGCGCAAGCGCAGTAGGGCACCATCAACCTGCTTGCGAGCATCCTGCGCTCGCGAGCGGATCTGAATCAGGCCCTCAGTGTATTATCCAGTATACGTACACAGCTGCAATTTTGTACGGAACGCAGCTGCGAATGTATGCTAATGCCCGCCATAGCTCATCCGTGCTTTCTCATCTGTACTACCTCACATTCCTGCACCATCACGCACAATTACAACAGGCCTGTCCTGCTGCAGAAACTGCAAGTCTCGTCGCTGCATATGCCATCGCAGTGGCTAATTTATGCACGCCCATGAAACGATGTTCAAAACGGACAGACACACCTGCTTTTTTCCAGCCACTCCCCTGTCCATGTTTTTATTAGACAAGTATTGCAACCATATAAATATTCATAAAACCATATTTTACAGTATATTACATATTTACACATATTTGCATACCTCAGTATTATTACAGCCACTCCCCTGTCCATGTTTTTATTAGACAAGTATTGCAACCATATAAATATTCATAAAACCATATTTTACAGTATATTACATATTTACACATATTTGCATACCTCAGTATTATTACAGCCACTCCCCTGTCACCAACCCAAAATGCTCACAGCCTGTCACTCACTGGGCGATAGATTCATCAGTGCATCCGTAATTTCAGTGCGATCGCAGCACACTCGCAGTGCGGTGCATACGCATGCGCAGTGTTTAACAATCGATTGATCTCGTAAGTAATTGCAATTGCGTACGCTGGTGAATCAGGCCCATAATGTGCATGTTTGGTTTTAGTACTGTGTTTATGTTTAGTGTGAAATCATAATCTCAATCTAGTTAGTTTGTCAGTGCTGCTGATCATTTGCTTCTCTCTCCTTATCACTATAGCTGCTGTGGGTGAGTACAGTGAATCATGTTTCCTGTGAACAGCTGGCCAATTGCCTATAAGTAATTTGTATTGTATGCATTTCACAGTAGGAAAATATCCTAGAATTTATATGTTTAAGTTAAAGTAACCTAAATATAGTTTTTATTAATAATATTTTAGTCTGACAGTTTCATAGTACAAGTATTGAATCTGTTATCCACCAACCCATATTTTTTTGTTACATTTATCTATTTTTATTCATTGGAATATGAATATACATTTTTTGTGGCTGGGATCCAGTACCCGTATGTTTAAATGTATTCATACATATATTTACTGTACTTGCATAAATCAGAAATATTGTTTTATATGTGGTACGTATAAATCTTTTAACACCTTGGGCCAAATGTAATAGGGTGTGAGTTTATTCGCACATATGGATTCGCACCTACAGTAATCGCATATTTTTTAGTTGCAAGTATCACTCTCAAATTGCTTATGAGCGACGTCTCGCGATTAAACTCCCAGGAAAAGGCGCAAATTTTAGACCAACCGGAATGCGAAATTAATTTCAGCAAGCATACTGACACAAAGAGAATCACCCATTGGCAGGGCAAAGTCCCATGACTTAGGCATCTCACACACTATATAAACCTCTAAGCCACCATTTTGTGCATTGATAGTGAGTGAGGAGCTGAGTGAATGAGAGGAGAGGTGTGGTCTGCAGAGTCAGTGATGGAGCATGGCAAGCAGGAGAGCCGGGGGACTCAGCAGAGGCTGGAGGAGGAGGAGGATCCGGAGGTGTTTGTCAGGTAGGAGGAGGAAGGTTTGTCTGACCAGGAAGCACAGGAGGAGGATGATGACACAGGTGGAGGAGGATGAAAAGAAGGAGGTGGAGAAGGCTGAGTCTGCCGGTCCTTTGCCTGGGAAGATGCACAGTGGGCGCAATATGCGCTTCACCTATGAAAACAATTCTGCACTGGTACATGCTGTGGTACCAGTGTTCAAACGTCTCCTGGGAGAACGCGCACACTGGCCAGAAAGAAACAAATATGGGTTGGCATCACAGAAACTGTTAATGCTGTTAGTAGCTGCAGACGTGACGTTTACAATGTTAAAAAAATGTTTCAACAAAATAAAACGTGTGTTAAAGGGGAAAATGGCAGATGAAGATAAGCTGTTCCGCAAGACCGGTGGTGGATGTCACACCCCCATACACTACACATCTTATGAACAAGAGCTCCAACAGATCATTCCACCAGAGATCCTACCTGGAACTCAGATTGAGGATACAGACAGACCTCCAAACCTGGCCCCTATTGGTGAGTAACATAACAATACTCATATTACATATTTCTATTAGCATAATTTCCAGGGGTGTTAGTGTTGCTCTATTACTGTACAATACGCTGCTGCTGTAGAACTACACATACAAGTATGTTGTGACCTAGATTGCACAAAGTAGAAAGCTTTCAATGTTTGGGCATGCTGGGATGTGTTGTGCACTTTTCTTTTCTTTTATTTTTTTGGTTTGTGTAAAGAATAATGTTAGCAAGTAAAAATTGAATTTAACTCATCACTAATATGTTTTTTGAGATAAGCTAGCACAGAAAGGGCCATTGCACTGTTAGCTTAAAAACCACAGTCATGTATTTGTTTGCACTATGGGCCTGATTCAGAGCCGAATGCTCTGACCAGAGCGCTTGCTCTGAATCAGGGCCCTCCTCCATGAAAATGGAGCATCATGATGATGGTTGCGATGGTCAAGACCATCGCGACCATCAGGCTTGCGACGGAGACCCTGCGGTAGGGTCCCACTGCCGCAAACCCTGGAGTGATTTTGGCTCTATCAAATGACTATATAGAATGTTCTTTCATGCAATAGAACACACACAGTGTGAATAAAAATAAAAATCAATTTTTACTTCTGAAGAATAGATACATACAATACAAACAATACATGAAACATAGAAAAAGACTGAGCATATGAATAAAAAACAAATAAGTGGAAAAATTGTATCAACAAAAAATGTCTGTATCAGAAGATGAATCTTCTGTTGAGCAAATGTGAAACAGTTAAAATGTAACAGATCAGTTCAATCGTATCACATCAATTGGATGGAATAGTACTGAATTTGTCCTTGTACACACTGTTTATAGGTACTGCATTTTAACACCTGAGATATACAACTAGAATAGTTGTCTTGAACTTGTAAGTGGATAAAGTAGCAATATTTTGTGCTGGCGTCCCAGCATGTAATTGACTTTTGTAAAAACCAGTTGGGATGTGAGACTTCTATATGTTGTGAAGTCTCCCCGTGGGAGAGTATATCCGCCGACACAGATGGAAGTTATGCAGCAGACAGATAGTTTCCTTCTCTCCATTGTGGATATAGAGGAGAGAGTAGGTCTTACCGCTAACAGGAGCTGAATGGCAGCGCTCTCCCGGACTCATGAAGTCACTGTGGGGGGCTGGATGATAGCACTCCATGAGACCAGTGTCTCCGCTGTCTGTAGCTCCACGGTCGGCTCCGGAATCTCTCCAAAGGTGCAGGTGTGTGCAGCGCAGTAGATGGACTTGGCGGCCATGACGTCAACGCGTTTCGTCTCTCTAGTCCAGAGACTTTTTCAAGACTGACATAACAGTGATAAGTGCCGTATTTATCCTCCAAGGAAGTCCGCCTTTGTAATTACTTTGATCATGGACAGCTGAATTGTATCCAAATAAACTTAACAGCTGTGTTTCACAGTTCTTTGAGTTTGCAAGTAGTAAAAAGAAAAAAACATACAATGACTGTTTATCATCTATAATTACAGTTTTAAAACCATGAAAATAACGTGTGTGATTGCACACAGAATTTACCAATGTGTGATAAACATTGTATATTAGAAATAGTAATGTTATAAACATAGTGAAATAAATATATGTAAATACACATGATACTGTTATTCTAAATGGTGAATGATAAAAGTGGATTATTGGAAATGGACAATGGTGAATAGAAATATATGGGATAAGGGAAAAGGAATAAAATATAAAATAATAAATAATAAATGCATGAATCATAAATAATAATGAATGATAAATAATAATAGTGATAAATGTAGAAATAATAAAAATGTATCAAAAATAAGATATATAAAAAAATTGTGAACCTATGTAGAATATAACAAACATATGTGTGTATTGAATTGCTAATACATACATAGTTGCACACATTAGATAAATCATGTTTGTTAGTTGATTGGCTGTGTGTGAAATATATGAATGTATATACTCATGTGTATCACAAAATGTATATAAAAATATTCTCTATATATATTGACACAGAGATTGTAGATGTATAATATAAAAGAGCAAATGTGAATATAATATATTATAATTTTCCAACCGAATTGAGACATATATTAATGACAGTAGTTTGTATGTACTACGCCAATAATTGAAGTCATAGATATGTAGGTCGATGGACCTGCATATAAACCTACATAAAAAATAAAAAATAAAAAGTAGTAAATAAATGTAAGTATAAATATACATATATTTAGGTGAGATGAGAAATTGGTCTTGGGCATCGTGCCAAAGAGGAATGGTTAAAAGACACAGGGAAAATGGGGAAGGGGGGGAGGAAGGGAGGGATTTTTTGTGTTAATAGTCTTGATGTGCTTATGTTTTCTCTTTAACACTTTTACATTTTTCTTTTTTATATTATAATATTTTATTTTTATTTTTAATTTTTTATATATTTTTAATATCTATAGTGGATCTTAATTACATTGAATGAGGGCCTTGTTGTAGCATATTGTAACATAACAACATGTTATAATGTATAGAGATATATTGTAAGGCCTTCTATGCACCAGGAGAAAAATGTGGCAACAGACGTCATCTCACATTATCGTCGTGGAACATACAAGGCCAGATGTGTTATTATTTGTCTAAACAAGCAAAATCTAGAGCTTCATTTAAACCTCCTGGATACATGGTGTCCAGCTTGAAAATCCAGGCAGATTCACCTAGACAGAGTTTTCTGAACCTGTTACCACCTCTTTTGGTTTCACAGAACCTCTCTACTGCAACGACGGAAAGTCCTTTTGGATCTCCATCGTAATATTTGGAAAATTGTCAGGATACACTGTGTGTTTGAATCTTCTTGATGATATTTCTCCTATGCTCTCTGAAGCGTGTTTTTAGTGTGCGAGTTGTTCTTCCAACGTATTGTAAAGAGCATGGACACTCTAGTATATAGATACAATAGGTAGACTCACAATTAATGAATTGTTTAATTTGAAAAGTGTTCCCGTTAGTTTTTGATTTTATACTTGTAATTTTGTTTTTCATATATTTACAAGTCAGACACACCGATTTATTACAACAATAATTTCCTAATGGTTTCGGGAACAACCAAGAAGTTGATTTCTTCTCTGTCTCTGGTTTGGATTTCAATTCACTTGGGGCCATCAAATTTTTAAGATTGGTATTTCTTCTAAAGGTAATAACAGGTTCATCATGTATATAAGAATTCAATATAGTGTCTTGCTTAAGAATTCCATAATTGTTTTTAATAATTTGTTTTATTTTATTGGATTTTATATTAAATTTTTAAATAAAAGCAATTTTTTCTTTTGTAGTAGAAGTAGAATTGTTTACTGAATAGGTTTCTTGAAAATTTTCCTTATTTCTATTTTTCTTTTTGTTAATATGATCTGTTTTAGTAAACTGAGATCCTACTAAGGTATTGGCCATGTCTTGAGCCTCTTTTAATAGGGATTCTGGATAATCTCTATTTTTAAATTGTAAAAGTATATTTTTTACCTGTAAAAGAAAAATCTGCGTCTTGTGTACAATTACAGTGCAATCTAATAATCTGTTTTTTTGGGATATTGTTAATCCAGGGTTTGTAATGTCCACTATTATAATGTAGATAGTTGCCGGCCCCAACTGTCTTAATATAATTTGAAGAAATGATACTATTCTCTGCTATCGAGAATGTTACATCCAAAAAATTAACAGTGTCGTGACTAAAAGTGTGGGTGAATTTTAAATTCTAAGTGTTTTTATTCAAATAATTGACAAATTTGTGTGCTAAATTAGAACCCCCTTTCCAAATAATAAATAAATCATCTATATAGCGGCCATAGAGGACCAGGTTTTCTCTATATGGTCCGCTCCAGATGTAATGTTCTTCAAAAGCGACCCATATAGAGGGCAAAGCTCGGTGCGAACCTGGTCCACATGGCCGTCCCCAGTGCTTGAAGGTAAAACGTGTTGTTGAAAAGAAAATATTTGTGAGTGAGTATAAATGTTATGGCGGAAATTATAAAGTTACGTCGACCCTCCAAAACATTGGTATCTGATGTTAAATAATGTTCGATTGCTTTTATTCCTTTGGAATGAGGAATGTTGGTATATAATGCTTGAACATCTAGGGTTAAAAATCCCCAGTTTTTGTTCCACTGTATATCTATAATTTTCTGTAATATATGTGACATGTCTTTTATATGTGACTCTAAATGGGTGACGTAACCTTGAAGATGTGCATCAACAGAATGTTACAAATTAGATGTGAGAGAACTTATACCAGAAATAATAGGTCTCCCAGGAGGTGCAGTGAGTGATTTGTGTATTTTGGGAAGGTGATAAAATATAGGAGTGATAGGGTGTTGTGGTGTAAGAAAATGGTATTCATCTTCAGATATAACATTCTCAGATCTAGCTTCAAATAGAAAATTATTAAGTTTTGTTTGAAAGATGAGTGAAGGATCCCCGTCCAATACAGTATAGTATTTGAAATCTTGTAATTGTCTATTCGCCTCAGCGATATAATCTTCTCTATTTTGCACAATAATCCCTCCCCCCTTATCAGCTGGTCTGATAACCAATGAGAGGTCTTCTTTTAACTGTTTAATTGCTTGTCTTTCTGTTTTGGATAGGATATCTCTACAAAACATTGATGATTTTTTTATATTTGAGGATTTTTGACAAACAGTTTTTAAATCTTTAAGTGTTTTATTATAAAAGAGAGTTATAGCTGGACTTTTATGTTCTAACGGAAAAAATTTTGATCTTTTTCTTAAATCTAGGAATTACGGTATTGTTGGATTGGGTATCAAGATCAAAAAGCATGACTTCCCCTTCATTTTCATTGGCTAGTGAGTTGAGACATTCTAACGCCTCTTGATCATCTATATCTAAAATGATTGGGCTGTTTTCTGTAATATTAGCTTTTTTCAGTTGTTTTGATGCAAAATATCGTTTTCTGCACAATGTCCTAATAAATTTATTCAGATCTAAGAATAACTCAAATAAATTAGGTTCTTTGTTGGGTGCATAATTTAGACCTTTTTGTAAAAGAGAAATTTGATTGTCAGTCAATTTGTGTGATGATAGGTTATAAATACCTTTTTTGTCTATCGATATTGTGCTCTTCTTGAGTTTTTTCCCCCTTCCTCTTCCTCCTCTCTTTCTCTGTATCTTTTTGGTGTGTGATTGTTTAGTACCTCGTATGGATTCGGATGATGGAATTGTTTCACTGATCGCAAATATAAGTATAAATATTTTCGATCCATTCAGCTCCTGTTAGCGGTAAGACCTACTCTCTCCTCTACATCCACAACGGAGAGAAGGAAACTATCTGTCTGCTGCATAACTTCCATCTGTGTCGGCGGATATACTCTCCCACGGGGAGACTTCACAACGTATAGAAGTCTCACATCCCAACTGGTTTTTACAAAAGTCAATTACATGCTGGGACGCCAGCACGACATATTGCTACTTTATCCACTTACAGGTTCAAGACAACTATTCTAGTTGTATATCTCAGGTGTTAAAATGCAGTACCTATAAACAGTGTGTACAAGGACAAATTCAGTACTATTCCATCCAATTGATGTGATACGATTGAACTGATCTGTTACATTTTAACTGTTTCACATTTGCTCAACAGAAGATTCATCTTCTGATACAGACATTTTTTGTTGATACAATTTATCCACTTATTTGTTTTTTATTCATATGCTCAGTCTTTTTCTATGTTTCATATATTGTATGTATTGTATGTATCTATTCTTCAGAAGTAAAAATTGATTTTTATTTTTATCCACACTGTGTGTGTTCTATTGCATGAAAGAACATTCTATATAGTCAGATGTGATCACAGCGCATTGCCTGTGTCGTTATATCTGTGTTTGTATTAGGAGTTCACACTAAACTCCAAGCAGTTGCAGCTGATCACGACTGACAGTTTTGTAATAATCCTTATTAGCGCCGGGAGCTGGGTAGTATTCTACCCTTTCCCCTCCTTTTTCCAAAGCAGACATGCTGTAATTAGGACATTGGGTCTCAATCAGACCCAGTCGCAAGCGCTGAGCGCTCGCAACCGGGTCGATGTTAAGGCCTTGCGCGCGCACAGCGGCTGCACTGCGCGTGCACAAGCCCGGGAGCGAGACAGAAACTCTCTCGCTCTGGAGCTCACTACAAAAGGGGCGGCTGTCGATGTTGATCGACAGCTCGCCCCGTTTGGTAGGTGGAGTCGGGGGTGGCTACACGAACGGAATGCCTACTGTTTTGTGGGCGGCCGCAATGACATCAGCAGTGATGTCAGTGGGGAGCTTCCTGGTCGATCAGAGCAGGAAGCTCCCTGGGGCTTGCGGTTGCTGAGACCCAACCTTAGGGTCTCGTCGCAAGCCCTGATGGTCGCGATGGTCTTGACCATCGCGACCATCACCCTGGTCGGTCACTACAGCTTAGCTAGCGACCATGAGGTCGCACTTAAAAAATCAAGCTGCCACCCTCATTCAGAGAGACCGATCGCTTCTTGCGACCGCCTCTGAATGAAGGCCTTTATCCTTAGATTTTAATACGCATAACTTTAGAATAATTTCATGTGGTCACAATCTGCAAAAAAAGCAGAAGCAGTGAAACTGTCTAGCACCCCCCCCCCCCCCCTTCACCATTACAAAATGTAAAAATATTAATCCTTACCTTTTTTTTTAGGTCCATCACGTCCACATCCACCAACTCCACAACTCCATCATCAGGAAGAAGATGATGATCACGACATTGTCTTAGTCACAGTAGATCCTGGCATGGCTGTGGATGAAAATACAGAAGTGGTTACTAACAACAACCAGCAACTGAGTCACACATCACCAGAGCCTACACCTATACCTCAACAACCCCCTTCTGTAGTGGAAAAATATGAAGGTGTGCTTAAAGCCAAAATTAGAGGTAGAGTAGGTTCAGTGGACAAAAAGTAAATGTTACACATGTCACACTATATTTAAATTGTTATTAGAGCACTTTTGGATTGCTTTGCATATTTGAATGCAGCATATAGAGATATATGTCTGTTTTTTCACTTTTGTATTGACAGATCTTACAATGTTCATTCATATTATTCCAACGTTGGAGTATTGCTTTCTTTTGAAATAAAAACACGTTACAGTGCAGTAACTGTGACAAAGGATATATTTGTGATTTGGTTAAATTGTTTTCCTAAGCATCTGTATACAATATATAATTGAATCGTGTTTTTATTTTTGATCTAAAAAAACTTACCAGACACTCTCATGGTCCCAAATATATATATATATATATAGCATGCAGCATCTTCCACGGTTACAGCTCAGTCCTCTGTGTAATGTACATACATTTTTTAAGTAATCTGTTTGTAGGCATACAACTTGAACATATACACAAAACACATTCTCTAACATTGTGTGTCACAAATACTTACGTGGAAAGTACTGCTGTGTGATCCTCTGATGAACCTCATTCCCGCCCTCTGTATTGACAATGCCCTCTGATGGAAAAGGGCCCGGCTCCTCCACAACTGCTACAATATCCACCAGGTCATCATGGCCTTGCCCAAGTGCTATGTTGTGGAGCATGCAGCACAACTGGATGATGTCACACACTTTATGCACATCGTAAAGTAGGATGCCAGCCGACCGGTCCAAACAACTAAACCTGCTTTTCAAAACCCCAAAGGTACGCTCTATTACTGACCTTGTAGCAATGTGTGCATTGTTGTACAGGCGCTGTGAAGGGCCTCGTGGTCGCAACAGAGGTACCATGAGCCAAGTCTGACAACCATATCCTAAGTCACCTAAATGATGAAAATGGATGTTTAAAAACCAACATTAAACCTACTCAAATAACATTTTTAAAATGCAAACACTTTAATTACATGTAAAGACAGATTCAGTACTAATTGCAATCCTGCCATTTTGTAATATAAAAAACAATGCCAAAAAAAACAGTACAGCAATAGAGAGAAGCACACACCTATTCCAACTTAAATGTAAACTATTTGTAACTTGAAAACTAACATACCAAGTAGCCAGACCTCCGGCATTTGTCCATCTTGAAACCTCTCCTACAGGGCTGACTAGCACAGGATATAGGCATCATGGCAAGACCCAGGGTAACCTGCAACCACACTGAGAATCTTGAGGTTAGCATCACAGACCACCTGCACATTGAGAGAGTTGTAGCCATGCCGATTTACATAGACATACCTCAAGTGCTGGGACCTGATCGCAATGTGGGTGTATTCTATGGCTCCCAGAACATTAGGCAATGCTGAGAGGCGATAGAAAGCTACCTTAAGGTCCTGCCACTCGGACTCACAACAGGGGAATGAGATATATGTTCACCACAACTTCTTCAGGGCTGATAACACTTGAGATAAATGTCTTGAGAAAGTGACTTGTGTAATACCCAGCACTGTATTGCTCACTGAATGAAATGAGCCAGTGCCAAAAAAATGCAGGCACACATTAATTTATGCTGCCCAGGCACTGCATAGTTGCTACCAGCCAAAGGCTCCAAATCATCTCTCACCTGCTCATATAAGGGCATGAGGTTTGTGAGGTTCAATCTAAATAACTGAACCACCTCATGATCTAAGAGGTAGTCCAGGTCCATCCTCAGTCAATATCCTCACCTGGCCCGATGCCGAATAGGGACCTGGATCTGGTGATGCTCCTGCGCCCTCCTTCTGCGCAGCTGCTCCATAGAAAGCAACCCACAAGCATACAGCTCCAATGAAGACTGTGCAAACTCTGGGCTTGATTCAGAGCCGGTCGCTATTTGCGCTCGCTCATTCAGAAAAAGGGGCCGGATATTTAAATAGAGCGCTCGCTCTTTGCGGTCTGTTGACGCCTCTATGTCTGAACGAGCGAACGAAACATGCGCTCGCTATTTATTAAAAAACGCCCCCTGGCCGCTCGCATCCTACGTCATCTCCGCTATTTATTTGATTAATCGAGTACATCGAAAGGCATCTGAACTGCTTGCAGTGCTTGTGGTTGGATTTTCCTACCGCAATCATGCGAACAGTTCAGGCTAAGAAACAACCAAGTGACGTGGTCGATGACGCTGCTTTGTTAATTATGCACACCCTTAAAATGCCCGTTTTGACCATTTGGCACGTCTGCGTTCAGATCTCCACTCCCCGTTTTCAAGCACCTTCCCCTGTTACCACCCACAAACGCCTCATTCTGTCACTCAAATTAGCAGGCATTCGCTATTTTGCGAGCACACAATTTCAGACCGCAATGACTGGTTCACGCATGCGTATTATTACAACCCATACGCATGCGCAGTTGTGCGAACATCGCTCGGAGCGAACGAGTGGCCGCTTACGAGCGGCTCTGAATCAGGCCCTCTATTTCTCCAACCATCACAGGTGTAATGGTTGTAGGTGTGGTTTATATTGGGATGTGATTACGTTTTATGGACTTCACATGGGTTAATTTGGATCAGATTTTTGCAATTTATGAAATAGACTTTCAACTCTATCTGAACCTGGTCTAAAGTTCTTGCGATTTTTAGTAAAGTTTGGGTTGCGAATTCATAACTCGCACTCTATTACATTTGGAGAGTTGTATCTTTAACATTGGAAGACATCTGGATGCGAGTTTCAAAATGGCAAATTTGAAAAAGAAGAGAAACATGCGTAAAGAGCCTGTTGTCACACTCTGTTACATTTGAGAGTTCCGGAAAAGTGCGATTTTAATGTCAAACTCGCAAAATAAGGAAAATCGCAACCTATTTACCCCCTTGACTTTATTTACATTTAATGAAATTATTAGATAATAGCAGGGAGATACCTAACAGACTTGTATGAAATTATTCTAGTTTAAGATTTTTGATGTAACCATGTATAATGTCTATTACCCCTTTCAGACAGAAATCCATATTACCAGGTTAAACATTTCAACCCGGTAATTTGGTGAATTACACAGGACCTTTTTCTGTCTGAAAGGGTCATCCCGGGTCTAAATTCCCGGGACTTTGACCCAGTAATTTACCAGGGTCGGAGACATGGGAATTTAATCCGGGTCGACCCCTTCAGACAGAAGAAATACCCGTGTAAATCAGCAAATTACTGGATTGAAATTTTTAACCCGGTAAATTGATCTTCTGTCTGAAGGGGAGTACAGACAGAGAATGGTAAAACAACCCGGTACGCAAAAGTCGGGAAAAATCCGTGTTTTTTGCCATTTTCTGTCTGAAAGTAGTATAAGTGATTTATGCCTCTGAGGAAATACCTTTGAAGGCACTAAGGCCCTCATTCAGAGCCGTACACTCTGAGCAGAGCGCACGCTCTGAATGAGGGCCGCCCTCCATAATTATGGAGCGTCCTCCTGGACGCTCGTATAGCTGTGGGTCACCACCCACAGCCTATACGAGCGTGCAGTTTGATGGCCGTGATGGTCTTGACCATCGTGACCATCGCCACTGCGAGCCGGAGCCTGCGGTTGAGTTTTTCAACCGCAAGGCCCGGAGTGATTTTGGCTCTATCAGAGCCAAAATCACTCCCACTGACATCACTAGTGATGTCAGTGGGCCGGCTTCTGATGGTAGGCGTTCCCTTGGGAACGCCCCCGTCAGGGAGGCACGCCCCCGGCACGCCCACCAAAGGGGGCGTGCTGTCAATCAACATCGACAGCACGCCCCCTTTGATCAGACACAACGAGCGAAGGAAAGTCCTTCGCTCGTCACGTCTGGCACATGCACACGACGGAGCTCCCAACGTCGTGCGCATGCGCAGTGCACAACATCGACCCACTTGCGAGCAGACAGCCGCTTGCGAGTGGGTCTGAATCAGGCCCTAAGGCCCTGATTCAGAGCCGCTCGTAAGCAGCCGCTCGTTCGTTCTGACCGATGTTCGCACATCTGCGCATGCGTACGGATTTTAATATGCATGCGTGAACCAGTCAGTGCGGCCGAAAATCGTTTGTTCGCTATATAGCGAATGCCTGCTATTTTGAGTGACAGAAGGAGGCGTAAGTGGGTGGTAACAGGGGAAGGTGCTTGAAAACGGGGGGGTGGAATTCGAACGCAGGCATGCTTAAAGGTCAAAACCGGCGTTTTAAGGGAGTGCATAATTAATACAGCAGCGTCATTGACCACGTCACTTGTTTTTTTTTTACTCAGAACTGCTCGCAAAATAGCGGTTGTTTTTTTTTTACTCAGAACTGCTCGCAAAATAGCGGTTGAAAAAAACAGCCACAAGAATAGCGAGCAGTTCATACGCTGTTCGATGTACTCGATTAATCTAATAAATAGCGCACATGACGTATGGTGCGAGCGGCAAGGGGGCGTATTTTTCAAAATTACAACCACAAGTTTTGCTCGCTCGTTCAGACTTAGAGGCATGAACAGACCGCAATTAGCAAACGGTTCATTTGAATAGCCACCCCTTGTTTTAGAACGAACGACCGCAAATAGCGAGCGGCTCTGAATGAGGGCCTAACTTCAATAGGGCTCCAGCTGAGCTTCTAACCTATATTTTTTGGTTGATCCTTGTTTTGCTACCAACATTAATAAATGTATTGCTTCAACATGCAAGACTAAAGGTGCCCACACACTAAATGACTCACAAATGATGCAAAGTTGTTAACGATTTCCCATGAACTCCCTGGTTACTCCCCTGGCAGTCCTGCACAAACGATATCATGCATAAAGTTTTGACAAACGATCTACTAATGACTAGAGATGTGCGCTGACCCCAGTGTTTTTGTTTTGGTTTTGGATCTGGATCTCCCCTGGTTTTGGATCTGAATCTTGTTTTGGATTTTTTTTCCTTAGTGTTTTGTTTTTAGCTTTTGGTTTTGGTTTTGGATCTGTATTTTTTCCAAAAAATGATATAAACAGCTAAAACCACATAATTTGGGCCTGTTTTTGTTCTTACAGTATTATTAACCTTAATACTATTCATTATCAGGCATTTCTAGGCACTTTAAAAAACTATAGTAATGTCAGTCGGCAATGCCCCAAATTGTGCCAAATGTAAAGGAAAGAGGTGCAAGATGGAATTGCCCACCCACCCGCTCTTATGTGGGATATTAAAAAGGACATGCACAGTTTAACAAACCAAGCACTTTAGCCACTAGGACTAACACTTATGTGGCTGAACTCCTTGGTTTGTTTGGGCCCCCACAAAACATTTTTTGGAAGGACTACCTTCAATTATTAAGGAGGAGGTTGATTATGAGGGTGTTGGTGGTGGAGATTTCATGTGCTGGTCCAAACTGCTGGTAGCTGATACAGGACTGCTTGTTATTAATTTAAAAATTAGAATTTTGTTAAACAAATTGCATGAACTTGCTGCAAATGATGTAACAGGGAGGAGGTGCCTAGATGGTTAACGTCCCTTCCTCTGCTAACTTTGGCTTTACAAATGGAACAGATGCCTTCACAACTGTTGTCAGAATTTAGATTAAAATAATTCCACACCCAAGGCGTTGCTTTTCTGGCTTTCTTTTTATCATTAGCAAGAACTGCTGCCACTGGTGGCTGATTTACGCAAACCACATCCTTATCATCAACATCCACATTAGCGTCAGATTTCCCCCCCATTCACAAATTTCCCCCTCATCCTCCTTTTGCACTTCCTCCACACTATAATCCTCATTTTTTATTATTTCATCATCTAATACTAGCACAACTCTCATGGCATCAGTGATCCGCTGTGAAACTGGGTGACAGCTGTTATACTTACTTTCTCTATCAAAGCACTGTTTAATAGTCAATTGTTTTTCTAAATTACTTTCAAACACGAATGAGGATGTTAAATAGGGGCGGGGGCGCCAATGCTCTTTCAGGCACAGGGCACCAAAAAGTCTTGTTACGGCTCTGGGTGTTGGTGTTGGAGATCAAAGGCGCTTGGATCCCACAGAGAGGGAGCAGGTAGGTGACACTGGACTTGTTGAGTTTTGAGTTTTGGAACTTGGTGACATACACTTTGATATGTGATGAATGCGCTCCAAGTGACATAACAAGGAGGAGATTCCTAGGTGGTTTAGGTCCCTCCCTCTACTCACTCTTGCTTTGCAATGGTTACATATGGCTTGACAACTGTTGTCCGGATAGGGGTGGAAATAATTCCACACGTGAGAAGTGGATTTTTTTGTCTTTTGCCACGGCATGACAACAATAGGCTTTGGCTTTTTCAATCCATGGGCAACAGCTGTTGCCTTACTTACACAAAGGACATCCTCGACATCAACATCCTCATCACCAACATCTTCATCATCCACATCCTCATCATCCTTAGCACCTTCAACTACCAAAATATCCTCCTCCTCCATGTGCAATTCCACAGAAGCATCCTCACTGACTACATCTGCAAGATGTTGACTGCCCTTCCCCACATTTACAGATGGCACACAAATGTTGTAACTTGGAGGATCCTACAGTATTTAGGTCTGGCTCACACGTGGCAACAGCGGACACACTTGCACTCTCCTCTGGGATTTGTGATTTCGATTTCTCAGGGCACACAGTTGTTTTTTCCGAAGGGCTATCAGAATCAGAACCAGCAGTCTTCATAAAGAAAGGCCAAGGCCTTATCCTTTCCTTGCCACTTCGTGTAGTGAATGGCATATTGCCAATTTTTTGTTTATCTAAAGGCAAATTTCCTTTCAATTTTTTTTCTTAACTACAGTAAAAGTTGCTTTACCATATCGATGGCGTGACTTAAGCCCTGGGGCATGGGCCTTCATAGAGGACAAGGAAGTTGATGGCCTTGCACTGCTGGCGGCAGCTACAACATGTGGTTCTTGGCCTTGCTCTCCTGTTATGTGACAGCCCTCCATATTTTCTGCTGTCTTGAAGGAGTGTCATAAGCACAAATAGTGTAGCTAAGGTGCGGTTACAAAATTCACACAAGTGCAGTCGTGCGCACACAGAAAAAAAATTGACAAGAAAATACACTATGTTTTGTTTTTTTGGCCGGTCCACAACTTGGGCCTAGAGCACAGATTGATGATGACTGGAGTCGGGCAGCACTAGGTTGCGTTGCCGACTTGCTAGATATTGTGCGGCTAAGCCTAACATGCACAGACACACAGACAATTATTAGGAAAAAAGACAATATGTTTTTATTTTTTTTCCAGCTCCAGAACTTGGGCCCAGAGCACAGATTGATGATGACTGGAGTTGGACAGCACTAGGTTGCGTTGCCAACTTGCTAGATCTTGTGCGGTTAAGCCTAACACGTACACAGACAAATATATATTACACAAAAAAATCTATTTTTATTTTTTTGGGGGGTCCAGAACTTGGGCCCAGATGGACACAGCAAACAGCACAGCAGACAGCACCAGCCCAGATGGATCAGCAACAACCCAGATAGACACAGCAGACAGCACAGTGACAGCAGTAACACCAGCCCTGATGGATCAGCAACAACCCAGATGGACACAGCAGACAGCACAGTGACAGCAGTAACACCAGCCCTGATGGATCAGCAACAGCCCAGATGGAAACAGCAGACAGCACAACAACACCAGCCCAGAATTGATCAGCATCAGCCCAGGACACAGCAGACAGAACAGGACACAGCAGACAGAACAGCACATCACCTCTCCCTAGCCCTACACTACCCACCCTCCCTGTTCAGTCTCCACAGTCGGAGTGAAATGGCGCCCGCCGAGTCCCTTATATATAGAGATGAATGCTTGCGAGCCGTGAGATTTCGTCTCTATGGTTTTGCCTCGATTTGAGAGATCCGAGTACGGCAGGAACATCCGAGCAGGCTTTGTTCCGACTCGGATCTGCTAAATTCGAGTGGGTTCGGATCTCTGAAAACCAAATCCACACATCTCTACTAACGACCTATCATCCGTCCTTGATGATTTCCAGTGCATCGTTAAAGAGATGGCCTGATCTTACCTGCAGCAGGTAAGATTTGAAAATCCGATTAACGACCCGCGGGACCGCGCTTTGGGATCACTATCGTTCGTGGAGACTGCACGATTTGCACAAATTTGAACAATTTATCATTACAATGTGTCCAAATTGTGCAGATGATCGTCTAGTGTGTGGGCACCTTAACAGTGGCTTCTATTGAGCTATGTGTGTTTGTTCACTTTCTCCCAATTGAAGCTGTTTGGTAATGATGTCATACTCACCGTTGACATATTTGGAATTTTCTCTTACAAATATTGTAAGGAGCAATGATAACAATTGCATGATGATGGCAATGTTAGGGGCAGTGGTGGGAATGAATGGTCATTTTTAAATGTATTTTAGTATATTCTATAACTGATTCTCAACATTTCAGTAAAATCAAAGCATTCTACCATAAATCTTTAGCATTGCCATATACTATATATTTTTTTTAATATATATGTAATACATGTCAATGTTTTTTGTGCATTGATATTTTTCCCCTGTAAACTTGCATCTATATGAATGTTGCATAAGTTTGGGGCCCGTAAAGGGTTTAAAGAAAATGGCAGACCAATGCAGTGGTGGAATTTGTTAGTAGTGGACCTAGGAGAAAAAATATAATTTGGGCCTCCCTCAACTTCCCCACCCCAAGTTCTTAATATGCCTCACAGCAGTAGGTGACAGGGAGAGGCAGTGGGTGATAGGGAGGCAGTTGGTGACAGAGAGAGGTAGTGGGGGACAGGGAACGGCAGTGG
This sequence comes from Taudactylus pleione, assembly GCA_031769625.1. Lineage (NCBI taxonomy): Eukaryota > Metazoa > Chordata > Amphibia > Anura > Myobatrachidae > Taudactylus > Taudactylus pleione. The sequence goes on from JAUIMM010000115.1 coordinate 8,899,261, forward strand.
GTGATAGGGAGAGTTAAAGGGTGACAGGGAGAGGCAGTGGGTGACAGGGAGAGGAATTGGGTGACAGACAGCTAAAGCAGGGGTGTATCTATAATGGGTGCAGGGTGTGCGAGGCACATGGGCCCCGCATGCACACCCTGCACCCATAGTATCAATTACCTCTCCAGAGTACCACGTCGGTGCGGGTGTCTGGCACTGTAAAAATGACTGGATAATGGCCACCGTGGCTATTTGCTTGTCATTTGCACATGCGCAGTACAGGGAAAATGGCCGCCGCAGCCATTTATCGGGTGACCTGTGCATATTCTATAGACTCTGGGTGCACTTTAGTGCCCAGAGTCTATAACTCCGACGCTGGCCACACACAGCTCAGTGCGCTGCCAGCCACCAGACAGAGAGGAGGGGGCCCATGTTGGAGACTGCACACGGGCCCCCTCCTCTCTAGAAACGCCCCTGAGCTAAAGGTTGACAAGGAGAGGTAGAGCCTGACAGGAAGACATAGAGGGTGACAGGGAGAGGCTGTGGGTAACAGGAAGAGGCTGTGGGTGACAAGGTGAGGTTCACAGGGGTACAAGCACTGTCCTGTGCTGTGCAGAGAACAGGAAAATGTACCTTGGTGGGGGCATTAACACAGGGGTCTATGCTCGGTTTGTAGGGGCCCAGCCCCCTGTGCTTTCCTCAGTTCGGCACATAGTTAGACAGGCTTTGACAGTACTAGTTACACTGGCCATTAGCTGCCTCTATTTCACAGTCGGCAGAAAATCAGAATTAATTCACAGCTATCTGTGAATTAGAGGCAGTACGCGCCAGTGTTCATCAGCACTGATAGGTGGCAGGACTCCTCTATCAGTCCAACTCAGATGGCAGACTGCTGAACACACATGAGATCAGCCCCGCCTACCTAAGGTAAGGGACAGGTCTTCAGCTATTGAGGCTCACCCTGCTCCCAGTTCTGGGCCAGTCGACTGATATTACTCAAAAATGGTCGGCATTAGGCCAGGGTAAAACGCATTGCTGGTCTGGGCTTAGTCCTCAGGAGCCCCATTGCAGTGCACCTTCTGCGCCACTGGTAATTCCGCTCCTGGACCTCTGGCCCATCTATTCAGAGTTAGGCAAGTGTTGTAAAGAAAAATGTTATTGAAAATATGATGGTGAAAATCATGTGCACATAAACTATGTGTGTGTCATAGATGTTCAGTTTGGGGTAATATACTGACATGCTAAAGTGTTTTGTATTTCCATATATTCTATATATTAAAATACTAATTTTTAATATAGTTCCAGTATTCAAAAATATGATAAATTTCAAAAATATGATAAATTTAGATTACAGGGAAAGCATTTTTCTATTACAAAATATATTTTTTCCATTTTGAAAACAAAAATATTGTATTTTATCATTGGTTTAGTGGAAAAGTGCATAATGATTTATACTGTGCGAACATGACTAAATAATGTCAATATATAAAATAATGAGTTGCTTACTGATATGTTTTCCTAAAACCTCAGCTTGGTTCATGAGTGAACATGCTGTTCAATCAATTGTAAAATATTTGTATCCATTAAAATGCACCAGTACAGTAGTCCATCAAACTATCATAATGAGGAGGAATATGAGCACCTTTCTAAAACTAATATATATTAAGTCACCCATTAGTTTAGCCATATGTTTTGCTCTACACTTAACCAATAACTAGAAATAAACACTCGGAGGCATATATGGATTTAAAGAGGTCACAGCCGAAAATGTATTAAATCGGATTGGAATTGTAAATTGAAAGCTCGGTGGCAGCAAAAGCGCTGCTCCTGGGCCACAGCCCGTTAAAAGTCTGACTCAATTAATTAATGTGGGCGGATCCCCGCCCCTGCGTAAACTGGCCTGAAATGGTACCATTCCCCTCTAATTGGCTCAGCCTTGACCCCACCTTATGATGATGGCCTAGCCCGCCATTTAGGGGAATGACTAACTTGCCGCTATCAAGAGGAAAATTCCATTCAGGCACTCTTAACGCTAAAATAGGCTGCCCAGGAGCACCGCTTTCCGCCAAAGCTCAGTCAAACTCAGCCGAGCCCCGCCACCCAACTATAAAATTGTGCTAAAGTTTCCAGGAAACTGAACAGGTCCTTAAGGAACCATTCCATGCCCAAACCTGTGAGGTGCACTCAATCTGACATGTAAAAACTCTCCTCTTCAAAACGCAAACGTGGATGTTTAATCACACGTCCCCCATTCTTGATGACAAACTTGGATATAGCTGTGTTGACCTTCCTTCTCACCCTGTCTAAAACCACGCCTCCATGAGGCCCTCTCCAAAACCTTCTTGGCACCATTTCTGACCACACCAAAATCACCTTCGGCCATCTCTCCATTATTGTCTGCCAATCGTTCCTTATTGCATGAATGAGCCCTTACAATTACCCAGATTGTTACCTCCTAAATGAATTACCACCCAATCCGGGGTTCCAAACCTAGGTTGCACTGACCATAGCTCACTTAATAGGCCGGACCATCGCATACCCCTAACTCCTAACCACTGCACTTTGCCGACAAAGTGCTTGCTAGCCCAGTGAATGTATGAATGGCCTACAAACCACACCCAACATTAAGCCATCCCAGAAGTACCTGCATGAAGGGTTAATCCCATCAGAGTCAGTAAGCATTATGAACAACCTAGCCAAGGAAGGAAACAAATAGTTGGGTGACCCATCTTGAGGGGGAAAAACAGCAAACCTCTGTGAGGGTAAATCTGAAAACCCCCTCAAGCTCCCTAGCGGTAGTAGGCATAAGGCCTCTGGGTTTCCCAACAAACTCGCTGGAAGCGCGGTTAGGCATGCAGCTGATCCCCCCGCAAATAAGTCTTGTACGCAGCGGATTTCCACCGACCCAATTGCTTTAACGAGTCGATGGAAGCACCCACCGCTACTGCACAAGTCGCTGCCCCAATCCTAAACGAGTGCGTTCCAAACTGATCTAAAGGAAAGTCTAAAGCAATCAAACAATTCTGAAAAACTTTTATAAATTGAAACTTGGAAACAGGGGTCCAATTCGCATGTACTAGCCATTGGACACCACCGGAGGGGCGCATGTTGCCAAAGCGCTCGGCCCAATTAACTGGATTTAGGGTGGGATCTACGTGCGCTAGGATAGAAACCCATTTCCCTTTAGCTAATTGATCGGTCTTAGATTTGTGGATGCAGCATAAAATACGGTCCTTTTAACCACAATGTTGCTAAAAAGCAGCCCTGACGATATAGATGTCTTATTCGTCGCCACTAATTCCCCAATTCTAAAAGCGCCAAAATAAGCTAACGAAAAAGCTAAACTAAAAAGAATGGTCTCGTATTGGTCTGACGCTACCCCTGAAACCGCTATTATGAGCTCCCACAAAAGGGAGGGATCGATAGGTCTTCTCACGTCGCCTGGCACCAATCGTTCCTTTGCACAACCCCTCATCACTTTTACTAGCAAAAATTACTTTGTGGGATCCGCTTCGCCATGTAATTTAGAGAAATATGCAATGCCTGACAGGGCGGCCAACATGGCAGCTTTGGAACAACCCTGCTCATGCCAATTCCATACGAATTGCAACATATAGTCATGAATCTGCATACCTCTCTGTCCCTCGGATGCCAGAAAACATTGACAATCTTTCCAAGCGTGCTTGGAGCCAGTGACATCAATGCAAGGCCTTCGATGCCGGCTCGACAATCTGCCAGACATGCAAAGGACACGTTAGTCCAAACTCACTAGCACCCGGAGCAAGAGACTTAAACCTACCCCACTGAAAGCGAGACAAAGCGTCTGCAATGATGTTTTCCACGCATGGTACATGGCGAGCTCGGAATTTGATATTCTTGCACAAACACAAGAGGGTCAAATGTCTCAACAAATGCAACACCAGAGGCGATTCCAATCTCTGATTATTGATGGCATGTACCACTCCTAAGTTGTCGCACCAGAAAACAATACTTCTATTTGCAAGTTTCCTGCACCATAGCTCAACAGAGACCACGATTGGAAAAATTTCCAATAGCAGCATGCTCGCGGTTAAACCGTGTCTTATCCACGATTCTGGCCAAGGCTCTGCGCACCATTCCCCCTCTAAGAATGCACCAAATCCTAACGAACCTGACGCATCAGTAAATAACTGTAGACCGCAAGTATCCACCGTCGCTGGAAGCCATATTCTCACCCCATTAAATTCCCATAGAAAAATAAGCCATACTCGAAGGTCCTCGCGCATGTCTTGTGAAATGCGCACCAAGTGGTGAGATTTCATTACCCCCGCTATGGAACGCTCCAAACGACGACAAAAAACCCTGCCCATAGGTTTTTACCCTTCAAGTGAAATGCAAAAGGCCCAGTAGAGATTGCATCCGCTTGAGCGAAACCTTTTTCGCCAGCACAAAAACCTCTAAAAACCCTCCTAACTTCCTAACCTTCTCTAATGGCTACCTGCAGAGATCCCGTGCTGTATCAATCTCCATCCCGAGGTAAGATAAACGAGTGGTCGGGCCCTCTGTTTTATCCTTAGCTATAGGAACCCCTAGTACAGTAAACAATGCCTGCAATGAAAATAGTAATTCCCCACAAACCAAACTATGTTTCGGGCCTACTAACAAAAAATCATCCAAGTAATGGGTGACACCTCCTTGACCCGTACCCGCCTGAACGCACCATTGCAAAAAGGAACTAAAACGCTCGAAAAAAGCACATGGGATAGAACAGCCCATTGGGAGACATTTGTCAATGTAATACTGTCCCTCCAGTTTAAAACCCATATATTGAAAGGAATCGAGGTGAAGGAGCAGCAGTCTGAAGGCAGATTCAATATCTACCTTTGCCAGAAGTGCCCGCTTGCCGGAACCTTAGACTATCTCGAGGGCTTATTCGAACGCTGCAATCTTCCGCATCTAAAGCATCGTTAACTGACCCACCTTCCGGGTAAGAAAGATGCTGGATTAAATTAAATTTGTCTTGCTCTTTCTTTGGAACCACCCCTAATGGTGAGATGCTTAGCTCCAGCATAGGCGGAGAGGGAAAGGGCCCGCACATGCGGCCCAACTATTCCTCAGCAGTCACTTTACTCAAGGCTACGTCCGGGTGCTGCCGTAAGGACCGCAAGTTTCTCTTGGAAACCATACAGACTTTGCGAGTTAACGGCAGGTGAAAACCGCTCCTAAACCCATCGCTCAAGAAAGCCGCCTGTACCCTGAGAGGATAGCGGCCTAACTACTTCTCCAACTCAAGTAAATTGATAGGTGATAACGCCTTACTTAGGACCCCTACCTGGTTCTCCACGCTGTTCACCCCTACCTGCCCCGGTATTTCCAATGCGGTGACAATTCTCGACCGAGTGACCACTACCTCACAACATGCAGATGTGCCTATATTTACACCCTGCGCCTCTGCTGCATTGTGCATTATTGAAAGCATAGCATTTTCCGCGACCGCCCCCTGCCGCTCCCTGGAAAAGGATGCTTCCTGGCTGTGTATGTATCCGTGGGCGCTTTACTTTGCTGGGTAACTTCCAGCCAGACTTCAACATCTTTGAAGCCAAATTGAAATACATCCTGACCTTCCTTGCATGAATTAACTGCATGTACTTTAATACGTTCATGTACTCGCCTGGCCTGGTTTCCAAATAACATGCTGCAAAAGCGTACATGTCAGTTCACCAGTTCGTATAAGATCTTCTAGCCTCTTCGGCCCCTGCCCTGCTGACTTCGCCTGATCCAACGCCTTTTTATCATCTGCCGTAATGGCAAACATGTCCACAAACTTGCCTCTTTTAATTCTTTCCCGTACCTTTGACCGCAGGCCTCTAAGAATAGCCGTATTTGCGCAATGGACCATGTCCCCAGCTGCATCTGGCACTTTAGAGGTGGACACCACCTTAGCTCTCTTTGAGCTACCTTTTTTCCCTTTAAACTTCTGCGCTAAGTATTTCATAAAGTTACGCGGCCTGCCCGCTGAACTAGAAGAACTATTGGAAGAATCAGAAGATGTGGAGGGGGCGCTGCGCCGTGGGAGAACAGCATGCTCAACAGTTCCAGCTGAAGACGGTCCCGCCACTGCCGATTGCCTGGATAAGACCTGTCCCTCGCTGTGTGGTGCGCCCACCATGGCTTGACTCAACGTCGCTTCCGTGCTGACTGGTACTGCCTCGACTTGCTGAGACATGGAAATCACTGGAACCGGAATCTGAGGTCTCAAAACAGCAGTGTGAGAAGGAGGTGAAGGTGCATTGACCACCGGGTGCGGGCCAGAAGTAATGGGTGGGGATTGGGACAACTGTCCGCTGGGTGGAGGCAGAAGGGGGGTGGTGGAGGGGGTGGCGTTGGTGCTGGGCCCGCTGGCATAGGTGGAACCATAGTGGGTAAAACCAAAGGGGTGTTGGGGAATTGTTGATAGGGCTGCAAAATTCCCGCAGCCCCCTGCACCCTGGGGTCATGTGCTGGCAAATTGGCGTTTAAAACATACTGCAGGGGGGCTTGCTGGAACATCAATGGAGCGGGGGCGTAAGGGGGGGCCATTACGGGGAAATTGTAGTGTTGCCCTGCACTGGCAAAATAAGGGGACTATCCGATCTGCAGTAAAGGGGGTGGGTTCTGGAGCACCTGGGCAATTGCGCTGTGTGGGTAAAAAGAGCCCACCTGTGAATTGGATGGAGAGGGAGGGGCAGCATATACTGCTATGGGGGTACTGGGTACCCTAGAATGTACTGGGGAAGTTGACCCCTGTTGCTAAAAAGCAGGGGGGAACTGATTCCCCCTGCTCCTGAGACCTGAAGTGCTGGGGATGGGCTGCTGCGCATTGTGCACGCTGCCCGGTTTGTGAAATGGCCGCTGGGGCCTGGTGGGAGGGACCAGCGTGCAGCAGCGCTGCCGCTGACACCTGTGTAGCGGCCGAGCGGGAGGATGCATGTCCGCCAGTGGTGCCCCCAGCCAACCACATGGTTAGTGCTGAGGGCACAGGCGACGGAGCACTAGTGCTGGGGCCTCCGGCACGAGCACCTGATCGTGCTGCCGTGAGCCGCGCCTGGATGGCGCTGAGGCAGCAGTTGAGAGAGGCCTAGATGCCTCAATCAAGCGGCGGGGGGGGCGTGCAGCTCTGCGGGGTCGGGGCCTTCAGGGGCAAACGCAGGAATTTTGAAGGGGGGTTTCCAAACTGTTGATTTTTTTTTCTTTTAAAAAGCAAATATATATATGCTGTATATATTGTATACCCAGCAGCACATAATCTGAGATAGTGGCTAACTCGGACTTCAAGCAAGAGGCTTTTATAGCACATAAACAACAAATCAATAATATTCTCCATTAATTCTTTCCTCTGTCACATACAGCAGCACACACCCTGTCACACACGGCAGCATCACACACATTATGTCACACATGGCAGCAGCACACACCCTGTCACACACAGAAGCACACACCCTGTCACACACAGCAGTGGCACACACACCCTGTCACACATAGCAGCAGCACACACTCCCTGTCACACACACAGAAGCACACACATAGTCACACATAGCAGCAGCACACTCTCCCTGTCACACACACAGAAGCACACACAGCCACACACACAGAAGCACACACAGCCACACACACAGAAGCACACACAGCCACACACACAGAAGCACACACACCCTGTCACACACAGCCACACACACAGAAGCACACACACCCTGTCACACACACCTTGTCCCTCACAGCAGCACACACACCTCTCTGTACAAGTGACTTACTTCCTGCATCCAAGGAGTTAATCTTAAGGATTCTGAGGCTGCTCCGCCGCCCGTACCTCTCATCTCTCTGCTACACACCATGCACCCCCCCAGCAGTAGAATAATATGGCACCTGCATTAAAAAAAAAAAATACTGGGACTCCCAGCCCCCGCCTCCTGCCCACCCCCCCCCCACAGCAGCAGAATAGCAGTAGAATAGCAGTAGCAGCAGAATATGGCAGTGTCGGGGGGGGGGGGGGCGGGTGGCGGGGGCTGGGAGTCCCAGTATTTTTTTTTGAATGGTGCCGACCATTCAAAAAAAAAATACTCGGACTCCCAGCCCCCGCCGCCCGCCCACCTGCAAGATACCCGGTGCTCCCCCGACACATACTGCAGCTTGAACAATTTGGCGGCCACTTACATCTTGCGGCCCGGCCGTACTCAACAGCTCCGGAGGCGCAGTCCACAGAGCGCCGCTGACAGCTGCATGAGAGGCGCTGATGTCACGGTGCCTGTCTGGGAACTGGCTGGGAGGGGCTTGCGCGCTGCAGCTCCCCCTACAGCCAGCCCAGGCAGTGTCAGTATTTCTTAAAAAAATAAAATAAAATTTGTTAAGCAGCGCTGCTCGCCGGGTCGAACAGGGGGGGTTTCCAGGGACTCGGAAACCCCCCCTGCGTGCTCAGGTGGCATTATGGGGTGGTGAATATGCGGCAGTGAATAGCGGTGGAATTAGGAAGGCAGGAGGGGGGGGTTGGATACAGTTAGGATAAAGTAAAGGTAGCAAGGAAACCTGCTAGGAGGGGATAATGAGGGTTAGGAGCGCTGCTGGTAGAAGGAATAGATGGGAGAATTAGTTAAAGAAAATTGAAAGAAGAAAATGTAAAGTTAAAGAAAGTAGTGTATGTAGATTGGTGTGGTACTTAGCCAGGCTTGAACTCAAAACTGCCAAGAGGAAGATGGCTGCTCCAGCTTGGCCTTTTATATGAATTGGGAGATGCCTCCCCCATGCTGTGTTATCATTGGTTTATTCTTGACTGACAGACCTTAGCTACGCCCTCTAAATCCTTTGACCCCCTAACTAGCAGTCTCCAGCAAAACCTATAACAAAACAGGGATGCTTATTTTTCCTCAAACTTAATTGAGGATTCGGAGTCTTATATATATATATATATATATATATATATATATATAATATAAATAAAATTTTCTTAAATATTTTGCAATACTAAATCAATATGTATTGCTAAGTAGTATACCATGATATTTGCAGGATATTTCCTCACAATGCGATGTTCAGATAGTTGTGGGAACAATTTTAAGATCTAATCATTTGTTTTGTGTCTACAACATAATGGGATTAATGTATCCTTTAGAATCTGAAATGTATGCCCAGGGGGTTTAGTAATGACTGTTGTCTATTTCTAGCTACTGTTTAAGACAACGGGTTCATACCATTATTGTTCTGATAGTTAATAGAACAAAAAGAAACTAAAAGCAATATATTTTTCTTGCTCCTATACAGTATTAATAAGGCTAATGATTTTACCTATGACTTGCCTGGAAGACTGTCCAAATGTATTCTCCTGAAATATAACAATAGTAAATTGGTAATATATGCATACATGTGAGGATGGATTTCCAACCCACATTTCACGCCACACAAATCGATTCATTGACTTTCCTAATAGTAATAAAGATCTAGGCCTTTGTCCAGCTGCAGCAGACTGTTCCGTGGAAGGACTGAGAACATATGCCTGTTTAAAATAAAACTCTCTGGAGTAACAAAACAAAGAGAAGCCATAATCTCTGGAAGAGCATGGAATGACTTAAACACTCTATTGTATTAAATATGAATGAGTCATCATTGTTAAGCACAGTGTGGGGGGATCCTCAATGTTGTCGATTAGCCACATGATTAACCAGATGACACGGGCAGACCGCTAAGGTAAATAAGGCAAGCCTTCTGTCACATCCTCCCTAAGGGTTTTCAAAAAGGTGCTTAGTAGCTTGCACCAAAATAATGAACTCAGGGTAAAGGCAATGAATGCAAAGCTAAATAATACAAGGATGATGTCTCTGGGGATTGTCTATCAGAAACAGTGTGAAAACATCTTTCTGGTCATCTTATGTCAGCATTGTTCTCTTTGAACGCAGTGTATTCAATCTGCTTTCCAAAAAGGACATTGAATACTCTTTGTTACGAGGTGAAAAACGTACATGAATTAAGGAGGCCCACAGTCACACCCTTTAAGAGCGTGACACTAATACTTTGTTCTCTGAAAACTGACAGCCTGTTATCCCTGCCAGGTTTTTAAATGCAAGTGTTTCTCCCTGCCCCCCCCCCCCCAGCATAGATTGCATATTTCCATTTATAGGCTGAAATACATAAGGAAATAGGCAGAATTTCATCATTTAGGAACCTATAAAACATTTATCTGTAGAAACTATACAAAACACTGTATTTAGTATATGTCAATGATTTAAATACCTGTCATATATAGAATAAGTGCAAATACATGCTAACATGCAAATATAGACTTGACAAAATTAATATTATATTTGTATATTTGTATATATATATATATATATATATATATATATATACCCCATGTGTGTCATCCCTGTCTGTCTTCCCCTCCCCTTTAGAATGTAAGCTCTCACGAGCAGGGCCCTCTTCTCTTATGTGCTTTATATTGATATCTACTCTATACTTCTTACAGCAGCACCTAACCCTTGACTTTTGCCATCCTGCTACTGTTGCAATAATGTTTATATACCATGTACTTGTCCTGCAATGTCTTGTATTGTATGTCAGTGTTTTCTTGTTCTGTTCAATTGTTTATGTACTTTGTTTATGTACTTGCAAGGCGCTGAGGAACCCTTGTGACGCCATATAAATAAAGGATAATAATAATACATACATACAATTTTGATGCATGTAATAGCTGTAATAATTAAATTTTTTCTTTACTTCATCAATACAAAAACATGAGACCATGCTTACATACCATGGCTAGTAACAAGTAGAGATGAGCAGTTCATTTTTGCTGAAAACCAAAGACACCTGAACTTTGCCGTTCAAACGGATCACTTTGGGGTTCTGAGTAGAACTGAGGACCTGATTCAGAGCCGGACGCTATTTGCGCTCGCTCGTTCAGAAAAAGGGGCCGGATATTTAAATAGAACGCTCGCTCTTTGCGGTCTGTTGACGCCTCTATGTCTGAACGAGCGAACAAAACATGCGCTAGCTATTTTTAAAAAAACGCCCCCTGGCCGCTCGCATCCTACGTCATCTCCGCTATTTATTTGATTAATCGAGTACATCGAAAGGCGTATGAACTGCTCGCAGTGCTTGTGGTAGGATTTTCCTACCGCAATCAAGCGAGCAGTTCAGGCTAAAAGACAACCAAGTGACGTGGTCGATGTCGCTGCTTTGTTAATTATGCACACCCTTAAAACGCCCGTTTTGACCGTTTGGCACGCCTGCGTTCGGATCTCCACTCCCCATTTTCAAGCACCTTCCCCTGTTACCACCCACAAATGCCTCAGTCTGTCACTCAAATTAGCAGGCATTCGCTATTTTGCAAGCACACAATTTCCGACCGCAATAACTGGTTCGCGCATGCGTATTACAACCCATACGCATGCTCAGTTGTGCGAACATCGCTCGGAGCGAACGAGTGGCCACTTACGAGCGGCTCTGAATCAGGCCCTGAGTCCCGACTTGGGGCTTCTCACCAAGCTCATAGCTATGATCTAAAAACCCGTATCTAGCATATTTGTATTGCATTTAAGCCCTTCCCCCATTATTTCAGTTGATGTGAGGTGGTCAAAATTGACTGGAAAATTTGTTATTGATGTTAATACAATAGGAACAAAAACAGGTCCCAGTTACATGATTTTAGCTGTTTTTATCAATTTGTAAAGCAATTCAAAACCAAAACTGAACCAAAACACTTGACGGTGGTTTTACCAAAACACAATGACGATTTAGAATTAAAACCAAAACACGGGTGTCTGTGCACATCTCTAGTAACAAGAGAAGAATAAAATAAATAGCACAATCTTGGGGAGCTAACAGCACTCTTACTTCTCGATGATACTGGAATTGTCAAATTATTTCCACCCACAGGATAGTTAACTTCCAGTCAATTGTTCTAGTAACAACTACTGACTGCCTATTAAAAATCAATCCACAGTTCCACTCGTCATTGAGGGATCATCTTGATTACTGTCATCGTCTGGCTCTTCTAATGCTGAGATACTACTTGAAACACTCCATCAGCTCTTTAGAAGGGTCGGGAGGTTTGATTGAAGAGACATTGTCGGAAAATACTATAGATGGCCAGCTGACAACCTCATACTGAATATAGTTACCACTGACAACAATAAGAGTCTCTTGTTGATCTAGTGGTTAAATCTCTCATTCTAATAACTGGGCATCCAGATATTTTCAGGTTCTGGCTCTGCTACTGAAAACATTATCAATATTATTATTATTATTTATCATATCTATGTTAAGACCAGTTTTATCAGTGTCCAGAGGAACTATCACTATGCTGCGCATAATAACAAACATTGCAACAGAGGCTGGGATTTAAATAGCACCACTGGCACTTTCTTATTTCATTTCACTTTTGCCATTGATATATAATACTAATACAGTACTAATGGGAATTTGTCTCTCTGCACATGTTGATCAACAATAGATGCAAATTCTGCAGTTGAATCCTGTACTCACAGAGCTCCACTCGCTGTAAAAGGTCTTTTCTCACAGCTATGTATAGACCTCAGTAATTCATTACCACTGTCAAATGCTGTGGTAACAACACAGCTTCCATTTTGTGTTGCAGGCTGCACAACCTGCCTGAGATACTACCCATACTGGAATTTGTACGGGTAGGAACTTGTAAGGGTAGGGCTACATAGAATTCATGGGTTATTAATCTATTGGGTTATTGATCTATTGAACTTGATTTCTGTCTTGGATTCTGATTCTGCATTAAGAGGGTTAGAGAGAATAGAGACTGGTTACCTTAGTGGACTCAAATCCCCCCATTGGAGGGGACTGGCTTATATTTGCATTCATATTCCTGTTCTGCTAATTCAAATGAAGCTTCTCACTTCTGGATTTCAGTGCTTTGGATGACATGTCTACTATAAGCAAATTTTTTTGGCTCATCAAGCATTTGTTTCCATTAATTCCCAACCTCTATATAGAGGTTTACTGAAATATATCTTAGCACTTTTTTATGTTCCATAACAGTGATATTGAAGTCGCTCATATACTTTAGTCTCATTATCACTTACCGTTGTTTCATTTTTTATATACAAATAAATGACACTATATTTTATTCTCTATAATTTGATGGTTTGATGTCCTTTGGTGGTTGGATGGTCGCATGTGGAGGTTTAAGAATTAAACTATAGTTGGAACTGTGTTATTGGCTTAAAAGGACTTCATATTTAATATATTACATTGTTGGAGTAATTTTTCACATTAATACCAGCTATGTTTATATAATATAACTATAAATAAGTATTTCATAGCCCAGTAACCTCCTCTATTCTGTATCATTCATTATTTATTTAGTGCAGGGGCGGGGAACCTTTTTTCTGCCGAGGGCCATTTTGATATATATAACATTATTCGCGGGCCCGGTGCAGGCCATGCCCCCTCCGTGTAATGTCACATGGGGACGGGGCCACAATCGCCGGTGATTACAGCAATGCCCGGAGCATCCTGAGGATGCTCTGGGGAGCTGTAAGGCAGCGGTGTGACCATATGAAGCATCCTAATGATGCTCCTGGCGGCACTACTGCATAGATTCTGGCTAAATGGTGCCATTATAGGCACCCTGCTATCCAGATGAGGCTAGCAGAAAAAAGCTCAGAGGGCCAGAGAAAATGATTCTGGGGCCTTATACGGCTCCCGGGCCTGAGGTTCCCCATCCCTGATTTAGTGCTTTTGAGTTGCACCAATTTTTCTTTTTCTTTTTTTTAAATAAACCCTCATTTATGTATTAAGTTGTAAAAGTAAGTTAAGTTTTGAGTGTCTTTTTTCTTTCCCTGCGTTTCTTTGTACATCTTAGTGGGCTAACTACAATGGTTTAGGTGGACATATTATCCTTTCATGTAAAAAAAATTCCCATTGTCAACAATAGAAAGCAGTTTACCAAAGTACACAAAAAAACAGGAAGTTTTGCACAGCTCAAAGGTCCTAGCTATCCCCCCACACACACATATCTCCACTACTTGTAGTTTATCAGAATATTCCATACTGTAATTCAAATCTTATTTTTGAATTCAGGAATCTACCCACCTCCTTCTATAAAAATAACAAAACTTAGATTTATTTTGTATCACATACTGTATATGGAAAACATGCTTTATTGTAGCTTGATATACAGTAATATGTGCACTTTAGACTGGTTGGCGTATACTGCAGACAAATTAATGAAATCACTCTATCAAGCCACTCATAATGTAACATGTTTCAAATTGTTGCTTTTAAGGGCCGTATTCAATTGCTGGCGAAAAGTTTTTACCGATGACGTAATTTCACCTGTCGGAAACTTTCCGCCGTATTCAATTGCAAAGACTTTTCGCCGGTGCGAAAAGTCTGCACCTTGTAACCAGCGGAAATGATTTGCCTCTGAATGGAGGCGGATAAAGTGCAGAATTGGGGGTTTGGGGTGCAAAGTTGCGGGAACAAACCTACAGCATTGAGACAGTCCCCCAAAGGTAAACTGCGTAAAAAAAAAAAAAAAACTTTAGATCACCCCCAAAAAGTACCTTTGTTTTGGGGGCGAAAAAACCAAAGTTGGGGGACAAACTTAAAAACTAGCTAAATAGACTCCGGGGGGTCCCACAAGTATGTCCCATTTGTTTTTTGAATTGCAGGTGTTTACTGAAGGTGCCTTTTTAAGTTTTTTAAAAATGCACTTTAGCGATTTTTATCCATGCTACCACCCATTTTCATGTACCCCAAATTTGCTGGGACTACTTATTTTCTCCAAAAAAAACCTGCTAAATGCTATTCTTCACAACTTGTGCAAAGATAATAAATAGCACCAATTGAGAGCATTTAAGCACCCCAAGTACCTTCAGAAGGGCTATTCAGGGGTATCCATAGTGATCCCCCGTGTCAGAGCATCTTTTGGGGGAGATGATTTCCCCATTTCTGACAGGACTTTGCAATTTAATAGCGCGAAAAGCGGTGATGAGCGCAATACTTTTCCAGAGGCAAAACAAGCGATGACGGTGAAATCTCTGGCATGCGAAAAGTCCGGGACTTTTCGCCGGCAATTGAATGCGGCCCTAAATCTTAAATCGAGTATTACATTATTTTCTTTACACCAGCTTCCATTATTATGTGGAGTCTTTAACTTATTTCTTACAATAAATATGTACCAAATTCATCAATAATATATCAGGTACAATTGGATGTTCTTGTAACTAAACTGTCTTCCCATATTTCTTTGATGAAATAGTACTAATTAGTATGTAATTTACAGTCTTACATGCTATTGACTTTTCTTAATTCCTTCAACAGTAAACTAATGTGCAGAATAATGAGCTATGTCTGTCATTCTATTCAGTTTAATGACAAATCAATGGCTGAAAATTCTTCCTAACGCTCTTCTGTTGTTCTGTTGTCAGAATAGAGGTGTGAACATTTGTTTGAAAGACAAAGGTGTTCAATAGTCTGATTCTGTTACAATGTAATATTGTACTCAAGACCAAAGCTCTTAACATGTCTTGCCATTTGTTCTGGAAATAAGTCAGTTATTTCTATTATTTCCTAACTACACTAAACGTCAAGTTGTTGCAATGCTCACTTAAATAGGAAGTACATGCAGTACACACATAATACTATATGCAAATAACACCAATAAGGCTAAATGCAATGCTTTCACTTTATTTTAGAAAGTCATGATGTGAAGGCAATGAATGCCTCTTAGCAGTTTGCTACTGTTTGGTGATATTTGGTATCATGTGAGCATACTCACTTTAAACACACTTCTGATATAATAATTTTGTTTTTCTATTGCTTTGTTACTTATAGTTGCAGATTACACTATTACTATTGCTATTGCTCAAATAAATGAAAGTATAGTAACCACATTCATTGAAATAGTATCCTAGTCATTCCTAAAAAAACTAGAAAATACAAAAGAGCTGTATTTAGGGTTAAAGGACACCATAGCCATAGACAATTTACTAAACAGTGATGTTAAAATAATGTATTGGCAGCGCTTTTCAAAGCCATCACATCTGTCATTTTCAGCCACTGGATTTAAAAGGAAAATAATATTAAATATAAAACACAATTCATTTATTTATTTAATATTATTGCCCCTTTAAATCCACTGGGTGAAATTACCAAAGCTGTGGTGGCTTCGAAAAGCACAGCTTAGTAAATTTACTTTGTGACTCTGGTAGGCTATGGTAATTGCAAAGGGAAAGCCAGCTGTCAACAGTCCAAATGTCCCGATCTTGTAACAGGTAATAACTGTAGTTGCTGTAATCATTGGATAATGGAGGATATAATAAATATACTAACTTAATAAACTCTTAAAATGAGGAAATAGTTGTCAAATTAGACCATACATTTAATCTGACCCAACCAAACTACACACTCCTACCATGCCTATATCCACCCAGACCAACCTATTTCCAATATAATATAACAGCTGAAAATCAGGACTGTCTACCAAAAAATCATGTGTTTTAGACAGTATGCTAGCCTGGTGATTCTCGAATACTATGTAACACCTGCTCACCTGTATTTCATTATGGATGTTGTTAGATGAGCAGGGTCACAGGTGACTAACACTGATTGCTGCTTATGTGTACAGATATGTCCACATACATCTAGCCTCCTTGCGCGCTAAACAACCCTTCTAGTCGCTCCATGCCGTGGTGTGAGTCAGTAGCGCTGATCGTCTTTTTGTGCAACTTTTTACCTTCAAATGCTTCTTATTCGCACAACAGTGTCAATAGATCGCACAAGCAGCTTCTGCTGATTAAAATTATATGCAGCATGACTACAGTATGTTCTATATGCAACTGTGGGTGTATCTGCATGCAAAATGTTACTTTACAGTGTCACAGCTGCTGACACTATTATTATTATTATTATTATTATTATTATTATCCTTTATTTATATGGTGCCACAAAGGTTCTGCAGAGCCTTACACAATACATAAATGAGCACACAAGAAAAACAGTTATTAGCAGTACAAAACAATGCAGGACAAGGACATGGTTTACAAACATTGCTGCATAACACAAGCAGCAGAGCATCAGCAACCAAGTGTTAGGTGCCAATTGGGGAGGTGAGAGTAAAAGATAGCATAAGTAAGGGGAGGAGAAGCACATGAGGGACGAGGGCCTTGCTCGTGAGAGCTTACATTCTAAAGGGGAGGGCAGACAGACAGTGGTGAGACAGATGGGTAGATAGTGAGGAAGGAGCATGGAGCAGTGGGTTAGGATATGTGCTGCAGAATGTGTACGTTATAAGATTACCTTATGTTATGTCAAAATTAAGTCCTTCGTTTATCTATTTCTCTGACAAAAATAGATTTTATTTATGTGTTATTTGCATGATAAATGTGCAAAATAAAGTTGTTGCACTTTAATTTTTGTCTGTTACATTTTAGCATCTAAATACATTCAGCTAAAAATGCAGATATTATGGGACTGTCCCGCCATCCTAATAGTGAACACTATAGTCCCAGCTGCTGGATGCTATGCCATGCTCCTTGAATGAGTGCTTCTCACATGCTAGACCCACCCACAGAGAAGTGCAGTCATCCCCAAAATGCAGTGGCCATGCTCCCCTCCAGGGAGGACCCCGAGGATGTTGCTGTACTTGGGCCCAGGATTTCTCTTGGCAGCCCCGAAGTGTACTGGCAGTGACAGTAGGGAATGGAGCTTAGTGGTAGGGTAGCAATGCCGTGGAGGCAGGGAGGTGGTTAAGAATGGAGGAACAGGAAAGGTGGGTGAGAGAAGTAGAGGGTTGGAAGGAAGACTGGTGAGAGAAAAAAAGGGGAACAGCAAGTGGAGGAGACTAGAGGAGGAGGATAGGGGTGGAAAAAGTAGGTAGAGCAGAGGATTTTGTAGACACTGAATAAGGGGGTGGTTGAAGTAAAGGTGTTTATTCTGTGGATGAGGTAATAAGTGAGATGAAAACTGGAGTGAAGGATTTGTGAAATGGAGACAGTCTGGGTAAATGTGGTTAAATGTTAAAAAATACAGGTAAAAGAGCAGTGCTGCTAATGTATGAGCACAGCTCCAAAAGCAAAATTTAATGAGAAGTATGTGAGTAGTGGGTGCATAAATTATTTACTAAAATAAATAATGTTTAAAGTAGATAGATGTGATGCATTGGAAAAAGGTAATACAGTACAAGTAGGATTTTCAGTAGTATGAAGGCAAAAATTACAATGTATAGAGCCGGTATAGCCAGAGGTGTTTTGAACAACAAGAGCAATCAGTAAGGACAGCATAGAGTTTGGGAAGTACTTGCAATGTTCAAGTAGGGAGTGCAGTAAGGAGTTTTCTGGATATGCATACAGCAGGTGTTAGTGATGGTGAATTGGCTTTTTCACATAAGTATGTTGTTTGATGTCCTTCAGAAAGTGTTCTGGCTTTCAGGATGTTCTCATTCAGTTTTCCTCCAGTTAACTCTGGCGTAACTCCGTCTTCATTATTAAATTATAATTACACTTATAATCTAACACTTTGTATCTAACACTGACTATAGCAGCCACAGGCTATGCAGCCTAATCTGTTAGTAACAGATCACTAATAAGTATAGCTGCAAACATGTGTCTGTGTGTTCACTGATTGGGAACCCTCCCCCAGTACCGAACACACACTAGATTGGGATGCAATAAAGTCTAAGATAAACAAATAGTGAGAGGGGAGTAGACCATCACAGATTCACAAAAAATACCTAACTTTATTTAAAGTAATGTCTTCTAATACAAAAGTAGCTGCAAACTCCATAAAATAATTTTTCAAAGCTGTGCAATAGCAATCAAGGTAACAGTATCTGATGAGAACAGTAGTTGTAAATTACATAAAATTATTTTTCAAAGCTGTGCGATAGCAATCAAGGTAACAGCATCTGATGAGAACAGTAGTTGCACATTACCTGCAATTCAGAGAAAGAGTCACATCAGTCTTTGCATGGTGTGCATATGGCTAATAAGAACTCCTGCGTAACTCTGATTTTCATTATTAAATTGTAATTACACTTATAATCTAACACTTTGCATCTAACACTGACTATAGCAGCCACAGGCTATGCAGCCTAATCTGTTAGTAACAGATCACTTTAACAAATAAGACACATTTGAAGGTAAAAAAACACACAAAAGACACTCGGTGCTACCAAGTCACACGGCACTTGCGCATTATGTGTAATGTGACTTGTAGCGCACACAGAATAGATATATGTGGACACATCTGTATCTTGTGTCTTGGTGGTCCCTCCACCCGAGCTACATATTCTTTACTGTAGATAGTAGAGGGGGGTCCACCTGGAGTCAGCTTTTTGTGAGATAGACCATTTTCCCTCCCACACCCAATCAATCACACACAGGTACACAAGGTTAAATAGAATAACCAATTTGGATGTTTGTAATTTTACTAAAAATACATACAGTTTTTTCACTAGAGATTATATTACAGTAAATATTCACCTAAAGTTAAACAAAATAAATCTGGAGCTGAACAATTTAAAATTAATTTCCCAAATAATGTGTATTCACCTTGTATCTATTTACCCCCAGAGAATATTTTCTGGCCCAAATAGACTGAACACTCACTTCCTTACTATAACAGAAACCTTCCCTTATGAAACTTTACATTCATTTTCCTCAAACCCAGAGGTATAACTATCATTTTGCAGATGGTGCTGTTGCTTTCGTCACCAAACAAAATGGCCTGCCTCTGACATTTGTGTTGTTGGATAGAGCTACACAGAACCTTAGGGTCAGTTCACGCTCTATATATTATAATGCAAGAAATAGAAAAGTAATTAAAAACCACAAAAAAAAACTTATGGATTCCCCCTAAATTTGAATCAGCACTAGGTTTTTAATTGTGGACTGGTAGATAAAAAATCAGGTGGACAAAGAGCACAGGTTTCAGTAGCGCATGCAGGGGGGGTTTCTGGGTACTCAGAAAACCCACCTAACAGAGGGCAGAGCAAGCACCACCATGTAATTAAGCCCTGCCTCCTCATGGCAAAATGCCGTGATTCGCGAGTCAATGGGGAAGAGGCGGAGCCAAAATGATGCAATATAATTATAATAGCATAATTTAGCTCCGCCCCCTCCCAATTGACCTGTGCCACAAGGCGGCGGGGCTTATTGACATGGTTCCTGGTCCCGTCTCCATCTCCAACCTGCAACTGCTGCATGGTAAGTGTGTGTGTGTAATGTATGTGTGACATATATGTGTGTGTATACTGTGTGTGTGTATCTCTCTCTCTATATATATATTTATATATATATTTATATATATATATATATATATGCAAGAGCATGTACTGGATGTATATATATATACACAGTATATACACATATCTGGAGGTGTATATATATATATATATATTGTATATACTGTGTGTATATATATATATATATATTTACTAGAAACCCCCCTTAAAAATCCTGCGTTTGCCCCTGGGTTTCATTGATTTTCCACTAACCAACACTTGGCCTTACCAGGTAAGGCTGGTGGCACTCAAACAGGGAGCAGAATAGACATGGGATCCCCCATAGTTCCAACCAGCCCTACACCAGCCAGCACAGCGCTGGAATCCCCTGGGAAGTAGTTACCGCAAAAACATATCCGCAAAAAAATAGTAATTTGCTTCGAGTATAGTGATATCAAAGATGTGTATATTATGCGAGGTCTGACATCTTTATAGGGTATAGAAGCTAAAGTCTGTATTTTAGTTTTATTTGTTGTTTCATGTATCATTATGCAGAAAATTCAGGTGGTCAAATAATTGAGGTACTGTTTTCAAAATTTGAGGTACATTAACTGAATACTTATTATTTTACTATTTCCTCATCAATTTTTTTGTTTTTTCTTTTCCAGTTTTTTTTTTTTTATTTATTTTATTTAGGCTTTAGTTAATACCTTGAGAAGTCAGGTGAGACTCTAATAGGCCTCTCTTATTTCCAGGACTGATAGAACAAACACAATCCATTTTATAATTTTTTTTCCTCCTAAAAATGCTAAAGTGCTTACGTCTTCTGCCTTTTATACACAGCACTCACTTTGAACTCTCTGGGGTAGATATACTGAGCCATGGAGACGTAGAGTGGATAAAGATAAAAAGTCCCAACCAATCAGCTCCGGTCATTTTTCAAACAGTCTGTAAAAAAACTTTTTTATGCACTTACATTGCTTACCTTCGTACTTTTATGTACTTTGGGCCCGATTCAGACCCGCTTATGAGCGCATAGTGCTTGCAAGCGGGTCGATGGTGGCCCAGTGCGCACCTGTGGCATGCACAACGTGCGTGCGTGAGCCCTGGTGTGAGTAAGACCTTCACTCGCTTCGGAGCTCGCAGCAAAATGGGGCGTCTGTCGATGTTGATCGACAGCTCACCCCGTTTTGTAGGCAGGTAGGGGGGGTGGCTGAACAAATGCAGGCGTTCCCGAAGGAACGCCTGCCATTTGTGGGCGTCCTACTGTTATAATTCGTGATATCAGTAGTGGACTTCCGGCTCTATTAGAGCTGGAAGTCCACTTGGCATTGCGGGTGCTGAGACCCTACCACAAGGATCTCCTCGCAATGCCGATGGTCGCGACCATCGCCAGGCCGCTCCTACAAGCTGTGGGTGGTCACCCACAGCTGTGCGAGCGACCTGGAGCCCGGAATTTTAAAAAATAGGGACACCCTGATTCGGAGCAAGCGAACGCAAATAGCGTGCACCTCGAAATCAGGCCCTTTGTTTCCATGTTTTTCTGTTGTGCATAGCAACAAATTAACATGTGAGTAATTGACATGGGTAAGCATTGATTTTGCCTTCATAAGGTATAGCTTATAGTTTATAGTCCCACATAAAAGTATTGCAAATGTGATACTTGAATATATTTGATTTAGCAACTGTCATAACTGATCTATAAAAATTGTATTTATCCAAACACATTTGCACCAATACTTAGGGCCGAATCAACTACCTTTGAAGGACTAATTAGCCACGATGCAGTGGATGGGGCTATTCAATTACATATCAGAAATCCATGTTGAGTAGTGTCTTTTGCCCTTATTCAAGCTGTCGTGAACACATTAACCCATAGCTCCGGGTACTTATTCCGGAAACTATAGATTAACACCTGTTAGCAGCAGATTTACAGCATGAGGAAAAGGGCTTTTAATTGAATAGCTCCAGGCATAAAAGTCCGAGGCTACAGCCCTTTTTCCCAGTGCAGTAAATTAATGCGGCTAATTTAATCCGGTCCTTAGTATCTTTTTTAGCCATTACAATACATAGTGCTAACAGATTTTTGATATTATGGGATGAAAGTTCCAATATATTTTGCTCACTATGATATGTTACTTTTGTTGCAGTAAAATGAGAGTAATATACCAATCACAGCCCACGATAATGTGCACACATACTGTGGAAAGAAAATTATTTTGTTAAAGTTAAAAAAAAAAACTTTATTAAAATATGTAGTGCAAAGAGCCTACTTTTATAGTTATAGCTCTGAATGATCCCCGAATTAGAAAGTACTGGTTTATGATCACCTAAGCTAATGAGCTTAACTCTTCTGACCATAAAACTGAAATATAATTATGGCATTAAAGATGCCTATATTTGAACTTAATTATTAATTAATTTAATGAGAGTAGGTGAGGTAGTAAAATTGCTAATTAAATAGATCTTTAAAATTGCAGACAGCAGAAGATTTACCAAATGATGAATCTTATTACAGTATATCAACTATATCAATATTCTATTAATATGAAGTATGTCAAAGGTTCCCAGATGGAGTCTACTCACTGTTAAAATGATGTGATAAGCAGAGAGTTAATCTCACTAAAGAATGTTAAAACCACCTTGGACAGGCAAATTGTCCATTACTCTTGGCAGCTGACATTTGTGCCCTATATAATGGAAGAAGGTAATATTACTTTATGTAAAGCAGCAGACATACAGTATATTGTACGGAATATTTTTTTATTAAAGAAGTAAAAAAAATATACAGTATTGTTTAGCTCTGTTTTATACAAATAATGACCATTACATGAATATATTGAAAAGGAAAGAAGAGTAGCATTCCATAAAAACTCCAGTTAAGATTTATCAATAAAAAGTGAGTGCTCAATAAACTCATGAACAACTAACAACTTGGGTAACAGCCTGCAACCTACAAAATAAAATATTGGATAACAGTAATGATATCTATTACTTTCCCAAAAGAAAAATATTTTGATCTTTAAAAATTCATTAAATTGCTGATTTGTGCATCTTTTAAAAAGTAAATTGATGATAAAAAAACAAACTTTTTTGTTCAATTGCAAACAAATAAAGCAAAAAAGTACAAATTAAAAAACAAAAAAATTGATTAAAAAAAGCAATTATTTTTCATTAAAATAAATAGTTTAATAAAAAATGGGGGTGCATCAACTGAAAAAAAGTATATTTTGTGGTAATATGAGACAATTTTTTCACACCCAAAAATGACATGTAATTGTTGTGCTAATGAAGCTAAGTGGAAACTTCCAATTGCCTATTTAGTCATTTGGGGGGCGATGGTCAAAGGGGTTCAGTGACAATTCCCAACATTTTCAACTTAAAACAGGGAGTTGTAAAAGTTTTGTACCTGCTCTGAAGCTGTGGAAAACAAAAAACTCACTCCTAATTGAATACCAAAAAACTTGTACCTGTAGAAAAAAACTTGCAGAGTGCAGTTTTCGGAAAATGGGCAGCCAATGAAACATACCCCTTATGTTCAGAGGTAAGAGGCCAAAGTAAAACTTTGAGCTGCAACATGATGACATATTATTGTGACTGTGAGGACACAGTGGAATCAGAATATTTTCCTAAAAGAACCTACTGTATCTATATATATATATATATATACATATATATATATATATATATATATATATATATATATAAAACTAAACAACTAAACAAATCATATTAGTCTAACAATGTTCTCTAATGATTTAAATTGGGCCTTCACATCACTATTATACATAGATTTGCTATAAATGCATTATGTAAGATTCCTGGTTTAGATTTTTTATATTAATATATTATACTATGTATCTTTTATATTTGCCCAGGGCTTCATTTTTAATGTATTATTGCTACAGCTCACCAGATGTTCTCAAAGTGACCTTTGAAGTTTATTATGAGCAGGAAGAAATAAGGATCAATTAATTGGTCTGAAAAGGTAACTTGCTATCAGTTAGTAAATAAAGTAATGATCTATTCAACTGTTCTGTCTCTTATGTCTTCTTCACGTGTACAGTAAAAGCAAATAATGACCAAAATTAGGAATAAACATTGTGTTAAATGTTATTAACACACTAGCTCTGCAAAACGTATTAATATGTTTAAGTCTAATAAAGAATATTTATAATTGCTTACAATCTTTTCTTGAAATGTGGTACATAAATACAATGATAACTAAACACCCATTCACTTTTCCAAATACATTATACTGTATGCCCATAAGCACTGACTGTCACACATTAGGAAACCATCTGCTTATTCTATAAGATCTGAGTTGGCACCTGGTGGTAGAGGAGCAATTGACTTCTGCTCAAGAAACACTTTGGTTGACTACAGTGGCTATAAAAATATTCACTTCCTTTGGTATTTTTTATGTTTTATGCTCTTACTGTACATCATGGAATTAAAGAGCATTTGATTCACACCCAATAAAAGCTATAAACTATCACCCAACAGGGAAGGAAATGAAATATCTCTCTGTGAAATCATAAATGGAGAGAATATGGCATAATTCTAATTTTTTTTTAAAACACGCCACCCTCCAAAATGGTATAGTGCAAATAAATGCCTATGGACAGTGACACATGACAGAGATTAGAGAAATTGTCTATTGGGCAACATATAACTGAGCACTTGACAAATCCATGCTTGGGACATTGACAAAAATAAAACTATTGTTGAAGAATGCTCACCAAAATAAATAATAAAATGTTACAGCCTGAGAGTTGAAAGAACCGGGACTAACCCGATTTTGCCTTTTAAATTATTGCCACCTTAAATCTACAGGTTATATCACCAGAAATAGAGTATTACATACGGGCCTTGGAATTTGAAACAAAGCATGGGGAGACTCACATTCTAAATTTCTATTGCCTAATAAGACTTAATGCCAGAAACTACTGCACATGCGCGGGTCTTCGGGAAAATGGCACCCGTGCCTTATTCCCGGGGACATCTTTTCTGCCCATGTGCGAGTTACTGAGAAAATTACTGCTGCAATTTTCCCTGTGATTGTTGCTGCACTGCAGTGCTGGCCCGGTGCTGCAGAGCAACACTCTGGAGACTGCAGAAATGTAAGTATAACTATTTATGGGTGCAGGGTGTGTGGTGTTGGCCCCCCTGGACACCGCACACCCTGCATCCATTGTAGATATGCCCATGGAAACTGAAAAGGCTACATTGGACTAGAGGTTACTAAAAAAAAAAAGGTCCCAGAATAAGACCTGCTTTCCATTCCATCTACATGCCCTCTACACACCATAATAAAAATGGATTTACATATATATTCCCTGTTACCACCCAAATGTGACTGATATGCTGTACTGAACAAAACAGGATCACACACATGCCTTGTACATATATCAAATGAATCCATGTATACATTGTATTATTCTGTAACCTAGTGCCAAATGCAAATGAGTCCAAAGCAGGATTTCCTTTGCATGGTTAATAACCATGTGAAGGAAATAGTCTCTGAGATGCTCCCTGTATTGTACATCAGACTCTGGAATAACCCCTATATAGTATATGAGCCCATAAAATGCTTGTCATTGTTGTGACTCCACCTACCACTGCACCTACCATTAAGTTCTGCATTGGCCTCCAAACATTAACAACAAAAGTGGAGATAATGGTGTGCTAACCCCACTTCTGTATTATACGCATCTACAGTTGACTTGCTTTAGCCTATGTGAAGCCACATACAGAATATTTTTTAGGGCCGCTATAAATTCCTAATCTACCCTTGATAAAAATATGTGTGATAAAATACAAACTTCCATTACTGATCTCTTCCTGTGTCTTCCATAAAACTCATAAATGCATGTGTATTTGTACAATTGCCATGTTACTTAGTATACTAACAACAATTTCAGATTCAATCTATCAATAACAATTCTAATAATATCACTCTCATGGGGATTATGTACTGAGACCTGACTTGAAGAGAACAGAACATGAGTATAGGGAAGTGCATGTGCTGCCTCCACTGTACTACAAAGGCAGTATGAAGGAGCAGAGGGGAAACAGATCAATCTGATCTGCAGTACATGTAATAAGGTAGCTGATCATTGGAGATATACCAGTCACCATGAAGCAGGTGTAATGTTGGGGCCAACCACTAATAGGCCAGGGCAAGATTCAGGTAAAAAAATATAAAAAAATAAACAGATATCACAAGAAGAGGAGAATTAAGATGGAAAATAGAAGGAGGCAGTAAAAGAGAAGGGTTAGGAGGATGAAGGCGGAGGGTAACTTTAGGGACTCTGGACCTCATTCAGACCCGGTCACAAGCGCTGAGCGCTCGCAACCGGGTCAATGTTTTGGTCCTGCATTCCGGAGCTCACTACAAAAGGGCCGGCTGTTGATGTTGATTGACAGCTCGGCCCGTTTTGTAGGCGTAGCGGGGGGGTGGCTACACAAATGGAGGCATTCTTGATGGAACGCTTGCCGTTTTGTGGGCGGCTGCACTGACATCAGCAGTGATGTCAGTGGGGAGTTTCCTGCTCAATCAGAGTAGGAAGCTCCCTGGGGCTTGCGGTTGCTGAGACCCAACCTTAGGGTCTCGTCGCAAGCCCCGATGGTCACGATGGTCTTGACTATCGCGTGCATCACCCTGGTCAGTCGCTAAGCTGTGGGTGGTAACCCACAGCTTAGCTAGCGACCAGGAGGCCGCACTAAAAAAAAGAAGCAACCGCCCTCATTCAGAGAGAGCGATTACTTCTAGCGACCACCTCTGAATGAGGGCCTCTGTTCCAAGGACAATTAGCTTGCACCTTCCATCCTGAAGGTTGGTCCATTGCAGTGATGAGAAGAGGGAGGTGATGACATGCAATTTAAGCAGAGAGAACATTTGACAGATTCAAGTCCTTTGGGCAGGCAGATAGCTATGAAAACAATCTAATGTGTGTATTAGTCTGTACTCTTCCCTTATTGGAGGAATTTTGTTTAAAGTGTAATGTGAGAATAGTCAGAGAAGGTGAATGTCACTGGTCTCTGCATTATAAGGTGGTCACTAGGATGCTCTTTGTATTGTATGACAGTCATTGGGATGCTCTCTGAATTTTATGGTGGTCATTGGGATGCTCTTTTTTATTGTTTGGTGGTCCCTATGATATGCCCTGTATTTTATGGTGGCTACTAGAATGCTCTCTGCATTGTACAACAGCAACATAGTATAATGGGTACTAGGATAATCTCTGTATGGTATGGTGGTAACTAGGATTCCCTCTGTATTGTATGGCAGTAACTATAATGCTCTATGTATTGCAAGATGATCACCATGAGGCATTCTATATTGTATGCCAATCATTTGGATGTTCTATGTAAAGTATATGTTCCCTAGAATGCTCCTCAAATTGAGTATTAATAATATTTTATTGAGTAAACTCATATTTTATTGAGTTTCGATTTATGTATGTCTGATTATTTTTTGTCTGCTCCATTTTCACATATAATGCAATAACAATGTTAAGATGTCATAATAAACATATAGAGGGGTATGTACTAGGTTAGGATTTTTAGAAAATTTGATTTTCAGGTGATTTTTGGGTGAGGTTGTATTCATTAAACTGTGTGAAATATAATATGAGTACAGTCTAACTCTCTAGAATCTTGACCACACCATTTCCAGCATGACACAACCTGCTCTCCATATATTTCTAATGTTAAACATATAACTCACCGGATATAATAGAAAGTGAGTTGTAAAATAGCTGGAATCTCACCTGAAAAAAAATACTTAAGACAACGCAACTTTTCCATTATGGGCCCTACCACTAATGAAAGATAACTTGGGAATGGAAAGAATTAGGATACGCTGATTGGTCAGAGCTTGGGAACTGTCACAAATGGACCACTCAATGCGCCCCCATTCATTCATATGAATAGGGCTGGTTAAGCTTAGATGAAGGACCCCATGATTTATTTTCTTTAATAAAACATTTGAAACATCCTGAAATGCCAGGTTTGCTGGAATTCCATAGAGTGTGACTTTTTAAGCTGCCACACATTGCCGAACAGTTGCCAAGTTATTAATATAACCTATTACATTCTGCAAGCTTCAACTGAATTCATAGAAAACTGTCTGTGGGTTCCAGGAACTTTATTGTCTTTGGAAAGCCACACTTTTTTACATTTATCCCATAAAATATATGAATACATATATAAAACAGTACTCTTTATAAATTCGTATTGGTGGCTTGTTGTTTCCACCAAACTAGCCAATATGCAATATGTATAATAGGCTTAAAATGTATAGAGATAGATATGGGATTTCTATCTAGCAAAAAGTTATTGGTATGAATAAAGGTCCCAAGAACTGTTACTTGGTATGAATGAAAGTCCTAATGGTGCATACACACAGTCAGATTTGTTGTCAGATATGAACGATAATGATTTTAAAAACATTCAATTGTTCATATCTGAAAGAAAATCTGATATGTGGGCCTGCAACGATGAACGTTGTGCATTTCCGCATGTCACATAACGATATCTGACATCGTCTGTGTTTGCAGTCAGATTTTGACGATTTCATTCATTTTAATACTGTCTAAAATCGTTCAATTGTTCAAATCATTGGTAAAATCATTCAATCGTTCATCGTTCATCTGACAGATCTGACCGTGTGTATGCACCATAAGGTTTTTTTTTCTGGTGAACATCAAATATACTTACACCCAAGTCAACCCTAATGGTCACGTGCATTTAGTTTGTATTAGAGATGTGCGTGAATCACTGTGTTTTGGGTTTGGGTAAGCAAAACCACCCTCAAATATAAAAATCAATAAAAACAGAAAAAATGTCAGAATCCAAAACCTGACTCCAGTGTTCATATCAGAGTTCTGAACTGGCAACAGATGTGAACCGGGACTTGGTTCAAACCAGGTCACAAATGTGAATCCGAGCCGTAAATTCAGGTGTGTTCAGATTTCAGAGATCCGGAACCGCACATCTCTAGTTTGTATATCCATTGAGAATGTCCATTGAAACGTATCCCTCATTTTTCTAGTAAGACAGAAAAGGGCTACATACATCACATTATCCATGAATACAATAATTAACACATGACTTGTACACTGCCACTACCCAGTTATTTTTCCCTTTTACTGTTGCTACCTTTTGTACTGAGAATCATTCCCTTCATTAGATTTCCATTATGTAATCTATGTCTAGTGTCTCCCTGACTCATGCTGTTATGGTTGACCTTCCTTCTTTCTTGAATACTTACAGAATCAGTCATAGAGAACGACAATAGATTGCACAACTCTATAGGCTGGGGATGTACAGCACCTAACACTTGGGCTAGGGGGGTGGGGCTCATACATTTATGAATTTCATGACTTCTCATTATACCAATTGTGTGTTTCAGCTTTATTTCTACACCTTTGATTAGTGCTAGATTTTAAACATCAAGATATAAAGTTTCAATGTGGCAGGGAGTGGACATCAACCGAGTGTGCCCAAGATAGGTATCTCACCAACTGCAGTAATATAAAGTGCTTTACTGCTTTGAGTCCTTTTTTGGAAGAAAACAACATGAGCAAAGTATAATGAAATCACTTTTTTTAGGTATCTCTCCCTGAACTGGGAGGCTAAACATCATAGAGTACAATGAAATAATGTCCTATACTGTTTATATATACATTCAAATTAATAATAAGGAACAGCAAATCCACCAGAATATTGTGACATCTAAGTTTCCTATGATGTTATAGAATTGAGTTGGTAACTTTTGCAATTAATTAATTTTTTGTATATACATTTGCTTCAGTTAGTAGGCTTTAATATGAACACAGACACATCAAGTTAAACCATCTATTGTATATTATATCATATTTTAAAGCACTAGTAACTTTTTCATACTACAGTCTGAAATTGCAACAAATAACATCATTCTCCTATTTTTAGTGTACATGTGTGTTATCATTACTCTATATGTTATATAGTACTAACATATTACGCATTTCTGTACAACAAAATATTTGTAGATTCATCTCAAATACTGCCCCAGGGGAGCTTGCAATCTAAGTTCAGTACTACCGATGCAGAAATACATCCACACACACACACACACACATTAATTTGGCAGAATCCATTTCACCTACCAGTATGTTTTTAGACTATAATATAAAGTAAAAGTGACATTTTGAAACTTTTGGGTACTTTGTACAACTTGGTGAACATTTCTTCTTATTACTATATATACCATTAACATGTTCAGTACTCTCCAGGGAAATCTGTGTAACTGAAAACTATGTGGTTTATTTTTGTTACACGACACTCTGGCTATTTAATAACCTTTCCTCGTGAAAATCCATGTATTGATTTATAATGGTCCTCTTCAAAAAGTAAAGCAAAACTGGTATCTTAATAAATTACTGAGATGTATTTCCTGAAAGCCACCCAAGTATAACTATTTATTTTAACTAAAGTAATCAAGATTAATGGAAGCAGTTATGACACATGCTGTTTGCTAGGAAACAAATAGAGCAATTGCTCAGGGCAAACTTCATTAAGAAATCAGATAAAATTACTAAAACTGATTATATTTCAAAACTCAGCAGCAGCTTAAATTGCAGTAAAGGGGACTGCAATTAACACAATTGGTCTTGTTCAAAATCAGTGTTTGTAATCTCATTAGTTTATTATATTATAATCATTCTTATAATCATGCTGCACAAGTCTTGGAAACTGCCTACATTTGCAAAGAGTAACAGGAAAAGCCTCTCACCAATTCCTAGCATTGCATATAATCATGCACCATGTACTGTATATAATATACCTGTTTGTATGTATGTATTAAGAGTTTAAATCTTATAAATATATGCTGTGCTGTGATTAAGGTACGCTCAGCAGCAGCATACTTGTTAAAAATTACATGTAGCATCTAGAGTTAGAGTTACTAAAGGTCGATATTAATTGATTTCAAATCAATCTAAATCGATCAACATCGATGTTGTGTTTCAGGGGCTAAATCACACATTTACTAACACTTCAAAATCACTTCAAAATCAATATATTTTTTTCTGTTAGTAAATGTGTGATTTTAATTGTAAAGCGCAACGGAATATGCTGCGCTATATAAGAAACTGTTAATAAATAAATAAATAAATAATAATAAATTATTAAAATCGACCTCAAGTAAATCTCTATTAACTGCTAATGTGAGAATTTAGAGTCAATATAAATGTAGATTTAATGTTGCTGCCATCAGGGTCTACCCCCTGGAAATTATATTTCCAGTGGTTCACTATACCCATCTTTAATTCTGCATTCCCTCCCATTAAATTAAATTATAGGTTCCACATATAATCCCTACTGTACTGCCTGTAAATGGTGCATTTAATAATGGGAAAGAGGTTCCAAAAACTATATTGCAGAGACAAGATAAGGTCTCTACCCTATTTATTATACATTCACTATTAAGAAAGTTTGACATCTGCTCTCCTGAATGTGAAGAATATCATCCTGTGTTCATCCTGTGAGAGGAAGTGACTTTCCAGACACAGTGTAGAACATTTGTATTCAACATGAGGCCATTCAGCTGCTGAGGAGTTACATATACCAGCATGCCTTACATAGTTTTAGTAAAACAGTGTTATGGCATGCTGGGATGTGTAGTTCCACACATAGAGGACATGTAGCGGACTACATGTCGAAAACTCCTGGTATAGAATGACAGTGTACAGACTGCTGAAACAAAAGTGATACACAACCATGGGAGCCAACTATTTGAAAAAATTAGGGTGCTCACATTACATCCACCATATGACTTACAAATGCTATGCATAGACCTGACTGCAAGCAGCACAAACATTTGGAGTGCTCACGCCACCACAGTATCCACAGTGCATGCTCCTTTGTACTCAGCAACTGATTTGCTGGAACATCGGCTTATGTGATCTAGCTTGTTCCTCTGTGAAACTTGATTTTGTGGGAGAATTATACCACTTTTATACCAAAGTTCCGGGTCTGACTCGGGGGTTGGAATAGGGTTCCAATCCGGATCAGACCCGTAACGTACCCCTTTAGACTGCGACGCTGAACCAGGATATTCCCGAGTCAGCGCCATTCACACCTGAGCTGGGTCTGCAGTGACCCAGCTCTTCCGGCATTGCAGTGGACACTTGGAGATGATGTAATCTCAAAGCGCCACCAAAACCAGCCAATCAGGTGGCATGCTGCACAATCCAGGTCATCATGACCTTTAGCAATACCTTTTGATATAAAAGCATTTTGCTTCATTATTTATTTTGAAGGGTTTTTATACTCCATCTAATTCAGTTTACTATAAGCTTAATCAGTAACCTGAATTTATAAATTGAAAAGTGGCTTAGCATAAAAGAATGGTTTGCCTCATGACTAAACTTATAGTTTATAGGAAAAGTATAGTTGCATGCTACAAAGTTAAATTAAACCATTATGAGGTGTATTAATATATGTAAATAATATGTAGTTACATATCCTCAGTTATTATATGCGGTCTAAAGAGTGTGCCCATAGTGGGTAGATTATACGTTGTTATAGAAATGTAATACAGGTTGAGTCTCCCATATCCAAAATGCTTGGGACCAGGGGTATTTTGGATATCGGAATATTCCGTATTTTGGAATAATTGCATACTATAATGAAATAACTTGGGAATGGGACCCAAATCTAAACACATAATGCATTTATGTTCTATATACATCTTATACACACAGCCTGCAGGTCATTTTATACAATATTTTGAATAATTTTGTGCATCAAAAAAAGTTTGTGTACATACATGAAATTAATTTATGTTTCATATACACCTTATATACACACTTCCTGAAGATTATTTTATACTGTATTTTTATAATGTTGTGCTTTAAACAAAGTTTGTGTACATTAAACCATCAGAAAGCAAAGGTTTCACTTTCTCAGTTATGCAAAAAATATTCCATGTTTCGGAATATTCCATATTTCGGAATATTTGGATATGGGACACTCACTCAACCTGTACAGTATTTTAAATGAAGCCATTCATAAAAATATTGGCCTTCAAACAGAAAAAGCAAGTCTAGGCACTGAGGTGTGTCTCAGGTGGAAAAAATATAGTTGTTTAACTACATTTTTAATAGAGACGTGCAGCTTGGTTTTCCTGAAAAATGAACATATCCAAAATTCGGGGTTCCGAATTTGAATCGAGTCCTGACTCAGATCACTTTTGGGGTCTAGAGAACAGCAGAGTCCCAGCTCAGGTCTGCTGTAAGTTCGGAACTCAGGGCCTGATTCAGAGCCGCTCGTAAGCGGACGCTCATTCACTCCGAGCGATGTTCGCACATCTGCGCATGCGTATGGGTCGTAATTTATATGCGCCAACCAGTCAGTGCGGTCAGAAAACATGTGCTCGCAAAATTGCGAGTGCCTGCTAATTTGAGTGACAGGATGAGGCGTTTGTGGGTGGTAACAGGGGAAGATGCTTGAAAACGGGGAGTGGAGATCCGAACGCAGGCGTGCCAACCACAAGCACTGCGAGCAGTTCAGACGCCTTTCGATGTACTCGATTAATCTAATAAATAGCGGAGATGACGTAGGATGCGAGCGGCCAGGGGGCGTCTTTACAAAATAGCGAGCGCATGTTTCGCTCGCTCGCTCAGACATAGAGGCGTCAACAGACTGCAAAGAGCGAGCGCTCAATTTAAATAGCCGGCCCCTTCCAAACTACATGATTTTAGCTGTTTTTATCAATTTTAAACAAATCCACAAATAAAACACTAAAGGGTGGTTTTCCCAAACCATAACATTTGAGGATGGTTTTGCCAAAACCAAACCCAAAACATGGGGATCAACGCACATCTCTCTAATTTTTAATACTGCAGTCAATGTTGGTAGTTTGGGGACATAATTAGAATATACCGTATATATAATTTGAACAGAGTGATTTCACTCAATGTTTATAATAACAGTTCTTTTTTGTTGTGCATGGTACCTATCATCCTACATTACTGTCATAAATGATGCAGTTCATGATTGGAAATAAAATATCCCCTTCAATATGATTAGGAGAAGAACTCTATACAAACACCACACAGCCATATTTCTACCGACAGCATAAAATCTGTAATTTTGTATTAGAACTATTTTGTCAGAGCCGTCCAGGCAGTTCTTTTTGTAATGTATGTGTGCTGGTGTGTTTGTGAGCATTAAAAGTTGCCATTTACAGTGTCATTTGTAAGTTTGGACAGCAAGGGACTCAGTATTCTGCCCTTAATAGGACATCTGGGCTTGAAGTTAGTGTTTCAATTACATAGAAATATTTGTTCTTCTTTCCATCACCTAAAAACATGAGCACAGCTAGCACACACATAAAGGAAACAAATTGCAAACGCTAATTTGTTGGCCAAACATACTGTAGTCTTAGTGAATTCATCCTCTACCATGACATTTATTAAGGTATCTGCCTTTATTTACCAAGCAGCACTACTGCAGATACATTCCATTAACTAAGAATTACAATTTGTAGCTCTGCATTTTGTGATTTCTATTAAAAAGCACTGATCAACATAGCAATACTGCATTTTCCTAAGTGTCAGAACAGCTACTTTTATTCAGAAAAGCATTTATAACTTGCTTGCTGACATGTTCCCAATCATCATATCATCAAAGGGTTTCCGTTAGCCTAATATAAAATATACCTGTCATTTATATCTATTGTTATTGTATAGGACTGGCAAAGGGTTTCCATTAGCCTAACATAAAATATACCTGTGATCTATCGCTATTGTTTTTGTATAGGACTGACTGACAAATGGTTGATTCAGCCAAACCAAATTCAAGTGGACATCAGAATGCACAGTGGCTGAACACACCAAATGTTGCACTAATGCAGGAAAGTGCCACCTACTAAGTGACCAATGAAATTCTCAGCTACTGCAATGTTTGGCAGCACATCATCCTCCTCCCTTTCCCCAAGAATTACTGTAGACCAACATCGATAATTTTCCCGTACACCTCTATAGGGTGCAAGGATCATTGCCAATAATCATGAGGGTGTCCACAAAGATCCCAGCTTTCCTACGGATCTGACAGTATTCTGATATCACTTTGTGGATATAGTCTGGAAACCATATATAGGGCCATATGTAATAGGGTGAGAGTTTAGAAAATGTGAGAGTTTAGCAGTAAAACTCTCACACTAATACATTGATCGAGTTGTATTTTCAATACAGGAAACACCTGGATGAGGGTTTAAATATTGAGAGTTTTTTTAGTCTGAAAAACATGCGAGTTTGAATGTCCTGTGACTTTATTACATTGGTTGAGTTTAAAAATGTGCGAGTTCTCTCTCACATTTTCTAAACACTCACCCTATTACATTTGGTCCATAGTGTACAATTCTACCTTTTAAGGTATAGGATAGAGCATATAAAATTATTAGGCACAGATACCCTAAATAAGTATTAAGTCATTATGATATAATGCAAAATCAAGCCCACATTCACTGGAAGGTATTATTTAGTCATTGGCTCCACTCCAAAGTCCATACCGCAAGAGACCATCAATATTGCTAAACAGAAAGAAACTTTGATACTGATTCAGGTAATAAAGCATTTAACTTTTCATTAACTAACCATTATACTTCCTATTTTAGCTCTAACCAAGCCAACAGATAGAACTTGTTTAAGCTAAGAAGACATGAGCATATATGAGTGTCAAATACACCAGAGATTTACTCAGTAGGCCAGAACAGCAGTCCAATATAATATTTGTATTTTTCTTTTTTTGTAATGTATTTATTAAAAGAGTCAAACACAAATATTAATACACAGGTAAACTAATGGCAAGTCATGATAAAAATCAGAATAAGTTTCACCCAATAACAGTAACAATTTAGGCTGCTAAAAACAAAAGAGGCAAACAGAAATCTACTGACCATGATAAAAGAATGTGAATTTATAGATTTTTCACTGAAGATAATATCAAGTTAAAGAGAAAAATCATAAATCAACTAGATGAAGGGAGACCCTCTTTTTAAAGTTTCTAGATTATACCAGGACATCAGTTTAACTGCTTACTTAATTACATATTTTACATTAGAAGGTAGAGTATTAAAATATGGTATTCAAATAGAAAATATATTTTAGCTCTATCCTCAACATCTAACAAACATTTTATCCAATCCATTTGATACAGGGATGTTAACCTACTGTAGGAAATATGGGAATGGTCCCACTTTCTTTCCATTGGCAAAGGATTGTCTTTTTGGCAGCTCTTGCTATTTTAGGGTACAGTATGTCAGTGCCTGCTGTATGAGTGTAGGGAGAAGAACTGCAAAAATCACACAGTGCCCATGCTTTGTCAGTTGTAACAGCTATAACCAGATCCTGCATGATAAAAGAATGAACAGTCAACCAGAATTCCTGTACTTTATAACAGGACCACATACAATGTAGTAACTCTGTGTTCAGCTGAGAGGACTTGAAGCACTGAAAAGGCACCTGTAAGGCATCTCAGCTTTGGAATATAATAAACCCTAAAATGAAGAAACCAGTTGCCTGTTCAGCCATACACAAACTGTAATAATGGTCTGTAAATGCACCTCTGGGAATACATTGTGCTAATTAGTCATACCACTGGTTACTCTAGTTAAATTTAATTAACACATAGAATGCATGTGAATAAAAGAAGTAGGATGAGGTCCCAATAGTCAATTATGTAAAGCACTCCATCAATCAGTCAGGTATTATTAGAAGGCGACAACTGAGACAATAGCTGCAAGAGAATAGAGGGAAGTCCAAGTAGAGATATCTCTCCATGATTCAAAGATTGATAAACATAAAGTTTTCCCCAGTGATGCCAAGAGAACAGCACAGTACGTCTACTAACTACCTGAGAGTTAAGGTGAGTATCCACTTACAGACTGTGAAATGAGAGCACGATTATGACATTGTAATCATGCAGTTGGTTCATAGACTGTGATGTGCCTACAGTGAATGTTCAGTCGTTCAGTGTAGGTACATCAATCATCCCTGAACATGACGTCGTCAAGTGGACCAGCATGTTTGGGCGATGATAGATGTCATAAACGACCAGCGGGCGCGTGCATCGGTGGTCGTTTTTTACATTAAAATGCCCGATTTGTGCCAGATTTGCAAGCGATTGAATGATAATGACGTCATTATCGTTCAATCACCTGGTAATATTGGGTAGTGGATATGCACCTTTAGGGCTGGAAAGTGTCATCAAAAGAGACAGAGAAGCAATGAGATTGAGTTGCTTTCTAATGAAAAGCCATGCAAAGTATGACATGGAGACCAGTCTAGAAGATGGGCTATAAATCTAGAAGGATGCATATGAAGTAAGCAAAATAAATTAATGGGTGGGCAAAGCTCTTGGTCAATACCTCTATTAAAAGTGTATTCTCCATCTATCCAAGCAAGTGCATAGTAATAATTAGCAACTAATACATAATCTTGGAGACAAGGGAATTTAACACAGCACAATTTTGGGGGTTGTTGCAATTTAAATAGAAAACTATATGGGTGTTTATTAGCCCAAATTAATTTACTGAGAACTGTAGCTATAGTGTAGTAGTCTTGTTTGGTGAGCACAAATGGTAGCATCTAAATAGGGTAGAGAAGATGGGGGAAGCTAATCATTTTAAATAAGTGGCACAGGTCCAAATAAGAAATAGGGAGGTGCTTCCACTTCTGCTAACTATCTGCATGTGGCCCATTTAAAGGGGAAGGAATTTCCCCAACCCACATTAGCGTTAACATAAATGCCAAAGTCTTGGTTTTGGAGATATTCACAAGGAAGCCAGAAATTGAAAAGAAAATGTGTAAAATATTTAACAAAAAAGTAGCAGCTACACAAGATTTACTAAAGTATAATAGTAAATTATCAGCAAAAGCAGACACTCATGTCATGATCACTAACAGCTGGATCCATGAGACTATTCTGGAGCTGATAATAAAGATGTTTATTAAAAGTATAATCACCCCCTCCACTTTACAGTAAGGTATGCTGCCTTATAATCCTCAATCCATTTATCCTGTAGGGCATTAGGGTCAGAACTGAGCCAGTGGGTTTCCTGCAACAGTGCCATATCAGGCTTAAGATGATTGAGATGTTAATGCACTTTTTTTTAATTTTATAGGGGTGCTAAGGCCCTCAACATTCCATGTGACAAATTTGATATGTTTTTTCAGCATGGGCGGACAAACTGGGGTAGTACTTATGTCAACCAATGCCCACCCTAGACCACAGAACAATAATATGCGATAGGAGGAATACGTAATCTCCACCCATCCCAGCAAGCGAGCAAGGAAGAAATAGGTAGTATGCAAATAGCACAGAGGATGGTGGAAAAAACAGTGCTATGAAAATATGACTAGAACAAAAAAGAAATATTGTTTGACCTTTCTGATTTTCAAAACATTTTTTGAGGAACCAAACCAGGCAGCCAACATAGCTACCAAATGACAATAAATAAATTAATCTGATTTAAAGTACTGTAGTTAAATGGGGAAGGGCAGAGGGGGACAGCAGAGAATGGTGCATCAGGTAGGGTAGAGAGTAAAGGGAGAAAGGGGGTTAGGGGGAAGAAAGGGGAGAGAAAAAGGTGCACAGGTGTATACCAGCTGAAAATAGTAAGGCAATATAACAAACAACATGTGTAGAGTTATAAATCACAACATAACCACAACAGGTAGAGAAGTGTTAAAGTAGCTGCAGTCATTCAGTCCACCTTGTACTGTACATCTGATGAGAAGACACTATTGGAATAGAGTCCAGGTAGTAGGGCTTCCCAGCATGTGAGACAAATCATTTTGCCAGATGTACAGTAATTATATTAGTATTTTTCAATGTCACTTCTCCCCAGACTCGCTTGACTGGAAAAATAATCAATCCCATAACACCAGAGTGCACAAAAATGCACTGTAACAGATTATAGATGTACTTTCTAAAGCACAGTGGATCGGAGCTAACCATATAGGGCCATATTCAATTTGAGGCAAAAAGTCAGTTGCCGGACTTTTCACCGTCATCAGAGCTTTTCTGGGATAAAAGGTATCGGGTGCGTGTCCGCGTATCCCCGTATCCAATTTCAAATAGGCAAAAACAGGATCCGGCTAAAAGGTAAGTAGCAAAAAGTCCTGTCACTTTTGGGGAAATCAGCCTGTCACCCCCCAAAAGATACACTAACATGGGGGATCTCTGATACCCCAGAAAAGCCCTGCTAAAGGTATTTTGGGTCTTTAAACAGTCTCTACAGGTGCTTTTATGCGTCTTTGACAAAGTGGTGAAGAATAGCATTTAGCAACATTTTGGGGGGAAAATAACTAGTCCCATCAAATTTGGGGTAAATGAAAATGGGTGCAAGCATATTTTTAAGTCCCTAAAATGACCTCGTTAAAAATCCACCTGTCACAACCAACTGCATTCAAAAAAAAACCTGGGGCATACTTGGGAACCTCCCCCCCAACACAGTCTATTTCTCTAGTTTATTCTCGCCCCCAAAATGAAAGCACTTTTTTTGGGGTGTCCTGTGGAACTTTTTTACAAAAATATGACACAGAATACCTTTGGGGGACAGTCCAAGGGGTGCAGGGTATTTTTTTTAGTTTGTACCCCAAACCCCCAATTCTGCACTTTTTTTGCCACCTATTCTATGGTGAAAACTTATCCCTGGATTTTGCAAAGACTTTTCGCACATGCGAAAAGTCTTTGAAATTGAATACAGTGAAAAGTGAAAATGGCGAAAATTACATCATCGGCGATAAAGTATCGCCGATAACGGGTTTTTAAGCCTAATTGAGTATGGCACAAAGGGTCATATTCAATTAGCCACAAAATGGCCATTTTTTTTAACCATAGGTAAAAACGCCCGTTTTTTGCCAAAAAACAGGCGAAAATGCAATTGGCAAAAAAAAAACTGGAGAAAAGTCTTCTCCATCCCAGATCAGGTGAAAAAAAATGCAAAATCCCTATTTTTTGGCTAAAAATGTGGGGATTTCTTTCAGAACCCTTTGAGCACCTCCCCTAATTATACTTTAGTGGAAAAAAAATCGTGAGTTGCGCACTTTGACGAAAAACGACCGCAATTTCAGTTAAAAAAACTTTTCCCTGAAAAATACGTTTAACATATTGGGGCTGGTATTTTGGAGGGCCATAAGGATGCATCAAGTATTTTAAACATCGCACGTGGCTGGCACAGGCGTTCTTTTAGCTGTTCTAAAAAACTGCCTGCGCCAGCCACGTGCGATGTTTAAAACAATTGGCGCATCCGTATGGCCCTCCCAAATAGCAGCCCCAATACATTAAATGCATTTTTCGTGGGAAAAAAAAATTTGGACTGAAATTTCAGTGGTCGTTTGTCGCCAAAATGCACAACTTATGATTTTTTTTTACCACTAAAGTATCATTAGGGGGGCTCTCTAAAGGGTTCTGTAAGAAAGCCCCACATTTTTACCCAAAAATAGGGATTTTGCTAATTTTTTTGCCTGCCCTAGGCTGGAGAAAAGTTTTCTCCAGTTTTTGGCGATATTGGCCAATCGGATGGCTGATTTCGCCAACGACGGCAAAAACGGACGATTTTGCCTGTAATTGAATACCCCACATAGGCCCCTATTCAATTTGAGGCGAAAAGTCCAGATCCACGATACTTTTCGCCGATGATGTCATTTTCGTCTGTTTTGCTTTTACCCCGTATTCAATTTGAAAGACTTTCCGCCTAGGCGGAAAGTTAATGCAATGTAATAGGCGGAAAAGTTTCGCCTATGAATAGGAGGTGGAAAAAAGTGCAGAAATGGGGTTTTGGGGTGCAACATTGCGGGAACCTCCGTGCAGCCTTCAGACAGTCCCCCAAAGGTAAACTGTGTCAAAAATTTTTGAAAAAAGACTTAAGAACACCCTAAAAAATTTTGGGGCATAAAAAAAAATGTTGGGGAACAAAGTTAAAAACTAGTGAACTTGACTCTGAGGGGGTCCCCAAGTATGCCCCAGGTGTTTTTTTTATTGCAGGTGCTTGCGGCAGGTGGATTTTTCACAATTTTTTCAACTTCACTTAAGCAACTTTTAAATATGCTGAGCCCCATTTTCAAGTACCCCAAATATGCTGGGATAACTTATTTTCTGGAAAAAAAACTCCTGAATACTATTCTGCATCACGTATAGGAAAACACTATTTAGCAGCTATTCAGCCCGTTTAAAAACACCAAATACCTTCAGCAAGCCAAATCGAGGGGTACCATAGGGAACCCCCATGTCAGTGCATCTTTTGGGGGGTGTCAGGCTGATTTCCCCAAAACTGACAGTACTTTCCGCCTGTTCAAGTTTCGCCGGGTCCCGTTTTCGCATACTTTCAAATTGAATACGGGGTAAAGCAGGCACGCGCGCGATACTTTTCCGCCTACAAAACAGGCGAAGTAGGCGAAAAGTCCAGGACGCGAAAAAGTATTGCAGCTCGGCTCAAATTGAATACGGCTCATAGTGTGCAAAGTGTATTTGATCAGTTTCACACACATGCATGTCAATGCTTTTTTGCAAGTCTGGAAAATAGTATTCCAGGATTGAGCACCAATCTTGCTACCTAGATCCTTCATCCAAGCTTTTATCTAGACTTCTGTAGGTCATAGAGACACATTGAGAATAAATAAAAGTGATAAGACTCTTATTTTTAATTTGTTGTTCTACACTAAATACTACAAACATAATAATGACAGCACATGAACATGTAATATGAAAAAAGTATTTAAGCTAAATGTACCTGCAATGTTCTTCAGGGGAGCATCTCAGGAGTAATGGGATAAGCTGAAGAGCCAAAATAGCAGGTATAGACCTTTAATTGTCGATGACAGCAGTCAGAATTAATTTGAAATGTAATGTTTTTTTCCAATAAATTTCATAGCAATCCATTAAAGATGTTTTATGATGGCACAGTGCAAAGTTGGGGTAACGGGGCATCACTGCGATGCCACCTGCAATCATCATATCGTGTTATTCATAGTGTGTAATATTTCTAACAAGTATCTTCATCAATAGTGAAAACAGGAGTACAGAGTGCTTGGTACTTTGTTACAGTTATAACTTCTAAGCAGATACAGTTCCACCATAAGGGCGGCACAGCCAATGCTGATGTACCAGGCTCAGGCTCAGAGAGAGCCCGAAGCACTCTGATAATTTTGCCTGTGAACTGTGTCTTATTCTCAGGCAGATGCAGTCTACTGTCAGAATCATTGGCACACTGCAGGCATCCCTATTAGTGTCCGATGCTCTACTGTTGTATGGGAGGCAGGGCAGACAGACAGGCTCCCACACCTACAGGAGGAAATCTGCACCTTCATTTACATCCTCATTTATTTAATACACAGAATTCTCAGCAGTCATTCCTGGTACTTGTACCCACAATCTCACACACTGCAGTCAGACACCTTAACTTGGAGTTATTTGCTTTATGCATAGGAAGGAAGCCTAGTAAATCTAACCATATGATGCTACTTGTGCAATTGTCAGTATAAAATCATTGTAGCTAAGCAGATCTATGCAGGACTTCGGATGTGTGGCTGCATAATATATATATATATATATATATATATATATATAATTTACTTTTTCACTTTTGTGTGTCAATTTTAAGTAAAATAGTTAAAATGTGTTGTTTTGGGGTTAGTTTAATTTAAATCTACAGATATGTTTGAATTTATATGAGATTTAGATTGCCCTAATGTTTTTACCCATGAGCTGGTTGGTTATTTTATTGGTGTTTTTAGTTGTTATAACATCTTTATTGCATACACCTTGACTTACAGTAAGTTCTCTAATGGGCAACATGCTAGCACTGTGGTTATCATCCCTTGAATCCTTTATTGTTACATGAATTTAGTTGAAGTAATTTGGAGGAAAAAATATGAATGAACATTCATTCTTGTATAAAATATATATAATATATAAATGTATGTACTGGTTTGGATGAAAGATCGTTCTTTGCTTGTGAGTAGTGCTATTTAATTTTGTTATGTGAAACTTGAATTAACTTGAAACCTGGTAAAGAGCTATTTTAAACTGCTTATTTAATAACAAGGTGCAATAAGCCCAAATGTGTTTTAACACATAGCAACTGGTCACATGTTATTATCTTCTAAACTGTGTGTAGAAAAAAACAATATAATCTACATCATGTATAGCTTTATTAAATAAGACTCTTGTGCGTCACAGACAAAAGAAGGTTTGCATCTTAAAAATATGTCTGTTGTATCTTCTAAAACTTCATTGTGTTTACATATTTTGATATGTTTATGTGCCAGATGTATTCATATAACTCTCTTTTTTATGAGAGACTATAAAAAATAACAAGCAAGCCAAACATAACATAATACCTAGCCAATCTAAATATCTAGTATACTTTTAAGACAAGTGAATTCTCATAATAAAAATAAAATACAAAGAGCATGCAGATTTTATAGAAAGTTCTTAAGCTATGCCTTTAACCTTTAATTTGTTAGAATAATTGTTGTATTTGTTAAAATACAGAAGGGAACATAATCATAACCACAACGGCTGCAAAAAATAAAACATGCTGTACAGACGGTTTGGTCATAAAAAGAGTAAAGTGTAGTTCAGAAAATATAAATTCCATACAAGTTATAGGAATGATGTGGAGCTGCACAAATATTAGGCACAAGTAATAAAGAAATCGGTTTACTTTCAGATGAGATATCCTTTTTCTGATATCAGAAGTACCTTTATAAAAAGTATATACAGTATATCTGGAGTGGTGGTTTAACACTGTGGGGGGAGGGGGTGTTCTCTATAAAATTCATTATTAGAGTTGTGCAAACCATATGCAGTGGCAAACGTAGGATTTTGAAAGGGGGGTTTCCAAATCCTTGGTTTCCGAACCAATGAAAAAACATCCAGCCACAAATAAATAGATAGATAGACAGACAGAAACAGTTTACATAATATTTAGGACCACTACAGTAAAATATACCGAAAAAAATCATGAATGCTGCAGGAAAATAAATACAGCCAGCATGATTTTTAAAAGACCCCCCTCCCCCTAGTAGTGGTCCCACTTCGCAGTGCCCCCAGTAGTAGTCCCCCTTATGCAGTGGCCCCTGTAGTACCCCTTATATAAAACCCCCGGTAGTGG
This sequence comes from Taudactylus pleione, assembly GCA_031769625.1. NCBI lineage: Eukaryota > Metazoa > Chordata > Amphibia > Anura > Myobatrachidae > Taudactylus > Taudactylus pleione. The sequence goes on from JAUIMM010000115.1 coordinate 8,943,615, forward strand.
TCCTCCCTATTCAGTACCCCCAGTAGTGCCCCTTTTATAGTGCCCCCAGTAGTAGCCCCTTTTTACAGCGCCTCCAGTAGTGCCCCTCATATAGAGCCCCCAGTAGTAGTCCCCCTTTTGCAGTGACCCCAGTAGTGCCCCTTCTATAGTTCCCCCAGTAGTAGTCCCCTCTTTGTAATGCCCCCAGAAGAGTCCCTTATATAGTGCCCCCAGTAGTAGTTCCCCAGTAGTGCTCCTTATATTGTTCCTCCAGTAGTAGTCCCCCCAGTAGTGCTCCTTATATAGTGTCCCAAGTAGTAGTCCCCCTGTTCAGTGCCCCCCAGTAGCGACCCCTCCTATACAGTGCCCCCAAAAGCGGCCACCCAATCTATGCAGTTCCCCCAATAGTGACCGCCCCTATACAGTGCCCCCAGTAGCGCAGCCCCCAGAGGCCCCCCACTCTGCAATGCCAGTGTCAGTGTCCATGCCCCTTACATACACACACACACACACAACCCCCCCCCACAACTTACCTGAATCCCCGCTCCTGCCGCGACCGCCACTGTCCGCTCTTCCCGACCTGCTGTGCACTATGGGAGAAACGTCATGATGTCTCTCCCGTTATCCCCTGGCGGGGGGAGCTGGAAGGCTTAGCTGGCTCCCTCCATGGACACAGCAGCCAATGAGAGTCTGTCTGACTCTCACTGGCTGCTCAAATAAACAGCGGTGTGTTTGTTAGTGTGGAGTACGGACCGCACATACTGCGGTCCACACTACACTTAGTGATCGATGGGCAGGGGGGGTTTCTGGGTACTCAGAAATCCCCCCCCCTTTCCTCCGTGCACGCCTGATACGGAGTTTACACAAGGAATCAGTATTATTTAAATGAAAAGCAGACAATAATAGGGCTATAGCAATCTTCATTTGCTATGGGGCTTATCCTGAGTTAGGAGAAAAGCAAAATAAAAAAGCAAGTAACTTTGCATTTCAAATGTGTGGAGAGATTTAGATGTGGGAAGGGGGTGTCAAAAAATAAATGTAAATTTGCAGGGTAAAAATAAAGCTGTCTAGCATCCGTGGGCTACATGCAAAAGCTGCCAGTATTTACCCCACATGCTACGTATTTGCACCCCTTGCATTGCAACATGGTTTGTTCAGGCGCAACGTTACTTGCTATTTTTTTTTATCTGCACCAGCCCCTATAAACGTATAAAAGAGACATGTATACATTTTAATATCATTATTCCTTGTTGTAAGATCTAAAAATATGACAAATATTTACTAAATATAAGAATGTGTTACTTTCTTATTTTTTATTAATATTTGATTCAGGGTTTTTTTTAATTACATGTCCATGGTCTTAATGATAAGTGAGAACTTTCTGTATATTCAAATAAATGTCTTTATTTTGTTACCAGTTAGAAGCAAGGTATTTTCAAGGTTCTGCCCATGTTTATGTATGTAACGCAGACCCATTCATTTACCCTCTTATTTTTGAGACACGTATAAACACCAGGTAGAAGATCTGTGTTTCTTTTAATGCATATTAATTGAAAGAGAAAGTTAACCAGACCTGACCAGGCAGAAATACAGACTCCAATAACTCTCCCCTACTGACAGCAATCTCAATGTCAACTGGACTTAAACTTAACTCATATTGTAAGCCATCTACTTCTAGGTCTAGTATATAACATATGGATAGATTAGTGGTGCACTGTAAGGGATACATGGGCATATTTATAAAAGCTATTTTGTGGGAAAACAGATATTTTCTAGGGTATCCCTCCAAAATCTAAGTATCTCTTGTATCTGCCTTGGTCCCTCCATTTCTGATTGCATAGTAGGCTATGGGTTGTCACTTTGCTTGTAGGCATTCATCAGGACAGAGCTTTATCGGAAGCTACCACAACCTTGGTAAATGCCAGTGGTCATTTTTATAACCGCATTGCGAGTTGAAGCGCAAATTTCTTGCCACAACCGCATTTTATGTTTGTTGTTAGTAAATAGGTCCCACAGTACTTAACCTGACTTGTATACCTTATTTGGGGATTTATTGATGGTATCACAGGTCTGACCTGTAATAATAAGATCTGCATATTATTCAATTTATATACTGTGTGTACCAATTTGAGAGCGGGAAATGACATGATATGGTGCCTGGCCCAACATGGGACATACAGATTGTCATTGAGAGCCAGTTCCAGTGATGGTTGCTATATGCCTGGAATACTACTAACTACTGCTACCAATCATTATATTTGTATAGAACCGGGTGCACAAGGAATGAGCAAACTGTGAGTCTAAAAAAAGTTAGTTTTGTTTTATTTTTCAACACAGACTTTATGGGACCGATGCCAGTTATACAACACTCAGGTAAGATGTACCTTTGAGAGAGATAAAGTGGAGACATTGGACCTGATTCAGACCCATTCGCTAAGGTGTGATCGCTCGCTGCCGAGCGATTGTTGCTCAGTGCGCATGCGTATAATTTGCAGTGCGCGTGCGCAAGCCAGTCTTAGTGATGGGGAATCGTGTGCTCGTAGCACACAGACTGCCGGCTACTTTGAGTGACAGATAGTGCCATTTGTGGGTGGTAACAGGTGAGGGTGCTTCTGTAGGGTGGAGTGGTGTTACGGACGCAGGTGTGTCAGGCCGTCAAAACGCTGCTTAAAGGGCGTGCATAATTAGCAAAGTAGCATCATTGCACACGTCACCTGCATGTATTGCATCCAGCACTGATTGCAGTGCTTGCGATGGGGAAAGACAACCCCAAGGGCTGCGAGCAGCTCCGATGGCTCTCGATGTTACCGAGTATTCAAATAATTCCAGGAGATGATGTGTGTTGCGAGGGGAAAGGAGGCATCTTTATACACTAATGAGCTCTCAGTGCCGTAGCTCACTAAGACATAGAAGGCGTCCTTATGCCATGCAGTGCAAGCATTTAATTTAAATATCCGACACCTTTTTGGCAGTGAGCGGCGGCATCTTGTGAGCAGGTCTGAATGAGCTCCATTGCCCATAGAAACATATCAGCTTTTAACTGTCATTTAACAGATTGTGCTAGATAAATGATAGCTAGAAGCTGATTGGCAGCTCCCCCACTCTATCTCTCTTGAAGATTTGATACATCTCCCCTTCAGTGTCAGTTATTAACTTTGAAATAAACTTAACCCAGAGAAAAAAAAATCAGAGCTTTAGATGTCTGCATTCTATTTGTTTTTTCTCCTTTGTCAAGGACTTGCCATGAGATATACCAACCTGGGGGCTCCAAATCATTGAGAATAAAGAATGCAAAAAAATCCCTTGAATCCATAGGACTCCTTTTGGTCATATAGTTGGTTACATATGTATATTCATCAGCAGCAACTCCTGCCCTCTTGGATGAGGGGGCTGCCCATGTAGCACTGCAGTTTGTAGAGGAGGAGACAGTCCAGAGCCAGCTGGGCCCCAACACCTGCACAAAGGGACTGTGCATGCACACAACACTGGCTTCTAGGGAATGCATTGGCTGAGGGCCATAGAAGTTGGGTAGGGCTGTCAGAGAGGCAGAGGAGTGGCTACCTATTGGATGCGCTCTCTCTGTTAAGTGCAGCCCAGACTGACAGTCCCAGGGGGAGAAAACACCTATAGCTGGGACTGTCTGTCCTGTGTGTGATTGGCAGGTTAAGCTTCCAATGGGAATCCACTGCCTGTGAAGCCAGTGAATGAACTTGCTGGCTAACTGGGGGTGGCAGATTTTACTGGGGGAAGGGGGGGGGCTTCAGCCCTTTGGTAAAATCCCCCATTGATGTTCATTGTCTATATTCAGACATGAATGCAACATTATATTTACAGTTCAGCAGAAATTTACACCAACCTACTACACCAGATAGTGTTGTTTGCTTGTGTGTTTTCCTCTACAATGACTATGTAAATTGATTTTGAATTTATTTATATTTTATTCTTTGAGCTGATGCTATCCTAGCACATCTATCTCTCTACTGAATTTCTTAAGTACATTATCTTATTGGTTTAAAAGTTTTATCTCACTTATTTTCTGAAGGAAATGAGAGCAAATCAGTCATGATGGATTGCCTAATTTTCCAGGCAGAATAAGCCAGTATTATAAAGCTGTTGATTCCTGGGTTATTAGTTAATAGAAACATTTATCAATTTCCTGCAAGAAAAAAAACTTAAAGCAATGATTGAATTTTAAAACTTTTATTAATGTCCCCACATAATGCTTAATGTTTGACATGAATATGTTAATAACAAAGTTGTGCTGGCTTGAGGCACAAAGTTGCATGCTTTCTACTTTCTTGTTCTTTGTAGCTTTGCCGATATATAAATTTGTCACTTTTAAGAGTATAAATCATGGCAGAAAAGTAATTGCAATTAACAGTTTTTTGATCAAAAGAAAATTGCATATGGTTCATTTCCTCCAGTGAAGGATTAGAGCAAGATGAATCTGTTAATAGATATTTTCAGAACAATCAGTGGCTATAGTACAGGACTAAAACTTTACAATGATTAAACTGTACTGGACTCAGCTAATAACTTGAAATTCATTTTGAAAACTGTACATGGAAATAAATGATCACAATGGATCAAAACTTGTTTTGTATGAAGATATTATTTCCAAATTATTATATTGCCAATTTCTACTTGTCTTTGTATTGTTTTACATACTGATATATAATTTTATTTATATTAAACATATTGACATGATTATGTTGGCTTCCTCATTTTTAAAGTCCAGAAAATGACATGTAATGAATGCATTGCAAGATGCTTTGTTCCCAATAAACTTAAAACTGTAATACTGTAAAGTAATGTATCGCACAAACTATGTAAGAGGGCGAATAATGTTGTAAAAGATGGAATTTTAATAGTATTCTTAAATTAAATATGCAACATATCCCTTATTTGTCCCATCATCATTAAAATTGTGATGAATCACACAAAATATAGATTAAACATATTGACTTGGGAGGTGCATTATACTGTAAGTCATACAAAATACAGATTAAATATAAAAGTATTACAAGTATATACTATACAAAGGAGGTGCAGACAGGATGGAGAGTAGATAGGGGCCTGTCTGGGAGAGCTCTCAGTCTAGAGGGAGGCAAAGTGGATACAATAAGAGCTGATGGGACAGGAGTGGATGAAGAGTGGTAGATATATAAATCATGTAGATAGGTAGAGAATGTGAAGGAAAAAATCTCAGGTGGGGGTAGAATAGGCTATAGAGAAGAGGTGGAATTGAAGGGGTGCTTGAAAGATTGAAAGTTGGGAGAGAGTCCGGTTAAGCAAGGTTGGAATTCCATAAGTAAGCAGCAGTGCAGCATATGTTTTGGTGGTAGAAGAGAGGTAGCTATCAGAGGAGAGGAGAGACATACAGTAGGTCAGAGGCAAAGAAAAAGGTGAAACACGAGTATACATGACAAGATCAGACACAAGTGAGCACTTTGTAGGAGAGGGTGAGGAGCTTGTATTGAATTCTAGAGGTAATGGGGAGCCACTGTAGGGATTTGTTGTGTAGTGATGCAAATGAGAAGGAGGAGAGATAGATGAAACATGTGGCTGCAATCAGCTAGATTTGTAGATGATAGAAGCAGGTGAGTGGAAGACAAAATAGGAGGAGAATGAAAAAATCTCGATAGGAGAATTTCAGAGAACGTACAAGGGTTTTGGTACTGTAATGTCTGGCATTTTTATGAAGAAGGAGATGACAGGACTACTTTAAGTCATTGATATGTGGAGTGAAGGTGAGAGCAGTTATTGATGGCACCAAGGCAGCAGACATAGGAAACAGGGAAGAGAGTGATATTTTTGTCTAAGACTAAGGTAGGTGTAGTGACCCTATTGGTGGAAATATAATGATCTCTGTTTTGGACATGATGAAATTGAGGTCGCATTTGGACATTGAGATGGAGCTGGCAATTGGAAACATGGGTTAAAAGAGAAGGATAGATGTCAGGGTAAGAACAGTAGATTTGAATATCATAAGCTGAGAGGAAGTAGGGGATTCCAAAAGACCATAAGAGTTAACCTAGAAAAGAGGTATAGCTGTAAATTTACTAAGAATCAAGGTTGGTTGAGATGCCAATCTCAGGTGATTTAAGGGTTGATTTTCATCTCACAAATTTAATAAAGGTAAAGTCGGGTGAGATAGAGAGAGATTTCTCTCTTCTCACTCGTAAAAAACTTGAGGGAGATAGATAACTCGAATCAACTCACCATCGGGCAAAATCAGAAGTACTTTTCACCTAAAAGATACATCTCTCAAATTTACCAAGAATCAGGATGAGAAGCTCAGGTGAGAAGACAGCAAACACTCTGCCAAATTGAAGTTTTAAACACTTACCTCCAGAGCTGCGAGTTTGCCAGAAACATACACAGATCAGTGTGATTTGTTATGTTTCTGCCTGTATATAGTTAAATTAGGGTTATTTTTTTTCTAAATGATGTAGGGTCCTCCCCCAAAAGCCTAACCAGCCCTGGACTTGTCAGCCTTTCCTGGAAAAATTGCTTAGGGTTCCCCTATATTTAAAACCAGCACCGGACCCAAAACGGCCGGGGTGTAATGCCACAGCCAGGAGACACTATTACTGGGTCTCCAGGGCCAAAGCATTATCACCCCAAACCACTAAGGTCAATCTGGGTATCTAAGGGAAGGTAGGGACCCCCCAAAAAAGGGGTACAGCCTCCCAAAAACCCAGGCTTGGTCTGAAGCCTGGGGCTCTTTCCCTTAAAGGTGCATACACACTGTCAGATATGTCAGATGAATGATTGAATGACTGAATAACTGAACAATTGAACGATTTGCAAATGATTTGCAAACGATTGTACGATTTGAACAAGTGAACGATTTTTGACTGTATTAAAATGAATGAAATCGTCCAAATCTGACTGCAAACACATCAGATGTCAGATATCGTTATCTGAAAAATGGGAACGCGCATCGTTCATCTGACAAACATGTCAGATATGTCAGATTTTCCTTCAGATCTGAACGATTGAACAATTTTTAAAATCGTTATTGTTCAGATCTGAAGAAAAATCTGAACGTGTGTATGCACCATTAGTGTGCAAAAAATACCCAAAAGGTTAACTTTGCTATTATAACCCTTATTTATTTACAGATTATATCTAACATGTAATTTCTGAGTGGGTTTGCAATATGCTGTGGACTGGACATATGCAGGCCTCTATCTATACACAGCCTCCACCGCTACTTCATCTGAATGAACTCAGCAGGTTAAACTCATTAGCACAATATTGTACTAATATAGCATTATCTTAGCTAGAGATATATATAGGGTAGACTGGGCCATTGGATGTACCCTGGCTGAGGTGGTGGATGTGCCTTGCCTAACCCCCTCAGGTACTGCTCTCGTGCCTTCACAGGCTCTTGTTCTCTGGGCGTCAGTGGCAACCTCTGCACCTCTGTATCAGACTAGAATTTTTTTGCAATCAACTGTGACATCAAACTCCAGCACCACATTACCCTCTCATCACTGTTAGGAAGCTGCCAGCTGCTGTTCCTTCCTCATGTCTGTGGCCAGCAGCAACTATGGATGTACCACAGGGAAATATAAAACTATGAATGAGTGACATTATGTCACATTATGTTATTATGTCACATTATGTCAATGTGTGACAGGTCATTCATTTATTGTTTTGGGTTGTCCCTAAATCTTGACATCCTAGGTAACTAGAATCAATAACTTAATGGTAGCATTGGCATTAAAGATCAGGGTTATATTCTTAAATATTAGACTTATTCATTAAGGTAAAAAATATTGTATTTATATTATATTCAAGGACCTAGCAAGACAAAAAGTAATTTCTTTCCTATACTATATTGAAAAAAAAATGCATTTCCAATACGGCAGAATAAAAAAATTTCATTATAAACCTAAGCAGACATTCACTGAAATACTGTCTCTCCTAGGTTCAAAGGTTTCACAGACCTGTATTAATCAAAAGTGCCTCAAGGTAGTACAAAGAAAATAGAATATTTTACAATATGAAGACTTTTTCAGTGTTGTAGTGTATATCTTCCCAACAAGAGATTTGTATGTAATTTAACAGCTCTTTTAGGTCAGGAATGTTTCATCCAAAAGTCAGTATTGTTTAAATTACCTGACAAACTCACATTAATGATCTTAGTTCCAGGTTCAAGTACAGAAAAATTGCTCATTATAGACAAGTATTATATAAAACTGCACCAGCATTGGGGATTTAGGCAATCCAGTGAGGTCATTAATAACAGAAAAGTGTTAACATGAAGCTTAAAGAAAAGGTTGCGGTCATCATTGCTATTATTCACAGAAAACTTTCTTCTACATTTGCAATTCTGTCTATGTCCCCAGGCATGTAATAATATAATAAACAATTGTTATATGCCCAGTCCAAACCCCTGGACCGAGAAACATGAATATATAGTATATGACTTCCGTGATGTATGTACCCACTAAGAAGGGAATATTCTAAATTCGACTCCTAAGGGGTGAAAAGGGCTGAAGTGTTTTCTACCCTGTGCAATGTCCTGACTGACTCATTGTGGCTGCAGCACAGTTCAATACTCAAAGAGCGAAGCCACACCAACTGTCACCCCAACTGCTGCCAAACATCACTGGCAGTTGGTGTGGCTTCCCAGTTTGAATATTGGACTATGCTGCAACCACACATATGGAGCCGCCACTAGCCGTATGATCATGTCTTGGCTTATGAGTCAGACAGCACTGCGATGGGGTCAAATGTGTGGGGGAGGGTAGTGTGTTAGTACAGGTATGAGGGAAGGAATGTGTTACTACAGAAGTGAGAGTGGAAAATGTGTTACTACACAGGTGAGGGAGGAAAATGTGTTACAACAGCAGTGAGAAGAGAATTTGTAAGCCGGGTGCACACGTGAGCAATGTCAGGCCGATATGCCACTTCTTAATGATATATCGCCTACATCGCTCAGTGTGAACGCATGATTGCACACTCCCACTGTCATTCGTTCACGGGCATTCGTTCTGATGTCAGGAGGGTAATGTCTTACTATAGCAGTGAATGAGGAGATGCATTACTATTGAGATAAAGGATTAATGTGTTACTGGAGTGGTGAGATGGAAATGGAAATATTATATATATATATGGTGATACCGGGCACATCAGCTAGTATATATATATATATATATATATATATATATATATAAACACACACACAGTATGAGACCACATTGTTTAAACAGAAATCACAGGGGCTCTGCTCTAACCATAATAACTAAAAATAATATTAAACAGTGGGGCTTTGGTACATGAATTTATCAATGCAGTTAAGCTTGCAGCTTAAAAGCATAACTCAATTCGTGAACCAAAACCACACTGTTTATTATTGTTTTTAGCTATTATGGTGAGTGCTGAGCCCCTGTGATTATATATATATATATATATATATATATATATATATATATATATAAAATTAGACCTGTGTTAGAGCGCTCAACGTGCTTATAAAAATAATGTATATATAAATAGAAAATATTGTAACATAAATATTTCTGAAGTATTAAAGATGAATATTCAAAGTGCTGTGCATCAAGATGTGCAAAAATGCAGAGAAATAAAACACTGGCTAAGATACCTTCAGCGTAATGTGTACTTAGAAAAAGGTGTATTAATAGTAGATGAATACCATAAGGTGCATAGTGCAAAGCAAGAAACAAAAAACATCCTCCAATATTTAAGAGTGCGGCAGCAATGTCACAAAAAATAAAAGTGGAAATTATGTAAACCTGAAATAATCAAATATTAAAAAAGGGTACAATTTATTTTGAACAAATTTCAAACATATGAGGTAGGGTTAGCATTCAGTGATCGGATACTGAGCATAATGATATTTAAAAAATGTACATAAAAATATCATATGTATTAGGATAAAAATAAAAAAGGCTTATCTGGTAAAATAATAGTAAGAGGAGCCTCCAACGCATTTCGTCTGGGTATCAGACTTCTTCAAGGGATAAAAAGCTTCTGTGGGGTGTCTGGTTTATAAAGCCCCTTACTAGGGACAAACTAGCATTAATTAGAGTCCATTGTGATGTAATTTCCGGTTCCTGGTTTGACTAAATCGGATGACATAAATCAAAGTCTTTAATAAATGTATCTATTGCATTATGTCCATAATGAAGTGCTGATTTGCACTAATTCTGGCCAGTTCTTTGGGTAACCCCAGCCCTGGAAGGTCAGAGATCTGGCCAGCATGATGTGGAACATCACTTCCTCCCCCAACATCAGTCTTTCTCCGGAACATCATCTCAGCTCGCCGTTCAGCTTCCGCCCATCTCCTGTGTATTCAGTCTCCCTCTAGGTGCGTCACTTCCTCCCTTCAGTCAGCTTAGGTAGCGGCCATCTTGGTCCTCGTACCAGTAGTTCGCAGCCATCTTTGTCCACCCGGTCTGCATGTATATTTGTTCCAATTGTGATTGTTCATGAATACGGGGAATTCTGATTAAATCCAATCATATTTGGGGCAGTAACATAAAGTTAGGATTTATTTATTCCTGAGAAAATGGGAAAACAATATTAAAATTGGTTTCATTGATCATAAGTAGGGAATATAATACTCCATCAAATATATTAATTGTAATTTAACACTTAGCACCGATCTAACTTAATTGGTAAAAAATAATTTTCACAACTTGTAGAAATAGTGAATCATTAGAAAATAATAATATAATACTACATATTTTAATTAGTAGAGCAGAAGAAAAAATTTTTAATATTTCAATATGCACTGGACGAACTTAAAAATATATATAAATGTATAGGGACTGTCAGTCAGACTCATGAATGACCGATGTCAGTGGATAATTGTTTGTGAACATGGATCAAAAAAAGTTCAGTTATGGTCAGAGAGAGGATGTAGATATTTGATCATCTGTGATATGTGAGTTTGATTGATTTTGATATCAAGTACTTAGTTCTTTGCTCAATTGGAAAGTCTTTAATTTTGTCCATTGCGGAAAATATATTCATTAGAAGGTATGTGGCTATATGCATAGGTATTAACGATACTAGATCAGAACCTCTATACACACCTTCCTATACCTTCTACTATCCTGCTTATACCTTCTAAGGATGATGCTAATTTGTGTACGCAGTCATACAGTAAATAAAGACTTAGACCTGAAATCTGTGGTTCCAAAGCACAAGTATTATTCAAGTAAAAGTACAGTCAGTTACACGCAATTGATCCAGACACAATTTAGGTGCAAAGGAATTATACAGACCCAAGTACAGTATACATACGCAGCGCTTCCGGTACCAGGTGTTAGGTATCAGCAAGAAACCCCTCATCTATCAGCATTCAGCACGAAGACTAAAAACCCAGTGTTGGAGCATACATATTTATACCCCCCAAGAATAGACAAAACAATAGAGACATTTGTTGCTGATGCTATTGGTACCCACGGGGGATCCATCTGTTACGGAGCATTTAACAGGCTGGTTCAAATAGACTCACCCAGCCTCTAACAACCGGGGGTCTCTGCCCTCCCGCCCCCTGCAACATCATAACAGTTAATACATTTTGTTGCTTGAAGTCTCTGCGGTCCATAACTCGAGAATGCATGATGCAATCTCCCCACCGATATCACCGGAATACTGTGGAAAGAGTACGCATCAGTATAAAACCAAACACGGCTTTCTTAGCATGTATAAAACCTTAGTTATCAAATATCCTTATTTCACAGCATTTATACTAACTGAACCAACTTAAATCTTATACCTTAAAGCTAATGGAGCCTTGTAAGTGAAAATGTAATGTGTGACTGTACGGGGTTTGATATGAAGACGCTAGTTAACTGGAGAAAGATGCGTGCGCTACTAAACAGTGTTTTTCTTATGCATTCGCTAATATGCGACTAGTTAACAGCGCTACTATGCGTATTATTGTGTATATGAGAAATTATGGAAGATGCAATTGCATGGTGCTAATAGTATTATCGCCACATGTACTAAAGTGTGAGTTTATCCAAAATGGCGCTTAGGCGGCCATTCGCAAAATGGCGTCTTGCGATCTCATTTCCAAGATGGCGTCTTGCAGCCAGTCGCAAGATGGCATCGCTACGATTCAATTTTAAACTGAATTGTCTCAGCCAATTACTCAGCTTCAACAGTCCACCCTTTGATAGCAAACAACATGCTATCACAATCTGCTATTTGAATTTAATTTAGGCTTACATTTACATATTATTTAGTGTTATTGTGGAATGGCACAAGGTCTTTCTTAATCCATCAATAATGCATCTCTGGGTGGGGACGTAAAACTACTATTATACGCACACCGCGGATCTTGGAAGATCATGTGAAAGGTGTGGGAATGCACCAGTCTTATATAAGCAGGCTTGAAGAGGAATTGAGACTTTACATTATCTGAGGTGTTCTAAAATAAATAACATTTCAATAATATATACTATGCATGTCTAGATACAATACATCAAATGATGGTATTTCCTAGTTCAGGGTTGTAATGCAGTTCTATATTTACCTCGGTAATCATATTGTCATTACTGACCACCATCATAGTTTCGTTCTTACATTTTACTCTATTTTTACATTTTCCAAACTTCAACAAAATAGGAACACACTGGACGCATATGCCAATTATTATGATGACAATTAGTATAAGGATCAAGAATTTGCCTATGCTGGCGATCACTTCCTGGACCCATTCCCCTTACTTGGTTCAGCCATGAAACCCATCCTTCTATCTTTTCCCCTACTTCAGCCACTGAAGCGTTATGGTTTTTACAAAACTCCCATTTTAGCTGTAGAATTTCATCCATCTTTCGGTCTATCACCTCCTGGGGGTCATTAGTATCATTGGTGACATAGGTGCAACATTTTACTCCAAATTGGGTAGCCAATGTTACGCAATACCCTCCAATAACAGCAGTTAAATAATTCAACACTAGCCTGTGTTGCACCAGTTCTTTCTTGTACGCTTGCAATTCTTTCCCTGTGTACCTGAACGTGTCATCATACATCTCGGTGAAATTATCTATCAATTTAGCAAGTTCCTGGATATATCTAAAATTTTATGTACCCCGAGCAATCCTGGTGGGATCCAATGCGACTAAAACTTGAAAGCCAGTTGTCTCACTGATTAACTGAGTGGCTTTATGTACGTCACCAGGTATCATATTTCTTTTGCCTCTATGTTCATATTGTGTGTGAAGATATGGTGACGTGTGTTCTTATGTATACTCAGCATTTCAACATGTTTAAAGGTCATAACTTTTGGGACTACTCTTCCCAGGTAACACAAACCTTCGGAACTCGGGGAGAGCCATTTATATGCTTTTCTTCCACATATGAAAAATACATTATCAGGGAGAACATAAGGAATGGTATGCATCATTATCATTAAGCACATTTCCCTTGCAAACAATCCTATTTGGTTTAACTCAATGTATACCGATACCTAAAATGTTTCCCACCAGACTTAATGGAGTGTAACAGATCATGGTTTATGGACTCATTATCAGCTCTTTGTGAGAAGGTCATCGTCTGATTATTCCCCGTCACTTCCCAACTCCCGGGTTTATTGAGGTTGGTTATGTTCAAACACAAAAGTGATCTATCTACTTGGAATTGATAGAGTTTGAAATGAGGTGGTTTGGATGAGAGGAATTTTCCATCCAATGTTTTCCCTTTTTGTAATTCTAAAATTTCTGTGATATTCAGCGGAAATGGCACCAACCCTACATTATGCTGTCCCTGTGGCACATGTGAACACACCCAGCAATCAGTTTGATTTAACACTTTGCCTACCATACTATGATAATCCTCTAAAGGATACCCACCCCAGTACGGGCTATATTTAGGTTGGCACCGTTGGATACAGTTCTCATCATCTAGGGACCCACAAAGCTCACAAATACAGGAATTTTCAGATGATAAACCTCTGCACTTTCCCCGAGTATCCGGAATGATAGCTCTCTTAACAATAACAGTACTAGGATTGGTCAGACACTCCCCTGATTGGCATTGCACTCCTCCTGACTCCACTCCATCGGCACTGCCATCAGCTCCCATTTCCTCTATCAGTCTCCCATAACAGAAACTGGATACTCCCGAACCAACCAAGATGGTGAACACTCTAAAAGAGAGTATGAAAATGAACACAGCAGACCCGTCCATTGTCACAACAAGACCTGCAGATTTCTTTTAGTTCAGGTATCTCACTACAACCTGTCCAATCCTCCCGGAACAAGCTCGCGAGCGACAGGTCCACACTATCAGCTTTGTCTCCAACTTGTTCCTCCACCGGTTGATTGACCTTTTTGCAGTGAGTGGAATGGACCCAGGTATCTCTCTCGGCCACCTTGAAAGATGTAGTACTCGTCAGCAGCACCTGGTTCGGACCTTCCCACCGATCAGTCAAACAACCGGAATGCAAGAAATTTCTGATCATAACATATTCTCCTGGTTCAACATCATGATAGTTAGTTTCAGGCATATCAAACAATTTCAGTTTCTGCTGCTGTTGCTTTAACTGCTTACTCATTGATATAAGATACTTTACAGTTACCTCGTTGTTACCCTTCAGGTCTTCCTGCGGACTTATAATCAAATGAGGTTGTCTACCAACAATATTTCAAATGGGGACAGATTCAGAGGAGGTCTAGGAGTGGTTCTTATGCTATGTAGAACCAAAGGTAATGCTTCTGGCAATCCTAGTCCAGCCTCTGCCATGATTTTACTTAGCTTATTTTTAATAGTCCCGTTCATCCTCTCTACCTTGGCACTGGCTTGTGGCCGGTAGGGGGTATGAAGTTGGCTATTAATACCCATCAGCTTACACATATTTTGAAAAACATCACCTGTGAAATGAGTACCCCTGTCACTTTCAATGATTCTAGGGATACCGTACCTGCATACAAATTCCAGAACTATTTTCTTGGCAGTAAACGCAGCAGTATTAGTGGCTGCTGGGTAGGCCTCAACCCAGTTAGAAAATACGTCTGTGCACACTAATACATACTTAAGGTTCCTGCAGGGTGGTAATTGGAAGAATCACCTGGAAAGGTCCATCAGTCGGTGGAATGTGGGATGGTTCGGTAGGGATCGCTTTCCCTATGTTCTTTCTCAAGCAGGTCAGACAGGACATTGCTATCTTTTCTGCTTGTGAAGAAAAACCTGGTGCACACCAGTATGCCCTCACCAACTTGCACATACCTTGTTTGCCCAGATGAGTCAGACCATGTGCTGCCTCAGCCAGGCTGGGGTAATATGTCTTGGGGGCTACTGGCTTACCTTGTCTGTCCCTCCAGAGCCCGGAGGACTCTTGCCCACATCCCTTGGACTTCCAGATGGATTTTTCCTGAGTTGAACACAAATTTTGCATCTCAATTAATTTCAGCATATCAATTGCTTGAAATGACATAATTGTTATAGTTGGAGAAAACATTTTTAACCCTGCTGCCCATTTTGCAGCTTCATCGGCTCTGTTGTTGCCCAGTGATACCGGGTCACTGGGCTTTGCATTTAATTACTGCCACCGCTTTGGGCAGTTGGATTGCTTCTAAAAGATGTTTTATGTGTTGGGAATGTGCAACTGGTGTGCCTGCTGTGGTCATAAAATTTCTCAGACGCCATAGAGCCCCAAAATCATGCACCACCCCGAACGCGTACCTCGAGTCAGTGTAAATGTTAGCAGATTTGCCTGCTGCCAGTTCACACGCTCTAGTTAGTGCTACTAACTCTGCCACCTGGGCTGAGTGAGGAGGACCAAGAGGTTTAGCTTCTATGATGTCTGTGTCATTTACAACAGCATAACCTGCACATAATTCACCTGTGTCTGTTTGTCTATGACAACTCCCATCCATATAAAAAGTTACATCCACATTCTCTAAAGGTGTGTCATGTATGTCAGGTCTAGCAGTAAAGGTCTGGTTCAGATATATCATACAATCGTGCATATCATCATGTCTGCTGAACTCACCTTCCGCCAGCAAACTTACTCCTTCCACCCTTTGTACATCATGTTGTACATATGGTAGGTATGTTGCTGGATTCAGCGTACTGCAACGTTTGACAGTAATATTTGCAGGAGTGATTAGTGATAGTTCCCATTTGGTTAACCTAGCTGAGGAGACGTGTCTGGTTTGAGCTGAGTTCAACAGAGCAGATACAGCATGGAGAGTGTAGACAATCATATCATGACCCAATACTACATCCTCACTTTTACTCACCAATAGAGCAGTAGCTGCTACACTTCTCAAACAGGTGGGGAGTGATCTTGCCACAGTATCCAATTGGGCACTGTAGTATGCTACGGGCCTACTGGCATCACCGTGTTTTTGTGTAAGGACACCTGCAGCACAACCATCGGCTTCCATACAATACAAATCAAAAGGTTTTTCATAATCAGGTATTCCCAATGCAGGAGCTTTTGTCAGGCTATTCTTAAGATTAAGGAAAGCCTGCTCTGATTCCTCTGTGTGTATGACATGATCGGGCTTTGAGGAAGAGACTAATTCCTGTAAAGGTAAGGCCAAAATAGAAAAACCTGGGATCCACATTCTACAATATCCACACATTCCCAAGAAGGTACGAATTTGCTGTTGATTCTGCGGCAGTGTCATGTTTTGTATGGCCTGGATTCTATCTGTTGTAAGATGTCGTAACCCCTGGGTTAGGCAGTGTCCCAAATATTTTACTCTGGATTGGCACGGCTGTAGTTTGTCCTTAGCCACCTTGTGTCCTGTTTGCGAGAGATGAAGTAACAAAAGTTTAGTATCATTCAAACATGACATAAACGAGTCAGGACATAGCAATAAATCGTCCACATATTGAATTAGAACAGATCCATTGGCAGGTTGAAAAGATTGTAAACAGTCGTGCAATGCCTGGGAGAAGATACTGGGGCTGTCTATGAAACCTTGGGGTAACCGTGTCCATGTGTATTGTAAACCTCTGTATGTAAATGCGAATAGATACTGACAGTCAGGATGGAGAGGCACGGAGAAGAAAGCAGAACAGAGGTCAATAATGGGTTGCATTTGGTGGGATCTGCATCAGAATGACAGCTGGATTTGGCACTACAGGGACTCTTGTACCAGCCTATAACCCCTCCCACCACTCTTCTTCACTGGAAAGTTGGGACTGTTGGCTACACTAGCTGTTCGAACTAAAATTCCCTGTTGCAATAATCGCTCATTTATTGGGAAACCCCCTAATTCTACCTCCTGTTTTAGTGGGTACTGGGGAATTTTTGGAGCTTGCCTACCGCTTTTTAAATTTACCATTACGGGGCTTACGTTTGCCATTAATCCAGTGTCCTGTCCATCTTTAGTCCAAAGGGAATCTAGAATTAGGGACAACATTTCATTTATCTGAGATTGATTTTCATTTAAACTTGTAGAGTGATACATTATCCTTTGGGGAGTGTTCAATATATCCCACACCTCATGTGCAACTCTCTCTGGGATATCTAAAAATACACCATTATGGGTGCAATATATAACACATCCCATCTTACATAACAAGTCTCTGCCCAGCAGGTTAGTAGGAGCTGCAGCAGCCAGAAGGAAAGAATGCTTGGTATGCAATGGCCCTATAGTAACCTCTGTGGACTTTGTTAAAGGATAATGTTCCACTTTACTTGTTACACCCATTGTTGGTACTGTCTCGTTGGTCACCTGTAAATTAAAGGGAGATTTTATCACTGACCTGGTAGCCCCTGTGTCTACAAGAAAAGGATATTCAGTACCAGCTACATCAACCATCATGACCGTTCTTCCCTAGTACTTCCTGTTAACCTGACTATCTGTAGACTACAGGTATGACCTGACCCCTAGTGTTGGCTACCATTCTCCAATAAAGCATTTGCTGGCCTCTGTGCATATCCCTTATGGGGATATCCAGGTTTTCCCTGATTTGGGGTTCCTACTCTTTTTACTGTACAGTTTCTACTTAAGTGTCCTGGTTGTTTACAGTTGAAACATGTTCGTGAATCGGGTGAAGACGTGTTGTTGTGAAGTTTGAGCAGAGGGTAAAGGTGGTGGATATGGGTAAGGATAGAGAGGGTTAGGGTATTGTGGGGGATAAGAAGTTTGTGAGTAGTATGGGACCTGTGGTTGTGTCAGGTTAATGGGATAGAGTTGTGTTTGTTGATGTGTGGGGTTAGTGAGGGCACATACTTGTTCAGGTGTGAGTGTGTGTGCAAGTGCAAGTGTGTCTGTTGGCTGTGATGTTACCGTCATTCCCTCCAGAGCATGGATACTGACAGCCATAAGTTTTTCGCTATGGGCTTCTCTCTTCTTTGAGATGTTTTTATCATGTTTGATGGCGGTTTCTATGAGGGCATCTATTGTGAGTCCCCGCCAGCCAGGCTGTGAGGTCTGAACCCGAGTTTTTAAATTCTCTTTCAGACCGTCCATGAGTACCGTGACTATCATTCCCCTGTGGTGAGTGCTAACTTTAATATCCTCTATCCCAGTGTACAGGGTGATAGCCTGCAGAGCCCAATCGCAATAATCTTCTGCAGTTCCACTCTCCTTTTGCTTAATGGTGAAAATTTTGTTCCAGTTAACTACTACAGTAAAATATATACCCAATTGAGTTACAATGTGGGAAATGTTACCTTGGTTTACTTGGTCTGTTAAGGGAACGTCACCATCCAATACACAAAACGTGATAAATTTTGTCACGTCGGTATTGTGTGGTAGACAGGCCCTTAACACCACTCGCCAATCTTTATTAGTGGGCTCATGTGAACTACCCAAATTTCTCAAAAATCTTTGACATTTGGCTATTTCCTTTTTGGGATTGGGGAAATAATTTATGATGGAATTTAGTTCTGCTCTTGTCCAAGGACAATGCATTATTACTTCCCTCGTTGGCACTATACCGTTCGCATCTGCATTTCCATTTGGAATGGTTATTGTCCGAATGGGATGCATACCGGTAGCGCTGCTACCTTTGACCTGGTTACCTGGCTGGGGGTTTAGGCCCTCATTCAGAGCCACTCGCTAGCGGCAGTACGCTCGTTCCGAGCGATGTTCGCACATCTGCGCATGCGTACGGATCGTTATACGCATGCGCGAACCAGTCAGTGCGGCCGAAATTCATGTGCTCGCAATATAGCGAATGCCTGCTATTTTGAGTGACAGAATGAAGCGTATGTGGGTGGTAACAGGGGAAGGTGCTTGAAAATGGGGAGTGGAGATCCGAACGCAGGCGTGCTTAAAGGTCAAAACGGGCGTTTTATGGGTGTGCATAATTAATACAGCAGCGTCATTGACCACGTCACTGGGTTATTTTAAAGCCAGAACTGCTCGCAAGATTGTGGTAGCAAAAACCAACCACAAGAATAGCGAGCAGTTCATACGCTGTACGATGTACTCGATTAATCTAATAAATAGCGGACATGACGTATGGTGCGTGCGGCCAGGGGGCGTTTTTATCAAAAAAACGAGCGTATGTTTTGCTCGCTCGTTCAGACTTAGAGGTGGGAACAGACTGCAATTTGCGAACGGATCATTTGAATAGCCACCCCTTGTTTTTGAACGAACTACCACAAATAGCGTCCGGCTCTGAATCAGGCCCTTAGTCTGCTGCTGCTACGTATGGTATGAACAACTTCCTCTATGGGTGCAGAGGGCATTAACACTTCCATTGCTGTTACCGATGGAGATGGCGGCAGCACTCATGATTGTGGTGATGCAGCATCTATCATCTGCACAGCATGGGAAATGGCAGACATTACAATAGGCTCATCATCCACATCATGAATATTTTCTTTATAGTTGCTTAAGAGAGGGTACAAGTTGCTTGTTACATTTTTATGGGTATTTTTGGTAACTGTACTTGCACCTCCATCCACATAAGGTGGGGGAGGTGAGCGTGAACTGCTGGCAATACTCTCTATGATGCTACCTTGTCGCATGGGCGCACCATTTTGCGGCTCACCCGTATTGCAATTTAGCGCCGCGGATGTATTTTCTGGCAATGTGCTCGCGACGCTAGTTTGTGTCATTTGCACATTTTTAAGCCACGCATCCCCTTCATGCTGCCACAGTTTTAAACATTAAAAATATTTAACCTTTTTCTCTCGGGAGCGCATCAGACTGATGTGATCTCGGACATTATCTAACACATTTTTATCAAAACTACCAATTCTGGGAAACGGTCTAACACTCTTCATCGTCATTTTAAACCATACATCACAATACCTTATTGCATAAGTACCGTACTTAGTATGCATAATACGACGAGCCGATCCGATCAGCACCTCCATTAGCAGCACATCATTGTCTAACATCTCTACTGTTTGCGCGGCTCCCATTCTGAGACAACTCCTATGCTTTTCAATGAAGATTTAAACTGGTGAAAGACAATCAAGATACTTTCACTTACCTGTGGACGATTTAAGTTGGCGGCGCCCACACACCTTGATAAGATTTGAAAAAGGCAACTTCCACACCTGGATAAGATTAGTAAGGCAACTTCCACACCTATGGAAGTTTATATGTCGGCCACTTCCACGCACCTCTCTACACCAAAGACAACAAGTACACCTGCTACTGTCTAACGGTAAAGCTGCTTACCAAGAGACTAGCGCTTAGCCCTTAAAGGTCATACGGTACCTTTAACTGTAGGGAACAAGTTACCCCTACCAACAAAACACTCACTGTTACACACTTTTTCCTGTGCAGAAAAATACACGTTAACCCAGATATTGGTAATAATTGAAAAATGTAAATCTCAACGGCTTTGTTCAAACACGTGGCAGCACAACCGGAAGTACGAATACGCTATTGTGCGACCAGTCACATACACAATAATGAGACTACCACACAACCATATGACAACCTTTAGCTGCGTACACAAAAGTGCATCTTTGTTGTGCGCAAATCTGCGACTTAGCCGTGTACTCAGTACTGCGGCACCCCTTTAAGCGTAAGGTTCTATCAACAGAGGAAAACAAACTTTTTCCTCTCATGTCCCTGGATTCTAGTCAGCTTCCTTGATTCACATGGAGATGGATAGTGATCTTTCAGCGCAAAGTGGTTGCTGGCAAACCCTGCATGTGGCCACTCCATACTTTGCTGAAATATCGATAGTCGTATGTACCGTGTGAGCAGGTAATTGACTTCACTACGAGCCCCCAACTAACAATACTAGATCAGAACCTCTAAACACACCTTCCTATACCTTCTACTATCCTGCCTATACCTTCTAAGGATGACGCTAATTTGTGTACGCAGTCATACAGTAAATAAAGACTTAGACCTGAAATCTGTGGTTCCAAAGCACAAGTATTATTCAAGTAAAAGTACAGTCAGTTACACGCAATTGATCCAGACACAATTTAGGTGCAAAGGAATTATACAGACCCAAGTACAGTATACATACGCAGCGCTTCCGGTACCAGGTGTTAGGTATCAGCAAGAAACCCCTCATCTATCAGCATTCAGCACGAAGACTAAAAACCCAGTGTTGGAGCATACATATTTATACCCCCCAAGAATAGACAAAACAATAGAGACATTTGTTGCTGATGCTATTGGTTCCCACGGGGGATCCATCTGTTACGGAGCATTTAACAGGCTGGTTCAAATAGACTCACCCAGCCTCTAACAACCGGGGGTCTCTGCCCTCCCGCCCCCTGCAACATCATAACAGTTAATACATTTTGTTGCTTGAAGTCTCTGCGGTCCATAACTCGAGAATGCATGATGCAATCTCCCCACCGATATCACCGGAATACTGTGGAAAGAGTACGCATCAGTATAAAACCAAACACGGCTTTCTTAGCATGTATAAAACCTTAGTTATCAAATATCCTTATTTCACAGCATTTATACTAACTGAACCAACTTAAATCTTATACCTTAAAGCTAATGGAGCCTTGTAAGTGAAAATGTAATGTGTGACTGTACGGGGTTTGATATGAAGACGCTAGTTAACTGGGGAAAGATGCGTGCGCTACTAAACAGTGTTTTTCTTATGCATTCGCTAATATGCGACTAGTTAACAGCGCTACTATGCGTATTATTGTGTATATGAGAAATTATGGAAGATGCAATTGCATGGTGCTAATAGTATTATCGCCACATGTACTAAAGTGTGAGTTTATCCAAAATGGCGCTTAGGCGGCCATTCGCAAAATGGCGTCTTGCGATCTCATTTCCAAGATGGCGTCTTGCAGCCAGTCGCAAGATGGCATCGCTACGATTCAATTTTAAACTGAATTGTCTCAGCCAATTACTCAGCTTCAACAGTCCACCCTTTGATAGCAAACAACATGCTATCACAATCTGCTATTTGAATTTAATTTAGGCTTACATTTACATATTATTTAGTGTTATTGTGGAATGGCACAAGGTCTTTCTTAATCCATCAATAATGCATCTCTGGGTGGGGACGTAAAACTACTATTATACGCACACCGCGGATCTTGGAAGATCATGTGAAAGGTGTGGGAATGCACCAGTCTTATATAAGCAGGCTTGAAGAGGAATTGAGACTTTACATTATCTGAGGTGTTCTAAAATAAATAACATTTCAATAATATATACTATGCATGTCTAGATACAATACATCAAATGATGGTATTTCCTAGTTCAGGGTTGTAATGCAGTTCTATATTTACCTCGGTAATCATATTGTCATTACTGACCACCATCATAGTTTCGTTCTTACATTTTACTCTATTTTTACATTTTCCAAACTTCAACAAAATAGGAACACACTGGACGCATATGCCAATTATTATGATGACAATTAGTATAAGGATCAAGAATTTGCCTATGCTGGCGATCACTTCCTGGACCCATTCCCCTTACTTGGTTCAGCCATGAAACCCATCCTTCTATCTTTTCCCCTACTTCAGCCACTGAAGCGTTATGGTTTTTACAAAACTCCCATTTTAGCTGTAGAATTTCATCCATCTTTCGGTCTATCACCTCCTGGGGGTCGTTAGTATCATTGGTGACATAGGTGCAACATTTTACTCCAAATTGGGTAGCCAATGTTACGCAATACCCTCCAATAACAGCAGTTAAATAATTCAACACTAGCCTGTGTTGCACCAGTTCTTTCTTGTACGCTTGCAATTCTTTCCCTGTGTACCTGAACGTGTCATCATACATCTCGGTGAAATTATCTATCAATTTAGCAAGTTCCTGGATATATCTAAAATTTTATGTACCCCGAGCAATCCTGGTGGGATCCAATGCGACTAAAACTTGAAAGCCAGTTGTCTCACTGATTAACTGAGTGGCTTTATGTACGTCACCAGGTATCATATTTCTTTTGCCTCTATGTTCATATTGTGTGTGAAGATATGGTGACGTGTGTTCTTATGTATACTCAGCATTTCAACATGTTTAAAGGTCATAACTTTTGGGACTACTCTTCCCAGGTAACACAAACCTTCGGAACTCGGGGAGAGCCATTTATATGCTTTTCTTCCACATATGAAAAATACATTATCAGGGAGAACATAAGGAATGGTATGCATCATTATCATTAAGCACATTTCCCTTGCAAACAATCCTATTTGGTTTAACTCAATGTATACCGATACCTAAAATGTTTCCCACCAGACTTAATGGAGTGTAACAGATCATGGTTTATGGACTCATTATCAGCTCTTTGTGAGAAGGTCATCGTCTGATTATTCCCCGTCACTTCCCAACTCCCGGGTTTATTGAGGTTGGTTATGTTCAAACACAAAAGTGATCTATCTACTTGGAATTGATAGAGTTTGAAATGAGGTGGTTTGGATGAGAGGAATTTTCCATCCAATGTTTTCCCTTTTTGTAATTCTAAAATTTCTGTGATATTCAGCGGAAATGGCACCAACCCTACATTATGCTGTCCCTGTGGCACATGTGAACACACCCAGCAATCAGTTTGATTTAACACTTTGCCTACCATACTATGATAATCCTCTAAAGGATACCCACCCCAGTACAGGCTATATTTAGGTTGGCACCGTTGGATACAGTTCTCATCATCTAGGGACCCACAAAGCTCACGAATACAGGAATTTTCAGATGATAAACCTCTGCACTTTCCCCGAGTATCCGGAATGATAGCTCTCTTAACAATAACAGTACTAGGATTGGTCAGACACTCCCCTGATTGGCATTGCACTCCTCCTGACTCCACTCCATCGGCACTGCCATCAGCTCCCATTTCCTCTATCAGTCTCCCATAACAGAAACTGGATACTCCCGAACCAACCAAGATGGTGAACACTCTAAAAGAGAGTATGAAAATGAACACAGCAGACCCGTCCATTGTCACAACAAGACCTGCAGATTTCTTTTAGTTCAGGTATCTCACTACAACCTGTCCAATCCTCCCGGAACAAGCTCGCGAGCGACAGGTCCACACTATCAGCTTTGTCTCCAACTTGTTCCTCCACCGGTTGATTGACCTTTTTGCAGTGAGTGGAATGGACCCAGGTATCTCTCTCGGCCACCTTGAAAGATGTAGTACTCGTCAGCAGCACCTGGTTCGGACCTTCCCACCGATCAGTCAAACAACCGGAATGCAAGAAATTTCTGATCATAACATATTCTCCTGGTTCAACATCATGATAGTTAGTTTCAGGCATATCAAACAATTTCAGTTTCTGCTGCTGTTGCTTTAACTGCTTACTCATTGATATAAGATACTTTACAGTTACCTCGTTGTTACCCTTCAGGTCTTCCTGCGGACTTATAATCAAATGAGGTTGTCTACCAACAATATTTCAAATGGGGACAGATTCAGAGGAGGTCTAGGAGTGGTTCTTATGCTATGTAGAACCAAAGGTAATGCTTCTGGCCATCCTAGTCCAGCCTCTGCCATGATTTTACTTAGCTTATTTTTAATAGTCCCGTTCATCCTCTCTACCTTGGCACTGGCTTGTGGCCGGTAGGGGGTATGAAGTTGGCTATTAATACCCATCAGCTTACACATATTTTGAAAAACATCACCTGTGAAATGAGTACCCCTGTCACTTTCAATGATTCTAGGGATACCGTACCTGCATACAAATTCCAGAACTATTTTCTTGGCAGTAAACGCAGCAGTATTAGTGGCTGCTGGGTAGGCCTCAACCCAGTTAGAAAATACGTCTGTGCACACTAATACATACTTAAGGTTCCTGCAGGGTGGTAATTGGAAGAAATCAATTTGTATCACCTGGAAAGGTCCATCAGTCGGTGGAATGTGGGATGGTTCGGTAGGGATCGCTTTCCCTATGTTCTTTCTCAAGCAGGTCAGACAGGACATTGCTATCTTTTCTGCTTGTGAAGAAAAACCTGGTGCACACCAGTATGCCCTCACCAACTTGCACATACCTTGTTTGCCCAGATGAGTCAGACCATGTGCTGCCTCAGCCAGGCTGGGGTAATATGTCTTGGGGGCTACTGGCTTACCTTGTCTGTCCCTCCAGAGCCCGGAGGACTCTTGCCCACATCCCTTGGACTTCCAGATGGATTTTTCCTGAGTTGAACACAAATTTTGCATCTCAATTAATTTCAGCATATCAATTGCTTGAAATGACATAATTGTTATAGTTGGAGAAAACATTTTTAACCCTGCTGCCCATTTTGCAGCTTCATCGGCTCTGTTGTTGCCCAGCGACACCGGGTCACTGGGCTTTGCATTTAATTACTGCCACCGCTTTGGGCAGTTGGATTGCTTCTAAAAGATGTTTTATGTGTTGGGAATGTGCAACTGGTGTGCCTGCTGTGGTCATAAAATTTCTCAGACGCCATAGAGCCCCAAAATCATGCACCACCCCGAACGCGTACCTCGAGTCAGTGTAAATGTTAGCAGATTTGCCTGCTGCCAGTTCACACGCTCTAGTTAGTGCTACTAACTCTGCCACCTGGGCTGAGTGAGGAGGACCAAGAGGTTTAGCTTCTATGATGTCTGTGTCATTTACAACAGCATAACCTGCACATAATTCACCTGTGTCTGTTTGTCTATGACAACTCCCATCCATATAAAAAGTTACATCCACATTCTCTAAAGGTGTGTCATGTATGTCAGGTCTAGCAGTAAAGGTCTGGTTCAGATATATCATACAATCGTGCATATCATCATGTCTGCTGAACTCACCTTCCGCCAGCAAACTTACTCCTTCCACCCTTTGTACATCATGTTGTACCTATGGTAGGTATGTTGCTGGATTCAGCGTACTGCAACGTTTGACAGTAATATTTGCAGGAGTGATTAGTGATAGTTCCCATTTGGTTAACCTAGCTGAGGAGACGTGTCTGGTTTGAGCTGAGTTCAACAGAGCAGATACAGGATGGATAGTGTAGACAATCATATCATGACCCAATACTACATCCTCACTTTTACTCACCAATAGAGCAGTAGCTGCTACACTTCTCAAACAGGTGGGGAGTGATCTTGCCACAGTATCCAATTGGGCACTGTAGTATGCTACGGGCCTACTGGCATCACCGTGTTTTTGTGTAAGGACACCTGCAGCACAACCATCGGCTTCCATACAATACAAATCAAAAGGTTTTTCATAATCAGGTATTCCCAATGCAGGAGCTTTTGTCAGGCTATTCTTAAGATTAAGGAAAGCCTGCTCTGATTCCTCTGTGTGTATGACATGATCGGGCTTTGAGGAAGAGACTAATTCCTGTAAAGGTAAGGCCAAAATAGAAAAACCTGGGATCCACATTCTACAATATCCACACATTCCCAAGAAGGTACGAATTTGCTGTTGATTCTGCGGCAGTGTCATGTTTTGTATGGCCTGGATTCTATCTGTTGTAAGATGTCGTAACCCCTGGGTTAGGCAGTGTCCCAAATATTTTACTCTGGATTGGCACGGCTGTAGTTTGTCCTTAGCCACCTTGTGTCCTGTTTGCGAGAGATGAAGTAACAAAAGTTTAGTATCATTCAAACATGACATAAACGAGTCAGGACATAGCAATAAATCGTCCACATATTGAATTAGAACAGATCCATTGGCAGGTTGAAAAGATTGTAAACAGTCGTGCAATGCCTGGGAGAAGATACTGGGGCTGTCTATGAAACCTTGGGGTAACCGTGTCCATGTGTATTGTAAACCTCTGTATGTAAATGCGAATAGATACTGACAGTCAGGATGGAGAGGCACGGAGAAGAAAGCAGAACAGAGGTCAATAATGGGTTGCATTTGGTGGGATCTGCATCAGAATGACAGCTGGATTTGGCACTACAGGGACTCTTGTACCAGCCTATAACCCCTCCCACCACTCTTCTTCACTGGAAAGTTGGGAATGTTGGCTACACTAGCTGTTCGAACTAAAATTCCCTGTTGCAATAATCGCTCATTTATTGGGAAACCCCCTAATTCTACCTCCTGTTTTAGTGGGTACTGGGGAATTTTTGGAGCTTGCCTACCGCTTTTTAAATTTACCATTACGGGGCTTACGTTTGCCATTAATCCAGTGTCCTGTCCATCTTTAGTCCAAAGGGAATCTAGAATTAGGGACAACATTTCATTTATCTGAGATTGATTTTCATTTAAACTTGTAGAGTGATACATTATCCTTTGGGGAGTGTTCAATATATCCCACACCTCATGTGCAACTCTCTCTGGGATATCTAAAAATACACCATCATGGGTGCAATATATAACACATCCCATCTTACATAACAAGTCTCTGCCCAGCAGGTTAGTAGGAGCTGCAGCAGCCAGAAGGAAAGAATGCTTGGTATGCAATGGCCCTATAGTAACCTCTGTGGACTTTGTTAAAGGATAATGTTCCACTTTACTTGTTACACCCATTGTTGGTACTGTCTCGTTGGTCACCTGTAAATTAAAGGGAGATTTTATCACTGACCTGGTAGCCCCTGTGTCTACAAGAAAAGGATATTCAGTACCAGCTACATCAACCATCATGACCGTTCTTCCCTAGTACTTCCTGTTAACCTGACTATCTGTAGACTACAGGTATGACCTGACCCCTAGTGTTGGCTACCATTCTCCAATAAAGCATTTGCTGGCCTCTGTGCATATCCCTTATGGGGATATCCAGGTTTTCCCTGATTTGGGGTTCCTACTCTTTTTACTGTACAGTTTCTACTTAAGTGTCCTGGTTGTTTACAGTTGAAACATGTTCGTGAATCGGGTGAAGACGTGTTGTTGTGAAGTTTGAGCAGAGGGTAAAGGTGGTGGATATGGGTAAGGATAGAGAGGGTTAGGGTATTGTGGGGGATAAGAAGTTTGTGAGTAGTATGGGACCTGTGGTTGTGTCAGGTTAATGGGATAGAGTTGTGTTTGTTGATGTGTGGGGTTAGTGAGGGCACATACTTGTTCAGGTGTGAGTGTGTGTGCAAGTGCAAGTGTGTCTGTTGGCTGTGATGTTACCGTCATTCCCTCCAGAGCATGGATACTGACAGCCATAAGTTTTTCGCTATGGGCTTCTCTCTTCTTTGAGATGTTTTTATCATGTTTGATGGCGGTTTCTATGAGGGCATCTATTGTGAGTCCCCGCCAGCCAGGCTGTGAGGTCTGAACCCGAGTTTTTAAATTCTCTTTCAGACCGTCCATGAGTACCGTGACTATCATTCCCCTGTGGTGAGTGCTAACTTTAATATCCTCTATCCCAGTGTACAGGGTGATAGCCTGCAGAGCCCAATCGCAATAATCTTCTGCAGTTCCACTCTCCTTTTGCTTAATGGTGAAAATTTTGTTCCAGTTAACTACTACAGTAAAATATATACCCAATTGAGTTACAATGTGGGAAATGTTACCTTGGTTTACTTGGTCTGTTAAGGGAACGTCACCATCCAATACACAAAACGTGATAAATTTTGTCACGTCGGTATTGTGTGGTAGACAGGCCCTTAACACCACTCGCCAATCTTTATTAGTGGGCTCATGTGAACTACCCAAATTTCTCAAAAATCTTTGACATTTGGCTATTTCCTTTTTGGGATTGGGGAAATAATTTATGATGGAATTTAGTTCTGCTCTTGTCCAAGGACAATGCATTATTACTTCCCTCGTTGGCACTATACCGTTCGCATCTGCATTTCCATTTGGAATGGTTATTGTCCGAATGGGATGCATACCGGTAGCGCTGCTACCTTTGACCTGGTTACCTGGCTGGGGGTTTAGGCCCTCATTCAGAGCCACTCGCTAGCGGCAGTACGCTCGTTCCGAGCGATGTTCGCACATCTGCGCATGCGTACGGATCGTTATACGCATGCGCGAACCAGTCAGTGCGGCCGAAATTCATGTGCTCGCAATATAGCGAATGCCTGCTATTTTGAGTGACAGAATGAAGCGTATGTGGGTGGTAACAGGGGAAGGTGCTTGAAAATGGGGAGTGGAGATCCGAACGCAGGCGTGCTTAAAGGTCAAAACGGGCGTTTTATGGGTGTGCATAATTAATACAGCAGCGTCATTGACCACGTCACTGGGTTATTTTAAAGCCAGAACTGCTCGCAAGATTGTGGTAGCAAAAACCAACCACAAGAATAGCGAGCAGTTCATACGCTGTACGATGTACTCGATTAATCTAATAAATAGCGGACATGACGTATGGTGCGTGCGGCCAGGGGGCGTTTTTATCAAAAAAACGAGCGTATGTTTTGCTCGCTCGTTCAGACTTAGAGGTGGGAACAGACTGCAATTTGCGAACGGATCATTTGAATAGCCACCCCTTGTTTTTGAACGAACTACCACAAATAGCGTCCGGCTCTGAATCAGGCCCTTAGTCTGCTGCTGCTACGTATGGTATGAACAACTTCCTCTATGGGTGCAGAGGGCATTAACACTTCCATTGCTGTTACCGATGGAGATGGCGGCAGCACTCATGATTGTGGTGATGCAGCATCTATCATCTGCACAGCATGGGAAATGGCAGACATTACAATAGGCTCATCATCCACATCATGAATATTTTCTTTATAGTTGCTTAAGAGAGGGTACAAGTTGCTTGTTACATTTTTATGGGTATTTTTGGTAACTGTACTTGCACCTCCATCCACATAAGGTGGGGGAGGTGAGCGTGAACTGCTGGCAATACTCTCTATGATGCTACCTTGTCGCATGGGCGCACCATTTTGCGGCTCACCCGTATTGCAATTTAGCGCCGCGGATGTATTTTCTGGCAATGTGCTCGCGACGCTAGTTTGCGTCATTTGCACATTTTTAAGCCACGCATCCCCTTCATGCTGCCACAGTTTTAAACATTAAAAATATTTAACCTTTTTCTCTCGGGAGCGCATCAGACTGATGTGATCTCGGACATTATCTAACACATTTTTATCAAAACTACCAATTCTGGGAAACGGTCTAACACTCTTCATCGTCATTTTAAACCATACATCACAATACCTTATTGCATAAGTACCGTACTTAGTATGCATAATACGACGAGCCGATCCGATCAGCACCTCCATTAGCAGCACATCATTGTCTAACATCTCTACTGTTTGCGCGGCTCCCATTCTGAGACAACTCCTATGCTTTTCAATGAAGATTTAAACTGGTGAAAGACAATCAAGATACTTTCACTTACCTGTGGACGATTTAAGTTGGCGGCGCCCACACACCTTGATAAGATTTGAAAAAGGCAACTTCCACACCTGGATAAGATTAGTAAGGCAACTTCCACACCTATGGAAGTTTATATGTCGGCCACTTCCACGCACCTCTCTACACCAAAGACAACAAGTACACCTGCTACTGTCTAACGGTAAAGCTGCTTACCAAGAGACTAGCGCTTAGCCCTTAAAGGTCATACGGTACCTTTAACTGTAGGGAACAAGTTACCCCTACCAACAAAACACTCACTGTTACACACTTTTTCCTGTGCAGAAAAATACACGTTAACCCAGATATTGGTAATAATTGAAAAATGTAAATCTCAACGGCTTTGTTCAAACACGTGGCAGCACAACCGGAAGTACGAATACGCTATTGTGCGACCAGTCACATACACAATAATGAGACTACCACACAACCATATGACAACCTTTAGCTGCGTACACAAAAGTGCATCTTTGTTGTGCGCAAATCTGCGACTTAGCCGTGTACTCAGTACTGCGGCACCCCTTTAAGCGTAAGGTTCTATCAACAGAGGAAAACAAACTTTTTCCTCTCATGTCCCTGGATTCTAGTCAGCTTCCTTGATTCACACGGAGATGGATAGTGATCTTTCAGCGCAAAGTGGTTGCTGGCAAACCCTGCATGTGGCCACTCCATACTTTGCTGAAATATCGATAGTCGTATGTACCGTGTGAGCAGGTAATTGACTTCACTACGAGCCCCCAACTAACAATACTAGATCAGAACCTCTAAACACACCTTCCTATACCTTCTACTATCCTGCCTATACCTTCTAAGGATGACGCTAATTTGTGTACGCAGTCATACAGTAAATAAAGACTTAGACCTGAAATCTGTGGTTCCAAAGCACAAGTATTATTCAAGTAAAAGTACAGTCAGTTACACGCAATTGATCCAGACACAATTTAGGTGCAAAGGAATTATACAGACCCAAGTACAGTATACATACGCAGCGCTTCCGGTACCAGGTGTTAGGTATCAGCAAGAAACCCCTCATCTATCAGCATTCAGCACGAAGACTAAAAACCCAGTGTTGGAGCATACATATTTATACCCCCCAAGAATAGACAAAACAATAGAGACATTTGTTGCTGATGCTATTGGTTCCCACGGGGGATCCATCTGTTACGGAGCATTTAACAGGCTGGTTCAAATAGACTCACCCAGCCTCTAACAACCGGGGGTCTCTGCCCTCCCGCCCCCTGCAACATCATAACAGTTAATACATTTTGTTGCTTGAAGTCTCTGCGGTCCATAACTCGAGAATGCATGATGCAATCTCCCCACCGATATCACCGGAATACTGTGGAAAGAGTACGCATCAGTATAAAACCAAACACGGCTTTCTTAGCATGTATAAAACCTTAGTTATCAAATATCCTTATTTCACAGCATTTATACTAACTGAACCAACTTAAATCTTATACCTTAAAGCTAATGGAGCCTTGTAAGTGAAAATGTAATGTGTGACTGTACGGGGTTTGATATGAAGACGCTAGTTAACTGGGGAAAGATGCGTGCGCTACTAAACAGTGTTTTTCTTATGCATTCGCTAATATGCGACTAGTTAACAGCGCTACTATGCGTATTATTGTGTATATGAGAAATTATGGAAGATGCAATTGCATGGTGCTAATAGTATTATCGCCACATGTACTAA